>CM038675.1:122562782-123808722 GCA_021605145.1 Aegilops bicornis | reverse complement strand
GATCGCACGTCCTGAGATGTTCCCGTGTATTTTATCGTCAGGTGCTCCTCACCCGCAAAAATAAATGGCTCTGGTAGGATTTGAACCGCGGGCGTTTCCCAGTACTATGAGGTCAATAACCAACCCGCTACTGCTTCATTGCTGTGAATTTTCAATCAACCATACTATTTGTCCTTTGAACTATACTAAATGCGAGTGAAAAAAGAAAAGAAAAGGATGCAGCTAGTGGGATTTGAGCCGTCACCTACTAGATGACATACCAGATCTCAACCAGGCCAACTAATTTTCTTTGCGAGAAAGCTATTTTCCTGCCGGTCGGCCGTTTGCTTCATATCCGAACGATCTTATGACCCTTCGATCCCACGCATGACGCGCACGGCCGCCTTGATAATTTCTTTGACTATCACGAAAGCTCCCTCGTGAGCGACCGCTCATACATGGTAGAGCTGATAACTTTGTCGGAGGGGTCGGGATGGGGGTGTCGTTGAAAGGTACGGCGGTAACTTCTATGCAAATAACATGATAACTCACACATCGTAAACGTGATAAATTATGTACCAGTCCTGGTAACTTTGTTGGAGGGGCCAGAGTGGGGGAGTCGTTAAAACATACCACGATAACTTCTATGCAAATAATATGATAACTCACACATCATAGACATTAAATTATGTATCTAGTCCTGGTAACTTTGTTGGTGGGGTTGGGGTTGGGGGAGGGGGGGGGAGTCACTGAAACATACCACGATAATTTCTATGCAAATAACATGATAAGTCACACATCGTAGAAATGATAAATTATGTACCCAATCCTGATAACTTTATCGGCGGGGGTAGGGTGGGAGGAGTTGTTGAACCATACCACGATAACTCTTACGCAAATAACATGATAACTCACACATCGCAGACTTGATAATTTGACGTACGTGGCGAGGGGGCAACCCGTAATTTAAATGTAAATAGCTTGTTAATAGACACATACTAAGCTGATAACTCACATACAAACGCCATTATAATTTTTGACCTGAATTTTTATTGTTGAAAAATATACACCCGGTAGTTTCTATGTAAAAAGCTTGATAATTTATACATCACGGATTTAATAACTAATATCTTACGTTTTAAACACCATGGTATCTTTCATCCAATGGAAAAAAGTTTTTTAAACATTTTCATCGGTAATTTATGTGTTAAATTACCAGACTTTCTCATGCCTTAACCTTCTCGTACTGTAGTTATCAGCCTTATCATGGTATAGTTATCATGTTGCTCATACCCTAATTATCATGCTGATCATGGCAAAGTTACCAAGCAAAACTTTATTTATTTTCTGATATGGCCGAAATAAGAAAGGTTCAAATAACATTGTTTACCTACAATAGAAAACAACAAAAGGTGGCTTAGTTGGTTATTAGGCTCAATAGGTATTGCATAGACCTAGGTTTGAATCCTCTTTCAAGCACTTTTATTTTATTTTCATATTATGCGGCGAAAAACCAGAAAAACCATTAGCAATTTATCACGGTTTTTGAGAGAAGGAAAAAAATCAGTGGAAAGCGTACGACCATAATTTCCTCTAATTACAAGAGATGGCATGGTCCTCCCTTCCAGCCCCCATTTAATGCGGGTTAACTGATATTCACACCGCAACTTTTTGTTTGCGCCCTTTTCTTTATTCTTTCTTATATTATGAAATTCCTTTGCTTTCAAGGTTGAATAGGACCCACACTTCAGCCTCTATTCGTTATTCTTGATGTCTTTTTTATTCTATGACAACTCGTGGGCTATATAAACTGATAAAATATCATGTAAAAATGCGAGGTGGGACTATTTAAATGCATAACGAGCTGTGTAGTTAACATAAACATGAGCTAGCTTAGCTGGTTGTAGCCTAAAGGAGGCAAATAGCAGGTCGTGGGCTTGATCCTTATTGCCAGTGGCAATTTTTTTTGTGAATCCTTCTTCTAAGCACAAGAGCAGGCCCATGGCCCAGTACGTTTGTGACGTACACCAATAAAAGGCCCAGAGCAGCGCTGGCGTAAATAGACCCAAGAAAGCAGCGGTAACGTATATGAATCTGTTTTGTAGCAAAAAATAGTACCACCTCATATATAGTAAAAAAAATATAATCACCTAAGCAGAACGAAACTTAATAGTAGGTATAGATATAGATATAGATATAGATATAGATATAGATATACATGGGAAAGCGATTGGTATTCCACACCGGCTGATTTCCAGAGCATAATCTCTACTCCTAATAGAGCAGTTGGTAGTCTTCGCTGGCCAATTTTCGTCCCACCATTTTCGTCCGGGTTTTTTTTTCGTAGGTTAATCGTCGTAGATTTTTTTCGATGCTGGTTTCTTATTCACCGGTTTATTTACCCCTTAGCTCTTTCCTTGCAAATCAGCACTTTCCAAACGTACACGCAATCACGGATCTAACTTTACTAACTTATCCAAATCAACCGATACCTCCCATTATTGCAAATTTTTTTAGAAAACAAATAATAGATTTTAAGGAAACAAATAAAAGATTTTAAAGACGCGTCATACTTTACTAACAATCACTAAAAATCAAATCTAAATTAATTAACCTTACCTTAAATCACTCAATCACTTTAATTAGAAAACATTTTCTTTCCTAACTGCACCCCGCTTAGTGTGACGCCGGGTAATCAGGCTACAGTAATCCCGTGTTAACGATGCCACGTCACCTCGGTTACTGTTGATAATCCCACGTTAGATCGAAACGGATTCAAATTCTAAATTTGAATTAAAGTTAAAACAATTAAAGTTTTCAAAAGTCAAAACTAAAATGTTCGATGTGTTGAAAATATTCCTTAACTAGTTGTCATGAAGAAACCATGTTTTTATATAAGTCCTATATTTTTAAAATGAGCTAAAACAGTAGAGAAAATAAAGAAAAAGGAAGACAATAAAAACATAAAACAAAACTACAAGAAAAAGAGAGAAGAGCCTCGCCAATCGGGCCAGACGGCCCACCGTCACCCACCGCCCAACCGGCCGCCCCCACTCCCTTATCCCCGAACCCTAACCGCTCCCCAACCCCCACTTCCCGCCCCACTCCTCGATCCACCTCGCCTCCTCTCGCCTCCACGATTGGATCGGGAATGGACTCCGTCGCTTGCCGGAGCTTCACGCGCCTCCGCCTCGGTCCCCGACGCCCCGCCGCCGCCGCCTCGTCTACCTCCCGCGCCTCTCCCTCGCGGGATCGACCCCACCGCTCGTCCCCCCCGCGACCCATCGACGGACGCCATCGCCGTCCTCCTCCACTCCGTCGCTCGTCCCCATCCTCCTCCCCAGCGGCCTCCACCTCGTCGTGCCAGACTGCCTCGACCTGTCAGCCTCCCCGAGCGCCTCCCCGAGCACACCTCGCTCAACTACAGGGCGCTGTGAGCTCCCCTTCCCTTCTTCCTCCCTAGTGGATCCGCCACCCTGCCCACACGCGGGCGCTCGTCCTCCCCAGTTCCTCACCGCACCCCGCGCACGCCACGCCCACATGCGCCCATCTACGCCGATCTACACCCATCATGGCCATCACAAGACACTCGCCGCCTGCAGTCTGCTCCCGCTCCCCGCCTCCCCACATTGGTCGCGCCCAGCGCCGCCTTTCCTCCTCAGATCTCTCTCCAAAGACAGACCTCGACGCGCCATCATGCCCCTCAGACTGCCCTCGCTGTCACATTGCTGCTGCCGCACCTTCGCCTCGCCCGGCGCCACCCTCGATGTGGCCTTCGCCATTGCCGCTTCAGCGGCCTTGTTGTTGCAGGTGGCGCCGGGTCGTCGATCTGGGCATATGCCCAATCGCCGGGTGCTCGCTACCAGAATCCGCTACCAAGATACCGAGTTCAACTGGCCCTCTCACATCGACAAAGGGCCCCGCCCCCTAAACGTTTTTATTAAAAAAAGAGAATTAAAAAGAATTTAATATATATATATATTAATTAACTTAATTAATCATAATTAGATTAATTTAATCACTAATTAACCTAATCATCTAACTAGTCTAGTTAACCCTGATTAGTTAGTCTTAGACAATGACAACCGGGACCCACGCATCAGTTTGACCAAGTCAACTGACTGTTGACCGCTGACATCACCCTGACATCATGCTGACGTCATAATTGCATTTTCTAATTTAATTAAATCTGTTAATTCTAAAATTGATTTAAATCTTTAAAAATTAATATAAAATAATCCGTAATCCGGATGGAAAAACTTTATACATGAAAGTTGCTCAGAACGACGAGACGAATCCGGAAACGCAGCCCGTTCGTCCGCCACGCATCCCTAACCTATTGAACCCGCAACTTTCCCCTCCGCTCCTTCCGCAGAAAACCACGAAACACCGGAATACTTTCCGGATGTTTTCCCCTTCACCGGTATCACCTCATACCGCTGTTAGAACACGCCTAGCTCGCTGTTATCCCGTTATGCACTTGCTTACTATGTATTTACTGTTTCTCCGCCTCTTCTCTTCGGTAGACCCCGTGATTTGATGCCGATGCCCCTCGTGGTCGCTTCACGCCACCGACTATTCTCCTTCTTGTCTGAGCAACCAGGCAAGTCCCCCTCCTTGATCACCAGATATCGCCTACTCTCCTCTATACTGCTTGCATTAGAGTAGTGTAACATGTTACTGCTTTCCGTTATTCCTATCCTGATGCATAGCCTGTCTTTGCTACTTCTTTTGATACCTTTACCTGCAATCCTACTTGCCTAGTATAGGATGCTAGTATTTCCATCTGTGGCCCTACATTCTTGTCCGTCTGTTGTGCTATACTATCGGGCCGTGATCACTCGGGAGGTGATCACGGGTATATACTATATACTTTATACATGATACATGTGGTGACTAAAGTCGGGTCGGCTTGTGGAGCACCCGCAAGTGGATCTTGGTGGCGGAGCGACAGGGCAGGTTGGGACCGCCTAGGAGAGAGGTGGGCCTGGCCCTGTTCGGCATTCGCGGATACTTAACACGCTTAACGAGATCTTGGTATTTGATCTGAGTTGGGTCGTTGACCTTATACGCACTAACCGCCACGTGGGACAAGATATGGGCAACCGCGCCGTGGTATCACCGAAGCATTTCGTGACGTCACGATCGACGGCGCGCGCCGGATTGGACTGAACGGCACTAGGCTAGGTCTGCCCGCCGCCCACGCAACGCGTGCGGTGTGCTAAGGGCGATGGGCCTGCACTTCGCGGCGCATAGGTTTAGACCGGTGTGCTGACCTCTCTGTTATGCCTAGGTGGGGCTGCGACGTGTTGATCTTCCGCGGCCGGGCATGACCCAGAAAAGTGTGTCCGGCCAAATGGGATCGAGCGTGTCGGGTAATGTGGTGCACCCCTGCAGGGAAGTTAATCTATTCGAATAGCCGTGATCTTCGGTAACAGGACGACTTGGAGTTGTACCTTGACCTTATGACAACTAGAACCGGATACTTAATAAAACACACCCTTCCAAGTGCAGATACAACCCGGTGGTCGCTCTCTCTCAGGGTTACGAGTAGGGGATCGCCGGGTAGGATTATGCTATATGATGCTACTTGGAGGACTTCAGTCTACTCTCTTCTACATGTTCCAAGACGGAGGCTGCCAGAAGCGTAGTCTTCGGCTGTGATTAGATATCCCCTCTTATTCGGCATTCTGCAGATTCAGTCCACTGATATGGCCCTTTACACATATATCCATGCATATGTAGTGTAGCTCCTTGCTTAGTACTTTGGATGAGTACTCACGGTTGCCTTGTTCCCCCTTTTCCCCTTTCTTTACCGATTGCTGCGACCAGACGATGGAGCCTGTGGAGCGACGCCACTGGCCGATGATTTACTACTACACTGGAGGTGCCTACTACTACGTGCAGCCCACGGACGACGACCAGGAGTAGTTAGGAGGATCCCAGGCAGGAGGCCTGCACCTCTTTCGATCTGTATCCCAGTTTGTGCTAGCCTTCTTAAGGCCGACTTGTTTAACTTATGTCTGTACTTCGATATTGTTGCTTCCGCTGACTCGTTTATGATCGAGCACTTGTATTCGAGCCCTCGAGGCCCCTGGCTTGTATTATGATGCTTGTATGACTTATTTTATTTTTAGAGTTGTGTTGTGATATCTTCCCGTGAGTCCCTGATCTTGATGATTAGTGTACGATTGAATCGGGGGTGTCACACTTAGTGTGCACGTAACAATCCGAAGTAATTAGAGTCACATGATTGAATCCATTTATTTAGAGCCACATGATTGAATTCATTTATTAACAATAATCCTCACCAAAAGTGCGTTTAGCAATTTTAGAGGGCGGACCAAAACTCTGCCATCCGCTCGCCCGCGTTTGTTTAGGTACAGGAAAAAATGGCATAATATATGGAAACAACACGACCGGGCGGCGGCACAATCTTCGGGGATAGGGGGTCGGAGGAGAAGGATTGGTCTGGCAGCATGATCGGGGTGTTTCCCCGCGGCCACGGCCGTCCTCGCGATGCCACCTACCCGAAATCAACGCTGCTCCCTGCCGTCAGCCGAGGCGACGCCGCCTGCCCTCCTACCCACGGTCCGCTGCCGCGTGCGGCTACGGCGGGAGGAGTAGCGACGGGGCCGAGGTCCTTCATGCGTTCCGGGATGGAGGCCATGATTTCGTCGAGGTCGTTGCTGCCTCCTACACTCAGGGTGTGTCGCCGAGATCGAGGCGAGCATGAGGAGCTGTGGCCACCGCCATGGTCACCCCATCGCAGGGGATGGAGGCATGGAGCACGCTGTCGGCCTACAGCTTGTGCAGATCACTGTTGCTCTTCAGGTCGCGTGGTGACCGGATCTTGCCGATGTGTCCCTCCCCGACGATCTCCTCTTCGCCCGGTTGGCCGGCATGGATCTCGCTACTGCTGCCCTCAACTTCTCTGCCTCGAGCTCGACGATCAGCCACCATGGATCCCCCAGCTGGAGGGTCACGTGAACCAGCCGTCCTCCCATGCTGGAGCGGCGAGAAGGTGACATGGCTCTCCGTACACGAAGAGTGGAGTTCAGTCAAGTACTTATATACTTGGCCTCTACTGCTGATCCATGTACATGGAGAAGAACAGACAACCTCTCATTCATGCTTCGTTCCACTCCTTTGCGCTACATTACTTTGAGGTGACATTTTCCTATCTCTCTATGTTGTAACAAGCCTGCTGCCTGCATAGTTAATGGATTTTTATTTAAATTTATCGCTGCTTAGTGCTTTGTTGCAATTGTTCACCCAAGATTCTTATATATAATCTGAGCGTATGTAGGCATACTTATCTTTGATATTCCATTTATTATGGCGCATAGAAATAAGAGTATTGTCCAGGTTAGGTATTCAATTGAGTAAAAAGTGAACAAGTAAAATTTTCTTGCATAGAAATTTTCTTCCGTATCAGTTCTTGCATTAGTTTAGATTGTCCATCTTCTCATTTTCATTGCCATGCTATTAATTTTGGATCCGCCTTTTTTTGGTTCCAATTAAAATGAACATCTATGATATTTATATGATAACTGCTTTGTTCTCTATGTTTGATACACTCCACCTTAATTTTCTTTTACTTAGAAAGACGGCTAGAGATTATATTCTTCCCATTATGTGCAGTATGTTACCTAACTATTTTTAGCAAAAAATACTCTAAAAATATCATACCATTTCAATTTGTATTTTTATTCATATTTGGCATAAATTTAAGTGGTCGGGCCCTTCTCCGGACACTGCGTAAGCGGGTGCTACGTGTACCGGACTTTTTATATTTGGCACAAATTTCTTTGGAGCAAAATTTTCTGTACCTCCCAGCATATGGTTGCTTCTAGGTGGAATACGTGATTGCCGGCGATACACAAAGATGCCCCTGAACACTGATAAAATTTAACGATCTGCATTGATAAATTTTGATTGGTAAAGCTGTAAGTTTAGGTTGAATATGTGATTGTGGGCGATATGCTGAACGATGTGGCGGCAGATGGGCTATGCTCTGGTAGTGATTGCAGGGATGGCGTAGGACGAAGTTTGCAACGATGGTAGGAGTTAGTGCTGGGAAAGGGAAGTGGTGTTGGTTGGTTATTGTCCGTCATTTTGTGTATTGTCTGTCATTTTTGTTTGAGTAGCTGACATCCTTCTCTCTATTATCTCACTATTGTTTCTGTCTATGCTCAGTAAAGAAGAAATGTCCGAAGAAGGGCCAATGCGGGTTATTACATGATTTGGATGTATGGTTAATCAATACACATAAATTTGTTAGTTTGTCCCGCTCATGGACACTATTTTATTGATCATTGACTTATGGATTTTTGCTGCATGTAGGTGCAATGTTTTTGAAAATAAAGGTTTCAAGCATGGTTCACTTTTAACTGGTGATAATGCTCTCGAGTCATATCCAGATGTGAGATTGCTATCTTTTATATTTAACTTCTGTTTCTTTACTATTGCCCTCTCACCCCTTTTGCATTTGGATGTCAAAGCTTTGTGGGTTGTTCATTTCAGTTCTGCGACTACTTCTCTTATGGATCTTAAGAGAACTCGAGGGATATCGTTCAGTTCTGCTGCAAAGGAACGAAAGTAGTATGGTAGTATAAATAAATAAGGTTGTATTGTTTTCCTTTTTAACCGTTTGATAATTATGATAGAATTATTGCATGAAGCTGTGTGTGCATACAATATGTAACCAAATGTGAATTATAATAGAATCAAGCCTTGCTTCTTCACTGCTTGGAAGCAAGTCTTCATCTTCTTAAGGGATTATCCGCTACAGTGCCTAGGAAATTCAGAGGACGTTTTAATGGTCTGTTAACTAAGCGATAGTCATCCAGAAAAAATATTTGAAGTTGATACTAGCCATAATAAGTGCATGTTGGAAATATGCCCTAGAGGCAATAATAAAAGATTATTATTATATTTCCTTGTTCATGATAATTGTCTTTATTCATGCTATAATTGTATTATCCGGAAATCGTAATACACGTGTGAATACATAGACCATAATACGTCCCTAGTGAGCCTCTAGTTGACTAGCTCGTTGATCAACAGATAGTCATGGTTTCCTGACTATGGACATTAGATGTCGTTGATAACGGGATCACATCATTAGGAGAATGATGTGATGGACAAGACCCAATTCTAAGCATAGCACAAGATCGTGTAGTTCGTTTGCTAGAGCTTTTCCAATGTCAAGTATCTTTTCCTTAGACCATGAGATCGTGTAACTCCCGGATACCGTAGGAGTGCTTTGGGTGTATCAAACGTCACAACGTAACTGGGTGACTATAAAGGTGCACTACAGGTATCTCCGAAAGTGTCTGTTGGGTTGACACGGATCGAGGCTGGGATTTGTCACTCCGTATGACGGAGAGGTATCTCTGGGCCCACTCGGTAATGCATCACCATAATGAGCTCAAAGTGACCAAGTGTTTGGTCACGGGATCATGCATTACGGTACGAGTAAAGTGACTTGCCGGTAACGAGACTGAACTAGGTATTGGGATACCGACGATCGAGTCTCGGGCAAGTAACGTACCGATTGACAATGGGAATTGTATACGGGGTTGATTGAATCCTTGACATTGTGGTTCATCCGATGAGATCATCGAGGAGCATGTGGGAGCCAACATGGGTATCCAGATCCCGCTGTTGGTTATTGCCCGAGAGCTGTCTCGGTCATGTCTACGTGTCTCCCGAACCCGTAGGGTCTACACACTTAAGGTTCGGTGACGCTAGGGTTGTATGAATATGAGTATGCAGCAAACCGAAAGTTGTTCGGAGTCCCGGATGAGATCCCGGACGTCACGAGGGGTTCCGGAATGGTCCGGAGGTAAAGAATTATATATAGGAAGTGCTGTTTTGCCATCGGGAAAGTTTCGGAGGTCACGGTATTGTCTGGGACCACCGGAAGGTCCCGAGGTCCACCGGGTGGGGCCACCCATCCCGGAAGGCCCCATGGGCTGAAGTGGGGAGAGGAACCAGCCCATAGTGGGCTAGTGCGCCCCCCTTGGCCCACCCCCTGCGCCTAGGGTTGAAACCCTAGGGTGGGGTGGGGGGCGCCCCACTTGCCTTGGGGGGTACTCCACCCCCCTGGCCGCCCCCCCCCCCCTTGGGGGATTAGATCTACAGGGCCGGCGCCCCCCCAGGGGGCCTATATAAAGGGGGGGAGGGAGGGGCAGCCGCACCCTGAAGCCTTGGCGCCTCCCTCTTCCCTGCTACACCTCTCCCTCTCGCAGAAGCTCGGCGAAGCCCTGCTGCCGTGACTGTTGCATCCACCACCACGCCGTCGTGCTGCTAGATCTTCATCAACCTCTCCTTCCCCCTTGCTGGATCAAGAAGGAGGAGACGTCATCCGCTCCGTACGTGTGTTGAACACGGAGGTGCCGTCCGTTCGGCACTTGGTCATCGGTGATTTGGATCACGGCGAGTACGACTCCATCATCCACGTTCTAGTGAACGCTTCCGCTCGCGATCTACAAAGGTATGTAGATGCATCCGATCACTCGTTGCTAGATGAACTCATAGATGGATCTTGGTGAAACCGTAGGAAAATTTTTGTTTTACGCAGCGTTCCCCAACGGTGGCATCATGAGCTAGGTCTATGCGTAGTTCTCTATGGCACGAGTAGAACACAATTTTGTTGTGGGCGAGATCTTGTCAACTTGCTTGCCGCTACTAGTCTTATCTTGCTTCAGCGGTATTTTGGGATGAAGCGGCCGGACCGACCTTACACGACGCTTTACGTGAGACAGGTTCCACCGACTGACATGCACTAGTTGCATAAGGTGGCTAGCGGGTGTTTGTCTCTCCCACTCTAGTTGGAGCGGATTTGATGAAAAGGGTCCTTATGAAGGGTAAATAGAAATTGACAAAATCACGTTGTGGTTATTTGTAGGTAATAAAACGTTCTTGCTAGAACCCAATTGCAGCCACGTAAAAGATGCAACAACAATTAGAGGACGTCTAACTTGTTTTTGCAGCAATTGCCTTGTGATGTGATATGGCCAAAAGTTGTGATGAATGATGAATGATATATTGTGATGTATGAGATCATGTTCTTGTAATAGGAATCACGACTTGCATGTCGATGAATATGACAACCGGCAGGAGCCATAGGAGTTGTCTTTATTTTTTGTATGACCTGCGTGTCATTGAAGAACGCCATGTAAATTACTTTACTTTATTGCTAAACGCGTTAGCCATAGAAGTAGAAGTAGTTGTTGGCGTGACAACTTCATGAAGACACGATGATGGAGATCATGATGACGGAGATCATGGTGTCATGCCGGTGACGAAGATGATCATGGAGCCCCGAAGATGGAGATCAAAGGAGCTATATGATATTGGCCATATCATGTCACTACTATATAATTGCATGTGATGTTTATTATGTTTATGCATCTTGTTTACTTAGAACGACAATAGTAAATAAGATGATCCCTTATTAAAATTTTCAAGAAAGTGTTCTCCCCTAACTGTGCGCCGTTGCTAAAGTTCGTCGTTTCGAAGCACCACGTGATGATCGGGTGTGATAGATTCTTACGTTCACATACAACGGGTGTAAGACAGTTTTACACATGCAAAAACACTTAGGGTTAACTTGACGAGCCTAGCATGTACGCATACGGCCTCGGAACACGTAGACCGAAAGGTCGAACATGAGTCGTATGGAAGATACGATCAACATGGAGATGTTCACCGACGATGACTAGTCCGTCTCACGTGATGATCGGACACGGCCTAGTCGACTCGGATCATGTAACACTTAGATGACTAGAGGGATGTCAAATCTGAGTGGGAGTTCATTAAATAATTTGATTAGATGAACTTAATTATCATGAACTTAGTCTAAAAATCTTTGCAAATATGTCTTGTAGATCAAATGGCCAACGCTCAAGTCAACATGAACTTCAACGCGTTCCTAGAGAAAACCAAGCTGAAAGACGATGGCAGCAACTATACGGACTGGGTCCGGAACCTGAGGATCATCCTCATAGCTGCCAGGAAACAATATGTCCTAGAAGCACCGCTAGGTGATGCACCCGTCGAAGAACCAAGGCGTTATGAGCGCTTGGCAGCAGCGTCTTGATGATTACTCCCTCGTTCGGCGGCATGCTTTACTGACTTAGAACTGGGGCTCCAAAAGCGTTTTGAGCAACACGGAGCATATGAGATGTTCAAGAGCTGAAAATGGTTTTCCAAGCTCATGCCCGGTCGAGAGATATGAAGTCTCGACAAGTTCTACAGTTGTAAGATGGAGGAAAATAGTTACATCGGTGAGCACATACTCAAAATGTCTGGTTGCACAACCGCTTTGTCCCAAATGGACATAAACCTCCCGGACGAGGCGGTCATTGACAGAATCCTTGATCGGTCCCACCGAGCTACAAGAGCTTTGTGATGAACTACAATATGCAGGGGATGGTGAAAACTATTCTTGAAGTATTTTCAATGTCAAGTCGTGAGGTAGAAATCAAGAAGGAACATCAAGTGTTGATGGTCAATAAAACCACTAAGTTCAAGAAGGGCAAGGGCAAGAAGAACTTCAAGAAAGAAGGCAAGGATGTTGCCGCGCAGTAAGCCGATTCTTGGGAAAGAAGTCAAAGAATGGACCCAAGCACGAGACTGAGTGCTTTTATTGCAAAGGGAAGGGACCCTTTGGAAGCAGAACTGCCCCAAATACTTAGCGGACAAGAAGGCCGGCAACACTAAAGGTATATTTGATATACATGTAATTGATGTGTACCTTACCATTACTCGTAGTAACTCCCGGGTATTTGATACCGTGCCGTTGCTCATATTTGTAACTCACAGCAGGAGCTGCGGAATAAACGGAGACTGGCGAAGGGCGAGGTGACGATCTTGGCGTCGGGAATGGTTCCAAGGTCAATGTGATCGCTGTCGGCACGCTACCTCTACATTTACCTACGGGATTAGTTTTAAACCTCAATAATTGTTATTTAGTGCCAAGTTTGAGCATGAACATTGTATCAGGATCTCGTTTAATACGAGGTGGCTACTCATTTAAATCCGAGAATAATGGTTTTTCTATTTATATGAGAGATATGTTTTATGGTCATGCTCCGATGGTCAATGGTTTATTCTTAATGAATCTCGAACGTAATGTTACACATATTCATAGTGTGAATACCAAAAGATGTAAAGTTGATAACGATAGTCCCACATACTTGTGGCACTACCACCTTTGGTCACATTGGTGTCAAGCGCATGAAGAAGCTCCATGCTGATGGACTTTTAGAGTCTCTCGATTATGAATCATTTGACAGATGCGAACCATGCCTCATGGGCAAAATGACCAAGACTCCGTTCTCCGGAACAATGGAGCGAGCAACCAACTTATTGGAAATCATACATACTGATGTGTGCGGTCCAATGAGCGTTGAGGCTCGCGGAGGATATCGTTATGTTCTCACTCTCACTTATGACTTGAGTAGATATGGATATGTCTACTTGATGAAACACAAGTCTGAGACCTTTGAAAAGTTCAAGGAATTTCAAAATGAGGTAGAGAATCAACATGACCGAAAAATAAAATTCTTACGATCAGATCGTGGAGGAGAATATTTAAGTCACGAATTTGGTACGCACTTAAGAAAATGTGGAATCGTTTCACAACTCACGCCGCTGGAACACCTCAAGCGTAATGGTGTGTCCGAACGTCAGAATCGCACTTTATTGGATATGGTGCGATCTATGATGTCTCTTACCGACTTACCGCTATCATTTTGGGGATACGTTCTAGAGACAGCTACATTCACTTTAAATAGGGCACCGTCTAAATCCGTTGAGACGACACCGTATGAATTATGGTTTGGGAAGAAACCTAAGCCGTCGTTTCTAAAAGTTTGGGGATGCGATGCTTATGTCAAGAAACTTCAACCTGAGAAGCTCGAACCCAAGTCGGAAAAATGCGTCTTCATAGGATACCCTAAGGAAACCATTGTGTATACTTTCTACTTAAGATCCGAAGGCAAGATCTTTGTTGCCAAGAACGGGTCCTTTCTGGAAAAAGAGTTTCTCTCGAAAGAATTAAGTGGGAGGAAAGTAGAGCTTGATGAAGTACTACCTCTTGAAACAGTAAGTAGCGCAACTCAGGAAGATGTTCCTGTGGTGCCTGCACCGACAAGAGAGGAGGTTAATGATGGTGATCAAGATACTTCAGATCAAGCTCCTACTGAACTTCGAAGGTCCACAAGGACACGTTCCGCACTGCAGTGGTACGGCAACCCTGTCTTAGAAATCATGTTGTTAGACAACGGTGAACCTTCGAACTATGAAGAAGCGATGGCGGGCCCAGATTCCAACAAATGGCTTGAAGCCATGAAATCCGAGATAGGATCCATGTATGAAAACAAAGTGTGGACTTTGACAGACTTGCCCGATGATCGGCGAGCGATAGAAAATAAATGGATCTTTAAGAAGAAGACGTACACGGACGGTAATGTTACCATCTATAAAGCTCGACTTGTCGCTAAGGGTTATCGACAAGTTCAAGGGGTTGACTACGATGAGACGTTCTCTCTCGTAGCGAAGATGAAGTCCGTCCGAATCATGTTAGCAATTGCCGCATACTATGATTATGAGATATGGCAAATGGACGTCAAAACGGCATTCCTTAACGGCTATCTTAAGGAAGAACTGTATATGATGCAGCCAGAAAGTTTTGTCGACCCAGAGAATGCTAACAAGGTATGCAAGCTCCAAATGATCCATTTATGGGCTGGTGCAAGCATCTCGGAGTTGGAACATTCGCTTTGATGAGATGATCAAAGCGTTTGGGTTTATGCAGACTTATAGAGAAGCCTGCGTTTACAAGAAAGTGAGTGGGAGCTCTGTAGCATTTCTCATATTATATGTAGATGACATACTTTTGATGGGAAATGATATAGAACTTTTGGACGGCATTAAGGCCTACTTGAATAAGAGTTTTTCAATGAAGGACCTTGGAGAAGCTGCTTATATATTAGGCATCAAGATCTATAGGGATAGATCGAGACGCCTCATAGGTCTTTCACAAAGCACATACCTTGATAAAATTTTGAAGAAGTTCAAAATGGATCAGTCCAAGAAAGGGTTCTTGCCTGTATTGCAAGGTGTGAGATTGAGCTCGGCTCAATGCCCGACCACGGCAAAAGATAAAGAAGAGATGAGTGTCATCCCCTATGCTTCAGCCATAGGATCTATTATGTATGTCATGATGTTTAAAAGACATGATGAAAACATTGCCGAAAGTATGGTAGGAAGATACCAAAGTAATCACGGCAAGCAACACTGGACAGCGGTCAAGAATATCCTGAAGTACCTGAAAAGGACTAAGGACATGTTTCTCATTTATGGAGGTGACGAAGAGCTCGTCGTAAAGGGTTACATCGATGCTAGTTTCGACACAGATCTGGATGACTCTAAGTCACTAACCGGATACGTGTATATGTTGAATGGTGGAGCAGTAAGTTGGTGCAGCTGCAAGCAGCGTCGTGGCGGGATCTACATGTGAAGCGGAGTACATGGCAGCCTCGGAGGCAGCGCATGAAGCAATTTGGGTGAAGGAGTTCATCACCGACCTAGGAGTCATACCCAATGCGTCGGGGCCGATCAAACTCTTCCGTGACAACACTGGAGCTATTGCACTTGCCAAGGAGCCCAGGTTTCACAAGAAGACCAGGCACATCAAGCGTCGCTTCAACTCCATTCGTGAAAATGTTCAAGATGGAGACATAGAAATTTGCAAAGTGCACACGGATCTGAATGTCGCAGATCCGTTGACTAAACCTCTTTCATGAAAGCAAAACATGATCAACACCAGAACTCTATGGGTGTTCGATTCATCACAATGTAACTAGATTATTGACTCTAGTGCAAGTGCGAGACTGTTGGAAATATGCCCTAGAGGCAATAATAAAAGATTATTATTATATTTCCATGTTCATGATAATTGTCTTTATTCATGCTATAATTGTATTATCTGGAAATCGTAATACACGTGTGAATACATAGACCATAATACGTCCCTAGTGAGCCTCTAGTTGACTAGCTCGTTGATCAACAGATAGTCATGGTTTCCTGAATATGGACATTAGATGTCGTTGATAACGGGATCACATCATTAGGAGAATGATGTGATGGACAAGACACAATTCTAAGCATAGCACAAGATCGTGTAGTTCGTTTGCTAGAGCTTTTCCAATGTCAAGTATCTTTTCCTTAGACCATGAGATCGTGTAACTCCCGGATACCGTAGGAGTGCTTTGGGTGTATCAAACGTCACAACGAATCGGGTGACTATAAAGGTGCACTCTGGTATCTCCGAAAGTGTTTGTTGGGTTGACACGGATCGAGACTGGGATTTGTCACTCCGTATGACGGAGAGGTATCTCTGGGCCCACTCGGTAATGCATCATCATAATGAGCTCAAAGTGACCAAGTGTTTGGTTACGGGATCATGCATTCTGATGAGTAAAGTGACTTGCGATATGAGACTGAACGAGGTATTGGGATACCGACGATCGAGTCTCGGGCAAGTAACGTACCGATTGACAAAGGGAATTGTATACGGGGTTGATTGAATCCTTGACATCGTGGTTCATCCGATGAGATCATCAAGGAGCATGTGGGAGCCAACATGGGTATCCAGATCTCGCTATTGGTTATTGCCCGAGAGCTGTCTCGGTCATGTCTACGTGTCTCCCGAACTCGTAGGGTCTACACACTTAAGGTTTGGTGACGCTAGGGTTGTATGAATATAAGTATGCATCAAACCGAAAGTTGTTCGGAGTCCCGGATGAGATCCCGGACGTCACGAGGGGTTCCGAAATGGTCTGGAGGTAAAGAATTATATATAGGAAGTGCTGTTACGGCCATTGGGAAAGTTTCGGGGGTCACCGGTATTGTACCGGGACCACCGGAAGGGTCCCGGGGGTCCACCGGGTGGGGCCACCCATCCCGGAGGGCCCCATGGGCTGAAATGGGGAGGGGAACCAGCCCATAGTGGGCTGGTGCGCCCCCCTTGGCCCACCCCCTGCGCCTAGGGTTGAAACCCTAGGGTGGGGGGGGCGCCCCACTTGCCTTGGGGGCTACTCCACCCCCCTGGCCGCCGGCCCCCTTGGGAGATTAGATCTCCAGGGCCGGCGCCCTATTGGAAATATGCCCTAGAGGCAATAATAAAAGCATTATTATTATATTTCCTTGTTTATGATAATTGTCTTTTATTCATGCTATAATTGTATTATCCGGAAATCGTAATACATGTGTGAATACATAGACCACAATACGTCCCTAGTGAGCCTCTAGTTGACTAGCTCGTTGGTCAACAGATAGTCAAGGTTCCCTGACTATGGACATCAGATGTCGTTGACAACGGGATCACGTCATTAGGAGAATGACATGATGGACAAGACCCAATCCTAAGCATAGCACAAGATCGTGTAGTTCGTTTTGCTAGAGCTTTTTCAATGTCAAGTATCTCTTCCTTAGACCATGAGATCGTGTAACTCCCGGATACCGTAGGAGTGCTTTGGGTGTACCAAACGTCACAACGAATCGGGTGACTATAAAGGTGCACTACAGGTATCTCCGAAAGTGTCATTGGGTTGACACGGATCGAGATCGGATTTGTCACTCCGTATGACGGAGAGGTATCTCTGGGCCCACTCGGTAATGCATCATCATAATGAGCTCAAAGTGACCAAGTGTTTGGTCACAGGATCATGCATTACTGTACGAGTAAAGTGACTTGCCGGTAACGAGACTGAACGAGGTATTGGGATACCGACGATCGAGTCTCGGGCATGTAACGCACCGATTGACAAAGGGAATAGTATACGGGGTTGCTTGAATCCTCGACATCGTGGTTCATCCGATGACATCATCGAGGAGCATGTGGGAGCCAACATGGGTATCCAGATCCCGCTGTTGGTTATTGACACGAGAGCCGTCTCGGTCATGTTCGCATGTCTCCCGAACCCGTTGGGTCTACACACTTAATGTTCGGTGACGCTTGGGTTATTAGTAAGACTTGTATGTGATTACCGAATGTTGTTCGAGTCCCAGATGAGATCCCGGACGTCACGAGGAGTTAGGAAGGGTCCGGAGGTAAAGATTTATATATGGGAAGTTGTCAAGCGGACACCGGAAAGTTTCGGGAGCATACCGGTATTGTCTGGGGGCCACCGGAAGGGTTCCGGAGGTCCACCGGGAGGGGCCACCTTCCCGGGGGGCCACTTGGGCTGCGTGGGGCAAGGAGCCAGCCCCTGATGGGCTGGGCGCAGCCCCCTCCCTTGGGCCCTTGCACCTAGGGTTTGGGGGGGAACCCTAGAAGGGGGCGCCCCCTTTGCTTGGGGGGCAAGCCACCCCTCCCTGGCCGCCGCCCCCCCTCTAGATTCTCATCTAGAGGGGCCAGGCCCCTTGCCCTCTCCCCCAATAAATAGAGGGGTGAGGGGAGGGCTGCACATACAAGCCAAGGCGCCGCCCCTCCCCTCCCCAACACCACTCCTCCTCCGTACGTGCTTGGCGAAGCCACGCCGAGATCTTCTGCACCAACAACACCACGCCGTCGTGGTGCCGTTGGAGCTGTCTTCCTCAACCTCTCCTTCCTCCTTGCTGGATCAAGACGGAGGAGACGTCATCCGCACTGCACGTCGTGTGTTGAACGCGGAGGTGCTGTCCGCTCAAAGCACTTGGTCATCGGTGATCTGAATCACGGCGAGTACGACTCCATCATCACCATCCCCTTTAACGCTTCCGCACTCAATCTACAAGTGGTATGTATATGCAAAATCACTCCCTTGACTCGTTTCTTAGATGAACTCATAGATGGATCTTGGTGAAACCGTAGGAAAAAATTTAATTTTCTCGCAACGTTCCCCAACAGTGGCATCATGAGTTAGGTCTATGCGTAGTTCTCTATTGCACGAGTAGAACACAATTTTGTTGTGGGCGTAGATCTTGTCAACTTGCTTGCCGCTACTAGTCTTATCTTGCTTCAGCGGTATTGTTGGATGAAGCGGCCCGGACCAACCTTACACGTACGCTTACGTGAGACCGGTTCCACCGAATCGACATGCACTAGTTGCATAAGGTGGTTGGCGGTGTCTGTCTCTCCCACTTTAGTTGGAGAGGATTCGATGAAAGGGGTCCTTATGAAGGGTAAATAGAAGTTGACAAAATCACGTTGTGGTTATTCGTAGGTAAGAAAACGTTCTTGCTAGAACCCAATTGCAGCCACGTAAAGATGCAACAACAAGTAGAGGACGTCTAACTTGTTTTTGCAGCAATTGTCATGTGACGTGATATGGCCAGAAGTTGTGATGAATGATGAATGATATATTGTGATGTATGAGATCATGTTCTTGTAATAGGAATCACGACATGCATGTCGATAAGTATGACAACCGGCAGGAGCCATAGGAGTTGTCTTTATTTTTGTATGACCTGCGTGTCATTGAAGAACGCCATGTAAATTACTTTACTTTATTGCTAAACGCTGAAAGGATCGATATGGTTGACTAGAGGGGGGGGTGAATAGGCAACTAACAATTTTAAGCTTTTCTTTACCAATTTAAACTTTGCACTAATAAAGGTTGTCTAGATATGCAACTAGGTGGACAACCTATATGATGCAACAACACACGCACACGAGCAAGCAAGGATAGGAAACAAATAAGCTTGCAAGTAAAGGGATAAGATAACCAAGAGTGGAGCCGGTGAAGACGAGGATGTGTTACCGAAGTTCCTTCCTTTTGAGGGGAAGTACGTCTCCGTTAGAGCGGTGTGGAGGCACAATGCTCCCCAAGAAGCCACTAGGGCCACCGTAATCTCCTCACGCCCTCGCACAATGCAAGAGCCGTGATTCCACTATTGGTGCCCTTGAAGGCGGCGACCAAACCTTTACAAACAAGGTTGGGGCAATCTCCACAACTTAATTGGAGGCTCCCAACAACACCACGAAGCTTCACCACAATGGAATATGGCTCCACGGTGACCTCAACCGTCTAGGATGCTCAAACACACAAGAGTAACAAGATCCGCAAAGGATAAGTGGGGGGAATCAAATATCTTGTGGTGGAAGTGTAGATCGGGCCCTTGTCACCCAATCCCGAGCAAATCAACAAGTTTGATTGGCCAGGGAGAGAGATCGGGCCAAAATGGAGCTTGGAGCAACAATGGAGCTTTGGGGAGGAAGAGGTAGTCAACTAGAGGTTGAAGAAGCCCCTTATATAGACGTGGGAAAAAACCAACCGTTATCCACTTAGTCATTTCATGACGCTGTACTACCGCTCCAGTGCGGTACTATTGAGGTCAAGACGGTACTACCGTGGAGGACCGCAGTACTACTGCAGCGGCAACAGCCGGAACTAGCGACCGAGGCAGTACTACCGCTCGCGTGGTACTACCGCTCCCCTTACGGTACTACCGTAAGGCACGAGTCACGACACGAGAAGAACGCAGACGAAATAAATTACATCCGTGCCAACTTCGCTGAAAGCTGCGGTAGTGCGAAAATCCGACGCGGTACTACCGCTCCTCAGAGCGGTACTACCGTGGAGGCGCGGATGTAAAAATTACATCCGCCCTACTACCGCACCGAGCGGCACTAGGCTAGGAGCCGCGGTACTACCGCTCTGGGGCGGTACTACAGCGCCAGCAGTACTACCGCTCCCGAGCGGTACTACCGTGATGGGCGCGGATGTAAAAAATTACATCCGCCCCTACTACCGCACCGGAGCGGCACTAGGCCTAGGAGCCGCGGTACTACCACTCCTGGGGAGCGGTACTACCGTGGCGCCCCGCGGTACTACCGCTTGTACCTGCGGTACTACCGCGTGTACCTGCGGTACTACCGCAAGTGCAGAGACAAATGTCGATTTCCGCACAACCAAGATAACAAAGGGAAGCTCCAAAGTGCAGGGAAAGGAGGGACAAGTATGCGTGTTGATTCCGCCCTAACCTTTCCGGCGGACCCCTCTTAATAGTACGGCTCTCCTACGACTCAAATCCACCAAAAGAAACGTGGGGCGACGCCGTCTTCAATAGTCTCCGAGGGGCACCGAATCGTCTCGAGCCTAGAGATGAACCATCCGAGGAACTCAAAGCATACGATTAGTCCATAAAAAGTATCGCCATCAATCACCAAAACACTTACGGGATAAATATGCCCTTACAATCTCCCCCTTTTTGGTGGATTGATGACAATACGGGATTTGCACAAAGATACAATAATATATAGCAAAAGCAAACCCCTCCTCTCCAAAATATAGACGGGCTCCCCCTAGATGTGTGCACTCCGGATGAATGCTTTGGACTGCATAGCACACGATCTAGGATCACCACTCCCCCTATATTTTAGAGACAAAAGTCTAAACAACATATAGCACGAAATAACATAAGCTTGCTAAGATAGATGGAGTGCATATGTCTTACACCATAGCACGAAATAACATAAGCTTGCTAAGATAGATAGAGTGCATATGTCTTACACCATAAGAAGGAAAAGCAAATAAAACAAGGTTCAAGCGAGATTCAACCGAGAACGCAATAAACACACCAAACGAACGCGAACACGACACAAGACTCGCAAATCCCTACGCTCTCTCCCCCTTTGGCATCGAGACGCCAAAAAGGCAGAGAGGACACCTACACACAAGCGGTGGCTCAAGCAGCAGGGAACTCGTCCCAATCCTCGTCGTCAGACTCCTCAGCAGCAGGGACAGACTCCTCGACGTCCTCCTCGTAATCAGTCCACTTGTAGCCTTGCTTCGCCATCCACTCGGCCTGGGGTGATGTGCTCCTCAGATCCTCCAGACACATCCTCACCATAGAGCTTCAAGATCTTCCCGTCCCGGCGACGACTCTCCTTGGATGCCACATGAGTCTGTCGCCCCTTGGCTTGCATGAAGAAAAGAGTCTTCATCTTGTCCTTCAGCTTCATGGCCCAAGAAGGCATAGAGGAGCTCGGGGAAGGCCTAGCAGCATGGCCTTCATCAACATGCTCGGCGCCAGCATCCTCCTCTCCAACAGCAGCCCTAGCTGCAGATGCCTCAGCACGAGTAGTAGTGTTGGCCCAGTTGGGTTTGACACTTGGACAGATGGGGTCATGGCGAATCGATCGAGGGCAAGGAACTCCTCACCAGGGAACATCTTGTCCCAAGTCCTCGAGATCGCCAGAAACAGATATGGACCGTATATAGGCACCTTGCGGTTGAACACGGCAAACCGAAGCTCAATCCACATGATGTGTGAGATATCAAGTGGCTGAGTCTGAGACACACGAGCCTCCTCGCAGATGAGCATCATATCCACCATATAGGCATGAACCTTGTCCTTGTCACCAATGCGGGGGAACAAGGAGTTGCGGAAGATGCGGTACATGATATCCAAAAAAGGAGTTGAGCACCAAACCTATCTTGCCACTTGGAAGTGTCTTCTCAACATAGAACGGTGCAAGCATGTCCTTGTTTGCAGAGTCACGGTTGGCATGGGGACGAACACCTACGGGGGAGTCAAGCCCGTCATCAGGAACTTGGAGCAGATCCATGAACTCCTTCCAGGTAGCTGTCAGCTTGCGGCCATTTGTCATCCAGGTCATTCTCCTTTCCTCAGTGGGGTGAAAGTAGGCGAAGCAAAGAACCGACCAATGAGCTCGGGATCATAGTCAAGGTGAAAAGAGATAATATGCTCAATGCCAAACTGCTCCACCACGCCCGAGCCTCGCCAAAGTAGGCACGTAACTTCTCCTTCCTCAAGTGATGCATGTCAATCCACTTCACATCCACATAGGTATTACGCTTGTTCTTAATGACGCCCAGATAGATGTTGGTTTGATGCTTGTTCGAGAACAGCTCACAGCCCGACCGAGGAACGAGGGGTCACGTCACGGATCCATGTTCCGGAGGCGGACGTAGTCGAGAATGGGGTATCTCATCCATGCTCTGGAGGGCTCCTTGACCTTGGTGGCGCTTGTCTTGACATGGCGCTTGGGGGCAGAAGAGGAGCCCTACAGTGCGTCACCGGGTTGCATAAGCGCTTGGAGCCGGTGTCACGGCTGGGATTGGACCGGCGAGAGCCACCACTGAACCACACACATAAAGCACCAAAACGCATAAGAAGATCAATGCAAATGCCACGAAAAAGCACATGAAAAACATAGGAGACATATGAGAAAGTGGGCATGCGATAGGTGTGAGGCACGGTAGTACGGCCACTGCCTGCGGTACTAAAGCGAATATCGCCTGCACGCCGGTAGTACCGTGTGGGGGTCACCAGTAGTACCGTGGCCGGAGCGGAAGTAAAGTTGTAGTCAAGACAGTAGCGGTAGTACCGCATGAGGGGCGGTAGTAATGCGTCTGCGTAGTACCAAGACTGGGCGGTAGTACCGTCGTCTTGATAGTACCGCAAGACCAAAGGGCGGTAGTATCACGCATAGCGGATCCAACTACCGATTTGAATCTGAAAAGAACCGCGAAACAATGGCGATTACTACGGTGATCAGATCTAGCGCATGACAGCAATACACATATAAATCCTATGCAATACTACACTCCTTCATCCTATGCTTGCAGAGATTAGGCCTATCAATCTCAAGAACACACAAGCCTCCCCAAAACCTAGGAACGCCAAACACCAACAATAAGGAGAGGGAATTGGGGAAAAACCTGGGTCCATAGCAAGAGCACGCGGTGGAGAACGATCCCACCGGTCGGAATCACGGGAGGGCAGCCGGTGAAGGAGATCCGGCGAGACGCCGGCTCCGTTCTTGAGCGAGGAGAGAAGGAGGCGATGTGGGGAGAAGGTAACGAATGGGTATGGGGAGTTGGAACTCCCCGCCTGCCTTATCCTCGCCACAACCGTCATGGTAGTAGTACGCGATCTCATCAGCGGTAGTACCGCTTCGAGGCGGAAGTTCCAGACCGAGGCGGTAGTACCGCTCGACCGGGCGGCAGTAAAAAATTACTGCCGTGCGGTTGCGGTAGTACCGTGCTCCCACAAGCGGTAGTACCGTGGCTGGCTGCGGTAGTACCGCAGCTGGCCGCGGTAGTACCGTGACTCTCAAGTCACCGCAAGATTCAAAAACGAAAAAGGCCTTAGCAAAACCCTTTTTTTTTGTTTACACACAAGAAACCACATACTCAACCGCAAACGAAAGGCAAAGGACAACAAGAAACCACCAAACGACAAGGCCTCTCAAGGTGAGAGGCCGGGTCAAGCCACCTATGTTTGAGTAGGATGGTATGGCACATGAAGAATTATCCTTGGGCCCATGACCAAAACTCGTCTTTGGAACACAAGTACCATAAAAAATGGCTAGTGTGAAAGAGGTGATCGATTTACGCATAATGGGGGGAGGGATAGTTCATTGAGAGAACAATACTCCCCCTATGTCCATGCCTACACCTAAACTAGGCAGCAAGTTGAGTGTGGTGGGGAGTGCACGGGCTCAAGTCACATTGCTCAAATCAATGATATTTAGCTCATGCCTTAACTCATGAAATCTTGCTTCATCTAAGGGCTTCGTGAATATATACGCAAGGTTATCCTGAGTGTTGACATACTTGAGCTCGATCTCTCCTCGCCTAATGTGATCCCGGATGAAGTGATACCGAATCTCGATGTGCTTCGTCTTGAAGTGTTGCACCGGGTTGAGAGAAATCTTGATGGCACTTTCATTATCACACCAAAGAGGCACTTTTTCACAAATGACACCATACTCCTTTAAAGTTTGCCTCATCCATAGGAGTTGAGCACAACAACTACCGGCCGCCACATATTCCGCTTGATTGGGACGAGAGACACACAACTTTGCTTCTTGGAAGACCAACTTACCAAGGAGCAACCAAGAAATTGGCACCCTCCGAAAGTGGACTTCCTATCCACTTTGTCTCCCGCCCAATCGGAATCCGTAAATCCTTCAAGCTTGAAGTTTGCTCCTCTTGGGTACCATAAGACAAAGTTTGGGGTATGAGCCAAATATCGAAAGATTCGCTTGACCGCCACAAAATGACTTTCCTTTGGTGCGGCTTGAAACCGTGCACACATTCCCACACTCAACATGATATCCGGTCTAGATGCACAAAGGTAAAGCAAGGATCCAATCATGGAGCGATATACCTTTTGATCCACCGCTTTACCATTGGGATCAATGTCAAGTTGGCACTTGGTCGGCATTGGTGTAGTAGCCGGCTTGACATCACTTAGATTGAATCTTTTGAGCATGTCTTGAGTGTATTTGGCTTGGTTGATGAAGGTTCCTTCTCTTCTTTGTTTGATATCGAAACCAAGAAAGAACTTCAACTCTCCCATCGAAGACATCTTGAACTTGGAGGTCATGAGAGCGGCAAATTCCTCATTGAAAGCTTTGTTAGGAGAACCAAAGATAATATCATCAACATATAGTTGGCATACAAACAACTCCCCATTGACCTTCTTAGTAAAAAGAGTGGGATCGATTTGCCCCACTTCAAAACCACGATCTTGTAACAACTCGGTAAGGTGGTCATACCAAGCACGTGGGGCTTGTTTAAGTCCATAGAGTGCCTTATCGAGTTGATATACATGATCCGGGAAGTAGGGGTCCTCGAACCGGGGTTGCTTGACATAGACCAACTCATTAATGGGACCATTAAGAAAAGCACTTTTACATCCATTTGTTGTAACTTAAAGTTATGATGGGAAGCATAAGCAATCAACAATCGAATGGATTCAAGACGAGCAACGGGAGCAAAGGTTTCACCATAGTCGATACCCTCGACTTGGGAGTAGCCTTGTGCTACCAATCTTGCCTTGTTGCGAATTATGTTCCCATGAGCATCTTGCTTGTTCTTGAAAATCCACTTGGTTCCAATGACGTTGTGGTTCTCCGATGGCCTTGGCACCAATCTCCACACCTTGTTGTACTCAAAGTTGTTGAGTTCTTCATGCATGGCATTTAGCCAATCCGAGTCTGCTAGAGCCTCATAGACCTTTTGAGGTTCAACACAAGAGACAAGCGTGATGTTCACAATAGTTTGCCAATTGTCTCTGAGTGCTTACCCCTTTTCTTAGGCTTCCAACCACATTCTCCATAAGATGGCCTTTGGTAGTGAGTTTGGAAGCAATCTTGTGACCTGACGCTCTAAATCCTCCTCGGAAGTGCGATGAGGAGAGGTCACTTGATCATCTTGAGCGCCGTCTTGAGCATGACCTTCATCTTGAGCATGCTCGGGGAAGAGAACTTCGACCTTGGGCATCATTTAAGGTGATATCATCATCTTGAGCACGATCTTGCCCTTGGTCTTGTTCATGAGGTTGAGGGCCTTCACTTTGTTCTTCGGAAGCGTGTGGGCTTTGGGTTGGTGATGGCTCCACTTGAATGAAGCATTGTCCTTCTCCTTCGGCCATAAGGGGTTCCTCAATGGGTAGGATAAAGCCAACCCCCATTCTTCTTATAGCTTGGGGAGGAATTTCATCACCTACATCACAAGTGCCACTTTGCTCCACTTGGGAGCCGTTATTCTCATCAAACTCCACGTTACACGTCTCCTCAATAAGTCCCGTGGATTTATTGAGGACACGGTAAGCATGAGAGTTTGTAGCATAACCAACAAATATGCCCTCATGAGCTCTAGTTTCAAATTTAGACAAACGAACACCTTTCTTGAGAATGAAACATTTACACCCGAACACCGGGAAGTACTTGAGGTTGGGCTTGTTGCCGGTGAGTATCTCATAAGGAGTCTTGTTCAAGCCTTTGCGGAGATAAAGCCGATTGGATGCATGACAAGCGGTGTTGATGGCTTCGGCCCAAAAGTTGTATGGAGACTTGAACTCCGCCATCATGGTCCTTGCCGCATCCATCAACGTCCGGTTCTTTCTTTCCGCCACACCATTTTGTTGAGGGGTATATGGTGCGAATATTGATGCTTGATCCCTCATCACTAAGAAACTCATCCAAAGTGTAGTTCTTGAACTCGGTGCCGTTGTCACTTCTTATAGTCAAGATCTTTGCATTATGTTGACGTTGAGCTTCATTTGCAAAGTCGATGACGGTTTGTTGGGTCTCACTCTTCCTCTTGAAGAAATATACCCAAGTGTATCTCGAATAGTCATCCACGATCACCAAGCAATACTTTCTTCCTCCAAGACTATCAAATGATGGTGGCCCAAAGAGATCCATGTGAAGGAGCTCCAAGGGTCTCTTTGAGTATATGATCGTCGTGGGAGGGTGAAACCTTCTCATGAAGCTTTCCTTCAATACAAGCACCGCAAGCACGGTCTTTGGCAAAACTAACATTTGTTAGTCCACGGACATGGTCCCCCTTGAGAAGACTTTGCAAAGATCTCATATTGACATGGGCTAAACGGCGATGCCAAAGCCATCCCACGTCAACTTTAGCCATTAGGCATGTCGCGGTCTTAGTGGGTCGCTCCGAAAAGTTAATCACATAGAGACCATTTTCGACATGCCCAACAAAGGC
This sequence comes from Aegilops bicornis, assembly GCA_021605145.1. Taxonomy (NCBI): domain Eukaryota; kingdom Viridiplantae; phylum Streptophyta; class Magnoliopsida; order Poales; family Poaceae; genus Aegilops; species Aegilops bicornis. The sequence continues at coordinate 123,781,258 of CM038675.1, read as the reverse complement.
TACTTTAAGAGTCTTGCTCCACAAGAGGGCCACGGTATCAATGTCAAAGAAAGTAGCATAACCCATGACTGAAAGTTGACGAACGGAAATCAAATTGTATGCAAGGGACTCAACAAGCATGACTTTCTCGATAGTAAGATCATGAGAAATGACAACCTTGCCGAGACCCAATACCTTAGAATGTGATGCATCACCCCACTCGACATCGGTGGGCATAGATGGAATCTCTTGCACGTCCACCACCATGTCCTTGCTCCCGGTCATATGATTTGTTGCTCCACTATCGAGCAACCATGATCCCCCACCGGAAGCAAACCCCTACAAGAGATCAATGCTTGGCTTTAGGTACCCATTTGGTAATGGGTCCCTTGATGTTAGTAACGAGGGTCTTAGGAACCCAAATAGACCATTCAATGTACTCATAAGAAGAACCAACAAATTTAGCATAGACATGCCCATCACTAGCACGGCACAACACATAAGAGGGGTTAAGGTGCGGCTATGTTAAATGGGGGACGACGTTGTCCTTCTTGACATTGCCACCCTTTGCACGGTTCTTCTTCTTCTTGGAAGCACCCTCTCCCTCCCTCACAAAAGTTTGCTTGAGAGGGGAGGTTGCTTGGTCTTGTCATTCTTCTTCTTGCTCTTGGGCTTGGGCGCGAACCCAATCCCTCCTTGGCCACAACTTCCTTTTGATTACTCAAAAGGTCGTTAAGTTCTTCTCACCTTGAATGCATGTGACAAGGCCCTTTTCAAGTTGCTTCTTCAACTTAGCATTCTCCTCAACAAGATGCACATGCTCACAACAAGGGTTAGTAGCATTTGCATTATCAATCAATATCATATGAGGAAAGGTGGCTTTCTCCTTGGTTAGCTTCACTTGGAGTTGATCATGAGACTCTTTGATACTAGCATGAGCACCCTTCAAGACTTTGTGAGCCTTGTCGAGAGTGTCAAGGTCCTCGTTGAGTCTAGCAAGATCAACTCCAAGCTTTGCCTTCTCGGAACTAAGCACACGAGACACAACAAGAGCATGATCAAGGTCTTTCTTTAATTTAAGCGTGATCATCGTTGTGTGACTCCTCAAGAGCCAAACGAAGACCACGCTCTTCCTCAAGAGCATTGGAGAGATCCGAAATCTCATCGGCATAGTCACGACTATGCCCTTCCATCTTGGAAATGGTTTCTTCATGAGTCTCGATCATGACATTGGCTTCACCAAGTTGTTCCAAGAGAGCAACGAAGTGCATCTTGGATTTCCCTTTGAGTTTACTCATAAAGATCTCAAATTCATTTTCCTCTACACTAGTCCCTCATGTTCATCAATACAATCCACAAAGAAGAATGATTGATGATGGTAGTTTTGATGTTGGGGGTTACCTTATTGGTGGCTTTAGCCATGAGGCACTTAGCGGTGATGCTTTCATTGGGTGAACCAAGAGAGACACCGAGGAGTCATTGCAATGGACACGGAGGCCATGGCAGCCGGTTCACCATCCTCATCATCATCATCATCCTCATTGTACTCTTCTTGAACCACCAAAGCTTTGTGAGGAGTCTTCCTTGGGAAGTTGCTCTTGTTGGGAAAAGACTTGGCCTTGTCCTTGCGGATGAGCTTGCCACCATTGTCTTCCCTCTTCTCATATGGACACTCCAACAAAGTGACTCACATTTCCACAATTGAAACACGTCCTCACTCGTTGCTTGCCCTTAGAGCCACTTGAATTGCTCTTGTTGAAGTTGGGCCTTGAGTTCTTCTTGCTCCAAAATTGTCTTGAAGCAAGGGCCATGTGTTCATGATAATCATACTTAGTATCTTCGAGGTTGCTCTCTTCTTCTTCCTCCTCTCCATCTTCTTCGACACAACTCTTGTCCTTCAAAGCGAGGTTGGGCTTATTTGCTCTTTGAGAGCGAAGCACCGCATTGTCGGCGGTCTTGTCCAATATGCTCATAGCCACAAACTCATCCAACACATCACTTGAGGACAAGGTGTGGTTGTCCTGTCGTTGACTGATGACGGAGGACATGGCTTTGTGGTAGGGCATCATTGCCTTGAGAAATTTGCGCTTGATCTAGTTGTCATCTGTGTCCTTACTTCCATGATCCCAGAGGGAGACGGCAAGCTTGGTTACTCTCCGATAGAGCTCACGAGGTTCTTCTTCTTCCTTCATTGCAAACTCATCGGCTTCATCTTGGACCACTTCATAATTGGAGCGTTGAATGCTTGCGCTTCCTCGATACATGGAAACCACCTTGAGCCAAGCATCTTTGGCACGGGTGTAAGGCCGGAGATGAGGGAGGTCTTCGGGAAGGATTGCTTCTTGGATGATGAAGAGAGCATTCTCATTGAATTGATGGTCCACGACCTCTCTAGGAGAGAAATTGCTCGGATCATGTGGATAGAAACCTTCTTCAATGATTCTCCAAAGGTTAATGTTCACATGATTTAAATGACGCTTAAAACGATAAACCCAAGAATCAAAATCCTCCTTTTATCAACCTTAGGTGGTGGACCGGCATGATTCAAATGAGTGGAAGGAATCGGTCCACCATAAACGGGAGGTTGCACATGGGCGAAGATGCGGTGCCATTCTTATCACTAGACGAGGGGCTTTCTCACTAGTAGCTTCCCCTTATCGGAGATAGCATCCGCTCCCGTGTTGGCGGGGTCACCCACTTTCACGGGTGCGGTGGAAAGTTTAAGCCCTTCTAGGAATTCCTTAAACATGTCCTTGACCTCGCTCGTCATGGACTTTTTCAATGTGTCCAACGCCACATTGAATTCCTCACAGAGATCGAGGTACTTCATCTCCGTAGATGATGTCGGATTCAAGACCGGAGTGCTCCCCGCATCATCTACGACGTCAACTCATACTCTACGGACGGTGAAGTCCTTAAAAGAGACGAGGCTCGATACCAATTGAAAGGATCGATATGGTTGACTAAAGGGGGTGAATAGGCAACTAACTTTTAAGCTTTTCTTTACCAATTTAAACTTTGCACTAATAAAGGTTGTCTAGATATGCAACTAGGTGGACAACCTATATGATGCAACAACACACGCATTACGAGCAAGCAAGGATAGAAAACAAATAAGCTTGCAAGTAAAGGGATAAGATAACCAAGAGTGGAGCCGGTGAAGACGAGGATGTGTTACCAAGTTCCTTCCTTTTGAGGGAAGTACGTCTCCGTTAGAGCGGTGTGGAGGCACAATGCTCCCCAAGAAGCCGCTAGGGCCACCGTAATCTCCTCACGCCCTCGCACAATGCAAGAGCCGTGATTCCACTATTGGTGCCCTTGAAGGCGGCGATCGAACCTTTACAAACAAGGTTGGGGCAATCTCCACAACTTAATTGGAGGCTCCCAACAACACCACGAAGCTTCACCACAATGGAATATGGCTCCACGGTGACCTCAACCGTCTAGGATGCTCAAACACCCAAGAGTAACAAGATCCGCAAGGGATAAGTGGGGGAATCAAATATCTTGTGGTGGAAGTGTAGATCGGGCCCTTGTCACCCAATCCCGAGCAAATCAACAAGTTTGATTGGCCAGGGAGAGAGATCGGGCCAAAATGGAGCTTGGAGCAACAATGGAGCTTTGGGGAGGAAGAGGTAGTCAACTAGAGGTTGAAGAAGCCCCTTATATAGGCGTGGGAAAAACCAACCGTTATCCACTTAGTCGTCATGAAGCGCCGGTACTACCGCCTGTGGGTGCGGTATTATCATGAGGTCAAGACGTGTACTACCGTGGAGGACCACGGTATCACAGCAAAGCAGACAGCCGGAACTAGCTCGACCAGGGGCAGTACTACCGCTCGCGTGGTACTACCGCTCCCCTTACGCAGTACTACCGTAAGGCATGTGAGTCACGACACGAGAAGGGCACGGACGAAATAAATTACATCCGTGCCAACTTCCGCTGAAATCGCGGTAGTGCGAAAATCCGACGGTACTACCGCTCCTCGAGAGCGGTACTACCGTGGAGGGCGGATGTAAAAAATTACATCCGCCCCTACTACCGCACCGGAGCGGCACTAGGCTAGGAGCCGCGGTACTACCGCTCCTGGGGGGCGGTACTACCGTGGCGCCCCGCGGTACTACCGCTCCAGACGAGCGGTACTACCGTGATGGGCGCGGATGTAAAAAATTACATCCGCCCCTACTACCGCACCGGAGCGGCACTAGGCCTAGGAGCCGCGGTACTACCACTCGGGAGCGGTACTGTGGCGCCCAGCTGGTACTACCGCTTGTACCTCGGGTACTATCGCGTGTACCGCGGTACTACCGCAAGTGCAGAGGCAAATGTCGATTTCCGCACAACCAAGATAACAAAGGGAAGCTCCAAAGTGCAGGAAAGGAGGGACAAGTGTGCGTGTTGATTCCGCCTAACCTTTCCGACGCGGACCCCCTCTTAATAGTACGGCTCTCCTACGACTCAAATCCACCAAAAAGAAACGTAGGACGACGCCGTCTTCAATAGTCTCCGAGGGGCACCGAATCGTCTCGAGCCTAGAGATGAACCATCTGAGGAACTCAAAGCATACGATTAGTCCGCAAAAGTATCGTCATCAATCACCAAAACACTTACGGGATACATATGCCCTTACAAACGCGTTAGCCATAGAAGTAGAAGTAGTCGTTGGCGTGACAACTTCATGAAGACACGATGATGGAGATCATGATGATGGAGATCATGGTGTCATGCCGGTGACAAGATGATCATGGAGCCCCGAAGATGGAGATCAATGGAGCTATATGATATTGGCCACATCATGTCACTACTATATAATTGCATGTGATGTTTATTATGTTTATGCATCTTGTTTACTTAGAACGACGGTAGTAAATAAGATGATCCCTTACAACAATTTCAAGAAGTGTTCTCCCCTAACTATGCACCGTTGCTAAAGTTAAATGCGTTTCAAGCACCACGTGATGATCGGGTGTGATAGATCCTTACGCTCACATACAACGGGTGTAAGACAGTTTTACACATGCAAAACACTTAGGGTTAACTTGACGAGCCTAGCATGTGCAGACATGGCCTCGGAACACGGAGACCGAAAGGTTGAACACGAGTCGTATGGAAGATACGATCAACATGAGAATGTTCACCGACGATGACTAGTCCGTCTCACGTGATGATCGGACACGGCCTAGTCGACTCGGATCGTGTAACACTTAGATGACTAGAGGGATGTCTAATCTGAGTGGGAGTTCATTAAGATAATTTGATTAGATGAACTTAATTATCATGAACTTAGTCTAAAACCTTTGCAAATATGTCTTCTAGATCAAATGGCCAACGCTCATGTCAACCTGAACTTCAACGCGTTCCTAGAGAAAACCAAGCTGAAAGATGATGGCAGCAACTATACGGACTGGGTCCGAACCCGAGGATCATCCTCATAGCTGCCAGGAAACAATATGTCCTAGAAGGACCGCTAGGTGACGCTCCGTCTCTGCAGAGAACCAAGACATTATGAATGCTTGGCAGACTTGTCTTGATGATTACTCCCTCGTTCGATGCGGCATGCTTTACTGACTTAGAACCGGGCTCCAAAAGCGTTTTGAGCAACACGGAGCATATGAGATGTTCAAGAGCTGAAACTAGTTTTCCAAGCTCATGCCCGGTCGAGAGATATGATGTCTCCGACAAGTTACGTAGTTGTAAGATGGTGGAAAACAGTTACATCGGTGAGCACATACTCAAAATGTCCGGTGCACAACCTTTGTCCTGGACATAAACCTCCGGACGAGGCGGTCATTGACAGAATCCTTGATCGCTCCACCAAGCTACAAGAGCTTTGTGATGAACTACAATATGCGAGGGGATGGTGAAGACCATTCCGAAGTATTCTCAATCTTTGAAGTCGTGAGAGGTTGAAATCAAGAAAGAACATCAAGTGTTGATGGTCAACAAAACCACTAAGTTCAAGAAGGGCAAGGGCAAGAAGAACTTCAAGAAGGATGGCAAGGAGGTTGCCGCGCCGTAAGCAAGTTGCCGGAAGAAGTCAAAGAATGGACCCAAGCCTGAGACTGAGTGCTTTTATTGCAAGGGGAAGGGTCACTGGAAGCGGAACTGCCCCAAATACTTAGCGGATAAGAAGGCCGGCAACACCAAAGGTATATTTGATATACATGTAATTGATGTGTACCTTACCATACTCGTAGTAACTCCTGGGTATTTGATACGGTGCCGTTGCTCATATTTGTAACTCATGAGGAGCTGCGGAATAAGCGGAGATTGGCGAAGGACGAGGTGACGATGCGCGTCGGGAATGGTTCCAGAGTCGATGTGATCGCCGTCGGCACGCTACCTCTACATTTACCCACGGGATTAGTTATGAACCTCAATAATTGTTATTTAGTGCCAAGTTTGAGCATGAACATTGTATCCGGATCTCGTTTAATGCGAGATGGCTACTCATTTAAATCCGAGAATAATGGTTGTTCTATTTATATGAGAGATATGTTTTATGGTCATGCTCCGATGGTCAATGGTTTATTCTTAATGAATCTCGAGCGTAGTGTTACACATATTCATAGCGTGAATACCAAAAGATGTAAAGTTGATAACGATAGTCCCACATACTTGTGGCAATCGCCGCCTTGGTCACATTGGTGTCAAGCGCATGAAGAAGCTCCATGCTGATGGACTTTTAGAGTCTCTCGATTATGAATCATTTGACACATGCGAACCATGCCTCATGGGCAAAATGACCAAGACTCCGTTCTCCAGAACATTGGAGCGAGCAACCAACTTGTTGGAGATCATACATACCGATGTGTGCGGTCCAATGAGCGTTGAGGCTCGCGGAGGATATCGTTATGTTCTCACTCTCACTGATGACTTGAGTAGATATGGGTATGTCTACTTAATGAAACACAAGTCTAAGACCTTTGAAAAGTTCAAGGAATTTCAGAATGAGGTAGAGAATCAACTTGACCGAAGATAAAATTCCTACGATCGATCGTGGAGGAGAATATTTAAGTCACGAATTTGGTACACACTTAAGAAAATGTGGAATCGTTTCACAACTCACGCCGCCGGAACACCTCAGCGTAACGGTGTGTCCGAACATCGTAATCGCACTCTATTGGATATGGTGCGATCCATGATGTCTCTTACCGATTTACCGCTATCATTTTGGGGATACGCTCTAGAGACAGCTACATTCACTTTAAATAGGTCACCGTTTAAATCCGTTGAGACGACACCGTATGAATTATGGTTTGGGAAGAAACCTAAGCTGTCGTTTCTAAAAGTTTGGGGATGCGATGCTTATGTCAAGAAACTTCAACCTGAAAAGCTCGAACCCAAGTCGGAAAAATGCGTCTTCATAGGATACCCTAAAGAAACCATTGGGTATACCTTCTACTTAAGATCCGAGGGCAAGATCTTTGTTGCCAAGAACGGATCCTTTACGGAAAAGAGTTTCTCTCGAAAGAAGTAAGTGGGAGGAAAGTAGAACTTCGATGAAGTACTACCTCTTGAACGGGAAAGTAGTGCAGCTTAGGAAAATGTTCTGTGATGCCTACACCAACCGAAGAGGAAAATAATGATGATGATCAAGGTACTTGAGATCAAGTTGCTACTAAACTTCAGAGGTCCACAAGGACACGTTCCGCACTGCAGTGGTACGGCAACCCTGTCCTGGAAATCATGTTGTTAGACAACGGTGAACCTTCGAACGATGAAGAAGCGATGGCGGGCCCAGATTCCAACAAATGGCTAGAAGCCATGAAATCCGAGATAGAATCCATGTATGAAAACAAAGTATGGACTTTGACTGACTTGCCCGATGATCGGCGAGCGATAGAAAACAAATGGATCTTTAAGAAGAAGACGGACGCGGATGGTAATGTCACCATCTATAAAGCTCGACTTGTCACTAAGGGTTATCGACAAGTTCAAGGGATTGACTACGATGAGACTTTCTCTCCCGTAGTGAAGCTTAAGTCCGTCCGAATCATGTTAGCGCATACTATGATTATGAGATATGGTAGATGGACGTCAAAACAGCGTTCCTTAACGGTTATCTTAAGGAAGAGCTGTATATGATGCAGCCGGAAGGTTTTGTCGATCCTAAGAATGCTAACAAAGTATGCAAGCTCCAGCGATCCATTTATGGGCTGGTGCAAGCATCTCGGAGTTGGAACATTCGCATTGATGAGATGATCAAAGCGTTTGGGTTTATGCAGACTTATGGAGAAGCCTGCGTTTACAAGAAAGTGAGTGGGAGCTCTGTAGCATTTCTCATATTATATGTAGATGACATACTTTTGATGGGAAATGATATAGAATTCTTGGACATCATTAAGGCCTACTTGAATAAGTGTTTTTCAATGAAGGACCTTGGAGAAGCTGCTTATATATTAGGCATCAAGATCTATAGAGATAGATCGAGACGCCTCATAGGTCTTTCACAAAGCACATACCTTGATAAGATTTTGAAGAAGTTCAAAATGGATCAGTCCAAGAAAGGGTTCTTGCCTGTCTTTGCAAGGTGTGAGATTGAGCTCAGCTCAATGCCCGACCACGGCAAAAGATAAAGAAGAGATGAGCGTCATCCCTATGCCTCGACCATAGGATCTATTATGTATGCCATCTTTGTGTACGGACTGATGTAAACCTTGCCGTAAGTTTGGTAGGAAGGTACCAAAGTAATCCCGCAAGGAACACCGGACAGCGGTCAAGAATATCCTAAAGTACTGAAAAGGACAAAGGACATGTTTCTCGTTTATGGAGGTGACGAAGAGCTCGTCGTAAAGGGTTACGTCGATGCTAGCTTCGACACGCATCTGAATGACTCTAAGTCACAAACCGGATACGTGTATATGTTGAATGGTGGAGCGATGGCTGGTGTAGCCGCAAGCAGAGGCGTCGTGGCGGGATCTACATGTGAAGCGGAGTACATGGCAGCCTCGGAGGCAGCGCATGAAGCAATTTGGGTGAAGGAGTTCATCACCGACCTAGGAGTCATACCCAATGCGTCAGGGCCGATCAAACTCTTACGTGACAACACCGGAGCTATTGCATTTGCAAAGGAGCCCAGGTTTCACAAGAAGACCGAGCACATCAAGCGTCGCTTCAACTCCATCCGTGAAAATGTTCAAGATGGAGACATAGAAATTTGTAAAGTGCATACGGATCTGAATGTCGCAGATCCATTGACTAAACCTCTCATGAAAGCAAAACATGATCAACACGAGAACTCTATGGGTGTTCGATTCATCACAATGTAACTAGATTATTGACTCTAGTGCAAGTGGGAGACTGTTGGAAATATGCCCTAGAGGCAATAATAAAAGCATTATTATTATATTTCCTTGTTTATGATAATTGTCTTTTATTCATGCTATAATTGTATTATCCGGAAATCGTAATACATGTGTGAATACATAGACCACAATACGTCCCTAGTGAGCCTCTAGTTGACTAGCTCGTTGGTCAACAGATAGTCATGGTTTCACGACTATGGACATCGAGATGTCGTTGACAACGGGATCACGTCATTAGGAGAATGACATGATGGACAAGACCCAATCCTAAGCATAGCACAAGATCGTGTAGTTCGTTTTGCTAGAGCTTTTTCAATGTCAAGTATCTCTTCGTTAGACCATGAGATCGTGTAACTCCCGGATACCGTAGGAGTGCTTTGGGTGTACCAAACGTCACAACGTAATGGCGGGTGACTATAAAGGTGCACTACGGTATCTCCGAAAGTGTCTGTTGGGTTGACACGGATCGAGATCGGGATTTGTCACTCCGTATGATGGAGAGGTATCTACGGGCCCACTCGGTAATGCATCATCATAATGAGCTCAAAGTGACCAAGTGTTTGGTCACGGGATCATACATTACAGTGCGAGTAAAGTGACTTGCCGATGCTTGAGACTGAACGAGGTATTGGGATACCGACGATCGAATCTCGGGCATGTAACGTACCGATTGACAAAGGGAATAGTATACGGGGTTGCTTGAATCCTCGACATCGTGGTTCATCCGATGACATCATCGAGGAGCATGTGGGAGCCAACATGGGTATCCAGATCCCGCTGTTGGTTATTGACATGAGAGTCGTCTCGGTCATGTCTGCATGTCTCCGAACCCGTAGGGTCTACACTTAAGGTTCGGTGACGCTAGGGTTATTAGGAAGACTTGTATGTGATTACCGAATGTTTTTGAGTCCGGATGAGATCCGGATGTCACGAGGAGTTCCGGAAGGGTCCGGAGGTAAAGATTTATATATGGGAAGTTGTCAAACGGACACCGGAAAGTTTCAGGAGCATACCGGTATTGTACCGGGGCCACCGGAAGGGTTCCGGAGGTCCATCGGGAGGGGCCACCCTCTCGGGGGGCCACTTGGGCTGCGTGGGGGAAGGAGCCAGCCCCTGATGGGCTGGGCGCACCCCCCCTTGGGCCCTTGCGCCTAGGGTTTGGGGGGGAACCCTAGAAGGGGGCGCCCCCTTTGCTTGGGGGCAAGCCACCCTCACGCCGCCCCCCCTCTAGATTCCCATCTAGAGGGGCTGCCCCTGCCCTCTCCCCTATAAATAGAGGGGTGAGGGAGGCTACATACAAGCCAAGGCGCAGCCCTCCCTCCCCAACACCTCTCCTCCTCCGCACGTGCTTGGCGAAGCCTGGCCGAGATCTTCTGCACCAACAACACCACGCCGTCGTCTGCCGTTGGAGCTGTCTTCCTCAACCTCTCCTTCCTCCTTGCTTTGGATCAAGACGGAGGAGACGTTATCCGCACTGCACGTGTGTTGAACGCGGAGGTGCTGTCCGCTCAACACTTGGTCATCGGTGATCCGAATCACGGCGAGTACGACTCCATCATCACCATCCCCTTGAACGCTTCCGCACTTTCGATCTACAAGTGGTATGTAGATGCAAACTCACTCCCTTGACTCGTTGCTTAGATGAACTCATAGATGGATCTTGGTGAAACCGTAGGAAATTTTTAATTTTACGCAACGTTCTCAACACGCTTCTGTGGGGCCTCTATAAAGGGGGGAGGGAGGGCAGCCGCACCAAATTCTTGGCGCCTCCGTGCTACACCTCTCCCTCTCGCATGAAGCTCGGCGAAGCCCTGCTGCGGTGACTGCTGCATCCACCACCACGCCGTCGTGCTGCTGGATCTTCATCAACCTCTCCTTCCCCCTTGCTGGATCAAGAAGGAGGAGACGTCATCCGCTCCGTACATGTGTTGAACACGGAGGTGCCGTCCGTTCGGCACTTGGTCATCGGTGATTTGGATCACGGCGAGTACGACTCCATCATCCACGTTCTAGTGAACGCTTCCGCTCGCGATCTACAAAGATATGTAGATGCATCCGATCACTCGTTGCTAGATGAACTCATAGATGGATCTTGGTGAAACCGTAGGAAATTTTTTGTTTTCTGCAACGTTCCCCAACAGTGCATAACAAGCCTACATGTTGTCTACATTTTTGCAGATCTCGCTATCCTTGTTTAACTCAATGGAATCAGATAATTTAATCGTGTTCCCTAACAATTCCTTGTAGATGTGCACCTTCCCCCTCTGACCATCTCCTCGTGGTCTCTCTCTAATCCTAGAGCCAGCAACAAGAATGGTTGGTTTTAAGAACAACATGTATCTATTTATTCATTATTGATTTATTGTTTTCGGGGAATTGTTTTGCCCCTAATCATATCATTGTTACTCTGCCTGCATTAGATTATGAGTATGAAAATGATGAATTTTATTTAAATGCTAATGGTTGACTGCCACATTACAATGCTAGGCCTGCCTCAGTTTTGAGGACCCTTCTACTTTCCATTCCACAAGAAAAATAACACACAAATTTATCGCACAGTAGATACAGTAGATGGCGCATACAGTAGAATCTGATGAATCTTGTTCCAACGAGTGCGTGTCCCTAGGCGTGGCGAAATCCTGCCCACGGCACTGCTTCCATGTATCACATTTTGTATTCTACTTTCTTTACCCAAATGATGCACAATCCAAGCAGATTTACCTTAATCGTGTTTAATTTGTTTAATTGCAGATTTACGTATTTATTTAGTCTTGGCCATGTATAATTTTGTGCACGATGTTGGGAATGGTACTTATTGACAACTTCCAGCAACTTTGTTTACTATGTACAATGCCGATTACATGGCACGAATGTTGATTCTCATAGCACGATTTTTAGTGCACTTCTCACCTATACACCGAGAATGAAATTGGAGACAACATTCATGAGAATTGCATAATCTAATTTACGAATTACTGAGATAATTGCTTGTGTCTTCACTCTTTACACTATGCATAGAATGATAAATTATAGCATTTCTTGGACATTTGAATCATAAGTTGATTGGCCCAGGAGCTTTGCCGGCGTATCGAGGACGAAGTCGGATTGCGGAAGCTCTCCGGGACCAAATCCCAAAGGGTTGGCTGATATCCGGAGATAGTTTCATTTCAACTGTATGTGGGTTGTTTTCCTTTCCGCGACATTATGATTGCTCGCCAGGTGTAGTCGCGTCGTCTCTGTAACCGCGGCATGGCCGCCCGACTCTATGTAATGTCTATTTCTTCTTCTAATACATCAGCATGCAAACCTTCTAATACATCTTCTAATAAAAAAGTTGATTTATGGTATTTGGATTGCTATCAGAATGTCTTTTCTATGCATGTGATTTCTCACATCTGGTTATAATATTTGTGAAGACGCGTGCATTGCACGTCCCACTTGAAGCGGGCCCGTGGCCCATATTTGACGGCGCCGACGCCGAGCCACCTCGTCTGCGTATTCTTGGAGCTGTGGCTGGTCGATTTACATGAAATTAATTCCCCGATTACGGTGGCAAATATAATACACATAATCCATATTGTTATGCACTAAGCGTGTATGTGTGAAATAGATGGATTATGGTCCGTCTCCAATAAAAAGGATATGTGTGTGTTAGAAAGAGAGGGAGAGGGGGATAGAGAGTGAGGAAGAGGGAGGGAGAGTGTGTGTACATGTGTGTGAGGATTTGATGGTAAAAAAGGTCACCAATGTCGTAATATTGAACTCTTAAAATTAATGTGGCCCCGTTGCAACGCACGGGCGTTCTTCTAGTACTATTGACTTGACCGAACTGCCTAATCTTGATCGGCTATAGGTACAACAAGGTGCCATTGCGAGCCTGAAAAAGATTGGGAGTACTACTCATTCTCAACGACACGACGGAGGTGCCACTCGACATTAAATTCCTCCCGATCCTTGAGTATGTGCGCTTCCGTGGGATATCAGACGACTTCTTCACCTTGTTGTGTGCCAATGTTGTAGAATTGGAGCTATGTGGTGGTGGTAATCTCACATGATTGACTGAAATTCTGAATTTGGGTATGTAAGTCATCATGATATGTTTGGATTGCCACCAATGCGTACCGTACCAATTTTCTGTGCATGACTCGAAGGTTGATCTTTGTTTGGATGGACCTTTTGGCATGCCATTCTCAAAAAATAAAAATAAAGTCTTTTCATTTTTTCCTTTAATGTTAGCCAATTTTTTGACATGTAAAACCTCAACAGGTCTTTTGCTAGCCAGGGTCTTGGTGGGGCAACCTTGGGCATAGTTCACCATTTCTATCAATTTTTTACTTCTATCATTTTTTAACGTGAGCGACGGACCTCCCCTTCCCCTTGCTTGGTAATGGTACATCGGGCCCTCCACCCAACCCACAGTGCTGCACGAGAGAGAGAGAGGCAACTCACCGGCACAAACAAAGACCGGCGGCCACGACTATACCGTGACAGCGGCGGCGGAGACCGGAGCATTTGAGTCGGGTCTCAGGCGGTCGCTGCGAGGTGGGCCCCGACGACCACTCAGAGATTCTTCTCGCCCGCGACGGCCGGACGACTTTTCGCCCAGTCCCTCCCCGGTCAAGTCTCCCCCTTTCCACTTCCGTAACCGCCGGGGGAACACGCCGCCGGAGGCGGAGACCGAAGCGCATTGCCGGCTCCCGTAGCCCCGCCGCCAGGAGAGAAGAGAGAAGCGTGCCGGCGATGGAGGAACGGGCGGCGGAGGCGCAGCGGGAGAAGGAGGCCGGCAACGACGCCTACCGCAAGCAGTACCTGGAGACGGCCGTCGACCACTACACCCGCGGCGCCGCCCTCGACCCCCGCGACATCTCCTTCCTCACCAACCGCGCCGCCGCCTACCTCCTCATGTCCAAGGTCGGTCGGTCATCCCCCGTCCCAAATCCTCCCCCCAAACCCTCGCCTCGCCCCCGTCGCTTATCTCGGTCTCCCGTTGCAGTACAGGGAGTGCGTGAGGGACTGCGAGGAGGCGGTGGAGAGGGGCAGGGAGCTCTGCGCCGACAACAGGCTGCTGGCCCGGGCGCTGTCGCGCAAGGCGGCCGCGCTGCTCAAGCTCGCGGCCTGCGCCGCGGACTACGCGCCGGCGGTCAGGGCGCTGCAGCAGTCGCTCGCCGAGCACTACTGCGAGGACACGCGCGACAAGCTGGACCAGGCGGAGACCGCCAGGAAGGAGATCGAGGAGCGGGAGCGGCTAGATCAGGAGGCCGCCGACCACCACCGCCAGAGAGGTTTGGGTGTTTCTCCTGAATCCTGACACGGCGCTGCTGATTGATTGTGGCACTGCAATGTATTCCCTCCGTTCCTAAATACTCTTATAAGTCTTTGTAGAGATTCCACTATGAACCACATACGGATGTATATGGATGCATTTTAAGTGTAGATTCATCCATTTTGCTCCGTATGTAGTCTACCTAATAGAATCTCTACAAAGACTTATATTTCGGAACAGAGGGAGTACTATAGCTGTGAAGTCGATTGTCTTGTTGCCTGTGGCTACATTCAGTTTTCCCAACAAAATGGAAAATGTATTTATGAATCTGTCAACCTTCTTATCATATCAAGAAATTTCTCCAAAAACATACTCCTTGAAAATTGCGTGTTTAGTTTTTGGAAATTTCAAACTTTTAACTTGATGCAAGAAGAAATGAAAAGTAAATTACAAATATATTCTCCAAGGTTTACTTCTGGTCTGTATAGAACTGAGGCTTAGAACTGTGCAGAAAAGTTCTAATACAAATGAATGAACTGGAGAACTTCTGATTACTTCTCCATGTTTTTCTTTACTGTGAAGTCGATTGCTGTGTACCGATTGTCTTGTGCTCTTGCCAGTGGCTACATTCAGTTGGAAAATAAATTTAGGCGTCTGTCACCCCTGTTATCAAGAAATTTATCCAAAAACATAGTCATGAATTGCGAATGTTTAGTTCATGGAAATTTCAGACTTTTAACTTGATATCTGCAAGAAGTAAATTACAAATACTCCTATATTCCAAGGTTTACTTCTTTTGTGCATAAGACTGAGGCTTAGAGCTGTGCAAAGATGTTCTAATACAAATGAATGAACTGGAGCACTTGATGTATCTGGTGCAAAGAAAAACAGGGTGAATGGATACTCCGATCCTAACTCTGGATCTAATCAATTTTGTGGTTTGAGGTTTTTTTTTTTTGGGGGGGGGGGGGGGTCCATAACCACCTCGCCCCTCATAAGCACACTAATAAATTAGAGACAGTGCTATCGCACCAAATTCATGTGCTCATCTCATGATGGACAAATCATCCTGGCATGAGGTGGTCTCTCAACTGAACACTCAATTGTATGGAATAAATGAAATGAAAACAAGTGGACATAGCTCCTAGTGTTCTATGTTCTTTCTTCGAGCATGATATATCCTGATCCCAGTTAGTATCATGCATGCCATGGTGATGTTGAACTGCTGCTTCTGACTTCTGAGTGTGTGCACATGTTTGCAGGCAATGAATTATTCCAGAGGAAAAATTATCAGGAAGCAACAGCTCACTATACTGAAGCTATTGAAAAGAATCCAAATGATCCCAGAGTAAGTATTTTGGTTTACGGCGATTATGCTTCAAGCCATATAACATCTGAAGGCAACTTTACCTCATTGGTTAAACTTATATCTCCACTGAAAATAGAAGATTCTCTGATTAATAAAAACAGTTCTTCAATAAACATGTCATCTTTGACCTGTCATATTTGTTATACATTATCTACTGTGATGCATGCCCCTCGTTATCATGCCACCCTGATTCTTGTAATATTGTGCTTTAATGGTATTGTTATAACTGATTATCCAGGTCTTTAGCAATAGAGCTCAATGCCACATCTATCTAGGAAATCTGCCTAAAGGTCTGGAAGATGCCGAAAAATGTATTGAGTTGGATCCCACTTTCCTGAAGGGCTATGTGCGTAAAGCGAATGTACAATTCCTGATGGAGTATTATGAAAGTGCTCTGGCAACATACATAGAGGGTCTGAAGTGTGATCCAAACAATCTCGTTGTAATTGATGGCTTAAGGAGGTAGCTTTCCAACCCTCTGTTAGCTTTGTTGACACTATAACATGAACTAACTTGTTTTGTTGGCCTAGATGTGCAGCATGCATTAACAGATCTAATGGCGGTGATGTTGGGCCTGATGATTTGGAAGACATATTGGTTGGTCTAGTTAACTTCTTTTTAACAAGTATTCCATCGTTACTTGATTCTGTTTAGTTCTTGGAAGTGCATGTATTTCATATGCGGTTCAGTGTGACTGATGTAGACTGTAGTCCTTGGCCGGACGCGGCTAATCTGCACCCGAGCTCATATGCTCCCGCATGAACAGTAAAATCGAAAAAAAATTGAAAAAATTTCAAAAAATTCCAAATTTTTTTTGAGAGAAACATTGACAAAAGTTCTAAGTGCCTGCAAAAATTCATCATGAAATCACATTCCTAGAAGGCGTGGCAAAAAAAACAAAAATAGTACTCTGAAAAAGCTACTTTCAAACGCATTTTGAAGCATTGAATTTTTTTTTGCCACGCCTTACAGGAATGTGATTTCATGATGAATTTTTGCAGGCACTTAGAACTTTTGTCAATGTTTCTCTAAAAAAAAATTGGAATTTTTTGAATTTTTTTCGAATTTTTTTTATTTTACTGTTCATGCGGGAGCATATGAGCTCGGGTGCAGAATGGACTTTTCGTCCTTGGCCTACATATAATTTAACTGTAAGAAGTAGCACTTAGAAACCTTAAACAGGCGGTATGGGGTACATGAAGATAGCTCAATGAGAACTTGCTAGCTATTAGTTAATAGTTAAAACTCTACCCCTTTAAAAAAAATCTTGTTAAGTGCCCTAAGTGACTAATTATTTTCTCTCAATGATCCTAACAGGGAAATGTTAGTTCAGACAATGATTTGCGTAATAAACTCCAAAAACTCATGGAAGAATCTGCAGCACTCAAGAAGGAAGCCTCTGATGAGCGCTTGAGGCGGATTGAATCTGAACGAATGGTAATTTCTTTTTATACTGGAATGGCTAACTAACACCGGGATGTCCCAAAGAATTCTCATCTTAATCATTTCTACTTTCAAAAAGTCATCTTATATAGACTCCAGGGTTCACATTCTCTGGATGCACCCTTTCTTTATACAAAGTTCCTGGGCTACTGTTAGTGTTTCATGAAGGCACATTAGTCAACTCGTCTATCACAAAATGGTTGATATTTTGATTCCTGCAGGCCAGGACATCAGAGGACTTATATTTAAACCAGGTCCAACAACGAAGAGAAGCTGAGGAACGTCTTTCGAAAATAGAACAAGAGTTCCAACAACTTAAAGTGCGGCAAGATGAGGTCAGTGAGGAATTTCAGAAAGCCACCGAGCACAATGAGAATCTTCAGCATCAGCTCACAGAAACAATCAGGGCACTCGAGTCCATGAGAGGCAACGCAACGTCAGCTTCCCCTTCGTCTTCGGGATCAGTGCTGGATGAAAACCGCATACCGTCATACTTCATCTGCCCTATATCTCAGGTGAGTAGGAAGGAATCATTTGAGTTTCCCCTATTCAGGAGCACATGAATGAATTAGATGACAATACTTGATAAGTTGGATCGTAAAGGTGAATGTGTCATTTATCTTTTGTTGTTACAGAAACTCCTGGGGTGTAGCATGTTAATCTCTCTCTTATCTTTTGGCTAACCATCGGTGTGCAAAATTTCAGGATGTCATGAACGACCCTCACATTGCAGCAGACGGCTTCACCTACGAAGGCGATTTCATCCGGAGCTGGTTCAGCACGGGCAGCGACGCGTCTCCGATGACCAACCTGCCGCTTGAACACGACGAGCTCATCCCCAACATTGCCCTTCGCTCTGCCATCCAGGAGTGGCTCCAGCAGCAGAACGTGGCAGTGTGATAACCCCCCTCCCTTCAATCTGCGCCCTCATCCGCCGCCACCTGGCTGGTACTGTAGAAGAGCCTGTGCTCCCATCAGACGGTGTCTGTTAACAGGCGCAACAAGCAGGTAGCATGACCATCTGTGTGTACAGTAGAAAACGCAACGGGTTGGTGAAAACGGCCTGTGCCCTTCCTCAGGCGATGCTTGTGTGTGTGTTGGCTGGATTTGTGCATACAGTTGCATGACACAGGACAGGGACATAGCTGGGATTTTAGCAGAGTCGGATACGGCCCGTGCGTGTGAGTGTTTTCTGGGAGCTGTTTCTCACTTTGTTTGCTTGTTTGTTTCACTACGCGGAGTTACTTTACATTTGCTTTGGAGCTTGGGTTGGGGGCCTTCTGAAATTGCAGCTTTCTGCTTTAGCTTTGATCAAGTACACCGTCTTGCCATGGTTTCCATGGCGGCAGTTTACCATCTGCATTTGCTGCGTACAGTAGCTGTGTGGCTACAGATGCTACGATACGAGTCAACAGCCTATACGTTTATGTCTGAAAATACAGGTCTAATTTTTCGCGACGGTAGGGGGTTATAGCGTAGAATTGACCGTACGTGCATACCATCAACAGAACGTGGCACCGTGATAACCCCCTCCGGTCCGTGCCCTCGACCGCCACAAGCATCGCCGCGGCGCCGGCGTACTCCCCGCCGGGATCCCGCACCTGTCTGGTAGAAGTAGAAGTGCCCGTGCCCCCGCCAGACGAGACGGGACGCAACCAAGTGGAGTAGGTGGCATGGCCACTCATTCGTGCATGCATGCGGTAGAAAATGCAGCGGGCGGGGTAAAAACGGCGCGGCGTGCTCCGTAAAAGGAAAATGTGTGTATGCCAAGCTTGGGGCTCAAGTACGCACATGACACGACACATGCACCAGCCAGGCATTGATTGCGAAGCGAGGGCTCCGTGCCCATGGGGGCCCAACCCAAGTTGGCGCTTGTGATGTAGAGGACGTGTCGGTGTGAGTGAGTGGCAGACCCTTTGATCAGCGCTACTGGCATCGGCACTGATGAGTGGTGTCCATGGACGGAGCCGGAATTTTAGCACAGTCGTCGGATACGGCCACAGGGCCCCGCCCACAGGAGCACTCAGCGGCAGCAACCGGCCGTCTGGTTTGGTTAGAATCTATCCAACTGCGAAGGATTCCGCCACGCACGTCTCGCCAAAAAATCGGCTCGGAGTTGAGCTGGGCCTGCTGCGCTGCGTAGGTGTGGGCGCGCCGGTAATTTGGCGTCCACCGTCCCAAGGAGTGTGGTTTTACATCTCTTTGGAGCCTGGGGATCTTGTGAAATTGCACTTCTTTTTCTAAGATTTGAGCAATTTCACGGCAGCTATTTGAATTTTGCCGCGTAACTGTGCGGCTACAGATACCGCAAACCCATGCGCACGTTTATATCTGAAAATGTAAATGCACTTTATAGTAAAGAAATGACCGTACATACATATAACATCATACTCTTCGGTTCAATGAATAAGCTAATACTCCGTCCGTTGGTTTCCCTTTTTGAGCGGCAGTAGATTTCTTACACATGGATGAATCCTTGAGTTTAGCTTTTACCTATAAGGAAATCATGAGTGTGAATCATACTCAAATTTACCGTTACATATATGACACCGCGAAAAAAAAAATGTCTGGCTTATTCTTTTAGCAGTGCCTGCATTTGTTGGGTACAACAAATTCGATCATACTTTATATAAATTTCTGTCTGCACACGTTTTTATTATGATTCACATCCCTAGATTCTTTTTGTTGTTGTTGTTGAGATTTCCCCATATGTGCAATTACCTAAACTCATATTAGATTTTGTACACAAGAGCACCTTGCGTGTGCTATATTTTCCCCATCTAATATATACTCTTTGTCTAACACCTCTGTTCAAATAATGATGTCCCAGTAGACATGCTGTTAAACTTCCTTATTTTTGCTACTAACTAGTAGGAAATTGGTTTCATTTGTTTGTGAATTTTGTCTTTTATGTCCTTAAAAATGTTGTCTTTTTATAACCATTTATTTAAATGTGCATTTGAAAAATTATGGGTCGAAACTGCTAACCTCTCCTACCTAATAATTATATAATTTTAGAAGGAACAGTGTTCCCTCATTACCTCCTTCATTTGTCCAACCCCCCTATGTGTGTGCCCCTCCTCCTTCCTTGTTTTGATTTCCCCCTCCCATCTATGGTTTCCTCCCACCGGCTTCCCATAAAAACCGCCTCAACTGCCCCAACTAGTAATAGGGATTTTTATTCGGTGTAATTTTGAAATCTTAGGGCACTTGTGTGGATGATGGCCAACATTCACCCTACCAATTTTTTTTTTGTCATTTTCGTACCCAATGTTGAAGCAAAAACTCCACCAAAACTTGGCTAGCAAACTACTTCCTCCGTCCACAAACATAGGATGCTCTAACCTTTCTCTGAATCAGATGTACATAGACATGTTTTAGTGAGTTTGTTAACTCATTTTAGTCTTTATGTTGTTCATGTTGAAATATCCAAAACATCCCTCGCAAAATAAATAAATATCCAAAACATGTTTATATTTGCGACCGGAGGGAGTATTTAGTAGGGCAAACATACCCTTTGCCGCAAGTCACAAGGAGGCCCTGGGATTTTTGTATATATATCTAAAAACAATTGTCTATTGTTTTTGAGATAGCTAGCTCACCATCCACGAGACCAAAGATTAGAAGCAGGCACCAGAAGCCACGGCCGGAAGGGAAACGCCGACGCCGGGCCATGCGTGCTGCATGGCGCTGTTTCGATTTATTATAATTCATCACGTGAAAAAGAAGCGCCCGGCCGCTGTCCGGTAAAAAGAAAAAGGAAAAGAAAAAGAAAAGCAGGCGTGGAATCACTGACAAAGAGGACGTGCGAAAATTTTACGGAACCAAAATCACAGATGGATACGAGCGCACGATGCTGCGTACATGCATGGCACTGTTTTGTTCGGACCAGCGGAGAAGAGAGAAAGCAGAGCAGAGGCAGGAGAAGAGCGGCAAATTTGACAATTTTAACCTCTGAACGAAATCATTTCACAAAATGAACTGGATGCGAAACTATTTCACACCCCTGACCCTTTTGTGTAGCGCCCGCCACGCCGGCGCCACACCCTACTGTGCAGCGCCTAGCGCGGCGGCGTTGCACTCCTGTCCACCGTGGCAGCCCTTGGGCCCGACCCAGCAGTGCGGCGCCTCCGAGCTAGACGCCACACATGTAAAGTGCAGCGCCTAGCCGTCGGCGCTGCACTGTGACTTAGATCCAGCCGCGCCAACCCTCTCCTCCTCCACCCACCCCATTGCCAGTTACAGAACAGAATAGGGCGGCGGCCCTCTCCACTCTCCATCTGAATCCCCTCTCCCAAATCCTTCAGATCCGACGATTTGGTCCGTGCATTTCTTCACCAATCCATCCTAGAAGGTACTCTCCTTCGATCCCTTTCTTTCTATCCATAGAAAATATGATATTTTGAAGATTTAGGGAATCCTTGTTTGATTTGATTAGATTTGAAACTTGCATGTAATAGAACTTTGCATGTATTACAACCCTTGTTTGTTTGATTTGTGGAACCCTAGTTTAGTTTATGGAAAAGTTATTTGTATGAAGTAGGCCTAGTTTATAGAAAAGTTATTTGTATGAAGTTATTTGTATGAAGTAGGCCTAGTTATTTGTGGAACCCTAGTTTATTAGTTTTGTTTGATTTGATATGGTTGGATACATAGATTGATATGGTTGCATCTAGTAGGCCTACTTTAGTTTTTTTGAATTGAAAAGATAATCATGTTGACAAGAATGCTTTGTTGAAATTGTTAGGATGGTTTGGTTTCTCGATGATCATTGGGACAAACAACACCGGTCGTACGCTATGTCGGTGGAGCAGCGGGTAATACTGAAAGTGGCCGGTGTTATGAATTTCGTATTTTTTTCAAACACAAATGCCCCATATGTAATGTTATGATTTGTTTGTTTGTAGGAGCTTGCACATCTGAAGCTTCGGTCTCACGGGGTCACCCTTGGATGGATGCGCTATGATGAGCGGTACACATCGTATGTAAGGGAGGCAGGACTTCTCCCTTTCATTCAGTTGGTCAGCCGATCGACGCCACCCAACAATGCTGCAGCACTCACCGCGCTTATTGATCATTGGAGGCCGGAGTCACACACTTTCCATCTTCGGACCGAGGAGATGACCGTGACGCTCCAGGATATCGCTATGATCACCGGTCTTCCTATCGATGGGAATCCTTTATGTATGAACACTGATTCTGATGGGTGGCGCGCGCAGATACATGCCTTAATCGGTATGGTTCCTCCGGAGCCTCGGGAACCAGAAGCAGAAGACAAGAAGAAGGAAAGAGTCGCAGCCGGTGCTCCTTTCACGTGGATTACATCGAACTTCAGTACTTGCCCTGAGGATGCTAATGAGGACACGGTGAAGACATATGCTCGTGTCTACATGTGGTACGTGATATCCAGGACTATGTTTGCTGATGGCACATGCAAGAATGCTCCATGGATGTGGCTCAAGGCGTTGACCGTCTTCGATAGCAAATGGAGTTGGGGTTCGGCGACACTGGCTTACTTGTATCGACAGGTATGAAGTTGTTTCCTTTTCACTTCATTGATACATTATCAATGCGCTCTTGCGGCAAATTTGACCATGTTCTCTTTTATGTGCAGTTGGACGAAGCCTGTTGTAGGCACACTGGAGGTATTGGTGGTTGTCTGCTCGCACTTTCCATATGGAGCTGGGAGCGTTTGCCGGTTGGACGACCGAAGACCGTGAAGTACGAGGATCGGGACGACAAAGACGACCCACTACGGCTCCCCATTTGGGCTCACAAGTGGGATGTGTTAAATGAGACGACGGATGATCCCTCGGTCATGTACAAGTTGTACAAGAGCGAGCTGGGCATAATCACGCTGGCGGGTGAACCGACATTGCATAAGTGATTATCATGCTTGTATCGTAACTCGATATCAATTCTGCATTCTATCCCATTTTGCAGGTGGAATGGGAGCCGTATGGAAAAGGAGAGAGTTTTGGTAACCCTATGGAGTTCAGCTGAATACGATGTGCACTAGGGATAGGGATCTCTGGCATATCCGGGCGGTTGAGCTTCACCTGCCACATCGGGTGTTCCACCAGTTTGGTTTGTTCCAGCCACACCTGCCAAAGTGGGAGGACACGGACAAGTTGCTACACGCGTAAGATATAATTAACCTTGAGCACTTAGCAGCTTCTCGACGGTTTCGATGATGCTAATATTCTGTTTCTAACTTGCAGGTTGGATAGGAAAAAGCAGCAGAGATCAAGGATTGGGCCAACCATCACAGGAAGTATGTCGTACAGTTCGTGCTTAGTGTGGAGCAAGCAAGGGTTGGAAAACGAGCCCAGCTTCGTGAGCACTGCCTGATCGCGTTCAACAACTATCTCACCTGGTTTCTTTCAAGTACCCGCGTGGAGGTATGCAAGCCGGCGTATGCTGAGGAGATTCTGGAAGAACCCACCGTTTTTGATGAGGTAGCCCAACACCAGTACAACGCATTAGTCAGGAAAGGCAACTCAGTGATCCCTTCAGCTCCAATGATGAAATTTGTGGTATTTGCCCTTTTTGCTTTTCCATTCACACTATTCACATCTTCGCTTGCCTAACACTTTGATACCGTTTCTGTTCATAGCATGCCCAGATCAAGAAAGCAGTTGATGAGACCGAGACTATTCTGGAAACAACCCCGGCTGGCAAAAGCGATGGGGAAGGTGCACTTCGAGCATTCATTAAGGTTCACATCTCCTTCAAACTAGCACTTAACATATGTTGCTACGTTCCATGTCTCATTCACTTGTACATGTTGCAGCGCCAGGGCCAAAAGTTAAGGCGGCTATCAAACCTTTTTTGTTGTCGTGACCCCGAGTATGTATCACCAGAACGGTCTAGGTCGGCGAGACCATCAGATCCCGCTTTGGGGCAGGGCCATGGTGAACCTTTGGAGGATGAGGATGTGGGTGTGGTCACCCAAGAGGTATGGCATGACGATATATATCCATTTGTTGATGCATTGCTAACTATATCCTCACACACGGTCTTTCCATATCTTACATTGATGCATAGGTTCTTGATGATATGACCATGGGGACGTGCAGGCTCGGTCTGCATACGAGTTGAAGCCTAGGAAGGGAATCAACAAGTACACACGAAGACTTCACCCAAAGAGGCCAAAGAGGCAAAAGGATTCGGCACCTCGCGGATGGCGGCTTTGGATGACTATTTGGATGACGATGTAGATGACGTGGAGGAACCGGAGCCGGAGCCGGAGCGGGTTCCTCTTCCTAGGAAGGTGAAGAAGATAAGCGTCAAGAGGGGGGGAGGAGCCAAGAAGCGCGGAAAGCACTAGTCATCGTCCTTTATTTATAATGTTGAACTTAGAGTGGTGGTAGCTCTTAGTAATGTGGAATTTGTTATGTCGTTGAACTTGGAGTGGTGGTAGCTCTATGTTAAACTTGTAGTTATGGTAGCTCTATGTTAAACTTGAACTTATTGTGATGGTCCTTTCTAAGAAATGATGTCTTTGTTGAACACTTTTTGAACCTTACTGTTTATTATACGAAATGTTGAACTGTGGCTGAAAATGACCCAGTCTGAATGACAAAAAAATACTAAGTGTTTGTGCGGCACCTAGCTGGGAGGCGCCACACTCTACAGTGCAGGGCCTAGCTGCTAGGCATTGCAATGTACAGTGTGGCGCCCCCGGGCTAGGCGCTGCACGAACACTTAGCGAAAATTTTGGCCCAAACTGGAGGCCTACCTTCTGTTGCTCTCTGGATAGCTACAGACTTGTGTAGTGCCTAGCTTGGAGGCGCCACACTATACAGTGCAGCGCCTAGCCGCTAGGCTTTGCACTGTACAATGTGGCGCCCCAAGCTAGGCACTGCACAAACACTTAGCGAAATTTTTGACCCAAACTGGAGCCCTACCTTACATTGCTCTCGGACAGCCTCTGAGACTTGTGCAGCGCTTAGGCGGGCGCCACATGCATGCTGGCAGCGCCTAGCTGCTAGGCGTTACTGCATGCTGTGGCGCCTGTGCTAGGGCGCTGCACAAACACTTAGCGAAATTTTTGGCCCAAACTGGAGGCCTACCTTCTGTTGCTCTCTGGACAGCTATAGACTTGTGCAGCGCCTAGCTTGGAGGCGCCACACTGTACAGTGCAGCGCCTAGACGCTAGGCGTTGCATTGTACAGTGTGGCGCCCCTAGGCTAGGCGCTGCACAAACACTTAGCGAAATTTTGGGCCTCCTTTCCATGGTCTTGCACGCACAATCCACGGACATATTTCATCTTCACATGCACATGCAACCGTGTAGCGCACATTGACGTCCGAGTTCACCACCTTGTGTGGACGATAATGCGTAACCAAGTTCGAGCCACATCTTCAATTCCAACAAGGTGTCGAACTTAGAACCTTTAGCAATCCGGTTCTTGTCGTCTCCCAAATCACGGTGAGAGCTTGGCCTAACCCCAAGAGGTACACATTGGCCACCATCTACCGCGGCTTCATCCGCGAGACTAACATCCTTGAACAATGTAGTCCGATGATCCCGACCAAATACCTTCTTGAAAGCTTCGTCCTCCTTCACCGTGAACCCCTCCGCATCAACTTGTTCATCGGGACCATCGTCATCGGAGTCCGATGCATATGCACGGGAAAAAGGGATGGAATGGTCCATTGTCTCTTGCAAATGATATTTGTCGAGATCACTCACATTGTTGTCATGGAGATCAACTTCATTTTCATCGTCCACATAGTCATCATTGTCCTCTTGCAAAGCTTCATCTTGGTTGTTTGTAAATAGGCTCAATGTTGGCCTCACTTCTTGGGTCAAAAGAGGTTCAACAATTTCATCTCGCTTCAAGGGTGGGGGGCTACTAGCAACCATAGGGGAGGGGTTCCGGTTCAAGTCCAAATGCAAACTTGAATCAACCTTCTTCGTTGCAAATAACTCAAGAGCCTTGTCTAGTGATTCGCCACCTTCTCCTTGTATGCAACCCAACGTTGCTCGAGTTGACACGCATTGTCTTCCAACGGATGTGCATTCCAAAACCAACATTATGCCTTCCCTCCAACTCAATGATATCACTAGGGTCCATCCAATTCAAATCTTTCCTAACTTGTTGCAAGAGCTCCGCATAGCTAGGACCACTATCAAACACCATGTCAAGCTCATTCGGGTCCGGTTCTATATTGCCTTTCAAAAAGGCGTCTTTGTCCCCATGATGAACAAACACACATGTTCTTCCCATCCCTATAAGCATTCAAAGAACACAAGGTAACATTGCTTCCATGAGTACTAATCCAAGGATTAACACGGAATACAAACCCTAATATATATATCAAACAACAACCCTAACCCTAACCAGAACCCTAACCCTAACCATAACAATAACCATAACCATAACCATAACCCTAGCCCTAAACCTAACCCTAGCACCAACATAAGAACACCCATAAGAATAACCCTAGCATACTAACAAAGCCTAATCATAGAAATTGGCAAAAAAACATCTCACATCTCCATGCAAATATCTAGATCCAAACAAAACTAGGGTTTCCCCAAACTAGCAACAAATGAGCAATGGGAGAACTTTACTTGGATCAAAACAAGGGGATCGGAGAATATTACCTTGAGGGAGGGTTTGACTTTGAAATCCACGAACAAATTCTTCAAATTTGCAAGATTTGGGAGAGGATTTGAGAGGGGGAGAGAGTGGGAGAGGGGGCAAAGCTCGGGGAGAGAGTGGGAGAGTGTGTGGTGTGTGGGGGGTGGGGTGGGGAAGGGGGGCCAGCCAAGTGGCTGGATGAGTCACAGTGCAGCGCCTACTCGCTAGGCGCTGCACATTACATGTGTGGCGCCTAGCGGCTAGGCGCTGCACTTTACATGTGTGGCGCCTAGCTCGGAGGCGCTGCACTGCTGGGTGCGGGCCCAGGGGCTGCCACGGTGGACAGGAGTGCAACGCCGCCGCGCTAGGCGCTGCACAGTAGGGTGTGGCGCCGGCGTGGCGGGCGCTACACAAAAGGGTCAGGGGAGTGAAATAGTTTCGCACCCAGTTCATTCTGTGAAATGATTTCGTCCCGAGGTCAAAATTGTCAAATTTGCCGAGAAGAGCGTTCCCCCAGACATGCGCCTGCACGACGCTCCCAGGGCCGGGGAGTGATGCGGTAGTAGTACGTGGAATGAGGGCGGGGCAGCCAGACCCCATTCGACACGTGCCCACCCGCGACGGTATAGGTGCAGCGCCCCTTGGATAAATATGACCTCTCACTCTTAAATGCCCGTGGACGCGTCCGGGCACGTTTTCGGACACTGATCGAGCACTTCTCAAATCGCGTTGTCCATGTCTATGTATTTTATATCCGAACCCCTATATCTATACTAAATCATGCAACTTCGATCAAACTACGTAAATCAGCTGATCGGACATAGGTTAACACAATAGTTCATCAAAAGATCAAGAACGGCTGTTCAAAGGACAACCAACGTTCACATAATCGGCAGACAACTTTAAACTACATCTAAAACTTGAAATGAAATTGAACTTCACCACTTCCGAGCCGGCTCTTTCCCCTTCCGGTCGCCATTGCAGCTATAGCCGTCGGCGGCTGGTGGAGGATCGTCCGATTCGTCGGACGAGGAGCCGTGGTCATCGTACGAGGAGCCGTGGTCATCGTACGAGCAGGAGGAAACGATGACGAGGCCCTTGAGCTGCTGGACGGCCCGGTCCTGCTGGCGCCTGAGCTTCGCCAACCGAGCCGCCTCCGTTGCCTTCTCCTTGGCCTCCCACTCAGACTACTTGATGGCAAGCCAGAGAGCCTTCGTGTTCTTCAGGCGGAGCCGCCGAGTGTCCGTCTTCACTGTCAAAAGCGACCGGTGGTAGACCCACGCGAGGAGCCGTTCTCTTCCACGGTAACCCGGCGGCGACAGAGCTTTTCACACGTCCTCTCCGTGCTCGCTGCCTCGTGGCGGGCGGCAGGCACTTTCGACTCCGGCAAGGTCTGGCCGACGGGCGGCAGAAGCACCCAACGCTACCCACGCGGGGAGCAGCAATCGAGGCGGGGGGAGGGGGCAGGGGACGGTGTGGGGGAGTGATACGTCCATTTTCCATCACTTTCTACTGTTATTTATTGTGTTTTTATGCATTATAACACTTTGTGGAGTAATTCTAATGTCTTTTCTCTCATAATATGCAAGGTTTACACAAAAGGAAGAATACCAGCAGCTGGAATTCTGGACCTGAAAAAGCTATGTCAAAGATACCTATTATGCACATCTTCAAATAAACTGAAATTTCACAGAGAATTATTTCGGAATACATAAAAAATACTGAAGAAAAGAACTACCGGAGGGGCCACCTAGGTGCCCACTAGGCACCAGGGCGCGCCAGGGTAGTGGGGGCCCAGGCCCACCTCTGGTGCTCATCTTCTGGTATATGAGGTCTTTTGACCTAGAAAAAAAATCAGGAGAGGACTTTCGGGACGGAACACCGCCGTCTCGAGGCGGAACTTGGGCAGGAGCACTTTTGCCCTCTGGCGGAGAGATTTCGCCGAGGAAAATTCCCTCCGGGAGAGAAAATCGAAGCCATCGTCATCACGAACAACCCTCTCATCTTTGGGAGGCCAATCTCCATCAACATCTTCAACAACACGATCTCATCTCAAACCCTAGTTCATCTCTTGTATTCAATCTTTGTATCAAAACCTCAGATTGGTACCTCTGGGTGACTAGTAGTGTTGATTACATCTTGTAGTTGATGCTAGATGGTTTATTTGGTGGAAGGCTATTTGTTCAGATCCGTTATGCGATTTAATATCCCTCTGATCTTGAGCATGAATATTATTTGTAAGTAGTTGCCCCTGTTCTTGAGGCCACGGGAGAAGCCATGTTGCAAGTAATCATGTGAATTTGATATTCGTTCGATATTTTGATGATATGTATGTTGTGATTCCCTTAGTGGTGTTATGTGAACGTCGACTCCATGAAACTTCACCATCTTTGGGCCTAAGGGAATGCATTGTGGAGTAGTTATTAGATGATGGGTTGCTAGAGTGAAAGAAGCTTAAACCCTAGTTTATGCGCTATTTTGTAAGGGGCTGATTTGGATCCATATGTTTAATGCTATGGATAGATTGTTATCTTAATTCTTCTTTGTAGTTGCCGATGCTTGCGAGGAGGTTAATCATAAGTGGGAGGCTTGTTCAAGTAAGAACAACATCCAAACACCGATCCACCCACATATCAAATTATCAAAATAGCGAGCGCGAATCAAACCAACATGATGAAAATGACTAGATGAAATTTCTGTGTGCCCTCAAGAACGTTTTGCTTATTATAAGAGACCATTTCGGCATGTCCTTTGCTACAAAAAGGATTGGGCTACCTTGCTGCACTTCTGTCACCTTTACCGTTACTTGCTCGTTACAAACTATCTTCCTATCAAACTAATTGTTACCGACAATTTCAGTGCTTGCATAAATTGCCTTGCTGAAAACCACCTGTCATTTCCTTCTGCTCCATGTTGGGTTCGACACTCTTACTTATCGAAAGGACTACGATTGATCCCCTGTAGTTGTGGGTCATCAAGACTCTTTTCTGGCATCGTTGATGGGGAGTGAAGCGCTCTTAGTAAGTAGAAATCGGAAAGGAAATTTTTTATATTACGTGCTAAAATTTACTGTTACTTGTCACTATGGAAACCAATCCTTTGAGGGGTTTCTTCGGGGTATCCTCACCTCGACCAGGAGCACAAAGATTTGTTCCTCAACCTACTGCACCTATTGAAAATATTGGTTATAAAATTCCTTCGGGTATGATAGAGAAACTACTAGCTAATCCTTATGCAGGAGATGGAACACTACATCCTGATATGCACCTAATCTGTGTGGATGAAATTTGTGGATTATTTAAGCTTGCAGGTTTACCCGGAGATGAGGTTAAGAGGAAGGTTTTCCTTTTATCTTTGGGGGGGGGGGGTGGGGGAAGCATTGACATGGTATAGGCTATGTGATAATGGAGCTTGGAATTGGAATCGATTGAAATTGGAATTTCACCAAGAGTTCTATCCCATGCATCTAGTTCATCGTGATTGGTATTATACATATAATTTTGGGCCTCGTGAAGGATAAGGTATCGCTCTAGCTTGGGGTAAGCTTCAGTGAATGGTATATTCATGCCCCTATCATGAGCTCTCAAGAGAAATCATTATACAAAACTTTTATGCTCGGCTTTCTCGTAATGATCAATCCATGCTCGATACTTCTTGTGCTGGGTTTTTTTATGAAGAAGACTATTGAATTCAGGTGGGATATTTTGGAAAGAATTAAATGCAACTTCGAAGATTGGGAACTCGAAGGTAAAGAGTTAGGTATTAAGTTGAGTTTGATTGTGTTAAATCTTTTATGTGTACCGATGCCTTTCACAAGTTTAGCACTACATATGGACTTGACTCTGACATAGTAGCCTCTTTCTGTGAATGATCTTCTACTCACGTTGATCTCCCTAAGGAGAAGTGGTTTAAATATCAGCCCCCTATTAAAGAAAAGATTGAGGAACCAATTACAGTTAAAGAAGAAACTATCATTTACAATGTTGATCCAGTTGTGCCTATTGCTTATATTAAAAAACCACCTTTCCCTGTTAGGATAAAGGAACATGCTAAGGTGTCAACAGCGGTTCGCAAAAGTAATACTAAAGCACCTAAACCCTCTAAACAAATTAAAGTAGAACCTAGTATTGCTATGGTTAAAGATCTCTTGGTCGATAATATTGATGTGCATGTTATTTACTTTTGTAGTGAAGCTGCTAGAATTGTCAAACCTGATATTAAAGATAAGAACAAGCCTGTTCTTGGCATGCCTGTTGTCTCAGTTAAAATAGGAAATCATTGCTATCATACAACCTGACTGACCCGGGTTCTAAGTCGCCCTGCCTTGCTAGGCAAGTCGCCATCAGGCGGCTCACATCTCCGGGTCTTGGGCCTTCAACATGCCTGCCCCTGTAAGCCGCCTCTAGTCTTCACATCTTATCTTCTTGGGCCTATTCAGGCTTTCACTTATAAGCCGCCGCTACCTCTTGAGCACTGCGTTGGTTTTCCCTTGAAGAGGAAAGGGTGATGCAGTAAAGTAGCGTAAGTATTTCCCTCAGTTTTTGAGAACCAAGGTATCAATCCAGTAGGAGGTCACGCTCAAGTCCCTTGCACCTACACAAACAAATAAGAACCTCGCAACCAACGCGATAAAGGGGTTGTCAATCCCTTCACGGTCACTTACGAGAGTGAGATCTGATAGAGATGATAAGATAATATTTTTGGTATTTTTATGATAAAGAGTACAAGTAAAGAAAGCAAGTAAACAGTAATGGAAATAATGAGAGATTAATATGATGGAAAATAGACCTGGGGGCCATAGGTTTCACTAGTGGCTTCTCTCAAGATAGCATAGGTATTACGGTGGGTGAACAAATTACTGTCGAGCAATTGGTAGAATGGAGCATAGTTATGAGAATATCTAGGTATGATCATGTATATAAGCATCACATCCGTGACAAGTAGACCGAAACGATTCTGCATCTACTACTATTACTCCACACATCGATCGGTATCCAGCATGCATCTAGAGTATTAAGTTCATAAGAACAGAGTAATGCTTTAAGAGATGACATGATGTAGAGGGATAAACTCATGCAATATGATATAAACCCCATCTTTTTATCCTCGATGGCAACAATACAATACGTGCCTTGCTGCCACTGCTGTCACTGGGAAAGGACACAGCAAGATTGAACCCAAAGCTAAGCACTTCTCCCATTACAAGAAATA
This sequence comes from Aegilops bicornis, assembly GCA_021605145.1. Lineage (NCBI taxonomy): Eukaryota > Viridiplantae > Streptophyta > Magnoliopsida > Poales > Poaceae > Aegilops > Aegilops bicornis. Next base: position 123,749,092 of record CM038675.1, on the reverse strand, counting down.
TCAATCTAGTAGCCAAACCAAACTGATAATTCGAAGAGACTTGCAAAGATAACCAATCATACATAAAAGAATTCAGAGAAGATTCAAATATTGTTCATAGATAATCTTGATCATAAACCCACAATTCATCGGATCTCGACAAACACACCACAAAAGAAGATTACATCGAATGGATCTCCAAGAGAATCGAGGAGAACTTTGTATTGAGATCCAAAGAGAGAGAAGAAGCCATCTAGCTAATAACTATGGACCCGAAGGTCTGAGGTAAACTACTCACACATCATCGGAGAGGCTATGGTGTTGATGTAGAAGCCCTATGTGATCAATGCCCCCTCCGGCAGGACGCCAGAAAAGGCCCCAAGATGGGATCTCACGGGTACAAAAGGTTGCGGCGGTGGAATTAGGTTTTCGTGGTCGCTTCTGATGGTTTGGGGGTACGTAGGTATATATAGGAGGAAGAAGTAGGTTGTTGGAGCCATGAGGGGCCCACGAGGGTGGAGGGCGCGCCTGGGGGGGGGGGGGGTAGGCACGCCCTGTAGGGTAACGTAGCAGAAATTCAAAATTTTCCTACGTGTCACCAAGATCTATCTATGGAGAAACTAGCAACGAGGGGAGGAGAGTGCATCTACATACCCTTGTAGATCGTTAAGCGGAAGCATTCATGAGAACGGGGTTGAAGGAGTCGTACTCGTCGTGATCCAAATCACCGGAGATCCGAGTGCCGAACGGACGACACCTCCGCGTTCAACACACGTACAGCCCGGTGACGTCTCCCATGCCTTGATCCAGCAAGGAGAGAGGGAGAGGTTGAGGAAGACTCCATCCAGAAGCAGCACAACGGCGTGGTGGTGGTGGAGGATCGTGGCAATCCAGCAGGGCTTCGCCAAGCACCAAGGGAGAGGAGGAGGAGAGGCAGGGCTGCACCAAGAGGGAGAGAACTCATGTGTTATGGGCAGCCCCTTAGGCCTCATATATATAGGGGAAGGGGAGGAGGGTGCGCCCCCTCTAGGGTTCCCACCCCTAGAGGGGCGGCAGCCCTAGATGGGATCAAGGGAGGCGTCCAAGAGGGGAGGGAGAGGGAGGCGCCCACTAGATGGGCCTTAGGGCCCATCTGCCCTAGGGTTGGCCCCCTCCCACTCTCCCTTGCGCCTTGGGCCTCTTGTGGGCGCACCAGCCCCTTGGGGCTGGTTCCTCCCACACTTGGCCCACGCAACCTTCTGGGGCAGGTGGCCCCACTTGGTGGACCCAGGACCCTCCGGTGGTCCCGATACATGCCGATATCGCGGAATCTTTTCCGGTGACCAAAACAGACTTCCCATATATAAATCTTTACCTCAGGACCATTCCAGAACTCCTCGTGACATCCGGGATCTCATCTGGGACTCAACAACATTCGGTAACCACATACAAGCTTCCTTTATAACCCTAGCGTCCACCGAACCTTAAGTGTGTAGACCCTACGGGTTCGGGAGACATCTGAGACATGACCGAGGCGTTCTCCGGTCAATAACCAACAACGGGATCTGGATACCCATGTTGGCTCCCACATGTTCCACGATGATCTCATCGGATGAACCACGATGTCAAGGACTCAATCGATCCCGTATACAATTCCCTTTGTCTAGCGGTATTGTACTTGCCCGAGATTCGATCGTCGGTATACCGATACCTTGTTCAATCTCGTTACCGCAAGTCTCTTTACTCGTTCCGTAACACATCATCCCGTGATCAACCCCTTGGTCACATTGTGCACATTATGATGATGTCCTACCGAGTGGGCCCAGAGATACCTCTCCGTTTACGGAGTGACAAATCCGATCTCGATTCGTGCCAACCCAATGAGATACTTTCGGAGATACCGTAGTGCACCTTTATAGCCACCCGATTACGTTGTGGACGTTTGGTACACCCAAAGCATTCCTACGGTATCCGGAGTTGCACAATCTCATGGTCTAAGGAAATGATACTTGACATTAGAAAAGCTTTAGCATACGAACTACGATCTTTGTGCTAGGCTTAGGATTGGGTCTTGTCCATCACATCATTCTCCTAATGATGTGATCCCGTTATCAACGACATCCAATGTCCATGGTCAGGAAACCGTAACCATCTATTGATCAACGAGCTAGTCAACTAGAGGCTTACTAGGGACATGGTGTTGTCTATGTATCCACACATGTATATGAGTTTCCTTTCAATACAGTTATAGCATGGATAATAAACGATTATCATGAACAAGGAAATATAATAATAACTAATTTATTATTGCCTCTAGGGCATATTTCCAACAGTCTCCCACTTGCACTAGAGTCAATAATCTAGTTCACATCGTCATGTGATTAACAACGATATGTCACATCGCCATGTGACTAACACCCAAGAGTTTACTAGTGTACGTAAACTAGTTCACATCATCATGTGATTTAGACTCAATGAGTTACGAGGTTTGATCATGTTTTGCTTGTGAGAGAGGTTTTAGTCAACGGGTTTTAGTCAACGGTCCGAACCTTTCAGATCTGTGTGTGCTTTGCAATTCTCTATGTCATATTGTAAATGCTGCTTCCACGCTCCACTTGGATCTATTCCAAACGGTTGCTCCACTATACGTATCCGGTTTGCTACTCGAGTCACTTTCGGATAGGTGTTAAAGCTTGCATTGACGTAACGCTTTACGCCGAACTCTTTATCACCTCCATAATCGAGAAACATGTCCTTATTTACTCCAAGGACAATTTTGATCATTGTCCAATGATCCATTCCTGGATCATTCTTGTACCTGACTAACTCATGGCAAGGCACACTTCGGTGCGGTACACAAAGCATAGCATCTTGTAGAGCCTATGTCTAAGGCATAGGGACGATCTTAAATCCTTTCTCTCATTACTGCCGTGGGCGAGCTTTAAGTCTTAACTTTATACCTTACATCTCGAGCAAGAACTCCTTCTTTGATCGATCCATCTTGAACACTTTCAAGATCATGTCAAGGTATATGCTCATTTGAAAGTACCATTAAGCATTTTTGATCTATCCTTATAGATCTTGATGCTCAATGTTCAAGTAGCTTAATCCAGGTTTTCCATTGAAAACACTTTTCAAACATCCCTATATGCTTTCTAGAAATTCTACATCATTTCTGATCATCAATATGTCAACAACATATTGTTATCAGAAATTCCATAGTGCTCCCACTCACTTCTTTGGAAATACAAGTTTCTCATAAACTTTGTATAAACCTAAAATCTTTGATCATTTTATCAAAGTGCATATTCCAACTCCGAGATGCTTACTCCAGTCCTTAGAAGGATCGCTGGTGCTAGCATACCTTTAGCATCCTTAGGATCGACAAAACCTTCGATTGTATCACATACAACCTTTCCTTACGAAAACCGGTAAGGAAACTCGTTTTGACATCCATCCGCCAGATTTCATAAATGCAGCTAATGCTAACATGATTCCGACGGACTTAAGCATCGCTACGGATGAGAAAATCTCATCGTAGTCAACTCCTTGAACTTGTGAAAAACTCTTCGCCACAAGTCGAGCTTCATAGATGGTGACATTACCATCCACATCCGTCTTCTTCTTAAAGATCCATTTATCTCAATGGCTTGCCGATCATTGGGCAAGTCCACCAAAGTCCATGCTTTGTTCTGATACATGGACCCTATCTCGGATTTCACGGCTTCTAACCATTTGTCGGAATTTTGGGCCCACCATCGCTTCCCCATAGCTCGTAGGTTTATCAAGACAGGATCACCGTACCACTCTGAAGCAGTACGCGTCCTTGTCGTCCTACGAGGTTCGGTAGTGACTTGATCCGAAGCTTCATGATCACTATCATAAGCTTCTACTTCAATTGGTGTAGGTGCCACGGGAACAACTTCATGTGCCCTGCTACACACTAGTTGAAGTGATGGTTCAATAACCTCATCAAGTCTCCACCATCCTCCCACTCAACTTTTCGAGACAAACTTTTCCTCGAGAAAGGACCCGATTCAAGAAACAATCCCAATTGCTTTCGGATCTGAATTAGGAGGTATACCCAACCGTTTTGGGTGTCCTATGAAGATGCATTTTATCCGCTTTGGGTTCGAGCTTATCAACCTGAAACTTTTTCACATAAGCGTCGCAGCCCCAAACCTTTAAGAAATGACAGCTTAGGTTTCTCTAAACCATAGTTCATACGGTGTCATCTCAACGGATTTACGTGGTGCCCTATTAAAGTGAGTGCGGTTGCCTCTAATGCCTAACCCATAAACTATTGTGGTAATTCGATAAGAGACATCATGGTATGCACCATATCCAATAGGGTGCAACTATGATGTTCGGACACACCATCACACTATGGTGTTCCAGGCGGTATTAATTGTGAAACAATTTCCACTATGTCTTAATTGTGTGCCAAAATTCGTAACTCAGATATTCATCTCTATGATCATATCATAGACATTCTATCCTCTTGTCACGAAGATCTTAAACTTCACTCTGAAATTACTTGAACCATTCAATAATTCAGACTTGTGTTTCATCAAGTAAATATACTCAACATCTACTCGAATCATCTGTGAAGTAAGAACATAACGATATTCCTTTGCATGCCTCGGTACTTATTGGACTGCACACATCAAAATGTGTTACTTCCAACAAGTTGCTATCTAGTTCCATCTTCGAAACCGAGGCTTTTCAAAATCCATCTTGTCCATGTGGTATGATTTGCATATCTCAAGTGATTCAAAATCAAGTGAGTCTAAACGATCCATCTGCATGGAGTTTCTTCATGCGTATGCACCAATAGACATGGTTCACATGTCTCAAACTTTTCAAAACGAGTGAGTCCAAAGATCCATCAACATGGAGCTTCTTTATGCGTTTTACACCAATATGACTTATATGGCAGTGCCACAAGTAAGTGGTACTATCATTACTATCTTATACTTTTGGCATGAAAATGTGTATTACTACGATCGAGATTCAATAAACCATTTATTTAGGTGCAAGACCATTGAAGGTATTATTCAAATAAACAGAGTAACCATTATTCTCCTTAGATGAATAACCGTATTGCGATAGACATAATCCAATCATGTATATGCTCAACGCAAACACCAAATAACAATTATTTAGGTTTAACACCAGTCTCGATGGTAGAGGGAGCGGGCGATGCTTGATCACATCAACCTTGGAAACACTTCCAACACATATCGTCGACTTACCTTTAGCTAGTCTCCGTTTATTCCGTAGCCTTTTATTTCGAGTTACTAACACTTAGCAACCGAACCGGTATCTTAATACCACGGTGCTACTAGGAGTACTAGTAAAGTACACATTAACATAATGTATATCCAATATACTTCTATCGACCTTGCCAGCCTTCTTATCTACCAAGTATCTAGGGTAACGCTGCTCTAGTGGCTGTTCCCCTTATTACAGAAGCACTTAGTCTCGGGTTTGGGTTCAACCTTGGGTTTCTTCACTAGAGCAGTAGCTGATTTGCCGTTTCATGAAGTATCCCTTCTTGCCCTTGCCCTTCTTGAAACTAGTGGTTTCACCAACCATCAACAATTGATGCTCCTTCTTGACTTCTACTTTCGTGATGTCAAACAACGCGCGAATACCTCAAGGGATCATTATGTCTATCCCTGATATGTTATAGTTCACCACGAAGCTCTAGCAGCTTGGTGGTAATGACTTTGGAGAAACATCACTTTCTCATCTGGAAGATCAACTCCCACTCGATTCAAGTGATTGTTGCACTTAGACAATCTGAGCACAAGCTCAACGATTGAGCTTTTCTCCCTTAGTTTGCAGGCTAAGAAAACTCGTCGGAGGTCTCATACCTCTTGGCGTGGGCACGAGCCTGAAATCCCAATTCAGCCCTCGAAACATCTCATATGTTCCGCGATGTTTGAAACCGTCTTTGGTGCCTCTACTCTAAACCGTTCAACTGAACTATCACGTAGTTATCAAAGCGTGTATGTCCGATGTTCGCAACATCCACAAACGACGTTTGGGGTTCAAAGACATCGAGCGGTGCATTAAGGACATAAGCTTTCTCTGATCGCATAATTGCTACTTTCAACTTTCAACTATATTTTCTCTAGGAACATATCTAAACAGTGGAACTAAAGCGCGAGCTTACGACATAATTTGCAAAAGGTCTTTTGACTATGTTCAAGATAATTAAGTTCATCTTATGAACTCCCACTCAGATAGACATCCCTCTGGTCATCTAAGTGATTACATGATCCGAGTCAACTAAGCCGTGTCCGATCATCACGTGAGACGGACTAGTCATCATCGGTGAACATCTTCATGTTGATCGTATCTACTATACGACTCATGCTCGACCTTTCGGTCTCTGTGTTCCCGAGGCCATGTCTGTACATGCTAGGCTTGTCAAGTTAACCCCAAGTGTTTTTGCTGTGTAAATCTGTCTTACACCCGTTGTATGTGAACGTAAGAATCCATCACACCCGATCATCACGTGGTGCTTAGAAGCTGACTTAACTGTAGCAACGGTGCATCGGGGAGAACACTTCTTGAAATTTGTGTAAGGGATCATCTTATTTACTACCGTCGTTCTAAGTAAACAAGATGCATAAACATAATAAACATCACATGCAATTATATAGTAGTGACATGATATGGCCAATATCATATTGCTCCTTTGATCTCCATCTTCGGGCTCCATGATCATTATTGTCACCGGCATGACACCATGATCTCCATCATCATGATCTCCATCATCGTGTCTCCATGAAGTTGTCTCGCCAACTTATTACTTCTACTACTATGGCTACCGGTTAGCAATAAAGTAAAAGTAATTACATGGCGTTGTTCAATGACACGCAGGTCATACAATAAATAAAGACAACTCCTATGGCTCCTGCCGGTTGTCATACTCATCGACATGCAAGTCGTGAATCCTATTACAAGAACATGACCAATCTCATACATCACATATCATTCATCACATTCTTCTTGGCCATATCACATCACATAGCATACCCTGCAAAAACAAGTTAGACGTCCTCTAATTGTTGTTTGCATGTTTTACGTGGCTGCTATGGGTTTCTAGCAAGAACGTTTCTTACCTACATAAAACCACAACGTGATATGCCAATTGCTATTTACCCTTCATAAGGACCCTTTTCATCGAATCCGTTCCGACTAAAGTGGGAGAGGCGGCACCCGCTAGCCACCTTATGCACCAAGTGCATGTCGATCGGTGGAACCTGTCTCACGTAAAATGCGTGTAAGGTCGGTCCGGGCCGCTTCATCCCACAATACCGTCGAAACAAGATTGGACTAGTAACGGTAAGCATATTGAACAAAATCAACGCCCACAACTACTTTGTGTTCTACTCGTGCAAAGAATCTACGCAATAGACCTAGCTCATGATGCCACTTTGTAGGGTAACGTGGCAGAAATTCAAAATTTTCCTACGTGTCACCAAGATCTATCTATGGAGAAACTAGCAACGAGGGAGGAGAGTGCATCTACATACCCTTGTAGATCGTTAAGCGGAAGCGTTCATGAGAACAGGGGTTGAAGGAGTCGTACTGCCGTGATCCAAATCACCGGAGATCCGAGTGCCGAGCAGACGACACCTCCGCGTTCAACACACGTCTGACCCGGTGGCGTCTCCCATGCCTTGATCCAGCAAGGAGAGAGGGAGAGGTTGAGGAAGACTCCATCCAGCAGCAGCACAACGGCGTGGTGGTGGTGGAGGAGCGTGGCAATCCAGCAGGGCTTCGCCAAGCACCAAGGGAGAGGAGGAGGAGGAGAGGCAGGGCTGCACCAAGAGGGAGAGAACTCATGTGTTATGGGCAGCCCCTTAGGTCTCATATATATAGGGGAAGGGGAGGAGGGTGCGCCCCTCTAGGGTTCCCACCCCTAGAGGGGCAGCAGCCTAGATGGGATCAAGGGAGGCGGCCAAGAGGGAGGGAGGAGGCGCCCACTAGATGGGCCTTAGGGCCCATCGCCCTAGGGTTGCCCCTCCCACTCTCCCTTGCGCTTGGGCCTCTTGTGGGGCGCACCAGCCCCTTGGGGCTGGTTCCCTCCACACTTGGCCCACGTAACCTTCTCGGGGCAGGTGGCCCCACTTGGTGGACCAGGACCCTCCCGGTGGTCCCGGTACATTACCGATATCGCCCGAAACTTTTCCGGTGACCAAAACAGGACTTCCCATATATAAATCTTTACCTCCGGACCATTCCGGAACTCCTCGTGACGTCCGGGATCTCATCCGGGACTCCGAACAACATTCGGTAACCACATACAAGCTTCCTTTATAACCCTAGCGTCACCGAACCTTAAGTGTGTAGACCCTACGGGTTGGGAGACATGCAGACATGACCGAGACGTTCTCCGGTCAATAACCAACAGCGGGATCTGGATACCCATGTTGGCTCCCACATGTTCCACGATGATCTCATCGGATGAACCACGATGTCAAGGACTCAATCGATCCCGTATACAATTCCCTTTGTCTAGCGGTATTGTACTTGCCGAGATTCGATCGTCGGTATACCGATACCTTGTTCAATCTCGTTACCGGCAAGTCTCTTTACTCGTTCCGTAACACATCATCCCGTGATCAACCCCTTGGTCACATTGTGCACATTATGATGATGTCCTACCGAGTGGGCCCAGAGATACCTCTCCGCTTACATCGGAGTGACAAATCAGCCTCGATTCGTACCAACCCAACAGATACTTTCGGAGATACCTGTAGTGCACCTTTATAGCCACCCGATTACGTTGTGACGTTTGGTACACCCAAAGCATTCCTACGGTATCCGGAGTTGCACAATCTCATGGTCTAAGGAAATGATACTTGACATTAGAAAAGCTTTAGCATACGAACTACGATCTTTGTGCTAGGCTTAGGATTGGGTCTTGTCCATCACATCATTCTCCTAATGATGTGATCCCGTTATCAACGACATCCAATGTCCATGGTCAGGAAACCGTAACCATCTATTGATCAACGAGCTAGTCAACTAGAGGCTTACTAGGGACATGGTGTTGTCTATGTATCCACACATGTATCTGAGTTTCCTTTCAATATAGTTATAGCATGGATAATAAACGATTATCATGAACAAGGAAATATAATAATAACTAATTTATTATTGCCTCTAGGGCATATTTCCAACACGCCCCCCTACCTCGTGGCCTCCTCGTCTGTTGCTTGATGTCCACTCCAAGTCGTTGATACGTCTCCAACGTATCTATAATTTTTGATTGCTCCATGCTATATTATCTACTGTTTTGTACAATATTGGGCTTTATTTTCCACTTTTATATTATTTTTGGGACTAACCTATTAACCGGAGGCCCAGCCCGTAATTGCTGTTTTGCCTATTTTGAGTTTGAACAAAAGGAATATCAAACGGAGTCCAAACGGAATGAAACCTTCGGGAACGTGATTTTCTCACGAACATGATCCAGAGACTTGGACCCTATGTCAAGAAAGCGAAAGAGGGCGGCACGAGGTAGGCGCGCCACCCCTGTGGCACGCCCTCCACCCTCGTGGGCCCCTCGTGGCTCCCGACGTGCTTCTTTCGCCTATATATATCCATATACCCTAAAAACATCAGGGAAGAGAATAGATCGGGAGTTCCGCCGCCGCAAGCCTCTGTAGCCACCAAAAACCAATTGGGACCCTGTTCCGGCACTGCCAGAGGGGGAAACCCTCACCAGTGGCCATCTTCATCATCTCGGCGCTCTCCATGATGAGGAGGGAATAGTTCACCCTCGGGGCTAAGGGTATGTACCAGTAGCTTTGTGTTTGATCTCTCTCTCTCTCTCTCTCGTGTTCTTGATTTGGCACGATCTTGATGTATCGCGAGCTTTGCTATTATAGTTGGATCTTATGTTGCTTCTCCCCCTCTACTCTCTTGTAATGGATTGAGTTTTCCCTTTGAAGTAATCTTATCGGATTGAGTCTTTATTGACTTGAGAACACTTGATGTATGTCTTGCCGTGCGTATCTGTGGTGACAATGGGATATCACGTGATTCACTTGATGTATGTTTTGGTGATCAACTTGCGGGTTCCTCCCATGAACCTATGCATAGGGGTTGGCACATGTTTTTGTCTTGATTCTCTGATAGAAACTTTGGAGAACTCTTTGAGGTTCTATGTGTTGGTTGAATAGATGAATCTGAGATTGTGTGATGCATATCGTATAATTATACTGATACGTCTCCAACGTATCTATAATTTTTGATTGTTCCATGCTATTATATTATGTGTTTTGGATGTTTACGGGCTTTATTATACACTTTTATATTACTTTTGGGACTAAACTATTAACCGGAGGCCCAGCCCATATTGCTGTTTTATTGCTGTTTGTATTTCGAGGAAAAGGAATATCAAACGGAGTCCAAACGGAATGAAACCTTCGGCAGCGTTATTTTTGGGAAGAATATCATCCTGGAGACTTGGAGTTCACGTCAGAAGATCCTCGAGGAGGCCAGGAGATAGGGGGCGCGCCCCCCTATCTCGTGGGCCCCTCGAGCACCTACCGACCGACTTCTTTCGCCTATATAACCCTACGTACCCTAAAACCAACGAATATCAAGATAGATTGGGAGTTCCGCCGCCGCAAGCCTTTGTAGACACCAAAAACCTATTGGGAGCCCGTTCTGGCACCCTGCCGGAGGGGGAATCCATCACCAGTGGCCATCTTCATCATCCCGGCGCTATCCATGACGAGGAGGGAGTAGTTCACCCTCGGGGCTGAGGGTATGTACCAGTAGCTATGTGTTTGATCTCTCTCTCGTGTTCCCTCTATGGCACGATCTTGATGTATCCCGATCTTTGCTATTATAGTTGGATCTTATGATGTTTCTCCCCCTCTACTCTCTTTTGATGAATTGAGTTTCCCCTTTGAAGTTATCTTATCGGATTGAGTCTTTGATTTGAGAACACTTGATGTATGTCTTGTCGTGCTTATCTGTGGTGACAATGGGATTTCACGTGCCTCTTGATGTATGTTTTGATGACCAACTTGCGGGTTCCGCCCATGAACCTATGCATAGGGGTTGGCACATGTTTTCTTGACTCTCCGATAGAAACTTTGGGGCACTCTTTGAAGTACTTTGTGTTGGTTGGGTGAATCTGAGATTGTGTGATGCATATCATATAATCATGCCCACGGATACTTGAGGTGACAATGGAGTATCTAGGTGACATTAGGGTTTTGGTTGATTTGTGTCTTAAGGTGTTATTCTAGTACGAACTCTTTAATAGATTGATCCGAAAGAATAACTTTGAGGTGGTTTCGTACCCTACCATAATCTCTACGTTTGTTCTCCGCTATTAGTGGCTTTGGAGTGACTCTTTGTTGCATGTTGAGGGATTTTTATATGATCTATCTATGTTATTATTGTTGAGAGAACTTGCACTAGTGAAAGTATGAACCCTAGGCCTTGCTTCCTATCATTGCAATACCGTTTACGCTCACTTTTATCATTAGTTACCTTGCTGTTTTTATTATTTCAGATTACAAAAACATATATCTACTATCTATATTGCACGTGTATCACCATCTCTTCGCCGAACTAGTGCACTTATACAATTTACCATTGTATTGGGTGTGTTGGGGACACAAGAGACTCTTTGTTATTTGGTTGCAGGGTTGTTTGAGAGAGACCATCTTCATCCTACGCCTCCTACGGATTGATAAACCTTAGGTCATCCACTTGAGGGAAATTTGCTACTGTCGTAAATGCAGACTGTGCACTTAGGCCCAACAACGTCTACAAGAAGAAGGTTGTGTAGTAGACATCAAGCTCTTTTCTGGCGCCGTTGCCGGGAGGCTAGGTAAAGGCACTCACTCACACCCGTCAACTATGCTCTTTTCTGGCGCCGTTGCGGGGAGGTTATTGCTTGAAGGTATATAATTAGATCTTGCAATCGAATCTTTTAGTTTCTTGTTTTATCACTAGTTTAGTTTATAAAAGAAAACTACAAAAAATGGAATTGAGTTTGCCTCATACGTTTCATCTTTTTAATATCTTTCGTGAGTATGATGGAAATGAAAATTGTGCTCAAGTACGAGAAGAAGAATTACATAGAAATCTTGGCATAAAATATGTGAATGATGAGCGTGATTGCAATGTTGTTAGTATGAATTCTTTGAATACCCATGATGCTAATGATATGCAAAGCCACAAGCTTGGGGATGCTATGTTTGATGAAGATAATATGTTTAGTCCCCCAAGTTTTGATGAGCAAATTTACTATGATGAAAGCATGCCTCCTATCTATGATGATTATTGTGATGACACGTATGCTTTAAAGAATAATGATAACCATGAAACTTGTCATTTTGATCTTAGTTTTCAGACACATGATAGTTATTTTGTTGAGTTTGCTCCCACTATTGTTGATGAGAATAAATTTGCTTATGTGGAGAGTAGTAAAATTTCTATGCAAGTAGATCATGAAAATAATGCTTTATGTGCTGGTTATATTGTTGAATTCATTCATGATGCTACTGAAAATTATTATGAGGGAAGAATATATGCTTGTAGGAATTGCAATAATATCAAGTTTCCTCTCTATGTGCTTAAAGTTTCGAAGTTATGCTTGTTTTGCCTTCCTATGCTAGTTGATTATTGTTCCCATAAGTTGTTTACTCACAAAATCCCTATGCATAGGAAGTGGGTTAGACTTAAATGTTCTAGTCATATTCTTCATGATGCTCTCTTTATGTTTCAATTCTTATCTTTTATGTGAGCATCATTGAAATCATCATGCCTAGCTAGGGGCGTTAAACGATAGCGCTTGTTGGGAGGCAACCCAATTTTATTTTAGTTTCTTGATTTTTGGTTCTGTTTAGTAATAAATAATCCATCTATCTTCTCTTTAGATGTGGTTTTATGTTTTAATTAGTGTTTGTGCCAAGTAGAACCTTTGGGAAGACTTGGGTGAAGTCTTTATGATGATGCTGTAAAAAACAGAAACTTTAGCGCTCACGAGATAAGCTTCAACTTTTTACTGGAGAGTGATATTTAGTTGATTCTTTTTGAAGATGATTACTAGACAAATTCCTCAGGTCCACCAATTTATTTTAGAATTTTTGGAGTTCCATAAGTTTGCGTTAGTTACAGATTACTACAGATTGTTCTGTTTTTGACAGATTCTGTTTTTCGTGTGTTGTTTGCTTATTTTGATGAATCTATGGCTAGTAAAATTGTTTATAAACCATAGAGAAGTTGGAATAAAGTAGGTTTAACACCAATATAAATAAATAATGATTTCATTACAGTACCATGAAGTGGTGTTTTGTTTTCTTTCGCTAACGCAGCTCACGAGATTTTCTGTTAAGTTTTGTGTTGTGAAGTTTTCAAGATTTGGGTAAAGATTCGATGGACTACGGAATAAGAAGTGGAAAGAGCCTAAGCTTGGGGATGACCAAGGCACCCCAAGGTAATATTCAAGGATAACCAAGAGACTAAGCTTGGGGATGCCCCGGAAGGCATCCCCTCTTTCGTCTTCGTTCATCGGTAACTTTACTTGGAGCTATATTTTTATTCACCTCATGATATGTGTTTTGGTTGGAGCGTCGTTTTATTTTCTTTAGCTTTGCTTGCTGTTTGAATAAAATGGGAAAGTCTTCACATAGTTCCATAATTATTCGACTACTCATTGATCTTCACTTATATCTTTCGAAGTAGTTTGTTTTTGCTCTAGTACTTCACTTTTATCTTTCAGAGCACGGTGGTGGGTTCGTTTTATAGAAACTATTGATCTCTCATGCTTCACTTAGATTATTTTGGGAGTCTTAATGTAGGACCTTGAAGTATGTCTAGAGGGGGGGTGATTAGACTACTTGACCAATAAAAACTTAACCTTTTCCCAATTTTAGATTTTGGCAGATTTTAGCTATTTTAGAACAAGTCAAGCAATCTTCACACAATTCAAGCAAGCATGCAAAGAGTATATAGGCAGCGGAAAATAAAGCATGCAACTTGCAAGAATGTAAAGGGAAGGGTTTGGAGGATTCAAACGCAATTGGAGACACGGATGTTTTTGTCGTGGTTCCGATAGGTAGTGCTATCGTGCTTCCACGTTGGTGGAGACTTCAACCCACGAGGGTAGCAGTTCTTGTGAGTCCACGGAGGGCTCCACCCACGAAGGGTCCACAGTAGAAACCTTGTCTATCCCACCATGGCCGTCGCCCACGAAGGACTTGCCTCACTAGCGGTAGATCTTCACAAGTAGGCGATCTCCTTGCCCTTACAAACTCCTTGGTTCAACTCCACAATCTTGTCGGAGGCTCCCAAGTGACACCTAGCCAATCTAGGAGACGCCACTCTCCAAGAAGTAACAAATGGTGTGTTGATGATGAACTCCTTGCTCTTGTGCTTCAAATGATAGTCTCCCCAACACTCAACTCTCTCTCACAGGATAGGATTTTGTGGAAAGACGATTTGAGTGGAAAGCAACTTGGGGAAGGCTAGAGATCAAGATTCATATGGTTGGAATGGAATATCTTGGCCTCAACACATGAGTAGGTGGTTCTCTCACAGAACTGGTAAGTTGGAAGTGTAGGTTTGTTCTGATGGCTCTCGTCACGAATGAAGAGGAGGTGGAGGGGTATATATAGCCTCCACACAAAATCTAACCGTTACGCACAATTTACCAAACTCGGTGGGACCGAATCAACAAACTCGGTCAGACCGATTTAGTAAACCTAGTGACCGTTAGGGTTTTCGGTGGGACTGACATGCATCTCGGTAGGACCGATTTGGTTAGGGTTAGGGCATAACGTAATCTCGGTGAGACCGATTACACAAACTCGGTGAGACCGAATTTGGTAATTAGCTAACCAGAGAGTTGGTCAGGTAAACTCGGTGGGACCGATTTGCTCTTTTGGTGAGACCGAAAAGTTATAAAAGGGAAACAGAGAGTTTACATTGTAATCTCGGTGGGACCGATTCGATCTTTCGGTTAGACCGAAAAGTTACGTAGGGGAAACAGAGAGATTACAAACCCATCTCGGTGAGACCGAGATCCCTATCAGTGAAACCGATATGCCTAGGGTTTGTGGCAGTGGCTATGACATCTGAACTCGGTGGCGCCGGATAGAAAGAATCGGTAGGGCCGAGTTTGACTTTGGGTTTAGGTCATTTGTGGATGTGAGAAAGTAGTGGAGGGTTTTGGAGCATATCACTAAGCACATGGAGCAAAAGGCTCATTAAGCAACACCTCATCCCTTCTTGATAGTATTGGATTTTCCTATAGACTCAATGTGATCTTGGATCACTAAAATGTAAAATGTTGAGTCTTGAGCTTTTGAGCTTGAGCCAATCCTTTGTCCTTAATATTTTGAGGGATCCACTTTCATCATCCATGCCATGCCGTTCATTGAGCTTTCCTGAAATATTCATCTTGGAATAGTATTAGCTCAGTGAGCTATATGTTGTTATGAATTACCAAAACCACCTAGGGATAGTTGCACTTTCACTTAAATAGCATGGTAATTTGCTTAAAGAATATTAATATGCTAGGTATTTAAAATAGTAAAAACTTTCTTATGAGTGTGTTGGATACTAAGAAAAGTTTGATGCTTGATGATTGTTTTGAGATATGGAGGTAATAATATCAAAGTTGTGCTAGTTGAGTAGTTGTGAATTTGAGAAATGCTTGTGTTGAAGTTTGCAAGTCCCGTAGCATGCACGTATGGTAAACATTATCTAACAAATTTGAAACTTGAGGTGTTCTTTGATTTTCCTCCTTATGGGTGGCGGTCGGGGACGAGCTATGGTCTTTTCCTACCAATCTACCCCCCTAGGAGCATGCGCGTAGTGCTTTGGTTTTTGATGGCTTGTAGATTTTTGCAATAAGTATGTGAGTTCTTTATGACTAATATTGAGTCCATGGATTATACGCACTCTCACCCTTCCATCATTGCTAGCCTCTTTGGTACCGTGCATTGCCCTTTCTCACCTTGAGAGTTGGTGCAAACTTCGCCGGTGCATCCAAACCCCGTGATATGGTACGCTCTTTCACACATAAAATTCCTTATATCTTCCTCAAAATAGCCACCATACCTACCTATTATGGCATTTCCATAGCCATTCCGAGATATATTGCCATGCAACTTTCCACCATTCCGTTCATCATGACACATTCATCATTGTCATATTGCTTAGCATGATCATGTAGTTGACATAGTATTTGTGGCAAAGCCACCGTTCATAATTCTTTCATACATGTCACTCTTGGTTCATTGCATATCCTGGTACACCGCCGGAGGCATTCATATAGAGTCATACTTTGTTCTAGTATCGAGTTGTAATCTTTGAGTTCTAAATAAATAGAAGTGTGATGATCATCATTTTCTAGAGAATTGTCCCAAGTGAGGAATATAAAAAAAGAAATGCCATATAGAAAAAGAGAAGGCCCAAAAAAAAAGAAAGGCCAAAAAAAAGAGAAGGCCCAAAAAAAATGAGAGAAAAAGAGAGAAGGGACAATGCTACTATCCTTTGCCACACTTGTGCTTGAAAGTAGTACCATAATCATCATGATAGAGAGTCTCTTGTTTTGTCACTTTCATATACTAGTGGGAATTTTTCATTATAGAACTTGGCTTGTATATTCTAACAATGGGCCTCCTCAAGTGCCCTAGGTCTTCGTGAGAAAGCAAGTTGGATGCACACCCACTTAGTTTCTTTTGTTGAGATTTCATACATTTATAGCTCTAGTGCATCCGTTGCATGGCAATCCCTACTCCTTGCATTAACATCAATCGATGGGCATCTCCATAGCCCATTGATTAGCCTCATTGATTAGGACATAATTGCTTAGTTAGTATGCTTGAAGTATTATTATTTTTATGTCAATATTAACTTTTGTCTTGAATCTTTCGGATCTGAATATTCATACCACAATTAAGAAGAATTACATTGAAATTATGCCAAGTAGCACTCCGCATCAAAAATTCTGTTTTTATCATTTACCTACTCGAGGACGAGCCGGAATTAAGCTTGGGGATGCCTGATACGTCTCCAACGTATCTATAATTTTGATTGCTCCATGCTATATTATCTACTGTTTTGGACAATATTGGGCTTTATTTTCCACTTTTATATTATTTTTGGGACTAACCTATTAACCAGAGGCCCAGCCAATTGCTATTTTTTGCCTATTTCAGAGTTTCAAGAAAAGGAATATCAAACGGAGTCCAAACGGAATGAAACCTTCGGGAACGTGATTTTCTCACCGAACATGATCCAGGAGACTTGGACCCTACGTCAAGAAACAAAAGAGGAAGGCACGAGGTAGGGGGGCGCCCCCCCCCCCCCCAGGGCGTGCCCTCCACCCTCGTGGGCCCCTCGTGGCTCCCCTGACGTACTTCTTCCGCATATATATATATATCCATATACCCTAAAAACTTCGGGGAACAGAATAGATCGGGAGTTCCGCCGCCGCAAGCCTCTGTAGCCACCAAAAACCAATCGGGACCCTGTTAAGACCGCCGGAGGGGGGGAACCCTCACCGTGGCCATCTTCATCATCCGGCACTCTCCATGACGAGGAGGGAATAGTTCACCCTCGGGGCTGAGGGTATGTACCAAGAGCTATGTGTTTGATTCTCTCTCTCTCGTGTTCTTGATTTGGCACGATCTTGATGTATCGCGAGCTTTGCTATTATAGTTGGATCTTATGTTGCTTCTCCCCTCTACTCTCTTGTAATGGATTGAGTTTTCCTTTGAAGTAATCTTATCGGATTGAGTCTTTAATGACTTGAGAACACTTGATGTATGTCTTGCCGTGCGTATCTGTGGTGACAATGGGATATCACGTGATTCACTTGATGTATGTTTTCGTGATCAACTTGCGGGTTCTGCCCATGAACCTATGCATAGGGGTTGGCACACGTTTTCGTCTTGATTCTCCGGTAGAAACTTTTGGGCACTCTTTGAGGTTCTATGTGTTGGTTGAATAGATGAATCTGAGATTGTGTGATGCATATCGTATAATCATACCCACGGATACTTGAGGTGACATTGGAGTATCTAGGTGAAATTAGGGTTTTGGTTGATTTGTGTCTTAAGGTGTTATTCTAGTACGAACTCTAGGGCTATTTGTGACACTTATAGGAATAGCCCAACGGATTGATTGGAAAGAATAACTTTGAGGTGGTTTCGTACCCTACCATAATCTCTTCGTTTGTTCTCCACTATTAGTGACTCTTTGTTGCATGTGGAGGGATAGTTATATGATCCAATTATGTTATTATTGTTGAGAGAACTTGCACTACTGAAAGTATGAACCCTAGGCCTTGTTTCCTATCATTGCAATACCGTTTACGCTCACTTTTATCATTAGTTACCTTGCTGTTTTTATATTTTCAGATTACAAAACCTTTATCTACCATCCATATTGCACTTGTATCACCATCTCTTCGCGAACTAGTGCACCTATACAATTTACCATTGTATTGGGTGTGTTGGGGACACAAGAGACTCTTTGTTATTTGGTTGCAAGGTTGCTTGAGAGAGACCATCTTCATCCTACACCTCCCATGGATTGATAAACCTTAGGTCATCCACTTGAGGGAAATTTGCTACTGTCCTACAAACCTCTGCACTTGGAGGCCCAACAACGTCTACAAGGAGAAGGTTGCTTAGTAGACATCAGTCCTCTGGATCACGTTTGTTCCAAAAATCACGTTCCCGAAGGTTTCATTCCGTTTGGACTCCGTTTGATATTCTTTTTCTACGAAACACTAAAATAGGCAAAAAAACAGCAATTTGGGCTGGGCCTCCGGTTAATAGGTTAGTCCCCAAAATAATATAAAAGTGTATAAATAAGCCCATTAAACATCCAAAACAGAATATATAATAGCATGGAACAATCAAAAATTATAGATACGTTGGAGACATATCAGCCACCAACAGTGTAACCTGGACCCGCCTGGGCGGGTCACACTGCGGGGTTACATCCCCAACAGTTTATGTGATTTGGGTGCCAGCGTTAGTGCTATCCCTTTTACCTTATACCAAGAAATTATGAATGATATTGCACCTGCTGAAATGGAAGACATTGATGTTACTATTAAACTTGGTAATAGAGACACCATCACACCACTTGGGATTGTTAGAGATGTTGAAGTCGTGTGTGGGAAAGTAAAATACCCTATTGATTTTCTAGTTCTTGGATCCCCACAAGATGACTTCTGTCCCATAATATTTGGTAGACCTTTCTTGAACACTGTTAATGCTAAGATAGATTGCCATAAAGAAACAGTCAGTGTCAATTTTGCTGATGTGTCTCATGAGTTTAATTTCTCCAAGTTTCGTAGATAACCTCATGATAAAGAATTACCTAATAAGGATGAAATAATTGTTCTTGCTTCTATTGTTGTACCTCCTACTGATCCACTAGAACAATATTTGCTAGACCATGAAACTAATATGCACTTGCGTGAAAGAAATGAAATAGATAAAATATTCTTCGAACAACAACCCATCCTTAAATACAACTTGCCTATTGAAACTCTAGGAGGTCCTCCCCCACCCAAAGGTGATCATGTGTTTGAATTAAAACAATTGCTTGACACTCTGAAGTATGCTTATCTTGATGAGAAAAAGATATGTCCTATTATTATTAGTGCTAACCTTTCAGAACATGAAGAAGAAAGATTATTAAAAATTCTAAGGAAGCACCGTGCTGCTATTGGGTATACTCTTGATGATCTTAAGGGCATTAGTCCCACTCTCTATAAGCACAAGATTAATATGGAACCTGATGCTAAACCCGTTGTTGATCATCAACAACGATTGAATCCTAAGATGAGGGAAGTGGTAAGAACTGAAATACCAAAACTTCTGGAAGCAGGTATAATCTATCCCATAGCTGATTGTAGATGCGAAGTCTCGTTCATTGTGTCCATAAGAAACGATGTATTACTGTTGTTCCTAATGATAAAAATGAACTCATTCCACAAAGAATAGTGACGTGCTATAGAATGGTAATTGATTTTAGAAAATTAAACAAAGGAACTAGAAAAGATCAGTACCCTCTGCCTTTCATTGATCAAATGTTAGAAATATTGTCAAAGCACACACACTTTTGTTTTCTTGATGGATATTCTGGTTTCTCTCAAATCCATTTCACAACCTGATCAAGAGAAAACACCCTTTACTTGCCCTTTTGGAACTTATGCTTATAGGCGTATGCCCTTTGGTTTATGTAATGCACCTGCTACCTTTCAAAGATGTATGACTGCTATATTCTCTGACTTTTGTGAAAAGATTGTTGAGGTTTTCAAGGATGATTTTTCCATTCACGGAACTTTTTTGATGATTGCTTAAGAAATCTTGATCGAGGTTTGCAGAGACGTGAACAAACTAATCTTGTCTTGAATTAGGAGAAGTGCCACTTTATGGTGAATGAAGGCATTGTCTTGGGGCATAAAATTTTTGAGCGAGGTATTGAGGTGGATGATACGTCCATTTTGCATCATGTTTTTCTACTGTTATTTATAATGTTTTATGCATAATAATGCTTTTGGAAGTAATTCTAATGCCTTTCCTCTCATAATATGCAAGGTTTACACAAAGAGCAAGAATACCGGCAGCTGGAATTCTGGACCTGAGAAAGCTATTCCGTACATCTCCAAATGAGCTGAAAATTTACGGAGAATTATTTTGCAATATATAAAAAATACTGGAGCAAATAAATGCTGGAGGAGGCCCACCAGGTGGGCATAACCCACCTGGGCGAGCCAGGCCCCCCAGGCGCGCCCTGGTGGGTTGTGCCCTCCTCGGCCCACCTTCGGTGCCCATCTTATGGTATATAGGTCATTTTGACCTAGAAAAAATGAGGAGGGGACTTTCGGGGTGAGGCACCGCCGTCTCGAGGCGGAACTTGGGCAGGAGCACTTTTTCCCTTCGGAGGAGCAATTCCGCCAGGGGAACTTCCATCCTAGAGGGGAAATCATCACCATCGTCATCACCAACAACTCTCCCATCTTTGGGAGGGCCATCTCCATCAACATCTTCACCAACACCATCTCCTCTTAAATCCTAGTTCATCTCTTTTGTTCAATCTTTGTACCGGAACCTTAGATTGGTACTTGTGGGTGACTAGTAGTGTTGATTACATCTTGTAGTTGATTACTATATGGTTTGTTTGGTGGAAGATTATATGTTCAGATCCATTATGGTATTTAATACCCCTATGATCTTGAGCACGATTATTATTTGTGAGTAGTTACTTTTGTTCTTGAGGTCACATGAGAAATCATGTAGCAAGTAATCATGTGAACTTCATACGTGTTCGATATTTTGATGATATGTATGTTGTGATTCCCTTAGTGGTGTCATGTGAACGTCGACTACATGGAACTTCACCATATTTGGGCCTAAGGGAATGCATTGTGGAGTAGTTATTATATGATGGGTTATTACATCTTGTAGTTGATTACTATATGGTTTGTTTGGTGGAAGATTATATGTTCAGATCCATTATGGTATTTAATACCCCTATGATCTTGAGCACGATTATTATTTGTGAGTAGTTACTTTTGTTCTTGAGGTCACATGAGAAATCATGTAGCAAGTAATCATGTGAACTTCATACGTGTTCGATATTTTGATGATATGTATGTTGTGATTCCCTTAGTGGTGTCATGTGAACGTCGACTACATGGAACTTCACCATATTTGGGCCTAAGGGAATGCATTGTGGAGTAGTTATTATATGATGGGTTGCTAGAGTGACAGAAGCTTAAACCCTACTTTATGCGCTACTTCGTAAGGGATTGTTTTGGATCCAAAAGTTTAATGCTATGGTTAGATTTTATCTTAATATTTTCTCGTAGTTGCGGATGCTTGCGAGGGGGTTAATCATAAATAGGAGGTTTATTCATCTAATAACAACACCTAAGCACCGGTCCACCCACATATCAAATTATCAAAGTAGCGATCACAAATCAAACCAACATGATGAAAGTGATATGATGAAATTCCCGTGTACTGAACGCTTTGATTATCATAAGGGACTGTTTTGGCATGTCCTTTGCCACAAAGGGATTGGGCAACCTTGCCTCCCTACCCCCTGGGCGCACCCTCCGTCCTTGTGGCCATTTCGTGGCTTCTCTAACTTGCACTCCAAGTCCTCTGGATGTCTTCTGGTCCAAGAAAAATCATCGCGAAAGTTTTATTCCGTTTGGACTCCGTTTGGTATTCCTTTTCTGTGAAACTCTAAAACAAGGAAAAAACAGGAACTGGCACTGGCTCTAGGTTAATAGGTTAGTCCCGAAAATCATATAAAATAGCATATTAATACATATAAAACATCCAAAACAGATACTCCCTCCGTCCGGAAATACTTGTCCTACAAATGGTTATATCTAGACTTGTTTTAGTTATAGATACATCTATTTTATCCATTTTTAGGACAAGTATTTCCGGATGGAGGGAGTAACATAATAGCATGGAACAATAAAAAATTATAGATACATTGGAGACGTATCAAGCATCCCCAAGCTTAATTCCTGCTCATGCTCAAGTAGGTAAATGATAAAAACAGAATTTAATACTTCAAGCATACTAACAAAATAATTATGTCTTCTCAAAATATCATGGCCAAAGAAAGCTTATCCCTATAAAATCATATAGCCTGGCTATGCTCCATCTTCATCACACAAAATATTCAAATCATGCACAACCCCGATGACAACCAAGCAATTGTTTCATACTTTTGATGTTCTCAAACCTTTTCAACTTTCACGCAATACATGAGCGTGAGCCATGGACATAACACTATAGGTGGAATAGATGGTGGTTGTGGAGAAGACAAATAGAAGGAGATAGTATCACATCACCTAGGCGTATCAATGGGCTATGGAGATGACCATCAATAGATATCAATGTGAGTGAGTAGGGATTACCATGCAACGGATGCACTAGAGCTATAAGTGTACGAAGCTCAAAAAGAAACTAAGTGGGTGTGTATCCAACTCGCTTGCTCACGAAGACCTAGGGCGTTTTGAGGAAGCCCATAATTGGAATATACAAGACAAGTTCTATAATGAAAAATTCCCACCAGTATATGAAAATGACAATATAGGAGACTCTATCATGAAGATCATGGTGCTACTTTGAAGCACAAGTGTGGCAAAAGGATAGTAACATTGTCCCTTCTCTCTTTTTCTCTCATTTTTTGGGCCTTCTCTTTTTTTATTTGGCCTTTTCTCTCTTTTTTTCTTTATTTAATCCGGAGTCTCATCCCGACTTGTGGGGGAATCATAGTGTCCATCATCCTTTCCTCACATGGGACAATGCTCTAATAATGAAGATCATCACACTTTTATTTACTTACAACTCAACAATTACAACTCGATACTAGAACAAAATATGACTCTATGTGAATGCCTCTGGCGGTGTACCTGGATGTGCAATGAATCAAGAGCGACATGTATGAAAGAATGATGAACTGTAGCTTTGCCACAAATACGATGTCAACTACATGATCATGCAAAGCAATATGACAATGATGATGAGTGTCATAGTAAATGGAACGGTGGAAAGTTGCATGGCAATATATCTCGGAATGGCTATGGAAATGCCATAATAGGTAGGTATGGTGGCTGTTTTGAGGAAGGTATATGGTGAGTTTATGGTACCGGCGAAAGTTGCGCGGCACAAGAGAGGCTAGCAATGGCGGAAAGGTGAGAGTGCGTATAATCCATGGACTCAATATTAGTCATAAAGAACTCATATACTTATTGCAAAAATCTATTAGTCATCAAAACAAAGTATTAAACGCATGCTCCTAGGGGGATAGATTGGTAGGAAAAGACCATCGATGGTCCCCGACCGCCACTCATAAGGAAGACAATCAATAAATAAATCATGCTCCGACTTCATCACATAACGGTTCACATACGTGCATGCTACGGGACTCACAAACTTTAACACAAGTATTTCTCAAATTCCAACTACTTACTAGCACGACTTTAATATCACCATCTTCATATCTCAAAACAATCATAAGGAATCAAACTTCTCATAGTATTCAATGCACTTTATATGAAAGTTTTTATTATATCCCTCTTGGATGCCTATCATATTAGGAGTAATTTTATAACCAAAGCAACCATGCTGTTTTTAAAGACTCTCAGAATAATATAAGTGAAACACGAGAGTTCATCAATTTCTGTAAAATAAAACCCACCGCCGTGCTCTAAAAGATATAAGTGAAGCACTAGAGCAAATTTGCCTAGCTCAAAAGATATAAGTGAAGCACATAGAGTATTCTAATAAATCACGATTCATGCGTGTCTCTCTCAAAAGGTGTGTACAGCAAGGATGATTGTGGCAAAGTAAAAAGCAAAGACTCAAATTATACAAGACGCTCCAAGCAAAACACATATCATGTGGTGAATAAAAATATAGCCTCAAGTGAAGTTACCGATAGACGAAGACGAAAGAGGGGATGCCTTCCCGGGGCATCCCCATGCTTAGGCTCTTGGTATCCTTGAATATTTCCTTGGGGTGCCTTGGGCATCCCCAAGCTTAGGCCCTTCCCACTTCTTATTCCATAGTCCATCAAATCCTTACCCAAAACTTGAAAACTTCACAACAAAAACTCAACAAAAAATCTCATAAGCTCCGTTAGTATAAGAAAATAAATCACCACTTTTGGTACAGTTCTAAACTCATTCTCTATTTATATTGGTGTAATATCTACTGTATTCCAACTTTCCCATGGTTCATACCCCCTGATACTAGCCATAGATGCATCAAAATAAGCAAACAACACGCGAAAAATAGAATCTGCCAAAAACAGAACAGTCTGTAGTAATCTGGATATTTCGAATTGTAACTCCAGAAATTCTGAAACATTAGGAAGACCTAAGAAATTTGTTTGTTAATCTTCTGCAAAAAGAATCAACTAAAAAGCACTCTTCTGCTAAAAAGGAGAATTGTTTTTCTGAGTGCAAAAGTTTCTGTTTTTTCAGCAAGATCAAATCAACTATCACCGTGAGCTATCCGAAAGGTCTTACTTGGCACAAACACTAATTAAAACATAAAACCACATCTAACCAGAGGCTAGATGAATTATTTAATGCTAAACAAAACCAAAAAAGCAAAAACAAAAATAAAGTTGGGTTGCCTCCCAACAAGCACTATTGTTTAACGACTTAGCTAGGCATAAAACACGAATAGATCTAAGTGTCATCATCTTTGGCATGCAATCCATAAGTGGCTATCATAATATATTCGTAAGGCAATTTAATTTTCTTTCTAAGGAAGTGTTCCGTGCCTTTCCTTAACCAAAATTGAATTCAAATGTTTCCTTCTTTCATATCAATAATTGACCAATCGTTCTAAGGAAAGGTCTACCGAGAATAATAGGACATGTAGGATTGCAATCTATATCAAGAACAATGAAATCTACGGGCACATATCCTATTTGCAACAATAAGAACATCATTAATTTTTCCCATAGGTTTCTTAATAGTGGAATCCGCAAGATGCAAATTTAAAGAGCAATCATCAAATTCACGAAAACGTAACACATCACATAAAGTTTTTGGAATCATGGAAACACTAGCACCCAAATCACACAAAGCATGTCATTCATAATCTTTAATCTTAATCTTAATAGTGGGTTCCCACTCATCATAAAGTTTTCTAGGGATAGAAACTTCCAATTCAAGCTTTTGTTCAAAAGATTGCATCATAACATCAACGATATGTTTAGTAAAAGCTTTGTTTTGATTATAGGCATGAGGAGAATTCAACATGGATTGCAACAAAGAAATACAATCTATTAAAGAACAATTATCATAATTAAATTTCTTGAAATCCAAAAGAGTGGGTTCAGTGCTATCTAAAGTTTTGACCTCTCCAATCCCACTTTTATCAATTTTTGCATCAAGATCGAAAAACTCCGAATCATTGGGACGCCTTCTAACTAAAGTTGACTCATCTCCAGTCCCATCTTTATTGGAAAACAAAGATTCAATAGGAGTCACATCAATCACTTTAAGATCTTCATCATTATTCTCACAGAAACTAGAAGAACACGCTTTTATAAACCAATCTTTTTAGCACGTATCTTAGCGGTTCTTTCTTTGAACTCATCGATGGAAATTCTCATGGCTTTGAGAGACTCATTGATATCATGCTTAGGTGGAATAGATCTAAGTTTCAAAGAATCAACATCAAGAGAAATTCTATCCACGTTCCTAGCCAAATCATCAATCTTAAGCAATTTTTCTTCAATCAAAGCATTGAAATTCTTTTGCAAACTTATAAACTCTTTAACACTATTCTCAAAATCAGAGGGCATCTTATTATAATTTCCATAAGAATTGTTGTAGGAATTACCATAATTATTAGAGGAATTATTAGGAAACGGTCTAGGATTAAAATTACCTCTATGTGCGTTATTACCAAAATTATTCCTACCCAAAGGGCGTCCACATGTGTAGAAATTCTTGTGGTTAAAATCCTATAAAAACGTGCTCATCCATGCTTCCACGATGATATTACTTCATCCTTGCCCTAGAAATCAATCGATTCCTCTTCTCTTTCTTACTGTTACGTGGGAAGGCTTTTGTTGTTGTTGTTGAGAATTTTCGGCACATTGACAAAGGTACAAAATTATAAACAATTGAGGACAAAATTATCTGGCAAATCGTTGGTTAGTGGCACGTAAATCAGTTAGTACAAGAAACAAAAAGACCAGTCGAGAGATACTTTCTTTTTTCTGTTACAAGAAGAGATACATGCAATCAGGAGAGATATACTTTTCTTTTCTCTAAAGGGCTAAGAATGAAATTAGGAGAATTAGAATAAATGCATATTATATTGTGAAATTTTATAAAAAAAACAAATACACCTAAGGGGGGAGGATCTAGCATCTTCGTTTTTGCTAGCTAGATTGTACTATCCCTACTGCTCCATTGGAAACCCCGTTGATTCTACTTTCTTCCAGCGAGGCCTCCCCCCTCTCTCCGTCCTGTCTTGTCTGGCCAGGCGCCGTACGCGCACGCGGCCGCAGCAGCTAGGTGAGAGGTGGACGGAAAAGTATTCCGAGAAAATGAGATGCATCGATGCGCTCGTCAGGGGTAGAGCTTTGCCTTTGACAGACGGAAGGTGAAATGAAATGCGTAGCCCAGCGTACCCGTCCAGTACAGGCAACTCGGACGGAGGTGTGCGTCTTTTTTTTTATTTGGGTCGGCAGGTGCGTTCAACGAAAGACATAATTTTTTTTACCGATGTAACTGGTACTGACTTAATTAAATATAATTGTACATAAATGACCGGTCAAATGCCGGCCAAAGTTCACTTAACATGACTACAAATTAAAAATAATAATAAACACGCGCACGCTGCCCTAGTAGACCTCCTTGTCCTTGCCCTTGCCATTGTCATCATCGCCGCCGGTAAGGTCGATGAAGAAGGGAGGCGGCCCAGCCCAACCGAATGCGGCTTGATATGTCGCCAGGGCAGCCTTCTCCGGCGTCTGCTGCGGCGGCGGCAGTGCGCGAGGCGGGCGCGCTCCTCCTTATCCTCCTCGCGCCGTAGCGCCTTCTCCTCGCGGCGTAGCTGCTGCTCCCGGCACATCTGGTGCTCGGCGTCGGCCCCCTCCTTCGCAATCCAATGCACCTTCTAAAGTTCAAGGTGGGTCGCCTCCTTTTCGGGCGTGGAGGCGCGCTCACCCACTCGCGGAGCTCGCCGGTCCACGAATAGGACTCGTCAGGCCAAGTGGGCGGCGGCGGTGACCGCTTACGCGTGGGCGTGCTCAACCTTGGGCTCGACGAGGGGTGGCGCCGGTGATGGTGGCGACACGAACAAGGGTGCGCGGACGGAGTCCCCCGCCGCGGACAAGGCAATCGCTTGCTTCAGCCCGTCCCAATGGGCGTCCTCCTCAAGCCGGCTCGCGTCCAGCGCGTGCTGCAGGGCCTCCTTGAGGGCGGCTTGGTACTCCGCCTCTGCCTCATCCTACTCATCCTCTGGCAATACCTGTGGGGGCGGCAGGAGAACGTCGTGGTAGATGTGGACGCCGTGGAGGCGCTCGTTCTCGTGCTCTAGAGCAAACCAGCGCTCCCAGTTGGGAGAGTCTGGCGCGTAGGCACGCATGGCGTGCTGCTCCGGCGTAAGGAGCTCGCGTCGCCGAGAAACCTTCTCCGTGTGCGCCCACGCGGACCGCGGCCACCCCAGAATGGGGATGCACTGCGGGTCCAAATGCCAGTCGTGCAACAAGGTCACATCTGGATATGGTAGGGGTTGGCGTTACTCCCAGTGCCACTGCGCCTGGTAGATTGGGATTTACAGCCGCTCTCGCTCCCGCGGTGGCGTGCCGCGTCTAGCTGGCGGAGGTGGAGGAGGGAGCGCACAGGAAGAGCTCGCTCTGGCGCTGAACCTCCCCTTCCTCCCTCCCTTCCCGCTGAAGATGACCATGGCTTTGCTACGGTTTGGGGGCATGGCTACAGTTTTCTGGTCGCCGGCGAGGGAGCAAAGGTGGCCAGATGTGGGCGGGGGAGTGGATGAGGCCGGCCCCGCCGCACGCGTCTCCTTAAAAAGGACAGGCATGTCGCCCTTCCACACACTGCCAGGCGGGCCCTCAATAGGTGGCCGTGTTAATTATGACCGCTTAGGTTGTTGGCCAGCCACCATGTGGGGCCATGGAGGACACTGAGAGGACGCACGGCATGTCCGCTTCTCGTGCGTACCGACGCATTTCAGGCGTAAATTTAGACCAAAAATGGTTCCGCGCGGATCCACACACTGTCAGGCGGGCCCTTAATAGGTGGCCGTGTTAATTATGACCGCTTAGGTTGTTGGCTGGCCATCATGTGGGGCCATGGAGGACACTGAGAGGACGCACGGCATGTCCGCTTCGCGTGCGCACCGACGCATTTCAGGCGTAAATTTAGACCGAAAATGGTTCCGCGTGGACGAGAAGCGAACGGGTTTGGGAATGGGTCGGCACGTTTGGCTATCATTTTTGTCCGTGACGACCCAAATGGACATGGACGGATGAATGGGTCGCCCGGTTGGAGTTGCACTTAAGAAAAGTAGCAAACACGTCGAATGCGTAAATATTAGAGCAACTCCAACACACTAACCCATTTCGTTCGCGCACGTGTCCATTTGGGTCAAAACAAACACAAAATTGGCCCAACACGCCAATCCAAACGGATGCGCGTCCGCTTTTCGTCCATCTAGTGACCCATTTCAGACCTAAATTTGGGCCTCATTTGCTTCGGCGCGGACACGAGGCGAACGCGCGCGACGCTCGCCTACTCCTTCCTCTGGCCCGCTAGTTGGTGCCATATAGGTTAGTCTCTTCCTCACCTCGACAGCAAGTACCCGGCCGCCCCACCCCGTCGCTGCCGCTGCCCAATTCCAGTGCTCTCGCCTGCTTTCCACACCCACATACCTCTCCCACAACACGTCACCTTCCAACGCTGCCTTCACCACCTCCTCGCCGCCAGGCGACCGCAGCTTCCCGACATCACCGCCAGCACCACCTCGTCCTCCCCCTGCTACTTGTGAGTTGCATTGGGATTTCCCCGAAGAGGAGAGGATGATACAGTACAATAGAGATAGGTATTTCCCTCGGTTATGAAACCAAGGTTATCATATCCAGTAGGAGAACCAAGCAATGACTAGTTAACAGCACTTGCACACAAACAACAAATACTTGCAACCTAACGCGAACAATGGGTCTTCAATCCCTTGACAGTTACGAGCAAGGTTAAATTGTATAGTTTTTCATAGATAGATCGGACAAAAATATGCTATAGTTTCACTAGAGACTTCTCTTTTGAAAATAATATACGGTGGGTAAACAAATTACTATTAGGCAATTAATAGAAAAGCAAATAACTATGACGATACCCAAGACACTGATCATACATAGGCATCACGTCTGAAATAAGTAGACCGAAACGATTCTGCATCTACTACTATTGCTCCACACATCAACCGCTATCCAGCATGCATCTAATGTAAGTTCATGGGAAAACGGAGTAACGCCTTAAGCAAGATAACATGATGTAGACGAGATAAACTCACGTATGAATAAACTATATCTTTTTACCCTTAATAGCAATGATACATACGTGTCATGTCCCTTTCTGTCACTGGCATTGAGCACCGTAAGATCGAAACCATTACAAAGCACATCTTCCCATGGCAACATAAATCAATCTAGTTGGTCAAACCAAACCAATAATTCGGAAAAGAAATACAAAGCTATATTAATCATGCATAAAAGAGTTCAGAGAAAACTCAAATAATATACATGGATAGATCTAATCATAAACTCACGATTCATCGGATCCCAAAAAACACACCGCGAAAAGTCAATACATCGAATAGATATCTAAGAACACCGAGGAGACCATTGTATTGAAGATCAATTAGAGAGAAGAACCCATCTACCTACTAACTATGGACCCATAGGTCCATGGAAAACTACTCAAGCATCATCGGAGAGGCAGCAAGTATGATGTAGAGCCCCTCCATATCGAATCCCCCTCTGGCAGAGTGCTGGAAAAGGCCTCCAGATGGGATCTCGTGGTTCTAAAATTTACGGTGGCGGACAAAGTATTTCGTGGACTCCTCTGTTGGTTTCACGATTTTAGAAAATTTATAGAGGCGGAGTTAGGTCAAACGGAGCATCATGGGCCCCACAAGCCACCAGGGCGCGCCTACCCCATGGCCACACCCTGGTGCCTCGTGGGCCCATGCTTCATCATCTGGTGTTCTCCTGAAGCTTGTAGTGTCTTTTTTGTCTAGAAAAAATATCTCCAAACAATTTCGTGGCATTTGGATTTCGTTTGGTACTGATATTCTGTGAAACCAAAAACAAGCAAAAAAACAGCAACTGGCACTGGGCACTAAGTTAATAGGTTAGTCCAAAAAAATAATATATAATTGCTTGAAAGTGTATATAAAGCATCCTAGATTGATAATATAATAGCATGGAACAATAAAAAATTGTAGATATATTGATATAAAGCATCCCCAAACTTAATTCCTGTTGTCCTCGAGTAGGTAAATGATAAAAACAGAATTTTTGATGTGAAATGCTACCTAACATATTCATCATATATTCTTTTCTTTTGTTCATGGATATTTGGACTTGAATGATTCAAAGCAATAATCTATAGTTTGACATGAAGACATCAATAATCAAGTATACTAGCAAGCAACCATGTCTTTCAAAATATCAACGCTAAAAAAAGTTATCCCTAGTCCATTATGCTCTATCATTGATTCATTTATTAAACATACTCAGTATTAGCTACATCATATGCAAAAGTATGACAATAGTGCTCTCTAGTTGGTGCTTTATAAGAGAAGGTGGAGACTCAAATTTAAAATAAATATTACATAAAAGTAAATAGATAGGCCCTTCGCATAGGCAAGCAGAAAATTTGCAGAGGTGCCAGAGCTCAAGGCTTAAATTAGAGATAAAATTATTTTGAGAGGCATGCTTTTCCTGTCAACGAAAACGATCGAGAATTCCTAATATCTTCCATGCTAGACAAATTATAGGCGGTTTTCAAATAGGAAATAAAGTTATTTTCTTTCCACCATTCTTTCACAATCCATGGCTAGCCGTATCCACAGGTGCATTTCATACCAACATTTTCCAAGGAATTTATTAGTATCATCATTTTTTTTCATTTCAGGACTGGGCATCCCTATTATCTGCCACACTCTCGTGCAAAAGTGAATAAATACTCATCGTGGGATTAAAATATCTAGAATGGAAAATATTGGCCACCCCCTTCCGCTTCATGAGCAGTACGGGCACACAAAACGAAAATTCATATTGAAAATTTAGAGTTGACACATTTAAATTTATTTGGAACGGCATGGAAATAATGCATATAGGTAGGTATGGTGAACTCATTTGGCACAACTTTTGGGTTTAGGAGTTTGGATGCACAAACATCATTTCCGCTTAGTATAAATGAAGGCTAGCAAATAGATTGAGAAGCGACCAACCAAAAAAACGAAAACGGTCATAAGCATGCATTAAAAATAACTAACACGGAATAATGCACCACATGTAGCATATAACTTCATTGTATAACTATTGACTTTATGTGCATGCATAGGGAGTCACAAACTTAACACCAATATTCTTACTAAAGCATAATTACTCAGCAACATGACTCACATATTACTATCTTCATATCACAAAACTATTAGAAGGAATCGAGTTTATCATATCCAATGATCTATATAAAAGTTTTAATTATATCCCTCTCGGATATCCATCATTTTGGGACCAAATTCATATCTTGTGCAAATTACCATTGCTATTATCAACTCTCAGAAAGATATAAGTGAAGCATGAGAGTGTAATTATTTCTTAAGAAAAATTAACTCTCAAAATAATATAAGTGAAGCATTAGAGCGTATTTCTTTAAAATTTAATCATATCAACTCTCAAAATAATATAAGTGAAGCATGAGGGTGTATTTCTTTAAAATATAACCACCGCCGTGCTCAAAAAGATATAAGTGAAGCACTAGAGCAACTACCTAACTCAAAATATTTAAGTGAAGCACATAGAGTATTCTAACAAATCATGATAAGCGTGTGGGTCTCTCAAACAAGTGTGTTCAGCAAGGATGATTGTGACAAACTAAAATGCAAAACAAGCAAACACCCATATAATACACGACGCTCCAAGCAAAACTCATGACATCTGACGAATACAAATATAGCTCTAAGTAAAATTATCGATGGTCGTTAGAAGAAAGAGGGGATGCCTTCCGAGGCATCCCCAAGGTTAGTTGCTTGGGAGTCCTTGAATATTACCTTAGGGTGCCTCGGGCATCCCCAAACTTAGGTTCTTGCCACCCCTTATACCTTCATCCATCGTGATCTTACCCAAAACTTAAAACTTCAAACACACAAAACTTAACAAAATCTTCATGAGATCCATTAGTATAATAAAGTAAATCACCACTTTAATTACTATTGCAAACCCATTCATATTTTGTTATTGCATTATACCTACTAAGTTCTACCTTTACCATGGATTATACCCCCCGATACAATCCATAGATTCATCAAAATAAGGCACAATACAACGAAAACATAATCTCTCGAAAATAGAACAGTCTATAGTAATCCGAACATTGACCATATTTTTGTCACTCTAAATTTTTAAAAAATTAGGACAACGTGGGAAATTTGTATATTAATTATGTGTAAAAAAATTCATAGCAAAATCATGTTTCTGTGAATTTACAAAATTTCAGAACTGGGCGCAAAAGTTTCTGTTTTCTCACAGAATCGAGTCAACTATCATCCAAACCATCTTAAAGGCTTTACTTGGCACAAACACTAATTAAACATAAAAAGCACAATCATAACAGTAGCATAAGTGTGTGCTAGTTTTAAAATAGAAAAGAAACAAAATATTAAGATAACTATTGGGTTGCCTCCCAACTAGCGCTATTGTTTTACGCCCCTAACTAGGCATAATGCATAGTTTCAACTGTTGTCATCTTTGGTTTCAAACTCCTCATTCACACATCCATAATTCCTAGGGGTTCTAGCATGTATATTTTTAATGATGACGCTCCTAGGAACAATGTTAAGGAATACATTCTCGTAAGTAGGTTCTTTATTATTTCAGCAAAATTGGGGTGAACACTAATCATTTTAAGATCTCCGTTGTTGCTACTAGAAGTGGCACCTTTGTTTTTAGGTACATAAGTAAACTTGCAATTCTTAGTAGGAGGAGTCTTTTCAATAGTCTTAACGGAAGAAAAAGCGGAACCCAAGTTACTAATAATTCTTCCAACTTATCAATCCTAGAAGGACTTTGTTCCACTCTTTCATTAATTACTGGTTCTTTCTTCTTTAGCGTCTTAAGAGTAATCCCTACCTTCGATCCAAATTGAGTGACATTGTTATGATTTTTTATCCAAATTTTCAATATGCTCTATCGTAGGCATTTTCTTCTCAATAGCATATAACCTTTCCATAACATGTTCCAGAGTTAAAACTGTTTCATTAATAGTGAGAGGTGGTGATCCCACTAAATTTCCCACAGCATTGAGAGCATCCATATGGTGAATGCTCAAGAAGTTCCCTGCGGTAATAGTATCAAGCACAAATCTATACCAAGTAGTAATACCCACATAAAAATTGCAAAGAAGAATGATAGTGGATTGCTTACGAGTTGATCTATTATGAGCATCGCAAATCTTATACCAAGAATCTTTTAAATTCTCTCCTCCCCTTTTCTTAAAATTGAGAACTTTATTTTCAGGGGTACACGTAACAAGAGAAGAGCTAGCCATAATGATAAAGTAGACAGGTAAGCAGACAAAAAAGGCAAACGGAAAATATTTTTGTATTTTGTAAAAACTTTTTAGAAGTGGGGGAGATGAAAACGAGAGGCAGAAGTCAAATAATGTAAATGCAAGGAGATGAAAGTTTATCCGTAGGTACTTCATAGTTGTTAATGATGTCTCCCAGCAATGGTGCCAGAAATTCTTCCTGCTACTTGTGAGTTGCCTTGGGATTTCCCCGAAGAGGAGAGGATGATGTAGTACAATAGAGATAAGTATTTCCCCCAGTTATGAAACCAAGATTATCAATCCAGTAGGAGAACCAAGCAACGACTAGTTAACAACACCTACACACAAACAACAAATACTTTCATCCAAACGCGAACAAGGGGTTTTCAATCTCTTGACGATTACGACTAAAGTTAAATTGTTTAGTTTTCGATAGATAGATCAGGCAAAAATACAAAAAAAATGCAGCAAGGTATTTTTGGTTTTAATATATCATAAAAGATAGACCGGGGGCCATAGTTTTCACTAGATGCTTCTCTTTTGAAAATAGCATACGGTGGGTAAAAAAAATATTGTTGGGCAATTGATAGGAAAGCAAATAATTACAACGATATCCAAGGCAACGATCATAGATAGGCATCACGCCCGAGACAAGTAGACAAAATTCTATATCTACTACTATTACTCCACACATCGACCGCTATCCAGCATGCATCTAGTGTATTAAGTTCATGGAAGAACAGAGTAACGTCTTAAGCAAGATGACATGATGTAGAGAAGATAAACTCACGTGTGAATAAACCCCATTTTTTCCCTTAATAACAACAACACATATGTGTCATGTCCCTTTCTGTCACTGGGATTGAGCACCATAAGATCGAACCCATTACAAAGCACATCTTCCCATGACAAGATAAATCAATCTAGTTGGTCAAACCAAACCAACATCGGAGAAGAAATATGAAGCTATACTAGTCATGCATAAAAGTGTTCAGAGAAAACACAAATAATATTCATGGATAGTTTTGATCATAAACTCACAATTTATCGGATCCCAACAAACACACCGCAAAAAGTCATTATATCGAATACATCTCCAAGAAGACCGAGGAGAACATTGTATTGAAGATCAAATAGAGAGAAGAAGCCATCTAGCTACTAGCTATGGAACCATAGGTCTGTGGTAAACTACTTACTCATCATTGGAGGGGCGGCAAGGATGATGTAGAGCCCCTCCGTGATCGAATCCCCCTCCAGCAAAGTGCCAGAAAAGGCCTCCAGATGGGATCTCGTGGTTCTTGAACTTGCGGCAGCGGAAGAAGTATTTCGTGGACTCCTCTGTTGGTTTCACAATTTTTGAGAATATATAGAGGCGGAGTTAGGTCAAAGGGAGTCTCATGGGCCCCACAAGCCACCAGGGCGCGCCTACCCCCGGGCACGCCCTGGTGCCTTGTGGGCCCACACTTCATCATCTGGTCTTCTCCCGATGCTTCTAATGTCTCTTTTGTTCAGAAAAAATCTCCAAAAAGTTTCATGGCAATTGGACTTTGTTTGGTATTGATATTCTGCGAAAACAAACACAAGCAAAAAATAAAAACTGGCATTGGGCACTAAGTTAATAGGTTAGTCCCAAAAAACGATATATAGTTGCTTGAAAGTTTATATAAAACATCCAAGATTGATAATATAATAAAATAGAACAATCAAAAATCATAGATACGTTGGAGACGTATCACACCCCCCCCCCCCCCCAGCCCCTGGCCATCTCCTTCAACGACGCCGCCACACTCGTTTAACGCCGCCACGCTCGCCGGATGCCGCAAGGCCAGCTACCTGGTCCACGGGAGGTACGTGGCTCTTCGCTGGCCTGCTTCTTTAATGACTCCCGTAAGTTGTTCGACGATTTGCCTGCAAGGTACAAATGGACTCCTCCCACGAGTTCTTTTTCCACAATTTCATTTGTGACTCAGATGATTCCTCATCCGACGATGAGGAGATTTTGACTACTGTGTTGGTCGTCCGTGACCACTTTAGTAGACGGCTACCGTTGTTCCGAGGCTCAATCCCGGGGCACACTCAGGCGTTGAATCGCAACAAAGAGAGTGGTCATTTGCTTCTTTGGAAGAACTACTTCGAGACACCCAACCCTCTCTTCAAACATCACCTATTCCGGCGTCGTTTTCTTATGGCTAGACATGTTTTCAACCGTATTCGGGAGGGGTGGTTGGATACGATAAGTATTTCGAGTGCAAGGAGGATGCCCTTGGAAAGATTGGCTTCTCCTCTTATCTGAAATGCAATGCAGCTATCTGGATGCTTGCATACGGAGTTCTTGGTGATCACATTGATGAGTATGTCCGTATGAGCAAGTCCACATGCCTAGACTCCATGTATAGGTTCTGCAAGGCTGTGATAGCAGTGTTTGGCCCTGAGTACTTGAGAGAGCCAAAATGTTGCAGATACATCCCCCTTGTTGGTGACAAATGCCAGCAGGGGCTTCCCGGGGATGCTTGATAGCAAAGATTGTATGCACTTGGAGTGGAAGAACCGCCCTTCTGCTTGGCAGGGGAAGGATAGGGGCCATCTCAAAGCTTGCACAGTCATACTCGAGGCTGTAGCTTCATAAGATCTCTAGATTTGGCACTCTTTCTTCGGCATGGCCGGATCTCGCAATGATATCAACGTGCTTCAACATTCTCCGGTGTTTGCAAGGCTTGCTGAAGGCAACTGCCCGGAGGTGAATGTTAACATCAATGGCCACAACTACAACAAAGGATACTACCTAGCTGACAGTATCTATCCTTCATGGACTACTCTTGTGAAGACAATCTCTAACCCTATAGGAGAAAAGAGGAAGAGATTTGCACAAGAGCAAGAGAGTGCTAGGAAGGATGTGGATCATGCCTTTGGTGTTCTGCAATCTCGATGGGGCATCGTTCTAGAAGCCGTGGGAGGTGATGACTGCTTGTGTGATCATGTACAATATGATCGTAGAGGATGAGCGCCCGGAACGTATCTATGACCAAGGGTTTTAGTTTCATGGTGACAATGTTGTGAGCATGGAGGAGCGACAACGTTTACATAGTTCACCCAATTTCATCATCAAATGCGTGATTCGAAAACTCACATTCAGCTGCAAAATGATTTGGTTGAACACTATGTGGGCTCATGTTGCCCTAGATGTATCTTTTTTTTAAATGTATTTGAGACAATTTAATTTTTTGGCTTGTAGAGTATGATATATTTATTTGGCTTATGAACTATGATATATTTGTTTGGTTGTGGAACTATGTAAAATGTTTGTATTTTGTTTGAAAAACCACGGCAAGCCGGCCGCGAGGGCGAAAATGGACAAAAAGCGGACAAAGCACGCGTTCGTTTGGGTCAGCGCATTGAAGTTGCTCTTAGAGCATCTACAGCTAGGCGCCTCAAACCTGCCTGAAATGCTGGGGCGGGCCGCCCGGTCACTGACCGGTCAAGAAATTTTGGCCGAGATGGGTGTCTTAAATAGGCCTCAAACGCCCGGGCTGACCGGCACCCCTCGTATCCAACCCAAATATGGGGCGGATATAGGGGTGCCCGGACACGTTCGTCACGTCATCCCCGACCAATGCTGGCCCACCCGACCCAACATATATTCCTCCTCACCCAACTCCACTCTCCTCCGCCACCCAAGCCCCCGTCTGACGGTCTCTGGCATGGTTGCAGCAGATCCGAGTCCTTCACCTCCAGATCCGTTGACCCCGAGCTCATCCTACGCGGCCCCGAGGAGGAGATGGTCATCCGATTTGAGCTCCGCTGGTCCCCAGAGGAGGCCCATGCACGACAGCGCTCAGACTCCTTCCATTGGGAATCCATTGCGTTCGCCCAAATGGAGCATCGATCCGACACTAGGTGTTCCATCGCTGCCTCACTGGAGGTGGTGCGGTCTGGCGTCCGAACGCGGTAGCGGACGCACAACCCCTCCATTAGCGCGTTGAGCATCCGGACGCACCATGGGCATCGTCCGACGAAAACATGGCACGGTGTGCCCGCCGTGCAAGGCAGTGGGCGCGGGAGGCGGCGGCAGCCCTTGCGGCGTGGACATCGGTGAGGCGGAGTCGCATTCTCTGGCGCGCTGTATGGTGCAGCAGTCCAGGTGTCGCAACCGCGTCGTGGTGCATGTCGCTGGCTCGTCCCAGGACGGATCCATCATCAATCTGATGTCCACCGGCACCGTTTAGGTTCCAGGCTCTGGCGAGGAAGAGTAGGGAAATGGAGACGGCGGCGCCTTGAGTCCCGTGAGCCGGTTCGTGTCTCATGGACTACTCTACCTTGCCGGCGAGCGGACCAACACTCTGGGGAACGGAGCTGGCTGTCTGACATGGGGAGGGCGGAACCGGACGAGCTCCGCTCAAAGATCGCTATGTTGCATGTAATAATATGGATTTGAGGTTTCTAATTTGAGGTATCCGAATGTGGAATACATTATTTGAGGCGTGACCGGTCACTGTCCGCAGGCGTTTGAGGGGTCGAATTTGCGAAGTCCAGCTGTAGATGCTCTTAGGGAATCTCCAGTGCTGACCCCCAAACCTCCCGCATCCGTCCGGACCGCGGAAGCCATCCAACGCGGTCCTGTATCGGTCCTCAGGCGG
Source organism: Aegilops bicornis (assembly GCA_021605145.1). Classification (NCBI taxonomy): domain Eukaryota; kingdom Viridiplantae; phylum Streptophyta; class Magnoliopsida; order Poales; family Poaceae; genus Aegilops; species Aegilops bicornis. The sequence continues at coordinate 123,710,125 of CM038675.1, read as the reverse complement.
TCCGGACGCGATTTCTCCCACAAACGGGAGACAAAACATGGGGGAGGTTTGCGGGAGTCTGGACCTCTTCCAAGCCCGTTTCTGACCGCCCTGGCCCACCAAAAACCCCTCCCCCTCCCGTGCGCTCTTCCCGTCGGACGCCACTTGCACGCATTCATGCCGCTGCAGAGCGCGCCGCTCCATATTGAAGGCGGCTCAGGGTGGACGCGACCTCTCATTGCCTCTGCCATCGAAGTGGCGTGCCGGTCGAGGGCACCGCCCGCTGTACGCCTGGCTGAATTCCTCCATTAAAACACCTCCATTAAACCCGCATGGAAGCAGAGTAACTTACTTCGTACACATGTCCATTCATAAGCTTGCCGACATTAACCGCAATGCCGGCCGAGCTCCTCCCGTCCGCCTTCTATTTAAACGAGGCGAGACGCCGGGCAAGAATCACACCCCTCCGCCGCTCCCCCATCTCCTTCTTCACCATTTTCTCCACTCTTCCGACGGCTTTCAAAGAGCAGTTCTCCGGCATACAAGTCGGCAGGGTGGCCCGCCGAGCCTGTCGGATATGAGCGAGGCAGCTCGCTGCTTCACCTCCCTCGCGCAGCCCGACAGGGCCAGTTGCCGCGGCCCCAAGCAGGCATGTGATTCCGCAACTCGTTGCTCTAGGCCAGCTCGAGGAAGAGTGGCGAGTTGCTCCACGCTGACACGGTGGGGATCACGGTGGCACGGGCATCAACACCGCCGTCGACAATGTCGCGTCGTCCCGCGCCTCCCGTGTCTGTGACCGCACCTCCCGTGCCTGCGACCGCCCCATGCAGGTGGAGACAGAAGCTGGGTACGCGGAGGTCGATGAGTCGGTAGCCAGCGCGTCATCGAGGAGAAGTAGAACACAGGAGGCCACCACCGCTCGGGTCCCATGAAGGCCACCGCCAAGGCACTGCCGGCGTACACAGCCGGAGTCTTTCCCTCTCATAGGCCACCGCTATCCCCTTACCTAAAAACCAACCATGGTCCATGTAGCTAGGGACCCTTCCCCTTCGACTGAAGCATCTGACGGCTGTTCCACTCCAATGAGCGGTGGGGAAGCGAGTTGTCCTTTGCTCTGATGCATATACCTTCGGGATTCACCGCTGTCGGTCATGGGGACAATGTTGGAGACCCGTCGCGCTTCAGTTCTCTTGGTTCATGGCCGGACATGGGAAACGGGCGCCCGCGACCATTTAGACCTAGCCGGACGAGCTCCGCTTTGTTGATGTAAATATAATGAAATCTGAATGTATAGATGAAATCCGTCAAGTTTAAATGAAATCCATCATGTTTATATGAAATCTGACCGTGTTTATATGAAATCCGGTCGTGTTTGATCGAATTTCGGCCTGTTAGTTTGAGTTGTTGTCAAAATATATGCGGCTACGGTTGAATGACGTCTTCTCGCATCCGTGTCCACGGACTGATCCCCTTGCCGAGGATGCGGGAGAAAATTTGCGGGTTGTCGTTAGAGATGCCCTTAAGCGCAATAGTACCCTGCGTACTCCTATTTTTTTTTGGTTGCGCCCGGCACGCGCCACCACGTCACAAGCGTATGCAAGTATTTCTCTGTTTGAATGGCTAGATGGCATGACCGATCTGAACATGTTTTTTTCCTTCCACCTTGCAAATGTGAATCTGTCGCTTTTGTTATAAGATGTTCTAACTTTTTTTTTCTGAATCGGATGTATATAGACGCGTTTTAGTATGTTTGTTCATTCATTTCAGCCGTATTTAGTCCATATTGAAATTTCCAAAACATCTATAAGAGTATTTGTGGAAGTAGGGAGTAGTACACAAGGCTGCACAAACTTACCGGCGTTTTTCTTTCTTTCTAGAATAGCATGTACTTGAGAAACAAATTAGTGGAGCAGGTAGCGAGAAATTTAGTTGAAAAGAGTTTCATGTTTACGAGAAAATGTTCCGGTTCTCTCGGTAATAATTGAGAACATGTTTATTCTTTTGAGAGGAACATCTGAGGACATATGTAGTATTATATGTTTCTGCAGTGTGCACTGAATAAAAACTGGCTTCTACAAATTCGATCAAACCGCATTAGAGGGCATGTTATGCTATAGCTGCCATGCATTTCTTGCGTACCGACAATGTGATGTGCCCAATGTAATATCCTAATTTTCTCAATTAAAATTGTTCCATGTCTTTAAATTTTCAAAGAATCGGCCATCTATTCGTTAATGAAAGATAGGTTGCAATATTTACTGTGTGGGCGTGTTTGGAATGAGGGCTCTATTTCTAACTCGGTGATCCTAAATATTGATTCTTTATCTAAGGAAAATCAGGCAGCTAGCTGCATATTAATTAGGTTGCACACTTCTAGACCTAGGCCACTTTGGAACAATGTACTGTAAGATAAAAAAAAGCAGGAATAGGGTAATGTAGGATTTCTGAAACCAAGGCATGGGGATTTGCAGATGTGGATGGCCCTTTGGATACTTGATGTGTTTTTTTTTTTGAGTGAAGTCTAAAACATAACCTATAGTTGTAGGGATCGACGTAGATGAACCCTCACCTCTAAATCCCTGAAGTCGGTACCCTGACCTCTCTGATCCCAATCTATCCTAACCCTACCTATATTTGGCAGACCGGGAAAAGCACAATCCTGACCAGGAACTCGCTTGTCTCGCTGTTGCGCGGGTCAAAACATCGTAGCCATACGGCGAGCACGCAGGCCATGATGGCGATGGCAGCCGTGTGGATGACAGCCATGGCTGGTGAGGAGCCAGGACGCCAACGACACGGAGCTGTTTGCCATCTAGAGGACGAAGGCCGCCATTAGGGATCACCGGACCAAGCTAAACACCTCCCTCGGCTTCGTCGACACCGTGTCTCGGAGGGTCGTTGCCGTCCGTTTTTCTCGAATACGCACGAGTGTGCGTATCATTCATTAAAGGAGAGGGGGAAAAAGAGTCCCCAAAATTCACGCGGGCTACAATAGTTACAAAGTTCCCGAGTCCACCGAGCACCAACTTGTATTACAAACTACTCATAAGTTGTCCGCTCACTACCTAGCTCTTCAAAGCCTCTAATGTCATCTTTAAACATTCCCGCTTTCGCCCAGAGCCTTCCTTCCTCAAGTAGCCGCTCTTTGACTCGTAACAGAGAAACTGGAGCCCCATTGAACATGACGTCGTTTCTATGCTTCCAAATTGTCCACAAGGCCAGGATGCATTTAGCCCTCGTTGATCTCCTGCCTCTCGGTTCCCGATCCTTTCTTAGGCACCATGCACTCAACGATTCATCCTGTAACGGCTCCAACTCCCGAATCCCTGTTGCTCGGCTCATCTCATGCCAGACCTGTCGCGCAAACACACGGCCAAGCAGAAGGTGTTGCAAAGTTTCTTCATGTTGGTCGCAGAGGGGGCATGCATCCTGATGGGGAAGACCTCGACTGGCTAAGCGATCCGATGTCCAACATCTGTTTTGGATCGCTAGCCAGAGGAAAAAACGGCAATGCAGCGGCGCCCTTGACTTCCAAGTAAACTTAGCAGTTGGTGATTCTTCAAGGCCCATGAAACCAGCCGCGTAAGCCGATCGCGCAGAGAAACTCCCATTCGGCTCCCAGGTCCAAGAAGCTGTGTCTTCTTCTCCTTCTACTAGCGTGGTGGTTACTACCCTTTGCCACAGCGCCAAGAACTGGGACAGCTCGTTTTCCTGGAGGTTTGGCCCAAAGTCTCTCGCCCATTGCTCGTTTGCTGTAGCGTCGCGATTGTCCATGAGGCCCTCGTCCTTTTCGATGCAGCTGGTAGATGTCCGAGCTAGCTCGCTAATCCTGCTTCCCGCGAGCCATTTATCCTCCCAGAAAAGGGCGCGACGGCCATCTCCCACACTCATCCTGGTGGCTGCCGTGCATAGTGCGCGTGAAGCGGCCGGGACATCGATGCTGAATTCCACCCATGGCCTCTCCTTGTCAGTTTTTTGTAACCATGGCCACCGCGCCTGTAGGGCCTTGTTCAACCAGCTTAGGTTAGGGATTCCAAGCCCTCCTGCCCACTTGGGCCTGCAAACATTGTCCCAAGCCACGGCACAGTGTCCACCCGTTGCTTCCTTCTTGCCACACCATAGGAATCCACGGCAAATTTTGTTGATTGCCTTGATCGTCTTCACCGGGATATTCAACGCTAACATGGAGTGGATCGGTATCGCGCATAGAACCGACAGAATCAGCGTTAGTCTTCCGCTCTTCGGCAGCATTGCTGCCTTCCAATGTGGCAGGCAGCCTGCCATCTTGTCAACAATGCCTTGAAGCTGGGCCGCCGATTGCTTGCGAAGGGAGAGAGGCAACCCCAAGTATGTGCAAGGAAAGGAGCCGATCGAGCACCCGAGAGCTGCGCTGACAAGCCCTAATTCCTCTTGAGAGCATCTGACAGGGATGGCCGCACTTTTACTCATGTTGACCGACAGCCCCGAGGCATGCCCAAACAGTTCTAGGACAGCACCACAGGCTCGGGCCTCCAGCTCAGTGGGTTTGAAGAAAACCATGACATCATCCGCGAATAGTGATACTCGTTGTTGGAGCCCAGTGTTGGAGAGGGAGAGTATCCCACGTTCTTGTGAACTGAAAGAGGCAGCGAAGGGGCTCCATGCAGAGTATGAAGAGCATTGAGAGAGCGGAGCCCCTTGCGAAGACCGCTATGCGTGGCAATATCGGCTTGCCCGGAGTCCCATTTATCATCACCCTCGTCGACGAGGTGGCCAGTAAGCCACACATCCATGCACGCCAGCGGCTCCCAAAACCACATCTCTCAAGCACCTCAAGTAGGAAAGGCCACTTCACCGTATCGAAAGCTTTCGTGATGTCCAGCTTGAGTAAGATGGAAGGTTGCCGGAGTGCATGCAGTCGCCTGGTCGTGCCCTGAACGAACATGAAATTGTCATGTAGTGATCTGCCCCGCACAAACGCGCTTTGGTGCTTCCCCACAAGTCTTGGTAGGTCCTCCGCTAATCTGAAAGCGAGAGCTTTGTCGAAAATCTTGATGGCACTATGCACCAAACTCACCGGCCTAAAATCCTTGATGTCAACGGCCCCATCCCGCTTTGGTAGTAACGATACCAGCGCCTTATTTATGGCAGCTAGCCCACGCATGTCTCCTCGATGGAATTGGTCGAGCGCTCTCATGAAGTCCGCTTTTACAATCTGCCAGCAGGAGGCATAGAAGCGGCCTGTGAAGCCGTCCGGGCCGGGAGCCTTGTCGAGCGGCATCGCCTTGATGGTTTTTTCTATCTCCTCCTCTGTGAACTGGACCTCAAGGTGGGAGAGAGGGGCGTGACTATTGCGCGCGCGCACGTTGCAACGCTCGATTCAGACATAACCCACCATCCTCGCGATAAAAAAGCGGCCAGCTGCCCTAGAAGGAGCGCTCCGCGCATGGGAATCGCTCGCGGGAGCGAGCGATCGCGAAAGAGTAAAGTCGCGAGAGGTCATACGAGGGCAAATCCAAGCGATCAAGGTTGATGGAAGCCGCTCTGCCATTAGAATCTCCCAACAAGGCGTCGTAGTACGTGTCCACCACCGCTGATATTTCCTCTTGGCCTGTTATGATCTCATCTTGATGGCGCAAGCAAAGGATGGCATTCTTTCGTTGTCGGTAGGGCGTGGGCACGCATGGCAAAGGCGACAACAACCACAGCCACCTGAACATCTTCTGTATCCACGACGATGTCAACGAGCATCTACTGAGGATTGAAGTGTCCCCGGAAGACACATGCGTACATGGCTGGCTTGATACATTCCTGTACAAGCATGAACTAGTACGTGAGTCAATGAGTGTGGCTTGTGATCTGTTCTGGGTACACGCACGCGAGACGCCGGATACCGATGGATTGCAACAGGCTACAGGCCCTTGTGATATTTTTCTTGCCTTTGCTGATAGTAATTTAGGTGTAGTCTGCGGTTAATCTCGACAGTGCCAACACTCCGTCGATAGACACGGCGGCGGTGCATATGGTCATGCCGCAGAGGCCAAGCCGCTGGTCTTCCCGTGAATATGGTCATGCGCTTGGTGGCATCCATGACGGCATCCTCGCCCCGTTGGCACGACCTTTCCTGCAGCCAGACGAGCAGCAATCGATTGCCGGCGAGGGCCGCTCGTCAGCTACTCTGGTCGGGATAGCGCGCCATCAGCCACGCATGCCGTTTAGGCTTGGACACGCTCAGGAGCTCGTCTGGGATGCCGTCGATGGCTGACCCCTCGATCCGGCCCCGTGACACGCTCATAAGGACCTCATCCGGATGCGAGTTCCAGATTGATCGGGGACGGGGAGGTAGATGCATATGACAGGTGGGCCCATGTTGTAAGTGAGAGTAGAAATCAATCCCGGCTGGGATCACGCCTTTTCTGTTACAACAAACATGATTTTACTCATACAAGGTTTGGGTTGACTGGGATCTGTAAATACAAGGTATCAATTTCAGGGATTTAAAGGTGAGGGTTCGTTTACGTCGGCCTCTACAATTTCAGGGTTTATTTTAGACTTCACTTGTTTTTTTTTATATTAATTTTAAATGTTAGAATGGGGCATGCATGAAGAATGAAAATTTAAATTTTTAAAATGTTAAGTAGGGGCATGAAAAATGGATGTTGTTAGGGGTCTCATTACTTCGATCCGGATGACCTCTATAGGGAAAATTCCTATGGATTAAAATCCTACAAATTCTTACAAAGCCCTTCAATCCAAAGGGGATCTACAGTTGCATACAATTGTTTAAGCGACTTGGTGGCTTAGAAATTAAACGATCTAAAATGTTCTGTTCGTTTGGTCGTGTCACACTACAATGTAATGAAATCCTTCAGTCTATAGAAAAAGTCTCTTACGTTTATTAGGTTAAGGCATATTTCATGATTTCTCTTCTTTCAAAACCTTGTCTATATAATCCATTTTTCTTGTTGTTCAACAGCATGTACAAGACCCTAGAGCGGTACCGCAGCTGTAACTTCAACTCCGAGGCAACTGCAACTCCGGAGCCTGAACTAGTAACTTTTTCAACACTGTTGCTTCATATGCATTTCAATTGCAAACCCAAACAGCATGTACAAGACACTAGCGCAATGTTTCTATCTATAAATATATAGGGCATGTCACACATTTTGTGAATTGATAGTCCTTGGATAGGCCTTAGGTTCAGGATCAGATGATGGCAATTTGGTGAATGCATTAATGTTCTTAATGTAAATTCACAGGTCATGGCGAATCAAGCATCAATAGAAATAACACAAATAATAACTCAAAATTGGATCTTTGGATGTAAATTGTTAGTAATCTCTAGTGTAGGGTGTAATATAAGAGCTCCATCACCAAGCGGCTAGCTTGGTAAGCTACCGACACAAACTTACAATAAATATAGTCATTTTACGGTACATCAAATAAAATTAATTTGGATCGTTTATTTTCGTGATTGAATGGCCAAGATGCCGCAACACTACAGCAGAATTCGGGTAGTATAGCCTAGCTTAAGGGGTATTTTGGGCAGTTCGATGTTATTATTATTCCTCGTTCTTTTTTTTTTGAACAAGGCAAAAGACTTGCCATTTTCATTGATTAAGGAGGAGTGAGAATTGCCTGGTTAATTTACAAAAAATCGGGCAAAAACCGATACAACCAACCCACATAAAGTGGGTACCACCGGCCAACCTGGCCACCGACATGGGATCACAGAGCTACAAAGAGGGAAAGACATCCGCCGAGCAGTCGCAAGCGTCATCGTCATCACCGGCTACCTCCGAACGGGCGACTCCGACTTCACCGTAGACCTTCATCGTCGAAGCCAACCCGCAAACAGCTGCACAGAAACCATGACGGCACATGCCAACAGAAGGCCACACGCGCGAACAGCCGACAGCTCCGACTCTGACGACGATCATCACAAGGGAAATATGCAGGACTTGCGCTGACCGTGCCCTAAAGAGCACCTCGGACACGCCGGGAAGATCCGACTATCAAAGCCCGAGCCGCGACCAAAAGCTCCTCTCGACGCCATCATCGTTGCCAAACAGAAATCAGCGCCCCCGAAAAGGCTGCCTCAGCAAACTACGCGGCGAAAATGCCGCAAACCACGCGGCGAAGATGCCGCAACCCCTGCGGCGAAGATGCCGCCATCCACCGGTCTCCCAGTCGTAGCCGGCTCCGAGACGATGCCCCCAAGGAGGAGAAAGACGCGAAGACGCCTTCATCGCCCGATCCAGCAGATCTGAGGTTTCCCTCCGGAGCCAAAGCCGTGGGGAGAAGCAGGAGCACCTCCACGATGACGCTTCCAAGAAAGATCATGGCACCCGCGGGCACCGCCGTCATCGGCTCCGACGGAGACCGGAGCAAGGATTTCTCCTGGAGTTGCGCCGTCCACCATCCGCCACCGACCACCGCCTACTAACCACCACCTCGCCGAGAGCAACCTCACTCGGCCGCGGGATCCCTCGATCCACCGTAACCAGACACGCACCACCTCCGGCCGTAGCCGCCGCCACCACCACATCCGGGGCCGCCCGCAAACCGAAGACCTCCACCAGCCGCGCCGCACGCTGCACAGCCAGAGAGGAATCCCGAGCAGGGAGGGGGCCGCCACCCCACGCCAACTCGCCGGACGAGCTGCCAGATCCGCAGCCCGTCAGCCAAAACACCAGTCGGCACCACCACGGCACCAAGCAGGAGGAACGTAGCAAGGGCCCCTCCACGACGAGCAGCAGGGGCCGAGCCTCCCTCGAACCCAAAGACCACCGTCCGCGCGGCCGCAGCTCGCGAGGATCCAGACGGCCCACACAGCGCCACGACGCGACCGCCGCCGCAACGCGCGCCCAGGCCGCGACCAAATCCCGAGCCTCGGCCGAGACCTCCTCCACCACGAGCCAGACGCCGCCCGGAGCCAAGCGCCCGGCCTGCCGTCGCACACGCCGAATCCCTCCCTCGAGCGGCAGCAGCCAGAGCGCCACGCCGCCCGGCTCACAGAGGCTTTGCCTGCCGGAGGCCACCGGTGACGGCGAGGGGGAGAAAGGAGACGGGAGGGGCGGAGGCTGCGGGGGTGGGAGCCGCCGCCCGTGTCGTCCCGGGGGCCAGTCTATGACCTGCTGGGCGCCGTCCTCCATGACAGCACGTCCGCGTTTCCGGATCAACCTGCCGCTCGAGCTCATGGGCAAGGTCTTCACCGCCGACCGGCGCACACGTTCCTGGGCCGCCAGGAGGTGTTTGTTATCTCACCTGCCTGATGCCGTTACTCGCCGGTGCTCTTGGCCAACGCTGCGGCGCTGCATAGCCTGGCTAGCCGAAGATAGCTTCTGGATGTATTCGACCCGACGACACGCGCGCGCACACGAGCTATTGATCGATTCTCTAATGCACAAGCACGTACGTATCGAACAGGACAGCTAGATCTTGATTGCTTCCAGCAAACCTAAATCCTGATTAACTTCAACGGTGCTGCAGCAAACCTAAGCATAGTAGCCTTAGGAGACACAGGTTACTACTGGCTTGACAATCGGTTTCAGCAATGTGCCGGCAGCCGGCAAAAATGGAGAACCTGCGGAGCTGCTGACCTTGATCTAGATCTACACGGCCGTGTAGACGACGGCGCCATCAGTTGTGGGGGCTGAGCAGGGGCGTTGGTGCGGCGTGCCCGTCCTTGGGCATGCACGGGCGACCTGGCAGCAGAGGCATCGGGATGGCGAAGGACCTGAGGCAGCACACGGCGTGGAGAATGCATGGAGGGGCCTACTTCATTTTATTAATTTGATTCATTAGGATTAAACGAAATGACAAATCCCTGACAGAAATTACCAATCTGTCCTTAAGGCAAATTCTGTACCGATCTATATCAACCATTCGATCAACCTAGTAATGATGTACCGTAAAAAATCTCTAAATAATAAGAGCTCCATCAACCGCTTCTGAGTAGCAGCAAGTATTCAACGGCAGCAACAAGATTTAATATCTCTTTCTTAAAATAAGACATAATATGCCACGACATCAGATATGACAATAACTAATTAACACTGGAGAGGACTTGTCCTCTAGTTTCAGTGTGATGTAAAAACTATTATATATGTGCTAACTTATAGTATCTTATAGTATGCCATGTATTCTAGTAATATTAATATGGTATTACCTTGTAAACAAACGTACATATCTATGGTTTGTGCATAATGCTGTTCTGTATTATTCATGATTTAACTTGATTAATCAGTGGACTGTTAATTCTCTTATTCAAACTAGAGCGGTTACCGGGAGTATTTAAAGCTAAAGCAAAGAGTTGAGTTCCTACAGACAACTCAGAGGTATGTAGTCCCTAGCTAGCCAACTGTAAAGAAAATGTTGGAAATATCATATGGATCTTTGATTAGGTGTTAGATATTTTATCTTGTCATGCAGTTTAGAGTTGAGTCAGTGGCTATAAGTCTGCCAGGGTGCATCATAGGTAACATGGAGTTAGCATGCATCCATAGAGAGAGTTTAGGAATTGGATAGAGCTTGGAATGATCAGTGGACTATGCATGCATGTGTTGTGCGGTTGAGCCAAGAAGATAGAGAGATTGTAGAGAGAAGAGAGGAGCTGTGAGATGCAGCTCCAACACCACAAAGTGCCTAAAATTACTGATCTTGTGCAGAAATCTTCTTGGCGAGGACTTGGGCCCACTTAACATGAAGGAACTTGAGCAACTGGAGAACCACATTGAGATCTCTCTCAAACATATCAGGGCGACAAAGGTACATACTTCGTCGTAGTCAAGTTATTTAATTGGTGATCACATTTCCATATATGTACTTCTCAAGTAGTAAGTTCAGATGCATGCTGTAACATATAAAAATGTTTGAGATCAGATTTATTTAAGATATAAAATGTAATGCTGACCAGCTATTTCTGTGTACACTTGTACAGAGCCAGCAGTCATTTGATCAGCTCTTGGAGCTCAAGCGCAAGGTTACAAATGTGTCTTTATTGTTCAGCCTTCAGGTTTTGGTCTATATGTATCTTTCAGCATCTAGGCCCTAGAATTACTAATTACTAATTTGTCCAGGAACAACAACTGCAAGATGTTAATAAAGACTTACGAAAGAAGGTACAATGCATTAATATGAGTGAGGGAGTTCCGGACTAGGGGGTGTCCGGATAGCCGAACTATCATCATCGGCCGGACTCCAAGACTATGAAGATACAAGATTGAAGACTTCATCCCGTGTCCGGATGGGACTTTCCTTGGCGTGGAAGGCAAGCTTGACGATACGGATATGTAGATCTCCTACCATTGTAACCGACTCTGTGTAACCCTAGCCCTATCCGGTATCTATATAAACCGGAGGGTTTTAGTCCGTGGGGATCGAACAACAATCATACCATAGGCTAGCTTCTAGGGTTTAGCCTCTTTGATCTCGTGGTAGATCTACTCTTGTAACACGCATCATCAATATTAATCAAGCGGACGTAGGGTTTTACCTCCATCAAGAGGGCCCGAACTCGGGTAAAACATCGTGTTCCTTGTCTCCTCGTTACCATCCGCCTAGACGCTTGCAGTTCGGGACCCCCTACTCGAGATCCGCGGTTTGACACCGACATTAGTGCTTTCATTGAGAGTTCCTTCCGTGTCGCCATCGATAGGCTCGATGGCTCCTTCGATCATCAACAACGACGCGGTCCAGGGTGAGACTTTTCTCCCGGACAGATCTTCGTGTTCGGGCGGCTTTGCTGCGGGCCAATTCGCTGGCCATCCGGAGCAGATCGAAAGCTATGCCCCGGCCGTCAGTCGATTCGAAGTTTAAACTATACGGCCGATATCCGCGGAGACTTGATCTTCGACGGATTCGAGCCGCAGCCAAGCGCGCCAAGACCGTCTCGATGGGCATGATCTAGCTCTGCAGCCGAACAGTGCCCTGGAGGCCGCACCTGCATCCGCTCCGACCCTTAATCCGGAGCCGGATTCCCCGATCAAGGATGAGTGGTTGGACACCGCCTCGGGGGCTTTAATCTCTACGGCGATCGAGCCGAACTCCATCCCTGTCCTTTGCGAAGACCTCGACTCTAGGGTGCCGGACTCCGAATCCACCGCGCCCTTGCCAATCGAATCCGATTGGGCGCGTCATGGAGTTCATCGCCATGACATCTTTCAAAGACTCGCCCTTTGGCGACATCCTCGAATTCACTAAAGTCTCTCTCTTTATCCGGAGAGCCCCGGCGGATTACGGACAGAAGGTTGGGATGCGGACGACGAAGAAATTCAACGCCCACCCACCACCCACTTGGTAGTCAGCCGACGATCTAACCGACATGCTAGACTACGACTCAAGACATCGACGGTATGGACGACGATGCCGAGACGACCAAGACCCAAATACCTACAGTGGCACTGGAAGGCCACCTCGTCATACGACATATACATGGTGGACATCCCAAAAGATGGGAACGGCGATGGAACAACGGAGGATGACCCCTCCAAGAAGCAGCCCATGCGCCGGCGTGAGCGGCGCCGCTCTAAATCCCGCCACAGCAAGAGTGAAGATTACTGCACCGGAGATAACAATACACCGGACAAAGGTCAAGACAATCCACTCCAAAGAAGATCCAGCAGAAGATGGAGACGCCAGCCCTCACGAGAGAGCGGCAGAAGAAGAGGTAGAGGATTATATGCCTCCCTCCAGAGACGAAGCAAGCCTCGACGACGATGAATTTGTCGTGCCCGAGAATCCCGCCGAACAAGAGCGTTTTAGACGCAGGCTTATGGCCATGGCGAACAGCCTAAAGAAAAGCAAAGAACAGCTTTAGAGTCGATCAGATCTCGCTAGCCGACAGATGGACCGAAGTCCTCGCGTCAAGAGCATGAGCTCAACGCCCTCCAAAGCTACCCTAAACGCAAGCTGCTCCCCGATTAGAGGAGGAGGCTTACGAACCCGCATCACCGGGGAGACAATACGGTGACCGACCACCCGTGGTCGCGACAGAGAGGCCTCTAGGCCCTTCACTAGAACCGCACCCGGCATCGCTCAAAAAGCACACGGCCAAAGGGGAACGCCCGACTGCGAGATATATTGGAGGACAAGGCAAGACAATCAAGATCGATCTATGGATCGCGTGGGCGCCTACGATGCGTGGCGACAACCGTCGCGCGGACATGATAAGTCCGGCGGGCCGAACAAAATGCAGACCAAGCTCTTTTGAGCTCCGTTGTGATATCGCCAAGACAGAGGCGCCAAGACACCCACTATGCTTCACAGACGAAGTAATGGATCATCAAATCCTCAAGGGTTTAAACCCGTCAATATTGAATCCTATGATGGCACAACAGACCCCGCGGTTTGGATCAAGACTATCTCCTTCACATCCACATGGCCAGCGTGACGATCTTCACGCCATCAAATACCTCTCCCTCAAGCTTAAAGGACCAGCCCGGCATTGGCTCAACAGCTTGCCGCCAGAGTCAATCGGGGCTGGAGGAGGACCCGGAAGCCGCATTCCTCGATAACTTCCAGGGGCACTTATGCGACCACCAGACGGCGATGACCTAAGCCACATAATTCAGCAGCCAGACGAATCGGCTAGACAATTCTCGACACGGTTCTTAACCAAGAAAAACCAAATCGTCGATTGTCCGGATCACGTGAGGCCCTCGCGGCCTTCAAGCATAACATCTGTGACGAGTGGCTTGCGGCACATAGGACAGAAACACCGAAATCCATGGCAGCCCTCACATCACTCATGACCCGCTTCAGCGGTGAGGACAGTAGCTAGCACGCGGCAACAACCTCAAAGAAAATTCAGCAATCCGGACTTCAAGGACCGAAATGGCGAGCAGCGTCATAACAAAAACAAACGCCAGATTAACGGCGACAATATTGAGGATACGGTAGTCAATGCCGGATTCAGAGGCTCTAAACCCGGTCAAAAAAAGCCATTCAAAAGAACTACTCCGGTCCGTCCAACTTGGACCGAATACTCGACCGCTTGTGCGGATACACGGCACCCCGAAAAGCCGCTTAACCACACCAACAGGACTGTTGGGTATTCACAAGCGAGCAAGTTAATTGCCGAAAACAATGACAAGGGGCTGCATAGCGATGTCGAGGACGAGACCCAACCGCCGAACAATAGAGGGCGAAGGGTTTCACAAAGTGCGGACGGTGAACATGATATACGCAACGCACATACCCAAAAGGGAGCGAAGCGTGCACTCGTGGATGTCTATGCGATGGAGCCAGTTGCCGAAGTTCAATCCATGGTCCTCTGCCCGATCACTTTCGACCGAAGGGACCACCCCACCAAAGATCCGCCATTTGGATTCGGCCAAGACCGTCTTAGACCCAATCGTCGATGGATTTCACCTAACCGTAGTCCCGATGGACGGCAAAGAAATGAACCTCGCTTTACTGTGATACAAGGCGCAAAATGGGCATAGACCCTCAAGGATTAAACCTACCAAACGACCTTTAAAAGCGTCATACCGGTGTAGAAGCCAATTAGACAGCTCAATTACACCGAAGTGGTCTTCGGATCCCTGATAACTTCCGGGCGAGGAGTTAATCTTCGACATAGTCCCGTTCCGCAGCGGCTATCATGCCTTGCTCGGACGTCTGCCGCTTGCAAAGTTCAACGCGTGCCGACCACGCATACCTCAAGCTCAAGATGCCAGCCCTCGAGGAGTCATCACGGTCAATCGGAAACACCGAACGCTCTTCCGCGACGGAAGAACATACAATGCTCATGGCGAAGTGCAATCTGACCTCTTAAGGCAATTCTCGAGTCCGGCCGCCCTCTTAAGGCAATTCTCGAGTCCGGCCGTTAAGCGGCCGGACACAGCCAAGCGCGCCCGGAGTAACTTACAACAAAACCACCTGGCACATTCCGAGCACGCCAGAGCGATGCGGCCCCAACCCCAGCTCTGCGAAAGCGTCAAAGCGGGTCCTTGGCAGACACCATTACGCTCACGAAGATACCATGGGCATGGGGAGAGGCACGACCACGATAAACCCGCATGCGGCTCAACCACACCAGGGGCTCTCAAGTATGTTGTTCCTTTTCTTTTCTTTTACCTTTTACTTTTTACCCACAGGACTCCGCTTGTCGAAGCCTGTCCGGCAGCAGACTGCCGAACTCACGACGCAACAGCCTGTGGGAAGGATAAAGGCTACAACGAATATCTGGTGGTCTCCATTACGAGCATTTTCATACACCAATTGGCAGATACCCACGAGGGGGACATATTTAATAGCCTCATACCTTGCTTATCGCACTATTTGTATCGTTATGCATTCGTAGCAGCACTTATTGAATAAAACAATGCAGCACCTTTTTGTTTATAATTGCATTTCTTTTTCATACATATGTTCATTCACGACATGTTGCATCCGTACACTTTGGTACGGCTAATATACACCAGGGCTTATGTTTCCAGCGTTATGGTGTGATGACTCGATCACTTTCACAAGTGCGGCACCGGAACTTATAGCACTATATGCATCGGCTCGAATCATGTCTTGGGTCAATAGTTGGGTTTGCGGCTCCCGTGTTTTGGTATCTTACGTTCCGTTATATCGGCTAAGGTAGCACCGGAGAACCATCGCGATTCCGCCTCAGCCGGCCGGGTTAACGCCTCGATGGAGAAAGCTAAACCGACTGGCCATGATGAGGCGAGAGACCGTCATTGCTCGAGAGGTTTTTGTGAGTCCTTAAAGACTTATGCCGCTTAGAGCGAGGCGGATCTTTATGCGGCCAAGGCGTGCATAGTGCCCCAAATTCGCCTTCCGAAGACTAGGGGCTTCACGAAATTTAAAATTATAGAATTCTATGGCTAAGTGAGAGTGTTCAAGCATTATAAGTCCGGTTGCCTTGTTCATTTGTGTTGAGCGCCTCCCTAGATGGACCCAAAATGGGAATAAGAGCGCTCAAGTTTATCCCGAACACCCCAAAGACACTTTCGTGGCATGGGGGTCAAGCCAACGACTTGCCATCTCTCATATTTGATAAACACCGCATGAAGGTAGTATTTTAAATTAACAAGCGTTGATTAGCGCATAAGAACTAAGTTTTCAGCGCACAGGATAACAAAATGCGAGTCTACTCAAAAATTACATCTTTGGAGCACTCACCCGCAATAATGCGGGCGCCCTTCAAAGACACTCTTATAATACATCTCGGCGTGCGATGCTCCTTGCCCTCCGGTGGCGGGTCCACACGAGCTTATGGGCATCCATCTTGCCCCAGTGCACCTTTGCGCGAGGCAAGGGCCCGACGAGCACCCTCGATACAAGCGGAATGCTTGATAACTTCAACCCACGGCACGCATCCACCACCGGCCGCGACCAGTCAAGTAGCTCCTGTGCATGGCCTCCTTAGGCCACAGAACTATGAGGCCCTTCATGGCTGTTCGGCCGCCTTGTGGAGCTCGACCACCGCTTTAGCTAGTCGCTAAGGGCACGGATGTCCGGCCTCAAAGATATCGAGACCAAGACCTTCTCCGTCGAGCTCCCTCCTCGCCCGAGAATGCGGCAAGATCGGACACGCCATGAGGAAGATCTCTGAACGCCTCGGAGAGTCTGAATTCGGGTAAGCAATGTGTAATTAACACTCACATGCTTACTCGCATGAAAAATGCCTTACCCGCTGCTATTTTCTTCACCGCCTCAATCTCTGGAGGGCCTTGTAGGCTTCGCCTTAGCAGCTTTGGCACTCTCAAGAGTTGCTGCAAGCTCGAGACTCGAAGTCTTCGAGTCACGCCCAAGTTCTCATATTTTTTCACGAGATCTGGAGCTCTTGTCAGACCTCCGCCACTCGCGCCTCCTGCTTCTCTCGCTCGGTGCGTACATGCGCGCATTACGTTCGGCCGCATGCCACCGCCTCCTTCTGTGGTCGCCACCTCGTTAGTGGCCCCTACAATACCCACGTTATCCTTGTCATTTTTCTTGCAACCAAATCCTTTTCTCAGAAGGTACAATTCTCATAAGGTATTACTCACCTTCTTTTTCCTCGTTGCTTCTTGGCTTGGCGAGCTCGTTCTCGGACCGCCGAGGTTTTCCTTCAAAGTATTGACCTCCATGATCGGTCTGGCGGAGGTCAAGACACCGCAATCCTATATTGACATATTTTTTATGACTCCTGCGTTTATCTTTTAAAATCCTCATCCGGCTTTTCTTTCCGAACACCGAACCAAGCATCGAGGGCTACCGTCTATGCGGTACCATTTTACATATATTGAAATTCTTACCTCAAAGCTCGTTAGAAGGTGCTGCGAAGCCGGTCGGCCAGCTCTTGGCGGTGAACCTTACGAATCACCGCACTCATATGATGCGGTGTTCCTCTTTGATGGGCGCCGTTGGCGCCTCCGACAGAATTATCCGGCACCTCCGGTTGGGCCGGAGGCGGCCCGGCGTCATGATCTTGCCCTTCTTATGAAGGGGTCGCCAGCCGGACTCGGAGCCACTTGTGGCCTCCGAGTTTGAGTCCGGTGCAGTCCAGGAGGTGTCTTGTGACACCTCGGGGCCTCCTCCTCTGGTGGGTCCTTTTACAGGATCCCACCTCGGCGTCGTCCATGCAAGACGGGGTGGAGGCGATCGAAAGGGAATCCATATCCAATGCACCCAAGGACCCGCCGATGAAATGGGAAGATCATCCTTGGGCGAATTTGCAGGGTTGTATGCGGCATTAGAAAGACATTATGTGGCGAAAATAAAAAACCTTGAAGTTATTCGGGAGTTCGGATACTTACGATCTCGCCAGGGGCTTGGCCCTTGTAGGCCAATCCCCCTCGTCGTCATCGACGTTGGTGGAGAAGTCCGGAGGAAGGGTTCTTCCCTTCTTGGACCCTCCGGCCTCCCCAGTTGGGGTGGCCTTCCATTTCCTCCCCACTGGGGAGAAGCTTCTTCTTCTTCCTCGTCTTCAGAGAAGATTACGCTCAGAATCCGACAAAGACTCGGCGCCGGAGCTCCTTCGAGTTCCCGTGGCCTCCTTTCGTTTTTTCTTTTCCGGCACCACATGGGGTGCGGAGCCCAATTTCCGTCAATCGGGCATCCGCTGGTCTTACGGTAAAGGAGCCGGACAGTTAATCTGTCGGGACGTCTTCAGCGAGTCTGTCGAAGAATAGGGAGTTTTAGATCCCACGTAGAGTCAATCTATGAAAAAGAGTCCGTAAAGGGTAAAATAACTTACCTCGGGCTTGACGCCATGAAATGTATCCGTGATCTTTGTTAGCGGATATGGGGCTGCGCTTTGAACAAAGACCTTCCGTGCATCTTCGCACGTAGTATCGAAGAGCCGCTCAAATTCGGTCTTTGTCTTGCGGATCGAACTCCACAAATTGAAGGCCCGTTGTTGGCATGGGAGAATCCGGCGGATGAGCATCACCGGATTACGCCGACAAGCCCGAGATTCTTGTCCACTGTGTTCGGACGCTTGTTTGGAGTCCGGATAGCTCATCCGAATCCCCCACTTCAGCCCGTCTCTTTCCATGACGAGAGCCGTGTGGGGAATCCAGATCTGAATTCGGGGTCGGCCAATCAGTGGTCACGCTGCTCGGTGATGTAGAACCACCCCGATTGCCACCCTTTGATGGTTTCCACGAAGTGCCCTCCACCACGTAACGTGGGACATCCTCGCCCACCATGGCGCCTCAAGACTCCGCTATCGCCCTTCACAACCTTCGCTTGACATCAAGGTCTTGAGCCACAAGCCGGCTGGGCCGGATGCAGAGAATGCCTTTCGCACACGCACGATAAACGCCGAGATATTGAGGATGAAATTGAGGGCGGATCATGGAAATCTAGGCGTAGTAGAACATGAGCCCCTGGACAAAGGGATGAAGCGGAAGCCCACCCACGGAGGAAATGGGGAAGAAATACTACCCTCTAATGGGGCCTAGGGTTGGGACGAGCTCTCCTCGTCGAGGAGCCGATGCGCCATGTCAGCTGACAAATATCCGGCCGTGCGCAGCTTCTGGATCTACCTCCGTGACGGAGGAGGCCATCCACTGCCTCCCGCCTCAGGACATAGCCGGAGAAGGTTGAGGTGAGAAGTGCGGACTTGGGCGCTGGAGCTCGAAGTTCGCGGAGATGGATAAGCCAAGGAGGAAGAAGGCACGTAAAAGGGTTGGATCTTTATCCCTTATACTGGCGGACAGTAAACATGTGTCCCCACCGCCCAGAAACTCGCTTATCCCTCGAAAGCGCCACAATCAATGGCGCGGTTGGGTTACCCACGTCCGTATTGATGGGAATCCCGGAATAAGGGGAACACGATCTCTGCTTCGACAAGACGTGCCAAGGAAACCGCTTCGCTAAACGCACTGAGGTGGAACAATAAAAACAATTTGAGTGAAGGCTTGGTAATGGTGCGACGTCACGCCAGAAAATACGTCAGCAGATTGATCTTGTGTAATATTATTCTCTCTACGGTGGTATGTGGAATTTATTTTTGCGAGCGGACACTATCCCGGTGTTCACAATCTTCTATAAATTATTCGGAGGAGGAACCCGCCTTGCAATGTCAAGACAACATGCTACGGACTCGTCGTCATTGAAGCCCGGTTCGTGGGCTCTTGAGGGAGTTAGGACTAGGGGTGTCCAGATAGCGAACTATCATCATCGGCGGACTCCAAGACTATGAAGATACAAGATTGAAGACTTCGTCCCGTGTCAGGATGAGACTTTCCTTGGCGTGGAAGGCAAGCTTGGCGACACGGATATGTAGATCTCCTACCATTGTAACCGACTGTGTAACCCTAGCCCTATCCGGTGTCTATATAAACCGGAGGGTTTTAGTCCGTAGGACGAACAACAATCATACCATAAGCTAGCTTCTAGGGTTTAGCCTCTTTGATCTCGTGGTAGATCTACTCTTGTAACACACATCATCAATATTAATCAACCAGGACGTAGGTTTTACCTCCATCAAGAGGGCCCGAACCTGGGTAAAACATCGTGTCCCTGGTCTCCTGTTACCATCCGCCTAGACGCACAGTTCGGGACCCCTACCCGAGATCTGCCGGTTTTGACACCAACAATGAGTGATAAACCTCATCTTTTCTGTCATGGTCTTTGATCATTTTATTTTATTTCCAGCATTGGTTTAGCTAGCCTGAATGTGCCATTTATACACATACTCTTTTGGTTAATCCTCATTTGGGTTGACATGCTTATTAGCAGTTCTATACATAGTATGTGTAAGCCTCAGTGATAAAAAAACATATATATGAAGGGAAAGTTAGCACTAGCCGACGTCGTATTGATTTGGTTATTCCAGTCAGTCATCTAGTTTCTTTCTTCTAACTAATTAAAGAAAATTCTTATCAGCAGCTCATACTTTAGCAAAATATGAATTGATTTTTAAACCTTCTTTTGGACATAATACAGTATATCTGAACTATAGATTGCCACCATGCAAATACAAAAATGAATAAAATGCAACGTGCATTACCAGCAGAAACTGAAGAATGTCACACTAGAACAGCTTGTGCAGAATTAACAAAAAGTTTCCTACTCAAATGTGTTTTTGTCTATTAAACTTTTGCATAACACTATCTGTTAAAATCACAGGTATGATCATGCTTACCTGGATCACTTGAACAAGGGATGAATGGATGGATTAGTTGACGCCTTAGCGCAGATATCCTGCGCTGGGTCGACATGATAATATTTCAATCCAATGCTCTCTTTTATCCATGGTTTCTAGCTTAAACCAGCCTATTATGTACTACTAATCAAGAGCTGATGTTGTATTCTACTTTAAATTGAAGAGAAGAACTATCTGATTATGCTGGGTGCTGAATGGAGGACACAATCTCTCATTCTGAATTTCAAGTACACTGAAAGGTGCACCTTGTCAGTGACAGTGCATAGCTATAAACAATAAGTCACCACCTAAGGCACTGACAATCATGCGATGAGATGCTGAGAACTGTTTGTAGAGTAATTTTCATCCTGAATAGACATGTGCGCATTTCGTAATTCCAACTGACATGTTTATGTTTACAATTGTTCGTAAAAGAGAAATGTAGTTGACTAGGGCGCATACAAGAGTAGCAATTCATGTCCAGTTGCATATTGAAAACAGAAAGTTAAAATTAGATATTTAATACGTATACCATAATAAAATGAGAAACATGCTTAGAACAGTACTCCCTCCGTTCCCTTATGTAGTGCGCACAGTTCTCAGCTCACATGCCAATGAGTGAGCTCACATACTATAGTACTCCCTCCGTTTTCTTTTAGTACTTTTGTCTGAAGTTAAAGTCTCTAGTTTGACCAAACTTATAGAAAAAGGTATCAACATTTACAATGCCAAAGGAATATCTTTAGATTCATTACGGAATGTAGTTTCATATAATGTATATTTGATATTGTAGATGTTGACATTTTTTATACAAATTTGGTCAAACTTTGTAATGTTTGATTCGACACAAATCTTATATGCGGAGAAAAAAGGAACGGAGGGAGTACATCTTTTTCTCTCCCCATCTCATTTCTCTCCATCTCTACTTGGAGCAATGTCACAAATAAATTTAGATAGCCGGACCGAACTCACCCGACTAGTGCGTTGATTTATTCGACGAACAGAGGACGAACCGAGCAGGCACATGCTGAACTGAGCGTGTACTGAAACTTGGAGAAGCGGCCACCGCGAGCGCGTACTCACCGGTCGAAGTGGCAGCGAGCTGTCGCGGCTTGGTCTCGCCGTTGGTGTGACCTGACGACTTGGTCTTGCTGGCCGCGTCCCTCGCAGACTTCGGCCGGCAAGCAAACGCCGGCCACAGATATGGGGATGCCGGCCAGATGACGCGGTGGACGCAGAGACGCCAGCCATGGCGAAAGCGGAGACACCTGCCATAGACGGGCTGGACGCGGACACGCCGGCCGTGGTGGACGAGCAGACACCTTCAGTTCTCGAACGGCGGCGTCGCCGCCAGAAAAGGCGCCGCTCCATGTCCAAGAACTCGCCCAGACTCGCCGGCGGCTCCGTTGGCGTCGTCGCGGCAGAAGCATTACCAGCTTCCACCCTGCCGCCATCTCCTCCTTCGGCATCCGCCCGCGTGGGCCCTCCCTCTCCTGCCGGCACCGTCGGCGCCCTCGCCAACCGCTGGTGCCCACCACCGCCGAGCGCCGACACGCCCATCGGTGTCCCCGACGCCGGGCTCCGGTTCGGAAAGAAAGACTCCGTCGGCGTGTGGCGTGCATCAGGCGAGGAGATCAGGGATCTATCGTTCGATCTGGTTCCAACGAGCGAACGAAGAATGGGGAGCTATGCGGGAGGAAGAGGATAAAGCGGAGGGCTATTTTCGTCCAAAGGACGGTGGGGGCAGCTAATACGGACAACAAATCAATTTTTTTCCAAAAAGCTACGTAAGGGAACAGAGGGAGTAGTTCAATATATAATCAAACACTTCATTTTCAGCCATACAAACACACATGATCTTATTTACCGATTTTTATTATGTCAATATATGGATTCCCATGTAAAGGTCATCATATTATATATGGAACATTCAGAAGGTCGTCATATTATATATAGAATAGAACACTCAGAAGGTCGTCATATTATCTATAAGTAGCATGTTCCATAATCACCATTATCTTCACCTCGACGTAAAGATGAAGCAAAATGAGCTTTTTGTTCTAATTGAGGATCTGCTCGAGCAAGATGAAGTGTATTGGGCCCAACGTCGCCATGTTAATTGGCTTCGCATGGGTGATCATAATACCAAGTATTTTACCCAATTCGCTTCTGCTAGGAGACGGAGAAATATGATTAAGAAACTAAGAATTAATAATAGCGGGTGGGTTGAGGGCAATGATAACCTCAATCCTCTTCACAATTACTATGGTAACTTTGTTTCATCCTGATTTGCTTGATATTGACCACAACCTGTTGCATGCTGTTAGGCCGTGGGTCACCGCAGATATGAACATGCTCTTGGTTGCGCCATATTCCAGGCAAGAGGTAAGAAAGGCATTATTCCAGATAGGAGACATGAAGGCCCCAGGTCCAGGTCCAGATGGCCTTCATGCAATCTTTTTTAAAAGATTTTGGCATATCCTTGGAGATGATTTGACTCATGAAGTATTAGATGCTAGCAACAATAAGAAGGTGCCAGATGGTTGGAATCAAACCAACATTGTGTTGATCCCCATGGGCGGATCTGGGCCCCAGGCAGCCCAGGCCATTGCCTGGGGCGTGGGAATTTTCCTCAGCCCATATTTCTAAAAAAATTGGTTCGGCCTGGGGCGCAGCCTAGGCCAACTGGCCCAGCCGCCCAGGTTGCCTGCCGCTTTGCTACCGCATGAACAGAGCTACCGATTTAACCAGACGCCTCGAGCAGACGAACCCTAGGATTGGCCCTCCTCACGCCGCCGCCGAGGAATCTTCGCCACCGGAGTCCCTTCTCTCCTCCGTCCGGTGGATCGGCTCCACCGTCCTTCCCAATCCCCGCCTCAAGCTCCCCTTTCCTTCGTGCCCTACGCCGCCTGACGATCAAGGTCCTTGATGTCGTCCTCCTCCTCGCCTACAACGCCGCCCTAACCTCCTCTCTTCCAATGCCGCCACCGCCTCGAAAGCCTCGATTCACTTCGAAACTGCAGGCCACTGCACCTCCGAAGGTATAGAACTCGAAGGCAGCTCAAAATGTCGCTTCTAGATGCCATCAGAAACTATTTTGTTCCTAGATGCCACTGTAAATTGTTTGATGATGATTTTCGTTGCTACATGTGCTAGATGCCAATGTTGTTGCGTGACGCCACATTGCCACTGTTTGTTAGATGTGAAAACTGATTTAGACATTTAGTAATTTTTGTTTGTATGTAATATTACAGGATGTCAAGATGAGTAAAAGAAACAAGACACTGAATTCTTTTTTTCAGATTATGCTGCTGATCTATGAAGGAGTAAATGGGTATGTGTTTGAGGCCAGTACCTTTGCTCGTATTGTATGTGTGTGTTATTGTAGCCTTGTAGGTGTATTTTCTTATAGTTCTTTATATATTAATCATGCTCCTTTGTCTATGTAGGTATTTCAGCAAACGAGGGGAGGTGATTGAGAGAATCATGGCAGTTGAGCATGTTACTGATTGAGGAACAAAATGGGTGATGATTGGATGAATCATAGAATGGAATGTTACAGTGAGCGAGATGCATTTGTTAGTATTGAAGAATCAAAGATCATCAAGCGATTTCAAGGTTATCGCACACGCAAAGGCCTTTTGCCTCGTCCGATGTAAGTTTTCACATTTTGCATTTGTTATTAACTAGTTTTAAATGCTATATTATGTATTGATTTGCATTTCAAAATTTATGATTGAAAGTTTAGCTACTACTGCTATTGAAGATGTAGTCATGGAAGGCTCAGATCAACCAATCCTTTGATTTGTATCAATCTTTTGTATCATCTATGTATGCTACATATTGTCTTTTGATTTGCCTTGCTTTATTAGTTGACCCATCATGGAATAAATGTTGGCATTGAATATTATGTTTGGTTTTTTATTAGTTATGCAACATAGTTAGAGTTTTTTTGGGGATCAGTTTTAGCCCTTAGCTTCTCGCCTGGGGCGTCAGCCAATCCTAGGTCCGCCACTGTTGATCCCTAAGGTGGAAAGTCCAGAGGTAATCATCCAATATAGGCCTTAGAGCATCTCCACTAGTCCCCCCAAGAGGCCCTTTTCTCTAACTTTTTCACCGCCGGCGGCGAAAAAAGTCTCCACTCACGCCCCAGGATCACTTTTTCTGCCGGTTTCGTGCAATTTTAGCGCCAGCAGTCCCACCCAAAACCCAGCCCCTTGGGAGGCATCTGGGAGCGCCGGCGACTTGCTTATGCATGCAAAGGCCCACATGCGTCCTCTCTCCTCTCACTTTTCACCTGACACGCACGAGCTCTCTCTCTCTCTCCTCGGCTTTTCTTCCAACAACCGCACCGCTCGTTGTCTGCTTGCCGCCGCCGCCGCGGCTGCTCCGGTGGGTCGGGCCTCCTCCTCGTCCTCGTCGCGCGCATTGGCTGCCCCCTTGGCGGACGACGGCTTCTTGCCGGGGGCCGGAGGCTTGGGGCCGAAGAGGTCCATGGGCAGCAGCACCTTGTCGACGGAGTAGATGGTGAGCGGCTTGGTGGCACGCAGCGTGGTGCCGACGGTGCAAGCGCGTGGCCCGGGAGGGCGTGGCTCAGGCGGCAGCGGGCAAGGAGGGCGTGGCTCACAGACGCGGCTACCCGTCGTGGGGTTCTAGGGGCGGGCGGCCATGGCGGGGGTGAGGGAGTCCTGAATTAAGGGGTCCTCGGGCGTCCGGCCTATGTAACGTGGGCCGGACTGATGGGCCATGCAGATACAGGACAAAAGACTCTCTCCCGTGTCCGGATAGGACTCTCCTTTGCGTGGATGGCAAGCTTGGCGTTCGAATATGTAGACTCCTTTCTCTGTAACCGACTTTGTACAACCCTAGTCCCCTCCGATGTCTATATAAACCGGAGGGTTTAGTCCGTAGAGCTAATCACAATCATACAGGCTAGGCTTCTAGGGTTTAGCCATTACGATCTCGTGGTAGATCAACTCTTGTAACCCTCATATTCATCAAGATTAATCAAGCAGGAAGTAGGGTATTACCTCCATAGAGAGGGCCCGAACCTGGGTAAACATCGTGTCCCCTGTCTCCTGTTACCATCGACCTTAGACGCACAGTTCGGGACCCCCTACCCGAGATCCGCCGATTTTGACACCAACATTGGTGCTTTCATTGAGAGTTCCGTTGTGACGTCAAAGACAGGATTGATGGCTCGCCTTGTTATCAAGGACAATATCACCTCCGGAGGAGCCCTGGCCTCAAGCCAAACCCTCCGGCTGGGCGGCTTTACCATGACCGCCCGTCCGGCCGTTAAGCCGACGATAACTTCTCGGGTGATCGAAAACCGCCTCCGTGTCGACTCCGAATACTCCCAACGGATGGATCCGACGGAGTTATCGTCTTTAAACGAACTCCTGGATCGCATCGCCGCCTTAGGGGTCGCTACAGACTACGATCGGATTGGGCTTAAACCCGATCAGAGAGAAATCAAATCTCCGCCGATCAGCCATCAGATAGCAGTAGTAGAGGAGCAAAACAACAACTCTTCCTCTATATTGAGGACGAACTATGTTCGGATTGCCGAGCTCGAAGAGCCGGATACCTGTCCGCGGAACAACATGCCCTGTCCTCCGGACCTAGAATCGGACGATGGACCTGAAAATTCAGTTGATATCCCGAAGCCCGAACTTTTAAGCTCGGAAGTTTCTCAAACTTCGGATCCCAAATTCGGTCAGGGTTCGGATTTAAAGACACCCACCCACCCAGATATACGCGATCTCATGTACATATGACATCAGTCTCAGGAAACAGTCCATCACTTTTGGGCCAGATTCCTCCTTGTCAAAAACAAGATTAAAGATTGCCGCGACGAAGACGTGATCTCACTATTCTGCAATAATTTCACGGACGAAGGAATCCTCAACGCCATCAATCACCGTCGCGTATTACACCATGCGGACTTGGCAACCATAGTACAGAAGTACTGCGCAATGGAAAGTGCCTAGAAAACTCAGGCAGCTTGCTGGGAACCACCGGTTTCCACTCAACCCCTCGTCCGGGCAAAAAGGATGCACCCTCGCGGGGCGCCCGACCCAATAGTAAAGAAATCTAAACCCATTACGGGGCGCGGAACCGTTCTGGAGGGATGGCTCGATAGGCCATGCAAAATACACGCAACACCGGATACCATACCAACCCACAGCGTTAGAGCATGTTGGATACTCTGGAAAGTGGCCAAGAGCGGCGAGGATATCCTCACCAAAAATACCTCAGAGCAACACCCCCCAGAAGACGACGACCTCAGCGTATTGACAGTCTTCGAGACTTTCGCTTCAAATAATCGGCGGAAAAGGGCCCTCCGCGACCTCGCTGAAGTCTGCCAAGTCGCAGCAACAAACCCCTGGAACGACACAGCCATAACTTTTAATGCCAGTGACGAACCAAAATTCTGGACAGTCCGGGCACCAGCCGCCTTGGTCCTCAATCCAATTGTGGACGGTTTTCGGCTCACCAAAGTTCTCATGGACGGCGGCAGCGGACTAAACCTCATCTACGAGGACACACTCAACAAAATGGAAATAGACAGGAGCCGCATCGAGCAAAGTATCACGACCTTCCGAGGAATCATTCCTAGTCGGGAGGCGCGATGCGCGGGAAAAATCACGCTCGACGTGGTATTCGCAGACATCGGAGAATTATCGGTCCGAAGAGACAACCTACCAAGTGGCCCCTTTCAACAATGGATATCACGCCCTATTGGGGCGAGATGCATTTACACGCTTCCAAGCTATGCCTCATTATGTGTACATGAAGCTCAAGATGCCTGGGCCCAATGGTATTATCACTCTTACCGGTGAACCGGACATAGCACTCCGCTACCAAAAACAAAACCGCATCCTCGGCCCTCGAGGCATCGTTCAAGCCCTCGCGTCAAGAGTTAACCGCGTTGTGCTCCACGGTGGATAGGGACGATGTAATCCTGGACAAGCGACCCAAATCCAACTCCTTTAAACCAGCAGATGAAATAGTCAAATTTCAAGTCCACCCGACGGACCCCAAGAAGACAGCATCCATCGGGGCACAGCTAGACCCAACGGTTGACTCCGCGCTATGAGAGTTCTGCTGGCGGGGCGGGATATATTCGCTGGCACCCTTCTGATATGCCAGGAATCCCATGCAGGTTGGCCGAACACAGCCTCAACATATTGAAGGGATATAAACCGGTCAAGAAAACACTGCGGCGCTTTTTCGAACCCAAACGACAAGCTATGGGGGAGGAGCTAACCAAGTTAATTGAGGCCGGATTCATCAGAGAAATAAAACACCCGGACTGGCCAGCAAACATGGTGATGGTGCCAAAGAAGGATAAATCCTAGCGCCTATGCGTCGATTTCAAAGACCTCAACAAGGCCTGCCCTAAAGATCCCTTCCCCCTCCCTCACATCGATCAGATTATTATTGCTATTATAGGACACGACTCACTGTGTTTCCTCGACGCATACTCTGGATACCATCAAATCAAAATGAAGGAGTCCGACCGAACCGCAACAGCATTCATTACCCCATATGGGTCGTTCTGCTTCAACACTATGCCCTTCGGACTTAAAAACGCCGGCGCCACCTACCAACGCATGATTCAAACATGCCTGGAGAAACAGATCGACAAGACAGTTAAAGCATATGTAGACGACATCGTCATCAAAACTAGGCACGTCGAGTCATTGATAGATGATCTGCGTCTCACATTCGACAACCTCCGTACGTATGACATCAAGCTCAATCCAGAGAAGTGCATTTTCGGTGTTCCCGTCGGAAAACTGCTAGGTTTCATCGTCTCCAATAGAGGAATTGAGGCAAATCCAGCCAAAATCCGAGCTTTGTCACAATTGGCTACACCAACAGACCTTAAACATGTCCAAAAACTAGCCGGATGTGTGGCAGCTTTAAGCCGCTTTATCTCCAG
Source organism: Aegilops bicornis (assembly GCA_021605145.1). Taxonomy (NCBI): domain Eukaryota; kingdom Viridiplantae; phylum Streptophyta; class Magnoliopsida; order Poales; family Poaceae; genus Aegilops; species Aegilops bicornis. Next base: position 123,681,626 of record CM038675.1, on the reverse strand, counting down.
ACTAGGAGAAAAAGCATTGCCACTTTATTGCCTTCTCCGACGCACCGACCACTTCGAGTGGACGGATGCGGCAACGGCCGGACTGGAAGAAATAAAGGCTCTTTTAGCAAGCAACGCAATCCTGGCCGCACCGAACGTCTGCGAACCCATGTTATTATACATATCGGCAACACACCAGGTCGTGAGTGCGGTGCTCGTCGTTGAACGAGAGGAGGACGGACACAAATTCCCGCTTCAGAAGCCGGTATACTACGTATCCACTATCCTTACACCATGCAAATCCCGGTACCCTCATTACCAAAAGATAGCATATGTGGTCTTCATGGCATCCCGGAAGCTACGACACTACTTTTAAGAGTGCTCAATCACGGTGGCTTCCGAAGTACCACTGAATGACATAATAAACAATCATGATGCCACGGGCCGGATTGCCAAGTGGTCCATTGAGCTCTTTCCATTCGACATAACATACAAACCGCGTCGAGCTATTAAATCCCAAGTACTGGCTAACTTCATCGACGAATGGACAGAGGCCGAACTCCCTAAAGAGTACGACACATATTCAAACTAGGTCATGCACTTCGACGACTCCAAAATACTGGCGGGCTTAGGAGCGGGCGTTGTCTTAACGTCCCCCACTGGAGATATAGTTCAGTACATACTCCAAATATTATACACAGACTCCAACAATGCAGCCAAATACGAGGCCTTATTGCATGGTCTTCGAATGGCTGTCTCCATGGGCATACAACACCTGGAGGTGCGCGGGGATTCAAACCTCGCAATATCCAAAATAAATGGAGATTTCGACGCCAAAGATCCGAAGATGGCGGCCTATCGGAACGCTGTTCTCAAAATGTCGGCTCGGTTCGAGGGGCTCGAGTTTCATCATGTGGCTCGAGAAAGTAATCAAGCGGCGGATGTCCTTGCTCGCATCGGCGCCAAGCGCGACCCCGTCCCGCCTAACATATTCCTGGAAAGGCTCTTGAAGCCATCCGTGGTGTGGCAAGGGGAGAGCGGCAACACCAGTCCGGATCCGATTATACCCCCAGATTCCGAACACAATACCGATATCATCGGGGGCTTAGCCACCGAAATAACACCATCGGCCCATCTTATCATGGCAGTAATTGCCCCATGGACCGAACCCTTGTTGGCCTACGTTAATAGGCGAGAGCTCCCTGAGGATCAGAATGAGGCTCGCTGCATTGTCCGGCGTTCGAAAGCCTACAAGATCCATGACGGAGAGCTCTACAAGAAAAGCGCTACCGGAGTACTTCAAAGATGTATCTCCGAAGAAGAGGGACGACAGCTCTTGGCCAAAATTCATGTCGGTCTCGGTGGTCACCAGGCCGCAGCTCGGGCCCATGTAAGTAAGGCCTTCCGTACAGGTTTCTATTGGCCGACGACCCGAGCAGATGCACATGACCTTGTCCAACGTTGTGTCCGATGCCAGCTTTTCGCCAACCAGAGCCATATGCCACCCACCACCCTACAAACAATCCCCATTACTTGGCCTTTTGCAGTCTGGGGGCTTGATATGGTCGGACCCCTTAAAGGAGGAAGCCATAAGAAAAAATATTTGCTGGTCATGGTAGATAAATTCAATAAGTGGATAGAGGCCAAACCAGTTAAAACGGCCGAAGCCGGACCAGTGATAGACTTCATATCCGTTGTCGTGCGCCGTTATGGCGTCCCACATAGCATCATCACCGATAACGGCTCCAATTTTACAGCCGATGAGGTGAAAACCTGGTGTGCTAATCTGGGCATTAAGCTCGAGTACGCCTCCCTCTATCACCCGCAAACAAACGGTCAAGTCGAACGAGCTAATGATCTTATTATGAGCGGCATTAAGCCTAGACTAGTGCGGTCTTTGAAAGAATCAGACAAGCACTGGGTTGAGGAGCTCGACTCCGTACTCTGGGGGCTGCGGACCACGCCCACTCGTACTACCGGATACACACCGTTCTTCATGGTGTATGGCGCAGAGGCCGTATTGCCCTGTGACATTATTCATGACTCACTTCGAGTGCGCATGCATGAAGAGGGAGAGGCCGAGCTTGATCGGCAGGATAGTTTAGACGCCCTGGAGGAGGAGCGCGACGCTGCAAAAGCCTGTTCCGCACTGTATCAACAACAGGCTCGCAGATATCAAAGCAGAGAAGTGCGGGCCAAGATGTATAATGTTGGCGAACTCGTTCTACGCTTGCCAGAGAAGAAAAAGGACAAACTCAAGCCCAAGTGGGAGTGTCCCTTCATCATTGAAGAAGTTCTCACTGGAGGAGCGTACCGCCTGCGTGTTGCATCAGATAATCGCTTAGAGCCGAACCCATGGAATGCTGCCAGACTCCGAAAATTCTACGCCTAGAGCCGAACTCTTTGTTCGTCTTCTTCTCCTTGTTGTTTCCATTACTTTTTCCTCTCTTTCATTCTTTTTTAGCTTTAAGCTCTCGTGCGGCTAAACCGCGCACCTATGACGTAGACATCCTTAAATATGTACGCCCATTATACATGGGGGCTTCTTGTACAGAAGCTTATTATTATTTTCCGAGCATCAAGCTCACCACATATGTGTTTTTTCCTCATATGTACCTTTTCTTCGCCATTATATGCATCGTTATGACTTAAGTTTTGCCAAGCTGGGTTGCCTGGCTCCTGTGCTTATGCCCTACGTTCCCGTTAGTTCGGCTAGGGCATAAAGGGAGCACCTCTGCGATTGTTACAGCCAGGTCATCCGGACGTGTACCTCGGACCTGGTGAAGCCGAAAGCTAGCGTTCTTAAGGGAATATTCGGTTGGCGGACTAAAGATGTTTTACACTTGTTACACTATGAACCCCCCAGACGTTATTTATACTGCGATTTTTTTCAATCACAGTTCGGACATGCATACTAGCGCATGTCCGCCCAGGGAAAGGAACCTTTAACGGAACTATTCTCCCTGGAAGATGTTTCTTACAATCAACATGTAATATAACATAGCTAGCCGGATACAACTTGTCTATTCAAGCAACTATGATCCCTACGCCTGGTTTCCACGCGTACCCCGGTCTATATTACCGAGCGCACATTTGGAAGCACTCCGCACCTTCAGGTCCAGAGGTCGAAGCGAAAAGGTCTGCCATGACAATCGTTTTACAATCCGGCTAGGGACAAATTTGTCAACTGAAGTACATAGTCACTTGGACTCAAACACTTCTTCCTCTATGCCCTCCAACAAGCTATCTAGCTTACAATCCTGTTGGAATACTTGGCGGCTATCTTTACCTGGTCATATACCAGACTAACTGGAACTTCTTTTCTATCTGAACCCAATGGTCTGATACGTCTCCAACGTATCTATAATTTTTGATTGCTCCATGCTATATTATCTACTGTTTTGGACATTATTGGGCTTTATTATTCACTTTTATATCACTTTTGGGACTAACCTATTAACCGGAGGCCCAGCCCATAATTGCTGTTTTTTGCCTATTTCAGAGTTTCGCGGAAAAGGAATATCAAACGGAGTCCAAACGGAATGAAACCTTCGGGAACGTGATTTTTAGAGCAAATATGATCCAGGAGACTTGGACCCTACGTCAAGAAATAAAGGAGGAGGCCACGAGGTAGGGGGCGCGCCTACCCCCCAGGGCGCGCCCTCCACCCTCGTGGGCCCCCTGTTGCTCCACCGACGTACTCCTTCCTCCTATATATACCTACGTACCCCCAAACGATCAGATACGGAGCCAAAACTTAATTCCACCGGCCAAGAAACTTCGTACCCACTAGATCCCATCTTGGGGCCTGCTCGAGCTTCACGGAAGGGGAATCGATCACGGAAGGCTTCTACATCAACACCATAGCCTCTCCGATGAAGTGTGAGTAGTTTACTTCAGACCTTCGGGTCCATAGTTATTAGCTAGATGGCTTCTTCTCTCTTTTTGGATCTCAATACAATGTTCTCCCCCTCTCTCATGGAGATCTATTCGATGTAATCTTCTTTTGCGGTGTGTTTGTTGAGACCGATGAGTTGTGGGCTTATGATCAAGATTATCTATGAACAATATTTGAATCTTCTCTGAATTCTTTTATGTATGATTGGTTATCTTTGCAAGTCTATTCGAATTATCAGTTTGGTTTGGCCTACTAGATTGATCTTTCTTGCAATGGGAGAAGTGCTTTGCTTTTATTTTACTTTGCATCTTTATCATAAAAATACCAAAAATATTATCCTATCATATCTATCAGATCTCACTCTCATAAGTGGCCGTGTAGGGATTGACAACCCCTTATCGCGTTGGTTGCGAGGATTTATTTGTTTTGTGTAGGTGCGAGGGACTCGCGCGTAGCCTCCTACTGGATTGATACCTTGGTTCTCAAAAATTGAGGGAAATACTTACGCTACTTTGCTGCATCACCCTTTCCTCTTCAAGGGAAAACGCAGTGCTCAAGAGGTAGCAAGAAGGATTTCTGGCGCTGTTGCCGGGGAGGTCTACGCAAAAGTCAACATACCAAGTACCCATCACAATCCCTTATCTCCCGCATTACATTATTTGCCATTTGCCTCTCGTTTTCCTCTCCCCCACTTCACCCTTGCCGTTTTATTCGCCCTCTCTTTTCCGTTTGCCTCTTTTTTTCGCTTGCTCTTTGTTTGCTCGTGTGTTGGATTGTTTGTTTGTCACGATGGCTCAAGATAATACCAAATTATGTGACTTTACCAATACCAACAATAATGATTTCCTTAGCACTCCGATTGCTCCTCTTACCAATACTGAATCTTGTGAAATCAATGCTGCTTTGTTGAATCTTGTCATGAAAGATCAATTACCGCCTTCCTAGTGAAGATGCCGCCACTCATCTAAATAGCTTGGTTGATTTGTGTGATATGCAAAAGAAGAAAGATGTGGACAATGATATTGTTAAATTGAAGCTATTTCCTTTTCGCTTAGAGATCGTGCTAAAGCTTGGTTTTCGTCTTTGCCTAAAAATAGTATTGATTCATGGAATAAGTGCAAAGATGCTTTTATCTCTAAATATTTTCCTCCCGCTAAGATCATCTCTCTTAGAAACGATATTATGAATTTTAAGCAACTTGATCATGAACATGTTGCACAAGCTTGGGAGAGGATGAAATTAATGATACGTAATTGCCCTATTCATGGTTTGAATTTGTGGATGATTATACAAAAAAATTATGCCGGATTGAATTTTGCTTCTAGAAATCTTTTAGATTCGGCTGCCGGAGGCACTTTTATGGAAATCACTTTAGGAGAAGCTAATAAACTCCTATATAATATTATGGTTAATTATTCTCAATGGCACACTGAAAGATCTACTAATAAAAAAGTGCATGCGATAGAAGAAATTAATGTTTTGAGTGGAAAGATGGATGAACTTATGAAATTATTTGCTACTAAGAGTGTTTCTTGATCCCAATGATATGCCTTTGTCTACTTTGATTGATAATAATAATGAATCTATGGATGTGAATTTTGTTGGTAGGAATAATTTTGGTAACAACGCCAGATAGAGGAAACTTTAATCCTAGGCCTTATCCTAGCAATTCCTCTAATAATTATGGTAATTCCTACAACAACTCTTATGGAAATTTTAATAAGATGCCCTCTGAATTTGAGACTAGTGTTAAGGAATTTATGAATTCGCAAAAGAATTTCAATGCCTTGCTCGAAGAAAAATTGCTTAAAGTTGATGAATTGGCTAGGAACGTTGATAGAATTTCTCTTGATGTTGATTCTTTGAAACTGAGATCTATTCCTCCTAAGCATGGTATCAATGAGTCTCTCAAAGGCATGAGAATTTCCATTGATGAGTGCAAAGAAAGAACCGCTAGGATGCGTGCTAAGAAAGATTGCTTTATAAAAGCGTGTTCTTCAAATTTCTTTGAAAATAAAGATGAACATCTAAAGGTTATTGATGTGTCCCCTATTAAATCTTTGTTTTGCAATATGAATCTTGATAATGATGGGACTGAATATGATCCACCTTTACCTAGGAGGCTGAGGGAGTCCTGGATTAGGGGGTGTCCGAATAGCCGAACTATCACAGTTGGCCGGACTCCTGGACTATGAAGATACAAGATTGAAGACTTCGTCCCGTGTCCGGATGGGACTTTCCTTGGCGTGGAAGGCAAGCTTGGCGATACGGGTATGTAGATCTTCTACCATTGTAACCGACTGTGGTAACCCTAGCCCTATCCGGTGTCTATATAAACCGGAGGGTTTTAGTCCGTAGGACGAACAACAATCATACCATAGGCTAGCTTCTAGGGTTTAGCCTCTCTGATCTCGTGGTAGATCCACTCTTGTACTACCTGTCGTGGTTCTAAGTCTGACAGTAGAATGGGGGGTAGGTATGGAGAGGCAAGTTCCTAGCTATGGAGTAGTTGTATACGCAAGGGATTTACAAGTTCAGGCCCTTCTCGGAGAAAGTAATAGCCCTATGTCTCGAAGCCCGGAGGCGGTCGACTGCATCTTGCCGGGCTTGTTCCGCTTCTTCTTCAGAGTATAGTTCGACTCGAGGCGCATTGTGAAGCAGGTCACTCGGCAGCACTGCTTCAGCTCCATGGACCAGGAAGAATGGAGTTCTCCCAGTCGACCGATTAGGAGTGGTCCTCAATCCCCAGAGAACTGAAGGAAGTTCGTCGACCCAAGCTCCTGCTGCGTGTTTGAGATCACGCATCAGCCATGGTTTCAGCCCTTTGAGAATGAGGCCGTTTGCACGTTCTGCTTGTCCATTCGACTGAGGATGAGCCACTGAAGCATAGTCGACCCGCGTGCCTTGAGAGGCGCAGTAGGCTTTGAACTTGTCATTATCGAAGTTTGACCCATTGTCGGTGATGATGCTATGCGGAACTCCATATCTGAATATCAACTCTCTGATGAAACTGATAGCAGTGCATGCATCGAGGTTCTTGATGGGCTTGGCTTCGATCCACTTGGTGAACTTGTCATTGCTACTAGCAAATGAGTGAAGCCGCTTACGCCAGTTCTCAATGGTCCAATCATGTCCAATCCCCAAACAGCGAAGGGCCGACGAGTGGAATGGTCTTCAAGGCTGAGGCGGGCTTGTGCGACATGTTGGAATAGAACTGACATCCTTCGCACTTGTCAACTATTTCTTTTGCCATTTCATTTGCTTTCGGCCAGTAAAAACCCGCTCGGTATGCTTTAGCCACAATGGTCCGAGAGGACGCATGATGGCCACAGGTCCCCGAGTGGATATCCTCAAGAATTATCCGACCTTCTTCTGGCGTGATACACTTCTGGCCGACTCCAGTCACGCTTTCTCTAAACAATTGTCCCTTGATCACTGTAAAGGCCTTGGATCGTCGGACGATCTGCCGAGCCTCTTCTTCATTCTCTGGGAGCTCTTTCCTTAGGATATATGCAATGTACAGCACCGTCCAGTCGGGAGTGATGACCACAACTTCCATAATTAGGTCGACCATGGCTGGTACCTCAACTCCAGTCGGATCATTGGCACTCTTTTGCTGCGGGGCTTCTTCTGTGAAAGGATCCTCCTGCACTGATGGTGCATGAATGTGCTCCAAAAATACATTACTAGGAATGGCTTCCCTCTTGGATCCTATCTTTGCCAAATCATCTGCAGCTTGATTCTTCAGTCGGGGTATATGATGAAGCTCTAACCCCTCGAATTTCTTCTCCAGCTTTCTCACTGCATTACAATAACATGTCATAGATGGGCTTCTGACATCCCACTCCTTCATCACTTGATTAACAACCAGATCCGAGTCGCCGTAGACCATAAGGCGGCGGACGCCGAGTGAAATGGCCATGCGCAACCCATACAGGAGTGCTTCATATTCGCTTCGTTGTTGGAAGAATCAAAGTGAATCTGGAGAACATACTTGAGCCTATCTCCTTGGGGAAAACCAATACAACCCCGCACTGTAACCGTTCAAAGCATCTTGGAACCGTCGAAAAACATAGTCCAAAGGTTCGAGTGAACTTGAGTCGAAGCTGCTGTTCAGTCCACTCGGCGAGGAAGTCTGCTATTGCTTGGGACTTGATGGCTTTCTTTGCCTCGAATTTGATATCAAGGGAAGGAGTTCAATCGCCCATTACGCTACTCGACCAGTTGCATCTCTGTTATGAAGAATTTCCGACAATGGGGCGTCACGACGCATCGTAATGGAATGATCGGAGAAATAATGAGCAACCTTCTTTGTGGTCATATAGATCCCATAAACAAGCTTCGATAGTGAGGGTATCTTTGCTTTGATGGGGTCGATGCTTGAAAGATAATAAAGCTGGGCGTTGAACTTTTAAGGCTTTTCCTTCTTCTTCTTCCCGTCAATCGTAAGTAATGCAGTCTTGATGACTTGTCCGGTGGCTGCAATGTAAAGCAACAAAGGCTCTTTGTTGATTGGGGCAGCAAGCACCGGTTGGTGGAGAGCGAGCTTTGAGCTCTGCAAATGCCGTGATCGACTTCTAGAGTCCACTCGAACTTGTCTGACTTCTTCATCAATCGGTAAAGAGGCAATGCCTTTTCACCGAGGCGAGAGATGAATCGACTTAAAGCGGCCAAGCATCCAGTAAGTTAGAACATCGTGCACACGCGACAGGCGCTTCATTCGGAGTATGGTGCCAACCTTTTCGGGGTTAGCATCGATTCCTCGCTCAGAAATGAGAAAACCGAGTAACTTTCCACCAGGAACTCCAAATGTGCACTTTGATGGGTTAAGCTTGATATCATACCTCCTGAGATTGGCAAATGTTTCAGCAAGGTCAGTCAACAGGTCGGAACCCTTTCGTGACTTGACCACTATATCATCCATGTACGCTTCTACATTCCGACTGATTTGAGTGAGCAAACACTTACGAATCATCCTCATGAATGTGGCTCCGGCATTCTTGAGACCGAATGGCATGGTGACATAACGAAGCACCCGAATGGAGTGATGAACGCTGTTTTAATCTCATCGGGTCCATACAGACGGATCTGATGGTACCCGGAATAGGCGTCTAAAAAAGACAACCTCTCACATCCCGGAGTTGAGTCGACTATTTGGTCAATGCGAGGAAGAGGGAAATGATCTTTCGGGCAGGCCCGATTGATATGCTTGAAATCGATGCACATGCGCAACGACTTGTCCTTCTTGGGGACCATGACGACATTGGCGAGCCACTCAGAGTGGTAGATCTCTCGGATGAACTCTGCCGCTAAGAGCCGAGCCACTTCCTCACCAATGGCCTTTCTCTTACGACGGCGGACCGAAGATATTCTTCAACCGGTTTGAATTTTGGGTCGACTCAGAGGCGATGCTCAGCCAGCTCCCCTGAACACCCGGCATGTCGCCAGCTTCCATGCAAAGATGTCCCAGTTCTCACGGAGGAACTGGATGAGCGCTTCTTCCTATTTTGAGTCGAGTGTCGTTGAGATGTTGGTCGGAGCAGCATTGGGATCAGTCGGGTGAATGTGAACCTGTTTTGTCTCACCAGTCGATCGAAATGCTGACTCAGAAAGGTGCTTCTTAGCTCGCAACAAATCACTTTCGGATCTGCAGTTTTCGATACTCTTGTAGCTCTACCATCGCCAACCGAGCATCGGCGATCTTAGAGCCTTCTGGAAGCACTCTTCCGCCTTCTTCCGATTGCCCGTTACAGTGATCATGCATTTGGGACCAGGCATCTTCGTTTAAGATACACGTAACATGGTCGGGCCATGAACGCGTGCATGTCGGCCTTCCCGAATAGCGTGATAAGCGCCTGAAATCCACGACCTCAAAGGTCAACTTTTCTTTCCGGAAATGCTTGAATCACCAAAAACTACATCAAGGGCAATTTGGCCGAGTGACTTAGCCTTCTTTCCGTGAATGACTCCGTGGAAGCTCATGTTACTGGTACTGAGTCTGGACATCGGAATGCCCATTCCTTTCAACGTCTCCGCGTACAATATGTTCAGGCCAGTACCACCATCCATCAGGACTTTGGTCACCGAAAGTGCCCTCAACAATTGGGTCGACCACCAATGCTTGCCTCCTGTGGTGGCAATGTGCGTCGGGTGATCAGACTGGTCGAATGTGATGGCGGTCTGGGTCCATTTCAGATAATTGGGAGTCGCCGGAGCAACCAAGTTCACTTCCTGATTGATAGCCTTCAATCGACTTTTGCTTTCGACGTCAGCAAAAATCATCAGGGTGGAATTGACCTGGGGATATCCATCATCACTGTCATCTTTGTCCTCAACTTTGTCTGTTTCCTTATCCTTATCCTTGAGCTGTTTCCCTTGGAACTGCTGAATCAAGAGCCGACACTGTCGAGTGGTATGTTTCGGGTAAATGAGTTTACCCTCTTCATCTTATTTGTATGAATAAGACATGGCAAATCCAACACGTCGTTTCCATCCTGGTCTTTCACCTTCTTGGGGTTCCAAGGACCCTTGGGTTTCCCTTGAACTTTCTCGGGGTCATGACCAAGGCCTCTCCGGGAGCGGCTGGCTCGGCTTTGCGCTTATGCTTCCGACTGGAATTTACTCCGCCGGCCTCATTGGTGGCCGATTTATATTTACCACTCCGGAGCCGATCCTCGTCTTCACCATTTGCATACTTGGTGGCAATCTCCATCATCCGACTCAGGGTCATATCTCCGGTTCGACCAAATTTCAAACTCAACTCTCTGATCTTGACACCTTCTTTGAAGGCACAGATCGCCCGGGTGATCGATACATTCTCGATCGTGTGGTGCAAAGTGATCCACCTCTGGATATAATCTCTCAAAGTTTCACTCGACTTTTGCACACGATCGCAACTCCGCCAATCCCGCCGGGTCGCTTGCAAGTTCCTTCAAATGTCCTGACAAACACTCGGGCAAGATCTTCCCAAGTGTAAATACTGCTGGGTGCTAACTGATTCAACCACGCCCTGGCTGAACCCTCCAACATAAGAGGCAAATGTTTCATGGCTACCTCATTGTTGCCACCGCCGATCTGAACAGCCACTCGGTAATCTTCAAGCCAAGTGTCAGGCTTGGATTCACCGATGAACTTATCGACTCGATCGCCAACTTTGAAGTTGGGAGGAATCACCGCGGCTCGATGGCTCTTTGAAACACTCTGGTCCCGAGACATGAACTCTACGCTGGAGGGACATCTCTATCATGGCCGTCTCGGTGAGCTCTGTTCTGTCGACCAAACCTTGAACGATAATAGATCTCGCATCAAAGTCACGGTTCTCGGGTCGACCGGAACTCTTCGCCAACTTGGCCGGCATCTCGCCGCCCCGCTGCCGAGGAACGTATGATCCACCCCTTGGGGGAGGAGTGGGCACTCGATGTCGGTCGTTGTGATCGAATCGGTGCTCATACTGCTCGCGGCCCTTGTACTGATCATCACGCCGGCCCCCACGTTCCTCACGCCTCGGGGGCGATCTCGGACTATGGGCCGACTGGACTGAATTCGCAGCGACGGATCGGCTGTGAATCCTGTTCCGCTGATCGTGATACAACTGAGTTTTGATCTCCTGCCGCCCGGAGCAGATCTACGATTTGCAGCAAACCTCTACCCGCCCGACCGGGAAGGCTGAATTGACTTCGCTATCTGGCGGCAGCTGCTAAATTCTGAATCGGAGTTCGATATACCTGAGTTGGCGGTTGAAAGAGCCGACGTCGATCGGATTCTGAACCCTCCGTCACAAGGCTCGTCGAGTACTCGCTGAAGGTTCTCCAGTCGAGTGTGCTCAGCCAGGTTGGCCAAGCGCGCATCTTCCAAGGCACGAGCCTCGGGGGTTTCTCCAACGATAGGAGTGTGAAGTGCATCCATGTTCCGACGGCGAAGCTCCTCTCTCTGGAGCGAAGTGAGGGGCTCGGGCAAGTACTCTTCGTGGGCTTGCTCCGGATCGCCTCCACCGTCACCTCCGTTGGTGCGGGTGAATCCGGGGGGACTGCGTGGCCCATCGACCATCAGAACCTCTGCCGCCGGGTCACTGCTATCGCATTCAGACGCAGTCTCTAAGGAGCCAGTCGACAGGTCGAACAGGCCGTAGAGAGATTCGACGGGCTCGATTGCCGCGACTTGGGGGTGGCCGACTGGCGGGCCACCGCATGCCTCACCCACCGCTGAAGCCTCGACCGACCGGAACGCTTGCGCCGGCGGGAGACTGGGAGCGAGGACAAGACAGAGCCGACCCATCTTGGGTCAACGGTTGCCGCAGGAGGACGCCATGACACACGCCGAAAAGTAGCCGCCTCATGGACGGGAGCGGCCCACGTTGAGTGGAGCCTCCTGAAGCCGGAGTCGTCGGCGTTAACGTGAGCGCACCGAGACGGATCTCGTGGCCGTCGACTGTAACTCCACCTGAAACCATGATGCCGGAGATCGAAAGAATCCCAACTTCTCCAACAAATCGCTAGAACACCGGCCCCATGGTGGGCGCCAACTGTCATGGTTCTAAGTCTGACAGTAGAATGGGGGGTAGGTATGGAGAGGCAAGTTCCTAGCTATGGAGTAGTTGTATGCGCAAGGGATTTACGAGTTCAAGCCCTTCTCGGAGGAAGTAATAGCCCTACGTCTCGGAGCCCGGAGGCGGTCGACTGGATTATATGCGTATGTGTTACAGGTGGGTGCGAACCCTTCTACCGTGGAGGAGGGGGTGGCTTATATAGAGTGCGCCAGACCCCACCGCCCACGAAAGCGAGGGTTAAGGTTAAGAAGGCTAGGCGTTCATCGGTAACGCCTTACATAAAGTGTCATTATGATCATAAAGACTATTTAACTACAGACCGTTTGGGCACCGAGTGGCTCTTGGACTTCTGGTGGTCGAGTGGGTCTTCATGGTCGAGTGTCTTTGAATCTGTCGAGTGGAAACCTACCAGGTCGACTGGAAGGCCGCTTCTCTTGCGAGTGTCCTTGTGGAGGGTACCTTTGGGCAGGTCTATGACCCTACCCCAGGTACATGACTTCATCACTACCCATATCATCAATATTAATCAAGCAGGAGTAGGGTATTACCTCCATCGAGAGGGCCCGAACCTGGGTAAAAACATCGTGTCCCTTGTCTCCTGTTACCATCCGCCTAGACGCACGTTCGGGACCCCCTACCCGAGATCCGCCGGTTTTGACACCGACATTGGCGCTTTCATTGAGAGTTCCTCTGTGCCGACATTGGTGCTTTCATTGAGAGTTCCTCTGGGGAGGACACAACTCAAGCCCTGAACTTAAAGTCAGGCAGCGGGCTAGATTCATTGGACAACCTCCAAGAACCCAAGCTTCCAAGTTCGGAAACGTCTTGGCCCCTGAGTCTTAGATCGAACGGGGTTCGGAATTTAATTCCACCCGCCCACCCAAACATAAGCGATCTATCCCAAATCCGGCAAGAGCCTGGTGAAACAGTACATTATTACTGGGCCAGATTCCTCCTAGTTATGGACAGGATAAAGGATTGCCGCGAGGAAGACGCAATCTCATTCTTCTGCAATAATTGCACGGACAAGGGAATCCTAAACGCCATAAGTCGTCGTGAAATTACATGCTTCACTGACTTGGCGTCCATAGTACGCAAGACTGCGCGATGGAGAGCGCCTGGAAAACCGAAATCAAATTTTGGGATAATCTGGCCCCGAATACGACCCTAGTGAGAAATAAAAGGGTGCATCATCACCGGGCACCTGGGTTACATACCAAAAATCAAAAACCCCCCAAAGGGCATGGAACCGTACTGGAGGGATGGCTTAATGGACCCTGCAAAATTCATAGCACAGAGGGCGCCACTCCAACTCATAGCCTTAGAGCATGTTGGATACTACGGCAGGTGGCCAAAAGTGGCGAAGAGCTCTTAGCTCGAGCACCAGCCCAGCAATACCAAGACGGTATTAACAGTCTTGAGACTTTCGCATCAAATAATATGCGGAAACGAACACTCCGCAGCCTTGACGAAGTCTACCAGGTAGCAACAATAAATCCATCGAGTGACACGGCTATAACCTTTAACGCAAGAGAAGAACCTAAATTCAGAACAGCCCGAGCACCAGCCGCATTGGTCCTCAGTCCAAAAGTGGGACTTTGCCGCCTTACCAAGGTACTCATGGATGGCGGCAGCGGATTAAACCTCATCTACGAGGAAACCCTTCGAAAAATGGAAATAGACTGGAGCCGCATTGAGCAAAGCATCACAACCTTTAGAGGAATAATCCCCAGTCGGGAAGCATGCTGTATAGGAAAGATCTGCTGGATGTGGTGTTGACGCCGGACAATTATAGGTCCGAGGAGGTCACATTCCAAGTAGCCCCGTTCAGCAGCGGATATCACGCGCTATTAGGGCAAGAGGCATTCACAATTTTTCAAGCTATACCCCATTACGGGTACATGAAGCTCAAAATACCCGGACCCAACGGAATTATCACTCTCGCTAGTGACCCGGACATAGCGCTCCGCACCAAAAATAAAACAGCTGCACTTTCCCTTGAGGCACTATCTGAAGCCCTAGCGGCAGAGGAACTCATTGTGCTGCGCTCCACGGTGAACAGGGACGATGTGATACTCGATAAGAGATCAAGTCCACCTCTTTTAAACCGGCAGACGAAATAGTCAAATTCCAAGTCCATCCAACGGACCCTACAAAAACGGCCTCCATCAGGGCACAATTAAACCCTAATGTGGACGCCGCACTATGAGAATTCCTACGCGAAAATTGGGACATTTTTGCCTGGCACCCTTCAGACATGCCAGGAATCCCACGCCGGCTGGCCGAGCATAGCCTAAATATCCTAAAAGGATTCAAGCCAGTCAAAAAAGCTCTTCGGCGAGATAGGCCATGGGAGAGGAGCTAGCCAAACTATTGGAGGCCGGATTCATCAGAGATATTAAACATCCGGACTGGCTAGCAAACCTGGTAATGGTACCAAAGAAGGACAAATCCTGGCGCCTATGTGTCGATTTTAAGGACCTTAACAAGGCTTGCCCAAAGGATCCCTTCCCCCTCCCATGCACCGATCAAATTATTGACGCTACCGCAGGACACGATTCATTGTGTTTCCTCGACGCATACTCCGGCTACCACCAAATTAAGATGGCAGAGCCAGACCAAGCCGCAACGGCATTCATCACTCCATACGGCCCATTCTGCTTCAACACAATGCCCTTTGGG
Organism: Aegilops bicornis; assembly: GCA_021605145.1. Lineage (NCBI taxonomy): Eukaryota > Viridiplantae > Streptophyta > Magnoliopsida > Poales > Poaceae > Aegilops > Aegilops bicornis. The sequence goes on along the minus strand of CM038675.1, from coordinate 123,666,522 downwards.
CTCAAAACACCGGCGCAACATATCAGCGCATGATTCAGACATGTCCGGCAAACCAGATCGGCAAAACAGTGGAGGCATACGTAGACGATGTGGTCGTCAAATTCAAGCATGTCGAAACCCTAGTCGACGACTTGAGGCTCACATTCGATAATCTCCAAACATATGACATCAAGCTCAACCCGAAAAAATGTGTTTCCGGCGTACCAGCCGGAAAGCTCTTGGGCTTCATTGTATCCGGTAGAGGAATTGAAGCAAACCCAACCAAGACCCGAGCACTGTCACAATTGGATATCCCCAAAGACCTCAAACAAATACAAAAATTGATTTGGATGCGTGGCGGCTCTAAGCCGCTTTATCTCCCGCTTAGGAGAAAAGGCATTACCCTTTATCGCCTCCTCACAAGACCGAACACTTTGAGTGGACGGATGCCGCCACGGCCGGACTCGAAGAAATCAAAGCCATATTGGCAACAAATCCGGTCCTGGCCTCGCCCAACATGGGCGAACCGATGCTATAATACATCGCAGCAACCCATCAAGTTGTAAGCGCGGTGCTTGTTGTCGAACGAGAAACGGATGAACACAAGTTCCCTCTCCAAAAACCAGTTTACTATGTGTCCACTGTCCTAACTCCATGCAAGTCATGGTACCCGCATTATCAAAAGATAGCATATGCGGTGTTCATGGCATCCCGGAAGCTGCGACACTACTTTCAAGAGTGTTCGATAACAGTAGCCTCCGAAGTACCTCTTAATGACATTATAAACAATCGCTGACGTTAACGGGCCGGATTGCTAAATGGGCCATAGAGCTCCTCCCGTTCGACATAACCTACAAGCCACGGCGAGCTATCAAGTCGCAAGTTTTGGCTGACTTCGTCGCCGAATGGACTGAAGCCGAACTCCCTAAAGAGTACGACGCATATTCCAACTGGATCATGCACTTCGACGGCTCCAAAATGTTGGCGGCTGGGGCTGGCGATCGCTCGACGTCCCCAACCGGAGATACAGTCCAATACGTACTTCAAATAATGTACACGGACTCCAACAATGCAGCCGAATACGAGGCCCTTCTAGATGGTCTCCGGATGGCAGTCTCCATGGGCATTCAACGCCTAGAGGTGTGCGGGGATTCGAACCTCGCGATATCCCAAATAGGGGACTTTGATGCCAAGGATCCAAAAATGGCAGCTTATCGCAATGCCGTCCTAAAAAAGTCAGCTCGGTTTGAGGGGCTCGAATTTCACCATATAGCCCGGGATAACAACCAGGCAGCAGACGTGTTGGCACGCATTGGCGCAAAGCGCGATGCCGCCCCCCAACATCTTCCTAGAGAGGCTTTTCAAGCCATCCGTATTATGGGAGGGAGAGTCCGGAAATAACAACCCGGACTCAACCACACTGCCCCACACCGAACATTCTGACATAGTTGGTGGTTCCACCAACGAAACAACACCGTCAGCCCACGCAATAATGGCAGTAATTGCCCCGTGGACAAAACCATTCCTAGCCTACCTAACTAGGCAGGAACTTCCCGAGGACCAAAATGAGGCCTGCTGCATAGTGCAGAGGTCTAAAGCCTATAAAGTCCATGAGGGAGAGTGAGGGAGTCCTGGACTAGGGGGTGTCCGGATAGCCGAACTATCATCTTTGGCCGGACTCCTAGACTATGAAGATACAAGATTGAAGACTTCGTCCCTTATCCGGATAGGACTTTCCTTGGCGTGGAAGGCAAGCTTGGTGATACGGATATGTAGATTTCCCACCATTGTAACCGACTCTGTGTAACCCTAACCCTATTTGGTGTCTATATAAACCGAAGGGTTTTAGTCCGTAGGGATCTAACAACAATCATACCATAGGCTAGCTTCTAGGGTTTAGCCTCTCCGATCTCGTGGTAGATCTACTCTTGTACTACCCATATCATCAATATTAATCAAGCCGGAGTATGGTATTACCTCCATCGAGAGGGCCCGAACCTGGGTAAAAACATCGTGTCCCTTGTCTGCTGTTACCATCCGCCTAGACGCACAGTTCGGGACCCCCTACCCGAGATCCGCCGGTTTTGACACCGACATTGGTGCTTTCATTGAGAGTTCATCTGTGTCATCACCGATAGGCCCGATGGCTCCTTCGATCATCAACAACGATGCGGTCTGGGGTGAGACCTTTCTCCCCGGACAGATCTTCATATTCGGTGGCTTTGCACTGTGGGCCAATTCGCTTGGCCATCTGGAACAGATCGAAAGCTACGCCCCTGGCCATCAGGTCAGGTTTGGAAGTCTAACTACACGGCCGACATCTGCGGAGACTTGATCTTCGGCGGATTCGAGCCGCAGCCGAGCGTGCCGCACTATCTCGATGGGCATGATCTAACTCTGTCGCCGAACAAGGTGTCACGGAGGTCAAGATTAGTGTCCGCTCCGAACATTGATTCGGAGCCGATCTCGCCGATCGAGGATGGTTGGTTGGACACCACCTCGGGGGCTGAAATCTCTATGGCGATCGAGCCGAACACCATCCCTGTCCGTCGCGAAGCTCGTGACTCCCAGGTGCCGGACTCCTCTCCGGACTCCGAACCTTCCGTGCCCCTGCCAGGGGCGCCGGTTATGGAATTCACCGCCACGGACATCTTTCAGCACTCGCCCTTTGGCGATATCCTGAACTCATTAAAGTCTCTCTCTTTTTTAGGGGAGCCCTGGTCGAACTATAGGAAGGTTGGGATTCGGACGACGAAGAAATTCAACGCCCACCCACCACCCACTTTGTAGCCACTGTCGATGATTTAACCGACATGCTCGACTTCGACTTCGAAGACATCGACGGTATGGACGACGATGCCGGAGACGATCAAGAGGCAGCGCCCACGGGGCACTGGAAGGCCACCTCGTCATATGACATATACATGGTGGACATCCCAAAAGATGGGAATGGCGATGGAACGGCGGAGGACGACCCCTCCAAGAAACAAACCAAGCGCCGACGTCAGCGGCGCCGCTCTAAATCCCGCCACAGTAAAAACGGCAATTCCGGCACGGGAGACAATAATACCCCGGACAGTGCCTAAGATGACCCCCTCCAGCAGGACTCAGCGCAGGAGGAGGGAGAAGCAAGCCCGCACGACAGTGCAGCAGAAAGAGAAGTAGAGGACGATAATTATGCGCCCCCCTCCGAAGACGAGGCAAGCCTCGACGACGATTTAATTCGTCGTGCTGAGGACCACTGTCGAACAAGAGCGCTTTTAAACGCAGGCTCATGGCCACGGCAAGCAGCCTCAAGAAAGCAGCAACAGCTTAGAGCTGACCAAGACCTGCTAGGCGATGATGGACTGAAGTCCTTGCAGCCGAAGAGTATGAACTCGAACGCCCCTCCAAAAGCTACCCCAAACGCAGGCCGTTGCCTCGATCATAGGATGAAGCACCCACGTCACTAGCGCACGACATGGCAGACCGGCCACCCCGTGGCCACGACAGAGAAGCCTCTCAGCCCTCCACTCAAGCCACGCCCCGACGCCGCTCAAAAAGTACCAAGGCACGGGAAAACGCGCCAGACTTGCGAGATATATTGGAGGATAAGGCAAAGCATACAAGATCGATCTACAGATCACATGGGCGCCCAACGACTCGGGATGATTACCGTCACGCCGGATACAAAGAAACCCGCCGGGCGTACACAAGAGACAAAGCTCATATGAGCTACGCCGTGATATAGCCCAATCTGAGGCGCCAAGACACCCACTATGCTTCACAGATGAAGTAATGGATAATCAAATCTCGAGGGCTTCAAACCCGTAAACATCGAATCATACGATGGTACCACAGATCCTGGGTCCGGATCGAGGACTATCTCCTCCATATCCACATGGCCCATGGTGATGATCTACATGCCATCAAATACCTCCCACTCAAGCTTAAAGGACCAGCTCGACATTGGCTCAACAGCTTGCCGCCAGAGAGTCAATCGGTTGTTGGGAGGACCTGGAAGCCGCATTCCTTGATAACTTCTGTGGCACATATGTGCGACCACCGCACGCCGATGACCTTAGCCATATAATTCAGCAGCGGAAGAATCGGCCAGACAATTACGGACGCGGTTCCTAACAAAGAAAAATCAGATCGCCGACCGTCCGGATGCAAGAGGCGCTTAGCAGCCTTCAAACACAACATCCGCGATGAGTGGCTAGCCCGGCACCTAGGACAGGAAAAGCCGAAATCCATGGCAGCCCTCACCACACTCATGACCCGCTTATGCTGGAGAGGACAGCTAGCTAGCTCGAAGCAACAACTTGGCCAAACACCCCGGTAGTTCGGATACCAAGGACAGCAATGGCAGGTCGCGTCAACAAGCATAAACGCCGCGTGATTAACGGTGATAATGTCAAGAAAGACAAGATAAATGCCAGATTCAGAGGCTCTAAACCCGGTCGGTGAAGAAGCCATTCAAAAGAAATACCCGGGCCCGGCCCAACTTGGACCGAATACTCGATCGCTTGTGCGGATACATGGCACCCCGAAAAACAGCCAACCACACCAACAGGGATTGTTGGGTGTTCAAGCAAGTAGGCAAGCTAAGTTACCAAAACAACGACAAGGGCTGCATAGCGATGACGAGGAAGAGCCCGGCCGCCACGAACAATAGAGGACAGAAGGGCTTTCCCACACAAGTGCGGACGGTGAACGTGATATACGCAACCCACATACCCAAAAGGGAGCGGAAGCGTGCGCTAAGGGACGTATATGCGATAGAGCCAGTCGCCCCGAAGTTCAACCCATGGTCCTCCTGCCCGATCACCTTTGATCGAAGGGACCACCCCACTAGCATCCGTCACGGCACCATAGACCACCCCACAAAGACGACCTTTAAAGGCGTCATACCAGGTGTAGAGGCCAATTGTACAGGCTCAGTTACACTCGAAGTGGTCTTCGGATCCCCGGATAACTTCCGAAGCGAAGAGTTAATCTTCGATATAGTCCCGTTCTGCAGCGGCTATCACGCGACCGCTTGGACGAACCGCATTTGCAAAGTTCAATGCGTTGCCGCGACTACGCATACCTCAAGCTCAAGATGCCAGGCCCTCGAGGAGTAATCACGGTCAATGGAAACACCAAACGCTTCCTCCGAACGGAGGAGCACACGGCGGCCCTCGCGGCGGAGGTGCAAAGCAGCCTCTCACAGCAATTCTCGAGTCCGGCTATTAAACGTCCGGCCACCGTCAAGCGCGCCCGGAGTAACCTACAACAAGACCGCCTAGCATGATCAGAGCACGCGTAGCAATCCGGCCCCAATCCCAGCCCTCGCGAACTCGTGAAGCCAGTACTACGCGCACGTAATTGCGCTCTGAAGCACCATGGGCATAGGGGACGGGCCACGACCAAGACGCCTGCACGCGGCTAGACCGCACTAGGGGCTCCCGTTTGTGTCATTCCTTTTTTTATTATCTTTTTCTTCCTTTTACTTTCAGGACTCTGTTCTCCAGAAGCCCTGTCCGGCATTCGTCCCGAACTCACGATGCAATAGCCAGGGAAGCAGAAAGCTATGTCGAGTGTCCAGGTGGTCTCTACTACGAGCATTATACCTGTTTTACATACCATCCCGCAGCTTACCCCTGGAGGTGGACATGTTAAATAGTCCCATCCCTTGCTTATCGCACTATTTGTATCGTTATGCTTCCATTGTAGTACCTTTTTGAATAAACAATACATAGCTTCTGCCTATTATTGCACTCCTTTATTTATCTATATATATGTTCATTTCATGACATGTTGCACCCGTACACTTTGGTACGGCTAATACACCAGGGGCTTAAGTACCCCAAAAGTATGGTGTGATAAGTCCGAACACTTTCACAAGTGCGGCACCCCGAACTTATAGCATTATATGCATCGGCTCCGAATCATGTCTTGGGTCAATAGCTGGGTTTGCCCGGCTCCCATGTTTTGGTACCTTACGTTCCGTTATATCGGCTAAGGTAAGGCTGGGAGAACCAACTGCGATTGTGCCCGGTTGAGCTGGGTTGAGCACCTCGGTGGAGAAAGCTAAAACTGACCGTCATGATAGGGCGAGAGTCGGTCGCTGTTCGAGAGGTTTTTTCGGGTCCCTAAAGACTTATGCCGCTTAGAGCGAGGAGTCGGCATTGTCCGCCAAGGCATGGATAGCGCCCCGAACTCGGTCTTCTGAATACTAGGGGCTTCACCGAAATTTAAAATTATAGAATTCTATGGCTAAGTGAGAGTGTTCAAGCACTATAAGTCCGGTTGCCTTGTTCGTTGCGTTGAGCGCCTCCCTCGAAGGACCCAAGAATGGGAACAAGAGCGCTCAAGTTTATCCCAAACACCCCAGCACTCGTGGCATGGGGGCTGAAGCCAACGACTTACCATCTCTCATATTTGATAAACGGCCGCCTGAAGGTAATATTTTAAATTCTAAGCGTTGCTTAGCGCATATGAACAAGTTTTCAGCGTACATGATAACAAATGCGAGTCTATTAAAAAATTACATCTTTGGAGCATTCACCCGCTATACGGAGGGCACCCTTCAGGACGCCCTCATAGTACATTTCGGGCTTGCGATGCTCCTTGCCCTTCGGTGGCCCGTCCGTCACAAGCTTCTCCGCATCCAGCTTGCCCCACTACACTTTAGCACGGGCAAGGGCCCGACGGGCACCTTCAATGCAGACGGAGCACTTGATGACTTCAATCCATGGACATGCGCCCACCACCGCTGCACTAGCCCAAGTAGCTCCTGTGCATGGCTTCCAATGGCCACAGCCGAACTATGAGGCCCTTCATGCCCTGTTCGGCGACCTTGTGGAGCTCGACCAGCTGCTTCAGCTGGTCGCTCAGGGGCACCGGACGTTCAGCCTCAACATACTGAGACCATAACACCTTCTCCGTCGAGCTCCCCTCCTTGGCGCGGTAGAACGCGGCAGGATCAGACACACTACGTGGCAGATCTGCGAATGCTCCTGGAGAGCTTCGGATTCGGGTAAGTAATAGGTAATTCACTTTCACATGCTGGCTTTGCATAAAGAATGCCTTACCCACCGCTATCTTCTTTAACGATTCAATCTCTTGGAGGGCTTTTTGGGCTTCGGCCTTAGCGGCTTTGGCACTCTCAAGAGCCGAGGCGAGCTCGGACTCTCGAGTCTTCGAGTCACACTCCAAACTCTCGTGTTTTTCCACGAGAGCCTGGAGCTCTTGCCGCACCTCCGCCACCCACACCTCCTGCTTCTCTCGCTCGATAAGCTCCGCGGCCGCTTTGCTTTCGGCCACGGACACCGCTTCCTTCAGGGTCGCCACCTCGTTCGTGGCCCCTACAATACCCACGTTACTCCTGTCATTTTTGCAACCAAATCCTTTCTGTAAGGTATTTCTTTAATAAGGTATTACTTACCTTCCTTGTCCTCGAGCTGCTTCTTGGCAAGGCCGAGCTCGTTCTCGGACCGCTGTTGCTCTGCTTCAATGCGACCTCCATCGATGCAAGGCGCATGTCGGCAGCCTTTGCATTCCCATATTGACATACTTATGTTAGACTCCTGCGTATATCTTTTTAGATCCTTAGTCCGCTTTTCTTTCCAACACCGGACTAAGCATCAGGGCTACTGTCTATGCGGTAATATTTTTACATATTCTAAACTTACCTCAAAGCCTGTTAGAAGGCTGGTACAGGCTTCAGCCAGCCCGCTCTTGGCGGATCGAACTCTCCGGATCACCACACTCATAATAAAGGCGGTGCTCCTCATCGATGGAGGCGCCTTTAAGCGCCTCCAAAGAAGCTATCCAGTGCCTCCGGATGGACGGAGGTCACCGCATCGTAGTCTTACCCTTCTTACGAAGGGGCCGCTATTTGGACTTCGGAACCACTAAGGTTCTGCAGACGGAGTCCGACATGTGGCCAGACTTTAGAGCCCTCCGGGGTCTCGTCCCCTTCACGCCCGGAGTCCGGGAGGTCGCCTTCTTGGCGCTTCCAGACCACCTCCTCTGGCTGGGCCCCTTTTGGGACTCCACCGCGGTGTCGCTGGCGACACGAGGAGAGGAGGCGGTCGGAAGTGAAGTACTATTCACATCCGACGAGCCCAGTGGAGCCGCCGACGAAGCGGCAAGCTCGCCTTGGGCGGGCTACATGGTCATATTCGGCGTTAGAAGACACTATGTGACAAATAAAAAGTCATGAACTATTCCGGAGTCCGGACACTTACGATCTCGCCAGGGGCTTAGCCCTTGGTGGCCACTCCTCCTCGTCGTTGTTGGTGTTGGTGGAGAAGTCCGGAGGGAGGGTCCTTCCTTTCTTGAACCCTCCGGTCTCCCCAGCTGGGGCGACCTTTCTTTTCTTCTCTCCCCCCGCTGGGGGAGAGGCCGCTGTTTCCTCCTCGTTTTCACGGGAGGAGTCCGCGTCCGAGTCGTCGGACTCCTGGCGCCGGGCACTCCTTCGAGTCCCCGTGGCCTCCTTCTTGGCCTTCTTCTCCGGCACCACATGAGGTGCCGGAGTCAGCAGCCCCGTCAATCGGGCATCCGCTGGGTCTTCTGGCAAGGGGGCCGGACAGTTAATCTGTCCGGACGTCTTCACCGATCTGTCAAAGGTTAGGGAGTTTTAGATCCCGCATAGAGTCAAACTATGAAAAAAGAGTCCCATAAAGGGTAAAATAACTTACCTCGCTAGCTTGATGCTGCGAGCTGAATCCACGATCTTCGGTAGCGGATGTGGGAGCCTCAGCGCCCTTGAACAGCACCTTCCAGGCATCTTCGTACGTAGTGTCGAAGAGCCTTTTCAGAGTTGGGTGTTGTGCCGGATCGAACTCCCACAATTTGAAGGCCCGTTGTTGGCATGGGAGAATCCGGCGGATGAGCATCACCTGGATTACGTTGACAAGCCTGAGATTCTTGTCCACCAGGTTTTGGACGCAGGTTTGGAGTCCGGACAGCTCATCCGAATCCCCCCACGTCTGGACCGTCTCTTTCCATGATGTGAGCCGTGTGGGGAAGCCAGATCGAATTGGGGCCGCCGCCCATTTAGAGTCGCATGCTCGGTGATGTAGAACCACCCCGATTGCCACCCCTTTATTGTCTCCACAAAGGAGCCCTCGAGCCATATGACTTTGGCCATCTTGCCAACCATGGCGCCTCAAGACTCCGCTTAGCGGCCGCCCACTACCTTCGGCTTGACATTGAAGGTCTTCACCATAAACCAAAGTGGGGCTGGATGCAGAGGAAGGCCTCGCATACCCATTTATAAACGCATTTAGATGTTGAGGATGAAATTCGGGGCCAGATCGTGGAAATCTAGGCCATAGTAGAACATGAGCCCCCGGACAAATGGGTGAAGTGGAAACCCTAGTCCACGGAGGAAGTAGGGGAGGAACACCACCCTCTCATGTGGCCTGGGGGTGGGGATGAGTTGCCCTTCATCGGGCAGCCGATGTGCGACGTCGTCGGACAAGTATCCGGCCTTCCACAACTTTTTTACTTGGCCCTCCGTGACAGAGGAGACCATCCACCTGCCTCCCGCTCCGGACATGGCTGGAGATGGTTGAGGAAGGATGTGTGGACTTGGGCGCTGGAGCTCAGAGTGCGCGGAAATGGATGAGCAAGGGAGGAGGAAGGCGAGGGTGAAAAGGGTGGATCCTTATCCCTTATATGGACGGACGAGGCTATGCGTCCCCACCAGCCCCGATAAAACTCGCTTATCTCCCAAGCGCCACAATCAATGGCACGGTTGGGTTACCCACGTCCGTATTGATGAGAATCCCGGAATAAGGGGGCATGATCTACGCTTTGATAAGACGTGCCAAGGAAACCGCCTCGCTAAACGCGCTGAGGTGGAACAGTAAAAACGATTCGAATAAAGGCCTAGCCGTGGTGTGATGTCACGCCGCGGAATACGTTAGCAGATCTGTGCAAAAATTATTCTCTCTACGGTAGTATGTGGAACTTGTTTTGCAGAGCCGGACACTATCCTTGTGTTCAAAACCTTCTATGAAGTATTCATAGGAGGAACCCGCCTTGCAATGCCGAAGACAATATGCGCACCGGACTCGTCGTCATTGAAGCCTGGTTCAGGGGCTACTGAGGGAGTCCTGGACTAGGGGGTGTCCGGATAGCCGAACTATCATCTTTGGTCGGACTCCTAGACTATGAAGATACAAGATTGAAGACTTCGTCCCTTGTCCGGATAGGACTTTCCTTGGCGTGGAAGGCAAGCTTGGCGATACGGATATGTAGATTTCCCACCATTGTAACCGACTCTGTGTAACCCTAACCCTATTCGGTGTCTATATAAACCGAAGGGTTTTAGTCCGTAGGACGAACAACAATCATACCATAGGCTAGCTTCTAGGGTTTAGCCTCTCTGATCTCGTGGTAGATCTACTCTTGTACTACCCATATCATCAATATTAATCAAGCAGGAGTAGGGTATTACCTCCATCAAGAGGGCCCGAACCTGGGTAAAAACATCATGTCCCTTGTCTCCTGTTACCATCCGCCTAGACGCACAGTTCGGGACCCCCTACCCGAGATCCGCCGGTTTTGACACCGACAGAGAGCTTTATAAGAAAAGCACAACCGAAGTCCTTCAAAGGTGTATCTCCGAAGAGGAAGGGCGGAATCTCCTGGCTGAAATTCACGCCAGACTCGGTGGGCACCATGTCGCAGCCCGGGCCCTTGTAGGCAAGGCCTTCCGTACAGGATGTTATTGGCCGACGGCGAGGCAGATGCTCGGGACTTAGTCCAACGATGCATCGGTTGCCGACTCTTTGCTAATCAAAGCCACATGCCACCCACCGCCCTCAAAACTATACCCATCACCGGCTCTTTGCGGTGCAGGGGCTTGACATGGTTGGACCCCTTAAAGGAGGAACCCACAAGCAAAAATACCTATTGGTCATGGTGGATAAATTCACCAAATGGATAGAGGCCAAGCACAGAAGACGGCCGAATCCGAACCGGTGATAGACTTCATATCGGGGTAGTACACCATTACAGCGTCCCGTAGCATCATCACCGATAACGGCACGAACTTCACGGGCCGACGAGGTCAAACTCGTGCAAAAACATGGGCATCAAGCTCGACTACGCTTCAGTCTATCACCCCCAAACTAACGGTCAAGTCGAGTGAGCAAATGGTCTAATCATGAGCGGCATTAAACCCAGGCTAGTGCGGTCCCTCAAGGAATCTAACACGCACTGGGTAGAGGAGCTCGACTCCGTACTCTAGGGGCTGCGGACCACGTCGAATCGCACTACCGGATTCACACCATTTTTATGGTATATGGCGCAGAGGCAGTTTTGCCCTGCGACATAATTCATGACTCACCTCAAGGCGCATGTACAAAGAAAGAGAAGCCGAGCTCGATCGGCAGGACAGCTTGGACGCCTTGGAGGAGGAGCGTGACGTGGCAAAAGCTCGTTTCGCATTCTATCAACAGCAGGCTCGAAGATATCAAAGCAGGGAAGTACGGGCCAAAGCTTACAATGTTGGCGAACTAGTTCTACGCCTGCCGGACAAGAAAAAGGACAAACTCAAGCCCAAATGGGAGGGTCCCTTCATCATCGACCAAGTCCTAACCGGCGGAGCGTACCGTCTGCGAAACGCATCGGATAACCGACTCGAGCCGAACCCATGGAACGCAGCCCGTCTCCGAAGATTCTACGCCTAGCGCCGGATTCTGAGTTCGTCTCATTCCTCCGTCTATATTTTATACTTTAAGCTGTCTTTTATTTCTCTCCTTCTCCCTCCCTTTTTCCGAAGCCGTTAAAGGCTCGTTTTGCGCATTGTTCGCACACACTTGACGCGCTATCCGCGCTCATTATACCTGGGGGCTTCTTTAACAGAAGCTTATTTGTACGGGCTTTATGCCCAATTTTATTCACCATTATATGCATCGATATGACTTAAGTTTTGGCCAAGCTGGGTTGCGTGGCTCCTGTGCTTACCCCTACGTTCCCGATTGTTCGGCTAGGTGGTAAAGGGAGCACCTCTGCGATTGTTACCACTGGTCACCGGACGTGTACCTCAGACCGGGTGAAGCCGAAAGCTAGCGTTCTTAAGGGAATATTCGGTCGGTGAACTAAAAGACGATTTTTATTTTTCATTTATATGCCCCAGATGCTTTTACGCTTTTTTCGCAGTGGGACATGCACTTTAGGGCATGCCTCCTGTGGAAAGGAACCCCTAACGGAACTATTCTCCTGGAAGATGTTTCTTACTAACCATGTAATATAACATAACTAGTTGGGCACTTGTCTGATAAAGCACTCATGACCCCTACGCCTGGTCTCCACGCATGCCCCGGTTTTTACATAACCGCGAGGGGATTCGGACACACTCTGGACTATTGGGTCCCGAGGTTGAAACGGAAAGGTCCGCTACGACAAACGATCTACAATCCGGCTAGAAGGCATTTTACATGTCATTTTAAATTACATAGTCAAATTGACTGATTGTATTCCTCTTCAATGTCGTCTAAAATGCTGTCTAGTTTGCTGATCCTGCTGGGAATACTTTATGCCAACTCTACTTGGCCGTACACTAAGCTCACAGGGGATCTCCTTCCCGTCGGGCCCCACAGTCCGACCTCGGCCATGTGGTCCGGGTCCGCCTTCATGTACCGCGTCTTCACCATGGCCCGAGCCTCCTGGCGCCTTGACGACAGGCCGATATCTTCCATAGTCGGAGCGCCGCCGTGCTCCTGAAGCTTCTCTGCAAGCTCTCCAAGGCCTTGAGCGGGGAGATAGATGGCCACAAGGCACAGGCGACGCCTTTCATCACCTGCCGAACTCGTTCGCTTGATTGCAATAGCTCGGGAAGAAGGTCACCCATAGAACCGGCATTTCCTCTTCAGGGGCGACCGTGAGCATACCTCTGAGACATAACTCTGTTAATTGACTTCCTCGCGAACTCTTTTTCAAAGTTCGCTCAAGCACTTACTATAAATGCCGCGATGAAGTCGCCGATTCTCCTTCACGGAGTCGGCATACCGGGCACGAACATCCTTTAGTTCCTCACCCAAATAGAGTGTTGGCATCTTGGAGATTATTTTTCTCTTGCTTCACCCTTGTAAGCACATTCTCGCCGGCCTTCAACCGGCGCAAGAGATGTTGCTTGTCCGGATCTAGTCCGGCGCCATCTGCAATATTATTGTCAGATTTACACACACGCCTCACTTCACAACCTATTTATCTTTTGAAGCATATCATACCAGAGGGGGTCTCTGTGGCTCCCCCTGTAGCGGCTAGTGCGGCCTCAAGTTGGGCCTATCATTCTTCAAGCTCCTGGGACAGCCAGGTATTCTTTTTTGTAAGATCCTGCATAACAAATGATCCTTAAATCAGTTATTCTAACTACTTTAAATCTTGGGGGCTACTGGCATATATAACTGTCAAATTTCCTCAATCGTATGTCCTTTACATACTGCTCCGTGGCTCTGGCTAGACCATCTTGAGCGGCACGGAGGTGCGCATCTCACGAATTGAAGGCATTCAATGCCTCTTGGGAGAAACATGCGTCACGAAGAACTGTCCGGCGACGCCTGTGATTCATGGCGCTCTCCACCTCGGAGTTGGTGGCGGACAATCTGTCGGCATCCTCTGTCGGAGGAGCATCCGGCGCACGCCTCGTGCTCGCCTCCGCTTCTGGACCCGACTTTGGAGCCTGGCTGGCGGAGGCTCGATTGGCAACCTCTCCGGACTCAATCCGGCGAGCGCTCTTTTTCCTGAAAAGAGCACCAGCCTTAGTACGCCTTCCATGAATCAATCCTGGGAATATGGTGACGCGCCATACCGTTGCGGCGGCGTTTCGATCCGGACCGCACTTCTTTTTAGCCTGCGGGACGTCTTGCCCCTTGTTGGCTAGCCGCGAGCTTGGCCTCCTGCCTCAAGGCACCCCTGCGAAACACCATTGGTATACGGTGATCAAAAAGAAGCACGGATGGGTCATTATCGTAGTATTGGGACCTCGGTCTCGATTACTGTGAGGCTGGAAGTATTCCGGGGTGTCGGCCGTAATGGCAACCAAGGCATTATCGATGCTCAGTTGGTGAAATACCCCATCAATCAGCTCCACCAATATGTCCGGATCCTCTTGGGAGGCCGGATCGAGGAGCCTTTCCGGATCCTCGGGTTGTGGAGGCGGGCTGTTTATGTCTTTTACGGCCTGGCGCTGTTCCTGCGTCAAAATCACAAAATGAGATACCTAACCATGGGAATGCGGATCGGATGTGCAAAAAAGAAATGTCCGCTTATCCAGCTTCGAGGGTTGTTCATAGAAAATCCGTTCAATGGACTGACGCGGAGAAAATCTTCCTCTTCTCCCTTGTAGAGCGCGGACAAGGTCTTCACCAGATCGGTGACCGATCCTGGCCCCTTACGGCCATGACGGGTGGCATCGTCCTCCCCGTTGAAATCCCACATGGGGTGGCCCCTATACTGGAGCGGCTGCACCCCGCGCATAATACATGTGGCCATGACACCGATCATGGTCAGTCTGGAATGAGCTAACAATCTTATTCGGCTCATCAGGTAAAGGACGTCCCTGTCGTCTTCCTTCTAGGAGCTCCGCGGGCGCCAACTCAGGCGTTTCTTCAAAGGAGCATTGCTGAACTCCGGGAGACCGATCCGAACAGGATCCGGCAGTGGGACGTCCTCTATATAAAACCATTCCGAAGGCCAGTCTTCGGACGCCTTCTTCGGGGTTCCGGATAGATATCCGGTCCCGGCGATGCGCCACAGCTCAGCTCCGCCCACTTGATATATTGACCCCTCATGAGAACGGGGTACAAGGCAGAATAATCTCTTCCACAGTGCAAAATGAGCCTCGACGCCCAAGAACAGTTCGCAAAGGGCCACGAAGCCCGCGATGTGCAAAATGGAGGCAGGCGTAAGGTGGTGCAATTGGAGGCCGTAGAACTCCAAGAGCCCCCGGAGAAACGGATGAATTGGAAATCCGAGTCCTCTTACTAGATAAGAGGCAAAGCATACCCTCTCTCCTTTAGAGGGATCGGGGACACTCTCCGCTTGCTTTCCGCCCTTGTAGGTGGCAAGTCCGGCTCGAACCGGAACCATGAAGGCCGGGGGAAGAAATCCCTCGGTTTGGAGTGTCACTAGCTCGCTATCTTGAGACAGAGCATCTCTCCCAATTTCCAGGCTGAGGGCCGGGAGCGCGAGAGGAGGAGCCGCCTCGACTGTCCATGATGGAATGGATTTTTGTCAAAGGCGCTCCGATGAAAGCTCGCGGAGGGGGGATGGTGTGACTCAGATCTAGATCCTCGTCCCTTTTATAGGCGGCTCATTTGCGCAGCTAGGGGATAAGTGTAAAAATACCCTGGCTTTTCGCATTCATTCAAACACGTGGAAGATGGCCATTATTGGGCGTGGAAGCCAAGGAGCGCAACATTTATCAGAATCCGGACACTATTCGACAAGTATACGGAATTTGGAGAAGAACCCGCCTTGTAATGCCGAAGACAATCAACGCGCCGGACTCATCGCCATTGAAGCCTGGTTCGGGGGCTAATGAGGGAGTCTGGATTAGGGGTGTCCGGATAGCGAACTATCATAGTTGGCGGACTCTGGACTATGAAGATACAAGATTGAAGACTTCGTCCCGTGTCCTGGATGTGACTTTCCTTGGCGTGGAAGGCAAGCACAGCGTCTGGTATGTAGATCTCCTACCATTGTAACCGACTCTGTGTAACCCAAACCCCATCCGGTGTCTATATAAACCGGAGGGTTTTAGTCCGTAGGACGAACAACAATCATACCATAGGCTAGCTTCTAGGGTTTAGCCTCTCTGATCTCGTGGTAGATCCACTCTTGTACTACCCATATCATCAATATTAATCAAGCAGGAGTAGGGTATTACCTCCATCGAGAGGGCCCGAACCTGGGTAAAAACATCGTGTCCCTTGTCTCCTATTACCATCCGCCTAGACGCACAGTTCGGGACCCCCTACCCGAGATCCGCCGGTTTTGACACCGACAGAGGCGTTCCAAAAATTCGGATTTTTTAGATCTTGATGCTAAAATTGATAAAAGTGGGATTGAAGAGAACAAAACCCTAGATATTAATAAACCCACTATTTTGGATTTCAAGGAATTTAATTATGATAATTGCTCTTTGATAGATTGTATTTCCTTGTTGCAATCCGTGCTAAATTCTCCTCATGCTTATAGTCAAAATAAAGCTTTTACCAAACATATCGTTGATGCCTTGATGCAATCTTATGAAGAAAAACTTGAGTTGGAAGTTTCTATCCCAAGAAAACTTTATGATGAGTGGGAACCTACTATTAAAATTAAGATTAAGGATCATGAGTTCTATGCTTTATGTGATTTGGGTGCTAGTGTTTTCACTATTCCCAAAACTTTGTGCGATTTGCTAGATTTCCGTGATTTTGATGATTGCTCTCTAAACTTGCATCTTGCGGATTCCACTATTAAGAAACCAATGGAAAGAATTAATGATGTTCTTATTGTTGCAAATAGGAACTATGTGCCGGTAGATTTTATTGTTCTTGACATAGATTGCAATCCTTCATGCCCTATTATTCTTGGTAGACCTTTCCTTAGAACGATTGGTGCAAATATTGATATGAAGGAAGGGAATATTAGATTCCAATTTCCATTAAAGAAAGGCATGGAACACTTCCCTAGGAAGAAAATAAAATTACCATATGAATCTATCATGAGGCCACTTATGGATTGCCTACCAAAGATGGCAATACCTAGATCTATCCTTGCTTTTATGCCTAGCTAAGGGCGTTAAACGATAGCGCTTGTTGGGAGGCAACCCAATTTTATTTTTAGTTTTTTGCTTTTTGCTTCTGTTTAGGAATAAATATTTGTTCTAGCCTCTGGTTAGATGTTTTTTTATATTTTAATTAGTGTTTGTGCCAAGTTAAACCTATAGGATCTTCTTGGATGATAGTTATTTGATCTTGCAGAAATTTCCAGAAACTTTCTGTTCACGAAAACAATTGTTAAAAATCACCAGAACGTGATAAAATATTGATTCTAATTGCTGCTGATCAATAAACAAATTTTCTAGGTCGTCCTATTTTGGCTGATTTTTTGGAGTTCTAGAAGTTTGCGTTAGTTACAGATTACTACAGACTGTTCTGTTTTTGACAGATTCTGTTTTTCGTGTGTTGTTTGCTTATTTTGATGAATCTATGGCTAGTAAAATAGTTTATAAACCATAGAGAAGTTGGAATACGTTAGATTTAACACAAATATAAATAAAGAATGAGTTAATTACAGTACCTTGAAGTGGTGTTTTGTTTTCTTTCGCTACCGGAGCTCACGAGATTTTCTGTTGAGTTTTGTGTTGTGAAGTTTTCAAGTTTTGGATGAAAGATTAGATGGATTATGGAACAAGGAGTGGCAAGATCCTAAGCTTGGGGATGCCCATAGAACCCCCAAGATAATTTAAGGACACCAAAAAGCCAAAGCTTGGGGATGCCCCGGAAGGCATCCCCTCTTTCGTCTACTTCCATCGGTAACTTTACTCGGAGCTATATTTTTGTTCACCACATGATATGTGTTTTGCTTGGAGCGACTTGTATGATTTGAGTCTTTGATTTTTAGTTTAGCAGAATCATCCTTGCTGTACACACATTTTGAGAGAGCCATACATGATTTGGAATTTGTTAGAATACTCTATGTGCTTCGCTTATATCTTTTGAGTTATATAGTTTTGCTCTAGTGCTTCACTTATATCTTTTAGAGCACGGTGGTGGATTTGTTTTATAGAAACTATTGATCTCTCATGCTTCACTTAGATTATTTTGAGAGTCTTAAATAGCATGGTAATTTTCTTAAATAATCCTAATATGCTTGGTATTCAAGATTAGTAAAAAAATTCTTATGAGTGTGTTGAATACTAAGAAAAGTTTGATGCTTGATAATTGTTTTGAGATATAAAGATGGTGATATTAGAGTCATGCTAGTTGAGTAGTTGTGAATTTGAGAGATACTTGTGTCAAAGTTTGTGATTCTCGTAGCATGCACGTATGGTGAACCGTTATGTGATGAAGTTGGAGCATAATTTATTTATTGATTGTATTCCTTATGAGTGGCGGTCGGGGACGAGCGATGGTCTTTTCCTACCAATCTATCCCCCCTAGGAGCATGCGTGTAATACTTTGCTTTGATAACTTGTAGATTTTTGCAATAAGTATATGAGTTCTTTATGACTAATGTTGAGTCCATGGATTATACGCACTCTTCTTCCTTCCACCATTGCTAGACTCTCTAATACCGCACACTTTTCGCCGGTATCATACACCCACCATAAACCTTCCTCAAAACAGCCACCATACCTACCTATCATGGCATTTCCATAGCCATTCCGAGATATATTGCCATGCAACTTTCCACCGTTCCGTTTATTATGACACGCTCCATCATTGTCATATTGCTTTGCATGATCATGTAGTTGACATCGTATTTGTGGCAAAGCCACCGTTCATAATTCTTTCATACATGTCACTCTTGATTCATTGCATATCCCGGTACACTGCCGGGGGCATTCATATATAGTCATATTTTGTTCTAAGTATCGAGTTGTAATTGTTGAGTTGTAAGAAAATAAAAGTGTGTTGATCATCATTTTAAGAGCATTGTCCCAAGTGAGGAAAGGATGATGGAGACTATGATTCCCCCACAAGTCGGGATGAGACTCCGGACGAAAAAGAAAAAAAAAGAAAAAGAAAAGAGGCCATAAAAAAGGAGAAAAGGCCCAAATAAAAAAATGAGAGAAAAAGAGAGAAGGGACAATGTTACTATCCTTTTATCACACTTGTGCTTCAAAGTAGCACCATGATCTTCATGATAGAGAGTCTCTCATTTTATCTCATTCATATACTAGTGGGAATTTTTCATCATAGAACTTGGCTTGTATATTCCAATGATGGGCTTCCTCAAAATGCCCTAGGTCTTCGTGAGCAAGCGAGTTGGATGCACACCCACTTAGTTTCTTTTGTTGAGCTTTCATATACTTATAGCTCTAGTGCATCCGTTGCATGGCAATCCCTACTCACTCACATTGATATCTATTGTTGGGCATCTCCATAGCCCGTTGATACGCCTATGTGAGACTATCTTCTCCCTTTTTGTCTTCTCCACAACCACCATTCTATTCCACATATAGTGCTATGTCCATGGCTCACGCTCATGTATTGCGTGAACATTGAAAAGTTTGAGAATGTCAAAAGTATGAAACAATTGCTTGGCTTGTCATCGGGGTTGTGCATGATTTAAATACTTTGTGTGGTGAAGATAGATCATAGCCAGACTATATGATTTTGTAGGGATAACTTTCTTTGGCCATGTTATTTTGAGAATACATAATTGCTTTATTAGTATGCTTGAAGTATTATTATTTTTATGTCAATATTAAACTTTTGTCTTGAATCTTTCGGATCTGAATATTCATACCACAATTAAGAAGAATTACATTGAAATTATGCCAAGTAGCACTCCGCATAAAAATTCTGTTTTTATCATTTACCTACTCGAGGACAAGCAGGAATTAAGCTTGGGGATGCTTGATACGTCTCCAACGTATCTATAATTTTTGATTGCTCCATGCTATATTATCTACTGTTTTGGACATTATTGGGATTTATTATTCACTTTTAAATTACTTTTGGGAGTAACCTATAAACCAGAGGCCCAGCCCAGAATTGCTGTTTTTTCCCTATTTCAGAGTATCGCAGAAAAGGAATATCAAACGGAGCCCAAACGCAACGAAACCTTCGGGAACGTGATTTTCAGAGAAAATATGATCCAGGAGACTTGGACCCTACATCAAGAAATAAAGTAGGAGGCCACGAGGTAGGGGGCGCGCCTACCCCCCCAGGGCGCGCCCTCCACCCTTGTGGGCCCCCTGTTGCTCCACCGACACACTCCTTCCTCCTATATATACCTACCTACCCCCAAACGATCAGATACTGAGCCAAAAACCTAATTCCACTGCCACAACCTTCTGTACCCACGAGATCCCATCTTGGGGCCTGTTAGGAACTCAGGGAAGGGGAATCGATCACGGAGGGCTTCTACATCAACACCATAGCCTCTCCGATGAAGTGTGAGTAGTTTACTTTAGACCTTCGGGTTCATAGTTATTAGCTAGATGGCTTCTTCTCTCTTTTTCAATCTCAATACAATGTTCTCCCCCTCTCTCGTGGAGATCTATTCGATGTAATCTTCTTTTGCGGTGTGTTTGTTGAGACCGATGAATTGTGGGTTTATGATCAAGATTATCTATGAACAATATTTGAATCTTCTCTGAATTCTTTTATGTATGATTGGTTATATTTGCAAGTCTCTTCGAATTATTAGTTTGGTTTGGCCTACTAGATTGATCTTTCTTGCAATGGGAGAAGTGCTTAGCTTTGGGTTCAATCGTGTGGTGTCCTTTCCTAGTGACAGTAGGGGCAGCAAGGCACGTATTGTATTGTTGCCATCGAGGATAACAAGATGGTTTTTTTATCATATTGCATGAATTTATCCCTCTACATCATGTCATCTTGCTTAAGGCATTACTCCATTTTTATGAACTTAATACTCTAGATGCATGCTGGATAGCGGTCGATGAGTGAAGTAATAGTAGTAGATGCAGGCAGCAGTCGGTCTACTTGTCTCGGACGTGATGCCTGTATACATGATCATACCTAGATATTCTCATAACTATGCTCAATTCTGTCAATTGCTCAACAGTAATTTGTTCACCCGCCGTAAAATACTTATGCTCTTGAGAGAAGCCACTAGTGAAACCTATGGCCCCGGGTCTATCTTCATCATATTAATCTTCCAACACTTAGTTATTTCCTTTGCTTTTACTTTGCTTTTATTTTACTTTGTATCTTTATCACAAAAATACCAAAAATATCATCCTATCATATCTATCAGATCTCACTCTCGTAAGTGGCCATGTAGGGATTGACAACCCCTTATCGCGTTGGTTGCGAGGATTTATTTGTTTTGTGTAGGTGCGAGGGACTCGCGCGTAGCCTCCTACTGGATTGATACCTTGGTTCTCAAAAACTGAGGGAAATACTTACGCTACTTTTCTGCATCACCCTTTCCTCTTCATGGGAAAACCAACGCAGTGCTCAAGCAGTAGCATGGTCCGACCCGGGCCATATGATTCGGATCAAGCTTGGTGTACCGTGTTTTTACCATGGCCCAGGCCTCTCGCGCGCCTTCTCGGCATGCCGATATCTTCCATAATCGGAAGCACCGCTGAGCTCCTTGGAATAGCTTCACAAGCTTCTTCATACTTCCTGGAGGAGAGGCGGATGGCCACAAAGCTTTAGCAATGCTCCGCATTGCCTGCCGAGCTCGCTCGTGCAGTTGGGACAGCTCTTGCAGTAAGTCGCCTTGAGAGCCGGACATTTCCTCTTCAGGACGGCCGACCAGCATACCTAACGACATAAATCTGTTAGATCGTTTCTTTGCTGAATTACATGAAGATAAGTTCAAAAGCATACTAAATATGCCGCCTCATAGCCTCCTATTCTCCTTGACAGCGTCAGCTAGCTGGGCTCGCACATATTTTAGCTCTTCGCCCAGCAGGGTATTGGAGTCCTGCAGCTTGTTCTTTTCATCCCTGACCCGCGTTAGCACACGTTCGCCTGTGGCCAGTTGCCTTTTGGCCTCTTGTTCGCCCGCATGCGCGACCTTCAGTGCTCCTTCCAGTTGATCTGCTGATCCTATCATCAGAAACGCAAACAATATTAACATTACTAGTATATGATTACAATTTTCTGGACGGAAGGGAATATTACCAGGCGTTGCCTTCTTGGATTTCTCCAGTTCGGTTGTAACCGCAGCCAGCCGGGTCTGACACTTTTCCAGCTCTTGGGACAACAATCTATTCCTCTCCGTGAGTACCTGATTATATGACGATCCTTAAATCAGTTTTACCAACTGCTTCAAGTCTCGGGGGCTACTGGTATATGATTACCAAATCTGTACTTACTCACACATCTTTTAAATGCTAGTCCGTGGCTCTGGCGAGCCCATCCCGAGCAGCTCGGATGTATGCATCGGCCGAGCTGAAGGCATTGAATGCCTCTTTTGAAAAGCCGGGGTCAAGGAGAGTGGCCTTCCGGCGCCGATGATTCATGGCACTCTCCACTTCAAAATTCATGACGGACATATCATCTGAATCCTCTGCGAAAGGACAATCCGACATCACCCCCATGTTAGCCTCTGTCCTTAAGGCAGTATCTGGAACCTGACTGGTGGAGGCACGACCAGCAGGATCCCCGGACATAGTCCGGCGAACGCTCTTCCTGATAAGACATAGTGGACAATGTCAAAGTTTGATGTGATGGCCAAGGGGCGTATTTAAAAAGCTATACCCCTTTGATGAAGGCTCGGCCGTGTTTTCATTTGCCTTCCTCTTTGAAGGCTTGTCCGTCGCGGGCGTTGCTCTCTTATGAGTCGCCTCCGGTGTAGCATGGCTCGCGGAACGCCTCCCCTTTGGAGCACGAGACAGTGCGGTAGGTGAGGCAGAATGAGGAAACTCTTTCGAAGGAGATGTCTCCTGATTACTTACATGCGAGGCAGGAAGGAGGCCGGGATAGTCGACTCTGATGGCCACTTCTGTGCCGTCGTAGCTCGCCTAGTAAAATACTCCCTCCTCAAGCTCTAAAAATATGTCCGGATCCTCTTCGAATCCGGGGTCAAGGTCCGGTTATGGTTCTCCGACTATGGAGCGGGGCTATAGATCCCCTCAATGGCCTTTCGCCATTCCTGTTACAAATGGACGGGTTAGTGTCAATCAAAATTGACTTAGGGGGAGGATTGAGTAAAGCGGTGGGATTAAAACTCACCCAGCTAGGAGGATTGTACATGTAAAATCCATCTTGGCGTTTAAGGCGAGAGAACTCCTCTTTCTCCCCTTTGTACAGTTCGGCCAATATTTTTGCCAAAGCGGCGGGTGTGTCTAGACCCTTCCGTCCGAGCGTGAGGCGTCGTCTTCCCCATTATAGTGCCACATAGGGAGCCCTCTGAATTGGAGTGGCTGGACACCCCGCACTATGGAAGTCGCCATTACCTCGATTATTGATAATTCGG
Source organism: Aegilops bicornis (assembly GCA_021605145.1). Lineage (NCBI taxonomy): Eukaryota > Viridiplantae > Streptophyta > Magnoliopsida > Poales > Poaceae > Aegilops > Aegilops bicornis. The sequence goes on along the minus strand of CM038675.1, from coordinate 123,643,443 downwards.
ACTGGGCGACTGTCCTTATCTTGCCCATTAATTGATGGACTTCCTCTCTATCTTCCTCCTCAAGGCTTCGAGGGTGCTAGCTGTGGCGTTTCTTCAATGGAGCACTGGAAAATTCAGGGAGACCCGCATGCGGATTGGGTCGGGGAGAGTGACGTCCTCGATATAGAACCACTCTGAGGGCCACTCTTTGGATGCCTTCTTCGGTGTGCCGGATAGGTATCCGGTCCCGGCTATGTGCCATACTTTGGCGCCGCCCACCTCGAATATTGATCCCTCTTGGGTGCGAGGGACAAGGCAGAATAGCTTTCTCCATAAATCAAAGTGGGCCTCACAGCCCAGGAATAGCTCGCAAAGAGCAACGAAACCCGTGATATGCAGGATTGAGGCCGGTATGAGGTTGTGCAACTGGAGGCCATAATACTCCAGGAGTCCTCGGAGGAAGGGGTGGATTGGAAATCCGACGCCCCTCAAGAAGTAGGAAACGAAGCACACCGGTTCCCCCTGGATGGATTGGGGAAATTTTCCGCCAGGGCTTCACCAGAGAAGAAGGTCAATCCTGCCCGAACAGGGACTAGATCCGCGGGGGGAAGGAATCCCTGCTTTTGAAGCTTGACCAACTGATCATGGGATACTGAGCATCTCTCCTAGTCGCCTTTTCGGAGCCGTGGGAGGGAAAGGAAGAGCTGGGAATGCTAGCCATGTTGGAATGGTTTCTCCTGGCAAGCTCTAAGGATTTTCCGCTGGATGTGGAATGGGATCTGAGATCCAATCTCTTCAATAGATGCCTTTCTTGCATGGCCGGGGTGTTGTGTGCAAAAAATACCCTGACCTCTCGTATTCGCTCGACACGTGGAAGCAGAAGCAATGGAGGCACAGAAGCCGAAGGGCATGACATTAAATCACAAGACGAATACAGCTCTCTAAGTCAGGTGCTTTGAAGTAATCGGAGGACGAACCTGACTTGCAATGGCGAAGACAATCTCCGCGCCGGATACATCGTCATTGAAGCCTGGTTCGGGAGCTACTGAGGGAGTCCTGGATTAAGGGGTCCTCGGGCGTCCGGCCTATGTAACATGGGCCGGACTGATGGGCCATGAAGATACAAGACAGAAGACTCTCTCCCGTGTCCGGATAGGACTCTCCTTTGCGTGGATGGCAAGCTTGGCGTTCGAATATGTAGATTCCTTTCTCTGTAACTGACTTTGTACAACCCTAGTCCTCTCTGGTGTCTATATAAATCGGAGGGTTTAGTCTGTAGAGCTAATCACAATCATACAGGCTACGCTTCTAGGGTTTAGCCATTACGATCTCGTGGTAGATCAACTCTTGTAACCCTCATATTCATCAAGATCAATCAAGCAGGAAGTAGGGTATTACCTCCATAGAGAGGTCCCGAACCTGGATAAACATCGTGTCCCCTGTCTCCTGTTACCATCGACCTTAGACGCACAGTTTGGGACCCCCTACCCAAGATCAGCCGGTTTTGACACCGACAGAGGGGCCAGGGGCGCCGCGGGCGGCCAGGGGCGCGCGGCGGTGGCCAGGCAGGGGAGGTGCATGCCGGTGAGGAGCCCAGTCCTTCTCCTCCCTCGTCCGCTGATCACCAGCACCCGCTTGTCCTCGTCGGTGCCCGCTTCTGTAACACTTGCTCCTAGGGGCATAGCAGTGGAAAAATTCCGCCCCAGGCCAAAGTTCTGTGCAGCCCCTGTGAGGCTAAAAATGCCTCTGGGGGCTCAACGGCTGGAGATGCTCTTAGCCTTTGCAATGTCATTTAAAAATTATTTCCAAAATGTTGGCTAATAGATTGAATAAGATCCTGCCCGAAGAGATCTCACTAACACAGAGTGCCTTTGTGCCGGGCAGGCTAATTACGGATAATGTGCTTGTTGCATATGAATGTTTTCATGCCATTAAGAAAAAGACACATGGGTCCAATGGGTACTGTTCAGTCAAGCTTGATATGCTGAAGGCCTATGATCCAGTTGAATGGGCCTTTCTAAAGCAATTGATGATCAGGTTGGTGTTTGATTTACAATGGGTGGAGTTGATCATGGAATTTGTGTCTTTGGTCAGCTATAAAGTGAGATCTAATGACATTGAAACCGAGGAATTCCATCCCACCAGGAGCTTGAGACAGGGGGATCCCTTGTCTCCATATCTTTTCTTGCTTTGTTTTGAAGGTCTATCTAGTATGTTTGCTCACGAGGAGGATATTGGTGGTATTGAAGGTATACTGGTGTGCAGGAATGCGCCGTCCATCTCTCACTTATTATTTGCAGATCATTTCTTGATTCTAATGAGGGTTGATCGTCATAATGCTATTACTCTAAAAAAAGTACTGGACACCTATTGCAATAGTTCTGGCCAAAGGGTTAGTACTACAAAATCTAGTATTTATTTTACCCCAAATACTAATGTCAGTGTCAGAGATGATGTATGCAGGGAGCTTGATATATTGACAGAGGCTCTCTCTGATATGTATATAGGACTACCAACAATGGTTGGTGTGGACCGCAGTGATTGTTTCCAACACCTTATTGACAGAATCGGCTAGCGGCTAAAGGGTTGGAAAGAAAAAGTTCTCTCTGTTCAAGGGAAAGAGATATTGCTAAAATCAGTCGCACAAGCTATTCCTTCATATGATATGTTTGTCTTTAAATTAGCAAAAGGAATTTTTAAGTCTATTATTGATGAAATTGCAGGGTTTTTGTGGGGAGATACTGAAGAAAAAAAGATGCATTGGTTTGCATGGTGGAAGATGTGTATCCCGAAGATGAAGGAAGGTATGGGGTTTAGAGACCTTCACAGTTTCAACCTTGCTATGTTAGCAAAACAGTATTGGCGACTTCTCCAAAACCCAGATTCTCTGTGTACACGTGTTCTCAGTGCTAAGTACTATCCAAACAAATATATATTAAGTGTCGAACCGAAGAAGGGCTCATCATATACTTGGCAGAGTATTGTCTCAGGCATCCAAAATTAAAAGGGGGTGTGTATGTCGGGTAGGTACTGGCTCTAAGATTGATATCTGGCAGGACCCTTGATACGCACAAGTGAAACAAGAAAAGTTATCACCCCTAGAGGAGCTAATATGCTTGACAAAGTAGAAGAGTTAATTAATCCACACTCTGGGCACTGGGATGAAGACCTCCTACATCTGATTTTCCCCCCGGTTGATGTCCAAAGAATACTACATATACCCCTTCGGGTAGAGGTGATGGATGATTTTGTAGCATGGAACGTTGCTCGCTCAGGGACATTCTCAGTCAGATCCGCCTATCATGTGGAATTCGAGCACCAGTTTGGGCTTTATTGGCAATATTCGGACGGACAGGGAAGCACTAATCTAAACCTGATATGGAAGTCAATTTGGAGTCTTTAATGCTGGAACCAGATAGTGTGAATGTTGTGCATGCTTTCAATCAACGGGAAGGGTACAATGGAACAGATGCGGTTGTTGTTATGGAGAGCAAACAGCTAAGCACAGAGTTTGCAGTAGTAACTTACCATCACTGTTTTAGGGAAGCGAATGAAGCGATTGATGCTTTAGCTAAACAAGCTTTTGATAGTAGATCCTCCGATTTCTGGGAAAACTCTGTCCCTGATTTTATTTCTCATGTTATTGTAAACGACTTGTCCATCATTTGAGAAATAATACCTTATTGCTGTAAAAAAAGCATGTCCCATAATCACATCCACAGGGTCATCATATTACCTATAAATTGCATGCATGTATGATAATGTCACCGGTCAATTTCTTTCCCACTAGCTGGAAGTCTGTGTTGCATGTATGATAATGTCACCGGTCAATTTCTTTCCCACTAGCTGGAAGTCTGTGTATGTGTGACCAGCTCATCTCTCCTCCTTCACATGCATAGTGATTTCTGCTAGACCCAGTATCATGAATGGAGATGGTCCAGATTCATTTGTTATGAGTGCGTCATCACACCACACCACACCATCTCCATATCTATCTCATGGTCGATCTTAACAGTGTAGTCCATATGGATGAAGATATAGTCCATGTCAACATCATCATCTATGATGTCTACTATGCAACTTTTATTCTTGTAGAATCGGTTGGGCCTCCAAGCATAGAGTTTTGTAGGACAGCAACAAATTTCTCTCATGTGGATGACCTAAGATTTATCAATCCGTGGGAGGTGTAGGATGAAGATAATCTCTCTCAAACAACCCTGCAATAAAATACAAGAAACCTCTGATGACTCACAAGTATAGGGGATCAACTGTAGCTCTTTTCGATAAGTAAGAGTGTCGAATCCAACGAGGAGCAGAAGGAAATGGCAAGTGGTTTTCAGCAAGGTAATGTCTGCAAGTGCTAAAATTGTAAGTAGCAGAGTAGTTTGATAGCAAGATAATTTATAACGAGCAAGTAACGATAGTAGTAACAAAAGTGCAACAAGGTAGCCCAATCCTTTTGAGGCAAAGGACAAGCCAAAACGGTCTCTTATGATAAGCAAATCGTTCTTAGGGGTACACGGGATTTCTATCTAGTCACTTTCATCATGTTGGTTCGATTTGTGTTCGCTATTTTGATAATTTGATATGTGGGTGGACCGGTGCTTAGGTGTTGTTCTTACTTGAACAAATTTCCTACTTATGATTAACCCTCCCGCAAGCATCCACAACTATGAAAAAAGTATTAAGAATAAATTCTGACCATAGCATTAAACTTTTGGATCCAATCAACCCCTTACGGAATAGCGCATAAACTGAGGTGTAAGCTTCTGTCACTCTCGCAACCCATCATCTAATTGCTACTCTACAATGCATTCCCTTAGGCCCAAATATGGTGAAGTGTCATCTAGTCGACATTCACATGACACCACTAAGGGAATCACAACATGCATACTATCAAAATATCGAACAGATATCAAGTTCACATGATTACTTGCAATATGATTTCTCCCGTGACCTCAAGAACAAAAGTGACTACTCACAAATGATAAACATGCACTACTGCAGGATGGGCCAAACGCGACACTACGATCAGAGACCCTTCGATAAAACTGTGTGCGATGCTATAATCGCAAACGGTGGTGTAAAAAACCCGTCAAGAAAGGTGCAAAAAGTTTGCGATGACAGATGCATCAAACACAGTTCAGAATTTAGTTGCGTGTGCGATGCAGGGCATATGGTTCAGCTCTATTAACTGTTTGGGATGAGGAGGAACAAAAGAAACGGGCAGCCAGATGAAAGCGTGTGTGATACACAACATACGGTTCACCGGGATGAACTGTGTGTGATTAGGCAACACAATGAAAACGGTTCAACTGAACAAGATGCGTGTGATACGCGGCAAACAGGTCCGTAATCAGAAATGCGTGCAAAGACTAATAATAACACAGACGATTGCTGCTAATAAGCTGTGTGAATTACTCTATCTACAGTAGAATAACATGTGTATATATAGAGTAGCATTATTCTAATCACAGGATTAGAAAATATTTAGATCACGGAACGCCCTATATAGACTACGCGGAGTGGATCCCGAACTCCCGAAAAAAAACCAACCTCCCGCACCACCTCTGTCGATTCCCCCCGGCTCACGCACCATCCCATCATTGCCCTGGATCCCGCCGCCGCCCCCTGACCAACCTGCCTCGCGCCGCCGCCCCCCGACCCCGACGCACCTCCTGCCGCCGGCCACCCGACCCCAATGCCCACCTCCTGCCGCCGGCCACCCGACCCCAACGCCCACCCGCTTCCGGCCGCCGGAGCCGCCGCCCCAACTCGCGAGCTCCGCCGCCGCCGGCGAAGCCCCCGTGCGCTGTTACCGGATCCACCGGCCGCAGCGACGCGATGCCCACCTCCGCCCCCTTCCCCCGGCGACCCCGACCCCGTACTGCATCGGGACACCGTCGGTGGCCTCGGATCTGAGCACTGGCCACTAGTTCTGCGGATGCTCACGCGGGGGTTGTGCTACTCCGGCGAGCTCGTTCATCCTCGACCACGGCGCGCCGATGTCGCCCTCCTCCCTCTCGTTCGCTCTTCCATCCCCGAGCCCAAATCCGACGAGCTTGTCAACCGGCGAGCCTTGCTGTCCCTACTGCTGCCACCACCCGATGTCCACCGTGCCTACCTGTGATGCACCTGCAGCTAGAGGAGGGCTCGGCCTGCAGCAAGAGGAGGGCACGACCTGCAGCTTCGTGGCCACATCCGGCAGAGAAGATAGAGGCGGCTGGGTCATGGATCTTGCACGCGCCCCTCCGGCCAGGAGGCTGCCTAGCTGCTGAATCTCCCTGACGCCACCAGTACGTGATTTTGAGACACGCGGCCGTTGCAATCCAAGGTCGCCGGCGCTGTTAGGCCGGAGTTGGGTGGCTGTGGTGAAGTTTCTGGGAAGTCCAATGTCTCCTGTGCGGCCAGTGCGTCGTCCGCTACGCCGCCGCGACCTGCAACACTTTGGGGCGAACATCATCGTAACCTTCTCCCTCCGCACAAGTTTGCCGCCTCACTCGCGAGCAGTTCATGCGACCAGCCATCTCTCATCGCTATTTTGCAGCGGGATGCCATCCGTCGATTTGCAGAGAAAACAGAAGTTCAGTGCATACGTCCTTCAATTCACCATCTCTCACATTGTTAGTTAAAAAAGGTCGTGTTTTGTTCTAGCTTTGATATTGCTTTCTGAAGTTCAATGGTATATGTGGGTGCAAAAAACAAGTGTTTTGATTTGTGGTTTCAGTTTCTTCGCAGATCCTTCTTAAAAAATGCAACAAAAAAAGAGTTTTCTTGCAAGTTTGTGCCATCGTGACTGCATTAGCCTGACCAAGATTTATGTTTTTGTAGAAGCACAAGACGGCGCTGGCAGGTGGATGTGTTGTATCAGAACATGAAGCGCTAGTTGAAGCTAGTCCCATGCGGAGCTACTAGTGCTTCTCTTTCTGTAATTGATTAGCTGTTGCTGTTGTCCTAGGTTTTTTTGGTCTTAAATTATTCACCGTCTCTCACATTGTTAGTTAAAACAGAAGTTCAGAAGCATATGATTCTCTGCTCTGTTTATTTGCCTACAAACTATTCCGCCCAAGTGCTATGCAGCCGGGCCGAGGGAGCAGTGCCAAGCTACAGCCCGTGATGCTGTTGACCGCCAAATGCTCCATCACGGGCAGTTCAAAAATACTAATGCTAGTCGACCGTATAGGTACAGTAGTGGTAAATGCTTCTGGTCTTGATGTTTGGCCGTACTTGAGGTAACATGCTCGAGGTTCAGCTTGGTACAGTATATGGGAGCAGTTTTGATTTGGTCTTTTTCTGCGGTTTGGCACCATCTTATATGAATTTTAACCTGCACAAAATATATAGCACTTAGAGTCAAATTTGTTGTGCAAGTGCGGATGCTCCATATGTGCTTGTTATAATCCAAAAGCCTTGGAAACCTAAAACGAAATTCATCAAACAAAAATACTGCGAGTTCTTTGCAAAAACCACATGAAGTTCAAGAAGTATAATTTTAGAGGTTCAAGTAATATGAGAACGCTGGAAGTTTGCAGAAGAAAAATACCAGTGGTGTAGTTGCCGTCGGCTACATCGGCCGGAGCCCTGCTCCTCCACGAATCTGGCTCCGCACCATCCCAACCTACCGGACCTTCATGGGGTGCCAGCGGTGTCCTACATCATTATGCGACGCTAATGCGTGCCATCTGCCGATGAGCTGTCGTGTACAACCCGAGCAATGAGCTGTCATGTACAACCCGAGCAACGGCCGGGCCTCGCGTGCCAACGACGGGCCCTGAAACTTCGCGCGGCTGCTGCTCTTAGTCACCCTTGCCATCGAGCGTGGGAGTAGAGCAAGGGCTGTCTATCCTGATCTGGGGTTTCATCACGGTTGGACACGACGTTGCCTTGTGAAGCACACAGAAAATTTAGGCAAAAGAAATAACATATGTTTGCAACCCAGATTTGTTCTCAAATGCATGCAAGATGTACAAGCAAGCAAACAAGTACGAGTTGTGTAAGGCCGAGGTCCGCAATGTCACGCCGGTAGCGGTACCCACACACTGCTCCCTACGCATGCATGGTTTTCTCTCTAGTAACTAGCATGTTTGGTGAATGTGTGAAGTCCTGCTCGTACCAACAGAGAAGGAAAATCGCCACTAAACCTCATTTTGAGATAAATGGAACCAACTTAGAAAACTTGGGAAGCCGACAGTGTGTCGCCACCAATTTCTTTTATAAGATGGTCGTGTGTGCATGTGGTGGTCGTGAATGGTGTGCTCGCTGTGCTCATGCTATGGGTATGCTTTTTTTTAATAAATCAGAAGCTCATACATACAAAAAACCGAAGTTAAAAATATCTTATAAAAGAAATGTTTGTATGCAAAATTCATATGTGAAAAATGTGTTTTGTGTGTGAGTGTGAGCCAACACCACAAGATCGGATGAGGAAAAAGTAATATAATGAAACCGGAAAATGTTCCAACAAACAGTACTCTGATGTATACGAAAATCTCAGATTCTTCCCATTTCTAGGAAAAATAAAAGAAACGAATATCATTTTTTTAAGTTTGAAGTTTATTAAATTGTTTTTTATTTCTAAGAATAAAACAAAGAACTTCGAATTAAAATAACAGAGAAGTTCAACTTGTGGATTAAAAATAGATTTTCTCCGATTCTAGGAAGACCTACAAGTTCAACTTTAAATAACTAAGCAAATATAAGTAATGAAGCGATTACAAAACTCAAAATTCCCCATTAATAAAAAAATGAACTAAGAAGTTCAAATTCTAATAATACGGTAGTGCAATTTTTATAATTCATGAAGTTTTTTGTTAATTATAAAACTGGGATTTTCACATTTAATAAAAATAAACCAAGAAGTTCAAATAAAAAAAGCAGATCGGTTCAAAAATTATACATAAAATGGTATTTTCCCATTTAGAAAAATTAGAGGTTCAAATTTAAATAACGGAGAAGTTCAATATTTAATACAATATCAAGAAGGTCAAATTGAAAAAACTTTCCGTTTTTCCTCGTTACTATAGAACCAGGAAGTTCATATTAAAAAGATGGAGAAGTTCGATGATTATAGTGAACTCAGATTTTCCTCGTTATTATAGAATGGAAACAAGAAGTTCAAAAATAAAATAAAAGAAGTTCAACTTTTAAAAATAGAGCGCTTCAAAAATTCATAAAAAAGTTTAAGAAATAAAAACCAGGAAGTCCATATTAAAAATATGGAGAAGTTCGATGATTATAGAAAGCTCAGATTTTTCTCGTTATTAAAGAATGGAAACATGAAGTTCAAAAATAAAATAACAAGAAGTTCAACTTTTAAAAAATAGAGCGCTTCAAAATTCATAAAAAGGGATTAAGAAAATGAGATTAAAAATTCATAAAAAAAACTCAGATATTTTCACATAACCGAGAGAAGTTCAGATTAATAACTGCGAGAAGTTCACGTACTACACGGTGTGAATTTTGTATTAAAAAACAATAAAAAGCAAAGTCTAAAAGTTTTACTGTTATAAGTTCTAGTCCTCCGTCGTAGAAAGTTAAAAAAATTATTGTGAGAGAGGTTTGTACCAAAAGAATATCATTTGTGTAACACGGACGAATGGATGAGAAAATTAAAAAAGAAAATACGTCACAGAAGTTCAACGTGAAAACAGCAGGAAGTTCGACTACTATAGTGAATGAATTTCAGATGAAAAACTTTTAAAATCGTCGCGAGTATGAAAAAATGATCAACACGGGAAAGTCGCGTGTTTACATCAGCTTTCCACCGGTATATTATTTGCTCAATTCCGGTGTGTGTTCCGATGAGTGCATGGAGATCTGCGGGCAAAAAAAGCACGTCGAAACAGAGTGAAGTTCAGGTTGACATGCTGAGAAGTTCAGGTTCTTCACGCGGTGCATTTTCGAAAATACATTTTTAGCGATAGAAGCGAGCGAATGCTCTCTTGTTTTGAAATTACTTGAAAGCGGCTAGGAATCAGAAAACCATCAACATGAAAAGGTTCGCATTTTAAGTAGCTTTTCAGCGGTATATTGTTTTCCCAATTAGATAAAGTTAGTAGAAATTACGGTAATCGTTTTCGCCATTTGTGACTTAAAACCGTAAGGAATTGGGAGAAACAATACATACCAAAAAGTTTCGCATTTGTTCAAGCCTTCCAAGGCCATATCATTTGCTGCATTCGGACGCACGGTTAAAAAATTATCTTGAAAATACGAACTCGGTAGGACTTGGACCGTTTTCTAAATTACTCTTAAACCGTTCAAAATTAGGAAAACACTTTCAAGATGAAAAAGTAGCGCATTTTCATAAGCTTTCCAACGCCATATCATATGCCTCAATTGGATTAGTCGTTTTGAAATGACATCGAAAAAACGAACTCAGCTGTTCAGTTTACGAAATTTTACGTTTTTTCAAATTACTATTTAACCATAGGGAATTAGAGAAAACTTTCAACATGTGGAAGGAGCGGTTTTGCAGCAGCTTTCCAACGCCATATTATATGCCTCATTCCGATAAACGGTTTAGAAATGCGATAAAAAATACGATTCACGTTTTTTGTGTGAAGAAAAAACGGTTTTCAAAACTGCTCTTAAACCGCTTACATTTTGCTAAAAATTTAAGTTGGGTCATGATATTGGTGTCCATAGCTTTCCAACGGTATATCGCAAGCCCCATTTGGGCAATGTTGGCGGAAGTTCAACCTAGTTCACAGAGAAGGTCAGGCGCGTTACTTAGGCAGTTCAGGTTGTGATCAGAATATTAGTATATATATATAGATACATAAACACTATTCTGATCATGGGATCAGAATAATATTCTGATCACAACTGCTGCACAATTGCTTCCAAATAAAACTGATATATACGTTGAAAAATATGATTTAAGCATATTTGAAAAATTTAAAATTTCTTAATGGTTTAAAAAAATTTTGAAAATCAATAACATTAATGCTTTTGAAAATTTGAAGATTGAATAAATGAAACTTTTGATAATTTCAATTCTTTGGTTTAATCGATTTGAAATTTGAAAAAACGCGGGATATCGTTACGCCTCTATCTATCGCGTTTGAACTTCACTATGTTTTTCACGTGATTTTTTTGCTCGTAGATCTTCATCCACTGCTCGTAGCTCTCCATCCCACTCACGGGAATTGAGCGGGTGATATACCTATGAAAAGCTGCTGTAAACACGCAACTTTCCCGTGTTGATCATTTTTTTCATACTCGCGACGATTTTGAAAGTTTTTCATCTAAAATTCATTCAGCGTAGTAGTTGAACTTCGTGCTATTTTCACGTTGAACTTCTGTGACGTATTTTTGTTTGTACAGCGCTGAACTTCCCTCTGCATTTAACCCGACCTTTATCGGAATTTTGAAAACCGTTTTTTCTTCATATAAAAAACGTGGATCGTATTTTCTATCGCATTTCTAAACCGTTTAGCAACTAAATACTCGTTTTAGATAGGAATCTCGCTCATAGGCAGATTTTGCACTCGGGTCGTGAAGAACTCGCGTTTTTTTGTGATTTTACTGCCTTAGTTGTTCGACCTGAACTTCCCCCTGACCCCTGTGCTAGGTTGAACTTCCCGCAACATTGCCCAAATAGGGCCTGCTATATACCGTTGGAAAGCTATGGACACGAGTATCATGACCCAACTTAAACTTTTGGCAAAATGTAAGTGGTTTAAGAGCAGTGTTGAAAACCGTTTTTTCTTCACACAAAAAACGTGAATCGTATTTTCGATCGCATTTCTAAGCCGTTTATCGGAATGAGGCATATAATATGGCGTTGGAAAGCTGCTGCAAAACCGCTCCTTCCACATGTTGAAAGTTTGTTCTAATTCCCTATGGTTAAAGAGTAATTTGGAAAATGTAAAATTTCGTAAACCAAACAGCTGAGTTGTTTTTTCGATGTCATTTCTAAACGGCTAATCCAATGGCGGCATATGATATGGCGTTGGAAATATTATGAAAATGCGCTACTTTTTCATCTTGAAAGTTTTTTTCTAATTTTGAATGGTTTAAGAGTAATTTAGAAAATGGTCCAAGTCCTACCGAGTTTGTATTTTCAAGCTAATTTTTAAGCGTATGCGTCCGAATGCAACAAATGATACGGCATTGGAAAGCACGAGGAAATGCGAAACTTTTATATATATATTGTTTCTCTCAATTCCTTACAGTTTTAAGTCGATTTTAAAAATGGGTAAAAATGTATTTTTGCCGTAATTTCTACAAACTTTATCGGAATTGGACAAATAATATATGGCTGAAAAGCTACGGAAAATTCGAAACTTTTTCATGTTGATGGTTTTTTCTGAGTTCTAGCTGTTTTCAAGTAATTTCGAAAACGGCGGGATCATTCGTTCTGCCTTTATCGCGAAACAGATTTTTCAAAAATGCATCGCGTGAAGAACTTGAACTTCTCGGTGCGTGTACCGGAACTTCACTCTGTTTTTCACGTGATTTTTCTTGCTCGTAGCTTTTCATCCACTGCTCGTAGCTCTCCATCCACTCACCGAAATTGAGCAGGTGATATACTGATGGAAAGCTGTTGTAAACACGCAACTTTCCCGTGTTGAACATTTTTCATACTCGCGATGATTTAAAAAAAATTTCATCTGAAATTCATTCAGCGTAGTAGTTGAACTTCCTACTGTTTTCACGTTGAACTTCTGTGACGTATTTTTGTTTGTAATTTTGTCATCCATTTCGTCAGTGTTACACAAATGATATTCTTTTTGTACAAACCTCTCACAATATATTTTTAACTTTCTTCGTCCGAGGACTTGAACTTACACAAATGATATTCCTGCCGTTTTGAAATAAATTAGAAAATGATGAGATCATGATTTCTGCCTTCATCGCGAATGGAAATGCACTGCGTGAAGTAGTTGAACTTCTCGGGCATATCTGTTTTGAACTTCACTCTGTTTTTGACGTGCTGCTTTTGCAATGCGTGAAGTAGTTGAACTTCTGGGGCGGTCTGTTTGAACTTCACTCTGTTTCACCTTATTGTATTTTTCTTATATGAAACACACACCATGTAGTACGTGAACTTCCGGTTGTTATCATTTTGAACTTCTCTATGGTTTGAGAGGATCATTTTAAAACACAAAAAACAACATATTTTTATGTATTTTCGGACATCTAAATACACGGTGAACCTCCGTCACAAGATTTTTTTGAAATTTTCCTCGCCGAGCACTTGAACTTCTAGCACCCATTTTTTTCGTTTATGAGTTTTTTTAAAAGGTGCAAAAAATGACGTTGTATTTTTTATTTTTTGAACAGGTAAATCCTAGGTTTTAATAAACTCCGAACTTCTCTATTATTTCAATATGAACTTCACCTTTTTATATTTTTGAGTAAAGTATTGCATTCGATTTTTATATGGAAAAAGTCAAACATGGAAATACAAGGTGAACCTCTCTCGCAATAATTTTTGAACTTCTCCGGACAGAGCACTTGAACTTCTTTCAACAAACTTTTTAAGCTTTTATTTTTCTATACTTTTTATTCTCACCTGAAATGCATGCCTTACAGTACTTGAACTTCTCGTTGTTTTTACTATGAACTTCTTTCAACAGGTAATAATTTTTTGAATACATAAAAACGTGTTTTAAGTGGTATAGATGAAAATTTAAACTATTTATCAAAATGTTGCACATAATGTACCGGTGGAAAGCTTATAAATAGCAGCAAGTTTTTCATGTAGACAGGTGTTACAAATTCGTTTTCGTTTGAGAGCAGTTTTTAAAATGGCAAAACAAAGTTATTTTTTGCCTTTTTTTTCAACATGTAAAGGAAGGACGAACGTCTCGCACATGAATTTTGAACTATGATAGGAGGAGCACGTGGACTTCTTGCAACAAACCTTTTAAGCTTTTTTTGTTTTGTGTTCTTATCTGAAACACATTCTGTGTAGTAGTTGAACTTCCCATTGTTTTCACCTTGGACTTCTATCACGTATTTTTGTTTAACCTCTCACACAAGAATTTTTGAAATTTCTCAGGGCCGAGCACTTGAACTTCTATCAACAAAAAATTTAGCCTTTGCTTTTTCATTATTTTTTAATACAAAATGCACACCGTGTAGTACGTCAACTTCTAGCGGTTATCAATCTGAACTTCTCTCAGTTACGTGAAAATATCATGGTTGATTGTATAATAACAACGGATATCTGAGTTTTTAAAAAATGGTTAAATCCTAGACTTTTTTTAATAAACACCAAACCACTTCGTTAGTTTAGTATGAACTTCTAGGATTTTTAAATACGAGGAAACTCTATTTTAAACTTTTTTAGTTGTTCCTTTATTTTTAGTTTGAACTTCTTCGTTTTAGTCTTTAGTAACGAGAAAAAATCTAAGTTTTTTTATAAACCTTGAACTTCTCTGCTATTTCAATTTGAACTTCCTAGTTTTTTCTTAGAAAATATATGTTTTTAAATAAGCATCAAGCATTTAAAAAAATTGAACTTCATACTTTTATTTTTCTTAGTAACGAAAAGAATTTGAGTTTTTTAATGTGAGAATATGTTTCTTGTTTGATATGTTGAGCTTCTCTTAATTTCATATTTTGAGCTTCCGGAGCATCAACTATAAACTTTTTGCAACATGTTTTTTTCTCCCTCTTTTCTGGCTTAGTTCACACGACATTTGTCCATTTTTTCCTTTAGGAAATTCTCAACATGGTCTATTTATTGTTTGATGTAACTTCTTTTTATATGCACTTATTTATTTGGTTTATTGTCTTCGAACTTACAAGCCTCCGAACCCTGAACTTCACATGTTTTCTTGAACCTTTTTTCCATGTATTCAGGAAACTTTTCTCCATGTGTTTTAAGTTGTTTTCTTTCTCTAATTTTCATGGTATTTTTCCTAGCAAACTTCTCCGTGTACTGTTAAGGACATAACACTAAAAATTGTTCTATTGTTTTTTGAACGTAGTTTTTTTATGAACTACTAAAGTTTGAAAGGTGAGCATCTATTTTGTTTATACATTGATAGATGGATACATATAAATTTTACAATTTTTTTACATAAGCAAACAAACCTTTTTGTAAAAAAAGGACACAATAATTATGTCAGAACGCTCTTTCTTTTGTCATTGCATCAAAAGGTTCGAGAACCACACACACAAATAGGAGCACACACGTGAACATGGAGGAAGCACCCACTAGAGCGCGCACACGAGACACCACACCCAGCACGCACACACCAACACTGCTCTTTATTGATTTTGAATGGACGTCTTTTTGGACTTATGTATATCTTTCTACAGCTTCTAGGAGAACAGTTTCCGGTGTCCGAGCATTCAGTTATCTGAATTCTGAACAACAATATAATTTTTTGTAGACCTGCAAGTAGTGTACAAGCATGCACAATTGTTGAACTTCATCAGTTTGCCCATCTTGGAGGAAAAGTGTAGAAAAGGCTAGTAAAATGCACAAAAATCAAGTCGTGGAATCCACATGGCATGGAAAGTATGACCAAATTTCCATTGCTGAACTAGCTTCACACGGTAGCTTTTCCACTACTGACATGTATTGGAACATCCAAACTCCATGTGGAATGAATATAAAAATCTCAAAGTAAAATGATAGTTGAACACAAGAACGACCGATGTTATGGAATCTATAATCATATAATACTCGCTACAGGAAATTGCCATGTTAAACTACATCCCAGAAACCACACAAAGATTACACAACCTGTTATGAACTTCGACCATCTTCCTCACGAACAACAACAATTCTGTCCCAAGCACCTCATGTGACCTTCTCCCCTAGCGCATGGTGACCTTCGTCCCTATGTTCATGTGGGCAGCGGATGGCAGAACGGCGCGTGGATGACGAGAACCACACAGTTAGCACACACATTGAACTCTAGAAGCTGGCTAGGACGAACTTCACAGAGAGCAGGCACACACCCAGCAGGCATGGTGGCAGCGGCGCAAGGAGGACGAGTCGCGTGCATGCGTACCTTGGCGAACCCCTCGCTGGTGCCGGTCTGCGTGCCGAAGAAGAGGGCTACCTGCTGGCGGCCATCGTCATGGTCGGGCTCCTGCTCCTTCTTAGAGATGAGGGCCTTGGCCGCGCTGGCCTTGTGGGCCAGGTGCGCTGCGACGGAAGAGGAGCGGGACGCCGCAGCCAACGAGTACAGCGAGGGAGGCGGTGAAGTAAGCTGGCGAAGGTCGCCGGAGCAGGTTAGCAGCAGGGAGAGGTCCACGGCGAGGTGCCAGGGAAGTTCACCTCCGTGCAATGGGCGTTGCACCACTGGGCGATGTAGGATTGGCACGGCCGTCGCGGCCGGATTCCTTGATGGGCGGCGCGATGGCGGATCCGAGGCGGTGGCGGCGGCGACCAGATGTGGGGATGGTGGAGGCGCGGCGGACGGATGCGTGGGAGCGTGGGAGGCGCGGCTGTCGGGAGGCAGGGACGGGCCGGGTGGTGGCGGCGGGAGGCGCACCGGAGCTGTGGGCGGGCGGCGGTTGTGGCAGGGAGGCGAGAGGTCCACGACACTGGATCGGGGAGATTGGGGATCGGGAGGAGGTGGTGGGCGCGGGCGTGGCCCTTTTTTTCCCTCTGTGAGTTTGGGAATTCGGGAGGACCTCCGCACGCCTATATATGCTGACGTGATCCAAATAGTTATTCTAATCCCAGAATTAGAATAGTGTTACTATATATATATATATATATATATATATATATATAGAGCTGAAATAAACATCCAATTACATAAGTGACTGTACAGATCATTCGCACACACCTCAATAAACAATTGTAGGCATTCTAAAGTAGGAGAAATGATCGTCTAGTCATCTACTTCTTGTGACGCTCCCGCCACTGCTATGTGGCTCGATCACTCGTCTGGGTCAGGAAGAAGACAGTTCCTCATCTCAACGATCCGCCTGTACATCTCGTAGCTTCTGTACTCGTCCATGGCCGCATACTTGACATGTTGTTCATCCACTCTCTCATGCCACACACTATGCCAGGAGTTCTTGTCCTTATTGCTCTCTTCCTTCATCTTCACGTAGTAGGGGTTGATGATGGCCGAGGCGAGGTCAACCAGGGAGTTTAGTTTGTTTTTGTCGCTGCCCCAGACCTTAGTGGTGCTGGATGTTGACAAGATTCGGGCATTTCAAGTCCGAAACCTTGAGCGCTTTTAGATTGTTGGTGGTGTCCACCGTAGCGAAACCTTAGTCGGAGCTGTTGATAAACCTAGAAAAATGCTCACAAGGCCTTGTGGCAAGGTGGTAGTGGTAGACAGGACGTCATGTCACATGCACAACTGGGCGTCGGCAATATTCTGATCGTACCCGACACGACGGATGGTGTACTCGAGGTCGAAGCCGACCACTCGGTACTTATCCCTCGGCAAGGAACTGTTCCATAGTTTGGATGGAGTTCTCCACCGAGACCGGATCGTTTGTGTACAACACCAAGAGGGCCTTCCCCCTCACGTGGGTGTCCACTACATGATGCGTGGTGAACTGCCCGCCGTTTTCGTTGTCGGCCGCCGGGAGCGCCATTGGAACCGCTGGATGTCCTCTCTGTATGTGTCCTCGTGGGTGTGCTTATTGTGTCATGTGAGACGAGAGATGAAGGTAAATGGCCGCAGGAATAAAAGGGGGCCGGGCGGCATGGATTCTCGGCACGTCCGCATGGCAGTTTTTGAAGCGGGTAACTACATCGTCGCGCCGCGCCCGGCGCAACCGCTTGCGCACGAACAAGCATGATCGTGCGCCGGCCCCAAACACTGGCAGCGCGCGTGGAGGGACGAGGGCAGAGCACCCGGAGGGACGTGAGAGCAGAGCGCGCCGCTGCTGCCTGGACCGCAAGCAACCACACGCATAGAGCAGTTGAACACGCAGGAAATGGACGCCTACAAGCCGGGCAAGTGAGCATGCGCTGGCCAGAGAGAGCGGCCGTGTGCTACCACCTCCGTCTAGTCTATAGTCTCCTTTATATTCTGTGACATACTTTACCCTCAAATTTAACCAGCAAAATGTTAATGCATGTTTAAAAATTTATATAATTGGAAAGTATGTTCAAATACAAATCCAACTATATAATCTTTGGCGACATGCATTCGTATTTTATGAGTTAAATCATACTTATAAACTAGGACGGTGGTATAGTAGTTAATTAAATTGCAAACATTTTTTATTAACCGTATGTGTACGTGGCCTTTCATCCTCCTCTCGCACGTCTTGTCACCCGCTGCCGCAGACGGCTTACAACGCAAGCTTGTGCAGCGCGCGGGGGCGTTCTTTTGGCCAAACGGTGGCGCCAATGAATCGTCGGTGAGCCCGTTCCTCGCAAGAACCTCGCAGGTTCTGTGCAAGCTTCCGCCCGACTTCGGTGAAATCCCCCAAAATCCCAATGCTTACCGGCTTGCTATAAAAACCCTCACGGTCGGCGAGTCCCGCGTCGCATTTTCCCCTCCCTCCCTGTAGCTTATCTCGTCTGCTTCTCCCACAATCGCCGATGGCACCGATCCGTCATCGTCGCTCAGCCACTCTGCCGTCATCAGAGGACAGCTCCAGCTGGGAGGTTACACCTCGGTGGCGGCGCAGTCCCCGGCGTAGTCTAGTGCGCGTGGCGTCCCTATTGGGTGTGCGCGGAACACCCACCGCACGCTTCGTCGCCGGTGCCCGTCGGCAGCTATTGCCGGCCGCCGTTGCCGCCATACCACCGTCGAAAGCCAGGGCCATCGCCCATTTCGCCGCCGCGGCCTGAAGGCGGGAGGTGGCCGTCGTGGCCGCCACCCCACTGCCGGCCACTGTGGCCATCACTTGCTCCGCCACCGCGGCCTGAAGGCGGGAGGTGGTGGTCGTGGCCGCCAACCCACCGTCGACCGCCGGGGTCATCACCCGCTCCGCCACCGCCGCCCGAAGGCGGGAGGCGGAGGTGGATGCCCGCACGTGCGTTAGCGACCTTGCGCGCTACACCGAGTTCCTGCGGGAGGAGGAGGAGAAGCGCCTCGTCGAGCACTCAAAGAGCCTTATCAAAGCCGTGGTTGCGACACACGCCGCCTCAGAGGCGAGGAATCAGGAGATCTACGAGGAGAACCACCGCTTCGAGAGGGGTCGTCTGGAGCGGCAGAGGGAGTTTGATGTGAGCGTCGCTAAAGCTGCAACAGTGGCAGGCGCCGCATTGTGGTTGCCCAGCTCATCGGTAGGCTCCTCCTCCTCCACCTCTTACTGAGCGCGCTTGGGAGAGGAGAGGCAGCCGAAAGTAGTACAAATCCCCTCCGCAGTAGTAGTAGTAGTATTTTAGGGGCTATTTTGTTCAGTTCATCTGACTATAAATGTGGTGGAACTGTACAACGTACTTAAAATTAGCTAGTATATATAGTTGAACTAGCTATTTCAGTACGTGGTTGGCAACAATTGGGGAAAAGTTTGGTCGTTTCACTGTCGAGTTGAACTGTTTGTATAAATTAAGAACATCGCTTAATCTATGAATGAAATCTATGCTTAATTACTGAATTTTAGTTACAAAAATTAGATACTGCTAGTGATTTTTAGCTTCATATTTTGACAAATCGCAGTGTTACAAGGATTGACAAATTTTACCAAATTGTTTGTACGTGGTTGCACACGGGTCATCCAAAACAACCATTTGAGTTAAAGGGATGCACAAATCCTGCACTGCTCTCACTTTGCATACGGGTGTTCTATCTAAAACGTTTGCGATCAAGAGCTGTAGAAATCCTGCTCGGCACATTTTCTCTTGGCTTCCTGGGAAAGCTGTCGGTTTGCATATGGGTGTTCTAACTAAAACGTTTGCGATGAGTGTTTTATATTTAAAAAGCAAATTAAACTGCGGCTTGGGCGCCATTAATGGAGAGGATGCGAGCAAGACGGGTGGCCATGGAAGTCAAAGGGCTCACTTCCCAGTGAGCCTGTGTAGCGTACAACTCGCATGCTTCCCGGTGAGCCTGCGCATTCGAGGACAGCTTGCACGCCTCTCGGTCAGCCTGCGCACCTGACGACACTTGCATGCCTCCCGTTCAGTCAAGGTCAAGCAGCTGTCCGCACGGCACCTCCTACAACCATTAAAACCAAGACACATGGTGTCACGTGAATGGTTAACAGAACGCACACGGTTTGAATTATACAAACTTTTGAGATATTAAAGTGGCAGCTATTTTTTCAAAATGCCTTTGTTGGCTTTCATTATTCGAGTGCGCCTTATCTCAAAATGGACACGAAAAATACCACAGCATGTCGGGTGCCATTCCATGATAGAATGCCAAGTTTGTTGAATTTCAGACAACTTTTGGATATACTAGAATTTAAAAATAAAGTACTCAATGTTTTGACGGCAATCAACGGTGCCCTGGTGTTTGAAATTCATTCTCATTTCTTGCATGTGACCTAAGCATGCACCCAAGGACACATATTTGATTTTCAACCAACTTATATGCACTAGAGCATGTGCATGTAGTTCAAATTTGAATTATGCACATAAATGCATTGAAAACTCAGTTAATGCATAAAACTGTCCAAACGAACCCCGAAAAATCACAAAAATTCAGACAACACTCCTGTTGTTCTATGTTGACACGAGAAAAAAAATTGAAAGCAATAAGAGGCAATGGATATCGTTTCGTCCCCAAAGGTGGGACATTCCCTACCGAAACCATCATGCTTGTTCTGAGAAGCTCTAGTTTGTGAGAAGCATATACCCAAACCTGCCCCAAATGGGACAAAATTTGTACCACGGCATGTTGATGCCGCTCCATGATAGCATGCCAAGTTTCATGAATTTCAGACGAGTTTTGGAATTACAAGAATTTTAAAACCAGGCATCTCAATGTTTTGCCCGCAATCAACGGTGCCCCGGTGTTTGAAATTCATTCCCATTTCTTGCATGGGACCTAAGCATGCCCCCAAGGACACAAATTTGATTTTCAACCAATTTATATGCATTGGAGCATGTGCATGTAGTTCAAATTTGAATTATGCATATAAATGCATTGAAAACTAAGTTAATGCATAAAAGTGTCCAAACGAACACTACAATAAAAATACACATCCATGACATTTTGGGCCGAACGAAAATCTTTTTTGTCATACTTATGACACTTCTATGACGATAATTGTGACAAAACTCGTTATCATCATAGATGTGGTGGGGTCCTACTTCTATGACAAAAAATCATGATAGAAACTGGGCTTTTCATCCTGGGCGGGCCGGAGACGCAGCTGCATGACATTCTTTGGGGCATCCATGACGGAAAAAACCGTGGTAGAAGCGGTAGCGGAAAATATCGGGAGTCCCGGTTACGGTGGGTGGTCGGGGCGAAGCGATGCACATTTCTCTCAGACGACGCGTGTGTGTGTGTGTGAGGCGTTGGGCTCTAACTGAACCCGAGCGAGGCGTTGGGCTCTAATGAACCCGAGCGATTGCACTGCAGGCTACGCGTTATTGAACCCGAGCGATCGATTGATGGCTGTTAACTGAACCCGATTGAGCGATTCTTCGCCATCGCCGCTAATGAAGCCGATCGATGCTGCCTCCGGATGAACAGTGAGCGTTGCTGGGGGGGGTTGGATGAACAGTTCCGGGTGGGGGTGGATGAACAGGACCCCGTGGCGTTGCCTCGGGATGAACAGGACCCGATCATTCGAGCCGGTGGGGCTGGATGAACAGGACCCGTGGAGGGCAGGATGAACAGGGCCACCCGTGGAGGGAAGGATGAATCGTAGATGGTGGAGGGCTGGATGAGCGATGGCCCGTGGAGGGGTGGTTGAACAGAGCCCGTGGAGAGGGCTGGTTGAGCGATGGCCGGTGGAGTAAGCGCGGTGGAGGCTGGATGAACAGGAGCCCGTGGATGAACAGTCGCAGGTGGAGGCTGGAGGAGGTCGACGGTGGATGAACAATAGCCCGTGGAGGCTGGAGGGGATCGACAGTGGAGATGAACAATATCGCGTGGAGTCCTGTTTTGCGGTACGCCACACCCCTCCCGATGAACAGGACCCCCGTTTCGACCGTAGCGCTCCAACACAAGTCCGTTTCCTCCATTTTGCGGTATTCCACACCCCTCCCGATCAACAGGACCCCCGTTTTGACCGTAGGAGGTCCGTTTCCTCCGTTTTGCGGTACGCCAGACCCCTCGTGATGAACAGGATCCCGTTTTGAACGTGGCCGATCGAACAAAAGGCCGCTTCCTCCATTCTGCGGTACGCCAGGCCTTGTTTCCATCGGTTGTTCCGTCCAAGACGGTTAGCTCCCACGCGTTCCGTTTCCTCCCGATGAACATGACGCATTCCGTTGCCTCCCCGTGAACACGACGACAGCGCTTTCTCCATTCCGACCCAGCCATGTACACGAGCCCTGGCCGTACGTACACGCGAGTAGGCGTTCGAGACCCCGCCTGTATGTACGTACATGGCCGTATTTACTTTCTTGCACCCTGGCCGCGGTACGTACGTGTACATGCTACGTTCGCGCCTCTACTACGACACGTGCGTGCCTCTACATCGAGCAGTATGTACATACACGTTCGCGACCAGAATGACAACGCTACGTATACTTCGACCAGGTGGGTCTCGACTGTTAGGCACTTCCTTGCCTGCGAAGATGTAGCTGGTGGGTCCCCAGCGGTCGAGGCGAATCATTTTTTGCCGGATGCACTTCCTTGCGTGCGAAGATGTAGTGGGTGGGTCCCAGTCGGGAAAACGTTTTTTCACGAAATCTGATGGCCCGTCCGGTGGGTCCCCGCTGTCAGGTGGAGGAATAATTATTTTGCGCGTAATAAGGAGGCACTTCCTTGCTGCGGCCATGGACCCAGCTGTCAGCCTCTCCACGTACAGTCCACGTCCGAGGGAAGCCGTTCCTTTACCAGGTTGACCACACCGCACCGAGAGCACCAGGGCGGTGGACGACGGCGAGGCCTAGGAAGGGGACAACGCGGAGCCGGGGATGACGCGGTAGTGGAAGCCCGCGTGGAGAGGAGCACGAGGGTTCACTGGTTCGGCTGCGGTGTGAGTTTGTCGTCTCCGCAGGGCCTAGCCAGCGGTGGGAATAGTAGGGGGCAGTGAGGCCTCCGTGGCAGCACAGCCAGCCATGGGAGGCAGGAGCATGCGACACGACCGGCGCTGCTTTGGGCGGCTGGAGCAAGAAGACCAGAGGTTGAAGAAGCACTAAGGCCGTTGGATGAACATCGTACGGTCACTGGAGCTAGAATCGTTCATATTGACTAAGTTGACAAAGCCCTCCGTCCCCGTCAACTTAGTAGGCCCACAAGTCATCCTCCCACTGTGGTGGGTCCCAGCTGGCAGGGGGGTATTCATTTTTTTGTGTGCAATAAGGAGGCACTTCCTTGCGTGCGAAGATATAGTTGGTGGGTCCGACCTGTCAGCGGAGGGAATTTTTTTTTCACGAATGTAGCGACCCGACCCGAATGGATCAAGTCTCTGTGCTCAGTGTCATCCCTGGATCAGTAATGCTGACACCACACAAGATTTCAAGGATTTATAGCGAGTAGCAATCACACACTTATTACATCGTTGTCCACAAGGGAACTTAATACAATAATATGGCTTAAGGCCATCTAACAATAACAGCGGAAGGCTTGGAAGATAAGTGAGTCCATCAACTCCATCGGCATCACTGAGTATAGAACCATGACCTAACACCTTACTCGTAAATGCGAAAAGTCTGCAAGCGTGAAAGTTGCAGCCCGAAACGGGTCGACACATGGAATATCTTTGGCAAGGTAACACATAGAGAGTAATGAAAGAATAGGCTATACTACATGCATATATAGCTGGTGGAAAGCTCTATGGTTACAGCTTTTATGAAAAGCCAATTTTTCCCTACTTCAAAGGAATAAATTTATTTAACTATCATGGTGGTTGTTAAACATTGAGAATGGTTGATGACATCCTCAATCCCAATTAAAAGTACTCATTAAAACCCAAACAAATTATATTAAGTAACGTGATGAGATTCACATGATATTCAATTACCGGATACTCAAAATGTCCATAACCGGGGACACGGCTAATCATGATTAGTTTATACACTCTGCAGAGGTTTGCACTTTTCCCCACAAGACTCGATCGCCTCCTCTTGGTTCTCGCACTACATGGTGTTTGAGAAGCGGATGACCGAGACATAGTCTTTCAAGCGCTTAGCACCTTACATGTGGGTAGACCGTACCAACCTACAACCCCTACATCAGCTAGCCTACCCGTAAGAGTTCGCACAACTTAGTCAACTACGCCAGAGCCCATAATTGGCTTGTGGCTGCACACGGAAGTTTCCAGTTTGAATAATCTTATGATCCCTTAGAGCACGGGTGGCGGTCCAAGAAATACAGTAAGTCCTCGATGGAAACCAGTGCCTCAATCCACCCAGATGTGTGTTTAGGTTGCCACCTTAGATAAACCATTAATTAACAATCTCACATCTGTCATGGATATTCACTCACCCAATCCACGTCTACTAGCATAGCATGGCATAATAAGCAAACGTAGAAGTAACTCCGAAGGTTTCATAAGTAAAAGCAGTAATAGGTACTACCTCAATCTACTTCCCAACCCACAATTTAATTAGATCCTAATCATGCAAGTGTTTGAGGGCTTGATCTAATGCAATAAAACTGGGTATGAGAAGAGTATGATCAAAGTGTTACTTGCCTTGCTGATGATCCGCGAGACCTAGAGATTCGAAGTAACAAGCGGCGCACTCCGGTTGATCTAACGCAGACAAACAACAAGCATACAATAAGTACTCATCTAATGCACGGGGAAATCTCGAATAAAAGATCTAACCAGATAGTTCAACTTAAGAACCCTGGTTGCAAAAGAATCGAATCAACTAAAGCATCGAAAGTCGAAACTCGAGAGAGAACGACTCGATTTAGCAATCGGAAACTAGGTCAAAATTTTACAGTAGCAAAACTCTGTGTAAGTAGGTTAGTCGGAACGGCGGTTTCGTAACGAAACTCCAGGCGCTTGAATCACCTGATTCCGATAAACGAGCGAGAAATTAAACAGATTTGAAAATCGAATTGGAAATCGAAATCAGAAAATAATGGATTAAATCCGATTAAAAGAAAATGACGAACGGATTAAATAACGGACGTTCGTTAACAGAACTAATCCAACGAACACATTCATTGAAACGAACGGTTCGGTGAACGTTCGTTAAATAAGAAAACCGAAAAAAAAATAAAACCATCTAGGTTTTTTTTTAAGAAAAAAAAACAGGGTCGGGTTTTCTTAGAGAAAATCGGACCGGGGCGGGGGCGGCGGCTACCTTCGGTGACTTCGCCAAGGGGGGTCCGGGGTGGGGTCCGGGGGTCGGAGGTGCGGCGGGTGCTCGCGACGGCGAGGAACGGCGGCGGCGGGCGTCTCGGGCGGCGGCTCGGGTTGGGGCGGGCGGCGGCGGGTGAGGAGAGGGGGGCGGCCGGTATTTAAGGAGGGGGGTGGCGGCGCCTTTGGGAAGGGGCAGGCGTGGCGGCCTCGTGTCGAACCGGACACTGGCGGGCGGCGTCTTGTGGCGGCGCCTCCAGCGAGCGTCTTGGCGTGGGGGAGAGGAGGTGGGCAAGGCTGGGCTGGGCCTTGGCCCAAAGGGGGCAGTTTTTTTAAATCAAAACTAAACGGATTAAAAAAATACCAAACGAACTCCGAATTTAATAAAATAATTTTCCCCGACTCCTAAAAATGAGTCGAACAAAATAAACTTTAAAACGGCAAACATGCATATTTTTTAATGCTCATTTTGCCTAAGCAAAATAAATCTTCCAAAACCAAATTTGATTTATTTATAAAATCTTCATGTTTCCTAAATGTTGGGAAAGTCATATTATTCCCTTTCTTAATTTTTTTTATAGGAAAAACTTTATGAAGATAATTAAATAAATCCAATGATCCTATTTTCAAAATTCGGGAAATCCCAAATATGAAAATAATGAAACTTCCAACTCTCTCCGAGGGTCCTTGAGTTGCGTGAAATTTTCTAGGATCGAAAAAATGCGAGAAAAATATGGTATGCATGATGACCTAATGTATAACATTCCAAATTGAAAATTTGGGATGTTACAAACCTACCCCCTTAAGATGAATCTCGCCCTCGAGATTCGGGTTGGCTAGAAAATAGGTGAGGGTGGTCCTTGAGCAAAACTTCCTCTCTTTCCCAGGTGGCTTCATCCTTAGTGTGGTGGCTCCACTGAACTTTGCAAAACTTGATAACCTTGCTGCGGGTTACTCTGCTGGCATAATCGAGAATCTTAACCGGTTTTTCCTCATATGTTAAGTCATGCTTCAACTAAATTGCTTCCAGTGGCACTGTGTCTTTGAACGGTACCTCTGCTATCTCGGGGTGACATTTCTTCAACTGAGAAACATGGAATACATCATGAACTCCTGACAGTCCTTCTGGCAATTCCAACTTATAAGCAACTTCTCCCATGCGTTGCAAAATCTTATACGGTCCAACGAAACGTGGTGCTAACTTTCCTTTAACTCCAAAACGCTTAACTCCTCAAGCGGGGATACTCGAGATATACTCTGTCTCCAACTTCATACTCAATCGCTGGCGCTTTGAATCGGCATAGCTCTTTTGTCCGGACTGGGCTACCTTGAGCACATCACGAATCAACTTAACTTTCTGTTCAGACTCCTTAATCAAATCTGGTCCAAACAAGCGACGATCTCGGTTTAGTCCCCATAACAACGGTGTCCTGCACCTTCTTCCATCTGAGCCTCGAAGGTGCCATCTTCAAGCTGGTTTGTTAACTGTTGTTGTAGGAAAATTCTGCATCTGACAAATTATCATCCCAACTAGATCCATAATCTAGTGCACAAGCTCTCAAAGATGTCCTCCAAAATCTGATTTACTCTCTCGTCTGTCCATCGGTCTCGTGGGTGGAAAGGCATCAATTCCAATCGGGTTCCCAATGTTTCGTGCAACTGGTTCCAAAATTTCGAAGTGAACTGGGTTCCTCTGTCTGATACGATGCTCCTCGGAATTCCGTGTAAGCATACAATTCTGGTCATATATATCTTTGCCAACTTAGCACTGCTATAGGTAGTCTTGACTGGAATGAAATGAGCTACCTTTGTTAAACGGTCGACTATAACCCAAATCGAGTCATAACCTGAACGAGTCTTTGGCAAACCTGTGATGAAATCCATTCCTAGTTTATCCCACTTCCATTCGGGTATCGGCAATGGTTGTAACAATCCTGCTGGCTTCGATGTTCTCGCTTTACTCTCGACATACATCGCAGACAGCTAAATACTCCGCAATATCTTTATTCATTCCGGTCCACCATAAAGTATTCTTCAAATCCAAATACATATTGGTAATTCATGGTTGAAACGAATAGGGTGAATCATGAGCTTCTAGTAAAATAAACTACCTGAACTCTGGGTCATTGCTCAAATAAACACAGTCTACAAACCATAGGGTATCGTGCTAATCCTCACGAAAACCATTAGCTTTTGCTTTGCTAATATTATCCATTATAGAGGCAACTTCCTTATCTGCCTTTTGGGCTTCTCCGATTTTGTCCATTAGTATCGACTGAATCTCCAATGCTGCTACATAGCCTCTCGAACTATTTCCAAGCATAGTTCTCGAAGGTCCTCGGCTAACTCATTGGGTATCCCTCCCATCATTAGGGTATTGACGTGGCTCTTACGGCTCAATGCGTCAGCTACGACGTTAGCCTTTCCGGGGTGATAATGCAATCTCATGTCATAATCTTTGATAAGTTCTAACCATCTCCTCTGTCTGAGATTTAATTCCTTCTGTGTGAAGATGTACTTCAAACTCTTGTTATCCGTATATACTTCACAATGATTTCCAATGAGAAAATGTCTCCACGCCTTCAAGGCATGCACAACGGCTGCTAACTCCAAATCATGTGTGGCATAATTTAACTCATGGGGCTTAAGTTGTCGTGAGACATACGAAACAACTCTTCCTTCTTGCATAAGCACTGCTCCAAGTCCTCGACATGAAGCGTCGCAATACACCTCATAATCCTTGGTCTGGTCTGGCAATATCAAAACTGGTGAGGTGACCAATCTTTTCTTCAACTCCTGAAAACTTGCCTCACAGTCCTCAGTCCATATGAATTTGTTATCCTTCTTCAACAATTCTGTCATAGGCTTGGAAATCCTTGAGAAATTCTCAATGAATCTTCGATAGTATCCTGCGAGTCCAAGGAAACTCCGAATCTCTCCAACTGTCGTTGGTGCTTCCCGTTTGGTTACGGTCTCAACTTTTGTGGGGTCAACTGCTATCCCTTCTCCGGATATAACATGTCCGAGAAATCCAACTTCCTTTAGCCAAAACTCACATTTGCTTGAACTTGGCATACAACTGGTGTTCCCTCGGTTTCTCCAAAACCAATCTCAAATGTTCCTTATGTTCCTCTTCATTCTTGAAAAAATCAAAATGTCATCAATGAACACCACGATTTAACTTATCCAAAAACTCCATAAACACTTTGTTCATCGTGTTCATGAAATAGGCTGGTGCGTTAGTCGATCCAAATGACATAACGGTATACTGCATCTGATCCATATCTCGTGGTGAATGCTGTCTTGGGTATGTCCCGCTCCCGAATCTTCAATCGATGGTACCACGATCGCAAGTCGATCTTGGAAAACACTTTGGCTCCTTGCAAGCGATCAAACAGATCATTTATCATAGGTAGTGGGTACTTGTTCTTGATTGTTACTTCATTCAATCCACGATAATCAACAACCATTCTCAAAGATCCATCCTTCTTCTCTACTAACAAAGCGGGTGAACCCCAAGGTGAACAACTTGGGCGTATCAAACCATTATCCAATAGTACCTTAATCTGCTTCTTGAATTCCGCCCAATCCTCAGCTGGCATCCTAGACGCTCGCGTCGATATCGGGCCTGTTCCTGGCAACAGCTTGATCAAAAACTCAATGTCTCTATCCGGTGGCATTCCTGGCAACTCTTCCGGAAATACATCAGGAAAATCCTTCACCACTGGTACTTCTTCCTGCACCACTCCTGATAGGCAATTAACTTGTGCTCTTCTCGGCTCGTGCCGTGATACATACTTAATCCTTCTTCCTTCTGGTGTGGTGAGCAAAATTGATCTAGTGGAGCAATCAATGTTTCCTCCATACCTTGATAACCAATCCATACCTAATATCACATCCAATCCTTGGGATTCCAGAACTATTAGATCTGAGGGGAAAACATAGTGTCCAATCCTTAATGGCGCCGATCACACCATTTACTAGCCATGTACTGCCTCCGGTGAGGTTACTAGCATGGGTGACCTAAGGGCTTGGGTCGGTAATCTGTACTTATCCACAAATCCCTTGATATGTATGAATGCGATGCACCAAAGATCGAAAAGAACAACTTCTGATAAATGACTTAACCAAAAACTTACCGACATCGCATCGGGCTGATCTTCAACCTCCTCCACATCAATGTGGTTCACCCGTCCCCTGTTGAAAGGGTTGGGCTTCTTTCGAGCTTCCATTGCCATTTCCATTACGCCTATACAGGCAGTCATTGGCATAATGCCCGATCTTGCGGCACTTAAAGCAAGTAATATGACTCAGGTCTACTTTGGATGGTGTTGACGGGTTGGTGCGATTCTGTCCGTTGCTTCCTCCATTCCTGTTCCCATTCTTGGTGCTGTTATGGTTATGCGAATTACCTCCTCCATGGGTATGCTGAAACTGAATTCCTGATTTAGGGGTATAACGAGGTTTCTGCTGAGCTCCAGAGTTATACTTCCCTTGCCCATACTTCCGCTTGCGGTTCTCAATTTGCTGCTGTTTTCCTTCAATCATGAGGGCTCGGTCTACCAAATCCTGGTAGTTATTGAAACTGGCTACTATCAACGGCATGCTGAACTCATCATCCAGTCCTTCTAGAAACTTCTCCTGTTTAGCAGCATCGGTAGCAATGTCATCTGGGGCATAACGTGCTAATTTACTAAAGTCATCCACGCATGGCCATGATCCTTCCTCCTTGGCGTAAGTTGCGAAACTCACGCTTCTTCATGGCCATAGCTCCTGCTTTGAAACATGGGCAAGGCGGAAAGCTTGCTGAAATTGATCCCATGTGGCGGTGTTCACAGGGTAAGTGGCTGTGAAATTCTCCCACCATGTCAGCTTGGGTCCTTCAAGCTGATGTGCTGCAAACTTCACTCTTTCTCCATCTGTGCATCCTGCAGTGGTCAGCTCCCTTCCTATCTTGCGGAGCTACCATCTGCTAGAATGGGCTGGGTGCTACTGGAATACACCGGCGGGTTTAGTCTAAGGAAACGAGTCAGATGATCCGCAGGTGGTGGTGGTGGTGGTGGTGGGTTGTTGTTGTTGTTGTTGCCCTGGTTCTGCACCAATGTTTGAATCAGGGTATTCTGCTGCTGGATCAGTTGGGTGATTTCTGGCGGGAAAACAAATCCGGGTCGCGTCCTCGGAGGCATCCGATGGGTTTAGAAAAGAAGAGAAATTTAGAATAGAATGAGGTCTAAGGGGAATCACTACCCAATTGCACATGAGCAATTGCACACAAAATCACTTCATTCAAACAAACAAGGGCTTACAACGATCTAACTATCGCAAAAGTGCGTGTACTATAATGTTTACATGGAGGGAATACTACTAATATGTGGGAGACTTCTTGAACCGGTGGAAGACTCCATGATGTCTGCTCCAGCTTCGTCTTCAAAGTCGGGTTCACTTGGATCCGAATCGGTGTCGTCGATGTTGATGTAGTCGCTTGGACAATCGACATACTGGTCTTCATTCCCGGCGCCTTCTTCTTGAGTTCTTCGATCTCGTACTTAAGATCGTTATTGTGTCTTGCTAGAGCTACGATCTCGTCCATGTAGTCCTTGCGTGTAGTCTTTTAGTTCTTCTTCAAGTTCGATGATCCTTCCTTTATGCTCGCAACTCCAACATATCATTGCACATTTGGTTCTCCTGGCGCCGAATGTGCTGATTTAACTCTGGATGAAAGCTGCAATGGACCTATCCTTCTTGGTGCTGACTATGTCCCAGTGGTCATCTCGGCGTCCACAAATCTGGTAGATAGTGTCCTTGAGGTCTTCTTGGTAAAATTCTCCAATGCGTCCCATGGTGATGTGAGCTGCCATGCTCTTTCCCAGACTCCAAGTTGGTGCACTGAAAACACTATCTATAGGCTTGGTGATTGGGGCGAATGTCCTTCCTGGAACGTGAGCTTGAATCTTCCAGCGCTCCTCTTCAGGCAGAGTGGCGTTGAAAGTTCCGGTGAAGTTGGGTAGTCCAATGTTTAGGTACTTGGTAACTTCCTTCAAGTGAAATCCAAAAGGTGTGCCTTCATCCGGTTGGGTGTACTTGATCTTCGCGTCCGTCATCCTAAAAGAGTAGAAAAGATGAGGAGTTAGAAAATGGGAAGAGAGTAGTGATCTATGGCTTTATCTTAGTGGTCGTGTCCTACGGTCGTGGGCTCGATACCATTCTCTCAGAGCGACCCGACCGAATGGATCAAGTCTCGTGCTCGATGTCATCCTGGATCAAGAATGCCGACACCACACGATGCTTCAAGGATTTATAGCAGAGTAGCAATCACACACTTATTACATCGTTGTCCACAAGGGAACTTAATACAATAATATGGCTTAAGGCCATCTAACAATAACAGCGGAAGGCTTGGAAGATAAGTGAGTCCATCAACTCCATCGGCATCACTGAGTATAGAACCACGACCTAACACCTTACTCGTCGTCTGAAAAGTCTGCAACGTGAAAGTTGCAGCCCGAAAACGGGTCAGCACATGGAATATGCTGGCAAGGTAACACATAGAGAGTAATGAAAGAATAGGCTATACTACATGCATATATAGCTGGTGGAAAGCTCTATGGTTACAGTTTTTGCGAAAAGCCAATTTTTCCCTACTTCAAAGGAATAAATTTATTTAACTATCATGGTGGTTGTTAAACATTGAGAATGGTTGACAGCATCCTCAATCCCAATTAAAAGTACTCATTAAAACCCAAACAAATTATATTAAGTAACGTGATGAGATTCACATGATATTCAATTACCAGATACTCAAAATGTCCATAACCGGGGACACGGCTAATCATGATTAGTTTATACACTCTGCAGAGGTTTGCGCACTTTTCCCCACAAGACTCGATCGCCTCCGCTTGGTTCTCGCACTACATGGTGTTTGAGAAACGGATGACCGAGACATAGTCTTCGTAAGCGCTAGCACCTTACATGTGGGTAGACCGTACCAACCTACAACCCCTACATCAGCTAGCCTACCCGTAAGAGTTCGCACAACTTAGTCAACTACGCCAGAGCCCATAATTGGCTTGTGGCTGCACACGGAAGTTTCCAGCTTTGAATAATCTTATGATCCCTTAGAGCACGGGTGGCGGTCCGAAGAAATCTGAGCAAGTCCTCGATGGAAACCAGGTGCCTCAATCCACCCAGATGTGTGTTTAGGTTGCCACCTTAGATAAACCATTAATTAACAATCTCACATCTGTCATGTATATTCACTCACCCAATCCACGTCTACTAGCATAGCATGGCATAATAAGCAAACGTAGAAGTAACTCCGAAGGTTTCATAAGTAAAACAGGTAATAGGTACTACCTCAATCTACTTCCCAACCCACAATTTAATTAGATCCTAATCATGCAAGTGTTTGAGGGCTTGATCTAATGCAATAAAACTGGGTATGAGAAGAGTATGATCAAAGTGTTACTTGCCTTCTCGATGATCCGCGAGACCTAGAGATTCAAGTAACAAGCGGCGACCGGGTGATCTAACGCAGACAAACAACAAGCATACAATAAGTACTCATCTAATGCACGGGAAATCTCGAATAAAAGATCTAACCAGATAGTTCAACTTAAGAACCCTGGTTGCAAAAGAATCGAATCAACTAAAGCATCGAAAGTCGAAACTTCGAGAGAGAACGACTCGATTTAGCAATCGGAAACTAGGTCAAAATTTTACAGTAGCAAAACTCTGTGTAAGTAGGTTAGTCGAACGGCGGTTTCAGAACGAAACTCCAGCGCTTGAATCACCCGATTCCGATAAACGAGCGAGAAATTAAACAGATTTGAAAATCGAATCGAAATCGAAATAAGAAAATAATGGATTAAATCCGATTAAAAGAAAATGACGAACGGATTAAATAACGGACGCTCGATTAATGTAACTAATCCAACGAACACATTCATTGAAACGAACGGTTCGGTGAACGCGTTAGATTAAATAAGAAAACCGAAAAAATAAAACCATCTAGGTTTTTTAAGAAAACCGGTCGGGTTTTCTTAGAGAAACCGGACCGGGCGGGTGGCGGCTACCTCGGTGACTTCGCCAAGGGCTTGGGGTCAAGGGGGTCCGGGGTCGGGAGGTGCGACGGGTCGGCGGGTGTTTCCGCGACGGCGAGGAACGGCGGCGGCGACGCCCTCGGCAAGCGGCTCGGGTTGGCGGGCGGCGGGTGAGGAGAGAGGGGGGCGGTATTTAAGGAGGGGGGGTGGCGGGGCCTTGGGAAGGGGCAAGGGCGGCGGCGGGCCAGGCGGCGGCGGGACGCCTCCAAGCAGGCGTGAGGGAGAGGAGGTGGGCAAGGCTGGGCTGGGCCTTGGCCCAAAGGGAAGCAGTTTTTTAAAACAAAACTAAACGGATTAAAAAAATACCAAACGAACTCGAATTTAATAAAATAAATTTTCCCGACTCCTAAAAATGAGTCGAACAAAATAAACTTTAAAAACGGCAAACATGCATATTTTTTTTAATGCTCATTTTTGCCTAAGCAAAATAAATCTTCCAAAACCAAATTTGATTTATTTATAAAATCTTCATGTTTCCTAAATGTTGGGAAAGTCATATTATTCCCTCTCTTAAATTTTTTTTATAGGAAAAACTTTATGAAGATAATTAAATAAATCCAATGATCCTATTTTCAAAATTTGGGAAATCCCAAATATGAAAATAATGAAACTTCCAACTCTCTCCGAGGGTCCTTGAGTTGCGTGAAATTTTCTAGGATCGGAAAAATGCGAGAAAAATATGGTATGCATGATGACCTAATGTATAACATTCCAAATTGAAAATTTGGGATGTTACAACGAAATACAGAGGCCCTTCCGGGGGGTCCCAGATGTCAGATGGAGGAATCATTATTTTGCGCGTAATAAGGAGGAATTTTCTTGTGTGCGGCCGTGGACCCAGCTGTCAGCCTCTCCATGTACAGTACTCTTCTGATGGAAGTCGTTCCTTGACCACGTTGACCATGCCGCGCCAAGAGCACCAGGGCGGTGGACGACGATGAGGCCTAGGAAGGGGATGACGCAGAGCCGGGGAAGACGCGACAGTGGATGCCCACGCGGAGAGGAGTACGAGGGTTCACCGTTCGATCAAGCGGTGTGAGGCTGCCGCCGCAGAATAACAGGGGTGTGGGTGAGTAGAGGGATGCCACAGCGTGGCGGAGTAGTAGGGGCGGTGAGGCCTGCACGGGAGGCGGAGCAAAGCGGTCCCCGGCGCTGGATTTGGCGGTCAGAAAAGAAGATCAGAGATTGAAGAAACACGACGGCCGTTGGATTGACATCCAACGGTTACGTCTGCTAGAATCGTTTATTGACGTATATAATAACTAAAAAAAATTCCATACGCGTCAACTTAATAGGTCCATAAGTCAGACCATTCCCTCTTTCTTAATAATTTATATATAGCTCATTGCGACTTCTTATGCAATTTATTGCAGTCCGTTTTTTTGTTGGCCAGGGCCAATTTCGCATATTTCTGTGGGTTCCAAACTATTTTTAATACCGAAATGTCGATCCAGATTTAAAGTACTTTGAAGATATATTTAAATTAGGTTAATGTCCAGTGAAATAGGAATCTGAAAATGTGAAAAAATTCAGAAATTATAAAGTAATTGCCAATTTGCCATCTGTTTTTATATTTACAACCCATTTCATATTACTTTCAAGATTTGCAGGCGTCTTAAAAGAGTTGCAGCCCATCAGGGCGTAGAAAAATAAGTAGGCCTGGATTGGGTATTCTTCAGAAAAAATAAACTGGGCTCATTTTCACAAAGAAAAATAGCTGGGCTGGTCACATGGTAAACATAAAATATAAACCTGAGCTAGACGGGCCACAGCCCAGTTCAAACCCTGCTCCGTCTCAACAATAACAAAAAAATACTGCTCGAGCTGTTACGTCCCAGGTGTCAGCCGATCTTGTGCTGCTCTCTTGTCTATTGACTATATACGCTCACGATGTCGTGGGTCCCACATGTCAGGAAAACACTAGGAGGAAGCATTTTATTTTTCCATACACTGACATAGTGGGCCCTAATGTCATCCTCTCCACGTACTTCTGCCGATTCCTGTTGTTTGTTGACCATGTTGACAACACGAGAGGGCGGCGCCGCGGCGAGCACAGCAAAGCGCGTGGAGGACGACGACGAGGCCTTGGACGTCGGTGTTAACTATTTAGGGGACGGTGGGGCGGCGATGCATGCGCTGAGGCGCAGCCAGCCGTGGGAGGTGGAAGCAGGCGGCCTCGCCGGCGCTGGTTTGGTTTTGGCGGCTGGAGGAAGACAGGACTGAAGAAACACGACAGACTGTGAAAGCAGCAGGAGTACTTAACAACCTTAATTGAAACCAGCAGGGGCACTTAACAACCATAGCTGAAAGCAGTATGACTACTTATACAGGTCCAACCGTACAAAGCACGCCTCAAACAGTGCTACTTTGCCTACAGTTAACCAAGGGTGAGGCTGCCAAGCCTTAGGACAAGGCCCAGGCGCCACCCCGAGCATCCACAACCTTCTGAAAGCGGCTTCATCTCGCAATTTGGTCAATAAATAGGATATTCGCTTTAGATCCATGGAAAAGCAGGAACATAATCTTCTGTCTTATTCTGCAAGATGGACGAGCCTTCATTATTTGAGACCACCCATGAATAAGTATCTTTTCACCTCCAAGGGGAATGGAGTAGGTCGACATAAACATCATGTTGTGACCAAGTGCAAGTCTGACCCGACCATGGTCAGGCATCTGTATAGGAACAATAGAACTGGGCAGTTTCTGTTTCAAGAAGATCACAAATCAGAAAACTGTGTATAAGCAATAGTTTATGAACAACATATATAACGAAAATAGCTTGTACCATAAGTTTCTAATACAGTTGGACCTGTTCAACGAGTGCAGCAGTGGCACACATATCCCACGTGGCCTTCCACCATTGAAACCCCCCACAAGGACCTCAAGACGATCAATAAAGTGTAGGAGCTTGTGGATGTCGTCCCAGTCAAATTCAGTGCCATCAGTAACAGCCAAGTTGTTACAGAATAACAAACGAGCAGCCTTCTTAACTCTGAAAAAACCTACACGTGCCACCAATTATAAGAAAATATTAGTTAGAAGTAGCATCTTCGTGAGAGATTCGTTGCTACTTCTATAGTTAAATTGTGATCAATTAGACAGAATATGTGGATTAAGAAGTAATCGAGGCAACAAACAAGAACTAGATACAAAACTAACATGGATGAAAAATTGGAACGGCGTCGGGGTGGAAGATCAAAGTGAAGATGAGACCAGATTTTGCTATTTCCATCAACATTCATGCGCCAACTTTCAGTCCGTAACACTTGCGAAAGCTTATCCAAGTTCGGCCATAAAAAAAGCAGCGATTTTCTTGGTTCATGAACCCAACTCGAAACTTATATCCATGGCTTGTCTTCACTGTTACCATTAAACTGGTGTATTCAGTTATGGCAAGGCCGAGCATCTTGAGTACATGTGTTCATGAGCAAGGAATGCAATGCAGAGGAAAAATAATATGAGAACACAATGTATTCCCTATATCCAAATCTAGAAATACTTTCCTCCTTCACGTCAGTGTTGACCATGGTACTAGTACCTTTTATCCAAATATAGCAATAAAATTTCCAAATTAGTCGACATCATGTTCAAAAAACCTCCCCCTCCTGGATAGAAAAGAGGATTCTAGGAACATACTATGCGTGTTTTAAAATCCTATGTTAGGATGAGAAGGAACTAGTGTGGCGTCTCGCCGAGGGCGCAGAAACCTGTAGGGTCCTCGCACTTTGGGCACTGCAAATGCAACACACTAGATTCAGTAGGAAGAAAAATGCATCAACGGCGGCGGCTGCCATCCTAGGAGTACCCGCAACCACGGGACTTGGATTTATCAGGGATGGATGAAGAATTCGTACCAGGTTCTCCATGAGAAAACCCTATGCAATCGCCGAGCGGGGGTTTTCTCCGAACAAGCAGACAAGGGAGAAGGGATTCAGGCCGAGTGAAATATTGCCGTCCGTCTGGCCCGATTTATCGCTAAAGTTTGGAAAGGTGGGGGTTTTGTGATTTGACGGCTCATTGGGCATTAATGCGGCGCTACGACCGTGGTGTGTCTACCGTGAAGTTGTGCACTCTAATTTGGTGCATATGGCATGTGGACCCCGTTGCCGGATGCCCCACATATCAGCACAAGGAAGTAGAAAGACATGAGTAACTAGTTATTACACATAAATATATTTTTGACAGAGAGATATTCCCTCTGTAAAGAAATATAAAGATCTTTTATATCACAACTTATACATAAGAAAAATCAAGGGGAATATATATAACATATATAATTATAAAAAATAGTATTTTTTTAACATGGTATAGATGAGTTGGTGATGATGGTGTGCCTGTGATCCTGCAATATAGGCCGTCCAATATATATTTGACGGATAGGAAGGAAACTATGGCAATTTTGCAAAAAGGTACCCACACACCTCTCCGCATTTGCAAATAAGGCCTTCCCTCGTTCATCCTTTTCTCTCACAAGATAAAATACTCATACGAATGCATATTGATGTTACGTGCAACGCACGGGTATTATGGGGGTTCAGCTGAGAAATACTCAGACATGCTCACGATTCTGGACTTTGGGCCATAGGCCCGTGGGCCTGCATGTTTGGGGGCACATGTGTTCTACCTCAGCGCTTTTCATATTGCAAGAGGTCGATTTAGTGCTGGTTTTAGATGCTGCGCAAGGAGAATACACAAAATTGAATAAAGCATAGCAGCTATTGGAATGAAATCAAACGACAGTTCCTAACCAGCAATCAGAGTTGCAATTCTATCAATGATACTGTCGTACTACTTATACACACATGACACTTGTTTCACCATGCCAGAGTATTACATCAAAATCTCTCGGCGGATAGATCAGTTCGGCAGTACTGAAGAATTTCAAAGTTGATTTGGACCAGCTCTCCTTGCCGAGAAAGTTTGATTTTGACATCATCCCCTACCGCAAGATATGATTTAGATTTGAACCTTGACCATCCTTTAGCATCAATCATCATGCGACCATCCTTTGTATTTACGGTATATTGAGCAGGTTCATTCACACCAAGGCTGCGCATGGTAAGAGAAACTTGGCCGCTGTCGCCCGGATTGTTGAACGACTCCCTCGTTGCTCTAGGAATTCTCTTTTTGCAAACAGGAAGACATACTCAAACAGTTAGATCAACACAATTAATCATGCGAAACAACATGGAAATAAAAAAGAATGAAACACTTGGGCGGCCAATGCTTACCAAGAAGGTGGACATTTCGGTTTTTGTAAGGACTTTGGTATATGAAGTTTGAATTGCAGCCCAGTCTGTTGCCGGTGCAATTGCTCGTTCGGTTGCCGCTGCACGGGCCGGAGCAGATGCAAGTGCAAGTGTTGGTGCAGGTGCCGAAGCCGCCGCTACTTCGATGCCCGATCCTCCGGTAGATCAGCCTGATCCGCTGAAGCGGTCGGTGCCCAATCCTCAGCTGGATCAGATTGAGCTGCTGCCGCTGTCAGTGCTAGAGCAACTGTCGGTGCTCGATCCGTTGCTGAAGGTGGTACCGATGTGCGAGATAGCGGCGATCGTGTCTGGTCTTGTATGATCAGCTTTCTAACTTGACTAGGCTTTGTGACAGTGATCCAGGCTTTTTCTTCATTTCTTTTAAACGCGAGAAGGACTAATTGTGGCATTTTTGTTAAACCAAACTGCAGTTCATCATAGGGATTCAGCTTGTAGTCAGACAACAGACTGATCCAATTATTTCCAGTAATATAAGTGATGGAAAGTGCCTTCATTACTAACACGACATAAGAAGTGAAACCTGCAAAAATAGCCATCGTAGAGCAAACCAAACGGTTTATTCTGTGATGAATGTCACATGGCAAAACCTGCATCGTAAAATTGCAGGAAAAGAAAGAAAACATGACATTAAATCAATAAGATTTTGACAGTAAATCAATAAGATTTACTTGATGTGACATGAGTGAATCCTTACTAGGAAATCACTATGTTGAAGTACTAAACAGAAGATTGATCGTCCAACTACGGGTGGCATGCAGGGGCCCCGCCTACTCCCACAAGCATGACAGTCCAAAGGTCGTGAAAAATCGTATGGACCGAACATCCATGGGACTGGAAATCCTGGTGGGTACGATAAACCCTACAATGCATACAAATATTGGAGTGTAACCATAATTGATAAACCGTCCTCACAAAAAAGATGATGTGGATACTTCAAAATATACAGACTGAATTGAGTGGACAAATATTAACATAGACCATTCTCAGGACTGACCATGCACTAAAAGCGGCAGTACTAATAAACAATACAGGGTTCACAAACACAAATCAAGTACTGAACAATAGTACTTACTACAGACAAGCAAAGTTGCACTAATTAAACTCTGCAGACTATTCTTTCCACCGACCTACGGGATGAACCCCGCATAACTGACTAGGCCATGGACTTCGTGAGAGATGTCTACATGCACCATCACCATCTTGTTAACCTTGGAGAACCTAACATAGTGGTCTTTCCACTCATAAACATGATCATGAAGATAGGCCACATCAGCTTTGTTGGGAAGCTTTATAAGAACCACACCCTTCGTAATCGAAGGCACAACCAGGAAATTGTTGTGGTCAAGCATGCACTCGAGAACACGCTCGACAACAATGCTACAGGAAAACACTAGTTCAGGACACGTGGCGACAAGGACACAACAGCTGGATAGTTTAGCAGTAGAACTCATCCTCAGGTCTTCCAGTTCACATGGCATCACTTTGAGAACTTCATCTCCACCACGGACCTGGTTCTAATTCAAACAGAAACCATATTTTATTACTACCTCTGTTCATACATATAAGATGATTTTCGATATTATACTCCATATATGACTACATATACGCACAGAAATGAGTGAACAAAGACACTAGAACATGTCTTCAAAGGCATGAGAGCAGAGGGATTACTTGCAATATCCATAACACAAGTTACTGAGGCAAATATGCCCTCTTCAAAGGTAGCATTGATAAATTCATAGTACTCCCTCCATCCCAAAATTCTTGTCTTAGATTTGTCTAGATACAGATGTATCAAGTCACATTTTAGCATTAGATACATCCGTATCTAGACAAATCTAAGACAAGAAATTTGGTACAGAGAGAGTAGTTGAAAGTAATCTATAACAAATCATTATCAACCTCTCGCATGTTTTGGTCAAAAGAAATTTAGAACAGTCATTTGGCACACAAAAATCACATGCAAGATCACCCAGAAAGTTGTACTAGTATTAGTACTGCGTGTTAGATGAAAAAACTCGATCAAGATCGAGAAAAAGATCGTCAAGAGGAGATATTACCTGGACTTGCTTAATGAGGGATCCCGGAGAGGGGGGCTTGGACAGGGCGATGGCTTTGAGCTTGTCTGCGGTAGTCTCGGCGGGGTGCTTGCGCTTCTTCGTACCATGAGCCTCGACGGTTTTGGCGTGAGCCATAGACATCACTTCGGCCGGTGCTCTAGCGTCCATCAAGAAACTGTCACATAGAAATAAAAGAAAAGAAACCATAATCACAAACTGTCGTGGTTTTGTCACGGCAGATGTCCTCATGAAAGGACTTAGTCGTGGAGCCATCACTATAGGTTAGCTTAAAGGGGTTAAAGCGGACAAGGGACGCACGAGGGTTTTATACTAGTTCGGCCCCTTACAATGAAGGTAAAAGCCTACGTCTAGTTGTGATGGGATTATTGGGGTTTCGATGACCCGGGAGCAGAGATGCTTGCATGAGTCTCGAGTTGTTGTTTCCTGTCCCTCAACCGCCGCCCGGTCGTCCCCTTATATACATGGGTGGACGCCCGACCGGTTTACAGAGTTCCGAGGCCGGCTCATACAAGTGTCCGGCTCAGTCTCTTTCTTTCCCTAACTTACAACACAAGTTATACAACTATGGCGGTTTAAAACTATGGGCCCTAATCCGCCTCTAGGCTATGGGCCTCTAAGCTTTAATAGTAGAGTGCCATCTTCTTTATCTTCATGGGCTTCAGTATGGATGAACGTGAACCGGCCCCTCCTGGGCGGTTTACATTCAGTAGTTATATCGCCAACATTAGGCCCCAGATTGATTTGAACCTATTCATATCAATCTTCAACACTTCGAAATATTCCTTAAACACTTTCTTGCAATCCTCATAAACCGTCGAGATGTCTTCTCCTTGTAAACTTTGGTAAACCGCCATGACGTCATGTTCTTAAATCGTAATAAATCATTATGGTGTCATCCCTGCATAAAAAGATTCCCTTCATTTAATCTCCCGAAGATCGAGGCGATAGCTGCGCCCCCTCTAGTTGCTTCAGGCTCCTCGATTCTCGCGCCTGCCGCTTATCCTCTTGCCTTTATAAATAAGACCAGGGGGTCCTTCCATTTTCCCCCTTGCCTTTTCGAATCTTC
Source organism: Aegilops bicornis (assembly GCA_021605145.1). NCBI lineage: Eukaryota > Viridiplantae > Streptophyta > Magnoliopsida > Poales > Poaceae > Aegilops > Aegilops bicornis. The sequence continues at coordinate 123,601,673 of CM038675.1, read as the reverse complement.
TTCCTCCTCGCGACCTCGAAGAGCTCAAGCACCACCGCCGCCGTCGATCCTTGAATCTGCACCGACTAGGCCGCTGCATCAACCTGTTCGTACCAGAGCTCTTGCGACGCTCCTCCGCCGCCACGTGGCCCTGGTAAGTACTCCTTTCCTCAATTTTTGGAATCTGCATTAGGGTTTCAAAATTCTTCGGTGTTCATCAGCGTTCCTCGGTGTTTATCTGCCTTCTCTCAGCATCTTGTTGAATCTGGCTAGACCTGACAGCTTAATCCTTGTAGCTGAAGCCGTAGTTTTAATCTGCCCTGCCATAGCCTCTTATTGTTCCTGGATAGATCTCATCTGGACTGTTATTGTTCCACCATCGCCATTTTTAGGGCTGAGAAATTTTTTGTTTACTAGGCCGCGGCAGATCCAAAATTATAATACCATCTTGCAAAACCTGTTTCTCGAGTACTTAGTAATTTTTAGATATGCTTCTTCCACTTTTGGGCGGTTTAACCTTTAGAAAATGATAATCCGCCAGTTACCATTAGCCCTCGCGTAAACCACCATCTTATCTTGAGCACCCATATCCGGTTTATAGTGCATATATGTTTAAATTAATTTCCCCGGTTTAACACTGGTTTGTGCACATCAATCTTGAACCGTAAACCGGCTTTTGCACTTCCTTTATACCTGTTCTTAAGAATGGCCAAGCAAATCGCCTCTTGCAACTGGGTTCCTTCCCGGATCACAGAGACTCAACTCAACGGGTATGCTCTAACTGGCGCTTTGGCCAAGAAAGAGGTTATCCATTGGCGAGTCCCAGGCCCTGAGTGCCCTTCTGAACCTCAAGATGGAGAAGTGTTGGTATTTATGCAACATCTAGACCGGGGATTTAGCCCTCCCGGATCAAAGTTTTTCCGGGATGTGCTTGCCAACTTCCAACTCCACCCTCAAGACATTGGACCGAACTCTGTGTCCAATATCTGTAATTTCCAAGTATTCTATGAAGTTTACCTTCAAGAAGAACCAACTGTTGAACTCTTCAGGGATTTCTTCCACTTAAACCATCAAACTGAATTCTCTGACGGCCCCAACACTAAACTTGGCGGAGTGTCGATTCAGAAAAGAAAAAGAGGTTGATTTTCCTCATGCCAAACATCACAGCCACCCCAAAGATTGGAACCAAACATGGTTCTATTGTCGGAACACTGCTCCTGCTGAAGAAAACCCTCTGCTGGGTTACCGTGCTCACCGGCTCAGCAATGGCCACCCATTATCTCAACGACTCACTGCCAAAGAACGACAAATTTATGCACCTCAACTTGCCAAGCTCCAGGCTTTCCTAGCCAACGGTTTAACCGGCGTTGACCTCGTTCGTTTCTGGGTTTCATGGGGCATCTTGCTTTTAAGCCGCCGTACCAGGTTGATGCATGAGTATACCGGGGACATCAAGGACCCTCAACGGCGCCATGAGATAGAAATAACTGATGATGAAGCCACCAAGGCTGTCAAGAAAATGCTGGATGAACCGATCGCTGAATGCAGCAAAACTGGGCTGCGTCCCTTTAACACCTCCAACAAACCGCCAGCGGTAAAAAAAATTCATCCTTCTGCTTTTCTGATCCGTCTGCACTTTAACATGGTTTTGATGATTCTTTGTTTATTCTTACAGGCCAAGGACCCTTTCTGGAAGAGGAAAACTCTGGATAAACCGTCAAAAACTCAAGAGAAAACGGCGAGGACTGCTCGTGCCAAGGCCGTCAAGAAGCTAGCCAAGAAGAAAACCGCCGAGTCCTCTGAACCGCCCGAAGATGTTGATGATTCATAATAAGAGGTAGAACTTGACTCCCATGGCTCATTTTTCATACACCTTATTGACAACAACCATTACCAGGATGATGCGGAAGCCAGCCGTGCTGACAATGTTGAGGTAATCTCCCTTTCCTCCACTTCCGATCTTGTGCCAGTAAGAAAAATCCGTCGCGCAGTCCGGAAAGTGAAGCGTTCACATCCTTTCACTCATTTGGATCCACATCGTCCTGAAGCTCGTCGCACAACCCGACATAGTGGCCAGCAAGTCACTTCCTCCGGTTTACCAGACACTCCACTCCGGAAGCGTTGTGCAGAGGTCTTGTGTAATTCTATCAAGTCTTATCCCTTGGCGGGTTACTTCCGATACCATCTTAATCCGTCTGACTCAAATTATCAGGTGACTTCTAACTCCTCATCTGGTGATTCATCAACCACGCAAATGCCTCCCCTGAAAACCGTCCCTGGGTACGTATAATAATGTTAATGTTGTTAGTCTTGCGCCGATTCACCATACTAATCCTCTATTGTTATTTTGCAGTGCCAAAGCTCGTTTTAGCAAGAAAGCAAAGACCAATGCCCCTACTGATGATATTGAACCAGATAGGATCTCAGAAGGTGCTGGCAGAGAGGTTGATGTCGCCATGGATGATCCGGTGCCACAAAGCCAGGCCACTGATGCTGATATGCCTGAAGTCAATCCGGCAAGCCCTCATATCAATCCATCAAGTCCACAATCCAATCCTCCACATCCAACTTCTGATCCGCCAAGCCCTGCCAAGACTGCAGACAAAACTGCAAGCTCAAATGCAAAGGATCGATGACGTTGTGATTACTGGACTGGCTATAATTCTCCCGGTAATCCTGTCACTTTGGCAAAGCACGGTGCCAAGGTGGAATCTGCTGGCGATGAGAAAGGCAAGTGGAAAACTGATGTGTCGAATTATGCTCATCTCTCTGCTCAGGAACTTCATTCTGGATACTTAAACCGCCTTTACACAAGCCGTGATTATGAGGCCGGTTTGGTCAACTTGATGAAGGAGCGTTATGAGGTAACATTCAGACTTCATAACTTTTCTTTATACAGTATGACTCCATTGTAGCCCCCAAGGGCCGGTTTATCTCTTCAAGATGAATCGGGACTTTCTGTTTCAAACTTGTCTTTGTTGAATTCCTTCATCTTTGAGTTTTCTAATCAAATGTACATTAGCCCCCAAGTGCCAAGATTAATACTTGTATTGAGCCTTGGGACTTTGAGTGAAAAATAAAAAGCAATCCGCATTAGGCCCCAAGTGCCAAGCGTATAACTTGTTATGTGCTTGGGACTTTGAGAAAAAAAATCTTTAACATCTCTATCATCTGTCTTGTGTAGGCTGACTTAATTGTCAAAGATTCCCAGATTGCTGAGCTTCAAGAAAACATTAAAACCCAGCAAGCCAAAGCCTCCAAGTCCAAAGATGAACGGAAGGGCACTTTGACTGCCATGGAACATGTGAAGGATGGTTTTAAAAGTGAACAGGCGGATTGGGAGACAGAGAAAACTGCTCTCTTAAAGTGGGCCGAAGATGCTGAAGCAGCCCTCAAACCGGTTGTAGAAGAGCTAACTGGGTTGAAACATCAAATCAATGCTATGACTTCAGCAATTTTTGGTATGTACCATTTTATTAACATCATCCTGAATCACTTTGAAATTGGCCGGTTTAACATGAACTTCTCAAACCGTTGCAGGTAGTCGTATTGCTCATATAGGTTCTGACATGCGGATGAAGTTGAAGGCAGCATATACACTGGCAGAACAATTGTACACTGGCGCGCAATGAGTCATCTGTGCGGCCTCCTTCAACAAACCGGCACCAACATTGATCAAGGATAGCTTGACCAAATTATCCATGACTCCAGCCCAGATGGAAGAGATGAAATGATCTGCTGCAAGGGCTGGCGCTTTAACAGCGCTGACACGGGCCAATGCGTGGATTGCCGATCTTGATCCGACAGATATCGCAAAGGGTTATCCTGGTCAACAGGAGGACGGATCGGACTTTGACAATGAAGCCCTCAAAGTCTTGACCAAAGAGATGCACCCACTGGCCAGGCAATTGGCTGTAGAGGCTGATTTGTCTGTCTATCGGTCCAACTATGATGTGGACAACAAACGTGTTGATGCAGCCATGAAGGAAGTACAGAACCTGATCCCTCTAATTCGTAAGCACACCTATGCCCCTGACATTGAACCTTCCAACCTTATAAGCATCGAAGCTGTCTTTCAAGCCTTAACCAGGATTGATTGGACCACCCTTGACTTCCAGCCACTGGGTGAGGAGGAGGAGGCTGAACCGACGCGTGATGATCCTTCAACTTCGCGTCAGCCTGATGCTGAGTCATAATCCGTCAGCTGGTTTGATTGTCACAGATGGTGTTGTGTGCAACAAACAATTATTCTTTTGGGCATCAAGAACGCCGTGTAATAGGCTAGTTGAAATACTTTGATCTTCTGCCATTGTGCACTGCTACCTGATTTTGTTAATCCGGCATGATTGGTGCTATGCATGTTTGATTTACCTTGGTATTTCGTAGAAAATCATGCCTTCTGCATGTTAAACACTTAAACATCTCCTGGCGGTTTACCGCTGGATGGGTTATGATACTCAATGTAGAGCCAGAATCTTTATAACCAAGGTTATAAAATACTAAAATATGAAATATATCATACCTGCGATATTAAATCACTTTTTGTTGGTTGACAAACTTTCTTAGTAAGGGTGATAACCCAAACTTTGAATATTTGAGAACGCCCACCGCATTATGCTGGAACGTAATAAGTCCTGCCGGGTCATGATAAACACCGGATGATCATCCTGGCGACTTATAGTCAATGCCAGACCGGAAAGATACCGGTTCATCATTGATTGTCGGTTTAACAGCTGATAACTGTAAACCACACCGGGTTAAGAAACACCGGGTTGAGGTGAAGACATATAATCTGGCCGGGCCAAGAGACACTGGTTTACCTTAAACATTATCAACAGAGATAAAACTTGCAAAAACAAAATCACATAAAAACTTGTAGTCAAGGCTTTTCGAGGGCTGCCAGGCCCAAATGCGAGGCTTTTCGTGGACTGCCAGGCCACTGAGTTAAACCATTTAACAAAGCCTTTTAAGATGGACCTCCAACTAACGAATCGTCGTTTTAACTTTGACAAGTTCAGGGTCTCTATGAGAGTAACTTGTCAAACGTTCGGCGGGTCATGCCAGGATTACCTGGATAGGAGTGTCTTACTTGATGAAGGCAGGTTAACCCGGGGTTTTAGGTGAATACACCAGGCTTCCAAGCCGTGGGTCGATACCCAGTTACAAGGTGATGACCCACAAGTATAGGGGATCTATCATAGTCCTTTCGATAAGTAAGAGTGTCGAACCCAACGAGGAGCAGAAGGAAATGATTGTTGTAACAGATAGTTTTGTGATAAGATAATTTGTAACGAGCAACAAGTAACAAAAGTAAATAAAGTGCAGCAAGGTGGCCCAATCCTTTTTGTAGCAAAGGACAAGCCTGGACAAACTCTTATAATAGGAAAAGCGCTCCCGAGGACACATGGGAATATCGTCAAGCTAGTTTTCATCACTTTCATATGATTCGCGTTCGTACTTTGATAATTTGATATGTGGGTGGACGGTGCTTGGGTGCTGTTCTTACTTGAACAAGCATCCCACTTATGATTAACCTCTACCGCAAGCATCCGCATCTACAACAAAAAGTATTAAGGTAAACCTAACCATAGCATGAAACATATGGATCCAAATCAGCCCCTTACGAAGCAACGCATAAACTAGGGTTTAAGCTTCATCACTCTAGCAACCCATCATCTACTTATTACTTCCCAATGCCTTCCTCTAGGCCCAAATAAAGGTGAAGTGTTATGTAGTCGACGCGCACATAACACCACTAGAGGCTATACAACATACATCTCATCAAAATATCGAACGAATACCAAATTCACATGACTACTAATAGCAAGACTTCTCCCATGTCCTCAGGAACAAACGTAACTAATCACAAAGCATATTCATGTTCATAATCAGAGGGGTATTAATATGCCTATAGGATCTGAACATATGATCTTCCACGAAATAAACCAACTAGCATCAACTACAAGGAGTAATCAACACTACTAGCAACCTACTAGTACCAATCCCGGACTTGGAGACAAGAATTGGATACAAGAGATGAACTAGGGTTTTGAGAGGAGATGGTGCGGTGAAGATGTTGATGGAGATTGCCCTCTCCCGACGAGAGGAGCGTTGGTGATGACGATGCCGATGATTTCCCCCTCCCAGAGGGAAGTGTCCCCGGCATAACAGCTCTGCCGGAGCCCTAGATTGGTTCCGCCAAGGTTCCGCCTCGTGGCGGCGGAGTTTCGTCCCGAAAGGTTGCTTATGATTATTTTCTCGATGAAAGACCTCATATAGCAGAAGATGGGCATCGGAAAGCCACCAGGGGGCCCACGAGGTAGGGGGGCGCGCCCAGGGGGGTAGGGCGCGCCCCCCACCCTCGTGGCCAGGTGGGGCCCCCTCTGGTGAACTTCTTCCGCTGGATATTTTTTATTATTTCCCAAAATGACTTTCGTGGAGTTTCAGGACTTTTGGAGTTGTGCAGAATAGGTCTCTAATATTTGCTCCTTTTCCAAATTTGTAATTCCAAATGCCGCATTCTCCCTCCTTATGTAAACCTTGTAAAATAAGAGAGAATAGGCATAAGTATTGTGACATAACGTGTAATAACAGCCCATAATGCAATAAATATCGATATAAAAGCATGATGCAAAATGGACGTATCACAAGGGTCCTTTCAAACTCTTTGTTACTTTACACAAAGAGCCCCCAAGTAACTTTGTGAGCTATGCTCAATGGGTGCCTATGTTTAAGTTGCACTTTTAGCAACAGTACTCTCTTTGGCCCCTTGGGTGTGAAGCTCCCAAGCTGTGTTATGGCATGATAGCCGGTTTAATGGACAAAATAGGACATCCGTTTGTAAGCAGAAGCCCCCTTGTAACCAAGAAATATAGGAAGAAACAACAGAGGCCCTGCTTGCAGCAAGGATGCCGGTTTATTATATTGATCATAGTATATACATTGTCAAAATATGTACATAATAAGAGCCTATGGCTCAGGTGTAGTAAGGCTGAAGAAGAGCAATATTCCACGGCCGACGGGTCTCCTCCTCCGATTTGCTTGACTCTTTGTGCTCGCGAACATCAATGAGGTAGTATGATCCATTGTGCAGATTCTTGCTGACCACAAAGGGCCCTTCCCAAGGTGGGGATAACTTGTGCATATTGGTCTGATCCTGGATGAGCCAGAGCACTAAGTCGCCTTCTTGAAAGGTTCTTGTCCTAACCCGGGGCTGTGATAACACCGCAGGTCTTGCTGTAAACCGCTGAACGAGCCAACGCCATGTCCCTTTTTTCATCTAACAGGTCCAGTGCTTCTTGACGTGCTTGTTCGTTGTCCGCTTCAACATAATTGGCAACCCGGGGCGAGTCATGACGAATATCACTTGGGAGTACTGCTTCTGCCCCGTAAGCCATGAAGAAAGGCGTATACCCTATAGATCGGTTTGGGGTGGTGTTTATGCTCTGTAACATAGATGGTAGCTCTTCCACCCAACAACCTAGTGTCCGCTTCAAAGGGACCATAAGCCGGGGTTTGATACCCTTCAAGATTTCCTGATTAGCTCTCTCAGCTTGACCATTAGATTGGGGGTGAGCCACAGATGCAACATCAAGCCAGGTGTGCTCTCGTTGACAAAAATCCTCCATCTCGCCTTTGGAGAGGTTCGTACATTATCTGTGATAATGCTGTGTGGAAAACCGAAACGGAAGATCACCTTTTTGATGAATTGAACCACCGTGGCTGCGTCACACTTGCTTACTGGCTCTGCTTCAACCCATTTGGTAAACTTGTCAACCGCCACCAACAGGTGGGCTCTTCTTATCCTTAGATCGCTTGAAGGGCCCAACCATATCAAGCCCCCAAGTAGCAAACGGCCAGGTGATGGGAATCATCCATAACTCCTGAGCTGGAACATGAGCTCATCGTGAGAATTTCTGACAACCATCGCACCGCCTTACCAAGTCCTCATCATCAGCATGAGCCGTCAGCCAATAAAAGCCATGACGAAACGCTTTAGCAACCAAAGATTTTGAACCGGTGTGATGACCATAGTCCCCTTCATGGATCTCTCGTAGAATCTCACGGCCTTCTTCAGGAGAAACACAACGTTGGAACGCACCAGAAACACTGCAATGGTGTAACTCGCCGTTGTGAGCAATCATGGACTTAGATCGCCGGATTATCTGCCTGGCCAAAACTTCATCTTCTGGCAACTCGCCCCGGTTTAAATACACCAAGTATGGAACCGTCCAATCCGGAATGATATGTAAAGCAGCCACCAACTACGCCTCCGGATCAGGAATAGCGAGGTCCTCCTCTGTAGGCAGTTGAACCGACGGGTTGTGCAGGACATCCAGAAAGGTATTGGGTGGTACCGGTTTACGCTGAGATCCCAGCCGGCTTAAAGCATCAGCTGCCTCGTTTTTGCGCCGATCAATGTGCTCGACTTGATAACCCTTAAACTGGCCAGCAACAATATCCACCTCGCGTCAGTAAGCCGCCATGAGCGGATCCTTGGAATCCCAAGTACCTGAAACTTGCCGGGCTACCAGATCCGAGTCTCCAAAGCATCGTACTCGGCTTAAGTTCATCTCCTTAGCCACCCGAAGACCATGGAGTAAAGCTTCATACTCAGCTGCATTGTTAGTACAAGGGAACATCAAGCAAAGAACATAATGAATTTTATCACCTCAAGGGGAAGTAAGGACAACTCCAGCCCCCGAGCCCTCCAATTGCCTGGATCCGTCAAAGTGAATAGTCCAGTATGTACTGTCCGGTTTGTCCTCCGGTATTTGCAACTCTGTCCAATCATTGATAAAATCCACAAGGGCCTGGGACATGATTGCTGTTCGAGGCATATACTTCAAATCGTGTGGTCCAAGCTCAATGGCCCACTTAGCAATCCGGCCAGTTGCCTCCCTATTCTGGATTATATCCCCCAAAGGAGCAGAACTGACCACTGTGATGGGATGACCTTGAAAGTACTGTTTAAGCTTCCGACTTGCCATAAAAACCCCATACACCAGCTTCTGCCAATGCGGATATCTTTGCTTTGACTCAATGAGCACCTCGCTGATATAATAAACCGGCCTTTGAACCGGGTATTCCTTCCCAGCCTCCTTGCGCTCCACCACAATAGCTACACTGACAGCTCGGGCATTAGCAGCCACATATAATAGCAGTGGATCCTTATCAACTGGAGCAGCAAGAACCGGTGGTTCAGCTAACTGCTTCTTCAAATCTTCAAACGCCGCATCAGCAACATCACGCCAGACAAAACTGTCTGTCTTCTTCAACATCTAATACAAAGGGATCGCCTTGTCTCCCAACCTGCTGATAAACCGGCTCAAAGCCGCAATACGACCCGCTAAACGCTGAACATCGTTGATACATGCCGGTTTAGCCAGGGATGTAATTGCTCTGATTTTTTCCGGATTAGCCTCAATGCCTCGGTTGGACACCAGAAAACCCAAGAGCTTGCCAACTGGTACACCAAAGACACATTTAGCCGGATTGAGCATCATTTTATAAACTCTCATATTATCAAAGGTTTCCTGCAAATCAGATATGAGTGTCTCTGCCTTCCTGGACTTGACCACAATATCATCCACATAGGCATGAACGTTGCGCCCAATCTGAGTATGAAGACAATTATGCACGCAACGTTGATAAGTTGCCTGGGCACTCTTGAGCCCAAAGGGCATAGATACATAACAGAGGGCTCTAAAGGGAGTGATGAAGGCTGTCTTCTCCTGGTCCTTAACTGCCATTTTGATCTGATGATAACCAGAATAAGCATCCAAGAAACTCAAACGCTCACAACCCGCCATTGCATCAATGATTTGATCAATACGAGGGAGGGCAAAGGGATCAGCTGGGAAAGCCTTGTTCAAATCCGTGTAATCCACACACATACGCCAAGTGCCATTTTTCTTAAGTACCAGCACCAGATTAGCCAACCACTCTGGGTGAAACACTTCTACAATGAACCCTGCTGCTAGTAGCCGGGCTACTTCTTCCCCAATGGCCTTACGCCGCTCCTCATTAAAGCGGCGAAGAAACTTTCTGACCGGCTTGAACTTCGGATCAACATTAAGAGTGTGCTCAGCGAGTTCCCTCGGTACACCTGGCATGTCCGAAGGTTTCCATGCAAAGATGTCCTGGTTCTCATGGACAAACTCAATGAGCGCGCTTTCCTATTTCGGATCCAAATTGACGATGATGCTGAACTGCTTGGATGAATCGCTAGGAACAAAATCAAACAACTTAGTCTCATCAGCCGATTTAAACTTCAAAGCCGGACCATGCTCCGTAGTGGGCTTCTTTAGAGAGGTCATGTCTGCCGGATCAACATTGTCCTTATAAAACTTCAACTCTTCCGTTGCACAAACCGATTCAGCATATGCCACATCACCTTCCTCACACTCCAGAGCAATCTTGCGGCTACCATGAATCGTGATGGTCCCTTTATGACCCGGCATCTTGAGCTGTAGATAAACATAACACGGCCTTGCCATGAACTTAGCATAAATCGGCCGCCCAAACAAAGCATGGTACGGACTCTTGATCTTGACCACCTCAAAGGTTAGCATTTCGGATCTTGAATCATAATCATCTCCAAAAACCACCTCCAGAGCTATCTTACAAACTGGTTAAGCCGATTTACCAGGCACCACACCGTGAAAAACGGTGTTTGATGGTCTAAGGTTCTTATCTGTCAACCCCATATGCCGAAAGGTTTCATAGTACAAGATATTGATACTGCTCCCTCCGTCCATGAGAACCTTGGTGAATTTATAACCTCCAACCTGTGGTGCAACCACCAAGGCTAGGTGGCCCGGGTTGTCAACCCGGGGCGGATGATCCTCCCTGCTCTAGACAATAGGCTGCTCAGACTAGCATAGGTAATGGGGCACTGCCGGTTAAACAGAGTTTACCGCCCTTTTATCGAGCTTCTGATCGCGCTTACACAAGCTGGTAGTGAAAACATGATACTGTCCACCGTTTAACTGCTTCGGGTTACTCTGATAACCCGACTGCTGCTGATTCCCCTGATTACCTTGCTGATTGTTACCACCTTGGTTATTCTGATTGCCCTGGTTACTCTAAAATCCTGAGCTTGAACCACCACCACCGTAACGCGGCCCGTGAAATCCTGGACCGGAACCTCCAGGTGGACCCTGATCATACCGGAAAAGATCAGAGTTTTTGAATTCCCTCATGATGTGGCAATCCTTCCATAGGTGCATGGCTGGAGCCTCCTTTGTCCCGTGCTTTGGGCAGGGCTAGTTTAACAAGCGTTCCAGATTCATTACTCCACCGCGCTGGGGCGGTTTACCCTTATGATGCTGCATATTACCCTGCATACTGGTGTTAGCCACAAAATCGGAATTGTCCACCTTACGCTTACCACTGTTTCCGTGACCCGCCGGGTTGTGGTGCTGCCCCTTGGCGTTGCCGCTCTTCTTTCCCTTCCCTGTCTTATCATCATCTGACTCGGGATCCTTGGTACTATCAGAGTCAGCATACTTTACTAAAGCAGCCATGAGGGTTCCCACGTCAGTACAATGGCGCTTCATCCGTCCCAAGTTCAACCTCAGAGGCTTAAACCGGCAATTGCCTTCCAAAGTTAGAACCGCGGTGTCAGCGTTGATGCGGTCCGATGAATGCAAAATTTCCGAGACCCAGCGCACCCACTGGGTTGTTGATTCTCCTTCCTCCTGTACACAGGCGGCTAAGTCCACATCGACATGGGCTGCTTGCATGTATCCTTAAAATTTTGGACAAACCGGGCTCTCAACTCGGCCCATGATCTGATAGAGTTAGCTGGTAGACTCTTTAACCAAGTACGCGCCATCCCTTCTAGCATCATGGTGAAGTACTTCGCACAAGCTGCATCATCCACCTCTAGCATCTCCATGGCCATCTCATAGCTTTCAACCCATGTCTCTGGAGGCAAATCGGCGGTGTAATTTGGCACCTTGCACGGGCCCTTGAAATCTTTGGGTAGGCGTACGTTGCATGCTTATTTGGGGCGTGTACGGCACCCCCAAAGAGCTAGAGGTAACTCCTGGCTCTCTCAACGTAGTTGGACGAACCGGAGTAGGCTGACGAGCTTCATACTGCGCTGCTAACTCGGCCTCCCTGCGTGCACGAGCCCGGTCCACCACCTCCTGAGCATCACCAGCACCCCCTACTGGGTTGTGATCGCGGGGCGGCTCCCGGTTTCCCGCATTGCTTGACACGGCTGGTTCATCCATACGCCTACTATAACTCCGGCTTGGACGAGGGGTGGCATGAATCCGATCACGACTGTATGAATAGGCCTCCTGTTGCACCAAGGCTGTCCGAAGAAGCTCCTTAACCCGACGCGTCTTGACCGCTGCCGGAGAATCGCCTTCAATTGGAATAGCCTCCAGCCGTGAAGCGGCAGCAACAAGATTGTCCATTGTAGTAGAATAATGAACCGGCGGCGTCGGGACAGGCTGTGTCACATTGTTCTGTCGAGGCGGATCCATCAAATGGGGTTGAACCGGAGCCCCCGCTCTAGGTGTCTCCGCCCGGTTTTCTACCGGCGGGTTACTGGTCCCTGCACCTAGGGTGCCAAAGAGGTTCCTAGCATCGTAAACTGGAGGCAGGCGAGACCGGTGCCTTCTCCTTAGGACTTCGCGCGACGCATTCTGATCCATCATAAGCCGGTAAGCCTGTGCATCCAAAGCGGCTCGCTCCGCGGCCATCCTGGCATCCTCAGCTGCCAAATCAGCCTTGGCCTGAGTAATCTGATCCTTTACTTTCGCGATTTCCGCATTGTGCGCATCCTAATCCGCCGGGTTAAGCTCCGCCATCAGTGTTGCCAACGCATCAAATAGACCAGACAAAACTTGAATCGGCGGCCGCACATGGCCTCCTGCCCCAGCTGCCGTTGCTGCTGCGGTCGAAGAATGAAGCGCCGGCTGTGTACCGGCCATGAAGATTCCAACCCGGTTTGGCAGATTAGAGGGGTCCGAAATACTGTCGCCATCGGAACAGCCTCCAATCCGGCCATCCTGCAGCTGATATAATGACTCGGTCTCTCCGGTTGATGACTCGTTGCTGGAATAAACGACGGTCTCACCACCAGATTCCGATCTGTCCTCGTATTCCCCTCCATGGATGACTCCCACGAAGGTACGCTTCATGGCAGGTTTGACCCGGGCAGATCGCACACGCTGAGCCGTTTCGACGAGGTCGGTGCAGATGTCCGGCTCAGGGCCCGGCTCGCCGATCTTGCCAATGAAAACGTGTATGCCACAAAATGGGACCCGGTACCCGTACTCAATTGAGCCGGCCTCGGGGCCCCACCCTGCATCGTCGATGTAGAGCTTGCCGCCATCCGGCCCATAGCGTAACCCTTGAGTCCTTCGAAGCTGCCCTCCAAGAACTTGAAACCATTGTGCGATAGCCCCACGGTGGGCGCCAACTGTCGTGGTTTTGTCACGGCAGATGTCCTCATGAAAGGACTTAGTCGTGGAGCCATCGCTACATGTTAGCTTAAAGGGGTTAAAGCGGACAAGGGAAACGAGGGTTTTATACTAGTTCGGCCCCTTACGATGAAGGTAAAAGCCTACGTCTAGTTGTGATGGGATTATTGGGGTTTCGATGACCCTGGAGCAGAGATGCTTGCCTGAGTCTCGAGTTGTTGTTTCCTGTCCCTGAACCACCGCCGGGTTGTCCCCTTATATACACGGGTGGACGCCCGGCCGGTTTACAGAGTTCTGAGGCCGGCTCATACAAGTGTCCGGCTTGGTATCTTTCTTTCCCTAACTTAGAACACAAGTTATACAACTATGGCGGTTTACAACTATGGGCCCTAATCCGCCTCTGGGCTCTGGGCCTCTAAGCTTTAATAGTAGAGCGCCATCTTCTTTATCTTCATGGGTTTCAGTATGGATGAACGTGAACCGGCCCCTCCTGGGCGGTTTACACTCAGTAGTTATATCGCCAACACAAACCCAAATGAAGAAAAGAGAGGGAGTTATAGGATCAGTCTCGGGGTTGCAAGACCGGGCCTTGGCCAGAATCGAGACCATTGATGCGCTCACCTTTCCTTCTTTGGGAGAGAAGAACAATGGCAGAAGCAGGTCAGGGTTTTCTTGAAGAAATGAGGAACAAGATGAGGGAGAAGCGAGGGTTGGGTAGAGAGGAAGCTGAGAGAGAAGAGTGAAATGATGGTTGCTTCGTCCTTCAAACTTACCGCTGGAAAGGAGGGGGTTTTGTGATTTGACAGCTCATTGGGCATTACTGCGGTGCTTCGATCGGGGTAGTCTACCGTCACTCCACTATGGAGTAATTTAGTGCATGGCTGGTGGACCCCGATGCTGGCTGTCCCACACATCGGCGAAAGTGAGTAATTTAGTGCATGGCTTGAGGAGGATCCACACGGTAGAGCGTGTCCACTATTTTTCTGAAGAAAAAAATGATTACAACAAGCATTTCCACTCTTACGACGGAGGAGTGCGAAACACGGCAACCACTTGAACATACACAGTGCTCCTACTACTAGGCATGTGCAGTGGTTCATCCGTCAGTACTACATAATCTTGTTGCTAGTGTAGTAAGATATGACGATGACAATAGATGTTGTGCGCATGTAAACTATATGAACAGTAATGTAGTAACATAGTACCGCTTTCTCGACTGTCCGGTCGAGAATGAACAGTGAGATCATTGTTAACAGAACTAGGTCTACAGCGCACGGAGAGTACGGTGCTATAGTACTCCACGAAACATGAACCGTATGAAGCACGAATAGTGTTAGGCAGGGTGTATGAAGGGTGCACGGGATGGGAGCAAAAGTTCCGTTCTCGACCCACTTTTGGGTGTTTGGCAGAGTGCATGAAGGGTGCATGAGTCCACACTAGTAGGTTAACACAAATACACGAAGAGGAAACAACTACTCCGTCTAGGTGTGTAAGTCATCTTACGTTGTGCACTGCGACCAAGGCGGAGAGGAAAACGAGAAAACTTAATGTATTTTTGCTAATTAATAGCATTGCATGCAATGAACTAACCACTGCATGTCATGTTTATTAGTCTCAAGTCATTCAAAGCATTCACGGTCCACGTCTCTTATTGGTTGATATGTCACAAAACAAGAAACTGGGAGGGAGTTAATGTACCGTGCCTAAGTGTTTTGGGATTATTTGGTTTTCGTAAGGTGACTTACACACTATATTGAGATGAGAATGCAACCAAACACACCCACACGCTTTGTGCTACAGTGACTGATCTGCACCGTCTGAGTTTGATCCAACGGTCATGTCGCGCCCCGACATGGACATGCCCATGCAGAGGGCGCCTAAAAACCACCGAAGTCCCTCTGCTTCTCGAGGTGCACGACGTTGGTGATGCAGGGGGCGAAACGGCTGAAAGGCAACGCAATCTACGGGAAGGCGGAGGGAGCCAGCCGAGGAGCGGGGAATCTTTTGGTTTTCACCATGGTAAAACACCAGTCGATGACTTCTCACATCAGGGAGCAGTGGGTTTGACAGGCGGAGTCATCGTGACTAATTGCCGCCGCCGCTGCTCCGCCAATAAAAAATTAAAAATCCTGCCGCGCCTACTCCCGTCAATCAAAAAATTTAAAATCCTGCCGCACTCAAACACCAGAGCAACGCTGCGCGGGATGTTTAAATTTACCTGCCGGCAAGTAGATAAAAAAGGGGCGAAAAAACAAATGTGGCGGCGGCCTAGCTGATTGGTCGAACTAGCCCAACTAGCTAGCCACCGTGCTTCACTGATGTACTCGGCGGGAAAAGTGGTCTTTCGTGATTTGACGACTCATTTATTTACTTGCTTCGGCGAAAACGCGTGGTAGGGCGTCCCACGTCTGGAAGAATATATGCGTGCACCACCCGGGAGGACCCCGAAACCGCGGTAGGGTGTGCCATGTCTCGCACGGAGGAAAAATGTGCGTGTAAAATTTCATCAGACGTAGTACCTATGGTTCGACCTCGGGACCCAGCCAGTCGGTCAAAAACACCCCACAAGCCACACGGCTTCATCGTGCTAACATGGCACGGAGGATAGGTGTGGTTAGCTCCGTCTCGACCAGTCACAACGTCTCTTGTTCTAGGCGATTCTTCTATTTTCCAAGCTTTTTTTAGTTGTAATAACGCCACGGCAAGCTAGCGCCGCTCTTCCTGTGTGCTCATGCAAAGGTTAGATGATGGAGAGAAGAGAGAGATCGCAGACCTAGGACCCACCAGTAAGTGAGTCAACGGTCATGCACGTGTAGACGAGGCACTCCCTCTACTCTACTCAACGTAATACTGTATAAATCAAGTTATGGGACAAAGCCAACAACCGTTGTTGTTTCAGGCTATCGACTTACGCTTTGTAGTCCAGGTTGCAAGTTCGAATCCCGTCTTTTAGATTTGTTAGTTTTAGGTCCAAATTTGATTAATGACAAGTGGGACCCCCGTGTGTTGTTCTGATATTTCAGTGTAGGATGGTTTTTTTAACAAACACTTTGCGCGGTTAGACAAGTAACAACACAAGTTACACGTATTTTGCAAGTTTACGAACAAAAATGACAGCGTCATAGAATATCACATCCACCCCGCAGCTTAGATGCTATGGTGATACGAGTTTTTACACCCTTGGAAGTGATATCCAATGGCTTGGGAGTAGTCTTTGTAATTATGCGCAATTTCCAAACTCTCCAAATGTTTTTTTGCAAATAAAACATTCAGGCCTCGTGTGTGCTGCTGCATAATGGATCCAACGGCTCCCCATTGCTCATATTAGGTGCTCCCCGTAGCTTAATTACCCGCTATGGTGATATGAGCATCTAGGTCATATGATCAGTGATCAGATGGCACATGCGTCGTACTTGTACTTTCTGCGCAATTCCCAAACTCTCTCAGTCGTATATTGCAAAACATTCAAACCTCCTACTGTGGGCCGTTAGATCTCCGTGAACTCGTATCACCATAGAATCTACGGTGCGGGAGTACCTCATATTCTCCCATGCGAGAAAACATAAGGTGCTCTCGCAGCTTGGATGCTACGGTGATACGAGCTTCGAGGTCGTTTGATCTGAGATCCAATGGCATCTCAGCAGTCTTTGTGCTTGTAAGCAGCGGCCGAACTATTTGGGAGCTTTTCTGCAAAAAACCATTCGAACCACCTAGGAGGCGTTGGGTCACAAATCCAACGGCTCCAAAGAGCTTGTATCACCAAAGCATCAAAGTTGTGGTAGCACATGATATTCTTACATATAGGAGAATATGATGTGCTCCTTCATCTTAGATGCTACGGTGATACGAGCTTCGAGGTCGTTTGATCAGAGATCCAATGGCATCTGAGCAGTCTTTGTGCTTGTAAGCAGTGGTTGAACTCTTTGGGGGCTTTTCTGCAAAACACCATTCGAACCACCGAGGAGGCGTTGGGTCACAAATCCAGCGGCTCTGAAGAGCTTGTATCACCAAAGCATCTAAGGTGTGGTAGTACATGATATTCTTACATACAGGAGAATATGATGTCCTCTGTCATCTTAGATGCTACGGTGATACTAGCTTCGAGGTCGTTGGATATGGGATCCAAGGGCATCTGAGTAGTTTTTGTACAAATTTTGTGCAATTCTCAAACTCATCAAGGTTTCCTGTAAAAATATTAAGACATCATGTGAGCTGCTATATCTTAGATCTACAAGCTCCAAGCAACTCGTATTGGCATATAGCATCTAAGGTATGGGGGCACATGATATTCTCCCGGGGAGGAGGGGTGGGGGTGCACAAACAATCGGTGGCTGGGAGGGTGGGGACAAATATAATCTAAACAACCCTAAACAGAGCTTCACAATTTTATCCATGGTCGAGGGGGTGACCCCCGACAATCATAGCTCCGCCTAATTAAACACAACATTTGCATGTATTGTAGTACTAGACTTAATATTCATGTTTCAGTTTCATGTTCGTTTTAAATATTGAATCTAGGACCATGCATGTCTTACATTTTACTCCCTTCGTTCCTAAATATTAGTATTTTTAGAGATTTCAAGTCGACTAGCACATACAGATGTATATAGAAATATTTTAGAGTGTAGATTCACTCATTTTGCTCTGTATGTAGTCACTTGTTGAAATCTCTAAAAGAATAATATTTAGGAACAGAAGGAGTATTTTTGAATTCGTGTCATACATGCATGGTTTGGAAAAATAGATGCACTATACTTATTGGATTGTTGTTGTGTTCGTGTGTGGGTGTCATTTGCATTGAAAAACTTAGCAGGGATACCATGAAATGTGAAATCCACGTTGAGATCACTATATCACAAACTCACTCTAATTCAACAACTCGTCATAAATCAATTACCACGTTGAGATTAGTATTTGCAAGGAAAATACGGGCATTGTAATACACATAGATTCGTTCGGCAACTTAAAAGGTTCCTTTCGTATTCTTGAATGGTAGGACCCAACGGTGTACCAGCCAGACCTTGGCTCATGTTGATCCTAAAGAAATAAAAAATAAAAAACCGTGCTCATGTCCTTTTTGGTGGCGTGCGTGGTACGCACATTAGGCAACCCCAACCAGTCGAGCCTCCGCGTTTCGAGTTGAAATATCTGGCGGCTAGAATTCCAGCCCTAGGAAACTCCCCTCAATTCCCCGGTCCATAATGACTACCGATGAACAATGGAGGGATGCTTTATTAACTAGACAATGTTGTGTTAAAAAAAAGTAACTAGACAATGTTGTGTTAAAGACAACGTTACCTACCGTGCCGAGCACGGTTCAATCCCCTCGGTCGCCGCTCGCCAAGGTCACCCGTCAACTGCATTGCCTAGTAGTAGTAGTACTACTACTACACCAGGATGAGCACATAATTGAGCCCGTTTGTTCGTGCCTAGTACTTGAGTTAATATATCAGGCAATGCACTGGTACGGAGGGATTATCCTTTTGCTCTGCATATATAACTTGTCTGAAGTCTAACTAAGCAAAATGTTTGACCAAATCCTTTCTTAAGAAATACAACAGGACAGATGTATGGCTTGAAATATATTGCATGATGCAGGTTATGATATTGTTTGGAATCCTGGATCTTAAATTTTAGAAAATCCAAAAGTGACCATAAATTCTTGAAACTGAGCATGGTCACGTGATATGGCACAAATAATACTTCGTAAGTTTTTTCTTCAATTTGAGACAAGCTGCTTATGACAAGTTGCACAAATGAAGAGCCAAGGTATTTTGGAACAAAGACCTGTCACGTTAAGGCGAACACTTTCACTATTGAAACCGTGGGCGTTTACGTGCCGCCACGAGTCCCGCTTCTCATCGGCAGGTGCCGTCCGAGCAAGCGTGTGAGTCGATAGGGAGGCGTGCGAGCAGACCGCTGTGCAGGCTCACCGGGAGGCGAGCCCTTTGACCAGGCTCCGCCGCCCACCTTCGTCCCAACTGCTCCCACTTTTAATGTCGCCGGCGCCGCAGTTTAAAATCAACCCCGCACTACCCGGTATCGCTAAAATCTTCTCTCTTCCTCTCCGATTCTCCTGTCGTCTACCTCCAACCAGCCTGACCTAAACGTACGCTGTCGGTGTCAAAACCGGCGGATCTCGGGTAGGGGGTCCCAATCTGTGCGTCTTAGGCTGATGGTAACAGGAAGCAAGGGACACAATGTTTACCCAGGTTCGGGCCCTCTAGATGGAGGTAAAACCCTACTTCCTGCTTGATTAATATTGAAGATATGGATAGTACAAGAGTAGATCTACCATGAGATCGTAGAGGCTAAACCCTAGGAGCTAGCCTATGATGGTATGATTGTAATTGTGATCGGTCTTCTAAGGACCAACCTCTCTGGTTTATATAGACACCGGAGAGGGCTAGGGTTTACATGGATTCGGTTACAAGGAAGGAAATATAATATCCGGATCGCCAAGCTTGCCTTCCACGCCAAGGAAAGTCCCATCCGGACACGGGTCGAAGTCTTGAGTTTGTGTCTTCACGCTTCAATAGTCCGGACGTTGTATACAGTCCGGCTGTCCGGATACCCCCTAACCCAGGACTCCCACAGTAGCCCCTGAACTAGGCTTCAATGACGATGAGTCCGGCGCGTAGTCTTGTCTTCGGCATTGCAGGGCGGGTTCCTTCTCCGAATACTCCAAAGTAATTGTCGAACACTTGAACCGTGTCCGGATCCACAAAATGATCTTCACATGCCACCGTAGAGAATGGTATTTTCACAAATGCAATCTGCTGACAACTTTTTAGGCAACGCGACGTGTCATTGCGGTCGGGTCATTATTCGAACCGTTTTCCCACAACCAGCCACAACGCATATTGCGAGGCGGTTTCCTTGACACGTCTTGTCAAAGCAGAGATCGTGTCCCCTTATCACGGGATTCTCATCAATACGGGTATGGGTAATCCCACCACACCATCAATCATGGCGCTTGGGAAGCAAGCGATTCCCAACGAGCAAGTGGGGAGGCACACCGCTTTCATCGCCTCTATAAAGGGATAAGAGTTCCCCATTTTTACTTCCTCCTTTGCCCACTCTTGCCCCTTCGAGCTCCAGCGCCCAAGCCCAAATCTTCTCCGCACAGCTAAACATGTCCGGAGCAGGAGGCAAGTGGGTGGCTTCCACCGTGAGGGAGAAGCACATCGCGAATCTTCAAGCGGCCAGATACTTGACCGCAGACATTGCGCACCGGCTACCGGACATTGGGCAGGTCATTCCGACCCCGGGACCCCACGAGAGGGTCGTGTTCGTTGCCCACTTTGTCTGTGGACTGGGGTTTCCACTTCACCCCTTCGTCCGCGGGCTCATGTTCCACTACGGTCTAGATTTCCACGATCTAGCCCCGAATTTCGTCCTCAACATCTCGGCGTTCATCGTCGTATGCGAGGCCTTCCTCCGCATTCGGCCTCACTTCGGCCTGTGGCTGCAAATCTTCTGCGTGAAGCCGAAGATTGTAAGCGGCCAGCAAGCGGAGTGCGGAGGGGCCATGGTGGGCAAGATGCCTAACGTCACCTGGCTGGACGGCTCCTTTGCGGAGACCGTAAAAGGGTGGCAATCGGGGTGGTTCTACATCATCGAGCCGCGCTGACGCCAAGCTGGCGGCGGCCCCGAAGTTCTGATCCAGAGCCCCATGCGGCTCATCTCCTGGGAAAAGAAGGGCCTGACTTGGGGCGAACCTACAGAGCTGACCGGACTCCAAACCTGCATCAAGAGCATGAAGGACAAGAACATCAAGCTTGTCAACGTGATCCAGGTCATGCTCGTTGATACGTCTCCAACGTATTGATAATTTATGAAGTATTCATGCTATTATACTATCCTTCTAGGATGTTTTATATGCATTTATATGATATTTTATATGATTTTTGGGAGTAACCTATTAACCTAGAGCCCAGTGCCGGTTTTTTTTCTCCTTGTTTTTGAGTTTTGCAGAAAAGGATTACCAAACGGAGTCCAATTGACGTGCCAATTTTTTATGATTTTTTATGGACCAAAATAAGACTAAAAAGTATCGGAGTTGGGCCAGAAGAGTCCGAGCTGCCCACGAGGGTGGGGGGCGCGCCCACCCCCCAGGGCGCGTGGGCCTGCCTCGTGGACAGCTCGGGCACCTCCTTGACGTGAGACCGACACCAAAAATTCCTATAAATACAGAAACCTCGGAAAATTAACCTAGATCGGGACTTCCGCCGCAAGGCTCAGAGCCACGAGAAATCAATCTAGGCCCTCTCGGCACCTGCCGGAGGGGGCCATCATCACAGGTGGCCATGGAGGAGTATCTCGGAGGGGCCATCATCACCATGAAGGCCAAGGACCAGAGGGTGGAAGCCATGGAGGAGGAAGCACAAGGGGGAGAACTTCTCCTCCTCTCTCTTGGTGGCACTGGAGTGCCATTGAGAGGGGAATCATCGCCATGGGTGATCGTCTTCATCAACATCACCATCATCATCACCATCCTCATCTCTTTTACGCGGTCCACTCTCCCGCACCCCACCTGTAATCCCTACTTGAACATGGTGCTTTATGCCACATATTATGATCCAATGATGTGTTGCCATCCTATGATGTTTTGAGTAGATATCTTTTGTGTTTGGGTTGATTGATGATCTAGATTGGTATGAGTTGTATGTTTTATTTTGGTGCTGTCCTATGGTGCCCTCCGTGTCACACAAGCGTGAGGGATTACCGCTGTAGGGTGTTGCAGTACGCTCATGATTCGCTTATAGTGGGTTGGTGAGTGACTGAAACACAAACCCGAGTAAGAGGGATTGTTCCGTATGGGAATAAAGAGGACTTGATGCTTTAATGCTATGGTTGGGTTTTACCTTAATGATCTTTAGTAGTTGCGGATGCTTGCTAGAGTTCCAATCATAAGTGCATATGATCCAAGTAGAGAAAGTATGTTAGCTTATGCCTCTCCCTCATATGAAACTGCAATAGTGATTACCGGTCTTGTTAACAATTGCCTAGGACAATTCCGCACACCGATCCACCATTATTCCACACTCGCTATTTATATTATTTAGTAATATATTCTAAATTTATGATAACAGCAACTACTTTTATATTTTAGCTTTCCAATACCATGCAAAGTTATCCTCTTCATACCCACAACATAGTTTTATTTCTCGTTGCTAGTTGGAAGCAAATGTTCGGTGTACGTAGAGTCATATCAGTGGCAGATAGGGCTTGAGAGAATATTGATCTTACCTTTAGCTCCTTGTGTGTTCGACACTCCATACTTATCACTTGCTCCTTTGGAAAGTGCTACGATGATTCCTTGCACTTGGGGATTATCTAGCTCTTTTCTGGCGTCGTTGCCGGGGAGCACTAGCGTGGGGTTGATATTCTCGTGTGTGCTTGTTTGCTTTCTTCACTAAGTAGATTTTGTTTTTCCCTTTTGTTTCTGTTTAGTTGTGGGTTAAACATACAAAAAAATTTAAAAATGAAAATACAAAAAAAATTACTTGCCTTTCATGCCTAAAAAGTTTTTCAAAAAGAGAAGTGATTGGAAAGTTATGCATTGAAGAAGTGAGGGTCGACCTTGAGCACTTGTGTTCATGCTCAAGGAAACAATGTAGAATCTTTCATGGAAGTTTCTCTGTAAATAATTATCCCCTTGTATATATTCATTGTATTATAAAAATAATGTGCCAAGCCTTGGTCTTAGGATGATTAGATTGCTTGTTTACTATGTGCAGAACAAAAACAGAAACTTTGGCTGTAGTACGTGAATTTTCATTTTTTACTGGAAAGTCAAATGGGTCTGAAACTTTTTGAACATTACTTCTGTACAAATTTTTCAAATGGTCAAATTTACTTTATAATTTTAGGAGTTACATAAGTTTACCAAACTTCCAGATTACTACAGACTGTTCTGTTTTTAACAGATTCTGTTTTGCGTATGTTGTTTGCTTATTTCGATGAATCTATGGCTAGTATCGGGGGGTATGAACCATAGAGAAGTTGGAATACAGTAGGTTTAACACCAATATAAATAAATAATGAGTTAATTACAGTACCTAAAGGTAGTGATTTGTTTTATTACACTAACGGATCTCACAAGTTTTTGTTAAAGTTTTGTGTGGATGAAGTTTCCGAAGGTCGAGGAGCTATCAATATGAGAAGAATAAAGAGAGGCAAGAGTTCAAGCTTGGGGATTCCCAAGGCACCCCAAGTAAAAATTTCAAAGGATACTCAAGCATCTAAGCTTGGGGATGCTGAGGTTGGCATCCCATCTTTCTTCTTCAACAAATATCGGTATACCTCGGTTTTTGCTTTGTTCACATGATTTGTGTCCTTTGTGTTTTTATTTTTCCTTTAGAACCATGCTAGCATGAGATAGACCTTCATTGATTTATATAATACTTCATGTGCTTCACTTAAATCTTTTAAGTATGATCTTATAGAATTGCTCTTTGTGCTTCACTTAAATCCTTTAAGTATGATTTTATAGAATGCTTCATGTGCTTCACTTATACATTTTGAGCTTGGATATTCGTTACTTGTAGAATGCTCCATGAACTTCACTTATATCTTTTGGAGTATGAATAATACTATCATTTAAAGTGGGTTTGGAAGAGTGTCAACTTTAGGAATTACTGATCCCACTATTTTGGAAGTGTTGAATCTTAGTGTGATATTTATGAAAGTGGATTTGGCAGAGTGTCAACTTTAGCTAGTAATGATTCCATTATTTCGGAAGAGGTTCCAATTAAGTATGAGAACAAAAGTTACTATCCATGATGCTACTGAAAATTATTATGAGGGAGGAATACATGCTTGTAGGACTTGCAATAATATCAAGTTTCCTCTCTATGTGCTTAAAGTTTTGAAGTTATACTTGTTTTGCCTTCCTATGCTAGTTGATTCTTGTTCCCATAAGTTGTGTGCTTAGAAAATCCCTAGGCATAGGAAGTGGGTTAGATTTAAATTTGCTAGTCATATTCTTCAAGATGCTCTTCTTGTGCTTCAATTCCTATCTTTTATGAGAGCATCATTGAAATCATCATGCCTAGCTAAAAGGCATTAAAGAAAAGCGCTTGTTGGGAGACAACCCAATATTTACCCTTACTGTTTATGTGTGTTTACATGATTAAGCTACTGTAGTAATCATGTTTTATAGCTTTTGTTTCAATAAAGTGCCAAGTAAGACCTTTGGGAAGACTTGGATGAAAGTTAATGTGATCTTGCTGTAAAAAACAGAAACTTTGCGCTCACGACAATATATGTCATTTTTTTTACAGAAGAGTGCTTTTGAGTTGATTATTTTTTCAGAAGATTAATAGACAAATTCCTCACGTCCACCAATTTATTTCATAATTTTTGGAGTAGCAGAAGTATGGTTATTGTTCAGATCATTACAGACTGTTCTGTTTCTGACAGATTCTTTTTTCATTGCATAGTTTGCTTGTTTTCTAGTTTCTATGGCTTATATTCCTCAATATAAATTTTAGAAATGACATGTTACAGTAGGCATTGTGTGAGAACAATTATGAACCTTGTCTTTGACAGTACCAAAGTGAATGGTTTACTCTTTATCATACTAACCTATCTCACGAAGTTTGGTTAAGTTTTGTGTGATTGAAGTTTTCAAGCTTTGGGTGAGATATCGATATGAGGAGAATAAGGAGTGGAAAGACCCTAAGCTTGGGTATGCCCAAGGAACCCCAAGGTAATATTCAAGGAAGACTCACACGCCTAAGCTTGGGGATGCCCCAGAAGGCATCCCCTCTTTCGTCTTCAAAAACTATCGGTATACCTTACTCGGAGCTATATTTTTATTCGTCACATGATATGTGTTTTGCTTGGAGCGTGTTTTCGATTTTACTTGCTGTTTGAATAAAATCATTGGATCTGAATTATTGAATTGAAAAAAGGGACCCTCCCATGGCAAGTTAATTATTTGACTACTCAGTGTCCTTCACTCATATCTTTTGGAGTAGTTTGTCATTTACTCATGTGCTTCATGTATATCCTATGAGTAAATGGGGGAATTAATTGAATGTCATAAATCTGAATTTTTATATGTTTCATATGCTTATAACATGGTTAGTGATGACTTCACACACATAAAGTATGAGCCATAAAAGTTATTGAGAGTTGGCAAACGTAGTTTTGGTCATCGTTGCAATTAATAGGAAGTAATAAGGAAAGAGAGGTTCACATACAGATATATTATCTTTGACATCTTTTATGATCGTGAAGCACTCATTAAGTATGACATGCTAAAAGAGTTGACGTCGGACAAGGAAGACAACATAATGGTTTATGTTTTCCGACATCTCAGTTAAAGTATATTGTCATTGACCGTCCAAACATGTTGAGCTTGTCTTTCTCCCTCATGCAAGCCAAATTCCTTGCACTAAGTAGAGATACTACTTGTGTTTCCAAATACCCATAACCCAGTTTTGCCATGAGAGTCCACCATACCTACCTATGGATTGAGTAAGATCCTTCAAGTAAGTTGTCATCGGTGCAAGCAATAAAAATTGCTCTCTAAATATGTATGACGTATTAGTGCAGAGAAAATAAGCTTTGTACGATATTGTCGTGGAAGTAATAAAAGCGACGGACTGCATAATAAAGGTCCACATACAAGGGGCAATATAAAGTGACGTTATTTTGCATTAAGATTTTGTGCATCAACCCTAAACGGGCATGACAATCTCTGCTTCCCTCTGCGAAGGGCCTATCTTTTACTTTATGCTTGAGTCAAGGTGATCCTCACCTTTCCCTTTTTCATTTTATCCTTTGGCAAGCTCTTCGTGTTTGAAAGATCATGATATATATATATATATATATATATATATATATATATATCCAATTGGATGTAAGTTAGCATGGGCTATTATTGTTGACATCACCTAAATGTGAATACGTTGGGAGGCAACACAATAAGCCCATATCTTTCTCGATGTCCATTTGAAACTCCATAACCACAAGTATTGCGTGAGTGTTAGCAATTGTAGAAGACTATATGATAGTTGAGTTTGTGGACTTGCTGAAAAGCTCTATTCCTGATTCTTTACGATGTTATGATAAATTGCAATTGCTTCAATGATCGAGATTATAGTTTGTTAGTTCTCAATGAAGTTTACGAACCATGCTTGACATTGTGACTAGATTGTTACTTGATCATGAAAAGTTTTATGAGATAAGCTACTGTTATGACACATTTTGATGCTAGAAAAGGTGATTGAAATTATCATTGATCAAACTTGTGCACCTGCCAGCATTCACGCATCATAAATTATTTCTTTTATCATTTACCTACTCGAGGACGAGCAGGAATTAAGCTTGGGGATGCTGATACGTCTCCAACGTATTGATAATTTATGAAGTATTCATGCTATTATACTATCCTTCTAGGATATTTTATATGCATTTATATGATATTTTATATGATTTTTGGGACTAACCTATTAACCTAGAGCCCAAAGTGCAATTCGCTTTTCTCCTTGTTTTTGAGTTGTGCAGAAAAGGATTACCAAACGGAGTCCAATTGACGTGCCAATTTTTTATGATTTTTTATGGACCAAAATAAGACGAGAAAGTATCGGAGTTGGGCCAGAAGAGTCCGAGCTGCCCACGAGGGTGGGGGGCGCGCCCACGCCCCAGGGCGCGTGGGCCATCCTCGTGGACAGCTCGGGCACCTCCTTGACGTCAGACCGACGCCAAAAATTCCTATAAATACAGAAACCTCGGAAAATTAACCTTGATCGGGAGCTCCGCCGGCGCAAGCCTCTGTAGCCACGAGAAATCAATCTAGGCCCTCTCTGGCACCCTGGCGGAGGGGGCCATCATCACCGGTGGCCATGGAGGAGTATCCCGGAGGGGCCATCATCACCATGAAGGCAAAGGACCCGGAGGGTGGAAGCCATGGAGGAGGAAGCACAAGGGGAGAACTTCTCCTCCTCTCTCTTGGTGGCTCCGGAGTGCCATTGAGAGGGGAATCATCGCCGCTGTGATCGTCTTCATCAACATCACCATCATCATCACCATCCTCATCTCTTTTACGCGGTCCACTCTCCCGCACCCCGCTATAATCCCTACTTGAACATGGTGCTTTATGCCACATATTATGATCCAATGATGTGTTGCCATCCTATGATGTTTTGAGTAGATATCTTTTGTCTTTGGGTTGATTGATGATCTAGATTGGTATGAGTTGTATGTTTTACTTTGGTGCTGTCCTATTGTAGCGACCAGACCTCAAACAGTCTGATCTCTGTGCTCAGTGTCATCCCTGGATCAGTAATGCTGACACCACACAGTACTCGAAGGATTTATAACAGAGTAGCAATCACACACTTATTACAATCGAATATCTCAAGAGAGAACTTAATAAAATAAATATGGCTTAAGGCCATCTAATAACGATAACAGCGGAAGGCTTGGAAGAATAAGCGAGTCCATCAACTCCAACGACATCACTGAGTATAGAACCACGACTTATGCACCGTGCTAAATTGCGAAAAGTCTGCAACATGAAACGTTGCAGACCAAAAACGGGTCAGCACATGGAATATGCTGGCAATGTAACACATAGAGAATAATGGAATGAATAGCCTATACTACATGCATATATGGCTGGTGGAAAGCTCTATGGTTACAGTTTTTGCATAAAGCCAATTTTTCCCTACTGCAAAGGAATAAATTTATTTAACTATCATGGTGGTTGTGAAACATTGAGAATGGTTGACAGCATTCTCAATCCCAATTAAAAGTACTCATTAACAAACCCAACAATATTAATTAGAAGTAACATGATGAGATTCACATGATATCCAGGTACTAGATACTCAAGATGTCCATAATCGGGGACACGGCTAACCATGATTAGTTTATACACTCTGCAGAGGTTTGCGCACTTTTCCCCACAAGACTCGATCACCTCCGTTGGTTTCTCGCACTTTTCTGAGGGTGTTTGAGAGGCGGATGACCGAGACATAGTCTTTCGAAGCGCTTAGCACCTTACATGTGGGTAGACCGTACCAACCTACAACCCCTACATCTCGCTAGTCTACCCGTAAGAGTTCGCACAACTTAGTCAACTACGCCAGAGCCCATAATGGCTTGTGGCTGCACACGGAAGTTTCTAGTTTGAATAATCTCATGATCCCTTTGAGCCTGGGTGGCGCTCAGAAGAAATCTGAGCAAGTCTGATAGAAACCAGGTGCCTCAATCCACCCAGATGTGTGTTTAAGTTGCCACCTTAAATAAACCATTAAATAACAATCTCACATCTGCCATGGATACACTCACCCAATCCACGTCTACTAGCATAGCATAGCATAATAAGCAAACGTAGAAGTAACTCCCAAAGGTTTGATAATAAAACAGGTAATAGGTACTACCTCATCTACTTCCCATAACCCACAATTTAATTAGATCCTAATCATGCAAGTGTTTGAGGAATAGATCTAATGCATAAAAACTGGGTATGAGAAGAGTATGATCAAAGTGTTACTTGCCTTGCTGATGATCCGCGAAACCTAGAGACTCGAAGTAACAAGCGGCGCACTCCGGGTAATCTATCGCAGACAAACAAACAAGCATACAATAAGTACTCATCTAATGCACAGATAAAACTCGAATAGATCTAACTAGATTGTTCAACTTAAGAACTCCGGTTTGCAAAAAGAATCAAATCAAACGAAGCAACGAAAGTCAAACGGCGGAAGAAAACAGCTTCGTTCTGCTAATCTGGACCTAAGTCAAATTTTAGAAGCAAAGACTTGTTTAAGTAGATTATTCGAAAAGAGGGTTTCGAGACGAAACTCCAGGCGCTTGAATCGCCTGATTCCGATAAACGAGCGAAAAGTTATACTAAAACGAAAATCGGATCTGGAATCGCGATCAGAAAAATCGCGGATTAAATCCGAGAAAAAGAAAAACGACGAACGGGTTAACGAACGGACGTTCATTAATTAATCGAAACCGAAAAAAAATAAAAAAAATAGAAAAATAAAAAAAACCGAAGAAAACCGATCGGTTTTTTTAAAACGGCACGGAAATCGAGGCAGCTGTGAACCTCGGGAGGCGCGGCTCGGCGGCAAGGCGGCGGCGGCTAGGGTATGGGGCGCGGGGCGGGCTCGGGTGGGCTGAGGCGCCGGGCTTTATATCTACCGAGCGAGTCCCGCTGCACGGCCCCTAAGGCGGTGCCCTTTTTTTAAAATAAATAACTCGCAGAAAAAAAGTACCAAATGGACTCCAAAAATCCCGAAATAAATTTTCCCCGGCTTCTAAAATCAAGCCGGATTTAATGAACATTTATTTGGGGCTTAAATGCAATTTTGAAAACACGCATTTTTCCTAAATTCAAATAAAAAGGCGAAAAACTCCAAAATAAATCTTATTTGATTTTATTATTAAATCTTCATTATTTCTTTATTTTGGGAAAGTCATTTTATTCCCTCTCTCATATTTTTGTAATAGAAATAATTGAAGATAAAATAATTAAAATCAAATGATCCTATTTTCAAAATTTGAGAAAACTCAAATATGAAAATAACGAAAATCCCCAACTCTCCCCGTGGGTCCTTGAGTTGTGTAGAATTTTCTAGGATCGAGCAAAATGCAAAGAAAAATATGATATGCAATGATGTTATAACATTCCAAATTGAAAATTTGGGATGTTACACCTATGGTGCCCACCGTGTCGCGCAAGCGTGAGGGATTACCGCTGTAGTGTGTTGCAATACGTTCATGATTCGCTTATAGTGGGTTGGTGAGTGACTGAAACACAAAACCGAGTAAGAGGGATTGTTGCGTATGGGAATAAAGAGGACTTGATGATTTAATGCTATGGTTGGGTTTTACCTTAATGATCTTTAGTAGTTGCGGATGCTTGGTAGAGTTCCAATCATAAGTGCGTATGATCCAAGTAGAGAAAGTATGTTAGCTTATGCCTCTCCCTCATATGAAACTGCAATAGTGATTACCAGTCTTGTTAACAATTGCCTAGGACAATTCCGCACACTGATCCACCATTATTCCACACTCGCTATTTATATTATTTAGTAATATATTCTAACGTTATGATAACAGCAACTACTTTTATATTTTAGCTTTCCAATACCATGCAAAGTTATCCTCTTCATACCCACAACATAGTTTTATTTCTCGTTGCTAGTTGGAAGCAAGCGTTGAATTGTGAGAGTCGTATCTGTGGAAGATAGGGCTTGAGAGAATATTGATCTTACCTTTAGCTCCTTGTGGGTTCGACACTCCATACTTATCACTTCCACCTTTGGAAAGTGCTACGATGATTCCTTGCACTTGGGGATTATCACTCGTTCGCCGGATTCTGCCGTGCCAAAGGCGGGCATTCAATCTGTCGGAGTTCGTCCCGGCTGAACACCAGACGCTTCAGAGGCTCTATGGCATGAAGCAGAAAGACGCGTGGAAGGCGTTGTTCAAGGCCTCCGAAGTACCTCCTCCCACATCCGAGGACCGTGGGCTCCACGCCGTGCGGCCTCCTAGCCAGGTGAGTTTTCAAGCCACCACCGGATTGGGTTCTTCCCAACATATTCATGGGGGAGACTTAAGTATTTGTGTATATTTGATGAGGACTATGTGGAGACAGCGGAGCAGATTGACTGTCCGGCTCCGCTGCCAGAGGATCCAGCTGATGCTATCCTGAAGGAGATGCTGATCCCGGCGCCCTACAAGGCACCAGAGAAGAAGGCCGAAAAGAAGGCCCCGGGGACCAGGAAGGGTCTCCGGCGTAAGGTTGTGCCGGAAACCTCGTCCGAAGACGACGAGGAACGCTCCTCCCCCGAAGAGGGGGAAGAAGAAGAAGAAGCCGCCCCATCCAGAAAGGATGAGGGGCCTGAGGAGACGGGCCATGGGGCCGGGAGAGGCCCTCGACGCAAGGCCGTCATATCCACGTCGTCCAATGACGAGAAACAGATTCCTCCCGCGGAGGCGGGGGAAGCAAGAAGAAACTCTACCTCCCCGCGCTGGGGAGGAGAAAAAGAGGAAAGCCGCCCCGGAGGGGGAGGCTGGGACGCCAAAGAAGGGAAAGACGTCCCTTTATGACTACTCCACCACAGCCCTCATAGCGAGGAAGAGTGGCTGCCCAGGGGGAAGCCCCTAGGGCGATCGTAAGTGTCCGCACTCTATCGTGATTTTACTTAATAGTTGTTTAATGACGCCAAACATATGTACAGTCCGGCCAGGGCTCAACCGGAGGTGTCGTCTTTGGATGGGTCTCTGAGCGCTTCAGAGATGAACTCGCTCCCGACGGCCACCACTCCTCAGCCTGCGGATGACACGGAGGTGTTGTCCCGAAGGTTCCCCGAGCAGGGGGAGGTGACCCGGGAGACGCCCCAAGGCGGAGTTCCAGATGTCAAACACACGGGGTTCAAGATCCCCGCGGATCGCGTCGATGAGAGCCGCAGCAAGGCGGACTCTTGACCAAACACTGTTCTGGAACCCTTGACGGTTACGGATTTAGGCGGGCAGCCCCTCGTTAGGGAGGGCGAGCCGTCCGTGCCGAGGGCTTCCGTCACGCCAGCGGGGCCGAATAGTCTGGTGGAAGTGCTTCGAGGCGCTTCCATGGATGACGAGCACTGTACTCTTATGAGTGCGGTTATTCAAAAGGTTCTGTCCGCCAAAAGCGGACTAACCGAAGCCTGCACAAGCCTCCTGACGGGCTTCGAGGTAAGTAATAAAAATGTGTGAATTACCACCCGATAGGTAGTAGCCTCGATACTGCTTTGGTGTTCGGAAAGAAAAGCCAAACGGAGGGTCAATTATAATCCGCAGGAGTCTAATAAGCGTTTATTTGAATAAGCAGGCCGTGCTGCTTGCCGCTGCTGCCCGCATATCCGAGGTTGCCGAACTAAAGCGGGACCTGGAGCAGGCGCAGGGAGAGCTCGACCTCACAAAGAGGTGGCTCGAAGAGAGCAAAGGTGAGTGATTCTCCGCTCTTATGTATGTAAAGATAGATAAAATTGTTTAGGATGACGACGAAGCATCGTGACTGTGTGACAGGGTCCACCGCCGAAGTGGCGTCCCTGAAGAAAGTGCTATCCGAGGCCGAAGACAAGGCGGCCTTGGAATGCAAGGAGCACGAAAAGCAAAGTGCTAGAGAGGGCAAGAGCTCCAGGACCTCGGCAATAAGTTCGAGTCCGTGGAGCATGATCTGAAAATGAAAGAAGCCGAGCTTGCGAAGGCGCTTGTGAGTATGAGAGACGCCAAGGCCGAAGCCGAGAAGGCACAACAGGAAATCCAGGAGGCCAAAAAGATAACAGCGGGTAAGAAATTATTTATGCAAAGCAAACATGTGGAGGAGGCGTTTCTTTTACTTACCCGAATTCGGAGCTCTCCAGGGGCATTCGCAGATCTGCCACGCAGCGTCTCAGACGCCGCGGAGTTCTACCGTGCCGAGGAGGGGAGCTCAACGGAGAAGCTGTTCTGGTCCCAGTATGCTGGGGCCGAACATCCGATGCCTCTGAGTGACCAACTGAAGCAGTTGGTCGAACTCCACAGCGGCGAAGTGGCTATGAAAGATTTCATAGTCCGGATGTGGCCTGGTGAGCCCTTGCCCACTAGCTACTTCGGCCTGATCAAGCGGATGGTGAATGCCTGTCCGCGGCTTGAAGTAATCAAGCGATCCGTTTGCATTGAGGGTGCCCGCCGGGCCTTTGCCCGTGCGAAGGTGCATTGGGGCAAGCTGGATGCGGAGAAGCTGGTGAAGGACGGGCCGCCGGAGGGCAAGGCGCATCACCATCCCGAGAAGTACTATGATGGCATTATGAAGGGCGCTCATCTCGTGGCCGACGAATGTACTAAAGACAAGATCTTTGACTAAATGTACTTCTATTGCTGTTGTAATTTAAGGACGGAGTTGCCTGTGCTATGTAGCACTATTTTGATATTAAATATACCATCTGTGCGGCTGTTTATCAAATTCTGAAAGTAGGCCAGTCGTCGGCTTCCGCCCCCACGTACCTAGTACCGGGGTGTTCCTGGAAAGACCCGGATACTCTTTATCCAAATGTTTGGTCCCTTAAGGAGGTATCCGGCGCAGCGAACAAGGCAATCGGACTATGTGGCTTTATAATTTTCACTTAGCCATAGAAGTCTATAGTTTTAAATTTCAGCGAAGCCCCTAGAATTCGGAGGGCCGAATTGGGGCGCTATATACGCCTAAATCGGACAAGGCCGACTCATCGCCTAAAGCGGAAAAAATCTTTAAGTATTTTAAGACCTCTTGAACAGCGACCAGCTCTCGCCTCATCATGCCGGTCAGTTTTCGGCTTTCTCTACTAAGGTGCTCGTCCGGAAGAACCGGGACACAATCGCAGTAGTTCTCCCTGCGCTACCTTAGCCGATATAACGGAACGTAAGGTACCAAAACAAGGGAGCCGGGCTAACCCAACTGTAGACCCAAGACATGATTCGAGCTGATGCATATAGTGCTATAAGTTCGGGTGCCGACTGCTTAAAGTGTTCGGACTTTATTTACCGTAGAACGGGGCACCATAGGAAGCCCCTGGCAAACGGACCGTACCAAAGTGTATGGACGCAATATCATAGAGACATTTGTAAGAAAAATGTTGAAATAAGAATAATAAGCTGACGCTATATATAATCTCCCATTGACGAAAATACGTTTAAGCGTATGTTTACAATGAATGCTTTAAGCGGAGATAAATAGTACTATTTAACATGTCCTATCCAGGCAGGCAGCGTATGGATATATAAAACATGTATAACTATCGTAAATAGATTCCACCTGGGTGTGTACTTACTTGTGAGAAAACTGTTGCCTACTTGGATTTCTCTCCTATGTAAGTCCGACAATCCAGCTCTTCTGAAGAGGCTGCTCTAAAGCAATGTCCTGAAAAAAAAGAAGAAGGACGGGTTATGAATGTATGTGGCGGTTATCCCGCACTGTTGACTGAGTCGTTGTTGCGCCTCCGCCTACGCCCATGGTATCTTGAGTGCGTAACTGTGTACACGTGGCACGAATGCTGCTTTGATGGGACTTAAGCGGAGGCCGGACTGCTAGTCACGCTCTTGGCGTGCCTGATGATCCCGCGGGGTGCTCCGGACTCTCTTGACGGTGCTTGAAGTTGTTGTCGCCGGATTGGTTTGTCGGAGGAGGCCGCATTGTACTTCCGCCGCGAGGGCTGCAGTATGTTCTTCAGTTCGGAGAGAGCGGTCCATATTTCCGTTCACTGTTATGAGCCCGCGTGGTCCTGGCATCTTGAGCTTGAGGTATGCGTAGTGTGGTACCGCATTGAATCTAGCGAATGCGGTTCGTCCGAGCAGTGCGTGGTAACCACTATGGAAAGGGACGATATCAAAGATTAACTCTTCGCTTCGGAAGTTATCCGGAGATCCGAAGACCACTTCCAATGTTATAGTGCCCGTGCAACGGGCCTCTACTCCAGGAATCACACCTTTAAAGGTGGTTTTGGTGGCCCTTATCCTTGAAGGGTCAATGCCCATTTTGGCGACCTTGTGTCCCGATAAAGGTGTTCAGTTGCTGCCACCGTCCATAAGGACGCGCGTGAGGTGGAATCCGTCAATGATTGGGTCTAGGACCAATGCGGCCAAGCCGCCATGACAGATGCTAGTAGGGTGATCCCTACGATCAAAGGTGATCAGACAAGCTGACCATGGGTTGAATTTGGGGGCGACTGGCTCCATCGCATAGACGTCTCGTAGTGTCCGCTTCCGTTCCTGCTTGGGGATGTTTTGTGGCGTAGATCATGTTGACCGTTTTCACCTGGGGGGGGGGGGATTTCTTCTGCCCCCCCTGTGTTCGGACGCCGGGGCTCCTCGTCATCGTCGCTGTGCAGCCCCTTGTCCTTGTTTTCAGCGGTTATTTTGCCGGCCTGTTTGAACACCCAGCAATCTCTATTGGTGTGGCTGGCTGTCTTGTCCGGGGTGCCATGAATTTGGCACGAGCGCTCCAGTATGCGGTCCAGACTGGATGGTCCCTGATTATTTCTTTTGAACAGCTTCTTCCGCTTACCGGGCTTGGATCCGCTGAATCCGGCGTTGACTGTCGTGTGTTCAGTGATGTCGATGTTGTTCCGTCGCTTATGTCTGTTACGCCGTGGCTTGTCGTTATTGTCGCGGCCATTCGAAGTGCCAGAATGTGGCGTAGTGCTGCTGCGAGCCAACCAGCTGTCCTCGCCCGCGCAAAAGCGGGTCATTAGTGTTGTGAGAGCTGCCATGGACTTGGGTTTTTCCTGGCCGAGGTGTCGAGCGAGCCACTCGTCACGAATATTATGCTTAAAAGCCGCCAGGGCTTCGGCGTCCGGACAGTCGACTATTTGGTTCTTTTTAGTTAGGAACCGAGTCCAGAATTTCCTGGCTGACTCTCCGGGCTGTTAAGTAATGTGGCTAAAGTCATAGGCATCCGGTGGTCGCACGTATGTGCCCTGGAAGTTGTCGAGGAATGCATCTTCCAGGTTTTCCCAACTGCCAATGGAATTTGTTGGCATGCTGTTTAGCCAGTGCCGGGCTGGTCCTTTGAGCTTAAGGGGAAGATAATTGATGGCATGTAGATCGTCTCCGCGGGCCATGTGAATGTGGAGAAGGAAATCTTCGATCCATACCGCGGGGTCTGTTGTGCCATCGTATGATTCGATGTTTATGGGTTTGAACCCTTCTGGGAATTCATGATGCATTACTTCGTCAGTGAAGCAGAGGGGGTGCGTGGCGCCTCTGTGCCGGGCTATGTGGCTATGCAGGTCGAATTGCTCTGGGTGGCTATGTTCGGCCCGGCCGGACTTGTTGAAGGTGTATCCGGCGTGACGTCGCCGTGCCGCGGCCGAGGCGCGCTTCGCGATCTGTAGATCGATCTTGGCTGTCCTGTTTTGTTGCCCCGGGCCGTAGTATGTTGGCGTGGGGGTGCTGGCTGGTATGCGGACTGATATGCCATTTTATCCCGGCCACAAGGTGGCCGGCCAGCCGTATGGCGCTCGATTCCGTATTCCTCGGCTGCCAGGACTTCAGTCCATCTATCTGTGAGCAGGTCTTGATCAGCTTGGAGTTGCTGCTGCTTCTTTTTCAGGCTCCTCGCAGTGGCTATAAGCCGACGCTTGAAGCGCTCCTACTCTACGGGATCCTCAGGCACGCCGAACTCGTCGTCGCCGAGGCTAATCTCGTCTTCGGAGGGGGGCATGTAGCTGTCCTCCTCCGGGTATTCGTCCGTCGCCTGTTCTTCTGGGCTGACCTGCTCATCCTCCTGTTCGGCCTGCTCGAAGGCGGGCTGATCAGGGGTGTATTCTTCTTCGGCACCATTCGGATTGTTTTCGTCTCCTGGGCCGGTATTGCTATGGCGGGGCTTGGAGTGGCACCGACGACGCCCATTCTTTGCTTTTTTCCCCTGAGGTTTTATCCTCCGTTGCCTCATCACCATTTGTTTCCTTCAGAGTGTCCACCATATATATATCATAGGAAGAGGTGACTGTCCACCGCCCAGTGAGCGGTGGTTCATGTTCTTCTCCTGCATCGTCGTCCATACCGTTGATATCTTCGGAGTCGAAGTCCAGTACCTCAGTTAAATCATCGACCGTGGCAATGAAGTGGGTGGTGGGTGGGCAACGAATTCCTTCATCGCCTGCCTCCCACTCGAGCCGGACATAATTCGACCAAGAGCCTCCTGACAAAGAGAGAGACTTTAATGAGTCCAGCATGTCGCCAAAGGGCGAGTGCTGGAATATATCCGCAGCGGTGAACTCCATTACCGGAGCCCAACCTGGCTCGGCTGGCTCGGGAGTGCGCGAACTGGAACCAGCGTCCGGATACGAATCCGGGGGTCGGGAGTCACAGGCAACCACAGAGGTAAGACCCGTGTTCGGCTCCACCGCAGATGAGTGTGCGACCTGCGGGGCGGGGTCCATCCCTCCGTCCTTAGGCAACGCAGCCTGCTCCGGATTTAGGTCCGGGGCGCGGGGGTGATACCCCGAGCTTAGTCCGACAGCAGGTCTAAGTCGTGCTCGTCGTGACTGTCCGGTGCTCCTGGCATAGGCCCGAATCCATCGAAGATCAAGTCTCCGCTAATGTCCGCC
Organism: Aegilops bicornis; assembly: GCA_021605145.1. Lineage (NCBI taxonomy): Eukaryota > Viridiplantae > Streptophyta > Magnoliopsida > Poales > Poaceae > Aegilops > Aegilops bicornis. Next base: position 123,564,166 of record CM038675.1, on the reverse strand, counting down.
GTGTAGTTCAGGTTTCCGAACCTGATCTGGTGGCTGTGGCGTTGTCGATCTGCTCCAGATGGCCAAGCGAGTTGGCCCGCAGAGCGAAGCCACCAAACACGAAGATCTGTCCGGGGAGAAAGGTCTCACCCGGGATCGTGTTGTTGACGATGATTGAAGGCGCCATCAAGCCCTGCAGCGACGACACAGAAGAACTCTCAATGAAAGCACCAATGTCGGTGTCAAAACCGCGGATCTCGGGTAGGGGGTCCCGATCTGTGCGTCTTAGGCTGATGGTAACAGGAAGCAAGGGACACAATGTTTACCCAGGTTCGGGCCCTCTCGATGGAGGTAAAACCCTACTTCCTGCTTGATTAATATTGAAGATATGGGTAGTACAAGAGTAGATCTACCATGAGATCGTAGAGGCTAAACCCTAGGAGCTAGCCTATGATGGTATGATTGTAATTGTGATCGGTCTTCTAAGGACCAACCTCTCCGGTTTATATAGACATCGGAGAGGGATAGGGTTTACATGGAGTCGGTTACAAGGAAGGAAATATAATATCCGGATCGCCAAGCTTGCCTTCCACGCCAAGGAAAGTCCCATCCAGACACGGGTTGAAGCCTTGAGTCTTGTATCTTCACGCTTCAATAGTCCGGACGTTGTATACAGTCCGGCTGTCCAGATACCCCCCAATCCAAGACTCCCTCATACGCCATGTCGCATCACGATGGTCTGCCCTTAGTCTTCCAGTTTCCTGAGGAAGACACCCAGCCGGAGTCTCAAGAACATAAGGCGCTTTGGGACGAGCTTGAACTGGCCTTGCGGGAAGGCGCCGCTGTCCCGCTCCCGCCTCCGGCTCCGTCGCCCGACTGCGCGGCGCCCATCCCGTGGCATTTATGGGCTGGGAGCCGGACATTGTCGCCGAGCTTGATGCCACGGGGTTCCACGAGGTCTCGCCGACTTTCACGCCGCCTGCACCTGCGATGCATGCTCCTCGCGTTCTCGACAAGACGCCTGCTGCGTGCAGTGCCGATGCCAACAAGATGCGCGCTGGCGACCGACGTGCATGCCCGTGCCGATGCCCGTGCACACGAATGTCTCCGCCGCGCCATTGACAGGGCCTGTCCCCACGCAGGTGATAGTGCCCCCCTCAGCGGCATGGATGGCCGCCGTCGTCCGCTTCCTTGCACCCACGCCAGTCGCCTCCTCCCGCCAGTTGGCTCGCTCCTGGAGACCGAAGTCCAGAACATTGTGGCCTTCTTTGAAGCTAGGGCCAACGTCCATGAGTACGCCAACAACGGCGCAAGACGCCGCCATCACCGTCGGTCAGTGGCCCGACGACACACAGAGCACGACAGAGGAGCCGCTTCCCACCGCAAGACGCCCCCGCCGCCGCAGCGTAATCTAGATTTTCCATGAAAAACGTTTGGATTGCCATGCTTAAAATCCAAACTTTTATCATTTTGGTTTATTTTAGATCGATCGTCGTATAATTTGAAGTTAGAGTCAGACTGAACGAAATCTATGGTTTGATCGATTGAATGTTCTGCTAGAGCCGTATCAAATTAAATATAAAATGTCATCAAGCCACATGTATTCCTTGTCATCCAACGACCTAAACTGCTTCGATGTCGAGCGCTCAACACGTTTAGCGTGCAGTTAATTTCATGCGAAAAATAGTGCTAATCACATAATAACACGCAAATAATATCCAACTTAATATCCGCACGCACTTAATATATTTCCAAATTAACGTGCATTGCACGTACACACTGACTAGTGCTGCTAGCACGTGAAACTGGTGCCGTAACTTATGAATGCGTCCAGATATGGTCAACGACAACATCGCCCGCGAGTTCTTCGTGTATGCCCGTGCGTCTAAACGCAAAAGGGGAGGAGAGAGAGCACACATGGAACCCACCAGTAAGTGAAGGTGAATAGTACTAAAAATAATATTACATGTTATCAATTATATAGGCTGTGGTAATATAAAAACATTATGTGAACAAAGGGAGGTACAACAAACATTGCTGTTCTACGTATGTTGCCTATTGATGTGCGGCTTGAAGGCCCTGGTCGCATGTTCGATCCTCGTCCTTTATTTTTTAATTTGTATATGGGTCCAAATTTGTTTCTTGACATGTGGGCCCCTCAGTGTGTAGTTTGTAGCACCTTAATTTGCGTGTCCAATTTTTTTCCATTCCAAGTGGACTATCGATGCGTAGTTTTGTAGCTTATTTATAATAATTAAAGAGAACAACAGTTTTTTTGCAATAATACCATGGTGCGACGTTGAAGCCGAGAAAGGACGTGCGAGAGAGAGATGACCGAGCCAGAGGGAAATCAACTAGGGGAGTTGCGGGGGTTGCAACGGTGTTTCGAGTAGTTGTGGGCCGAATGGTACGAAAATATAATCTAAACCGACCGAAATAAATGCCTACACAAATTAATCCAATGTTGGAGTGCCCCTCGCAATGTAAATAGCTCCGGCTTTGCGAGGGATGGAGAGGTAGCTTCAATGTGTGGAAGATACGGCGTGAGAAAGCAAGGTCAATCGAGAGACGTATAGATAGAGAGACAAAGTGAGTGTGGTCCGACATTCATGGAACAAATATATATGCTCTGAAGAGATATTGTCCGATTGAGCTTTTGGCAAGGGTGAGGGTTGTAAGATAGAGCTTGAGAGATGATCCGATCCGCAGACGTGTAGATATATTTTGTGCATGGGAGGAAGCAAGGTCGATCGATCACATAGGGTCGTCGTGCGATCGAAAGAGTGAGACGGGTTGGAGAGAGTGACCTAGATAGACAATGTGCATGAGAGAGTATACAATGTGAATAAGTCGAATTGGGCTCAAACATGGTGATATATCGTTTTTGTCCGAGAAAGAGCGAGGTCAATCGAGACATACAAAGAGAGAGAGAGAGAGAGCGAGCGTGGCCCGCCATGAGGTCGAAAGAGTGGGGGCGGCTTTGATGGACTGACCTAGATAGACAATCTGTGTGAAAGAGTATAAAGTGTGTATCGAGGCCCGAACAGGGAGATATATCATTTGTGTGTGAAAGAAAACAAGGTTAAACGAACTCAAATAAAGAGAGCGGGATTGAGTGAGTGTGGCCCGTCGTGCGGAAGAAAGAGTGAGTCAGTCTTGAGGGAGTGACCTAGATAGACAATGTGCGTGCGTGCGCACCAGAGGTTGGGGGGCTAGATAGGCAATGCATGTATTTAGCGCGAGAGGGTGAGAGGGAGAGGGAGGGAGAGAGAGAGAGAGAGAGAGAGAGAGAGAGAGAGACAGCTCGGCATGGGTGCAATGGCGGGTGTGTGAGCTAAATACATTTCGTAACAGAGTGGAAAAACGGGGTTGTGTAGTTGAGAGAGTTAGAGATCGAAACATGTATGGAAAGAATGGATGTGTGTTGGAAACCGATAGCTTCCTAAGGTGGTTAGGAGAGGAAGATTTACCGATACAGGAAGTATGTAGCGTGTGTAATGGGGGCTAAAACTACATTTGAATGTAGATAGTACGAGACTTAATATCGATGTTTCAATTCGGTCTACATTGTAAGATTTGAACTGAGGACCATGCATATGGGTATTTATTTCGAATTCGTGCCATACTAGGTTTCGAAAAGTTGACATTGACTCGATTTGTTGTGCTATTTTGTAGTTCATATGTTTGAATCTATCCAAAAGTTTTCTCACTACCATGGTGTTCATCATATACATAGGAATTTGTATTAAAAAATTAGCGTGGATACAGTGAAATGCGAAATCCACGTTAGAGTTGGAGATCGCTATGTGACACACACTCTAATTCAAATAACTAATTATGTGACACACACTCTAATCCACGTTAGCGTGGATACCGTTTCGATTTTTTTCAAATAACTCCTTATTAATTAATTTATAGTATCTCGTTTCGGATGACTAATTATTGCAAGGAAAACACGGGCATGGTAATACATACAGATTCGTTTGCAAATGAAAGAAGATTCGTTTGCATTCTCAAATGTAGGCGCACTAGGGTCGTGTCATGGTGGTCGCGTGTGTCGGACGGGCGCGTAGCACCCAGCCACCCACCCAAAAAAAGGACGACGACAAAATAAGTTCGCGCTTCAACGTTTCAGATTCAAATATCCGGCGGCCCCAATTCCAGCCCTGCAAATCTCCCTTCTCCACCGTCCCCTTCTGCGCCCAGATTGCTCAAATCCCTAATTCGCCGCCAACCCAATCAAAGTTCAAATCCCCCTCGTCTCGTCTCTTTCCCCACCTCTGTGCCAGACGACGACGACGGTCGCGCTTCACCACCGCACCGGAGCTACCTCATCTACGCCCTCGTCCACCGCACCGGGTGGTCCACCGACAACGTCGGCCGCCGCAACCAACGTGCCTCACAGACACCGACTTCCACCGCATCATGTGCGCTTCACCGATGCCATCTCCCAGCTCACCGAGGCTACTTCACCGAGCATACCGCCGCGCCTCCGCCCCCCGAGGCCGTTTGGGCTTCACCAACAGCCTCGTCCACCGCATCGTAGCGCTCCCCTGGTTACTTGAATACTTGAATTTGTGTGCAGTGGCTGATCCACGAATTCAAGTTACCAGGGGCGAACATTTAACTTAAAAAATACGAAGGTACTTGCACTCTGGAAATCAACATAACTTGAGAAATGTGAAGCTACATGCACTTTGAAAACCAGCTAATGATCCAAAGTAGTTCAGATTATAAACACTAAATGATGCAAGCACCAAAAAACACAAAATGCAACATGGTGTAGAAGGACTACAAACATGGTCTGTACCTGCTTGAATTATTCGTTCTCTGGCTGAAAATATCAAAGTGTAATTGCACCTATAACCAGTGCGCAAACTGCATATCAATATATCTATCCTGCACAAGTATGCCAATAGTTTCAAAGAACATGTTAGAAAAGTATTTATGCTACGTTGTCATGATACGGGGACTTTCTGGTAGATGGCCTCAACGTTTCCTCAAGCCATGAAAATGCACTATAATTTGCTTGTCATCAATGCCTGCAAATCTCTATGTCTCTCTCAACATAGCAGATCATCATTAGACACTAAATCCTTCAATGGGAGCTTGCAAAATGCTTGCATTAGATGCCTCATTAGACACTATATGTTTATCACCAGGAGCATGTAAAATGTTTGCATCAAATCCTTCATTAGCGATGCATTCATTAGACACTTCAGGCTCAAGAACAACATGAGCTTGGATGTTTGCACCGGAAACTTGATTAGATACATCAGATTGATCGATTCGGTATTGATTGGGGGAGTTATAAAATAAATAGAAATTGGTTTCATTTCCTCATAGATTCCCTACATACAAGCAGTTTTACAACACCGTGAGGTTTAACTATTTGCCAGAAATTGAAGAGTTGGATTAGATATAATCAGGGCTGTGATGTACCTGCTCGTTGCGCATGCTAGTCTTCCAAGCTGCGACTGTCCGTTTGTGCAAGCTCGATGCCATGCCCGTGCTGCCGCCGCTGCCTCCCATGCATGCTACACCCAGGGTTGGATCTTCATCTTCTTGTCCTTCCGTTCGCTTGAAGCCCGGCGGCCGCCCTCCAACGAGGGCGCGAGCAAGTGCTGTGTCAGTTTGTCCAGCGGCGTCTAGGTTAGGAGGGAACCAGACTGGAGGCTGGAGCGGATGAATTGGGATTTTTCGTGCTGTCGACCGATATGGGAGGCGCTCGTTTGGGCCACGAGCCTGCTATAGGGCCTGCCTTGCACTTATGTTATTGGCCTATCCAAAGTGAAACATTTTTCTTCATTTTTACATTGCCTGCTCGTTTGTTGGGACGAACAAAACTAGCCTGGGCCAACCTGGACGACTCAAACTAGGTGCATACTTTTGAGCCGCCCGAGGCAGCCGCCCATACTAGCCCCTATGGTGGCGTCACCCATTTTTGCGTGTATGATAGGGGTAGTGAAAAATATTCTAGTGGCCCTTTTGATTTACCCACAGAATGGTTGAATTGCTTGTTTCTATGAACTGTGTTCGCCAATAATATGAAGGATGCCAGTCTTTTCATCCTAATGTAGATTGCTTAGATCTTGATATGCCAAAAGTAAGCGCATGAAATATACAGTAAAAGCCAGTGTGGTGTGTGTGTGGATACAACTAGTCTGACTACACGTCCTCATATAACATATCAAGGATGCACTATCTTACCAGATTAACCATTCGACTTAACAATGCAGTGTGGGAAGAAAGAAGTATTGGGACTGCGTATCCAAGCAATTGATGCCATGGACTCCTTCGTACAACCTTGTAAGCGAAAAAGAAGTTGCAGCGTGCCTATATAAAGAACTAGCGTAAGTTCAGTTACCTGCTTCTCGGAATTTTAGTTAGACACTTATTGCAAAATTGTTCAATTATGTTGCTTGGTTTAATTTAGTTTGCTACTGATTACATAATGCCACAGCCTGTTAATCCTATTATAGGCTGCACCTATCTATGTGTTTGATACTTACTGTTAAGAATTACCTGTTTGCCTGAATTTAAATAGCTACTTATTTGTTTAACTGCTTTGCTGCTGCAACAACGGGTTACAATGATGTTAATAACTGCTTTTCAGCATCGAATTGAAACTCTTTAATTCCTTGTTTGTTTAACTGGTTTGCTATTATAACTCCCAGTTGAGATGTTTTGCTAACTTCAACTTTTCTGAATCCAATTGGAACTTTAATGGAAAAACAGGTTAGCCCAAGATCAAAGAGCGAGGTTCCCATGGACGTTGTATCATCGCACAATGATGGCACCGCCCAATCGTGCATTATGAATTGCCAACTGCCGATGCTCTAGAGGCTAAACTAGTGGTAGAAAGAGATTCGCTTACGCACTTAGAGATGAAGTTGACATGTTGAGGAAGCAAACAACACAATCAAGTAGTGCACTCAAGACAACCATTAAATATTTGGTGGATTTCAAAAGCGAAGCAAGCTGAGACTGACCACATTGTTAAGGTCTGAAGGAAAAAAGGAAATTAAATTCCCACTTGGTAAATCATAGGTGAAATGTTCTTTCCATCATTGAATAACCTTTGTGTTGTTTGTTCATGTAATCAATCAAACCATTTGTTTTAGAGATCATGTAATAATTCTTTTGTTTTTGTTTTTGGTTTGTAATTTTATTTGAGCACAAGTCTGTATTAATTGATAAGACTCGGAGACATTTCATTTTGATTGTTGTGCCAGACCTACAAATATGCCAATCGGGCTGAATGTGCATTCAGCAATAATAGTAGTATAGATGGACCATAAGTGGCATGCATCGGAAAGGGCCAAGATGCTGTAGTAGCTTGGCTAAAAAAGGATGCTATTGTAGCAAAGAAAAGTACAACGGCCTGGGTTATGTATGTTAGTTGATATTATTGATCCATATACTCTATAAGTGTTTATATGTCTGTTAGTTCTGTACATTCTTGGTTGATCCACTCGGTATTTGAATCTTGATACATCGCTTGTGTACATATCTAAATGGGGGTACACATTATGCTGCATGTGACATTTGAGTTGGACATGAAGTGTTCCAAATATTCGAATTCACCTTAAACTGGATTCTAGCTTCTGAATTTGAGTATCGGCATTTGTAAATCATATTCATATATGACAGTGGAATACATCTTTGTCATCCTTTTGAAGATATATAAAAACACATAGAATGATTTATAAAGATTCGTATAGGAATACAAAATGGATTCAAATTTAGTTGCCAAGGTAAACATGGATGCTTATTGCCCCATAATTCGAAAGAAGCGGCAAAATGTCCACTCCCATGTCGGCTGCCCGAAGCCAAGTGTTTGGGAGATGGAAATTACTGTCTACCCATTACACGGACAATCCATCGGCCCGATTTCCACTGCTCTAATTAGGAGTAGGATAGTAACTTCAATAAGACGTGAGACGACCGCCTCTGAGCCCATTCGGACACGGTGGGCGCCAAACATGGGCGGCAAAACACATTTGATTCAAGCCCGTCCGAAAGACCTCTGTTTCTCCCTCCATTTCCCCATTCATAGATGTTGGCAAATATTTTCAATAGGGGCAGGTTTGTAACTTCACTCAGACGTGACACAACCGCCCTACCTATCAGCCCCGTTCATACACCGTGGGCGCCAACCATGGGCGCCAACCACCCTCTCCTCGCCCGAAATCACTCTGGGAAAATATTGGCGAGATGCGAGATTACCTCGTATCCCCAACCGACGAGACGTCCAAATTTTAAACGGGGGCTAAGTTCGTCACTATCCCATATTTCGCATAAAGGCGTCCCAAAAACATGGTTCCCCGTACCTCTCCCTCCATTTTCCCATTCATACACCGTCCGCGCTAGAACACCATCCCCACACCAGCCTCCTTCCACCACCCCATCCATCGCCGCTGTCCTCCACCACATCCATCACCGCCGTCCTCCACCACATCCATCGCCACCGTCCTCCACCATTCCAGAGCGCCTACAAAGACCGCGTCGTCCACTGCTAGAGATGGACATTTCTCATCCATGGCGACGGACCAAGAGCCTTGCATCCCGTCCTCTCGCTTCATCAGCGCCGTCGTCCTCTTTGCCGGGGCCGCTCACACAACCTTGTCTTCCACCACAACGGGACTTATCCCCCGATGCACCGTCTACCGTCGCAGATCTGCTTCAACGCCACCAACAACCATCGCACCCCCGATGCCTACACGGCGCCACAAGAGAGGTGGTACTTCATATCTCCTCAACTTTTTGATCTCAACCAGAAAATAGATCTTAACTTGGTTACTCTACTAACTTTTCATCTCTTAGAATTTAGTTCTTAGTTCGAAGCAAACAATGGCTGCTAAATATCATTTCTCCGGTTTCCCCCTTTTATGATCACTATACGATCAGAATACGTGCTTCATGTCATAATAGCACTGCTCAACCCATCAAGCTAAACAAGCTTAGTTGTTCAAATACGAATCTGATATTATTAAAACAGATTCGTTTAATTGGTCAGCTAAATGTTCCTAAATTAGTTTAGAAAATACATGTTCGCCGCTCGGGTGTGTATCTCTATAGGTTGCCCACGGTGGGCCAGCCCACCCTGGGATTTTGGGTCATCCCAGGCCCCGATTCCCCTTTGTTCTGCTGCGCGCTTCCGATCTCTACTCACCCCCAGTCGCCTGCCTTGCCGGCGACTTGCCGTCCCCGGACGGCATGACTCTAGGAGGAGACGCCGAACTAACAGGAGGTCAGGAGCCACTCGCCCAATAGCGTCACCGCTGTCCGGGCGCGCCGCCGTGCCTACCTTCCCAGTCCGTTCAGGGCTCAGGCGTGCAGCAACCACTAAGCCAACCCGATTTATCCTGAGATAAGTCCTCAACACTCAGCAGCCACTCCTCATCACCCATTTTCTAATTGATTAATTACTCATTAGGCAGGACTATTATTAGGGTTTGTTGTGTGCTCAGTGCTACCTACAATTAATGGTTCAGATGTATTTCGGTAATCTTTAGTACCTGTAAAGTTCACAGGGTTTTCAAAATTCCGGCCCTAGGAACACACACTATTTATTTTGGATTGTTGGTCGTAGTGACATTGACCCAGATTACAACTGCAAGCCAGGTTTGTTGAAAATTTTACTTGTCTTCCTTACTCATTTGATATAATATCCAATTATTCACGTCGATTAGTTGCAAACAATAAGTGCTAGACATACTTCTTGATTCAGATTTTGGACGGTCTCTTACTGCAGTTACAATTCTGCATACTTGTCCTAGTGAGCTCACAAGTAAATGATTGATTCACTACATCTATGCTTGCCTTGTCATATTTGTTGTCAATATTCTTTTAGGGTGGACCGCCCTATTTCTAAATACTGCAACCGTAGACATGAGTGAATAGTATTTCTCTATGTGACCTCTTCCATCATGTGTAGGCAACGAACACTGCATTTTATAGAAAGAAAGTGTCATTTCTAGCTTTTACATAGGCTTCGATCTTTTACAGGGAATACAATCTGCCTACTTGCTTTGTGTCGCACTACCAACATCCACCCTTGAAGCTAAACATTATGCCACTCATAATTCCTTAGTTTATTTGTTCAAATACGAATATCATATAATTCTAATGTTCATACTTCAGTTTTGAAATGTGTGTCTGCCTGTCATAGAGACATAAGGGGTTTGTATTTCTGTGTGTGGTCTGGTCAGCACGGGTTGGGGGATGAACTTTGCATATGCAAGGGTTTATAGGGAGACACTGTTCGAATTGAATCTGCAATGCATTCCATAGATAATCTGACTACTTTTTATGTTTTCATGAATCTAAGATTCTGAATAGCATCATAATGATTATGAGCTTGCGCGCATGAAAATAATAGAGCAGAACAATGCCATGGCTGTCAAACTTGGCATTAAGGGACTGAAATCAAGTCTGGATGCAATGCAATGCAAACGCTCTCCACCTACAGATTCTTGCTCAGAATATGATCCTAACAGTGATTTTGAGCTAGAGGGAGACCTAAGTCAATGTAGCTCCCTAGTGGAGGAGTCATAGGAAGATTCCCTATCTTATTCACCCATCAAGGTGCTTGCTCTAACTTTCCAAGGTTATATTTGTCGCACATATCTTGCAACTGATGCTTTGCATTGCTTCTACTTCGTTGAACTACCATTAGCTTAGTTTACACATCGTGTATGTGAATACGGCCTGCCTATCCATTTTCAGTACATATTCCATCTGTCATTATACCATATTTATCCATTCAAATGCTGTTCTTGTGTATCAGACGTTCAAAAGGAAGAGGGCGATTGCTGATCGTGGAGGACCGCAAGCAAAGTATTTGGAAAAGGTAGTGGCACCTGATAAATCAAATAGCCCATTAGGTGTAGTTGCAATATCACCTGACCCACAAAACACCCCAACTCTAGCAGACTCTAGCCCTACTACACTGGTCATTTCTGATGCCCCAACTCAGCAGACCCCAACTGCAGCAAACATTATGATTATGCCAGTTGACATAGCACCAGCTCTACGACGCAAAACCCCCATTCCAGCAAAGAGTACACCAAATCCAGTTGCCAAATCCCTTTTCGCACCAGAGAGAGCCCCAATTGCAGCAAATAGGACCCCTGTTCCATTTCTTCCCAGTTTAGAAGACAAAGCTTATATTGTTGTCAGGAACTTTGTGCGTATCTTTCCTTCATGGAATGATTCAAGACACCTGAGAACAATTTCCAGCCTTCCTCCGCAACTTACGCGTAAGTAATGTACTAATGTTATTCATGGTCATTATCGCATATGTTTCACGACGAAGACACAATATTTCATTCTTTTAAATAGGCGAGGACCAAACTGGATTGTGAAGACGAGCAAGGGTTGGTTGCACTTTCAAGCACTCGATGATGAAGTATCGTTCCTACCTGTGGCAAGCGCACTTCGATGGCAAGCCTCTAAACAAAATTTTTGTAAAGTCTCCGGTGCTACATTTATCCGACGATGACTGGAATAATCTTGTTACACATTGGTCTCGGCTGCAGCGTAAGGTACTATCTATGATATCACATCACAATTTGAACTACATTTCTGCATTTGCCTTAACGTCTCACTTGTACGAAAACTGTTAGCAGGAGAACATTCGTTCTCAAGGGACCACAGAATCTCGCAACTATACTGCACACTGCATTGCTCTTGTGAGTACCTTTTGCCCTGTATGACCATACTTACTTTCATAGCTGTTTGATTATGTAGCATCACCGCACATGTTAGCCTCGTTATCGTCCATTTGGTGGACATTATATGATCCGTATGGACTCTTACATAAATTTAGAATCAACCCAATGCTTTTGAAGAGGTTTAGCTCTGCAGTCCTCTTGTAAGGACTGAACATCGTCTATGACTGTACTTACATTAACAGCTACTCCCTCCGTCCCATAATATAAGAACGTTTTGTACAGTACACCAGTGTTCAAAACACTCTTGTATTATGGGAAGAGGGATTGGTTCATTGTGTAGCATTCTGCATCTTATCTCCCTCGCCCACCATTTACTAAAAAGATCAGATCTATATTTAATCTTACCAAAAAGTAGAATACACAGACAATGCCAGTGCAGAAGTGTAGCCCATTGCTCTTGTCAGTACATTTTGTCCTGTAATGCTTGTACTTCCAGGGATTGGTAGTTGATTATGTAGCATCAATCTGCATCTTATCTTCATTATCCTCTATCCCTTCCAATATTATCATATCTATAATTACTCTCTACAAAATGTAGAGTACAAGCAATGCTTATGAAGAAGATTCTGTGCTGAAATTCTTGAGCTATCCTTCCCTTGACATGGAGAAGGGCATTATAAAGCCGGTGTTAACTCTTAATGTAAGTTAGTCCTTCTAAAGCCTTTATCCTCAACTGCTATTTAATTTGCTCATACTCCCTATCGTTTACTGCTGTTTAGTTTGCTGTTTCTACCAAAATGCATGTTCGCAAGAACCGTAAGTTCTAAGTTTTACTTGTAAAACCAAATTCCTTATTCATACCATGCACATTACTCAATATTCCCTGAGGGAGTCCTGGATTAGGGGGTGTCCGAATAGCCGGACTATGACCTTTGGCCGGACTCCTGGACTATGAAGATACAAGATTGAAGACTTCGTCCCGTGTCCGGATGGGACTTTCCTTGGCGTGGGAGGCAAGCTTGGCGGTACGGATATGGATCTCCTACCATTGTAACCGACTCTGTGTAACCCTAACCCTCTTCGGTTCCTATATAAACCGGAGGGTTTTAGTCCGTAGGACGAACAACAATCATACCATAGGCTAGCTTCTAGGGTTTAGCCTCTCTGATCTCATGGTAGATCTACTCTTGTACTACCCATATCATGAATATTAATCAAGCAGGAGTAGGGATTTACCTCCATCGAGAAGGCCCGAACCTGGGTAAAAACATCGTGTCCCTTGTCTCCTGTTACCATCCGCCTAGACGCACAGTTCGGGACCCCCTACCCGAGATCTGCCAGTTTTGGCACCGACATTGGTGCTTTCATTGAGAGTTCCTCTGTGTCGTCAGCTGTAGGCCCGATGGCTCCTCCGATTGTCAACCATGATGCGGTCCAGGGTGAGACTTTTCTCCCTGGACAGATCTTCGTATTCGGCAGCTTTGCACTACGGACCAATTCGCTTGGCCATCTGGAGCAGATTGAAAGCTACTCCCCTGGCCATCAGGTCAGATTTGGAAGTTTAAACTACATGACTGACATCCGCGGAGACTTGATCTTCGACGGGTTCGAGCCACAGCCAAGCGTGCCACACTGTCACGAGGGGCATGATCTAGCTCTGCCGCCGAACGGTGTCCTGGAGGCCGCACTAGTGTCCGCTCCGACCCTTAGCTCGTAGCCGACTATGCCGATCGAGGACGGGTGGCTGGACACCGCCTCGGGGGCTGCTCTCTCTACGGCGGTTGAGCCTTACACCTACCCGGTCCTTTGCGAAGCTCGTGACTTCAAGGTGCCGGACTCCGAACCTTCCGTGCCCCCGCCAATCGAATTCGATTGGGCGCCGATCATGGAGTTCACCACCGCGGACATCTTTCAGCACTCGTCCTTTGGCAACATCCTGAATTCACTAAAGTCTCTCTCTTTATCAGGAGAGCCCTGGCCAGACTACGGTCAGCAAGGTTGGGATGCGGACGACGAAGAAATTCAATGCCCACCCACCACTCAATTCGTAGCCATTGTCGATGATTTAACCGACATGCTCGACTTCGACTCCGAATACATCGACGGTATGGACGACGATGTAGGGGAGGAACATGAACCAGCACCTATAGGGCACTAGAGAACCACCTCATCTCACGATGTATACATGGTGGACACACCTAAAGGAAGGGACGACGAGGAACAATGGGACGCTACAAAGGATCATTCCCTCGAAAAGCAGTCAAAATGGCGACGTAAGCGCCGCTCAAAGTCCCTCCTCGACAAAGACAACAGCCATACAGACCCAGCCATAGAGCAGGGCGAACCGGTGGATGACGAACATGCTATCGAGCAACCGTCCGAACAGGACAACCTGGATAAACAACCTGTCCCCGGCGAAGATAACAGTCCGGACGATCTCAAGCCGGACAAGTTGCTGGAGCAGAAGAACCTCCACAAAAGGCTCGTCGCCACTGCACGTAGCCTGAAAAAGCAGAAGTGGAAGCTCAAAAGAGTGGAAGATGCACTCAGAATCAGATGGAGCAAAGTACTCAACACCGCAGACAAATACAATGACAGTCGCCGAACAAAGAGCTACCCAAAGCGAAAACTACTGCCTGAATTTGAAGAGGAGGCCGTAGAGCTCCCGCAATCAAAGAACAAGGAGGCCCGGTCGGATAGACGACCCCATGGAAAACATAGAGCGGCAAACGGCGCCGCACACAAGCCGGCACGCGATCCGCACAAGGATTCGCATCAAAAAGATGGCCCAGTTAGATCTATCTACGGGCCAAGAAAGCAAGCTCTAGTAAGCAACGCAACACATCAAGTACCCGAACATCACGGTACACCTAAATATAGGGGCGCCGCACACCCCCTATGTTTCACCGATGAGGTGCTGGATTACGAATTTCCAGCGGGATTCAAGCCCGTAAACATAGAGGCATACGACGGAACAACGGACCCTGGAGTCTGGATTGAGGATTACATCCTCCACATACACATGCCTAGAGGAGATGACCTCCACGCCATAAAATACTTACCCCTCAAGCTCAAAGGGCCAGCCCGACATTGGCTTAAAAGCCTCCCGGAAACACCATTGGAAGTTGGGAAGAGCTCGAGGATGCTTTTCAGACAAATTTTCAAGGGACCTATGTCCGACCTCCGGATGCAGACGATTTAAGTCACATAACCCAACAATCCAGAGAGTCAGCCCGAAAATTCTGGAACAGATTCCTTACTAAAAAGAACCAAATAGTCGACTGTCCGGACGCCGAAGCCTTAGCAGCTTTCAAACAAAACGTCCGAGACCAATGGCCCGCCAGACACCTCGGCCAAGAAAAGCCAAGAACAATGGCCGCATTAACAAGCCTCATGACCCGCTTTTGCGCGGGAGAGGACAGCTGGCTGGCAAGATGCAGTACCAGCGACCCAAGTACTTCCGAAGTCAGGGATGGAAACGGGAAACCCCGACACGGCAAGGACTAGCGTCGGACCAAGGGAAACAGCCTGAAGATCACGGCAGTCAACGCCGGATTCAAAAGCTCTCGGCAGAATCATAAAAAGCTGTCCCTTAAGGATAACAGGGACGAGCTATCTAACTTAAACAAAATCTTGGACAAGATATGCCAAATCCACAGTGCTCCGGGAAGCTCGCAAACCATACCCACATAGATTGTTGGGTCTTCAAGCAGTCCGGCAAACTCAACGCCGAACACAAGGGGCTCGACACACCAAGCAAGGACGATGACGAACCCCACAAGTAGAGCACCGGAAAACAAAAAAAATTTCCCGCAAGAAATCAAAACAGTAAACTCACTTCACGTGACAAAAGGGAAAAATAGAGCGGCGTCCATAGAGGTACGCGCCATACGGCCTATCCCAGAGGAGTCCCGCCACTGGTTGTTAAAACCAATCACCTTCGACCATCAGGATTACTCTAGAAGTATAAGGAATGCAGGTTGGACTGCCTTGATATTAGATCCGATAATTGGTGGACTCCAATTTACAGAAGTCCTAATGGACGGCGGCAGTGATCTAAACCTGCTATATCAGGACATAATCCGCAAAATGGGGATAGACCCAACCAAATTTCGCCATAGCAACACTTCCTTTCAAGGGGTAATGCCAGGCCCATATGCCCATTGTACGGGCTCTCTACTGCTAGAAGTTGTGTTCGGCTCACCCGAGAACTTCCGCCGCGAAAAGTTAACCTTCCACCTTGCCCCATTTACAAGTAGCTATCAAGCAACATTGGGACGCGAAGCTTTCGCCCGCTTTAACGCAGTACCACATTATGCATCTCTTACACTTAAAAATGCCCGGTCCACGCGGCATCATCTCGTTAAAGGGAAACATCGAGGGTTCCTCGAGTCCGGAAAATTGTGCGGTTGCCTTGACAGCCACACAATAAACCGGCTTCACCAATAAAAGCACTTAGACAGGTTGTCCAGACCCCGGATACGGCTGGATGAGTCCGGCGTAAACATACAAGGGCTTACTAGACGCATACCCCCGTACAAGGGGCTCCACGCATGCACAACAAGAGACAATAAAGCTCAATTTTTTTCATTTTTTGAATTGTACTTCATTTATTTAATATAACGTACATTTTGGCACGATCTTTTTCAACTAAGTTCCTCTCTTTTACAGATGAACACCGTGCTACACCCGTCCAGGATACGACACAACGTAGACACAGGCGCAGACGTGTAGTAGGGACCCGTTGCAAGGATTCTTTTCAGATTAAGACCCTGCGTAAACCTTTTTTACTGTCTCTTTTTGATACACATCCCCCGGTTTCTTGCTATAACCGAGGAGGAGGTTGGCGTTTTGGCATAGGCCACGTCAGAATTTTGCGTGTACCTGGACAACGGGGGCTTATTACCAAGGGCATTGTTCGGCCCGTTTCATAAAGACCGAATACCTTAGGGAGTGTTCGGCGTCTCGAGTTAGGCCTTATATGCATCAGCTCCGAATCATGTCTTTGGTCAAATGTTGGGTTTGCCCGGTTCCTATGTTTTGCTGCCTTACGTTCCGCTCTATCGGCTAATGCGGCACCAGGAGAACTACTGCGATTGTGCCCCGGTTCGGCCAGGCGAGCACCTCAGTAGAGAAAGTCGAAAACTGACTGTCATGATATAGCGTGAGACTGGTCAACCACTCGATGACCCACTGGAATCTTTAGAATTCCTCCGCATTGACGAAGGGCTGCTTCCCGGTCAGGCACATACGCGCCCCGAATTCGGGTGAGCGGTGCCCCTAGGGGCTATATAGTAGCCCCACTGTCGAACTCCTATGGCTAAGTGAAAGTGATAAATCATTATAGTCCGGTTGCCTAGTTTGCTGCGCTATCACCTCCTTTGTAGGACCAAGACATTGGATCAAGTGTGAAAAGGTGCTTTCTGCAAACACCCCCGCATTATATGCGTGGGGGCTGAAGCCAAAGACTGCCATCTTTCAGGTTATATACACATATACATTAATAGCCGTATATTCCATCGAAACATTATTTCACAATAATACATGTTATTCGAACATAATATCCTTCGAGCACTGCGTCTCTATTAAACGAGCGCCCTGCAGAACTTCCTGAAAATAGTGCTCGACAGGTACTAGGCTTCCGTCCAAATCTTGGAATGCAACATCGGTGGCTGTCGGTGTCAAAACCGGCGGATCTCGGGTAGGGGGTCCCGAACTGTGCGTCTAGGAGGATGGTAACAGGAGACAAGGGACATGATGTTTTTACCCAGGTTCGGGCCCTCTCGATGGAGGTAATACCCTACTCCTGCTTGATTAATATTGATGATATGGGTAGTACAAGAGTAGATCTACCACGAGATCAGAGAGGCCAAACCCTAGAAGCTAGCCTATGGTATGATTGTTGTTGTGTCCTACGGACTAAAACCCTTCGGTTTATATAGACACCGGATATGGTTAGGGTTACACAGAGTCGGTTACAATGGTAGGAGATCTACATATCCGTATCGCCAAGCTTGCCTTCCACGCCAAGGAAAGTCCCATCCGGACACGTGACGAAGTCTTCAATCTTGTATCTTCATAGTCTAGGAGTCCGGACGAAGATAGTTCGGCTATCCGGACACCCCCTAATCCAAGACTCCCTCAGTAGCCCCTGAACCAGGCTTCAATGACGACGAGTCCGGCGCGCATATTATCTTCGGCATTGCAAGGCGGGTTCCTCCTCCGAATACTTCATAGAAGGTTTTGAACACAAGGATAGTGTCCGCTCGCAAAACAAGTTCCACATACCACCGTAGAGAGAATAACTTTTTGCACAGATCTGCTGACGTATTCCGCGGCGTGACATCACACCACGGCCAGGCCTTTATTCGAATCGTTTTTTACTGTCCCACCTCAGCGCGTTTAGCGAGGCGGTTTCCTTGGCACGTCTTATCAAAGTGTAGATCGTGCCCCCTTATTCCGGGATTCTCATCAATACGGACGTGGGTAACCCAACCGCGCCATTGATTGCGGCGCTTGGGAGATAAGCGAGTTCTATCAGGCTGGTGGGGGGCGCATAGCTTCGTCATTCATATAAGGGATAAGGATCCACCTTTTCACCTACGCCTTCCTCCTCCCTGGTTTATCCATTTCCGCGCACTCGAGCTCCAGCGCCCAAGTCCGCACACCCCACCTCAACCTTCTCCAACTATGTTCGGAGCGGGAGGTAGATGGATGGCTTCCTCTGTCACGGAGGGCCAAGTAAAAAAGCTGCGGAAGGCCGGATACTTGTCCGACGACATCGCACATCGGCTGCCCGACAAGGGGCAGCTCCTCCCCACCTCCAGGCCCCATGAGAGGGCGGTGTTCCTCCCCCACTTCCTCCGCGGACTAGGGTGGTGTTCTACTACGGCCTACATTTCCATGATCTGGCCCCGAATTTTGTCCTCAACATCTCAGCGTTTATAGGCCTTCCTCTGCATCCAGCCCCACTTCGGCTTATGGCTTAAGATCTTCAATGTCCGGCCGAAGGTAGTGGGCGGCCTCCAAGCGGAGTGCGGAGGCGCAATGGTTGGCAAGATGGCCAAAGTCCTATGGCTCGAGGGCTCCTTTGTGGAGACCATAAAGGGGTGGCGATCGGGGTAGTTCTACATCACCGAGCCGCGCGACTCTCAATGGGTGGCGCCCCCGAATTCCGATCTGGCTTCCCCACACGGCTCACGTCATGGAAAGAGATGGGCCAAATGTGGGGGGATTCGGATGAGCTATCCGGGCTTCAAACTTGCATCCGGAACCTGATGGACTAGAATCTCAGGCTTGTCAACGTAATCCAGGTGATGCTCATCCGCCGGATTCTCCCATGCCAACAATGGGCCTTTACATTGTGGGAGTTTGATCCGGCACAGCAGCCAACTCTTAAAAGGCTCTTCCACACTACGTACGAAGATGCCTGGAAGGTGCTGTTCAAGGGAACCGAGGCTCCCACATCTGCTACCGAAGATCGCGGATTCAGCTCGCAGTGTCCAGCCAACGAGGTAAGTTATTTTGCCCTTTATGGGACTCTTTTTTCATAGTTTGACTTTGTGCGGGATCTAAAACTCCCTATCCTTTGACAGGACTGGCTGGAGAAATCCAGACAGATTAACTGTCCGGCCCCTTTACCAGAAGATCCAGCATACGCCCGATTGGAGGGGCTGCTGGTTCCGGGACCTCACGTGGTGCCGGAGAAGAAGGCCAAGAAGGAGGCCCCGGGGACTCGAAAGAGCTCCCGGCCCCAGGTGCCGTCGGGCTCATCGCCTGACCACCCTGAGGCGGAATCCTCCTTTGAAGAAGAGGAGGAAGAAGAAGCCTCTCCCCCAGCTAGGGGAGAGAAGAAGAGGAAAGCCGCCCCAACTGGGGAGGCCGGGGGGTCCAAGAAGGGAAGGACCCTTCCTCCGGACTTCTCCGCCAACGCCGACAACGACGAGGAGGAGTGGCCAACAAGGGACATGCCCCTGGCGAGATCGTAAGTGTCCGGATTCCAGAATGACTCATAAATTTTCATTTGCCGCATAGTGTCTTCTAACGCTGAATATAACCATGTAGCCCGCCGGGATGATCCTGCCACTTCGTCGAGCAGCTCCCTGAATACGTCGGATGTGAATAGCACTTCACTTCCGACCGCCTCCACTCCTCGTGACGCAGATGACACCACGTTGGAGTCCCAAAAGGGGCCCAACCAGGAGGAGGTGGTCCTGGAGGCGCCACAAGGCGACCTCCCGGACGCCGGGCGCGAGGGGGGCAAAACCCCAGAGGGCTCTAAGTCCGGCACTGTGCCGGACTCCGTGCCGGAACCAGCAATGGTTCCGAAGGCCGGCAGGCGGCCCCTTCGTAAGAAGGGCAAGACTGCGACACCGGTGACCCCCGTCCAACCGGAGGCACCGGATAGCTTGTTGGAGGCGCTTAACGGCGCCTCCATCGACGAGGAGCACCGCACTATTATGAGTGCGGTGGTCCAGAAAGTTCAGTCCGCCAAGAGCGGGCTGACCGAAGCCTGTACAAGCCTTCTAACAGGCTTTGAGGTAAGTTTAGAATATGTAAAAATATTACCGCATAGACAGTAGCCCCTGATGCTTAGTTCGGTGTTTGGAAAGAAAAGCCGGACTGAGGATCTAAAAAGATATACGCAAGAGTCTAACATAATTGTGTCAATATGGGAATGCAGGCTGCCCTGCTGACCTCTGCCGCACTGACTGCGGAGGTCAATGCATTGAAGGAGAGCCTCGAGCGGTCCGAGAACGAGCTCGGCCAAGCCAAAAAGCAACTCGAGGAAAAAGAAGGTAAGTAATACCTTATGAAATAAATACCTTATAGAAAGGTTTTGGTTGCAAAGAATAACAGGAATAACATGGGTACTGCAGGGGCCACGAGCGAGGTGGCAACCCTGAAGGAAGCGATGTCCGTGGCCGAAAACAAGGCGGCCGCGGAGCTAACCGAGAGAGAGAAAGGGGAGGCGCAGCTGGTGGTGGTGCGGCAAGAGCTCCAGGCTCTCATGGAAAAACACGAGTGTTTGGAGCGTGACTCGAAGACCCGGGAGTCCGAGCTTGCCTTGGTTCTTGAGAGTGCCAAAGCTGCTAAGGCCGAGGCCCAAAAAGCCCTCCAAGAAATTGAATCGTTAAAGAAGATAGCGGCGGGTAAGGCATTCTTTATGCAGAGCAAGAATGTAAAAGTCAATTACCTATTACTTACCCGGATTCGGAGCTGTCCAGGAGCATTCGCAGATCTGCCCGTAGGTGTGTCCGATGCCGCATTCTACCGCGCCAAGGAGGGAGCTCGACGGAGAAGGTGTTCTGGTCTCAGATATCGAGGCCGAACGTCCGGTGCCCCTGAGCGACCAGCTGAAGCAGCTGGTCGAACTCCACAAGGTCGCCGGACAGGCCATGAAGGGCCTCATAGTTCGGCTGTGGCCATTGGAAGCCATGCCTGGGAGCTACTTCGGCTTAGTGCGGCGGCTGGTGGACGCCTGTCCACGGATTGAAGTCATCAAGCGCTCCGTCTGTATTGAAGGTGTCCGTAGGGCCCTTGCCCGTGCCAAAGTGCACTGGGGCAAGCTGGACGCGGAGAAGCTTGTGACGGACGGGCCACCGAAGGGCAAGGAGCATCGCACGCCCGAAATGTACTATGAGGGCCTCCTGAACGGTGCTCGCCGTATAAGCGGATGAGTGCTCCAAAGATGTATTTTTGAATAGACTCGCATTTGTTATCCTGTGCGCTGAAAACTTGTTCATATGCGCTAAAGCAACGCTTGTTAATTTAAAATATTACCTTCATGCGGCCATTTATCAAAATTGAGAGATGGCAAGTCGTTGGCTTCAGCCCCCATGCCACGAGTGCTGGGGTGTTCGGGATAAACTTGAGCACTCGTGTTCCCATTCTTGGGTCCATCGAGGGAGGCGCTCAACGCAACGAACAAGGCAACCGGACTTATAATGCTTGAACACTCTCACTTAGCCATAGAATTCTATAATTTTAAATTTCGTGAAGCCCCTAGTATTCGGGAGACCGAGTTCGGGCGCTATCCACGCCTTTGGCGGACAATGCCGACTCCTCGCTCTAAGCGGCATAAGTCTTTAGGGACCCGAAAAAACCTCTCGAACAGCGACCGGCTCTCGCCCTATCATGACGGTCAGTTTTAACTTTCTCCATAGAGGTGCTCAACCCAGCTCAACTGGGGCACAATCGCAGTGGTTCTCCCAGCGCTACCTTAGCCGACATAACGGAACGTAAGGTACCAAAACATGGGAGCCGGGCAAACCCAACTATTGACCCAAGACATGATTCAGAGCTGATTCATATAATGCTATAAGTTCGGGGTGCCGCACTTGTGAAAGTGTTCGGACTTCTGACACCACTGGGGAAATTAAGCCCCTGGTGTATTGGCCGTACCAAAGCGTACGGGTGCCACATGTCATGAAATGAACATATATAAATAAAGAAAGGAGTGCAATAATAGGCAAAACCTATGTATTGTTTATTAAAAAGGGGACTGCAATAAAAGCAGAACGATACAAATAGTGCGATAAGCACGGGATGGGCCTATTTAACATGTCCCCCTCCAGGGGTACGCTGCGGGATGCTATGTAAAACAGGTATAATGCTCGAAGTAGAGACCACCTGGACACTCGACGCAGTTTTCTGCTTCCCTGGCTGTTGCATCGTGAGTTCGACGCGAACGCAGGACAGGGCTTCTGGAGAACAGAGTCCTGAAAGTAAGAAAAAAAGGAAAAATAAAAAGAATGACACAATCGGGAGCCCCTGGTGCGGTTGAGCCGCATTCTTGGGCGTGTCGTGGTCGTGCCCCTCCCCTTATGCCCATGGTATCTCCAGAGCGTAGTTATGTATGGCTAGTACTAGCTTCGCGACTTTGCGAGGGCTGGGGTTGGGGCCGGATTGCTACGCGTGTCCGGATCGTGCCAGGCGGTCTTGTTGTAGGTTACTCCAGGCGCGCTTGACAGTGTCCGATTGTTTCTTGGCCGGACTTGAGAGTTGCCTTAAGAGGCTATTCTGCACTTCTGCCGCAAGGGCGGCCGTATGCTCCTCCGTTCGGAGAGAGCGTTCGGTGTTTCCATTGACCGTGATTATGCCTCGAGGGCCTGGCATCTTGAGCTTGAGGTATGCGTAGTGCGGCACCACATTGAATTTTGCGAATGCTGTTCGTCTGAGCGGTGCGTGATAGCCGCTGCGGAACGGGACTATGTCGAAGATTAACTCTTCGCCGGAAGTTATCCGGGATCCGAAGACCACTTCGAGTGTAATCGAGCCTGCATAATTGGCCTCTACACCTGGTGCGATGCCTTTAAAGGTCGCCCTCGTGGGTTTAATCCTTGAGGGTCTATGCCCATTTTGGCGCACTATATCACGATAAAGCAGGTTCAGGCTGCTACCGTCGTCCATCGGGACTACGGTGAGGTGAAATCCGTCGATAATTGGGTCAAGAACCAATGCTGGCGAAACCGCCGTGGCGGATGCTAGTGGGGTGGTCCTTCGATCGAAGGTGATCGGGCAGGCAGACCATGCGTTGAACTGGGCGATGGCTCCATCACAGATATACGTCCCTTAGCGCACGCTTCCGCTCCCTTTTGGGTATGTGGGTTGCGTATATCATGTTCACCTTCCGCACTTGTGTGGGAAAGCCCTTCTGTCCTCTATTGTTCGGCGGCCGGGGCTCTTCCTCGTCATCGCTATGCAGCCCCTTGTCGTTGTTTTCGGCGATTAGCTTGCCTGCTTGCTTGAACACCCAACAATCCTAGTTGGTGTGGTTGGCTGGTTTTTCGGGGGTGCCATGTATCTGGCACAAGCGATCGAGTATTCGGTCCAAGTTGGACGGGCCCTGGGTATTTCTTTTGAATGGCTTTTTCCTTTGACCGGGTTTAGAGCCTCTGAATCCGGCATTTACTGCCGTATCTTCAGCATTATCACCGTTAATGCGACGTTTATGCTTGTTGCGACGCGACCTGCCATTGCTGTCCTTGGTATCCGAACTACCAGGGTGTTTGGCCAAGTTGTTGCTTCGAGCTAGGCAGATGTCCTCTCCCGCACAAAAGCGGGTCATGAGTGTGGTAAGGGCTGCCATGGATTTCGGCTTTTCCTGTCCTAGGTGTCGGGCTAGCCACTCGTCGCGGATGTTGTGTTTGAAGGCTGCTAGCGCCTCTGCATCCGGACAGTCGGTGATCTGATTTTTCTTTGTTAGGAACCGCGTCCAGAATTGTTTGGCCGATTCTTCTGGCTGCTGTATTATATGGCTAAGGTCATCGGCGTCTGGTGGTCGCACATATGTTCCCTGGAAGTT
This sequence comes from Aegilops bicornis, assembly GCA_021605145.1. Taxonomy (NCBI): domain Eukaryota; kingdom Viridiplantae; phylum Streptophyta; class Magnoliopsida; order Poales; family Poaceae; genus Aegilops; species Aegilops bicornis. The sequence continues at coordinate 123,540,202 of CM038675.1, read as the reverse complement.
ATCAAGGAATGCGGCTTCCAGGTCCTCCCAACAACTAATTGACTCTGCCGGCAAGCTGTTGAGCCAATGACGAGCTGGTCCTTTAAGCTTAAGTGGGAGGTATTTGATGGCATGTAGATCATCACCGCGGGCCATGTGGATATGGAGGAGATAGTCCTCGATCCAGACCGCAGGACCTGTAGTACCATCGTATGATTCGATGTTTACGGGTTTGTAGCCCTCAGGATTTGATGGTCCTTTACTTCATCTGTGAAGCATAGTGGGTGTGCGGCACCTCTGTATTGGGCTATATCACGACGTAGCTCATATGAGCTCTGTCTACTGTGTTCGGCCCGGCCGGGTTTACTGTATCCGGCGTGACGGTTATCATCACGTGTCGTGGGGCGCCCACGCGATCCGTAGATCGATCTTGTGTATTTTGCCTTATCCTCCAATATATCTCGCAAGTCCGGCGCGTTTTCCCTTGCCTTGGAACTTTTTGAGCGGCGTCGGGGCGTGGCTTGAGTGGAGGGCCGAGAGGCTTCTCTGTCGCGGCCACGGGGTGGCCGGTCTGCAATGTCGTGTGCTGGTGACTTGGGTGCTTCTTCCTCTAATCGAGGCAACTGCCTGCATTTGGGGTAGCTTTTGGAGGGGCGTTCGAGTTCATACTCTTCGGCTGCAAGGACTTCAGTCCATCTGTCAGTTAGCAGGTCTTGGTCAGCTCTAAGCTGTTGCTGCTTTTTCTTGAGGCTGCTTGCCGTGGCCATAAGACTGTGTTTGAAACGCTCCTGTTCGCCGGGATCCTCAGGCACGACAAATTCATCGTCGTCGAGGCTTGCCTCGTCTTCGGAGGGAGGCGCATAATTATCGTCCTCTACCTCTCTTTCTGCGCACTATCGTGCAGACTTGTTTCTCCCTCCTACGCTGACTCGGCCGGAGGGTTGTCTTCGGCACTGTCCGGAGTGTTATTATCTCCTGTGCCGGAATCGCCGTTTTTGCTGTGGCGGGATTTAGAGCGGCGCCGCTGACGTCGGCGCTTGGGCTATTTCTTGGAGGGGTCATCCTCCGCTGTTCCATCGCCGTTCCCATCTTTTGGGATGTCCACCATGTATGTGTTGTATGACCAGGTGGCCTTCCAGTGCCCTGTAGGCGCTGGGTCTTGGTCGTCTCCAGCATCGTCGTCCATACCATCGATGTCTTCGGAGTCGTAGTCGAGCATGTCGGTTAAATCATCGACAGTGGCTACAAAGTGGGTGGTGGGTGGGCGTTGAATTTCTTCGTCGTCCGAATCCCAACCTTCCTGACCGTAGTCCGGCCAGGGCTCTCCGGATAAAGAGAGAGTCTTTAGTGAACTCAGGATGTCGCCAAAGGGCGAGTGCTGAAAGATGTCCGCGGCAGTAAACTCCATGACCGGCGCCCAATCGGATTCGATAGGCAGGGGCGTAGAGGGTTCGGAGTCCGGAGAGGAGTCCGGCACCTTGGAGTCACGGTCTTCACAAAGGACAGGGATGGAGTCCGGCTCGATCGCCGCTGAGATCATAGCCCCCGAGGCGGTGTCCAACCACTCGTCCTCGATCGGGGAATCCGGCTCCGGATTAAGGGTCGGAGCGGGCACTGGTGCGGCCTCCAAGGCACTGTTCGGCGGCAGAGCTAGATCGTACCCATCGAGACAGTGCGGCATGCTCGCCTGTTGCTCGAATCCGTCGAAGATCAAGTCTCTGCGGACATCGGCCGTATAGTTCAAACTTCCAAATTTGACCTGATGGCCAGGGGCGTAGCTTTCGATCTGCTCCAGATGGCTGCTTAATTGACCCGCAGTGCAAAGCCGCCGAATATGAAGATCTGTCCGGGGAGAAAAGTCTCACCCTGGACTGCGTCGTTGTTGATGATCGAAGGAGCCATCGGGCCTATCGGTGACGACACAGAGGAACTCTCAATGAAAGCACCAATGTCTGTGTCAAAACCAGCGGTTCACTGGTAGGGGGTCCCGAACTGTGCGTCTAGGCGGATGGTAACAGGAGAAAAGGGACACGATGTTTTTACCCAGGTTCGGGCCCTCTCGATGGAGGTAATACCCTACTCCTGCTTGATTAATATTGATGATATGGGTAGTACAAGAGTAGATCTACCACGAGATCAGAGAGGCTAAACCCTAGAAGCTAGCCTATGGTATGATTGTTGTTTGTCCTACGGACTAAAACCCTTCGGTTTATATAGACACCTGATAGGGTTAGGGTTACACAGAGTCGGTTACAATGGTAGGAGATCTACATATCCGTATCGCCAAGCTTGCCTTCCACGCCAAGGAAAGTCCCATCCGGACACGGGACGAAGTCTTCAATCTTGTATCTTCATAGTCTAGGAGTCCGGCCGAAGATAGTTCGGCTATCCGGACACCCCCTAATCTAGGACTCCCTCAGTGGCCTTCATCACCGCCCAGTATGTCTTGACACGGGAAAGAGCCATCCGCGCACCCTCTATGCATGTTGACCGCCTCATTGCTTTGATATGCGGCACCGCACCAAGGAACTGCTGCACCAAGCCAAAATAACTCTTCGGCTCGGGCCTTTTCGGCCACAAATGAGTCACGACATCCTTCATGGCAAGTCCGGACAACCTATTCAGCTCCGCCCATTCGGCCAAACGATCGGTTAATGGAAGTGGACGCTCTGGATTACGGAACTGCGACCAAAAAAGCTCTTCCATCTCGTGATCCTTTTGATCTCCGAAGTGTTCGGCCCCGTCCGCAGCACTCGCCGCAAAGTCCAGATAAGCATCGTCCATACTCCACAGCCGTTCCAACTGAGCATATTTAGGATCCGTGAACTTCCTCCACAGCAGAAAGGGCTTTCCAGCTGCGATATCTCCGGCCTGACGTAGCTCCTCCTTCATAGCTCTCATCGGAGAGCGAGCATCGTTGGCCTCGGTGGTGGCCTTCTTCAGGTCCTCTTGCTCTGCTCGACCTTCTTTTTCAAGAAGCTCGCAGCGGTCGGTAGCATTCTTCAACTTCACGGCCATCTCGGCCATTTCCTTCTTGCTTGGCGATGAGCAACCTGTTCGGCTTTTAGCTCTTCGGCCGCCTTTAAGGCAGCCGCATCACTTTTTCTGGCCTGCTCCTTTGCTCGGGCAATCTCCGCCCGAAGGTTCTCCATGGCAGCGGCACCATCTACATCAAGCATACATTTTGTAAGGCACGGGCATCAAGCTCCCGTACCAGGTGTCCGCGGAGAAACTGCATACCTTGTGACTCGTCAAGCTGCTTATTGACAAGCGCGATGTCGGCATCCGCCACGTCAAGTTGCCGCTTTAGTTCGGCAAATTCATCAGTCCGGCTAGCCACCGGACGCTCCGCCACCTACATAGGAAGGGCGACATATTATAGCTGGGATTATGATCCTCAACACGCTGTCATTTTTGACAACGCACCGAGTCTCAGAGGCTACTATCTACACAGGGCGCATCTGATATATGCGGAACCGTCAGAAGGTACATCATTGCACGTACCTCAAAACCCGTCAAGAAACTCTGGCGGCCTCGTACTACCCGCTTCCGCGGACGAAATTTTTCAGTCACCGTACCCATCAATGCACGGTGATCCTCTCGAGATAGACGCCGCCCGAGCAGATCCTTCAACTCCTTCGACCGTGCACCAGGAGGTGCGGACTCGTCTGATGGCCTTTTGAAGGCGGACATGGAGGGCTTTGGGGGCCCACGACCGCCCTCCGCCCTGCCGGATTCGGAGAAACCCTCCGCGACGACACCTCAGGATCGTCCGCCTCGCTAGACGGTACGGCAGGGGGAGGCGTTCCGCTCTCCATCATCTCCGGACGAAGATCCCCTGAAGACGAGCTCTGCTGAGAAGGGCTGAGATCCGAACTACAAGGTAAAATTTCGGTCATCTTCAGAAATAAAACAGGGATGTCTCTTATTTTAAAACTCCCCTCTCTACTTACGGCTCGCTGGAGGGCTGATCTCCTTGGGGAAATAGTGCGGCCGGGGCATCTCCCGGCACAAGACCCTCTGGCGAAGATTTCTTCCCCCGCTTGAGGCCTTGGTCTCTGGATCTTCAGAGGCGGTCCTCTTCTCCCATTGGATGGAGGGATTCTCGATCCCTCCTTTCTTGATAACCTCCTTCGCGGAGGCAGTAGCTTCCTTGTTCCCCCCTTCGCCTTCTTCCAAAGGCGCAGCCTCCAAAGATCTTGGTTAACACGGGATCCGGCGTGGTCTCAGGGAGGGGGGCCGGACACCTGATCAGTTTTGCTTTCGCTATCCACTCATGTTTAAGGGACAACTCTTTTAAGGCAAGTTTATGATAAATATACGGATAGCGTGTCCGGGTACAGGACTACTTACTTGAGTATCCAGGCGATTGCAGCTCAGACCTGTGTCCTCGGTCAAGTCCGGACACATTGCTTGTGATCCGAAGAACAGTTTGTACATCTCCACGGGCGTTGCACCCATAAAATGTTGGAGAGCTCGTGGTCCCTCCGAATTGAACTCCCACAGGCGGAGGCGGCGTTTGCGAGGCAGGATGCATTTAATCAGCATGACCTGCGCTACTACGACCACATTGATCTCTCTCTCTCTAGGAGGTCTCGAATACGACCCTGCAACAAGGGCACGTCCTTGGACGGCCCCCAGTCAAGCCCTTTATTGACCCATGACGCCAGCCACGGTGGGGGACCCGAGCGAAAGGCAGGTGGCGCCACCCATTTGGTGCCCCTGGGAGCTGTGATATAAAACCACTCTTGTTGCCATAGACTGAGCTCCTCTTGAAAAGACCCCTCGGGCCATGAAGCGTCAACATTATTGGTTATAACAGCCCCTCCGCACTCTGCCTGCTGCCCCTTGATCATCTTCGGCTCCAACTTGAAGGTCTTGAGCCACAATCCGAAGTGAGGGGTAATGTGGAGGAAGGCTTCGCATACGACGATGAACGATGAGATGTGGAGGATGGACTCCGGATCCAAGTCGTGAAATTCCAGCCCGTAATAAAACATGAGCCCCCTCACGAAGGGGTCCGTCGGGAAGCCTAGCCCCCGAAGGAAGTGAGACGTGAACACCACGGTTTCACCGGGCTTGGGAGTGGGAATAACCTGCCCTTGGGCAGGCAGCCTATGCAAGATTTCGCCGGTTAGATACCTGGCATCACTTAGCTTTGGGACGTCTTCTTCCGTGACGGAGGAAGGCATCCACCGGCCTTGAAGGTCGGAGCCGGACATCATCGAAGGTCCGAAGCGCCTGAATCTGGAGCTTTGGGTGTTGGAACTCGAGGCGAGGGGCGGATTCGATTGAGATTGAGAAAAAGGAGCGGGGCCTTGGTCTCTTTATAAAAAGGTTGAATACCAGGAGCCCTCCCCGTGATCGTTCGGGACTCGCCTTCGATAGAGGAGGCATGCCAACAGGCACGACTGTGTTACCCACGCCCGTATTAATGAGAATCCCGGAATAAGGGGACACGATCTCTGCTTTGACAAGACGTGCCAAGGAAACCGGCTCGCTAAACGCTTTGAGGTGGGACAGTAAAAATGATTCGAATAAAGGCTTGGCCGTGGTGTGATATCACGCTGCGGAATACGTCAGCAGATTGAGCTTGTGTAAATATTATTCTCTCTACGGTGGTATGTGGAACTTATTTTGCAGAGCCGGACACTATCCTTGTGTTCAAAATCTTCTATGAAGAATTCGGAGAAGGAACCCGCCTTACAATGCCGAAGACAATATGTGCGCCGGACTCGTCATCATTGAAGCCTGGTTCAGGGGCTACTGAGGGAGTCCTGGATTAGGGGGTGTCCGGATAGCCAGACTATGACCTTTGGCCGGACTCCTGGACTATGAAGATACAAGATTGAAGACTTCGTACCGTGTCCGGATGGGACTTTCCTTGGCGTGGAAGGCAAGCTTGGCTGTACGGATATGTAGATCTCCTACCATTGTAACCGACTCTGTGTAACCCTAACCCTCTTCGGTGCCTATATAAACCGGAGGGTTTTAGTCCGTAGGACGAACAACAATCATACCATAGGCTAGCTTCTACGGTTTAGCCTCTCCGATCTCGTGGTAGATCTACTCTTGTACTACCCATATCATCAATATTAATCAAGCAGGAGTAGGGTTTTACCTCCACCGAGAGGGCCCGAACCTGGGTAAAAACAACGTGTCCCTTGTCTCCTGTTACCATCCGCCTAGACGCACAGTTCGGGACCCCCTACCCGAGATCCGCCGGTTTTGACACCGACACTCCCTATATGTATGCTTGTTTTTGTGGATCTATAATCCAGTGTGTGGTGAAGCAGCCTACGTTCGTACATTGTCATCTCCTGTTTTATCTTACTGATGTGGCTGATGATATGAACAACATGCCATGCACATTAACCAAAATAGATACAATGATTTTCTTTGCCCTTGATCTATGCTTGTTTTGTTGGGATTGTATTCCATGAGTGTGGTGAAGCTCCCCGCATTATGATCTATGCCATATTATGATATTGATATTTTGAACTTACTCTTTATTTTTTAATTTGAAATTGGATGGAACTGACAGCACAGTTATCATCTTTGTTTATACACGTGCAAAACCTGTCATCTCTCTACTTTGTTTCAGGGTGATATGCCTGATGGCATGCACAAGTCTGTTGAAGGCTGTGCGACAAACCCAACATATACTGCAGCAAAGAAGGAAAAACATCTTGAAGATAGTGAGACAACTCCAATGTCTTGTCTTGATTGAGTGTTCAAGTTACTTGAGACTAGCAGTCAGACAAGCTCACAGAATTCGTTGTCTGAATCAGTTCGACTTATTCAGTCCCAAGTTCTAGCAGAAAGGCATTCTGCAACTCAACTTCGACTTGAAGTCCTATCTCTAAGAAAGATTGTGGAGAACACCAATGAGAACCTCATCGCTAAACAGCTACACCTGGAAGCTATGACCGACATGCTAGGCCGGTCTCAGAGCCTTGCTCAGCAGCTTGTGCAGCAGTTCCCGGGCAAGGCTAACCTTTCTTGAACTGTCTTGGAAGTGGTCTCGGTTCAATATTATTTTGTTATGCTGCAATGGTGCCCAGTTTTTGTAATCTGCTTCTTCGTTGCACTTTATGATCACTGGTGGCGAACTTCGATGCCGAGTGGATGTAATATACCATAAATCCTTTATTGTATAGTGTAGGTTTATTCTTAGTTACTATGCAGAATTTTTTTTGTTTTATAGAGTAGGTTTGTTCTTAATTCCTACTAGTTAGTGCCATCATTCTCTATATAAAAAAATCAGATGTAGTCGACCGGGCCGAAACATTCGCCTCTAACGGGCCTGGTGTTTAGCGGGCCACAATTGGGCCGGCCTGCATCATTCTTGGGCCTGAATGATTGGGGCCTCCGCACTTTGCACGATGCCCACAACTTACACCGGCCTATATTTTAGTTGCGCCTTTTGTGGACCCAGCGCTTAGTTTGGCCTAGGTAGCGTTGGGCCATTAACAGGCTGAATATTGTACTGGCCTGTTACGGCCCAGATGAAACCATGGGCCTTTAGCGGGCCGAAATGCATATTGGGCCTCAACTTTCACTAGTCGTCGACGGGCCTTCAAGAAGTTGAAATGTAAGCTGGCCTTTTGGGCCCAGTTATATCATGGGCAGTTACCAGGCCGAAACATATCTCGGGCCTTAGTTGGCCCACTGATATCATGGGCCTTTAAGAGGCCGAAAGCTTAGTACAGACATCAATGAGCCGAATTATGCGACAGGCCTTTAACAGGCCCAAAGTCACGTTGGGCTTTACTGTTGCCACCTTTATCACGGGCCGTTAGTGGGCCCGATGTCCCGTCGGACCATATATGGCCCATGGGCAGCACAGGCCATTCCCAGGCCGAAAGTCACACCGGGCTGAAATGGGCCCATGTCTACATCGGGCTCTAACAGGCCGAAAGTCACTAGGCTTTAATTGGGCCCCAATATTCGGCGAACAATTAACGGTCCAGATCTGACTTCGGACCGTAAATAGGCCCAAATATTCGGCGAACAATTAACGGGCCAGATCTGGCTTCGGGCCGTAAATGGGCCTTTATTAAGCAGGCCGTTATTGGGCTGGCCCACTAGTACCTGAGTAATTACTACGGGCCTTTGACTGGGCTGGCCTTTTTTAACCTATATGGGCCTCTGTTGGGTCGTACACGTCTTGCGGCGTATGATAGGCGCTTTGGGTCCAATGAGTGGATGACATCTGTCCCAACAGTGAGCCGACACGTGTTTCCTCCAGCCAATGATGATTTTACACGTGGAAAATCCCCATTGGTCGGGCTGTTAACAGGTAATCGGATCCAAAACCGGACCCGATAGCTTAACGGCGTTCCGTTACGGTGGATGCCACGTTTCGGTCACCCTTGATGAAAGCACTTCTGTGACGCCGATTTATCGTCATGGAAGTGGACACTTCCGTGATGATAATTTTGGTAATGTCATGGAACACTTCTACGACAACACAGGTATGACTATCTTGATTCTGTCATAAATTTGTCATGGATGTACATGCATGACAAAAAACGCGACCTACTGTGACAAACACGTATCATCACGGAAGTGTCTTTTTTTTTGTAGTGGAACCCCGAAAAATCACAAAAATTCACACAACACTCCTATTGTTCCATGTTGACACGAGAAAAATTTGAAAGCAATAAGAGGCAATGGATATCATTTCGTCCCCAAAGGTGGGACGTTCCCTACCGAAAACCATCATGCTTGTTGTGAGAAGCTCTGGTTTGTGAGAAGCATATAACCGAACCTGCCCCAAATGGGAATTTTTTTACCACGGTATGTTGATGCCGCTCCATGATAGCATGCCAAGTTTCATGAATTTCAAACGAGTTTTGGATTTACTAGAATTTAAAAACCAGGCATCTAAATGTTTTGCCGACAATCAATGGTGCCCTCGTGTTTGAAATTCATTCCCATTTCTTGCATGGGACCTCAGCATGCACCCAAGGACACATATTTTATTTTTCAACCAATTTATATGCACTGGAGCATGTGCATGTAGTTCAAATTTGAATTATGCACATAAATGCATTGAAAACTCATTTAATGCATAAAAATGTCCAAACGAACCCCGAAAAATCACAAAAATTCACACAACACTCATGCTGTTCTACGTTCACACGAGAAAAAAAATTTGAAATCAATAAGAGGCAATGGATATCGTTTCGTCCCCAAAGGTGAGATGTTCCCTACCGAAAACCATCATGCTTGTTGTGAGAAGCTCCGGTTTGTGAGAAGCATATAACAAAACCTGCCCCAAATGGGATAAAATTTGTACCACGACATGTTGATGCCACTCCATGATAGCCTGCCAACTTTCATGAATTTCATACGGGTTTTGGATTTACTGGAATGTAAAAACCAGGCATCTAAATGTTTTGCCGGCAATCAACGGTGCCCTGGTGTTTGAAATTCATTCCCATTTCTTGCATGAGACCTAAGCATGCACCCAAGGACACATATTTGATTTTTTTAACCAATTTATATGCACTGGAGCATGTGCATGTAGTTAAAATTTGAATTATGCACATAAATGCATTGAAAACTCAGTTAATGCATAAAAATGTCCAAACGAACCCCGAAAAATCACAAAAATTCACACAACACTCCTGTTGTTCTATGTTGACACGAGAAAAAATTTGAAAGAAATATGAGGCAATTGATATCGTTTCGTCTCCAAAGGTGGGATGTTCCCTTCCAAAAACCATCATGCTTGTTGTGGGAAGCTCCAGTTTGTGAGAAGCATATACCCAAACCTGCCGCAAATGGGACAAATTTTTTAGCACGACATGTTGATGTCGCTCCATGATAGCATGCCCAGTTCCATGAATTTCAGACGAGTTTTGGATTACTAGAATTTAAATCCAGGCATCTCAATGTTTTGCCGGCAATCAATGGTGTCCTGGTGTTTGAAATTCATTCCCATTTCTTGCATGCGACCTAAGCAAGCACCCAAGGACACATATTTGATTTTCATCCAATTTATATGCACTGGAGCATGTGCATGTAGTTCAAATTTTAATTATGCACATAAATGCATTGAAAACTCAGCTAATGCATGAAAATGTCCAAACGAACCCTGAAAAATTACAAAAATTCACACAACACTCCTGTTGTACTATGTTGACACGAGAAAAAAAATTGAAATCAATAAGAGGCAATGGATATCGTTTCGTCCCCAAAGGTGGGACGTTCCCTACCGAAAACCATCATGCTTGTTGTGAGAAGCTCCGGTTTGTGAGAAGCATATAACCAAACCTGCCCCAAATGGGATAAAATTTTTACCACGACATGTTGATGCCACTCCATGATAACATGCCAAGTTTCTAAATGTTTTGGATTTACTGGAATGTAAAAACCAGGCATCTAAATGCTTTGCCGGCAATCAACGGTGCCCTGGTGTTTGAAATTCATTCCCATTTCTTGCATGAGACCTAAGCATGCACCCAAGGACACATATTTGATTTTTTTAACCAATTTATATGCACTGGAGCATGTGCATGTAGTTAAAATTTGAATTGTGCACATAAATGCATTGAAAACTCAGTTAATGCATAAAAATGTCCAAACGAACCCTGAAAAATCACAAAAATTCACACAACACTCCTGTTGTTCTATCTTGACACGAGAAAATTTTTGAAAGCATTGCAACAACCTGTACCTACAACTGGTGTGGTAATAATCTGTGAGCCACGAGGACTCAGCAATCCCATTACCATGGGTATCAAGACTAGCAAAGCTTAATGGGTAAGGAAGGGGTAGAGTGATGAGGTTGCAGCAGCGACTAAGCATGTATGGTGGCTAACATACGCAAATAAGAGCGAGAAGAGAGGCAAAGCAAGCGGTCGTCAACTAGTAATGATCAAGAAGTGATCCTGAACTCCTACTTACGTCAGACATAACCCAAAACCGTGTTCACTTCCCGGACTCCGCCGAAAAGAGACCATCACGGCTACACACGCGGTTGATGCGTTTTAATTCGAATCAGGTGTCAAGTTATCTACAACCGGACATTAACAAATTCCCATCTGCCCACAACCGCGGGCACAGCTTTCGAAAGTTCAAACCCTACAGGGGTGTCCCAACTTAGCCCATGATAAGCTCTCGCGATCAACGAAGGATGTTCCTTCTCCCGGGAAGACCCGATCAGTCTCGGAATCCCGGTTTACAAGACATTTCGACAATGGTAAAACAAGACCAGCAAAGCCGCCCGGATGTGCCGACAAATCCTGATAGGAGCTGCACATATCTCGTTTTCAGGGCACACCGGATTGTCCAAACTTCCGGTAGGCGAGCCCAGAGTTGCACCTGGTGGCCACCGTGGCGGTCGATTTGGACCAGCACTCACGACGAGCACCGGCCCGGGGTAAAATAAGATGACCCTCGAGAGCGCGACTCCCAAGGGAAAAGGGCTATGTGAGGCAAATGTAAAACCAAAGTTGGGCCTTCTTTGGAGGAGTTTTATTCAAAGCGAATCGTCGAGGGGTCCCATAAATCACCCAACCGCGTTAGGGACGCAAAATCCGGGAACATAATACCGATATGACGGAAACTAGGGCGGCAAGAGTGGAACAAAACACCAGGCATAAGGCTGAGCCTTCCACCCTTTACCAAGTATATAGATGCATTAATAATATATAAGAGATATTGTGATATCCCAACATGAACATAATCCAACGTGGAGCAATCTTCATCTTCACCTGCAACTAGCAATGCTATAAGAGGGGCTGAGCAAAAGTGGTAACATAGCCAAACAACGGTTTGCTAAGAAGGGTGGCAAAGGTTAGAGGTTCATGGCAAATTGGGAGGCTTGATAAGCAAGAGTTAGGTAACGCAACATAGCGATAGAACGAAGCAACTAGCATAGCAATGAAAGTAGTGAGATCCAAGGTGACGGTCATCTTGCCTGAAATCCCGCTAGGAAGAAGAACGAGTCCATGAAGAAGACGAACGGGAGTAGTCGAACGAATCCTCACAATCGCAACATTACTGGAACTAAGAAGCAACACCGGAAAGAAACAAACAACATAGTAAACAACCATCACATAACCATGGCATGATGCACAACCAATTATGATGCATGTCCGGTTTAATGAGGCATGGCATGGGAAAATGCAACAAACAATGCTACAAGTTAAGTGGAACTCAATATGCAACGGGTTGCATATTGACGAAACACCACATTGACATATTTAGTTTAATCTCGTTTATGCTACTCATCAATATTAAATGTTGTTAAACATGGCAAGCGGTGAAACATAACAAAACTACCTATCTAGGCAATTTAAATGAGGCCGGAAACAACAAACAACAATTCCGGAAAATCCCCACATGCATATTTCAAAATTGGGAGTGTTCTGCCCTAAACCATATTTTGATGTTGTTAAACAGGAAATTAAAGTGCAACAAGTTAATCTATGCATTTTTTCACCCCATTTACATATAAAGTTTATTTAAAACCGCGCTACGGTTATTTAGTTATGAAATAAAGCATTTTAGCATGGCATTTATGCAAATTAAATGCAAACAACATTTTTAAACATTTTTAACAGGGATGAAAGTTGCAAATTATTAAACTACACAAAATTCTAAGCATTTTACATGTTTAAATCTTTTTAATCCGATGCACGGTTCATGAGTTATTAAATGCATGAAGATGAGGGTATTTCTGTAAAACAGACAACTCGCTGGATAATAGAGAAAATCGCAGCGCAGGGAAAAAAAACTACGCGGCCCGAAACTGATTGCGGGCCTCACAGGAACAGGAGCTGGGGAGCAGCTCACCATGGGCCCGGCCCAGTCGGTGGAGAGGCCTGGCAGGCCGGCGGATCTGGCAAAGAGGAGCTGGACCTTGGCGTGGGCGACTTGGAGTTGGTCCACGCTGGCGCGGTCAACGCTCGGGATGAGTGAGCCGCTGCTGCTCGTTACCAACAGAGGCAACAGCAGGCCATGGCGATGCAGAAGACGGACGGCGCGGCAACAGGACTCCGGCGAGCTGGGTGTTGGCGAGGCAGGGGAGCGGACGAGGATGGCCTGCTGGTTCCGGCGACTAGGGACGGCGGGGACGAGGTGCTCGGGGAAGGGAGCAAAGACGGCTACAGTGCAGCGGGCGACGGGGCACTTCCTCTGCACTTGAATAGAGAGAGAGAGATTTTTTAGAGAGGATGGAGCAGAACGGGAAGGGGAAGAAGAGAGAAGGCGAGGGCGACGGGAACGCGACCTGCGGGGCTCCAGCGTCGCGCTCGCCGGCACGGCGGAGGAGGCCAGGACGGCTAGGTCGTCGGGACCCTGGACGGCGTCGGCTTCAGGAGCTCGGATGGCGGCGTCCATAGCGGCGCGTAGAGGAGGCTTGGACGAGCGGGGCAACGATGGAGCGCGAGGAAGAAGGGGCTCGCGAGGGGCGCTCGTGGTTGCGGAGGAGGAGCGGCGACGCCGTGCGCGAGATGAAGACGAGCAGGGGAAGCAGAAGGAGGCGCCATGGACGAGCTCCTGCTCGTTCCAGTGGACAGCATGCGAGGAACTCGGGCGCCTCAACGCAGAGGTGCCATAGATCGAAAGGATGGAGCTCGAGGACAGGAGGATCCAGGAGGCGGGGATGGTGGGTGTCGGGCAGAGGATGAGCTCCTCTCTTGTGGGCTTGAGCGAGGCAAGGAGGAGGATTTGGTGGTGGCTGGCTGGTTCGATTGGATGGAGGAGGAGATGGAAGGTTCGGTGGTGGCTGGATTGGATCGGGCAAGATCCCGAGAAGGAGGAGCCTTGTCCTTGCAAACTGGTTGGCCTGGTGGAGAGATCGAGGAGGGCAGGTAGGGTGACGGCGGTGAAGAGGATTTGGATGGATGGGACAGGCTAGGGCTAGGGTTTGACTGCTTATATAGCAGGTGGTAGGTATGATGGGGCATTTGTAGATAGAGGAGAATATTTGGATCATCCGATCAAAATCCGACGGTCGAGAATAAAGGTTAGGAAAATTCTAATAATGAACCGAAGATGTTTTAGGGGGTGTTTGAAGATGCACCAAACGGTAACCACAACCCGATTCGGGTTTGGGGAAGTTTCGGACGCTCATGCGAGGGGGCCGCGGGCTGACGGGAGAGGTTAAGTGGTTTGACAAGAGGGAACCGAAAACACGGTTGGTCTTGGAACGGCCAATGAAGGCAAGGCAGGACGCGGCAACTACGAACGGGTGCAAGTTTTAAAACAATGACGGCAACGAGTGCCGATGCAATGCGGATGATGCGATGATGAATGCAACAAAGAAATAAATCACACGGCAACAACGAAAAACATGGGAGCCGTCTGGAGCGTCGGTCTCGGGGCGTTACAACCCTCCACCACTACGAGAGGATCTCGTCCCGAGATCTAGGATGGCACCGGAGGGAAAAGGAAGAGGAAGATAAGAGGTAAAACTAAGTTGCTTCTTCGACAAATGAGTGAAACCAAAGAACCTTGAGAGGTTGAAAAGTTGAAAGAAAGAATACAACGGAGTTGGACACAATTGAGAGCACCGCGGTAGAAAATAGAAACAAGGAACACCATGTGAACTTTGGAGGTTGCAAAGCTATGAATGACAAGTACAAAGGACAAGAAGGAATTGGAACAACTCTGGTTGAAACGAGATAAACAAGGAACAAGGAAGAACGAATTCGGACAGCACTCCGGTTGAAAAGAGATGCCAGACTTGATAAGATGAAAAGAACTTGAAGAGATGACACAACACTCTGGTTAAATGGATAAGCATGTAAAGAACACGGTCCTCACAATTCGAGATGATGAGTGAAGAGAACAACATCACCATGCCTCCGGAAGAAAGAATAGAAGATAGATCATTGAAATAAAAGAATGGAGAAGAAAATGCCAACTTCTGCCACAAATGATCTTGGAAAGCATCCTTGCAAATAAGAATTGAACGGAGTTGTTGCAAAATCAACAACGAAAAGCACAAGCTTGTTGTGGGCTTATGGCAAACATCTCAAAATGATGAGGTGACAACCGGCCACCGATGGAAATAGTTAATTGGATTGAGATCAGCAAGGAGATGAAACCTCCTTTTAATGAGAGAATATGAGGAAACTTGAATTATCGATAGGCACCACAATTAGCAACATTCCTTAGGGAAGGCTTTAGGTGTAACCTAAACCAAGATAACTCCAATGGAGGGATTGGTGGATTTAAAATATCTCATTCTTGACAACATGTGAAACATGGAACATGGATGGAAATTGTCAAGAAGGACATAACACCACCTCAAAAGATAAGGTAGGAAGAACTGCACTTCGGAATGCAAGATGAGGAATGCTTGAACTCCTCAAAACAAGACATGTGTTGAACACCATGTTTATTTTCGAGTATAGCTTGGCGAATCTTAACTTTGAAAGAAATCTTGAAGACAATTGAAGAATGAAAGGAATCCTTGACGAACCACCATGTAGAGCCTCCATGAAGAACTCCGGTAATAAAAGGATGATAAAAAGAAAGAGAAGTTGACAACACAAGGTGAAGCCTTGCAATGATTTAGATGAAGCTTCGGGACGATAAAACCGAGAAAACTTGGAACTCCGGAAGAAGATGAACACATATAACTGAGAAATTGATACCATTACGAACTCCAGAAGAAGGAATTAATCACTTGGATGAAACAAGAACAAGAATTATGTTATGCGTATCCTTCACCAATTTAGATTGATGACAAGCAACGGATTTGGCATACTACTTATTCTCGTAGAAAGAATTAAGAGAGATAGAACGCAAACTTGAATAAGGTCTTCAGCGAACCACCAATAGGAATTTAAAAGAACGAATGAATTGATATGGTAATCAAGGAAAAGAAATATTGAACGAACCACCGTAAGAATTGAAAATGAACGTAGCAAAGGCACAATTCACTGGGAAGAATTGGAAAACGAATGAAGCTGCTTGAGAGATTTTAGATACAAGAGAATGAAGAGATCATGAACTGATTAGAGGATATTTGAACGATTCACCGGTAAGATTTGGAGAACGGTAGCTACACGCTGAGAATGAAGAATAATGACATGATGGCCTTCGGAGGAAAGAAATGGAAACAACTCATGAAATGTTCCGGATGGGTGAAAAGAATTCCCACAATCGAAAACAATTATGAGAGGATGGCATCAAACTTGAACTACGCATCTTTGGAAGAACGGGGCAAGATTTAAGAGAAACGTTTCTTCGGTCTTCAAATGTTGAGAATGACGATGAGAAACCACCATGAATTGTTGAGATACTTCGGGATGAAAATTGGAAAGGTTGAACCAACGATGAAAAGAATTTGAAATATTTTGGAGAAAGACATATGACTGATGAAAATTCATTCTTGCGTCAAGCTTCGAAAAGAATTTGGGAAATGGCTCCGGATAAATTAGAAGAGTCACGTAAGATCCTGGGAAAAGACCTGTGGGTTAGGGCCCACTCAAAAGAAAACACCGATGAACAATTTTAAAGAGAGGTTGCACCGGTTGAATTAAATGGCTTGAATGAGATAACAACCTCGAAATATCTTGAACAGATAGAGAATGGAAACACAAGTCTTGTGAGATATCTTCAGCACTCCAGAACAAATGAAAAGCGAGGGATGAATGATTAAGAGGTGCATCGGCATGAGAAAGCATTAGAAACGAGGAAAGGAATATGATGAATATCGAAAGCTTGAATTGGATACACCGGAGAAGAAACAACAGTGAAGGATGATGAACTTGAAACTGTTGAGCATCTTCATGAGAAATCACCGGATAAGAACATTGAAAGAAAAGGATGAAGAGACTTCCCACAAATAAAAGGATACATGATTAAGAAATCTAAGTCCTTGAAGAAAAAGGGTGGGAGGGCGGGAAAACAAAGACAACTTGGGAACGGATGAAACAAACACCGCTCACAAAACTTAGAATTGAACTCGCAAATGCTGAAATGGTCGGATCCACTTGAATAGAAGCACGCCAGTTGGAAAAGAATTAACATGACGACCTCGATGAACACGAAGGATTAGCATTCCCATAGAAATATGAGAACATCGCTTGAAAGGTATGGAATCAACACTTGACATTGAAGCAACTCAAATACCACAACTTGAAACAAAACAAAGGATTGGCTTGCAGAAATAAGCCGGAACAAATACATATGATAGAGATTTACCCAATCCCATATCATGCATCTGTCGGAAAGATATTCTAGGAGGTATTTGAATTCCCACCTATAAACTCCCGAAACTTTCTGGTTATGCAATCTGGTGTTGGGGATACAGGGGACACAAAATATATCACCCAAACTAACAATACCTAGATCCAGCTGTATCCATCCGTCAACACATAACCAAGAAACCTTCAGAAATCATGTACCTCAACCTTCGAAAAGCATCCGTTATACAAGCTATGGCAATACTCCCGAACTGCCCAGTACTGGGTGGTGTCGAGGTTATCTCACCAGCAACTGCATAAAAGAGATTTTCGATGTCGGCAAAACTCAGGTATTCCAGAACTGCAACGATAAAATTGTGACGACAACACCTCGGAGCTCAACTCCCGGGACACTGCCACAACCCCTAAATGTCGGAGGCACCAAGAACAATGTTCTCGTCACAAGACTATCGGAACGATCCCAAGATACCCGCGTGATCGTAAAAAAAATCGTGAAATTTGAGGAGAGGAAAGACAAAACATCTACGTCAGGAGGCCTCACCAGAGCGACGAAGGACCGAGGAGTAAAAGAATCCTACTCTCGATATATATAATCCTAAGACTCAAAATAGTTTTCTTCTAGACTCAACAACGGCCAACAATCAAGGGGCTCCTATGGTCGGTCGAGGCTCGATACCAACTTGTCACGCCTAAGATGCGACCCTATCCTAAAGGAACTCAAGGTCCCACCAAGGATAGAAGCGTATCTTGAAGACGCTTTTGCAAGGTGGATATCATTACATCAAACCATTACATAATAGTTGGGGATACATACATAAGGCACAAACGCCCCAAGAATACATCAACATCATACAAGAGATCAACATCCGACTACGGATGAAACATAAACAGAAACTCAAACAATATCCACCCTGCTAGCCCAGGCTGCCGACCTGGAACCTATCCCCTGATCGAGGAAGCAGAAGAAGAGCTCCAAAACAAGTAAGCATCGCTCTCGCGTCATGACCATTGCAACAACCTGTACCTGCAACTGGTGTTGTACTAATCTGTGAGCCACGAGGACTCAGCAATCCCATTACCATGGGTATCAAGACTAGCAAAGCTTAATGGGTAAGGAAGGGGTAAAGTGGTGAGGTTGCAGCAGCGACTAAGCATGTATGGTGGCTAACATACGCAAATAAGAGCGAGAAGAGAGGCAAAGCAAGCGGTCGTCAACTAGTAATGATCAAGAAGTGATCCTGAACTCCTACTTACGTCAGACATAACCCAAAACCGTGTTCACTTCCCGGACTCCGCCGAAAAGAGACCATCACGGCTACACACGCGGTTGATGCGTTTTAATTCGAATCAGGTGTCAAGTTATCTACAACCGGACATTAACAAATTCCCATCTGCTCATAACCGCGGGCACGGCTTTTGAAAGTTCAAACCTTGCAGGGGTGTCCCAACTTAGCCCATGGTAAGCTCTCACGATCAACGAAGGATGTTCCTTCTCCCAGGAAGACCCGATCAGTCTCGGAATCCCGGTTTACAAGACATTTCGACAATGGTAAAACAAGACCAGCAAAGCCGCCCGGATGTGCCGACAAATCCTGATAGGAGATGCACATATCTCGTTCTCAGGGCACACCAGATTGTCCAAACTTCCGGTAGGCGAGCCTAGAGTTGCCCCTGGTGGCCACCGGCGGCTGACAGTTTGGACCAACACTCACGACGAGCACTGGCCCCCGGGGGGGGGGGGTAAAATAAGATGACCCTCGAGAGCGCGACTCCCAAGGGAAAAGGGCTAGGTGAGGCAAATGTAAAACCAAGGTTGGGCCTTGTTGGAGGAGTTTTATTCAAAGCGAACTGTCAAGGGGGTCCCATAAATCACCCAACCGCGTTAGGGACGCAAAATCCGGGAACATAATACCGATATGACGGAAACTAGGGCGGCAAGAGTGGAACAAAACACCAGGCATAAGGCCAAGCCTTCCACCCTTTACCAAGTATATAGATGCATTAATAATATATATAAGAGATATTGTGATATCCCAACATGAACATAATCCAACATGGAGCAATCTTCATCTTCACCTGCAACTAGCAACGCTATAAGAGGGGCTGAGAAAAAGCGGTAACATAGCCAAACAACGGTTTGCTAGGAAGGGTGGCAAAGGTTAGAGGTTCATGGCAAATTGGGAGGCTTGATAAGCAAGTGTTAGGTAACGCAACATAGCGATAGAACGAAGCAACTAGCATAGCAATGATAGTAGGGAGATCCAAGGTGACAGTCATCTTGCCTGAAATCCCGCTAGGAAGAAGAACGAGTCCATGAAGAAGACGAACGGGAGTAGTCAAACGAATCCTCACAATCGCAACATTACCGGAACTAAGAAGCAACACCGGAAAGAAACAAACAACATAGTAAACAACCATCACATAACCATGGCATGATGCACAACCAAGTATGATGCATGTCCGGTTTGATGAGGCATGGCATGGGAAAATGCAACAAACAATTCTAGAAGTTAAGTGGAACTCAATATGCAACGGGTTGCATATTGACGAAACACCACATTGACATATTTAGTTTAATCTCGTTTATGCTACTCATCAATATTAAATGTTGTTAAACATGGCAAGCGGTGAAACATAACAAAACTACCTATCTAGGCAATTTTAAATGAGGCCGGGAACAACAAACAACAATTCCGGAAAATCCCCACATGCATATTTCAAAATTGGTACTGTTCTGCCCTAAACCATATTTTAATGCTGTTAAACAGGAAATTAAAGTGCAAGAAGTTAATCTATGCATTTTCCACCCCATTTACATATAAAGTTTATTTAAAACCAAGCTACGGTTATTTAGTTATGAAATAAAGCATTTTAGCATGGCATTTATGCAAATTAAATGCAAACAACATTTTTAACAGGGATGAAAGTTGCAAATTATGAAACTACACAAAAGTCTAAGCATTTTACATGTTTAAATCATTTTAATCCAATGCACGGTTCATGAGTTATTAAATGCATGAAGATGAGTGTCTTTCTGTAAAACAGACAACTCGCTGGATAATAGAGAAAATCGCAGCGTAGGAAAAAAAACTACGCGGGCTGAGACTGATTGCGGGCCTCACAGGAACAGGAGCTGGGGAGCAGCTCACCATGGGCTCGGCCCAGTCGGTGGAGAGGCCTGGCAGGCCGGCGGATCTGGCGAAGAGGAGCTGGGCCTTGGCGTGGGCGACTTGGAGTTGGTCCACGCTGGTGCGGTCAACGCTCGGGATGAGCGAGCCGCTACTGCTCGTTACAAACAGAGGCAACAGCAGGCCATGGCAATGTTGAAGACGGGCGGCGCGGCAACGGGACTCCGACGAGCTGGGTGTCGGCGAGGCAGGGGAGCGGACGAGGATGGCCTGCTGGTTCCGGCGACTAGGGACGGCGGGGACGAGGTGCTCGGGGAAGGGGAGCAAAGACGGCTCTGAGCAGCGGGCGACGGAGCACTTCCTCTGCACTTGAACAGAGAGAGAGAGATTTTTTAGAGAGGATGGAGCAGAACGGAAAGGGGAAGAAGAGAGAAGGCGAGGGTGACGGGAACGCGACCTGCGGGGCTCCAGCGTCGCGCTCGCCGGCACGAAGGAGGAGGCCAGGACGGCTAGGTCGTTGGGACCCTGGACGGCGTCGGCTTCAGGAGCTCGGATGGCGGCATCCATAGCGGCGCGCTGAGGAGGCTTGGACGAGTGGGGCGACGATGGAGCGCGAGGAAGCAGGGGCTCGCGAGGGGCGCTCGTGGTTGCGGAGGAGGAGCGGCGACGCGGTGCGCGAGATGAAGACGAGCAGGGGAAGCAGAAGGAGGCGCCATGGACGAGCTCCTGCTCGTTCTGGCGGACATCATGCGAGGAACTCGGGCGCCTCGACGCAGAGGTGCCATGGATCGAAAGTATGGAGCTCGAGGACGGGAGGATCCAGGAGGCGGGGATGGTGGGCGTCGGGCAGAGGATGAGCTCCTCTCTTGTGGGCTTGAGCGAGGCAAGGAGGAGGATTTGGTGGTGGCTGGCTGGTTCGATTGGATGGAGGAGGAGATGGAAGGTTCGGTGGTGGCTGGATTGGATCGGGCAAGATCCCGAGAAGGAGGAGCCTTGTCCTTGCGCACTGGTTGGCCTGGTGGAGAGATCAAGGAGGGCAGGTAGGGTGGCGGCGGTAAAGAGGATTTGGATGGATGGGACAGGCTAGGGCTAGGGTTTGACTGCTTATATAGCAGGTGGTAGGTATGATGGGGCATTTGTAGATAGAGGAAAATATTTGGATCATCCGATCAAAATCCGACGATCGAGAATAAAGGTTAGGAAAATTCAAATAATGAACCGAAGATGTTTTAGGGGGTGTTTGAAGATGCACCAAACGGTAACCACATCCCGATTCGGGTTCGGGGAAGTTTCGGACGCTCATGCGAGGGGGCCGCGGGCTGACGAGAGAGGTTAAGTGGTTTGACAAGAGGGAACCGAAAACACGGTTGGTCTTGGAACGGCCAACGAAGGCAAGGCGGGACGCGACAACTACGAACAGGTGCAAGTTTTAAAACAATGACGGCAACGAGTGCTGACAATGCGGATGATGCGATGATGAATGCAACAAACAAATAAATCACACGGCTACAACGAAAAACATGGGAGCCGTCTGGAGCGTCGGTCTCGGGGCGTTACACATGTGCATGTAGTTCAAATTTTCAAATTTGAATTGTGCACATAAATGCATTGAAAAATCAGTTAATGCATAAAAATGTCCAGACGAACCCCGAAAAATCACAAAAATTCATCCAAGGACACATATTTGATTTTTCATCCAATTTATATGCCGGCCATTGCCGCTGTGACCCCATTATGTAATTCAAATCAAGATGAAAAATCAAGTAGATCGCACACAGTTTATTATCAGCAACCGTGTGAGATGCAGCACAAAATATCCTGGAGCACCGTCGGTTTATAGTACGCGTATGGCTTATGTGAGAAGGTGCGTCGGCTACAGTCCACAGCCAGCGTCTCTAGCACACTAGCTCGCTCCCCAAGTATTATTTCACTGTTCAATCGTCGCCGGTGAAAGATGGGCACGTGGACCCGTGTCGTGAGGGCAACTTCGGTGGCCCACTCCGGCGAGAGCGCGGCCGCAGCCGCCATGCGCATGCTAACAAGGTGCATGAGCGCGGCCGCAATCTGCGACCGGGCGGCAAAGGCAGCCCAAATGGCCGTTGTTGCTTCTCAGGAGGCGGCAGCAACATCTGCCTCGGTGATAGAAACTGGCGAGAGCGGCACAACAGCTGTCCATTCTGCAGCAGTGACCTTAGCCCTGATGGAGGCCGCCCACGACCATGTCAAGGACGCCCACGCCCAGATCCTGGCAGTCACCGCACAAATCGAACGAAGCTTCTCCGACAACGGTCGGCAACCCACGACCGAAGAGATGGCAATTGCCGTGAGCGTTCGAGTAGCCGTCCATTTCTTCGCCACATACCTTGCAACGACGGAGCCCGTCCAAGCGTAGATCGCGTCCGCCCACGCCCAGCTCATGGCGGCCTTTTCCAAAGAGATGGCGGGCGCGGATGGGGAGATGCTTGTCGAGTATGGTGCGATGGATGCCATGGAGCCCCTTCCCCAAGAGACCGTTAGGCACGAGTCGGCAGCGGAGATTGACGAGCACCAGTCGTAGTTTTGTTTGTTTAATTAAGAGCGCCGGTCTTTAATTTGTTAGAGTAATTTTTAGGTCAGCTAGCTCTGTTTAATTGCTGAACTTGCTCGATTAAGAATTGTGGGTGTGCTGTAGTCTCCTTTGTGTACTGCAATTATGCAATGACATGGATGACCACTGTAACATGGAAATTTGAACCAAAACTTTTGACGTTCAAACTCATCACACACGGGTGAAGCTATCTGAATCATTTGTGATGTCCACATATCGTACACAGTTCTGAATAAGGGACCGTGTCTGATGACACTTTGTGCACCAGTTTTTTGGCTGAAGCGATTCCAAATTTTTGGCTTCCGCGGAAATATCTAACTCCCCGCCCCCTCCCCCTTACCAAAAGCCACATTTCCCCCTCTTTCCGCCTTCCTTTCCAAGTTGAAACCTTCACTCCTTGCTTGCAGCGCCGCCTCCTCATCGGCGACCCTCCTTCACGCTGCTCGGCCTCGTCTATCCAGGCAGGTAATCCACACCCGACCCCCGTCCTCCTCCTCCTTCCACATCCCACATCCCCAGACCGTCGGCATGAGCGCGACACCTTCCACCCAAATCACCGACCCCTCCACCAAATAAGCGCCGACCTAAGCCATGGTGCATGCAGTATAGCCAGGATCTCATGCAACATTTGGTAGAGGAGAAGCAAATCGCGGCCGCACGCGCGGATGAGGTCGTGATGGCTGCCATTCGTGCCGACCCCCAGATCTTGGAGGAGCAGCTAGCCATTTGCTAGCTATGCCGGTTAAGCATGCTCGGTTTACCCGTTGCGTGTTCTGCTCCTGCCTTTCCTTCACAAATTCTAGTGAATTGTGCTATCTAATTTTACCATGCAATCTGTTGCTCTAGTGTATATGTTCTATATGTCATGCAGTGTGGTGCTCACTTATTAACTGTTTTGTTCATTTGTTGTCGTCTTCAGTTAACTGTTTGGTTCAATTCTGCAAATGTGATGTTCCATTCTTCAGGCTGCAATTTTGTATTGTCTTCCATGTGAGAAATATATCGAATTTATCTTTACAAAATACATGAGAAACGAATACAATTGCTATATTTCCAAGTTGTCAAGCATGCTTGATTTGGTTATACAATGTGCAATGTGGTGCTCAGTTAATGTTTGGTTCATTTGTGTTGTGGTGTTTAGTTAACTGTTTGGTTCAATTATGTAATGCAATGTTCAATAGTTGTGGGTGCTTTCTGTTATTGTATACCATGTGAGGAATACATTGAATTTGGATATAGTAAATACATGAGAATACAATTGGCTGTAGTTAATTGTTCGGTTAACTGTCTGATCTTCTATTAGGAGTATGTTATATTGTGCAATGTGGTGCTTAGTTAATGTTTGGTTCATTTGTTGTGGTGTTTAGTTAACTGCTTGGTTCAATTCTGCAATGCGATGTCCAATTGTTGTGGGTAGAATTTTGTATTGTTGTGCATGTAAGGAATAAATCAAAATTGGCTGCACTTAATACATGAGAAACATATACAAGTGCTATATTACCTAGTTCTTAATCATGCTTGGTTTGGGTAAATGGGTTTTCCGTGTGGCTTGAATTAATCTGATGAATCTGCAATGTGCATATTTTTCATCAACATATTTTACTGATAGCATGCGAACCCTTACTTAACCTGATGACTAACTACCTTATATGTGTTGCAGGGAAACAACGGGAGGCACTGAGGTTTACAATCAAGGGTAGCATGTGCATGGTCCGTTCTCTAATAGCACATTATTGTGCAATTGCAGGAACCATTCTAATATTTTGGTTTTTAAGAATTTGCTCTTGCACATGTAGGTCCTGCTGTCCGAGGTTTTGACCCACTGTTCGACCCTTATTGCATATGGGGAAATGCGTTGTCCATGAATATCAATCAAATAAAGAAACTCAGAAAGATTGTTAGGATAAAGAAATTAGGGACACAAAACAACAAGATCTTTGTCTGCATAATGAAGAAGACATCAGTTCACTACAAGATGGTACTAACTAATATACCTTGCCTTTTTTATTCCTTTGCCCCATTTCCAATATAGAGAGGATATTTATGCACATCCTTGTTTTCAGGCCTTTCCAAAGCAGTTCACCGATGATTACCTCTCAAACCACCTCTATGGTCTATAGGTGAGGAAGTTTTTCATACAACACCCATGGTTCAATATTGAAGTGTTCCTGAAGAGGATGAAGGAAGGCCGGTCAATCATCCACAGGCACTGGCCTAAAGTTGCAAAGACCTTCAACATGAACGAAGGCTCAATGTTCGCCTTCCGCTTCAGCAGTTTTCCATTTGAGATGCATCTGTCTATATGCCGTCTATGGTGCTAATTTCGAAAGGTTCTACATGTTGCATGTGGAACTGGCTGCTGGTGCAGTTGTGTAATCGGGTAGCTGAGTGCTGAAGCTATATCATGTTGTACTCTGATGTATTTCAGTTATGAAATTCTGCTTCCTTAATATGGAAATGAAATATATTGTGTGCTTAATATGAAATCTCGATTAGATTAATAAATGGATTATGAATAATCGGATAATTAGCCTGCTAATTGGGTTTTGCTATTCCAAACGGTTGTTGAAGAAATACCGTGGGCGATGACCTTAGGCAACGCGCACAATTTCTAGGAATAAACCGCGTTGGATCAATGAACAGTCACACACGACTTTCTCTTGAAAACTGTTTGCGTTATGCCACCTTGCGCAAACGTTTACCACATAAAAACTGTGTGTGATGGACAGCCTTTGCCACACAGTTTCTTCTACAGACCGTGTGTGATACATTCAATAACGCAAACAATTTAACGGGAAAAATTGTGTGTGATGTACTTGTGAACGAAAACGTTTTCCTTGGAGCGACTGTGTGGGATGTACATACGAACGGAAACGTTTAGCGGGGACTGACCGTGTGGGATGTACTTGCGACCAGAAACATTTTCATCATATAATTGTATTTTTTAGCTCTACAGTACGTATTTCCGTATTTGAGCGCTCGCCGGTCGCACACGATCTCATTTTGCCGAGCATGTGTGCCAGGAGGGCATATCTGTCGGCGTTCTGGGAACGGGGGTCCCCAGACTTGCCTGCCTGCAGCCTGCGGCGTGGCTCAAAGGAGGCCCAGGACAACCCATCTTCATCAACACAAGCTCAAGACCCTCGCGAGGGGCCAAGCCTCATGAGGCGGACGACGAGGAGCTTCCTCAGCACGGCCTCGTCGGTCGGCTCATGAGGAGGCGAAGAGTTCAAGGCAGGTACCTCGCGAGGTGCCCATGACGCAAGCCATCACGACCAAGGGCGCCCGATCAGGCGCCAGCCCGCAGCGTCCTCCTTTCCTCTTTGGTGCAAAGGGAGCAAGCGCAGCGAGAGCATCAAGCAAAGGCATCCGTTTGATTGCAACAAGACCAAGACCAGCCCCAACGGCTGGAAGGGAGTCATCGTGGAGCCCAAGCAAAGGCCACCACGAGCCTTTGGCAGGCGAGGACCAACTTTAGTCAGGATAAGTGTACCCGCTGCCCCCCTTCAAAACGGCCAATTGTTGGCGCCCTTCCCGCTCAATATTTGGGAAGAGGCCCAGGGCCTTTGCCTATAAATAGGAGTAGCCACACTCAGAGTAGAGGGAGGGAGACGATCGGCATCCAGAGAAAGACAAAGACCCGATCCTCAAGCTAGAGCGACGGGACACCACCTAGCAGTTCATCACACCCACCAAGAACAGACCCTCGTGAGGCTTCCCTGTACTGTTCCTCATCAGCCCAAGAGGCAATCCACCACACCACAAACTAGAGTAGGGTATTAAACCACAACGGTGGCCCGAACTAGTATAAATCTTGTGTCTCTTGTGCTGTTCTGTTTAGTAGTTTAGGTCCCTGCGATTCAGTGAGGTACGAGACGGTGGAGGTTGGATCTCCACGCGCGCACCCGGTGTTCGAACCTCAAGGGTCTGCGGAACCCGAAATCCGACATTTGGCGCGCCCGGTAGGTGCGCGGAATCCACCTGTGCCACCTCGTGCCCGTCGCATAGTCATCACCATGTCCGGCGACCAAGCTGGGCAACCCAGATCCTTGGGCGGCGTGGCCCGCCCACGCAGAGAGCCGCCGCCGGGCGACCCGTGCCCTGTGCAGCTCTCCGCAGGAGCGCTGCGGGTCATGGGCGACGCGGACAGGCCGACGGCTCAGACGCCACGGCAGGCGCGGTCGGCAGCAAGGGCCTCCAATCACGCCGCGACCGCATCACCGTACACCCGCCGGGAGCAGGCGAACTCAAGGGCCGCGCTCACAGTGGCCGGAGAGCTGCTGCAGTGCAGGCTGCTGGAGAGCGGCCGCGACGTGCTGCTAGAACGAGTGGCCGAGCTCCTGGGCTTCGCTGCCTCGGGGGGCTCACCCCTTCTGCACCCAGCTTCCATCTCAGGCCCAAGGCGGCCCGCACGGGGGCTCTACGCGTGCCCACGGGCTCCAAAGCTACTCCAACACCGGGCGAAAGAAGACCGGGCCGGGCGGCGGGTTGCCCCGCCCGCCCGCTGGAGAAGAAGGACTCGACGTAACTCACGGCCTGTGGACCGCGCGCCACCACCCCACGGTGGGGGCATCAGCAGAGCAGCATGGCACGCCAAGACTACGGGCGTGGCCTTCGGGATGACGGCGCCAGAAGAATATGTGCTCCACATGATGGACCAAGGGCACCCGCATGAGGGAGAACAAGGCTCGCTCCTCAGCCCGAGCTGGGGGGATGAGGCGCCAGAAGTCGAGCTCTTCCAGGAGCCTCGAGACGGCCCCACTGGTCACGCCGGAGGCGAAAATTATCGGGTACCGCTACTTCCTCAAGAGCAAAGATACGCTAACCATAGGTCGCATGAGGTACAGGTCGCCACGACGAGCAGCTGCCCCGCTCCCGCAGTCTCCTACCCCTCGGGAGGGGGGCGCAGGGGGCTGCCGCAGAGGGGCAGAGATCCGACATCACCACCGCGGCGTTCTAAGCAAGGCGTTCTCAGGAGGTAGGCCCTCTGCTGGGGAGGCGCCTCAGGGCCTGCCCCTGGCAGAGGACCCGTGGTCGTCGGGGGAACCGCTGGCGACCGCTCTACCCCATCGGCGGCGTCCTGGTTTCCGGTCGTCGTTGATGGCACTAGAGTGTGGCGCAAGGCGGGGCCCTCGTCTGGTGATATGAAGCAAGGCCGGTACCTGTGAAGAAGGCCCAGTGCCTGTGAAGCTCGCCGCCCCGTGACACTCTCACGTAATAATGAGTGGGGCTGTACACGCCCCGGAGTCTCAGGGGTGCCGGCCTCAGGCCCTGGGGCTCCCTCCTATGCCCAGTAGCAGCACTTAGCTCATGTTGGTGAGAAGACGTCCAAGACTAGACTAGGTGCCGGACGCGGCTTTTCTTCTGCTTCCTTCGCCTTTCCATTTGGTTGGCGCTTTCCCCCGCTGGATTTATATTGGATTCGAATTTGAGATTTGCGTGTGTTCGGGGAAGGGGTTCTTAGTCTCATTCGAGCAGATCTCTCGCGTTTCGGTTACCACTCCGCCTCAGCTGCCTCCCCTCGCGAGCCCCTCGCGAGCCGGGCCAGGCCTAGCTTGCGCGCAGCCCAGCCTGCCGCCGCCGCGTCCTCTCCGGAGGGTTTTTACTGCAGATCCTACGGATTCAATCAGGAGGCACTCAGATTGCCGCAGCCTCCCACAGGCTATCTCAGGGCTCGTACAAAACAAAGGTAAACCGGCCAACCAGCACGTCGCTTAGCCAACCACTTGGCGCGGGCGTATGGGCGATGTAACACCTGCTAATACGATAAACACAAGTTTTACATGAGGGGCTCCCCCTCCCAAAATGCTCTCACAGCCATCAATCCAAAACCTGAGTTCTATTCATGCAGGGTAATGGAACAGGGACGATACATAATCAGTCGGATAAATCCCCGAATGCGTCCTCAGGAGCACCTCCCGAGCCGTTGCTGGCGTCGCTGGCCTCGTCGTCACTGTCTGCGGGGTCATCGGCGGCGTCAGGGCCGTTCACCACGCCGCCCTCATCGGCGGCCACGACCACGCCGTCGTTGTCCGGGCGAAGGCCCGGACAAGAGCATCCACATTGTCTTCCACCCGGTCGCCAGTCGCCTTAACGGCTGGGGAACCGGGCGATGGCTGCGTCAAAATCAAGTGGGGGTCCATGTCACGGAGATGGCTGAAGACACGAGAAAAGCGGCGCCCAAGCAGCGCGGCTCCTCTCCTCGACCAACCTATTGGCCCTGACCAACCGCGCCTCCAGCCGCGCCACCACGTCGGTGAAGAACTGAAGGTTGCCGGCGTAGTTAACCGCGTGCGGCTCGCCAACTGCCGCCTCGCAGATATTACCCAAGGCTGCGTTGGCTCTTTCCCGGAGCGTGGCGAGCATGGGGCCGTGCTCATGCTCCAGGATTCGCCGCTGACGCATCTCGTCCGCATTCTGGCGCGCGACGGCCTCGGCCTCCTCCACCCGTTGGCGAAGAAGGAGCGCCTCGCCTGAGAGGTGGTTGACTCCCCCTGCGCCACCTCGAGGGCGGCCCGAAGAGCATCGGCCCACCGCGTCGCCTCCTCCAGCTTGGCCCTCAAGGCAGCAGTCCTGCCCTCAGCCTCGGCCTTGATCAACCCCAGCCGCTCCTCAAACTCGCGCTCGAGGTTCGAGCGCGCCGCCGCCACTCGGCGTCCGACCTCCTCCAGGACGCGGGATTCCCGTGCAGCGACCTCATCCTCTGCCCGCGTCGCCAAGCGCTCCCTCATCTCCAAGCGCCAGATTGCTACAGACGCTCGTTCGGCGGCTTCGAGCATCAACGCCTCCTCACGCTTCTGGAGCTCCGCCGGGTCGCCGGAGACCACCTTCATCGACGCGAGGGCTGCCTTGCGCAGCTCCACTTCCTCCTCCAATGAGTGACACCGGGCCAGGAGTTCCCGTGCCCGTTCCTCCGCCGCCTCTCGCCGCCTGTTAGCTGCCCGGGCCTCCTCGACGGCCCGAGAACAGGCCTCCCGAGAGGCTGCCAGCGACACCTTGGCCTCTTCATCATCAAGATCTCGCTGGTGGCGCGCAAGGGCAACAGCGCCCTCCAGCTCACGCCTCTCAGCGGCCAGGCGCAGGCCCTCGGCCTCAAGGCGCGCGTTTCGTCAGCGAGCTCTTCACCAAGAAGGCTCACCGCGTCAGCCGCCCTTCGAAGAAATCCTTGGCGAAGGGCGCGGCGCTCCCACGTCCTCCACACCATCAACCGCCCCAGGCGGGCGCCGGGAGCCGCGAATCAACACTCCCCCTCCGGGCAGGGGGCTGGGGGCTGGCACCCTCGCGACGGCCGGGCACGCCGCGCCAGAGGCCCGGCCTGGAGCCAGCCCATCCCCAGACGAGGGGCGCAGGAAGCGCCTCAGCCAATCGCCGTCCACGACCAGGCGAGAAGCCCACGGCAGGCTAGCTATGCCACGGGAAGGCTCGCGAGGAAGGGTCGCGAGGCGCGCAGGGCCACGACGCGCCTCGGGACGGTTCACCTCCCCGGTCGCCCTCACCACAAGGGCTCCACTGCTTGGAGCACTCAAGGACGGGGGAGGGGGCGAAGCCGGGGAGGACGGCTCCTCACCCGTCTCCGTGAACTCGACAGGAAGGGGCCTGCAGGGCAAGGATCAGTACAAGCAGCAGAAGAATCAGGAGCTGGAGAAGGAGAAGGCTTACTCATCAGTGGCGAAGTACTTCCTACGCTTCAGTAGGCGACAAGGGTAAGCATCGCCCAGGGCCTCCCTTCTCTTCCGGAGGGCCTCGAAGTTCACACGAAAACGACCCAAGATTTGAGTGCAGGGGTCAGCCTGCGGCGAGGGAGAAGCATCGAGGCAACCTGCGTCAGGGGCGTCCGCTTGACGCGCGCTGCCGGTCACCTCACCAAGAGAAGCAGCAGGGGCCTCGGGGCTCCATCTGCAGGCGCTGCGGGCGGCTGCCTGTCGCCCTCAGCCGCGGTGGCACGATCCTCAGGAGCTGCTCCCTCATGAGCGTCGCCCAGCGCTGTCACCCCGGCGGGGGTCCCTTCGGCCTCTGGCAGCTCGTGCCTCCCTGCTCCGCCACTTGAGGAGGAGCCACTTGGGCCGACTGGAAGGGCTGTCACCATCACTAGATTCTCGCGAGGCCCCTGGAGACCAGCGGGGCGCGGCCCCCATTCATCGAAGATAGGCATCTGGTTCACAAAATCACCCCTGTTCTGGCAGAGGTACAGCAAGGCCCCTCCATGCCGGATGCCACCAGGGTTGGGGTCGCCAACAGACCAGGAGCACTTTCCTCGGCCAGCGTCCGGGATCTCTTTCCTGGAGCCTCATACGATCACCAGGCCCGCTGAAGGCCCACATCCGGTGGGAATGGCGTTGGAGAGGAGCAATGCGGCACGTCAGGAACTCCTTCACCACCTTGGGCGCTGTCACAGCAAGCGACCTCAGGAACGCGAAGCGGCGCCAGACAAAGATGAGCCGAGGGCTTGAAAGCGTCTCCTGGCCCCGGCCTGAATTGGGGACAGCAGGCGAGGTTGGCTCCGATAGCAGGGGGCTGGGCACCCCCACATCCACGTACAACCACCTCTCGCGGAACTCAGCCGCGGGCGGAGGCAGGCTGAAGTCGATCCCTGAGGCCGCTGTCTCAGGCGCGGCGACGAAGCTCACGCATGCCGAGCATTGGGTGGGGTCGACAAGGCGCAGAGAGAAGAAGTGGCACAGCAAGGCAACCGAAGGAAGGATGCCCATCATTGCTTCACAAACAAAGGCGAAGACCGAAAGGAGAGTGATGGACTCAGGACCCAGATGCATCATGTGGATCTGATAGTGGGAAAGCACGACATTGAAGAAATCAGAAAAAGGGGGGAACCAGCCCGCCCTGTGGCGCCAAAGAAAATACCAGACCTCGGTGACTATCCTGCCGATGGAGAAGTGGACGGGCCAGGCCGGGCCATCCTCCGCATTCGTTGAAGGAGGTGGCTGAGCCGAACTGACCTTGTCCAAGCCTCTAGATTGAGTATGATCGACGGTCGCTAATGGAAGGCCGACGGCGGCGAGCGAGGCGGAGGCACAGGTTTCTTCCCTTTCCCCTTCTTCGTCGGAGCCATGGCGATTGAAAGGGGGAGGGGGAGATTTGAGATTGGATTGAAAATGGAAGCTGGAGTTCGAGAGGGGGAAGGACAGGGGCGCACGAGCAGCAGAGAGGGGAACGGATGTGTACAACAGCGTGTCCGCCTAGCAAGGCACGAAATAAGGAGGCGTGGGGAAACAGTGCCGCAATCAACCGCCACGCGGCGCCCAAGGCCGCAGGCTGTTAGGGCCCACGACGCTTCGCACTTGCCCTTTCGCCTCTCTGCTCGGCCAAGTTCGGGCGCGCCGTGGGCCCGGGGCTCTTGTCGGCGTTCGGGAACGGGGTCCCAGACTTGCCTACCTGTGGCCTGCGGCGTGGCTCAAAGGAGGCCCAGGACAGCCCATCTTCATCAACACAAGCTCAAGACCCTCGCGAGGGGCCAAGACTCGCGGGCGGACGACAAGGAGCTTCCTCAGGCACGGCCTCGTCAGGCTGGCTCATGAGGAGGCGGAGAGTTCAAGGCAGGGTACCTCGCGAGGTGCCCGTGACGCAAGCCATGACGTCCACGGGCGCCAGTCGGGCGCCAGCCCATGCAGCGTACTCCTTTCCTCTGTGGTGCAAAGGGAGCAAGTGAAGGCTAGAGCATCAAGCTAATGCATCCGTTTTGGTGCATCAAGACCAAGAACAGCCCCAACGGCCGGAAGGGGTCATCGTGGAGCCCAAGCAAAGGCCACCACTGAGCCTTTGGCAGGCGAGGACCAACTTTAGTCAGGATAAGTGTACCCGCTGTCCCCCTTCAAAATGGCCAATTGTTGGCGCCCTTCCCGCTCAATATTTGGGAAGAGGCCTAGGGCCTTTGCCTAGCCACACTCAGAGTAGAGGGGGGGAGACGATCGGCGTCCAGAGAAACACAGAGACCTGATCCTCAAGCTAGAGCGACGGGACACCACCTAGCAGTTCATCACACCCACCAAGAACAGACCCTCGCGAGGCTGTTCTTCCCTATACTGTTCCTCATCAGCCCAAGAGGCAATCCACCACACCACAAACTAGAGTAGGGTATTACACCACAACGGTGGGCCGAACTAGTATAAATCTTGTGTCTCTTGTGATGTTCTATTTAGTAGTTTAGTTCCCTGCGATTCGGCGAGGTACGAGACGGTGGAGGGTTGGATCTCCGCGCGCACCCCAGTGTTCGAACCTCAAGGGTCTGCCGGAACCCGAAATCCGACAATATCCCCGACGGTTTCTGGGTTGTGTGGGAAGGACCCCCCCCCCTATCGCCCACACTCACTTGGAGACGGTTCCAAATGTAGTCACGGAAAGGGGTTAAAACGTTTGTTTAGGCCTGACGCGCACCAGTGATGCTCATGATCAGAGGAGTATTAAATAGCATATTGGATCTGAAAATACAATCTTCCACCAAATAAACCATATAGTAATCAACTACAGGATGTAATAAACACTACTAGTCACCCACAAGCACCAATATATACTTTCGGTAACAAGATTGAACATAAGAGATGAACTAGAGTTTGAGATGAGATGGTGCCGTTGAAGATATTGATGAAGATTCCCCTCCCCAAGATGGGAGAGTTGTTGGTGATGATGATGACGATGATTTCCCCCTCCGGAAGGGAAGTTCCCCCGGCAGAATCTCTCTGCCGGAGGGCAAAAGTGCTCATGCCCAAGTTCCGCCTCGAGGCGGCGGTGCTCTGTCCTGAAAGTCCTCCCCTTATTTTTTCTAGGTCAAAATGACCTATATACCAGAAGATGGGCACCAGAGGTGGCCTTGGGTGAGCACAACCCACCAGGGCGCGTCTGGGCTCCCTGGAGCGCCCAGGTGGGTTGTGTCCACCTTGTGGGCCCCCTCTGGTACTTATTTGCTCCAATATTCTTCATATATTCGATAAAAATTCTCCGTGAAGTTTTATCTCATTTGGATTTGTGCAGAATAGGTAGCCTGACGTAGCTTTTTCAGGTAAAGATTTCCAACTGCCGGAATTCTCCCTCTTTGTGTATACCTTGCATATTTATGAGAGAAAAGGCATTAGAATTACTCCAAAAAGCATGATTATGGATTAAAATAGTATAAATAACAGTAAGTAAACATGATGCAAAATGGACGTATCAACCTTTTGTGTCTCCAACACACCCAGTACAATGATAAATTATATAGGTGCACTAGTTCGGCGAAGAGATGGTGATACAAGTTTTGTATGGATAGTAGATATACGCTTTAGTAATCTGAAATAATAAAAACAGCAAGGTGACAAATAAAAAAGTGAGCACAAACGGTACTGCAACGCTTAGAAACAAGGCCTAGGGTTCATACTTTCACTAGTTCAATCTCTCAACAGTGCTAGCATAATTGAATCATATAACCATCCTCAATGTGGGACAAAGAAGCACTTCAAAGTTGTTATCAATAGTGGAGAATATAAGATGAAATTGTTGTAGGTAGAGAACCACCTCAAAGTTATCCTTTCTGGTTAATCTATTGAGCCATCCCTACAAGTTTCACAAACAGCCCTAGAGTTCATACTAAAATAACACCATATGATACACATCGATCAACTCTAATGTCACCTAGATACTCCAATGTCATCGCAAGTATCCATGAGTTAATTATTCGATATGCATCAAAAATTTCATATTCATAATATTCAATCTAATACAAAGAACTTCAAAGAGTACCCTAAAGTTTCTATCAGAGAAAGTAGGACGGGAACATGTATCAACCTATGTGCCTAGATTACCTCATTGTCATCTCGAGAATCCGCAAGTTGATTACCAAAACATACATCAAGTGACTCAATAGAATTCCCCATTGTCACCACGAGTATCCACATGCAAGACATACATCAATTGTTGTCAAATCAAAAATATTCAATCCGATAATAATGAAGCCTCAATGATGTGGGTTTGTACTCCTGATGTAAGATAATATAAAGGTGCTTGGATGTTCATGAGATATGCCAAAACAATAGATTATTCTCATAGGATTCTCTGATTTCTCTGCACTCAACATATCATCAACTTCCCCTTTTAACCCTTTCCTAAATTTGCAATAAGAGAGCATGCTTTTCAGGTGGCCTACCAATGGATCCACATAACTGTCTATTACCAGCATATTTGTACAATGTTGTCAAAATCTTTCTTCCAGAATCTAAAGCCCTCGTATAAGCCAACATACTCATGATGTGGGTTTGTACTCCTGATGAAAGATAATATAAAGGTGCCTGGATGTTCATGAGATATGCCAAAACAATAGACTATTCTCATATTATTCTCTAATTTCTCAGCCCTCAACATATCATCAACTTCCCCTTTTAACCCTTTCCTGAATTTGCAATAAGAGAGCATGCTTTTCAGGTGGCCTACCAATGGATATCCACATATCTGTCTATTACCTGCATATTTGTATAAGGAAAGAAAAATACAGTTAACAAAAATTAAAATAGATGCCACTCTTTCCACTAAATACATCGCCTTCATGTAACTGCAATGATTCTAGATCAAAGCCATCATCAGAATAGTTGTGGAGCATAACTATGTCTTTCAACCCAGAATCAACGGTGCAACTTATTCGGCTATCTTGTATATGCCGAACAGTTACTTGAACAATCGTACCATCTGATATGTTGTCCTCAGTTTCACCAGAAAGCAACCAGAACTCCTCTCATTTGGACTTGGCTCAGCATAAGGGGTCCTCCGATCAGAGAAAGCACACAAAAGGGGTGGAATCTTGCAAAACTTGGGACTGTAATCACTACAATGGTGAGGGTGTATGGCCTATTCCTGTCAACCTCAAGCGGCTTATCTAGAATGCTCAGAGGGCATTCATATTTTGTTTGGACATAATTGCATTGATTAACTTATCTGTATAATTAAAATACTAAAAGGATAGGAATAATTGAAAATTCATAACTTAATAAATTATTATTCAAAAATCATGTTTCAAATGCCAAAATGCCTTGGCTTTTTGGTTGGATTGCGAAGCTCCGGAGTCCACCTAGGAACACCCAAAACACATATATACTAACTCTTACAAAGATTCCCCACGGTTTGTCCGAAGTGGGACTTTTCAGCTATAAGTCCGGAAACTCACTAGAGAGAAAGTCATGATGGTGAAGCCGGTCACCATCCCAGAGTGGGATCTTGGGGTATAAAACTATTTCTTTACGTGTGTCCCTTGCTTATTGCACCGTAACCATGGATAATGTTTATCATTTAACAGGATGCTTGGTTCAGTCTCTATGAAGGGAGGAATTTCATCAAACTTTTTATAATCTTCTGACATGTCTGTCTTGTCCTCCACTCCCATGATGTTTCTTTTCCGTGAAAGAACTATGTGGCACTTTGGCTCATCGGATGATGTATTCACTTGCTTATCTTCTCTTTTTCTCGGTTTGGTAGACATGTCCTTCACATACAAAACCTGCGCCACATCATTGGCTAGGACGAATGGTTCGTCTGTGTAACCAAGATTGTTGAGATCCACTGTTGTCATTCTGTACAGCGGGTCTACGTGTACCCCGCCTCCTGTCAGATTGACCCATTTGCACCGAAACAAAGGGACCTTGAAATCACGTCCATAGTCAAGTTCTCATATCTCCTCTTGTTGGGAATCGTTGCATGGAAAACAAAAAAATTCTACGCACACGCAATGATCTGATGGAGATGCATGATGGTAGCTAGAACTACGTCGGTATTTCCGCAGAGAGGGAGGGATGATGTAGCACAGCGATGGTAGAGTATTTCCCTCAGTTATGAAACCAAGGTATCGAACCAGTAGGAGAACCAAGCAACACTACATAAACAGCACCTGCACGCAAATAACAACACCTCGCAACCCGACGTGTTAAAGGGGTTGTCAATCCCTTTCGGGTAACGGCGCCAGAAATTGGCAAGTTGACGGGAGAAAGTTGTAATAGATTGATAGATCGAACGCCAAATAAAATAAATAAATATAAAACCCAAAAAGGTATTTTGTATTTTTTGGTTTAATAGATCTGAATAAAAATGCAAAGGAAAAATAGATCGACCCGGGGGTCGTAGGTTTCACTATTGGCTTCTCTCAAGAAAAATAGCAAATGGTGGGTAAACTAATTACTGTTGGGCAATTGATAGAACTTCAAATAATTATGACGATATCCAGGAAATGATCATTACATAGGCATCATGTCCAAGATTGGTAGACCGACTCCTGCCTGCCTCTACTACTATTATTCCACACATCAACTGCTATCCAGCATGCATCTAGTGCATTAAGTTCATGGAAAAACTAAGTAATGCAATAAGAACGATGACATGATGTAGACAAGATCAGTTTATTTATATGGCGATAGATATATATCTCGTCTCTTTATCCTTAGTAGCAACGATACATACATGTCGGTTCCCTTTCTGTCACTGGGATCAAGCACCGTAAGATCGAACCCACTACCGGGCACCTCTTCCCATTGCAAGATAAATAGATCAAGTTGGCCAAACAAAACTCAAATATTGAAGAAGAAATACGAGGCTATAAGAGATCATGCATATAAGAGATCAAAGAAACTCAAATAACTTTCATGGATATAAAAAGATATGACTGATCATAAACTCGAAGTTCATCAGATCCCAACAAACACACCACAAAAAGAGTTACATCATATGGATCTCCAAGAGACCATTGTAATGAGAATTCAGCGAGAGAGAGAGAAAGCCATCTAGCTACTAATTACGGACCCAAAGGTCTACAAAGAACTACTCACGCATCATCGGAGAGGCACCAATGGAAGTGGTGAACCCCTCCGTGATGGTGTCTAGATTGGATCTGCGGGTTCTAGACTCTGCGGTGGCTGGATAAATATTTCGTCGACGCTTCTAGGGTTTCTGGAATATTGGGGTATTTATAGAGCAAAGAGGCGGTCTGGGGGGTATCCGAGGTGGACACAACCCACCAGGGCGAGCCAGGGTCTCCTGGCGCGCCCTGGTGGGTTGTCCCCTCCTCAGGACTCCGCCCAGGTGCAACCAGGGCCCATCTGCTTCCTTTTGGCCCATAAAAAATCATCATGGAGTTTCGTGGCATTTGGACTCCGTTTGATATTGATTTCCTGCAATGTAAAAAACATGGAAAAACAGCAACTGGCAGTTGGCACTATGTCAATAGGTTAGTACCAAAAAATGATATAAAATTACTTTAAAATGATTATAAAACATCCAAGATAGATAAATAAACAGCACCGAATAATCAAGAATTATAGATACGTTTGTGACGTATCAACATCCCCAAGCTTAACTCCTACTTGTGCTCGAGTAGGTAAGTGATAAAAATAGAACTTTTGATGTGAGTACTGTTCATCAAGTCATATCATATTATTTTCCTTATAGCATGGACATGTGGACTTTTATGTGATTCAAAGCAATAGTCTAGTTTTGACATAATAATTTAGATACTCAAGAATATCAACGAGCAACCATGTCTTTCAAAATATCAACGCTAAAATAAGTTACACCACAAAAAAAACTGACATCCGTGACATTTTGGGCCGAACGAATTTTCTTTTCTATCATACTTCTGACACTTCTATGACAATAATTGTGACAAAACCCGGTATCATCATAGATGTTGTAGCGACCAGACCTCAAACAGTCGATCTCTCAGGCATCGTTGTCATCCTCGGATCGAATGCCGACATGCACGATTACTTGAAGGATTTATAACAGAGTAGCAATCACACACTTATTACATCGAATGTCTCAAAAGAGAACTTATTACAATAAATATGGCTTAAGGCCATCTAATAACGATAACAGCGGAAGGCTTGGAAGATAAGCGAGTCCATCAACTCCAACGGCATCACTGAGTATAGAACCACGACCTAAGGCACCTTACTCGTCGTCTGAAAAGTCTGCAACATGAACGTTGCAGCCCGAAAACGGGTCAGCACATGGAATATGCTAGCAATGTAACACATAGAGAGTAATATGAAAGAGTAATGCTATACTACATGCATATATGGCTGGTGGAAAGCTCTATGGTTACAGTTTTGCATAAAGCCAATTTCCCTACTGCAAAGGAATAAATTTTATTTAACTATCATGGTGGTTCTTAAACATTGAGAATGGTTGACAGCATTCTCAATCCCAATTAAGCATCATCATTAAAAACCCAACAACATTAATTAGAGTAACATGATGAGATTCACATGATAATCCAGGTACTAGATACTCAAGATGTCCATAACCGGGGACACGGCTAACCATGATTAGTTTGTTACACTCTGCAGAGGTTTGTGCACTTTTCCCCACAAGACTCGATCTCCTCCGTTGGGATTCTCGCACTACATGGTGTTTGAGAAACGGATGACCGAGACATAGCCTTTCAGAAGCGCTAGCACCTTACGAACGGGTAGACCGTACCAACCTACATCCCCTACATCAGTTAGTCTACCACTGTAAGAGTTCGCGTGACTTAGTCAACTATGCTAGAGCCCATAGTAGCTTGTGGCTGCACACGGAAGGTTCTAGCATGAATAATCTCATGATCCCTTTGAGCCTGGGTGGCGGTCCAAAAAGAAAACAGGCAATCCTGGAATACCTAGGTACCTCAATCCACCCAGATGTGTGTTTAAGTTGCCACCTTAAATAAACCAATAATTAAAATCTCACATCTGTCATGGATACAGTCATCCAATGCACGTCTACTAGCATAGCATGGCATAATAAGAAAATGCAGAAGTAACTCCCAAAGGTTGGATAATAAAACAGGTAATAGGTACTACCTCAACTACTTTCCCGAAACCCACAGTTTAATTAGATCCTAATCATGCAATGTTTGAGGATTGATCTAATGCATAAAAACTGGTTAGTAAAGAGGTATGATCAAAGTGTTACTTGCCTTGTTGTTGATCCGCGAAACCTGGAGATTCAAAGTAGCAAGCGGCACACTCCGGGTACTCTATCGCCAAAAAGCAAGCATACAATGAGTACTCATCTAATGGACAGGTAAAACTCAAATAAAAGATCTAACCAGAAAGTTCAACTTAAGAACTCCGGTTTGCAAAAAGAATCAAATCAAACGAAGCAACGAAAGTCAAATGGCGAAAGAAACAAGCTTCGTTTACTAATCTGGACATACGTCAAATTTTACAGTAGCAAAAACTTGTTTGAATTGATTATTCAAAAAGAGGGTTTCGAGACGAAACTCTAGGCGCTTGAATCGCCTGATTCCGATAAACAAGCAAAAAGTTATACTAGATCAAAAATCGGATCAGAAATCGCGATCAGAAAAATCGCGGAATAAATCCAAGAAAAAGAAAAACGACGAACAGACTAATGAACGAACGTTCGTTATCTGGATCTAGACGATGAACACGTTCGTTTAAAACGAACGAATGAGCGAACGCTCGCTAAATAACTAAACAAAAAAAACCAATCTAACTAAAAAAACGGATCTTAAAAAAACCGATGAAAAACCGACGGAAAAACCGAATGCTTTTTCTAAAAAAACCGAATGCTTTTTCTAAAAAAACCGGCAGCGGCGGGGTCAACCTCGGCGGCTACGGGCTGACTCGGCGTGGCGGCAGCGTGGTGGCGTGAAGCGAGGCGGCGGCGGGTTTGGGCGTGGTCAGGGCGGTGGGTCAAGGGCGGCGGCTTGGGCTGGGGTTCGTCCCGGGGCGCGCTATATAAAGACCCCGGCCAGGCGGAGTCCTGGCCGGTTACGGCCCATAGGTCGGTTCGCTGTTTTTTTTAAATAATTATCGCGCAGAAAAATGAACGAAAGAAATACTAAACGGACTCCAAAAATCTCAAAATAAATTTTCCCCGGCTTGTAAAATCAAGCCGGACAAGATGACTATTTATTTGGGGCCTAAGTGCAATATTGAAAAATGCGCATTTTTTCTGAATTCAAATAAAATAGCGATAAACTCCAAATAAAATCTTATTTGATTTTTTTATTAAATCTTCAATAGTTCTTTATTTTGGGAAAGTCATTTTATTCCCTCTCTCATATTTTTATAATAGAAATAATTGAAGATAAAATAAATAAAATCAAATGATCCTATTTTCAAAATTTGAGAAAACTCAAATATGAAAATAACGAAATCTCCAACACTCTCCGTGGGTCCTTGAATTGCGTGAAATTTTTAGGATCGAGCCAAAATGCAATAAAATATGATATGCAAATGATGATCAATGTATAACATTCCAAATTGAAAATTTGGGATGTTAAAAACCTACCCCCCTTAAGATGAATCTCGCCCTCGAGATTCGTGTTGGCTAGAAAATAGGTGAGGGTGGTCCTTCAGCAGATCTTCTTCTCGCTCCCAGGTGGCTTCATCCTCGGTGTGGTGGCTCCACTGGACTTTGCAAAACTTGATAACCTTGCTGCGGGTGACTCGGCTGGCAAACTCGAGAATTTTGACTGGTTTCTCCTCGTAGGTCAAATCATTACCCAACTTAATCGCTTCCAGCGGCACAATATCCCTCAGAGGTATATCAGCCATCTCTGCGTGGCACTTCTTCAACTGGGAAACGTAGAACACGTCGTGAACTCTTGACAATCCTTCGGACAATTCCAACTTGTAAGCAACTTCTCCCATGCGCTCCAGAACTTTGTATGGTCCCACAAAACATGGCGCTAACTTTCCTTTAACTCCAAAGCACTTAACTCCACGAAGTGGAGATACTCGAAGATAGACTCTATCTCCGACTTTGTAAACTGTCTCCTTGCGTTTAGAATCCGCATAGCTCTTCTGCCTAGACTGGGCTACCTTGAGCCTATTGCGAATCAAGTTCACCTTCCGTTCAGACTCCTTAATCAAATCTGGTCCAAACAACTGGCGGTCTCCAACTTCATCCCACA
Organism: Aegilops bicornis; assembly: GCA_021605145.1. Lineage (NCBI taxonomy): Eukaryota > Viridiplantae > Streptophyta > Magnoliopsida > Poales > Poaceae > Aegilops > Aegilops bicornis. The sequence goes on along the minus strand of CM038675.1, from coordinate 123,498,445 downwards.
ACTGGGGTTACGCACCTCCTTCTGTACAAGGCTTCGAAAGGGGCCATCTTCAAACTAGATTGATAACTGTTGTTGTAAGAGAACTCTGCACACGGCAAATTGTCGTCCGAACTAGATCCATAATCTAGTGCACAAGCTCTCAGCATATCCTCCAAAATCTGATTGACTCTCTCGGTCTGTCCATCTATCTACGGCTGAAAAGCTGTACTAAACTCTAGCCTGGTACCAAAAGTTTCGTGCAACTGATTCCAGAACTTTGAGGTAAACTGGGTTCCTCTATCTGATACGATACTCCTCGGAACTCCATGCAGACATACGATCCTGGTCATGTATATCTTAGCCAACTTGGCACTGCTGTAGGTGGTCTTCACTAGGATTAAATGAGCTACCTTCGTCAAACGATCGACTACAACCCAAATCGAGTCATAGCTGAACGAGTCCTGGGCAATCCCGTGATAAAGTCCATGCCTAATTTTTCCCACTTCCATTCGGGTATCGGCAATGGCTGTAACAAACCTGTTGGCTTCTGATGTTCTGCCTTCACTCTCTGACATACATCACAAACTGCTACATACTCCGCAATATCTTTCTTCATCCCGGTCCACCAGAAAGTGTCCTTCAAATCCAGATACATCTTGGTATTTCCTGGGTGAATCGAGTACGGCGAATCATGGGCCTCTTGCAAAATCAACTTCCTGATCTCCGGATCATTAGGCACATAAACACGGTCCTCAAACCATAGGGTATCGTGCTCATCCTCACGAAATCCCTTAGCTTTTCCCTTGCACATTTTCTCTTTAATAGAGGCAACCTCTTTGTCAGTCTTCTGAGCTTCTCTGATTTTATCCATCAAAGTAGACTGTATCTCCAATGCTGCTACATAGCCTCTCGGAACTATCTCCAAGCATAGCTCTCGAAATTCCTCGGCTAACTCCTTTGGTAAACCTTCGGTCATTAGTGTGTTAACATGGCTCTTACGGCTCAATGCATCTGCTACTACGTTAGCCTTTCCGGGGTGATAATGCAATCTCATATCATAATCCTTGATGAGCTCCAACCATCTCCTTTGCCTGAGATTCAACTCCTTCTGCGTGAAGATGTATTTCGAACTCTTGTGATCAGTGTACACCTCACAGTGGTTTCCAATGAGAAAATGTCTCCAAGTCTTTAATGCGTGTACTACGGCTGCTAACTCCAAATCATGTGTAGCATAATTCAAATCATGGGGCTTAAGTTGTCGTGAAGCACATGAAACAACTGTTCCCTCCTGCATAAGCACTGCTCCCAGTCCTTGACGTGAAGCGTCGCAATACACATCATAATCCTTGCGCTGATCTGGCAGAATCAACACTCGTGATGTGACCAAACGTTTCTTCAACTCCTGGAAACTTGCCTCACATTCCTCAATCCAATTGAACTTGGTATCCTTCTTTAATAACTCCGTCATAGGCTTCGCAATTTTCGAGAAATTCTCAATGAATCTTTGGTAGTATCCTGCCAGTCCAAGGAAACTCCGAATCTCTCCAACGGTCGTTGGTGCTTCCCAGTTTGTCACAGTGACAACTTTGGTGGGATCTACTTCTATACCTTCTCCGGATATAATGTGTTCGAGAATCCAACTTTCTTCAACCAAAACTCACATTTGCTGAACTTGGCATATAACTGATGTTCTCTGAGCTTCTCAAGTACTAAACGCAAATGCTCCTTATGCTCTTCTTCATCCTTTGAGCAAACCAAAATATCGTCAATGAACACGACGACGAACTTATCCAAAAACTCCATAAACACCTTGTTCATCATGTTCATGAAATAGGCAGGTGCGTTAGTCAGACCAAATGACATAACGGTACACTCATACAGCCCGTACCTAGTGGTAAAAGTCATCTTGGGTATATCCTGCTCTCGAATCTTCAACTGATGGTATCCTGATCGCAAATCGATCTTAGAAAATACCTTAGCTCCTTGCAATTGGTAAAACAAGTCGTTGATCATCGGCAACGGGTACTTATTCTTAATGGTCACTTCATTCAATCTTCGATAATCAACAACCATTCTCAATGATCCATCCTTCTTTTCCACTAGAAGTACCGGCGATCCCCAAGGCGAAGAACTTGGGCGAATAAAACCTTTATCCAGCAACTCCTTAATCTGCTTCTTAATTTCTTCCAAATCTTGTGCGGGCATCCGGTACGGTCTCTTAGATATCGGCCCTGTGCCTGGCAACAGCTCAATCAGAAACTCAATGTCTCTATCCGGTGGCATGCCTGGCAACTCTTCTGGAAATACGTCCGGGTAATCCTTCACCACTGGTACTTCCTCCTGCACAACTCCTGATAAGGAATTTACTTGTGTCCTCGGCTCATGCCATGACACATACTTGATTCTTCTTCCTTCTGGGGTGGTAAGCAAAATCGACTTACTGGCGCAATCAATGTTCCCTCCATACTTTGATAACCAATCCATGCCTAATATCACATCCAATCCTTGCGATTCCAAAACTATTAGGTCCGAGGGAAACACGTAGTTACCAATCCTTAATGCTAATCGATCACACCATAGACTGGCCATATATTCTGCTCCAGGAGAGGTTACTAACATGGGTGACCTAAGGGCTTGGGTTGGAAATTTATATTTATCCACAAATCCCCTTGATATGTATGAATGTGATGCACCAAGATAAAAAGAACATTGCAGTAAATGTCTTAACCAAAAACTTACCTATTATCGCATCCGGCTGAGCTTCAACCTCCTCCACGGTAACGTGGTTTACATCCCCTGTTGAAAGGGTTCGGCTTCTTCCCCGAGATTCCATTGCAATTTCCATTATGGGCTTCGAGACATACATATGCATAATGTCAAGACAACTGACACTAAAAGCAAGTGACTTGGCTCAGATATCTCTTGGCTGGGGTTGACGGGTTGGTGCGGTTTTGTCCGTTGCTTCCTCCATTCCCGTTACCATTCTTGGAACCATTATGATTGTGGGAGTTACCTCCTCCATGGGTATGCTGAAATTGTCCTCCCGGTTTCGGGGTAAAGCGTAGCTTTTGCTGAGCTCCAGAATTGTACTTCCCTTGACCATACTTCCGCCTGCAGTTTTCAATCTTGTAGCGACCAGACCACAAACAGTCTGATCTCTGTGCATCTGTGTCATCCCTGGATCTGTAATGCTGACACGCACAATACTTGAAGGATTTATAACAGAGTAGCAATCACACACTTATTACATCGAATGTCTCAAAAGAGAACTTATTACAATAAATATGGCTTAAGGCCATCTAATAACGATAACAGCGGAAGGCTTGGAAGATAAGCGAGTCCATCAACTCCAACGGCATCATCGAGTATAGAACCACGACCAAAGGCACCTTACTGGTAAATGCGAAAACTCTGCAACATGAATGTTGCAGCCAAAACGGGTCAGCACATGGAATATGCTGGCAATGTAACACATAGAGAGTAATATGAAAGAGTAATGCTATACTACATGCATATATGGCTGGTGGAAAGCTCTATGGTTACAGTTTTGCATAAAGCCAATTTTCCCTAGTGCAAAGGAATAAATTTTATTTAACTATCATGGTGGTTGTTAAACATTGAGAATGGTTGACAGCATTCTCAATCCCAATTAAGCATCATCATTAAAAACCCAACAACATTAATTAGAGTAACATGATGAGATTCACATGATAATCCAGGTACTAGATACTCAAGATGTCCATAACCGGGGACACGGCTAACCATGATTAGTTTGTTACACTCTGCAGAGGTTTGTGCACTTTTCCCCACAAGACTCGATCTCCTCCGTTGGGATTCTTGCACTACATGGTGTTTGAGAAACGGATGACCGAGACATAGCCTTTCAGAAGCGCTAGCACCTTACGAACGGGTAGACCGTACCAACCTACATCCCCTACATCAGCTAGTCTACCACTATAAGAGTTCGCACGACTTAGTCAACTATGCTAGAGCCCATAGTAGCTTGTGGGTGCACACGGAAGTTTCTAGCATGAATAATCTCATGATCCCTTTGAGCCTGGGTGGCGGCCCAAAAAGAAAACAGGCAATCCTGGAATACCCAGATACCTCAATCCACCCAGATGTGTGTTTAAGTTGCCACCTTAAATAAACCAATAACTAAAATCACACATCTGTCATGGATACACTCACCCAATCCACGTCTACTAGCATGGCATGGCATAATAAGCAAACGCAGAAGTAACTCGCAAAGGTTTGATAACAAAACAGGTAATAGGTACTACCTCAACTACTTTCCCGAAACCCACAGTTTAATTAGATCCTAATCATGCAATGTTTGAGGATTGATCTAATGCATAAAAACTGGGTAGTAAAGAGGTATGATCAAAGTGTTACTTGCCTTGCTGATGATCCGCGAAACATAGAGATTCAAAGTAGCAAGCGGCGCACTCCGGGTACACTATCGCCAACAAACAAGCATACAATGAGTACTCATATAATGCACAGGTAAAACTCAAATAAAAGATCTAACCAGAAAGTTCAACTTAAGAACTCCGGTTTGCAAAAAGAATCAAATCAAACGAAGCAACGAATGTCAAATGGCGAAAGAAACAAGCTTTGTTTTCTAATCTGGACCTAAGTCAAATTTTACAGTAGCAAAAACTTGTTTGAGTTGATTATTCGGAAAGAGGGTTTCGAAACGAAACTCTAGGCGCTTGAATCGCCTGATTCCGATAAACGAGCGAAAAGTTATACTAAATCAGAAATCGCGATCAGAAAAATCACGGAATAAATCCGAGAAAAAAAACGACGAACAGACTAACGAACGAACGTTCGTTATATGGATCTAAACGATGAACACATTCGTTTAAAACGAACGAGCGAACGCTCGCTATGTAACTAAACCAAAGAAAAAAAATCGACCTAACTAAAAAAACCAGATTTAAAAAAACCGATGAAAAACCGAAGGAAAAATCGAACGGTTTTTCTAAAAATACCGGCGGTGGCGGGTCAACCTTGGCGGCGTGGTCCCAAGGCGGCGGCGGTTCGGGCGGCGGCAAGCGGCGGCGGCGGGCGGCGCTTAGGTTTTGGGATGGGGCGCGGGCGGCGGTGGGCTGGGGCGGCGGCTTGGGCTGGGGGTCGGCCCGGGCGCTATTTAAAGACCCCCGGCCAGGCGGAGTCCTGGCCGGTTACGGCCCATAGGTCGGTTCGCAGTTTTTTTAATAATTATCGCGCAGAAAAACGTACGAAGGAAATACTAAACGGACTCCAAAAGTCCTGAAATAAAATTTCCCCAGCTTCTAAAATCAAGCCGGAGAAGAAGAACATTTATTTGGGGCCCAAATGCAATTTTGAAAAACTTGCATTTTTCCTAAATTCAAATAAAATAGCGATAAACTCCAAATAAAATCTTATTTGATTTTTTATTAAATCTTCAATATTTCTTTATTTTAGGAAAGTCATTTTATTCCCTCTCTCATATTTTTATAATAGAAATAATTGAAGATAAAATAAATAAAATCAAATGATCCTATTTTCAAAATTTGAGAAAACTCAAATATGAAAATAACGAAATCTCCAACTCTCTCCGTGGGTCCTTGAGTTGCGTGAAATTTCTAGGATCGAGCCAAAATGCAATAAAATATGATGTGCAAATGATGATCTATGTATAACATTACAAATTGAAAATTTGGGATGTTACAGATGTGGTGGGCTCCTACTTCTATGACAAAAAATCATGACAGAAAATGGGCTTTTCGTCCTGGGCGGGCCGGAGATGCAGCTGCATGACTTTCTTTGGGCCGTCCATGATGGAAAAAACTGTGGTAGAAGCGAGGGCGAGGAAAATTTCAGGGGGTTCCCGGTTACGGTGGGTGGTCGGGGGCCGAGTAATGCGCGTTTCTCTCGTACACGTACGCATGTGTGTGCAAGGCGTTGGGCTCTAACTGAACCCGAGCGAGGCGTTGGGCTCTAGTTGAACCCGAGCAATTGCACTAGCTGCGTTACTGAACCCGAGTGATTCCTTCGCTGCTGCTGCTAACTGAAGCCGTTCAATGCTGCCTCTGGATGAACAGTGAGCGTTGCTGGGGGGAGGGGGGTTGGATGAACAGTTCCCGGTGGGGGTGGATGAATAGGACCCCGTCGTGTTGCCTCTGGATGAACAGGACCCCGATTGATCGAGCCGGTTGTGGCTGGATGAACAGGACCCCGTGGAGGGCTGGATGAACATGACCACCCCATGGAGGGCTGGATGAATAGTAGATGGTGGAGGGCTGGATGAACAGTAGCCCATGGAGGGGTGGTTGAACAGGAGCCCGTGGAGAGGGCTGGTTGAACAGTAGCCGGTGAAGTAGCGCGCTGTGGAGGCTGGATGAACAGGAGCCCGTGGATGAACAGGCACAGGTGGAGGCTGGAGGAGGTCGACGGTGGATTAACAGTAGCCCCGTGGAGGCTGGAGGGGGTCGACGGTGTAGATGAATAGTATCTCGTGGAGTCCCATTTTGCAGTACGCCATACCCCTCCCGATGAACAGGACCCCCGTTTCGACCGTAGCGCTCCAACACAAGTCCATTTCCTCTGTTTTGCGGTACGCCACACCCCTCCCAATCAACAGGATCCCGTTTCAACAGTAGGAGGTCCAACACAAGTCTGTTTCCTCCGTTTTGCGATACGCCAGACCCCTCCCGATGAACAGGATCCCGTTTTGAACGTGTCCGCTCGAGCACAAGGTCGTTTCCTCCATTCTGCGGTACGCCAGGCGTCGTTTCCATCGGCTGTTCCGTCCAAGCCCTTCCGATAAACAAGATGACGCATTCCATTCCAACCCAGCCGGTTGGCTCGCTATGAACACGACGATGACGCTGTTCTCCGTTCAGACCCAGCCATGTACACGAGCCCTGGCTGTACGTATGCGCGAGTAGGCATTCGAGACCCCGCCTGTATGTACGTACGTGGCCATATTTTCTTTCTTGCACACTGGCCGATGTACATATGTGTACATGCTGCGTGCGTGCCTCTACTACGACACGTGCGCGCCTCTACATCGACCAGTATGTACATACACGTTCGCGACCGCAATAACAACGCTACGTACACTTCGACCAGGTGGGTCCCGACTGTCAGGCACTTCCTTGCGTGCGAAGATGTAGCTAGTGTGGGTCACAGCAGTCAGGGGGGCGAATTGTTTTTTTGCCCGCACGCACTTCCTTGCGTGCGAAGATGTAGCTGATGGGTCCCAGCAGTCAGGGGGGAAACATTTTTTTCATGAAATACGGTGGCCCGTCCGGTGGGACCCCGCTGTCAGGTGGAGGAATAATTAGGCACTTCCTTGCGGCTGTCGTGGACCCAGCTGTCAGCCTCTCCACGTACAGTACTCTTCCGATGGAAGTCAGTCGTTGACCACATTGACCACGCCACACCGAGAGCACCACGACGGTGGATGACGGCGAAGCCTAGGAAGGGGACGACGCGGAGCCGGGGAAGACGCGACAGTGGATACCCACGCGGAGAGGAGTACGAGGGTTGACTGGTTCGGCTGCGGTGTGAGGCTGCCGTCGCTGCAGAATAATAGGTGGTGTGGGTGAGTGGAGGGATGGCCTGGCCAGCGGTGGGAGTAGTAGGGGCGGTGAGGCCTCCGCGACAGCATAGCCAGCCACGGGAGGCAGGAGCAGGCGGCACTACCGGCGCTGCTTTGGGCGGCTAGAGCAATAAGACCAGAGGTTGAAGAAGCAAGACTGCCATTGGATGGACATCGTACGGTCACTGCAGCTAGAATCGTTTATATTGACTAACTTGACAAAGCCCTTGGTACGCATTAACTTAGTAGGCCCACAGGTCAGCTTCCGAAACGGTGCACCCCAGATGTCAGGGGGAGGAATCATTTTTTGGGCGGGTGAAGCTAGAATATCCGAGATTGAAGAAGAAACACGGCATCCGTTGGATGGGCATCCAACGGCCACTGCTGCTAGAACCTTGTGTTGACTATAAGTTGAAAAAGCCTTGCATACGCGTCAACTCTTATTTTTTGAGGGGACGCGTCAACTTAGTAAGGCCACAAGTGTGTGGAAGAGAACTTATAGCCCATTTGAGATTTGTAAGAATGTGCAGCCAATTTTTGAATTCTAATGGAATTTACGAGAGCCCATTTACAGTTTGTTAAAAGTACAGCCCATTTCAACCAACCGTTCAAAACAGAATTCAATAAAATTTCCCACATTTTGATGGGATCCAAAATATTTTTATCCCGAAATTTCTAGTCAGATTAAATACAATTTCAATATAATTTTATATTACGTAAAACCAACAAAACATTAAGCTTCATAATAATTAATGAAATTAAAATTTTCAATATCCAAAAATAATATTTTATAAAGTAATTACGTGTTTGGTGCATTTTTTAGTTACTGCCCAGTTTTTATAGTTACATCCCATTTATTATTTCTTAAAGCCCATTTTCTTGTTAAGCCTAATGCATCCCTCCTAGGAAAGATATGCAGCCCAGCAGGGTGGAGAATAACAACTTGACCTTGCCTGGGTATTCCTAGAAAAAAAAGGATAGCTGGGCTAGCCATTTTCAGCTTGCAAAAAATTAATATCTGGGCTGGATATCTGGCTTGGGCTAGACGGGCCACAACCCGCCCAGTTAATACCTGCAGCGATGTTTTCGTTGTTGTTCAGAGGAGAAAAATTAATATCTTGGGTAAACATCGCTGAAGAAAAACTCTGCAGTACTCACACCTCAAAAACACAAATACTGCTCGAGCTTGTTGGTCCCAGCTGTCGGCCGCTTCTTGTGCAATTCTCTCGTTTATTGACTACATAGGTTGACAATGGTGTGGGACCGTGATGTCAGGAAACCAGGAGGAAGCAAAAAAAATTATAGTTTCATATACTAAAAAGGAGGCACTTGCGTACGTGCGGCTATGGCCCTGGTGGGTCCCCACTATCATCCTATCCAATTAAAGTCATCTCCTCATCCTCATGTCCATTGACCATGTTGACAACGCGAGACGACGGTGCCACGGCGAGCGCAACAACTCGAAGGACGACGAAGAGGGCCTTGCGGGCCCTATGGATGGTCTGGTACAGCACCCGCTGCTCATTCGGGATGCCAGGATCATAGGGCCACATGTCCGCGACGACATTGTTGTTTGCTTGTTCACCGGTGCTCGTTGAGGAGACGAAGGTTGCAGCACAGGTCCTCCTGTGCTCGTAGCTCTTCCGCCATTAGGGCGTCGAAGTACGGCCGCACCTACTCTATGGTGAACATGGCATGAACCGACTTGGACAGTGGCGCCGGTTCCTTGTCGGAAACTAGGTCCATCGTCTGATTGTCATCGCTCAGCTCGGCGAGCTAGCTGGCGAGGCAGCATGTCCAGCGGTTGTACCGACCCGCTGCCAAGCACGAGTCTGACTGCTCTGGCCCACCCAGACCGCCTCCCTCGCCCGCGCGCGCTTTCCGCCCAAAACGGTCAGCGCCGCCCGCCCCGCTTCCCGGTGCAGGCGATTGCTCCGCCTTCAAACGACACAAGTGTCATCCGTCCGTCCTTCTGCCGCCCACATTAATGATATGCGGTTGCCGAGGCGGCTACTCCGGCGCCACATGTCCGTCCCTCCGCCGCCCACCATTGCTATATAAACTGATGCGCCGGCCATAGCCACAGTCATCCGCATCCATTCCCTTTCTCCTGTCGACACCACTTCTGCCCACCATGGCTTCCTCGCGCTCTAGCGCTCTTCGGGACTAGCGAACGACGGACCACAAGGAGATGGCAGCCATTGCTGCCGGCCAGCTGGCGGCGAGCGGCGAAGGGCGACGACGTCCCAATGGAGAAGATGGCGATCGACGACCGACGTAACCCCTCCTCCGCGCCATCCTCTGCATTGCACCATGACCATCGGTGAGGCCCGTGCCCAATATATGGACACGGTGAGGCAGAAGCGTGAGGAGCAGTTCCGGGAGGCGCAGGCCGACGCCGCCTACAACCACCATCTCCTCCAAGAGCACCTGCAGGCTGAGGGGCAGATCGCCACGGAGCGGGCGGAGCAGGAGGCGCTACTCTACTCGTACCGCTCCGCCCTGGAGTGCCGCCTCGAGCACTTGCGGTACCGCAAGCGGGTGGCAGAGGTTGCGGCCGCCTACAAAGAGGGCGATGAAGTGGGCGAGGCGCAGTTTGGCGAGACCGAGGACGAGGCAGAGGACAATGCTGGCTCCAATGAGTCCCCGCTCCGCTGGCGTCGACGAGGCCCTGCTGCGCCGAGGCCCCACGGCACCAACAACGAGGCAGAGGACACCGTCGGCTCTGCCGAGGCCCCACCCTGCCGGCAACAAGGGGGATGATTTCCCGCACTCCGCTGAGGCACCGCCCGCCGGCAGAGAGACATAGGACATCGCCGGCTCCGCCGAGGCCCCGCCCCGCTGCCAACGAGGCCGCGCCACACAGAAAACAAGGAAGATTAGAACACGGTAGGTCGCCGCCGCTCGGGTCCAAGTAAGGCCACCGCTGCTACCCTCCGGTTGAAGCCAAGCTACGCAGGTTGACCACTGACGACCGGTTAGCTTCTTGGCGGCGACGTGGAGTCGGAGAGCTATGTTGGATAAGGATGCTGCTTCTACTTAACTGTTGGTGCAGTTGGCTGACTGACACGTGGGCCCAACATGCATCTGGGCCACATGTCAGTTATGCAACTGCACCTGCAGTTAAGTAACTGAAGCTTCTGTTCGGCTCAGCCGGACACAGGTGGGTAGCTTCGGTTAATTAGTTATACCTCCAGCGCACCCTTTTTAGTTGAAGAATGTATGAAATGTAATGAAATCCGCATGTTTATATGAAATTCGACCGTGTATGAATGAATTTATTTCGATTAGTTCAAATTCTTGTATCACTGGCATTGCATGAACATGCAAAACAATACGTACTAGCATTATTCTCAGGGTGGTCACCTCGTTTGCAGCAGTTTCACATGTACTCCCGCCGGTCCTTTCTAGTCTGTATACAAGTTTTGTCTGCAGTCGAAGTATTTCTAGTTTGACCAATCTTATAGAAAAAAGTATGCACTTTCACAATGTGCAAAGTAAAAAGGAACGGAAGGAGTACAAAGAGTTTGAGCAGCTTTTTAGCGTTCATGTACTTTGCAATCAAACACACAGGCCTGGCAATTCATAGAGAACATTCAGAACAATCAATGATTATGCATCTTAGCGATTCACATGTCAGAGCCAATATGTACTTCACAACTAAAGAATAAAGAAAAAATGGATTGGCGCTGCTGACAGCAAAGGGCGTCCCATTCGAAAATATCAAACGCATGTCTTCTTGCTAAAATCAATGAGCAAAATTTGACAAGGTTGTCCCACTCCAAAATATCAAATGCCTACGATTGTGGAATGGGCAGGGTTTGCCATCAGTTCGGACATTGACATGGCACCTTGTGCTAAATAAACCAGCTGTTCTTTTTGTGCAGTTCCACTAAAATCAACCAAATTCGCGTGTAGCTTGTATGATATTGCCCTTATATGTTGCAACGCCTTGAACTTATCGGCACCTCCTTTCTTGTAGTGGAAATGAATGATTCGATGTATTCATGAACATTTTGTGTAGTTCCCATTGAAATCAAGCTGAGCACCCCTGTTTGCACAAATACAAAAAAAGTGATTAAGTATAAAGCAAACTATACTATGAATTGACAGTTTAAACAGGCACCTACATGGTCCATGTAGAGCACACTTTTAGAAAAATGGAACTCACCGGAAAGAATCCTAGAACAACATTGTACTCGCGCATCACATCAAGAAAATGGAGATTTGTCAGTCCTTCTGAGCTGAAGTTAGTTTGGTCTTGTGGGGGGTAATGTAACCATCCTTCAACTGCTCCTTCTGCTGAGAAGATAGACATGCTTCTTCATCCTAGCATAATCGGAACTAGTCACTTCATGTACTCCATATTCTTCTTCAGAGGAGGATGATCCTGTTGTGCAAAGACAAGAGGACAACTAAATGCTAGCATCCTTGTTTGCTCTAAAAAAGGAAAGGAAAGGAAAAATTTAAAACAGCACAGATGAAGCAATTCTCAAGGACAATACCACTCTTTCATGACAGTATCTAAATAGTAGCACAACACCAATAGAGATGACAAAGCTCAATCATATGGATGAAATCAGTGGGCAAGTACCAACCTTTGTCAGGAGGCTTATTGTGTAGAGCATACAGATGAAACACTTCTCCAGAACCATCTGTTGCTATCTACTGTGGTGGCCATGCTTACTATATACTCCTCGATTAGTTTATTGTTTCCAACATCTTCTTGTGCAGTTCCACTAAAATATATGCTATCTTCAAAGAAGATCCCTGTTTGCACAAGTAGAGATAATTACATATAAAATTAAGAGTGGCATCAAATCAGCGGCAAAACAATTGCTCGTTCCAGCCATAGCAATAAATTAAGATGCAAAACTATATCATTACTTGTGTCATCACAGTTCCAGTGCTTCATTACAACATCGGGAGTTGATTTTTATTTTTCTTCCACTTGTTCTTCCCCTTCATCACTTGGTTCAATAACAGACAAGCTTCGCCTTTAATGTAAGATTTTGCATGTCAATTAGGTTGCACAAGTATATCACTAAACAATGACATTAATTTTTTGATGAAAGTGGCAAAATATAGGCCAACAGTTGGGAAATATCCTTATCTTACCTCAATGGGATATTACGGTGCACATACAGATTGGAAGTCTTGTCTCCATTTGTGCAGTTCACTAAAATCAAGCAACATTACCGTACAAGTAGCACAACATATGAAAGCACACTGCAGAATCATGTGAAAGAAGGCTAGTACTGACCTCTCATGACGCGGAATTCAAACAACTCACAAGAAGAAGATCTGAACTAAATTTGCCAACACGGATAGGAAGTAAGATCTCCTCTTGTGCAGTACCACTAAGATCAAGCAATCAAGCAACGTTGTCGGTGTGACATTTTGGTTGAACTGCATAAAACACTCTTAAAACAAAAGTGTTTTGTGCAGTGCAAAAAAAAGGTCACAATGGCAACAAGGTGAAGTAGATAACCCTGTTTACACAGAGGTGCAAAGGAAACAACTAGTGGTCAATAACGGTGGATGACACAGAAGCCAACAAAAAGAAGCATCTACCTTATCTAAATGGGAAATAAAGCAAGACAGTAGCATTTCTCAAACAGTGGCATTGATTAATATTAACAAAGAGATTATATTAACAATAAAATTCGTTAAACATGTAATTGCTTTTAACTGTGGCATTGCATCAATTTTCCAGCGGCATTATTAGAGGGTGTTTGTTTACAGGGACATTTTGGTGGTGGGACTAAAAAAACTCCGTGTCAGTCCCATCTAAACCAAACATGAGGGACTTTAAGGGACTAAAAGTGAGCATTTGGGACTAAAGAAGGAAGACCTCGAGGGAGAGTCTTTTTGGGACTTTTTCCAATAGTTGCCCCTGCCAAGCATCGCACCTTGTCTCTATTAGTTCATTACTAGGGGTAACATGGTCTTTTAGCATGTCATTTAATAACCTCTAGTCCATGTTTAGTCCCTGGAACCAAGCAGGTAGGGACTAGGGAGTTTTTAACCAAGCAGGGCCTTAGATTAACAACAGCTAAAGAGCTGCAGGACGGTGGACACACCAGCACCATGTGCATCTACCGATGTCTTTGGGGTGATGCGATCTGTTGCAACAAAGAACAAACAACCAAGGAGCATATTTGTGTTGGCCCCAGTTTTGTTATCTTTAGACACCTTGCCCTATGTGAGCGCAGCAAATCTAGTCCAGCTCAAACTCTACAGCCTTGTCCCCCAAAACAAAAGATCAGTTTGTTATAGAAGTGCGTACTGCGTTTGTCATTGTTTTCCCTTTTCGACCAACGTAGGTGCTGGATAGCCAGTCTGTACAAGTACTTCCCCCCTTCCTTTCCTATTTGAACCATGTCCTAGATTTATGCCATACAACTTTCCCCACTACTTTCCCCCATTCCTTTCCTCTTTGAAACACATCTTAGATTCATGCCATACAACTTTCCCCACTACTTTCCCCTTCCTTTCCTTTTTGAACCACGTCCTAGATTCATGCTATACAACTTTTCCCACTACTTTCCCCCATTCCTTTCCTCTTTGAACCACGTCCTAGATTCATGGTGTACAACTTTCCCCGCTACTTACCTGTTTGATCCAACACCTAGATTCGAGTGCAGAAGCGGAAAAAGCACACATGCAGCTAGAGCAATGCATGTGGAATAAGTAAATTATACCTTAAGATTCTTGGGGTGTGGTTCGGTGGGCGACCGGAGGCCGTTCGGCCCACACTATGTACGGCAGCGAAGAAGAAGGGGTCGGAGGCCCTCCCGCGCCGCCGCTGGGTGAAAGTGAACAGCTGTGCCGGTAGTGGATTCCCTCCCTCACCGACGGCGACAGCGTTAAGCATCCTTCCCTTCCCGGTGGACAGATCCTGTCGACTATTTGACCAATAGTGAGGGGAGAGAGAGAGGCCAACAAAGTTTTGTTTAGATCTAGAGAGGGTAAGAGAGTTTTAAGGGAGCAACTACAAGCAGACCAGCAGTGAGGGGAGAGAGAGAGGCCAACGAACTCTTGTTTAGATCTGGAGAAGGTGAGAGAGTGTGAAGAGAGCAACTACAAGCACTGAGGCTCCAGCATGTATATATATACTGGAGAGAGTGTGAAGAGTGCAAACCCTAGAAAACAAGCGCCGAGGCTGCAGCTGATCGTAGTGCTCCGTATCCATCCATTTTGACCGGTCAAAGAATCTTCCTGGGACGAATTATGCTCAAGGGTAGTTATCGAACCTGAGACCTTAAGTTTGATGAGCGAACAGGCTAACCAGCTACACAACCCTCCCATTATGTTCAATGAGAGGAAAATAACCTTATATACATTCCTGCATTCGTGTGACAAGCATGCCGTGTTTTTTTTGTGTGGGAGTCATTGGGATTTAAATCATAATCATGTCATGTGGCTTTGGTGGCATGACTATCCACTGTGGTGCAGAAATAATGCAGCCTTAGTCACCTTACCTCTCTCCACGTAGTACGTTGGGTCCCACCAGTCAGAGGGGTGAAAAAAACAAATTAATAAGAAAAATTAAAAGCGCCAGCGGTGTATCTTACCTCACACATCTCGCTACTGCTCGGGAACACTTTCCAATTGATCTCTCTGTTCGCTCATGTACTATTTTAAGTGAATCCTTATTATAAGATGCACACAATTTTGGGCACTTGAATTTGACCAAGGTGCAAGAAGATTGGAGGAGAAGGAGAAACTTGACCGGTCATTCCTCCAATCAAAGCCCTGATTTCTGTCTCTAAACACAACAATTAATCCAAACAACTAAGATATGTCGTTTTCGCTACCATGTAGGGCCACATATTAACTCGCATGCAAGCCGACTTTGATTTCTTGACTGATCAACGCGTAGTTGCGCTCCATGCATTGCGTTTCCGGGGGAGATAACAAGGCAGAGTAAGGAGCATTTGGTTACATTGCTTAGGATGGTCATAGTGGTGAGTAACTTGGACTAATAACATGCATATGTTACTACTACGCGAAGTTTGCCGTCAGAAGTGAGCCGATCTGGCTCTCCTGAGCTAGCAAGGTTTTTCTAGCCCACCCAAGCTACCTGGCCCACAAAAGCTAACATATTTTAACAGTTCCAAATGCCTAACCTTGCCCGGCTATGCTATAAGCTTTTCTTGCTAAGGATCCAAATGCTCCCTAAGTAACAACGCTCACTAGCAACGAGGCCACGAGGGGATTGAGATGCGAAGTTAATGGACGACGCCTAAAAATTTTGGGAATATCTGATTTCCGTAAGATGACTTAACACTTAGACGGAGGGAGTACTACTCCTCAGTCCAGGTTTGATGGAATATTCGTCACCTCTTCTCTTCTTGTACGTACTCCATTTGTATCTCACTTCCTGTGGCTTCGCACTCGCACGATTTTCCTATTCTATGAACCTGTGTGTGCGTGTTCGTGTGAGTGTGTGTGTGTGTGTGTGTTTAATAGCATGTGAGTGTTAGAGAGAGCGACAGATCGACCTACTCCTATAGAGAGATGGTGTGTAGTGCATGATTTTGGCCGTGAGAGTCGGTGCATCCTCTCGTTTCCGGGTGTCCAGTAGGGACCGGCGGATAGCTGCCACACCCGCTCCTGACCAGCCTGGCCCACTGAGGGAGTTCCGGACTAGGGGGTGTCCGGATAGCCAAAGTATCATCATCGGCCGGACTCCAAGACTATGAAGATACAAGATTGAAGACTTCGTCCCGTGTCCGGATGGGACTTTCCTTGGCGTGGAAGGCAAGCTTGGCGATATGGATATGTAGATCTCCTACCATTGTAACCGACTACTGTGTAACCCTAACCCTATCCGGTTTCTATATAAACCGGAGGGTTTTAGTCCGTGAGACGAACAACAATCATACCATAGGCTAGCTTCTAGGGTTTAGCCTCTTTGATCTCGTGGTAGATCCACTCTTGTAACACACATCATCAATATTAATCTAGCGGGGCGTGAGGTTTTACCTCCATCAAGAGGGCCTGAACACAGGTAAAACATCGTGTCCCTTGTCTCCTGTTACCATCCGTCTAGACGCCTTGATTCGGGACCCCCTACCCGAGATCCGCGGTTTTGACACCGACATTGGTGCTTTCATTGAGAGTTCCTACGTGTCGCCGCCGATAGGCCGATGGCTCCTCCGATCATCAACAACGACGCGGTCCAGGGTGAGACCTTTCTCCCAGACAGATCTTTGTGTTCGGCGACTTTTGCTGCGGGCCAATTAAGCAGCCATCTGGAGCAGATCGAAGCTACGCCCCGGCCACCAGGTCAGATTTGCAAGTTTAAACTATACGGCCGATATCCGTGGAGACTTGATCTTTGACGGATTCGAGCCGCAATAGCGTGCCGCCTTGTCTCGATGGGCATGATCTAGCTGCAGCCGAGCGGTGCCACGGAGGCCGCACCAAGATCCGCTCGGCCCTTAATCCGGGCCGGATTCTCCGACCAAGGGCGAGTGGTTGGACACCGCCTCGGGGCTACAATCTCTCTGGCGATCGAGCCGAACTCCATCCCTGTCCTTTGCAAAGTCTCCGACTCCAGGGCGCCGGACTCCTATCCGAACTCCGAACCCTCCGCGCCCTTGTCGATCGAATCCGATTGGGCGCCCGTTATGGAGTTCACGGCCGCGGACATCTTTCAGCACTCGCCTTTTGGCGACATCCTGAACTCACTAAAGTCTCTCTCTTTATCCGGAGAGCCCTGGCCGGACTACGGCCTGAAGAAATTCGACGCCCGCCCACCACCCACCTGGTAGCCGCTGTCGACGACCTAACCGACATGCTAGACTACGACTCCGAAGATATCGACGATATGGACGACGATGCCGAAGACGACCAAGACCCAGCGCCTAAAGGGCACTGGAAGGCTACCTCGTCATACGACATATACATGGTGGACATCCCAAAAGATGGGAACGGCGATGGAACAACGGAGGATGACCCCTCCAAGAAGCAGCCCAAGCGCCGGCGTCAGCGGCGCCGCTCTAAATCCCGCCACAGCAAGAATGAAGATTCCGGCACCGGAGATAACAATACACCGGACAACGCCGAAGACAATCCACTCCAGCAAGATCCATCGCAGGAGGATGAAGACGCCAGCCCTCAAGAGAGAGCGCCAGAAGAAGAGGTAGAGGATTATATGCCTCCCTCCGAAGATGAAGCAAGCCTCGATGACAATGAATTAAATCGTGCACGAGAATCCCGTCGAACAAGAGCGTTTTAGGCGCAAGCTTATAGCCACGGCGAACAGCCTAAAGAAAAGCAGCAACAGCTTAGAGCTGATCGGGATACGCTAGCCGGCAGATGGACCCGATGTCCTCGCGGCGAAGAGCATGAGCTCGAACGCCCCTCAAAAGCTACCCTAAAAGCAAGCTGCTCCCCGATTAGAGGAGGAGGCTTACGAACCCGCATCACCGGGGAGACAATACGGCTGACCGACCACCCCGTGGCCGCGACAGAGAGGCCTCTAGGCCCTTCACTACAACCGTACCCCGGCATCGCTCAAAAAGCACACGGCCAAAGGGGAACGCTCCGAACCTGCGAGATATATTGGAGGACAAGGCAAGACAATCAAGATCGATCTATGGATCGCGTGGGGCGCCGCAGTGCGTGGCGACAACCGTCGCGCGGACACGATAAGTCCGGCGGGCGAACAAAACAGATCAAGCTCTTTTGAGCTCCGTCGTGATATCGCCCGATGCAGGCGCCGCACACCCACTATGCTTCCTGAGGCGAAGTAATGGATCATCAAATCCCGAAGGTTTAAACCCATCAATATTGAATCCTATGATGGCTGTGAGACCCGCGGTTTGGATCAAAGACTATCTCCTTCACATCCACATGGCCCGCGGTGACGATCTTCACGCCATCAAATACCTCCCCTCAAGCTTAAAGGACAACCCGGCATTGGCTCAACAGCTTGCCCGTGAGAGTCAATTGGGAGCTGGGAGGACACGGAAGCCGCATTCCTCGATAACTTCCGGGGCACTTATGTACGACCACGGCGCCCGATGACCTAAGCCACATAATTCAGCAGCCTGCATTTAATCGGCCCGACAATTACGGACACGGTTCTTAACCAAGAAAAACCAAATCGTCATTGTCCGGATGCGGAGGCCCTCATGACCTTCAAGCATAACATCATGACGAGTGGCTTGCGGCACCTAGGACAGGAAAAGCCGAAATCCATGGCAGCCCTCACATCACTCATGACCGCTTCTGCGGCGGGTGAGGACAGCTGGTTAGCACGCAGCAACAACCTCGGCAAAAATTCTGGCAGTCCGGACTTCAAGGACCAAAGCGGCGAGCCGCATCGTAACAAAAACAAGCGCCGCACTAACGGCGACAATATTGAGGATCGTCGGTCAATGCCGGATTCAAAGGCTCTAAACCGGTCAGCGGAAAAAGCCATTCAAACGAACTACTCGGGTCCGTCCAATTTGGACCGAATACTCGACCGCTTGTGCGGATACCACGGCACCCCGAAAACCAGCTAACCACACCAGCGAGGACTGTTGGGTATTCAACAGGCGAGCAAGTTAATTGCGAAAACAATGACAAGGGGCTGCATAGCGATGGCGAGGACGAGACCCAACCGCCGAACAATAGAGGAGAAGGTTTCCCCACCGGATGCAGACGGTGAACATGATATCGCAACCCACATACCCAAAAGGGAGGCGAGCGTGCACTCGAGGATGTCTATGCGATGGAGCGATTGCCCGAAGTTCAATCCATGGTCCTCTGCCCGATCACTTTTGACGAAGGGACCACCCCACCACATCCGCCACGGCGGATTCGCCGCCTGATCCTAGACCCAATCGTCAATGGATTTCACCTAACGAGTCACGATGAATGGCGGCAGCAACTGAACTTGCTTTACCGGGATACGGTCGCCAAAATGGGCATAGACCCTCAAGGATTAAACCTACCAAAACAACCTTTAAAGGCGTCATACTAGGTGTAGAAGCCAATTGTACAGCTCAATTACACTTTGGAAGTGGTCTTCGGATCCCGGATAACTTCCGAGCGAGGAGTTAATCTTGACATAGTCCCATTCCGCGGCGGCTATCATGCCTTGCTCGGACGTGCAGCGTTTGCAAAGTTCAACGCGGTGCCGCACTACGCATACCTCAAGCTCAAGATGCCAGGCCCTCGAGGAGTCATTACGGTCAATGGAAACACTGAATGTTCCCTCCGCATGGAGGAACATACAGCAGCTCTCGCGGCAGAAGTGCAATGCAGCCTCTGAAGGCAATTATCGAATCCGGCCGTTAAGCAGCCGGACACAGCCAAGCATGCCCGGAGTAACTTACAACAAGACCACCTGGCACGTTCCGAGCACGCGTAGCAGTGCGGCCCCAACCCCAGCTCCTGCGAAACGTCAAAGCAGGTCCTTCGCGTACACCATTATGCTCTGAAGATACCATGGGCATGGGGAGGGGGCACGACCACAATACACCCAGACTGCGGCTCAACCACACAAGGGGCTCTCAAGTGTGTCGTTCCTTTTTCTTTTCTTTTTACCTTTTACTTGTTAACCACATGACTCCGTTTGTCAGAAGCCCTGTCCGGCAGCAGACCTGCCGAACTCACGATGCAACAGCCAGGGAAGGATAAAGGCTACAACGAATATACAGGTGGTCTCCATTACGAGCATTTTCATACACCAATCTGCAGCCTACCCACGGAAGGGACATGTTTAACAGATCTCCTACCTTGCTTATCGCACTATTTGTATCGTTACGCATTCGTAGCAGCACTTATTGAATAAAACAATGCAGCACCTTTTTGCTTATAATTGCATTTCTTTTTCATACATATGTTCATTCACGACATGTTGCATCCGTACACTTTGGTACGGCTAATATACACCAGGGGCTTATGTTTCCCGCGTTATGGTGTGATGAGTCCGAACACTTTCACAAGTGTGGCACCCCGAACTTATAGCACTATATGCATCGACTCCGAATCATGTCTTGGGTCAATAGTTGGGTTTGCCCGGCTCCCGTGTTTTGGTACCTTACGTTCCGTTATATCGGCTAAGGTAGCACAGGGAGAACCACCGCGATTCCGCCTGATTCGGCTGGGTTAACGCCTCGATGGAGAAAGCTAAAACTGACCGTCATGATGAGGCGAGAGACCGGTCGCTGTTCGAGAGGTTTTCTCTGAGTCCTTAAAGACTTATGCCGCTTAGAGCGAGGAGCCGGATACTGTCCGGCCAAGGCGTGGATAGCGCCCCGAATTCGGCCTTCCGAAGACTAGGGGCTTCGCCGAAATTTAAAATTATAGAATTCTCTGGCTAAGTGAGAGTGTTCAAGCATTATAAGTCCGGTTGCCTTGTTCGTTGTGTTGAGCGCCTCCCTAGATGGACCCAAAAATTGGAACAAGAGCGCTCAAGTTTATCCCGAACACCCCACCACTCGTGGCATGAAATTTGAAGCCGACGACTTGCCATCTCTCGATTTGATAAACAGCCGCACCGAAGGTAATATTTTAAATTAACAAGCGTTGCTTAAGCGCATATGAACTAAGTTTTCAGCGCCGGGATTACAAAATGCGAGTCTACTCAAATATTACGTCTTTGGAGCACTCACCGCAATAGTGCAGCGCCTTCAAAGACACTCTTATAATACATCTCGGGCGTGCGATGCTCCTTGCCCTCTGGTGGCGGGTCCGTCACGAGCCACAGGCATCCATCTTGCCCCAGTGCACCTTGCGCGGGCAAGGCCCGACGGGCACCCTCGATACAAGCGGAATGCTTGATAACTTCAACCCACGGGCACGCATCCACCAGCCGCGCAGGGCCGAAGTAGCTCCTGTGCATGGCCTCCTTAGGCCACAACCGAACTATGAGGCCCTTCATGGCCTGTTCGGCCGCCTTGTGGAGCTCGACCAGCTGCTTGACTGGTCGCTAAAAGCACGGATGTCCGGCCTCGACATCCGAGACGGAAGACCTTCTCCGTTGAGCTCCCCTCCTCGGCCCGGTAGAATGCGGCAGCATCGGACACGCTGCAAGGAAGCTCTGCGAGCATACAGAGCTCCGAATTCGGGTAAGCAACAGGTAATTAACACTCACACGCTTACTGCATGAAAATGCCTTACCTGCTGCTATTTTCTTCACCGCTTCAATCTCTGGAGGGCCTTGTAGGCTTCGGCCTTAGCGGTTTTGGCACTCTCAAGAGCCGTTGCAAGCTCAGACTCTCGAGTCTTCGAGTCACGCTCCAAGTTCTCATGTTTTTTCAAGAGATCCTGGAGCTCTTGGTGTACCTCCGCCACCCGTGCCTCCTGCTTCTCTCGCTCGGAGCGTTCCGCAGCCGCATTACGCTCGGCCGCGGCCACCGCCTCCTTCAGGGTCGCCACCTCGTTAGCAGCCCCTACAATACCCACGTTATCCTTGTCATTTTTCTTGCAACCAAATCCTTTTCTGTATGGTACAATTTTCATAAGGTATTACTCACCTTCTTTTTCCTCGAGTTGCTTCTTGGCATGGCCGAGCTTGTTCTCGGACCGCTCGAGGTTTTTCTTCAAAGTATTGACCTTCGCAGTCAGTGCGGCGGAGGTCAGTAGCACAGCCTGCAATCCCATATTGACATATTTTTATGGCTCCTGCGTTTATCTTTCTAAATATCCTCAGTCCGGATTTTCTTTCCGAACACCGAACCGAGCATCAGGGGCTACTGTTTATGCGGTACCATTTTACATATATTGAAATTCTTACCTCAAAGCCTGTTAGAAGGCTATTGCAGGCTTCGGTCAGCCCGCTCTTGGCGAGCTGAACCTTCTGAATCACCACACTCATAATAAAGGCGGTGTTCCTCTTCGATGGAGGCGCCATTGAGCGCCTCCGAAGAAATTATCCGGCACCTCCCGGTTGGGCGGAGGCAGCCCGGCATCTCGATCTTGCCCTTCTTACGAAGGGTCGCCCGCCGGACTCGGAGCCACTGCGGCCTCGGGGCTGAGTCCAGTGCACAGTCCGGGAGGGTGTCTGCGACACCTCCGGGCCTCCCCCTCCTAGTGGGTCCTTTTGGGATCCCACCTCGGCGTCGTCCATGCACGGGGCTGGAGGCGATTGGAAGGGAATCTATATCCCGACGCACCCAAGGACCCGCTCGGCGAAGCAGGAAGATCATCCTTGGGCGGACTGCAAGGTTGTATGCGGCATTAGAAAAGGCGTTATGTGGCGGAAAAAAAAACCTTGAGGTTATTCGGGAGTCCGGATACTTACGATCTCGCCAGGCTTGGCCCTTGGATGCCGATCTTAAATCGGTAAATCACTTTGGCTGGCGGAAGCGATGCGGAGGAAGAGTTTTTCCTTCTTGGACCCTTGGCCTCCCTTGTTGGGGAGGCCTTCCTTTCTTTGCTCCCCACTGGGAGAGGCTTTCTTCTTCTCCCTCACCTTGGTGGGAGGAGTCGACCTCGGATTCATCATCCGATAGCACCTGAAAACAGGAACTCTTCCGAGTCCCGTGGCCGTCTTCTTGGCCTTCTTCTTGGCACCACGTGGGGTGTCGGAGCCAAGAGCCCCGTTAGGGCGGCGTCGTCCGGGTCCTCTGGCAATGGGGCCGGACAGGTAATCCGTTCGGCCTTCGCCAGCCATTCCTATCAAAGGCAAGGGCAGTTTAGATCCCGCATAGAGCCAAACTATGGAAAACAAGTGGTGAAATCACTTGCCTCGTCAGCTGGACACTACGAGCAGAACCCGCGATCTTCGGTAGCGGATGCGGGAGCTTCGGCGCCCTTGAACAGCACCTTCTAGACATCTTCGTACGTAGTGTCGAAGAGCCCGCTTCAGTGCGGTGCTGCGCGGATCAAACTCCCACATATTAAAGCCCGGTCGCTGGCACGGGAGAATCGGCGGATGAGCATGACACGGACTACGTTGACAAGCTTGAGCTTCTTGTCCACCGGCTTACGGATACAGGGCTTGGAGTCGGTCAGCTCCTCCGAATCCCCCAAATTCGGCCACTCTCTTTCCGGGAGGAGAGCCGTGTGGGAATACCAGATCTAAATTGGGTCCTTTGCCCAATCAGGGTCACGCGGCTCGGTGATGTAGAACCACCCCAATTGCCACCCCTTGATGGTTTCCACGAAAGTACCCTCCAGCCACATAACGTGGGACATCCTGCCCACCATGGCGCCTCCGCACTCCGCTTGGCTGCCCTTCACAACCTTGACTTGACCTTTGAAGGTCTTGAGCCACAAGTGGGTGGGGCTGGATGCAGATGAATGCCTCGCATACGCACGATATAAACGCCGAGATGTTGAGGATGAAATTCGGGGCGAGATCATGGAAATCTAGGCCGTAGTAGAACATGAGCCCCGGACAAAGGGATGAAGCGTGAAGCCCAGTCCAGCGGAGGAAATGGGGAAGAAATACTACCCTCTCATGGGGCCTCGGGTTGGGGACGAGCTCTCCCTCGTCGGGGAGCCGGCCAGCGATGTTCGGGCCGGATATCCGGTGTCGCGCAGCTTGGATCTGCCCCTCCGTGACGGAGGAGGCCATCCACTTGCCTCCCGCTCCGGACATAGTTGGAGAAGGTTGAGGTGAGAAGTGCGGACTTGGGCGCTGGAGCTCGAGTTCGCGGAGATGGATAAGCCAAGGAGGAAGAAGGCGCGGGTAAAAGGGGCTGGATCCTTATCCCCTTATGTGGGCGGACAAAAACATGCGACAGGACGGAGACGGCGACGAAGCGGACGACGCGCGGCGGGGGCGGCGAGGGCAGCGCGCGATGGGCGATGGCGCGGCGGCGGCGGCGATGTCACGCGAAGCAGTTGGAAGAAGAAGTGGTGGTCGATGGAACTGAAATTTTCGTAAGTGCCATATATATAGGCAGGGCCTTTAGTACCGCTTGGAGCCACCAACTGGTACAAAAGGACAATTTTTGCCAGGTCAAACGGCGGGAAACGTAGTACCGGTTCGTGGCTCCAACGCGTACAAAAGGCCCACCCTTTAGTACCGGTTGGTGCCACCAAGCGGTACTAAAGGTGTGCGCTGCCACCCGCGGTGCACAATGTTTAGTCCCACCTGGCCTAGCGAAGGGTAGCCGCACTGGTTTATAAACCCAGCCGCAGCTGCCCTTTCAAGCTTCTCTCTAAACAAGGCTTCTTGGCCTAGCTTTGCACGCTTCCCTGTGAGCCTGCCTAGCCTTTCGAGCCTGCATGTGCACGGCCAAGGCCGAGCAGGCCCACAGGGTAGCGTGCAAATTTTTGTTTTATATAGTATTTTCTTTTATTTATTTTGAAGTAGTTTTTTTTGTTGTATTTACTTTTATTTATATGGAACGGAAAAAATGTCTGGAGTTCAAATAAGTTTAAAAAAATGAAGTGCCCGTGTAACAGATGAGTTCTCGTCCAAAACCCTGACACTCCGAAAGAGATTGTACAGTTTGTACACGAAGTGCGTCAAGCTTTTGTCGTGACCCTCTCTACTCTTTTGAACATGCTATGCGGGTGAAATGATAATACCATGCCAAGTTTCAACATTTTCAGAGTTCATTTTGTAGTGATTTTCAATTTCATGGTCATTTAGCTCTCTAAACAAATCGGTAAATGACTGAAAAATAGCAAATGATGTCAGAAAGGATTGAAAATTGATGATGTGGCTTTGAATGGTGCATAGGGAACGCAAAAAAAGTCATGAGTTCAAATAAGTTAAAAAAATGAAGTGCCCGTGTAACAGATGAGTTCCCGTCTGAAACCCTGATACTCCGAGAGAGATTGTCCAGTTTGTACATGAAGTGCGTCAAGTTTTCGTCGTGACCCTCTCTACTCTTTTGCACATGCTATGCCGGTGAAATGATGATACCATGCCAAGTTTCAACATTTTCAGAGTTCATTTTGTAGTGATTTTCAATTTCATGGTCATTTAGCTCTCAAAACAAATCGGTAAATGAATGAAAAATAGCAAATGATGTCAGAAATAGTTGAAAGTTGATGACGTGGCTTTGAATGGTGCGTACTGAACGCAAAAAAGTCTGGAGTTGTAATAAGTTTAAAAAAATGAAGTGCCCGTGTAACAGATGATCTCTCGTCCGAAACCCTGATACTTCGAAAGAGATTGTCCAGTTTGTACACGAAGTGCGTCCAGTTTTTTCCGTGACCCTCTCTAATCTTTTGCACATGTTATGCGTGTGAAATGATGATACCATGCCATGTTTCGACATTTTCATAGTTCATTTTGTAGTGATTTTCAATTTCATGGTCATTTAGCTCTGAAAACAAATCGGTAAATGAATGAAAAATAGCAAATGATGTCAGAAATGGTTGAAAGTTGATTATATGGCTTTGAATGGTGCATACTGAATGCAAAAAAGTCTGGAATTGTAATAAGTTTAAAAAAATGAAGTGACCGTGTAACAGACGAATTCTCGTCCGAAACAGTGATACTTCGAAAGAGATTGTGCAGTTTGTACACGAAGTGCGTCCAGTTTTTCCCGTGACCCTCTCTAAT
Source organism: Aegilops bicornis (assembly GCA_021605145.1). Lineage (NCBI taxonomy): Eukaryota > Viridiplantae > Streptophyta > Magnoliopsida > Poales > Poaceae > Aegilops > Aegilops bicornis. Next base: position 123,472,415 of record CM038675.1, on the reverse strand, counting down.
CTTTTGCACATGCTATGCGGGTGAAATGATGGTACCATGCCAAGTTTTGACATTTTTAGAGTTCATTTTGTAGTGATTTTCAATTTCACGGTCATTTAGCTCTCAAAACAAATCGTAAATGAATGAAAAATAGCAAATGATGTCAGAAAGGGTTGAAAGTTTATTACGTGGCTTTGAATGGTGCGTACTAAACACAAAAAAGTCTGGAGTTGTAATAAGTTTAAAAAATTGAAGTGCCCGTGTAACAGGTGAGTTCTTGTTTGAAACCCTGATACTTCAAAGGAGATTGTCCAGTTTGTACACGAAGTGCATCCATTTTTTGTCGTGACCCCCTCTACTCTTTTGCACATTCTATACGGGTGAAATGATGATACCATGCCAAGTTTCAACATTGTCAGAGTTCATTTTGTAGTGATTTTCAATTTCACGGTCATTTAGCTCTCAAAACAAATCGGTAAATGAATGAAAAATAGCAAATGATGTCAGAAAGGGTTGAAAGTTGATTACATGACTTTGAATGGTGCGTACTGAATGCAAAAAAGTCTGGAGTTGTAATAAGTTTAAAAAAATGAAGTGCCCGTGTAACAGATGAGTTCTCGTCCGAAACCCTTATACTCCGAAAGCGATTATCCAGTTTGTACACAAAGTGCGTCCAGTTTTCGTCGTGACCCTCTCTAGTCTTTTGCACATGCTATGCGGGTGAAATGATGATACCATGCCAAGTTCCAACATTTTCAGAGTTCATTTTGTAGTGATTTTCAATTTCACGGTCATTTAGCTTTCTAAACAAATCGGTAAATGACTCAAAAACAGCAAATGATGTCAGAACATGTTGGAAATTGATGGCGTCGCTTTGAATGCTGCATAATGAACACAAAAGTAGTCTGGAGTTCAAATAAGTTTAAAAAACATTGAAGTGGCCGTGTAACAGATGAGTTCTCGTTCGAAACCCTGATACTCCGAAAGATATTGTCCAGTTTGTACATAAAAAACAGCCTCTGTGAAAGAGATACTCCGAAACAAACTCTGATAGCAAACGATTGTCCAGTTTGTCCAAAATATACATAAAAAATACATTGATTATCAATGATCTTTTTGTGTACAATCGAGATTGTCAATATGAGTCCTCAACGGTTTAGAAGCCGGTGAAGACTTATATTGCGACCACAAATTCTACACATAGAGTTCAATGACGACCAAGTGCTTGTGATAGTTTGAGAAGTAACATATTTAAGGTGGTAAAAATATTGCTAGGGGAGAGAGGTGGGACTAAAAACAGCCTCTGCCACAACATCTTCACTACCGGTTCATGCCACGAACTGGGACTAGAGGGGCTCACCGGGCCCCAGCCACTTTAGTACCGGTTCGTGGCATGAACCGGTACTAAAGGTTCGCACTGAACCGGTACTAAAGATCTCCTCCTACCGGTTAGTGCCTGCTCAAATGCAAACCGGGACTAATGTGTCTCTCATTTGACCCTCTTTCTACTAGTGTTAGTCCCTGAAAACAAACAGGGAGGGACTTTTTAAGGAGTAGGGACTTTTTAGTTGGGACTAGAAAAAGTCCTAGGACTTATGAACCAAACAGGGCTTCAATATGGACTACATACGGAGTAAAATGAGTGAATCTACACTCTAAAATACGTCTATATACATTAGTGTTTGGAGTATGTACATCTATACACATTAGTGTTTGGATAATCTCTCTAATCAAGGTAGTAGGGACGAGGAGTAAACGGAAGGAGTAGTAAAACTTTCTCCTCGTCCTGTGAGCCACCGCGCGCGTGGGCGAGGGAGCGGGCGTAAGGCGTACAGTACTACTACTAGTAAGGAAGCTTCACCTCATCCTGCGAGCCATCGCACCCGTGGGCAGGGGAGACGGCGTACTAAGCAAGTTTCTCCTCGTTCTGCGAGTTGACGGGACACATCAAAAGTACTCCAGTGTATAGATCCTTGCCTCTAAGGTAGGCCCCACATGGTTTGCCTATTTTTTAACATAACGCGTCAAGTCGCAGTTTGTTTGTTCACCCGTGGTAGACGATCCTCCCTCCATCAAGTGGACAACTACTACACGTGTCAAATTACCACGTGGGCTGCCTTTTCGTACAGAAATGAGCTCCACCATGTACCCGCGCAGGTGTGGTTGGGAAAGAGACGGGAGTATGTGCGCCGTGCGTGCACGTCTTCTCTTCGTGCATTCCCCCACCTACGTGGGTGTGTGTGAGAGATACAAACCTAGACAAATGGCTTGTGCGTTCGTGGGTGTTTTTTGTTTTTTTGTGGGGGAGGTTGATTTTGTGGATGTATTTGGGGGAATATGTGTCGATGACATCTCAAACAAAATTTTGCATGCAATGTGTTTGAAATGGAGGCCTATCCATATCATATATAGAGGGCGGGGCGATCCACGAGAAGAGAGGGAGGGGTCATAGATATCGATAGAGTCGAAGAGAGGATCAAGTGGGTGGGTGCGAGATCAATGAAGAGATTCATCAAAATTGTGTGTGTGTGTGTGTGTGTGTGTGCAAGTCAAATATATAGGGCGACTGACCTACCGGAACGTCAGAGGGCACAGGTCAAGTTTGTATGTGGCAGGGAGACATGACTAGTGCGCTCGATGTATCGGTGTGTGTGTGTGTGTGGGAGGGGGAGGGGTAGGCAGAGGCCTAACTGAAGGACGGGAAATAGGATGGGACAAAGAGAGAGAGAGGAGAGAGAGAGAGAGGGAGGGAGAGGGGTAGAGTGCTATATGGGTGATGGAGTTGCTTCTCAAAGATGGTGGGAGAGGCCTACTAGACAAACTCAGGGTGGAACTGCAATATTATCAATAAGAGTGGGGATGTGTTTCTGTGTGTGCCTGTGTGTGATAGATCTGTCGGGACACATCCATGGATGATGAACGGGAACCATGTGTTTGGTAAGAAAACCTATCTAGATCGGTAGATCAATTGTTGTTTGCCGTAGGAAGGGAGAGACACAACTAATGAGGTAGATCGACCGACGCGTGGGAAAAAATGAGTTATAAGGACCTAGCTAGCTATATGTATAGCGGGAGATCGGTCGGTGTACGTCCATTTGTTAGAGGCAAATAAGGCCCGACGAGACGGATAGACAGAGAGAATGGAGCTAGGAGGTGGTGTGAGAGGCCCAACTACTTGCTAGATAGGGGGAGGAGTGTGTGGTTGTGAGATCGATGAAAAGAGGGGTGAGAGTTTACACGTGTGTGCACTACTAGGAAAAAGCCTATACACAGAGGTATAGCAGCAATGCTGGTTAAAATAGGGCGCTACTGCTACTTTGTAGTAGCACGTTCCAGGAAAGCGCGCTATAGCTACAACTATTGCAGTAGCGCATGTGCAACAAAAAGCGCTACCACTATAAATCCCAACGTGTTGGAGGTAGGCTAGGAAAAGTCGTAGCGGTTCCCCACGAAGCGCGCTACCACTATGGTCATTGTTGCAGCACGTTTCCTTCGTAGAGCGCTACTGCTAAGAAAGAAAAGAAAAATGAAAAAAATCGAAAAGTATATGAAAATGAAAGAAGTAGGAAACAGAGAAATGAAAAAAATAAAATGTAAGGATAAACAAAAGAAATAACTGCTTCCTATAGCAGTAGCGTTTTGTCGAAAACTAACTTTGCTATAGCCCATTTCCTTAAGAGCGCTACTGCTAGTTCGACAAAACCACCCGCGGGCTCAAAATTTTGCTAAGTCCTCCTTTGCCTCTATTCCACTAACTCCTCTGTCGCCGCCACCCGAGCCCGAGCCTGCCCTCACCACTGCCGCCCGAGGCCGCACTCAACCTCACCGCTGCCGCCCGCCGCCTCTCTCGACCTCACCGTCGCCGCCCTTGACCTCACCGCCGCCGCCCTCGACCTCACCGCCGCCGCCCGAGCCCGCCCAGGACCGCCGCCTCCCGATCCCGAGCCTGCCCTCACCGCCCCTACCTCCGTCGCCGAGCACCTCCCCGCCAACGTCTGTCCCCTCTCTTTAAGCCCCCACCCTCCCCCACCCCCTATCTCTCTACTTAGTTAGTAGATGTTTTTTAGTAGTAGTAGATGTTAATTTAGGGTTCATAGATAATGATTTTTAGTAGTAGTAGACGTTAATTAGTAGTAGTGATGGTACTAGTTAACTAGGGCAGTATGGTTAATAGTAGTTGTTTTTTACTATTGTATAATGTAGTTTTTTTTTATTTTTTTGTAAGTTTTTAAAATAAATAGTAAGTAAATTAATAAACTAGTTGAACTAGTTTAGTTTTAGTTGAAATAGTTTAGTATGTAAATTAATAAACTAGTTGAACTAGTTGAATTAATAGAACTAATGCATTTTTAGTAAGAAAATTAATATAACTAGTTGAACTAGTTTATTTTTAGAAAGAACTAGTTTTTTCTATTTATAGTAAGTTTATATTTAGTAAGAACTAGTTTAATTAATAGAACTAGTTGAACATGTCATATTTGTTGTTATTTTTTTAGTTTAAGCAATTTTTCGGGATGTATTAGTGATAACTTATAGGGTTTTTATTTTTGTAGAAATCAAGGAGCCCCTCCATCACCCCCACCATCGTCCCCATCACCGACCCCCTCCGACCTCGAGGTGAGACCAGCCGAATCTCCAGGTCAATATGAGTCCTATAAGATATGATGTAGATAAAAACATGTATATCTTGTGTTGCTCAAATAGGATATGTGGTTGCCAGAGTGGCCGGTCATGTTCAGGTTACACCTCAGAGTGGCCTATGTTTTGCCGAAGTGTTGATTAATTTCCGTTCCGGCAAATTTCAGGCGCTCGATATGTCCTTTTTTAGCAAAGGTCATGCCGGATTTTCCATGAATTCTGGCATGACTTGTGCTAGAATATGTAGGAAATATCGAGTGGCCTGGATTTTCTCGAAAAAATAATTAAACGACATTTAGATAGACCGATAGTCAACCCATGATGAATAATGATGATCTAATTTAGGTTTTTTATTACATATATTTAATTGTACAAGTTTAATCTTTGAATTATGAACGTAGGAAATGTCGTACTCGGACGACGAAAGTCTCCCGGGGGAGTGCAGCTAGTGCCACGACGATCGAGGTCTGCGTGACAAGCCTCACCTGGACGAAGATCGGTGCTTCAGCATTAAGCTCGAGGAGACCTTCGATGTTGAAACGGTACACAATGACGAAAAGAGTTTTTTTCATAATTAAGCACGACTTCAACTATTTCAACGTCTAATTTTCACCTTTTACAATTCGACTAGATTATCCCATGCCATGCAAGACGCTATGTCTTGGAGAGGATGGGTTTTGAAGACCATGAAAATTTTGAAACAAAAAAAATACACCTAAGTACCTATCATGATATGGATTTTGAAGTAAATCTGTACAATTCTCAGAGCGTAACCCATTTTGGTTGCCAAAATTGGGAAGCACTTTGCAAGATGTATGGTTTTTATGAGGATATGATTGTCACCATGGATCTTGGTGATCTTGACATCGAGCAAGACAATATGGACATTTTGGGTCCTTGTTGATACGCTTCCGATTCTCCCGATATGTGAGTTTCTCAAACATAGTTATTAACTGATTTATATTGTTTATTTCAAAATAGTTGACAACTTATTTCCATTGGTAGCTTATTTTCATTCTTCAAAGAATGTGCGGAAGATGGTAGACAAAACCCACTACATCGATGGCTCCGAATTAACTTATAAGGAGAAAAATCATCTGATCGCATTTTGTACTGATCTTGAGAATTACAATACCTATTATCGAACTCCTCCAAATTATGGTGAATACATGCCACTAGTGCACGTGTTGAACCGGTAACTTCTATGGAGATACCTGGTAAGATTTTTTACTATTACGACATCCGTGCATCTTTTGCATACTTCTAAAACTAGTACATCATTGCTAACTATGAAGTTATTACTATGTTTTTCAACAGAAAATCGATGGATTGTGTGCCTCATCCGATGTATCAGAATGGTCGCCTTGATGTTCTGAACATACAGCCAGGTCATCCTACGGATCTCACCTGTGCATATCGGATTTCTAAAACCGGTGAACACATGCTAATCAAAGAATGGAAAAAAAATGTTTGGACAGTCGTAAGGAGGTTTCTTGGAAGCAACATTAAGCGAAAGGCAAGAATTGGAGATAGGATAATATCCATTCTCCATAATGGAGAGTCAGGGGCTATCTTATTTTACCTTCAAGAATATAGTAGGTCCTATGAGGTACAATATGTTTATTATGTGGTACAATGTGTTAGAGTTGATGATGAGGAGTAGTTGTGATTATGACTAGTGACCAACTTGCTATGTGATGTCTCATTGATGAAAACGATGATCATGAGGAGGTTTTATATGACAATGACGTAATATGATGATAAGTTGTTAATGATATGATGATGATGATATTTATTATATTATTGGGTGAAAGAACCGCGGATTAGTTTCAAGTGTATGTACATCCACTTGAAACTAGTCCACGGTTCTTTCACCCTATGATGTAATAACTCATTATGATGTAAAAACAATCTCTAAATTGCTGTTGTATGAAAACTTGTATAAAGGTGTATGAATACAACATGAAATAAAAGTAAAATACGAAATAATAGTAGTAGCGCGGGCTGAGAGAAGCACTACTAGTAATTACCAGTAGCGCTCTTTGATGAAAGCACTACTACTAAGTCGATATAGCAGTAGCGTGGGTTAACAGACACTACCGCTAACCTTTAGCTGTAGCGACTTACTAGTAGCGCAGTACCCAGCGCTACTGATAGGCATTATACCCGCGCAACTGCTAGGGTTTTCCCTAGTAGTGGGGGGAACGTATGAGAGACACGAGGCAAGGACACATAAAGGAGGAGATTGAAGGTGCGTCTGTATGTTGTAGGCAGACATCGCTGGAGAGGTTTATCGATCGTTGTGTGTCGGAAGGGAGTTGTGGAGACTGTGGGAGAACGACCTAAAGAAAAAAAATGAATGTGCACGATGGATAGAATGCTGAGGGAGGGGGAGGGCGACGAGGGCGTGTGGATGCACGAAAGAAATTTAGTGGTAGCTACAAAGGTTAGAGGATTGTGTGGGTGTAAGAGACTAACAAAGATCATAATTTGATATGAAAGTGGATTCATATATTTGAATAGGAGATCATAGTGTTTTAAAAATATGCATGCATGAATATAGCGGTGATACGCGTGTTGTGGTTTTGCACATGTTATAACATAATGTGATAATGCATGGCGTTTGCAACTCACAGCTAAATGTCGAACAATCTAAACCATACTATACATCGAACAATCTAAACCATACTATACATCGAACAATCTGACATTTTATTTGAATTTGTGATAAATGTGTGGCGTTTGCAGCTTACAACTAAATATTGAACAATCGAAACAATACTATATATCAAACATTCTCACATTTTGTTTGAATTTTTGGTAATGTGTGGTGTTTGCAACTCACGTCTAAATATTTGTAGGCGTAGGGGCGGGGCACCATACATAATGTGATAAACACATTATACATATGAGACATGGTTTATATTATGAAGATCTAGCTAGAGCTTGAAATGTACTGTGATTTGAAATCAACATAAAGTGGATTCCAAAAATCGAGTTCGAGTTCATATAGTACACATAGTTCATATGTAACTCGAGACTAATCATGTGGTGTGCTGTGAAGATAATACACAAATGATGGTTTAACTTGACAATAATGATGATTGTAGACCTTATTAAAATAGAGAAACGAATTCAAATGCTTTGACTTCACAACAATCATAATTGTAGATCTTATTCAAATAGAGAAACGAATTCAAATTTAGTTCATATAGAAGCGGTAGTATATACGTTTGGAATGCACTAAAACGTTCATTTGAGTAGTAGGTTGCATGCATTATACACGTAGCGAAATATTTTAATTGAACATAACATGAATTCAAAGTTTTGAAGGACATTTGTAGTGCGAATTGATTTGATGCGATTACACGTTAGGCTTGTCCGGAAATTTCAACCTGCGCCTTGTTAGCCCGAAATATTTAAGATACATCTTTGTCTCGTTGTGCTCCGACAACACCCTCCATCTCAACACGCACCTTGCTAATCCAAAATTACAACGCGCGCGAAAACTCCCACCTCCTGTGAAATCCCGACACGCGAAATGCCCGTGATACCCCTGAACCGAAAGAACCGTCTCAAATCGGTGGGGGTACTTTCGTAACTTACCCCACACTTCGGGCAAGCGCGTCCCTAAGCCATGGTTCCCCACTCCCATCCCATCCGCCCACCCATTCGTACACCGAGGCCAGGAAGACCCGCGAAGCCCCACACCCTCCTTCGTCCGCCACCCAACCGGAGCCTCTTCCCCGATGATATCATCCACAGCAACACCTCGACGTCCCTCATCCACCGTACCGGATGAGGATCCGTCGTTGATCTGGTCGTCCCGCCGGTTCAGCCACCCCGTCCTCCACCACCAAGGAGCTGCCCCGATGTTCCCCTCGTCTTTCGCGCCACCTCCATTCCCACACCGCCGTCTTCACCTGCACCACCGGAAGAGCATCATCATCACCGTTTCCTCAGATTAAGCTGCGGCCTAATCGGCGCCACCAAAGAGGTTGTACACTAATCGCTGCATTTTCTTCTTGATTCGATGTCACGGTGCTGCCGGCGCTCGGTCCCGAGCCGACACGGCGTAGCTCCATCCACGGCGGCGACGTCCACATCAGTAGGAGCTTCTGCTGCTTTAGCTCTCACTCGCGCTGCTGCTCTGCTCTTGCTCTCGGTCCCCTACCTTGTCTGCTCTTTCTCTTGCTCTTGCTCTTTCTCTTGCTCTTGCTGCTGCTCTCGCTCTTGCTCTTGCTTGCAATGCTGCTCCCATTTAGCTACACTACAGTCGACTGAATCAATTTTGGGTCAGTCGATTTTCAGGGGGTGGGGGCTCGCCAGAGTTAAGGAAGAACCAGCCGCAGCAGGGAGGGAGGCTCCCCGGAGAGGTACCCCACTATCTATCTTAGGGTTCAGGGCGGGGGTGGTGGTCGCCGGCGGTGGTGGGGCGGTGGCGTGGGGATCGCTGGAGAAAAAGCTCGGCACGGGGGGGCCTAGAGGGATGGCTGGGGCGCGGTGGACCGGCGGTGGGGAGTGATTTTGGGGCGGGCGGGGCTGCGCACCACCGGCCGCAGGCCGCGGGGGGCGGCTGTTTGGCCGGTGGTGGCTGGCGGCTCAGGGGGTGGAGGTTGAATATGAATTGCAGGCCATTGATTTCGTATCCAACGGCTGCAAAATCGACTGACCAGAGATGAAAAAGTTAGTCGACTAACGTGTAGCCTCACCTCTAGTGCGTTCAGTTTCGTCAGTAAAATTCAGTTTCGACACCAAAATTCAGTTTCGGCAGTTAAGTTCAGTTTCGACAGTTAAATTCAGTTTCGACAGTTAAGTTTAGAGATGAGCGCTGATGTATCTTACATCTAGCACTTTGTGGTTATGTATTTTACGTCATCTATTGTTGATGCTATTAGAATTCCACTCAGGTTAACCTTCTCTCTCTTGTCCTGCTTCAGCCTCGGCGTTGTACAACTCACCGGAGCTGCTCCAACGACGAAACCCTCCATCACAATGGAGAAGTACCTCGGGCTCCATCTCTCCAGACGCCTAAGATCTTCTTCCCCTCCTCCGACAACCAAGTCGGCCGGAGCATCCTCACCGACCAACCTAATCACGCTAAGATCGACATGGCTTCGCCAAAGAGGTTGTACACTTGTTGCATCTCTTTTTTACTGTACATGTTATATATATTGTCCACTAAGCACACGGAGTAACGGGAAAAACGATTATTTCATCCATAGTTAAAAAAGGCGCGCCTAAGCGAGTGCTTAAGCACGCCTAGGCTCTAGGCGTTGGCAAAATGCATTGCACATAACTATGCTTAATCTATGCATAACTGTGCATAAGCATGCGCTTTGGTCAGTAAAGCGCAAGGCGGTGGCAAAACGCACAATTAACGCCTAGCGCTTTTTTGAACTATGATTTTATCCTACTATATGACAAGCCGTGAGGTACCAGGCAACTTAGCTATCCGTGATGGCTTGAACGCCATCATTATTTATCTCTGCGCGTTTGAGCTATGCATTTGTCGATGGCCCTAGGAGCTGAGCTAGTAGGGCAGTGGCCTGGGTCCAAAGTAATGGAAGTAGCACAAAAACATTTTTTAGTGTAGGCTTTTCCTTGCTCAAGCCTTCCTACTATAATCCCAGTGCTTGAAAGGAAAAATGAATGAAAAACATAGGAATTGGAAAGTTTCCTATGGTACTACTTTTCATGAATATGGTGCAAAGGAATGGAGCAAAGGAAAACTGTAGGATTTGTTCCTTTAGTGTCTCCTTCAAAGAAAAACCATAGGAATTTTAATTTCCACTTGTCCTCCTTTTCAAATTCCTATTCATGAAGCACAAGACTAAGAGATAGTAGCATAAAAGCATTATAACCGTACATTTTCTTGTGGTTTGACTTAAACTCACCATGCTTCTTTGCATCCTGTGATCTTCCAATTCTTGTGAACCAAACACCTAGATTGGCAGAAATCCTGTGTTTTTAAATTCTCTCTTTTGCATGTACATTCATATCCTATTCCTGTCTATTTCCTATCCCTGCATTGTTAGAATCCTCAAATTCAAACAAGCCCTTAAACAATTACTTCTGTTACAGATATGTGTCAAAGGAAACCTTGTGTGGTTTGTCCTGCTCCTGCGGTGTTGTGTTCCAACCCAGCTCAGCTGCTCCAACGACGGAAGGGTTCACCACAACAGGGATCCGCTCTCCAGGCTGTTTTTCGCTACCTCAGATCTTCTTCCCCTCCGCTGGCAGCCATGACAACTGCATTACCATCGTCAGCTGAGCAGATGACCTTGAGGACTACACGGGTCCGCAGGAGAGGTCGCACTCTTCCGTGTCAGCTTACGTTATGCATCGCTTAATATGATGACATGCTACTTTATCATCGTGTTTACCTATTAGACTCCGAGTCAGGTCCAAACTTATGCTGAAACTTGAGTTTTTAAATGGTTGTGGGGTACATATTGCGGCAGCAATCAGTACTATCTTTCTACTATCTGGTTAATCTCGGGTGTCTACTATGAGTTTCATGTTGGGTGCAAACAAACATTAAAGGAGCCATTATCTGTATTTTTTAACTAAAGCTATTATCTGCCTGCTATCATTGGTTTTGGGTCAATCCACGGTTTGCTACCAACACTCTAGATTTGTGCATGCACTCCTTACATAATCTCACTATGTTTTATTCCTATGCATGTCAGTTATTCATATGTGTGGCAATAAAATTTCATGCAGACGTCGCTCCATGGTGGGCGCAAAGGCAGCCCCCCCTCCACCCATTTCAGATTGTAATCAAGAGGAAGATAACTGCATTACGAGGGGATTCGAGCGAAGACCATTCCTATTTACCCCATGAGGTCTTCGCTCTAACTTGGCATGTTGATGTTGGTAATATCATGCATATGGTGCCTTGCATTGCTTACTCTGTATACATCAAAGATGTCATCTGCTTAGTTTAGACATGTGTTGTGTCAATGCCATCTGTTTAGTTTCTTTATCGTATATGTGAAACATGCAATGCCATCTTGTTTAGCCAGGCATCATATATGTGAATTTTGCAATGCCATCCTGGTTAGCCAGTCATCTTATATGTGAATTATATCATGACATCATTTTTTATTACGTGTTAAATTTTTCAACAATTTTAGTACATTCAATTAGTCTTCGTATGCATCAGCCATTCGGCACGGTCATGGAAAAATCTGGAGTGGAAACAAGGTCTTCAGAGCAGACAATGCTATCTGACGAAGCGCTTGTCTTGCTGATTCTGAGATAGCTCCTCAGAGGAGGATTCGGAGACAGATGACCAGTCCTATTCCCCCCTGAGGTGCATGCTGTAACTTGGCAGGGTTATGTTGCTCATATCATGCGTATGGTATCATGCATTGCTATGTCATTTGCTTAGTTTAGACATGCTTTGTGTGAATGCCACCTGTTTAGTGTCTAATTACCATATATGTGAATTATGCAATGTCATCTTGTTGCAAGACATTATATATGTGAATTATGCAATGCTATCTTTTTGCAAGGCATTATATATGTGAATTATGCAATGCCATGCTGTTTAGCCAAGCATCATATATGTGAATTATATCATGCCTCCTTTTTTTGTATTTCTCATTGCTTTTGTCGACAATGTTTGTATATTCAACTGCTCTTCCTGTGCATCAGCCATTTGAATTGGTGATGGAGAAATCTAGAGTGAAAACAAGGTCTTCAGAGCAGACAATGCTACCTGCTGAAACAGATATCTTGCTGGTTACAGATAGCTCTTCAAAGGAGGATTCAGAGGCAGATGACCAGTCCTATTATCCCCCTGAGGTGTATGCTCAAACTTGGTAGGGTTATATTACTTATGTTGTATTGCAATGCTTAGTTTTTACATCATATACACGATATTGAATGCCATCTCCATAGTTGACACATCATACATGCGATTGCCCTCTGCTCACTTCCTTAGTATATAAGTCATATATTTGAATTATATCATGCCATGATGTTTACATAGACAACATGTATATGAATTATGGCATGCCAACTCATTTCCTAAAGACATAATATTTTTATATCATCTCATCTTGTTTACATAGTCATCATATTTTGAATTATGTCATTCTATCCGTGAATTATATCATGCCATCATGTTTCCATCGACGGCATGTTTGTGATTTATGGCATGCCAACCACTTTAATAGACACATCGTATAGTTATATCATGTCATCCTGTTTACATAGTCATCATATTTTGAAGTATTTCATTCTATCTTGTTTAGTTAGCCATCATACATGTGAAATTGTGTCATGCTATCCTGTTTAATTAGCCATCATATATGTGAATTTATGTCCTGCTATTCTGTTTGTTTAGACCACATAAATGTGAATTATTTCATGCCCTGTTTTTTTCCCTACTATCCATTGCACCTGTCTATCTTACAATGTCTGTACATTCAATTACTCTTCTTGTTTATGAGCCATTTCAATTAGAGGGGGTGATGGAAGTATCTGTGGGAGTAAAAACACGGTCTTCAGAAAAGATCGTGCTACCTGTCGATGGAGATAGAACCACGATTGTACTTGCCCAAGAACCAGCCCCACCACACATAACCCAGAATCACGCAAATTGTACCCCTACCTAGTTGGACAGAGAACCAGCTACACCCCTATTAACCCCAACCCCAGTAGATAGTAACCCAGTTCCCGTTGACATAGCACCGTCTCCACCACAGAGCACCCAAACACGAGCAGTTAGTAAGGCAACTGCGGTGCCCAAAGCACGAGGACCACCACTCCGAACCCCAAGTCAACGCTTAAAGCAGAAGAAGAATTGTTCTCAGGTCAGGTTCCATAGCTATGGTTCATACTACTTTGCTCTTGCATCACTGTATTTACTCATACCGACTAATTTCAAATTTGAAGGATGCAACTGAAACTCCAATGGTGCAACAGGTATGTTTTAAACCTGTTTCTTTAACGTGTTTTCTGTTGTAACTTTCTCCATGTTGATTTCAGTTTCAATTGAATAAACAGTTATGTTCTCATGCCATGCACATTACAAGTGTTGTTATTGCTGTGTAGTTTCCTACACTTATATTTTTTTCTATGCTGCTTTGTCTTAAATAGATATGATTTGAACTGTATCTATCTTGATTTGGCAACATAAACTAGAATGATATAGACCATAGAGTGACCATACTACATAGATATATGTTTGTTTCATGATGTTATCCTGCCCACCTTACTACTGAACTGGTTTACCAAAATGATTTTCATATACTACATTGTAAACATGTGATGTGTTTGTTTGTTTCTCTTTTAGAACGCGGATAAACTATTGGAGAAGAGTACCCCATTATGCAATGGTAAAGGAAGTAATGCAGATAAGGTTCAAGATAGTGAGACATCCCTGTTGGTCTCCAAGAAAGCTGATAATAACTATACTGAAGACACTGAGACAACCCAAAAGTCCTGTCTTGATGTAGTGTTCGAGATTCTTGGCTACTACTTGGGCACCAGCTCTTTGAACTTCATTGCTGAATCAGTTCGGCTTCTTGAGTCTCAACTTCAAGTTGAAAGACATCGATCAGATGTTATGCGACAGGAAGCAGAATGACTGAGGAAGTCCACGCAGAATTTAGATGCATACTTTCTGGTGCAACAGCAAGTGCTGGAGGATTTAAGCGCCAAACAAGAGAAAGTTAATAAGCTTGCTAGTGGCCGCAATAACCTATTTTTTAAAAATAGGCCACAATAACCATGGGCTACATATTTACTGTAGTTAACATGGGCCTCCTACGGGCTGTAGAAACAATTGGCCTTCTATGGGGCGTAGAAACAGTGGGCCTTATATGGGCCATAGACACAATGGGCCTTCTACGGGCCATATCATCAATGGGCCTTCTCCGGGCCGTATGATCTGTTGGCCAAACATGGGCCAATAACAGACCACATTATGGCCGTAAATGGGCTAGAGTTGAAATCGTCCGTTCATGGGCCGACCATAACGGGTCGTCGTTAATCGGCCGTATTTGATGATGCTATGAAAACAGCCCAACGTATTAACGGGCCACAAATGGGCCGACGGTAACCACGGGCTGAATTTGGCCCACAAGCAGAAAATGATAGTAATGGGCCGTATGTAAATGAATGCTGGAAATGAGCCCAACAATAAATGGGCCCTGAGAAGGCCGAAAGATAACATGGGCTGGAAACGGCCCAACGGAATAATGGGCTGTTAATGGGTATAAAGTGATACACTGTTCATTACGGGCCAGTTTCACCACATGCCGTTAATGGGCCGAGAGTTACTAAGGGCCTCATATGGGCTGAAAGACGTCATGGGCCATATATGGGGCGGAAGTTAAAACAGGCTAGAATTATATTGTACAGCCCAGATGACGCTACTGGGCCTAATTCGGATAGGCCGTAATGGGCCCTGGGTTAGCGGACTGTAAATGGGCTATATGCGAACATGCCGTTAGGAGGCTTGCCGTGGGGCGGCCCACCACCTTTTGACCAAGTCAAACAGTCCGGCCTTTTCACAGGAATGGGCCTCTGTTGGGCAGTGACACGTATCGACGTATCATAGGCGCTTTGGGTCCAATGAGTGGATGAAATTTGTCCCAACGGTGAGCTGAAACGTGTTTCCTCCAGCCAATGATGATTTTACACGTGGAAAATCCCCATTGGTCGGGTTGTTAACGGGTTATCGGATCCAAAACCAGACCCAATAGCTTAACGCGTTTCGTTACGGTGGATGCCACGTGTCGATCACCCTTGACGAAAGCACTTCTGTGACGCGTGATTTATCGTCATGGAAGTGGACACTTCCGTGATGATAATTTTGGTAATGTCATGGAACACTTCTACAACAGCACAGGTATGACTATCTTGATTCTGTCATAAAATTGTCATGGATGTACATGCATGACAGAAAACGCGACCTACTATGACAAACACGTATCATCATGGAAGTGTATTTTTTTGTAGTGTTATCCCTAGCCCATCATGCTCAAACATTGATCCATTCTTGAAACACACTCGAATATTAACTACACCCAATACTTGAGCACGATCATAATGCCGCCTAGTTGGTGCTTTTTATGAGAGAAGATGGAGACTCAAAGTAAAAATAAAAATTGCATAAAGTAAAAGAAATGCCCTTCGCAGAGGGAAGTAGGGATTTGTAGAGGTGCCAGAGCTCAAAGCAAAAAAAAAGATAAAAACATTTTGGGAGGTGTATCCATCCCGCCAATGAAAACGACTCAGAGCTACGAACACTTTCCATGCTAGATATTCCATAGGCGGTTCCCAAAGAGAAAATAAAGTTTATTCCTTTTTCCACCATTCTTTCACTTTCCATGGCTAGCCGTATCCACGGGTGCCCTCCATACCAACACTTTCCAAGGAATTTATTATTTGACAACATAAAGTAAATTCATTTTTGCATTTCGGGACTGGGCATCCCTAAAACCTTTGCCTTACTCTCGTGCAATGAAAAGTGAATAAACACTCATCTTGAGAATAACACATCTAGCATGGAAAATATTAGCCACCCGTTACCGTTCCCCGAGAGAAACAAACACACAAAAGAGAAGTTTATTTTAAAAATTAGAGATGGCACATGCAAATTTGCTTAGAATGGCAAAATAATACAACATATAGGTAGATATAGTGGACTCGTGTGGCAAAACTGGTTTAATGGATTTTGGATGCACAAGTTGAGGTCATACTTGGTGCAAAATGAAGGCTAGCAAAAAGATTGAGAAGCGACCAACCAAGAAACGAATAATCTCATAAGCATGCATTAAGCATAATTAACACCGAATAATGCACCACAAGTAGGATATAATTTTCATTGCATGATTATTGACTTTCATGCATGCATAGGGAATCACAAACCTTAACACCAACATTCTTACTAAAGAATGATTACTCATCAACATAACTCATATATCACATCATCATATCTCAAAATTATTACTCCGGATCAAGTTTATTTTGTCCAATGATCTTCATGACATTTTCTTTTTCTTTATCCTTCTTGGATATCTATCACTTTGGAACTAATTTTCATGTGTTGCTTTTCATAAGCTCAAACAAATATAAGTGAATATCATGAGCATAACAAATTTTTCTTTCTCTCAAAATAATTTAAGTGAAGCAAGAGAGAATTTATTCAATATTTTACTAACTCTCAAATAAATCTAAGTGAAGAAAGAGAGCATTTCTTCAAAAATAACAAAGCACACCGTGCTAAAAAAGATATAAGTGAAGCACTAGAGCAAGTCCTAGATCATAAAAGATTAAGTGAAGCATATAGAGCAATTCTAACAAGTCATGATATAATTTTAGCTCTCTCAAATAGGTGTGTCCAACAAGGATTGATGACTTAATACAAAAAATAAAAACAAGAAAAGACACATATAAAACAAGACGCTCCAAGAAAAACACATATCATGTGATAAATAAAAATATATCCTCCACTAAAATACCGACAGTTGTTGGAAGAAAGCGGGGATGCCACACGGGGGAGTCCCCAAGCTTAGTTGGTTGCTCATTCTTGGACAATAGCTTGGGATGCCGGGGCATACCCAAGCTTAGGCTCTTACATCCTTCCTTCATCCATCGGAAGATAACCCCAAAACTTGAAAACTTTAATCACACAAAACTCAACAAAACCTTCGTGGGATCCGTTAGTGTAAGAAAAATAAATCACTACTATAAGTGTTGTATAAAACCAATTCATATTTTGTTTTTTATTATATCTACTGTATTCCAAATTTTCTATGGCAAAAACTCATTAAAGAAAACCGTAGAGCCATCAAAATAAGCACACAACACAAAGAAAACAGAATCAGTCAAAACAGAACAGTCTGTAGTAATATGGTTTGTTTGAATACTTCTGGAAATCCAAAAATTCTAAAAAAATAGGACGACCAGGGTAATTTGTATATTAATATTCTGCAAAAGAATTAAGGCAAAACCTATTTTTTGTGATTTATGAAAATTATTTTTTTGAGTGCAAAGTGTCGGTGTACAAAAGTAGGGGCCTTTATGTACCCCTTTACTTATGCACGGGCAGTCGTAGCCGCACCTGCGGTCGGGCTTGGCAGGGCTGAGGAAGGGAAGATACAAGGCTGCTGAGGCAGCACTCAAGCCAGAAGCATGAAGAGAAAAGGGGCGAGGTGGATTCCTCGGGCAAGACCCTTGCCGGGGCGGCCTACACAGCCCCGGCAAGAGCCTTGTCGGGGTGACTCAACACTAGCAAGGCCGCCACCCTTGAGCCTGAGAGTCCGGACACCGTTGAAAAACATCAAGACCAAGGCTCAGGGGCGCCTGCGTGGTGGCATGCAGATCTTTCTGAAGACCAAAGGCCTGCAAATCTAGATGGGAACCAGAAGACGAAGACCCCCGGCAAGATCCTTGCCGGGGATAGACGAAGGCCCCCAGCAAGATCCTTGCCGGGACGGCCACAAGACACCTAGCAAGATCCTTGCCAGGGACGCCCATAAGACCCCGGAAAGACCCTTGCCGACCCTGGCAAACCATTGCCGGGGACATCTGCGGGGCCACAACCAGGCCCACACCTACCAAGGTTTCGCTGTCCCACGACCGTTCCGACGCGGCAACTAGCCTGCCGAACTAGGCACGCACCTACGTGGCAGCAAGCAACCCCTAGGCCAACCAGTCAAGCACCTGCGTGGTTGCATGCAGATCTTCGTGACGACCCTGCCACCGCACTTGCGCAGCAGCCAGCCAGCAAGCGTGGCGGTGCATGCCTCATCAGCTTGGACGTGCGTCGAAGCAAAGCGAGGCGGTGATGGACGGGACGAGCTTCGTTACCGTCCCCGATAAAGCAAGAGGACACGTAGGTGGTGCATTAAATGCGTTTGTCCCACGAGGTCAGGGATAGACTTGTACACTCTAGATGCTTTCCACCTCCTATGTGCCACTGTGGCGACCCCTTTTGACATATAAAAGGAGGCCCGAGGCGTACTGAGGAAGGATTCAGACTTTTTGGACTGGGCATGCACCGCAGCTAGTTCAAAAACTCAAGAACACCAAATACACACAAAAGCAGGTCTAGGGAATTACACATTGTTTGCAGCCCGAACCTGGGTAAATATCCCCGAGTTGATCTTCTAGACCCGCTCTTTGCACAGCCCCGCGCCCCACCAACCGTAGTAGGGATTCCCTGTAATCCCATAGGTGTCGTTCACGAGCCCCGACATCTTTGGCGCGCCAGGTAGGGGGCACAAGCTATGAAAATCCGGTTTTGAAGCCAACGCATCGGCTCCCTCATCGGGATGGCTCGAGAGAAGAAGGCGACTGTCGGTGTCAAAACCGGCGGATCTCGGGTAGGGGGTCCCGATCTGTGCGTTTTAGGCTGATGGTAACAGGAAGCAAGGGACACAATGTTTACCCAGGTTCAGGCCCTCTCGATGGAGGAAAAACCCTACTTCCTGCTTGATTAATATTGAAGATATGAGTAGTACAAGAGTAGATCTACCACGAGATCGTAGAGGCTAAACCCTAAGAGCTGGCCTATGATGGTATGATTGTAATTTTGATCGGCCTTCTAAGGACCATCCTCTCCGGTTTATATAGACACCGGAGAGGGCTAGGGTTTACATGGAGTCGGTTACAAGGAAGGAAATATATTATCCAGATCGCCAAGCTTGTCTTCCACGCAAAGGAGAGTCCCATCCGGACACGGGATGGAGTCTGGAGTCTTGTATCTTCACGCTTCAATAGTCGGGACGATGTATATAGTCCGGCTGCCCGGATACCCCCTAATCCAGGACTCCCTCAATAGCCCCTGAACCAGGCTTCAATGACGATGAGTCCGGCACGTAGTCTTGTCTTCGGCATTGCAAGGCGGGTTTTTCTCCGAATACTCCATAGTAAATATCGAACACTTAAACCATGTCCGGATCTGCAAAATGATCTTCACATACCACCGTAGAGAGAATGATATTTCATAAATGCAATCTGCTGACAACTTATTAGACAACGTGACATGTCCTTACGGTCGGGTCATTATTCGAACCGTTTTCCCACAACCGGCCACAGCGCATATTGCGAGGCGGTTTCCCTGACACGTCTTGTCAAAGCAGAGATCGTGTCCCCTTATCACAGGATTCTCATCAATACGGGTATGGGTAATCCCATCGCGCCATCAATCTTGGCGCTTGGGAAGCAAGCGATCCTCAACGGGTAAGTGGGGAGGCGCACCGCTTTTGTCGCCTCTATAAAGGGATAAGAGTTCCCCATTTTTACCCACGCCTTCTTCCTCCCTTGCTCGCCCCTGCCCCCTCGAGCTCCAGCGCCCTAGCCCAAGTTTTCTCCGCACAGCTAAACATGTCCGGAGCAGGAAGCAAGTGGGTGGCTTCCACTGTGAAGGAGAAGCATATCGCGAATCTTTGGGCGGCCGGATACTTGGCCACAGACATAGCGCACCGGCTACCGGACGACGGGCAGGTCATTCCAACTCCGCTACCCCATGAGAGGGTCGTGTTTGTCGCCCACTTCATCCATGGATTGGGATTTCCACTTCATCCCTTCGTCCGCGGGCTCATGTTCTACTACGGGCTAGATTTCCATGATCTAGCCCCCAATTTCGTCCTCAAAATCTCGGTGTTCATCGTCGTATGCGAGTCCTTCCTCCGCATCAAGCCTCACTTTGGCTTGTGGCTGCAAATCTTCTGCGTGAAGCCGAAGATCGTGAGCGGCCAGCAAGCGGAGTGCGGAGGGGCCATGGTGGGCAAGATGCCTAACCTCACCTGGCTTGACGGCTCCTTTGCGGAGACCGTGTAAGGGTGGCAATCGGGGTGGTTCTACATCACTGAACCGCGCGGCGCCAACTGGGCGGCGGCCCCCGAATTCCGATCCAGAACCCCTACGCGGCTCACCTCCTGGGAAAGGAAGAGCCTGACCTGGGGCGAACCTTCAGAGCTGACCGGCTCCAAAACTGCATCAAAAATATGAAGGACAAGAACATCAAGCTTGTCAACGTGGTCCAGGTCATGCTCATCCACCGGATTCTCCCGTGCCAAAGACGGGTATTTAATCTATGGGAGTACGTCCCGGCCGAACACCAGACGCTTCGAAAGCTCTACAACATGACGCACAAAGGCACATGGAAGGTGCTGTTCAAGGCCTCCGAAGTACCTCCCCCCACATCCGAGGACAGTTTTATGGCTACCACCGGATTCAGTTCTTCCTAATATATTCATGGGGGAGTCTTAAGTCATTGTGTGTATTTAATAAGGATTATGTGAAGACAGCGGACCGGATTGACTGTCCGGCTCCGCTGCCAGAAGGCCCAGCTGATGCTCTCCTGACGGAGATCTTTGGTCCGGCGCCCTCTGTGGCACCAAGAAGAAGGCCGAAAAGAAGGCCCCGGGGACCAGGAAGGGTCTCCGCCGTAAGGTTGTACCGGAAGCCTCGTCCGAAGACGATGAGGCAAGCTCCTCCCCCGAAGGGGAGGGAGAAGAAGAAGGGGCAGCCCCATCCGGAGAGGATGGGGGGCCTGAGAAGGCAGACCAAGGGGCCGGGAAAGGCCCCCAGCGCAAGGCCGTCATACCCACGTCGTCCAAAGACAACAAGACAGATTCCTCCCGCGGAGCCGGGGGAAAACATGAAGAAGTTCTCCCTCCCTGCAATGGGGGGGAATAAGAGGAAAGCCGCCCTAGAAGGGCAGGCCAGGGCGTCTAAGAAGGGAAAGGCGTCCCTTCCAGACTACTCCACCACGGCCGCTCACAGTGATGAAGAGTGGCTGCCCAGGGGGAAGCCCCTAGCGAGATCGTGAGTCTCCGCACACCATTGTACTTTAGCGAGACTTTTTTTCATAGTCTTGTTATAACGCCGAACATATACGCAGTCCAGCCAGGGTCCATCCCGAGGTATCGTCTTCGGATGGGTCCTTGAGTGCTTCAGCGATGAACTCGCTCCCGACGGCCACTACTCCTCAGCCTGCGGATGACACGGAGGTGTTGTCCCAAAGGTTCCCAGAGCGGGGGGAGGTGACTCTGGAGGCGCCCCAAGGCGGAATTCCAGACGTCGGACACGCGGGGTTCAAGATCCCCGCGGATCGTGTTGATGAGAGCCGCGGTAAGCCGGGCTCTCAGCCGAATACTGTTCTGGAACCTCGAATGGTTCCGGACTTAGGCGGGCAGCCCCTCGTTAGGGAGGGCGAGCCGTCCGTGCCGAAGACTTCCGTTACGCCCGAGGCGTCGGATTGTCTGCTGGAAGCGCTTCGCGGCGCTTCCATGGATGAAGAGCACCGTACTCTTATGAGTGCGGTGATTCAGAAGGTTCTGTCCGCCAGAAGCGGGCTAACCGAAGCCTGCACCAGCCTCCTAACAGGCTTTGAGGTAAGTAGGGAATATGTAAAATTACCACCCGATAGGTAGTAGCCCCTGATACTCTGTTCGGTGTTCGGAAGGAAAAGCCGAACAGAGGGTCAATTATAATCCGCAAGAGCCTAATAGTAAGTATGTATTTTGAATAAGCAGGCTGTGCTGCTTGCCACTGCTATTCGCACAGCCGAGGTCGCCGGACTAAAGCGGGACCTGAAGCAGGCGCAGGGGGAGCTCGACCTCACAAAGAGGCAGCTCGAAGAGAACAAAGGTGAGTGATTCCCCGCTCTCATGTAATGAAGGATAGATAAAATTGGTTATTCTAACGACGGTCGTGGATCAGGTAACAGGGGCCACCATCGAAGTGGCGTCTCTGAAGAAAGCGCTGTCCGAGGCCGAAAACAAGGCGGCCTTGGAATGCAAGGAGCGCGAAAATCAAGATGCTAGAGTGGGAGAGGTACAGCAAGAGCTCCATGAGCTCGGCAAGAAGTTCGAGTCCATGGAGCAGGAGCTTAAGATGGAAGAGGCCGAGCTTGCGAAGGCCCTTGCAAGTATGAAAGACACCAAGGCCGAAGCCGACAAGGCACGATGAGGAAATCCAGTGCCCGAAGATAGCGGCGGGTAAGACATTCTTTATGCAAAGCAAACATGTGGAGGAGGCTGCTTTTACTTCCCGAATTCGGAGCTCTCCGGGGCATTCGCAGATCTGCCACGCAGCGCGTCTCGACGCCATGGAGTTCTACCGTGCCGAGGAGGGAGCTCCACGGAGAAGCTGTTACGTCCCAGTATGTTGGGGCCGAACAACCAATGCCTCTGAGTGACCAACTAAAGCAGTTGGTCGAACTCCACAGGGCGGCCGAAGTGGCTATGAAAGATTTCATAGTCCGGATGTGGCCTGGTGAGCCCCTGCCCACTAGCTACTTCGACCTGATCAAGCGGATGGTGAATGCCTGTCCGCGGCTTGAGGTTATCAAGCGATCCGTTTGCATTGAGGGTGCCCGCTGGGCCTTTGCCCGTGCGAAGGTGCATTGGGGCAAACTGGATGCGGAGAAGCTGGTGAAGGACGGGCCGCCGGAGGGCAAGGCGCATCGCTGTCCCGAGAAGTATTACGATGGTGTTATGAAGGGCGCTTGTCTCGTGGCCGATGAATGTACCTAGGACAAGATCTTTGAATAAATGTACCTCTGTCACTGTTGTAATATAAAGACGAAGTTGCTTGTGCTATGTAGAACTGTTTGATTTAGAATATTACCTTCTGTGCGGCTGTTTATAGAATTCTGAAAGTAGGCCAGTCGTCGGCTTCCACCCCCACGTAACTCGTACTGGGGTGTTCCTGGAAAAACCCGGATACTCTTTATCTAAATTTTTGGTCCCTTAAGGAGGTATCCAGCGCAGCGAACAAGGCAATCGGACTATGCGGCTTTATAACTTTCACTTAGCCATAGAAGTCTACAATTTTAAATTTTGGCGAAGCCCCTAGAATTCGGAGGGCCGAATTGGGGCGCTATATATGCCTAAATCGGACGAGGCCGATTCATCGCCTAAAGCGGAAAAAATCTTTAAGGATTTTTAGACCTCTCGAACAGCGACCAGCTCTCGCCGCATCATGCCGGTTAGTTTTCGGCTTTCTCTACTGAGGTGCTCGTCCGGAAGAACCGAGACACAATCGCAGTAGTTCTCCCTGCGCTACCTTAGCCGATATAACGGAACGTAAGGTACCAAAACAAGGGAGCCGGGAAAACCCAACTATTGACCCAAGACGTGATTCGGAGCTGATGCATATAGTGCTATAAGTTTGGAGTGCCACACTATTGAAAGTGTTCAGACTTGTTATGCCGTATTATGAGGTGTCATAAGAAGCCCCTGGCAAACTAGCCGTACCAAGGTGTACGGATGCAATATTAAATAAACATTTGCAAGAAATATGCGCAAATAGGAATAATAAGTTGACGCTATATATTGTTTCATATTGATGAATAATACGTTTAAGCGTATATTTACAACGGTAGCATTAAGCAGAAGTAAATAGGACTATTTAACATGTCCTATCCAAGGGGCAGGCTGCATGTAGGTATGTAAAACAGGTATAACGATCGTGAACAGATTCCACCTGGGTGTTTCCTTTTGTGCGCAGAGCCTGTTGCCTCCTTGGTTTTCTCTCCTATGTAAGTACGACAATCCGGCTCTTCTGAAGAGGTTGCTCTAAAGAAATGTCCTTAAAACTAAGGATGGGTTATGAAGGTATGTAGCGGTTATACCGCAATGTTGACTGAGTCATTGTTGCGCCTCCACCTATGCCCATGGTATTTTGAGTGCGTAATTGTGTACGCATGGCATGAATGCTGCTTTGATGGGGCTTGAGCGGAGGCCGGACTGCTAGTTGCGCTCTTGGCGTGCCTGATGATCATGTTGCGGGGTGCTCCGGACTCGTTTGAAGGTTCTCGAAGTTGTTGTCGCCGGATTGGTTTGTCGGAGGAGGTAGCATTGTACTTCTGCCGTGAGGGCTGCAGTATGCTCTTCTGTTCGGAGAGAGTGGTCCATGTTTCCTTTGACTGTTATGACCCCGCGTGATCCTGGCATCTTGAGCTTTAGGTATGCGTAGTGTGGTACCGCATTGAATCTAGCGAATGCGGTTCGTCCGAGCAGTGCATGGTAACCACTGCGGAAAGGGACGATATCGAAGATTAACTCCTCTCTTCGGAAGTTATTCGGAGATCCGAAGACCACTTCCAATGTTATAGAGCCCGTGCAACAGGCCTCTACTCGAGGAATCACACCTTTAAAGGTGGTTTTGGTGGGCTTGATCCTTGAAGGATCAATGCCCATTTTGCGGATTGTGTCCTGATAAAGCAGGTTCAGGATGCTGCCGCCGTCCATAAGGACTCGCGTGAGGTGGAATCCGTTGATGATTGGGTCTAGGACCAATGCGGCTGAGCTGCTGTGATAGATGCTAGTAGGGTGATCCCTACGATCAAAGGAGATCGGACAAGATGACCATGGGTTGAATTTGGGGGCGGCTGGCTCCATCGCATAGACGTCCCAAAGTGCTCGCTTCCGTTCCCGCTTGGGAATGTGAGTGGCGTAGATCATGTTGACCGTTTTCACCTGGGGGGGAAATTTCTTCTGTCCCCCCGTGTTCGGACGTCGGGGCTCTTTGTTGTCGTCGCTATGCATCCCCTTGTCCTTGTTTTCAGCGTTTATTTTGCCGGCTTGTTTGAACACCCAGCAGTCTCTGTTGGTGTGGTTGGCTGGCTTGTCCGGGGTGCCATGAATTTGACACGAGCGCTCCAGTATACGGTCCAGACTGGACGGTCCCTGATTGTTTCTTTTGAACGGCTTCTTCCACTGACCGGACTTGGATCCGCTGAATCCGGCGTTGACTGTCGTGTCTTCAGTGATGTCGCTTTTGTTCCGTCGCTTATGTATGTTACGCCTTGGCTTGCCGTTGTTGTCGCGGCCATCCGAGGTGCCAGAATGTGGCGTAGTGCCGCTGCAAGCCAACCAGCTCTCCTCGCCCACGCAAAAGCGGGTTATTAGTGTTGTGAGAGCTGCCATGGACTTGGGTTTTTCCTGGCCGAGGTGTCGGGCGAGTCACTCGTCACAGATATTATGCTTAAAAGCCACCAGGGCTTCAGCGTCCGGACAGTCGACTATTTGGTTCTTTTTTGTTAAGAACCGAGTCCACAATTTCCTGGCTGACTCTCCGGGCTGTTGAGTAATGTGGCTCAAGTCATCAGCGTCCGGTGGTCGCACATATGTGCCATGGAATTTGTCGAGGAATGCGTCTTCCAGGTTTTCCCAACTGCCAATGGAATTTTCTGGCAGGCTGTTTAGCAAGTGTCGGCCGGGTCCTTTGAGCTTAAGGGGTAGATACTTGATGGTGTGTAGATCATCTCCGCGGGCCATGTGAATGTGGAGAAGGAAATCTTCAATCCATACTGCGGGGTCTGTTGTGCCATCGTATGATTCGATGTTTACGGGTTTGAACCCTTCTGGGAATTCATGATCCATCACTTCGTCAGTGAAGCAGAGGGGGTGCGCGGCGCCTCTATGCCAGGCTATGTGGCTACACAGTTCGAATTGCTCTGGGTGGCTGTATTCGGCCCGGCCGGATTTGTTGATAGTGTGTCCGGCGTGACGGTCGTCGTCGCGCGTTTGGGCGCGCCCCCTTGATCCGTGGATCGATCTTGGCTGGTATTCGGGCTGATACGCCGTTTTATCCCGGCCACGACGTGGCGGTCAGCCGTGTGGTGCTCGAGTCCATATTCTTCGGCTGCCAGGACTTCATTCCATCTATCTGTGAGCAGGTCTTGATCAGCTTGAAGTTGCTGCTGCTTCTTTTTCAGGCTCCTTGCAGTGGCCATAAGCCGATGCTTGAAGCGCTCCTGCTCTACAGGATCCTCAAGCACGCCGAACTCGTCATCGCCGAGGCTAATCTCCTCTTTGGAGGTGGGCATGTAGTTTTCCTCCTCCAGATGTCCGTCTGTCGCCTGTTTGTCTGGGCTGACCTGCTCATCTTCCTGCTCGGCCTGCTCGAAGGCGGGCTGATCAGGGTTGTATTCCTCTTCGGCACCATCCGGATTGTTTTCGTCTCCTGGGCCGGTGTTACTGTGGCGGGGTTTGGGGCGGCGTCGACGACGCCCGTGCTTTGTTTTTCTCCCTGAGGGGTTATCCTCCATTGCCTCATCGCCATTGGTTTCCTTCGGAGTGTCCGCCATATATATATCATAGGAGGAGGTTCCTGTCCACCGCCCCGTGAGCGGTGGTTCATGTTCTTCTCCTGCATCGTCGTCCGTACCGTCGATGTCTTTGGAGTTGAAGTCAAGCATGTCAGTTAAATCATCGACCGTGGCAACGAAGTGGGTGGTGGGTGGGCAATGAATTCCTTCATCGCCTGCTTCCCACTCGAGCCGGACATAGTTCGGCCCAGAGCCTTCTGACAAAGAAAGAGACTTTAAAGAGTTCAGCATGTCGCCAAAGGGTGAGTACTGGCAGATATCCGCAGCGGTAAACTCCATTACCGGAGTCCAACCAGGCTCGGCGGGCTCGGGAGCGCGCGGACTGGAACCTACAACCGGATACGAGTCCGGGGGTCCGGAGTCATGAGCTTCTCTGAGGTGAGAGACCTGTGTTCGGCTCCACCGCCGATGAGTGTGCGGCCTGCGGGGCGGGGTCCATCCCTCCGTCCTTAGGCAACGCAGCCTGCTCCGGATTTAGGTCCGGGGCTACTGCAGGGGTGATATCCCGAGCATTGTCCGACAGCAGGTCTAAGCCGTGCTCATCGTGACTGTCCGGTGCTCCTGGCACAGGCCCGAATCCGTCGAAGATCAAGTCTCCGCGAATGTCGGCCATGTAGTTCAAGTTTCCGAACCTAACCTGGTGGCCAGGGGCATAGCTGTCGATCTGCTCCAGATGGCCAAGCGAATTGGCGCGTAGTACGAAGCCACCGAACACAAAGATCTGTTCGGGGAGAAAAGTCTCACCCTGGACCGTGCTGTCGATGATTGAAGGCGCCATCAAGCCTTGCAGCAACGACACAGAGGAACTCTCAATGAAAGCACCAATATCAGTGTCAAAACCGGCGGATCTCGGTTAGGGGGTCCCGATCTGTGCGTCTTAGGCTGATGGTAACAGGAAGCAAGGGAGACAATGTTTACCCAGGTTCGGGCCCTCTCGATGGAGGTAAAACCCTACTTCCTGGTTGATTAATATTGAAGATATGAGTAGTACAAGAGTAGATCTACCACGAGATCATAGAGGCTAAACCCTAAGAGCTGGCCTATGATGGTATGATTGTAATTGTGATCGGCCTTCTAAGGACCATCCTCTCCGGTTTATATAGACACCGGAGAGGGCTAGGGTTTACATGGAGTCGGTTACAAGGAAGGAAATATATTATCCGGATCGCCAAGCTTGTCTTCCACGCAAAGGAGAGTCCCATCCGGACACGGGACGGAGTCTGGAGTCTTGTATCTTCACGCTTCAATAGTCCGTACAATGTATATAGTCAGGCTGCCCGGATACCTCCTAATCCAGGACTCCCTCAGCGACGTCGATCAGCCACACTCTGGTGTTGTCCGCAGCCGCAACAACCATCCGTGTGGCGACAGAAAAGCTAAGTCACGCAAAACCTGATCAATTTCTCTTTTTTACAAGGTTATTCTCCTCAAAAGATCTTGCTCCTTGTATGGAAAACCTGCACGCAATGGAACCCTTCCGCTATTGGCAACGCCCTTGTTCTGTTTCGAGTCCGCTCAACAGTTCAAGTGGCTGCGCTGAGACCGGCAAGGTGGCTTGCCCGGCAGCAAGCGCCCCCCGGCAGGCTGCTAAGGATCCATTCCTCAAAGCACCATAGCACGGGTTTACACGCCAGGAAGCCTATCCAACTAAGCGTAGGGTGCGTACATACAAAGAATGATCAAACAGGAAGTTAGCACGCACTATTTCAGAATACTTCAAAGTTATATTACATCAATAGTTGCTGCGGTTCTAACTTAAGATAAAATTGTCTTGGTCATGAACTCGCAACAGCGATGAGAAACGGGGTGCCTAGTCCCGGCGCTGGACCTCCACCCTCTTGACTCCGTCGACGTAGCTGATGATGGGCTCGATACGCTCTTCGAGCACCGTGAGGTCCGCATCCTCCGGCTAGCTCTCCAGCGCGTTGGCGAAGTCGACGCTGGGGTTCCAGAACGCCACCTTGGTGAGCACCTTGGTCAGGGCGCCCCGACAGAGCCTCCGGGCCTCGTTGGCCAGATATGCTACTCGATTGGAGCGGAGCTGCTCTAGGGCATTGAGGATGCGCTCGGAGAACAAGGTCAGCCTGGCGTTGGGGCTTACATTTGCCTCCTGGGAGAACCTGACGTCCGGCATGCCCATGACGGCTAGCTGGGTGGTGAGCTTCCCCCGAAGACGACGAGGCGGTCGATCCAGAGGTTTACGTTGTTCAGTAGTGCTTGTGGGCGGCAGCGTCATCGCTCTGTAGCTGCCTCGCATCCTCCAGGGCCTTGTTTAGGGTCTCCTCATGGGCCCTGGACTCTTAAAGCATCCCCTCCAAGCCATCTAGTCTCAGCTTCAGATCGTTGATGGAGTTATTGGCCTCGGAGAGTAGCTTGGCCTCGTCAGAGATTGCGACCTGCAATATGCCAGAGTGCGGTTGGCCGTGTCCCTCTCCTCTGTCAGCTCTAAGATCACCTTTTCAGCCCATCCCGCTCCAGCTCCAGCTTCTCCACCTTGCTGGCGTGGTCCAGGGCTAGAGCATCAAGTGTGTCCTTGTGCTTCTGCTCCAGCTCCCGGGTCCGCTGCGTGACGATCTTCCCGATTTCCATGTCCTTTCCGCGGAGCGTGGTGGCAAGCGCATGCTCACGAGCAACAAGGTCTTCCTCACAGGTGTCGATGAGAGCACGCTCTGCTTTCTTTGGGCAACCGTCCTTAGCGGCCAGTTCCTTCGCCGCCTCCTGGGTCTTCTTGATATCGGCCTGCTTCAGGATGAGCTCTCGCTTGCGCTCATCCAGCTCACCCTGGGTAGTCCTCAGTTCCTCCCGGGCCTCGCCAACACAGACCTGCGTCTGAGGGACGCGCTCCTCAAAATCCGCCTCCGCCTTGTCCACCGCCGCCTGATAACCCACAAGTATAGGGGATCGCAACAGTTTTCGAGGGTAGAGTATTCAACCCAAATTTATTGATTCGGCACAAGGGAGCCAAAGAATATTCTCAAGTATTAGCAGCTGCGTTATCAATTCAACCACACCTGGATAACTTAATATCTGCAGCAAAGTATTTAGTAGCAAAGTAATATGGAAATTGATGTGATAGCAGTAGCAAAATTAATATTTTTGGGTTTTGTGGTGATTGTAACAGTAGCAACGGAAAAAGTAAATAAGCGAAGAACAATATGTGAAAAGCTCGTAGGCATTGGATCGGTGATGGAGAATTATGCCGGATGCGGTTCATCATGTAACAATCATAACATAGGGTGACACAGAACTAGCTCCAATTCATCAATGTAATGTAGGCATGTATTCCGAATATAGTCATACGTGCTTATGGAAAAGAACTTGCATGACATCTTTTGTCCTACCCTCCCGTGGCACCGGGGTCCTAATGGAAACTAAGGGATATTAAGGCCTCCTTTTAATAGAGTACCGGACCAAAGCATTAACACATAGTGAATACATGAACTCCTCAAACTACGGTCATCACCGGGAGTGGTCCCGGTTATTGTCACTACGGGGTTGCCGGATCAAAAAACATAGTAGGTGACTATTGACTTGCAAGATAGGATCAAGAAGTCACATATATTCATGAAAACATAATAGGTTCAGATCTGAAATCATGGCACTCGGGCCCTAATGACAAGCATTAAGCATAGCAAAGTCATAGCAACATCAATCTCGAACATAGTGGATACTAGGGATCAAACCCTAACAAAACTAACTCGATTACATGATAAATCTCATCCAACCCATCACCGTCCAGCAAGCCTACGATGGAATTACTCACGCTCGGCGGTGAGCATCATGAAATTGGTGATGGAGGATGGTTGATGATGATGGCGACGGATTCCCCTCTGCAGAGCCCCGAACGGACTCCAGATCAGCCCTCCCGAGAGAGTTTAGGGCTTGGCGGTGGCTCCGTATCGTAAAACGTGATGAATCTTTCTCTCTGATTTTTTCTCCCCGAACACGAATATATGTAGTTGGAGTTGAGGACGGTGGAGCTCCAGGGGGGCCATGAGGCAGGCGCGCCTGGGCAGGCCCCCCACACTCGTGGATAGGTGGTGGGGCCCCTGGCCTTGATTCTTTCGCCAATATTTTTTATTATTTCCAAAAATAATCTCCGTGGAGTTTCAGGTCATTCCGAGAACTTTTGTTTCTGCACATAAATAACACCATGGCAATTCTGCTGAAAACAGCGTCAGTCCGGGTTAGTTCCAATCAAATCGTGCAAGTTAGAGTCCAAAACAAGGGCAAAAGTGTTTGGAAAAGTAGATACGTATCAACTCCCCCAAGCTTAAACCTTTGCTTGGCCTCAAGCAATTCAGTTGACAAACTGAAAGTGATAAACAAAAACTTTTACAAACTCTGTTTGCTCTTGTTGTTGTAAATATGTAAATACATCATTCAAGTTTTCAGCAAAGATTATGAACTAACCATATTCACAATAACACTTCGATCTCATGTTTACTCATGTCAACGGCATAATCAACTAGCGAGCAATAATAAAAAATATCGGATGACAACACTTTCTCAAAACAATCATGATATGATATAACAAGATGGTATCTCGCTAGCCCTTTCTGAGACCGCAACATAAATGCAGAGCACCTTTAAAGATCAAGGACTGACTAAACATTGTAATTCATGGTAAAAGAGATCCAGTCATAGTCATATCCAATTATAAATTAATAGTAATGGATGCAAATGACAGCGGTGCTCTCCAGCTGGCGCTTTTTAATAAGAGGGTGATGACTCAACATAAAAGTAAATAGATAGGCCCTTCGCAGAGGGAAGCAGGGATTTGTAGAGGTGCCAGAGCTTG
Source organism: Aegilops bicornis (assembly GCA_021605145.1). Classification (NCBI taxonomy): domain Eukaryota; kingdom Viridiplantae; phylum Streptophyta; class Magnoliopsida; order Poales; family Poaceae; genus Aegilops; species Aegilops bicornis. The sequence goes on along the minus strand of CM038675.1, from coordinate 123,440,907 downwards.
ATTTTAAAGCAGAGATAAATAATATTTTGAGCGGCATACTCTCATTGTCAACATAACAACTAAGAGATGGCGATATCTTCCATGCTGAACACATTATAGGTGGTTCCCAAACAGAATGGTAAAGTTTATACTCCCCCTCCACCAACAAGCATCAATCCATGGCTTGCTCGAAACAACGAGTGCCTCCAACTAACAACTATCCTAGGGGGAGTTTTGTTTGCAATTATTTAGATTTGATATGCATAAAGCATGGGACTGGGCATCCCGGTGACCAGCCATTTTCTCGTGAGTGAGGAGCGAAGTCCACTCCTCTTGAGAATAAACCTCCTAGCATGGAAGATACATGCAGCCCTAGTTGATACATGAGCTATTCGAGAATACAAAACAGAATTTCATTTGAAGGTTTAGAGTTTGGCACATACAAATTTACTTGGAATGGCAGGTAGATACCGCATATAGGAAGTTTGCTGGACTCATATGGTATAACTTTGGGGTTTAAGGGATTGGATGCGCAAGCAGTATTCCCGCTTAGTACAAGTGAAGGCTAGAAAAAGACAGGGAAGCGACCAACTAGAGAGCAACAACAGTCATGAACAAGCATTAAAATTAATAAACATTGAGTGCAAGCATGAGTAGGATATAATCCACCATGAACATAAATATCATGAAGGCTATGTTGATTTTGTTTCAACTACATGTGTGAACATGTGCCAAGTCAAGTCACTTAAATAATTCAAAGGAGGATACCACCCTATCATACCACATCACAACCATTTTAATAGCATGTTGGCACGCATGGTAAACCATTATAAGCTCCTAGCTAATTAAGCATGGCATAAGCAACTATAATCTCTAATTGTCATTGCAAACATGTTTATTCATAATAGGCTGAATCAGGAACGATGAACTAATCATATTTACAAAAACAAGAGAGGTCGAGTTCATACCAGCTTCTCCCATCTCAATCAGTCCATCATATATCGTCATAATTGCCTTTCACTTGCACGACCGAATGATGTGAATAATAATAATAGTGCACGTGCATTGGACTAAGCTGGAATCTGCAAGCATTCAATAAACAGGAGAAGACAAGGCAATATGGGCTCTTGGTTAAATCAACAATAATGCATAATAGAGCCACTTCAACCATTTAATCATGGTCTTCTCCTATCGACCCCCAAAGAAAAGAAATAGAAATAAAAACTATTTATACGGGAAAGCTCCCAACAACCAAAAGAAGAACATGCATTTTTTTGTTTTATTTTTTAATTATTACTACAGTAAGAAAAGTAAACTAACTAAAAGCTACTACTAATTTCTTTGTTTTTCTTAAGGTTTATTAAACACACAAGAAGAAATCATAAAAAGTAAAATAAACTAGCATGGATATTAGAGTGAAAAAGTATGAACGCCGACATCTAGAAATGAGTGTGTAAATGTAAATGTAATGTCGGTGAGAAATACGTACTCCCCCAAGCTTAGGCTTTTGGCCTAAGTTGGTTTATTGCCACGGATGACCAGGCGGATATCCGTAGTTGTAGTTGGGGTTGTACTGAGATGTAGCAGTCATTGCATCATGGGCTGTAGCTTGGAGGCGAGCTATCTCAGCCCTCCTCTTATACTATTCCGCCTCCTCTCTGGTTATGTAATATCTCCCCTTTGCATGAAAGTCAAACAAAGTAGAAGCAGGGAGAGCGACGTGATAGGTGCGTCGTCTGTCAAAGATTAGTCGGTACTGGAGGAACTGATCATTCCTCTCAACAAAACGATGACGCACCATAGCCTCATAATCTGAATGAGTAGGAGGCAACTCAATATCATCCTTACGTATGGTTATACCAAGAAAATTAGCTATACGGGTTGCATAAATTCCACTAAAGAAATCTCCATTAAATCTATTATGATGCAACCTACGTGCAACAATGGCTCCCAAATTATAAGATTTATCTCCTAACACAGCACTCCTAAGAATACTGAAGTCAGGGACACACATGTGACATGCTTCATCCTTACCATTTATGCACCTACCTATGAAGAGAGCAAAATAATGTATAGGAGGAAAATGAATCCTCCCTATGGTAGCTTGTGCTATTTCTCTAGATTCCCTCACAGTTATACTAGCAAGAAAATCTCTAAATTCAGATTTGCGAGGTTTACTAGAACTACCCATTGTGGAAGTTTACAAGCAGTGGTAAAATCCTCTAAGTCCATAGTATAAGAATTTTCATAAAGATCAAAGAGGACAGTATGAGAATTCCGCGAAGATGAAAATTCAAACCTCCTCACAAAGGAACTTGTGAGATAGTGGTACTGACGACACTTTTCTGCCTCGAAGCTCACAAGATCAGCGTTGCACAAATATGCGTTAAATTCTTCCTTAATTCCTGCTTGATCCATGAAGGCCTCTGAAGGCCATTCACAAGGCCGCACTGGAGCGTCCCTTGGTGGTTCCTCATCAGCATCACGCATTGCAAGCCTGGGTCCTTGCTTCCTTGAAGAACCCACCTTGATACATTTTCCTAAACATATTTCTTCCTCTGAAAAATTTCTGAAATTTTTAGTAACTTCAAATAAAAGTGAACCAAGCTCAACAAAATTAATAGCAACTACTCCTACAAGTGCCTAGAGCCTATATCATGCATTAGAATTACTTGGAACGATATAAATTTGACATGCAAGCTCAAGAACGTGGTCACCTAGGCAGCACAAATTTGCAATGAATAAAGCACTAGAACAAAAACTAATTGGACCAATGGAGAAGTCACATCCAAGGAACAATCCCCCAAAGCAGTTTTGTGAGAGGTGCTTTGAGCAAGGAGATCGAAAATCGCAGCAAAATGAGCTAGAACTCGTGCTTGAGCTGGATGGTGATATTTTTGGGAGGAAGAAGAAGTGTGTGGGTGCAGGAATAAGTGGGGGGCACCATGGGCCCACGAGGAAGGGGGCACGCCCAGGTGGTGGGCGCGCCCTGGACCCTGTGGCCAGGTGCCAGCTCCCCCTGTTGTGTTCTCAATGCCAAATATTCTTGAAAAAATCATATTTCAATTTCAGGGCATTTGGAGAACTTTTATTTTCGGGGTATTTTTATATTGCATGGATAATTCAGAAAATAGACAGAAAAATACTATTTTTACTCTATTTCATCTAAATAACAGAAAGTAAAAGGAGGGTATAGAAGGTTGTGCCTTCTAACTTCATCCATCTCATGCTCATCAAAAGGAATCCACTAACAAGGTTGATCAGGTCTTGTTAACAAACTCATTCCGAATCGCATGAAACCGGAGAAATTTCGAATAACACTATGTTACCTCAACGGGGATATGCACATCCCCAATAATAAGAATATCATATCTCTTTTTGACAGTAGGAAGAGGAAATTCCAAACCTCCAATAATAATCGATGGGATTTTTCCATTAGAATTTATACTGTGGACTTGAGGTTCTTTCCTTGGAAAGTGTACCGTATGCTCATTACCATTAACATGTAAAGTGATATTGCCTTTGTTGCAATCAATAACAGCCCCTGCAGTATTCAAAAAGGGTCTTCCAAGAATAATAGACATACTATCGTCCTCGGGAATATCAAGAATAACAAAGTCCGTTAAAATAGTAATGTTTGCAACCACCACATGCACATCCTCACAAATACCGACAGGTATAGCAGTTGATTTATCAACCATTTGCAAAGATATTTAAGTAGGTGTCAACTTATTCAAATCAAGTCTACAATATAAAGAGAGAGGCATAACACTAACACCGGCTCCAAGATCACATAAAGCAGTTTTAACATAGTTTCTTTTAATGGAGCATGGTATAGTGGGTACTCCTAGATCTCCAAGTTTCTTTGGTATTCCACCCTTAAAAGTATAATTAGCAAGCATCGTGGAAATTTCAGCTTCCGGTATCTTTCTTTTATTAGTAACAGTTTATTTCATGTACTTAGCATAAGGATTCATTTTGAGCATATCAGTTAATCGCATACATAAAAGATAGGTCTAATCATTTCAAAGAAAGCACTCAAAATCCTCATCATCCTTTTTCTTGGATGGTTTGGGAGGAAAAGGCATGGGTTTCGGAACCCATGGCTCCCTTTCTTTACTGTGTTTCCTAGCAACAAAGTCTCTCTTATCATAACGTTGATTCTTTGGTAGTGGGTTATCAAGATCAACAACAGGTTCAATTTCTACATCATTATCATTGTTAGATTGAGCAGCATCATGAACATTATCATTAACATTATTGCTAGGTTCATGTTCATTACCAGATTGTGTTTCAGCATCAGAAATAGAAATATCATTTGGATTCTCAGGTGTTTCAGCAATAGGTTCACTAGAAGCATGCAAAGTCCTATCATTTTTCTTTTTCTTCTTTTTAGAAGGACTAGGTGCATCTATATTATTTCACTGAGAATCTTCCTCAATTCTCTTAGGGTGGCCTTCAGGATACAAAGGTTCCTGAGTCATCTTACCAGTTCTAGTAGCCAGTCTAATAGCATAGTCATTATTATTCTTATTTAATTCATTGAGCAAATCATTCTGAGCTTTAAGTACTTGTTCTACTTGAGTTGTAACCATAGAAGCATTTACTAATGAGTTTAAGTTCACCTTTAACATTAGCCATATAATCACCCAAGTGTTCAATCATATAAGCATTTTGTTTTAATTGTCTACAAAAATAAGCATTGAAATCTTCTTGCTTAACCATAAAGTTATCAAACTCATCCAAACATTGTCTAGCAGACTTATAGTGAGGAATATCACCTTCATCAAATCTATAGAGAGAATTTACCTTTACTACCTGTGTCAGGTTATCAAGACCATGAGGTTCTTCAATAGGTAACGAATTAGGATCATATATTTCTTCAACAGGCGGTGAATTAAGACCATGTATTTCTTCAATAGGAGGTAAATTCTTAACATCTTCAGCTTTAATACCCTTTTCTTTCATAGATTTGTTTGCCTCTTGCATATCTTCAGGACTGAGAAATAGAACACCCCTCTTCTTAGGAGTTGGCTTAGGAATAGGCTCAGGAGTTGGCTCGGGAAGTGTCCAATTATTTTCATTGGTCAACATATTATTCAATAGAATTTCAGCTTCATCCTGTGTTCTTTCCCTGAAAACAGAACCAGCACAACTATCCAGGTGGTCTCTGGAAGCATCGCTTAGTCCATTATAAAAGATATCAAGTATTTCATTTTTCTTAAGAGGATGATCAGGCAAAGAATTAAGTAATTGGAGAAGCCTCCCCCAAGCTTGTGGGAGACTCTCTTCTTCAATTTCCACAAATTTATATATTTCCCTTAAAGCAGCTTGTTTCTTATGAGCAGGGAAATATTTAGCAGAGAAGTAATAAATCATATCCTGGGGACTACGCACAGAACCAGGATCAAGAAAATTAAACCATATCTTAGCATCACCCTCTAATGAGAACGGAAATATTTAAAGGATATAAAAGTAGTGAGTTCTCTCATCATTAGTGAACAGGGTGGCTATATCATTTAATTTAGTAAGATGTGCCACGATAGTTTCAGATTCATAGCCATAAAAAGGATCAGATTCAACCAAAGTAATTATATCAGGATCAACAGAGAATTCGTAATCCTTATCAGTAACAAAGATAGGTGAAGTAGCATAAGCAGGATCATATTTCATTCTAGCATTCAGAGTTTTTGTTTAAGCTTAGCTAATATATTCTTAAGATCACTTCTATCATTGCAAGCAAGAAAGTCTCTTTTAGTTTCTTCAGCCATAACATAGCCCTCAGGCACAACAGGCAATTCATATTTATTGGGAGAACCTTCATCATCACTTTCATCAATATTATCAGTTTCAATAATTTCATTCTCTCTAGCCCTAGCAAGTTGTTCATCAAGAAATTCACCAAGTGGCACGGTAGTATCAAGCATAGAAGTAGTTTCATCATAAGTATCATGCATAGCAGAAGTGGCATCATCAATAACATCGACATATCAGAATTAATAGCGAAGCAGGTTTAGGTGTCGCAAGCTTACTCAAAGCAGAAGGTGAATCAAGTGCAGAGCTAGATGGCAGTTCCTTACCTCCCCTCGTAGTTGAGGGATAAATTTTTGTTTTCTCATCTTTCAAGTTCCTCATAGTGACCAGCAGATATAAATCCCAAGTGACTCAATGAATAGAGCTATGCTCCCCGGCAACGGCGCCAGAAAATAGTCTCGATAACCCACAAGTATAGGGGATCGCAACAGTTTTCGAGGGTAGAGTATTCAACCCAAATTTATTGAGTCGACACAAGGGGAGCCAAAGAATATTCTCAAGTATTAGCAGATGAGTTGTCAATTCAACCACACCTGGATAACTTAATATCTGCAGCAAAGTATTTAGTAGCAAAGTAATATGGAAGTAACTTGATAACGGTAGCAAAAGTAATATTTTTGGGTTTTGTAGTGATTGTAACAGTAGCGGAAAAGTAAATAAGAGAAGAACAATATGTGAAAAGCTTCGTAGGCATTGGATCGGTGATGGAGAATTATGCGGATGCGGTTCATCATGTAACAATCATAACATAGGGTGACACAGAACTAGCTCCAATTCATCAATGTAATGTAGGCATGTATTCCGAATATAGTCATACGTGCTTATGGAAAAGAACTTCCATGACATCTTTTGTCCTACTCTCCCGTGGCAGCGGGGTCCTAATGGAAACTAAAGGATATTAAGGCCTCCTTTTAATAGAGTACCGGACCAAAGCATTAACACATAGTGAATACATGAACTCCTCAAACTACGGTCATCACCGGGAGTGGTCCCGATTATTGTCATTATGGGGTTGCCGGATCATAACACATAGTAGGTGACTATAGACTTGCAAGATAGGATCAAAAACTCACATATGTTCAAGTAAACATAATAGGTTCAGATCTGAAATCATGGCACTCGGGCCCCGATGACAAGCATTAAGCATAACAAAGTCATAGCAACATCAATCTCAGAACAGAGTGGATACTAGGGATCAAACCCTAACAAAACTAACTCGATTACATGTTAAATCTCATCCAACCCATCACCGTCCAGCAAGCCTACAATGGAATTACTCACGCACGGCGATGAGCATCGTGAAATTGGTGATGGAGGATGGTTGATGATGACGATGGCGACGGATTCCCTCTCACGGAGCCCCGAGCGGACTCGGATCAGCGCGCTCCCGAGAGAGTTTAGGGCTTGGCGGCGGCTCCGTGTCGTAAAACGTGATGAATCTTTCTCTCTGATTTTTTTCTCCCCGAACATGTATATATGGAGTTGTAGTTGAGGTCGGTGGAGCTCTAGGGGGCCCACGAGGCAGGGAGCGCGCCCCCCACCCTCATGGACTGGTCAATATTTTTTATTATTTCCAAAAATAATCTCCGTGGAGTTTCAGGTCATTCCGAGAAGTTTTGTTTCTGCACATAAATAACACCATGGCAATTCTGCTGAAAACAGCGTCAGTCCGGGTTAGTTCCATTCGAATCATGCAAGTTAGTGTCCAAAACAAGGGAAAAAGTGTTTGGAAAAGTAGATACGTTGGAGACGTATCACCGCCATCCAGGATTTCACTTTGTCTTGGCGGGCACGGTGCAGCACTTGGAGCTTCTGCAAGTTGGCGCTCATGGCTTGGAGAAGCTGCTCCTCTTGGGAATCGCCGCCGCCGGCGCTCGGTTCGTCAACAACCTGGAGCCCGGCGGTGGTGAGCGCCTCGTCATCAAACATCTCCCCTTCGGCTAGCGCTTTGGTGCTCGCCGTCCCTGGGAGGCGGACAAACAAGTCGTCGTCCACCCTCAGGTACTTGCCCGGGGCGGGAGCTGCGGGGGAGGAAGGTTGGTCGTTGGCCACCTCCTGCTCGAGCTCCTTGGCGGCCTCCTCGGCAGCGGCCTCGCCGGACTCCCCGGCAGGCCCCTTGGCGGCCTCCCCGGCAGCAGCCTCGCCGGTCTTCCCGGCAAGCCCCTTGGCGGCCTCCTCGGTGGCATACTTGGCGGCTTCCCCAGCCGCGATCTTGGCGGCCTTGGCTTTGGGATCCTTGGCGACCTCCTCGATGACGGTGTCGATATCTTCTTGGTCCATCGAGGAGGATCTGGAAACCAGAAAGGAGAATGAAACGAGGCCAAAATCAAGGTTCAGAACAAAGAAAAGGAAAAATATAGGGACGGGAGGCAGGCCGCTTACCCGTGCCAAGCTGAGAAGAAGTGGCTCCATCCCCGCCAACGTTCGTGGCCGGGATGGAGCCGCCAGCACCCAAGCCCGCCTCCTCTTCCTCCATGCGCGTGGGCTCGGCGGTAGATGCCCTTGCCGGGTACGCCCCTCTGGGCGGCGTGGTCGGGGCGACCTGTCGGGGGCGGCCCTCAGCGGCTCCTCCTGTTGCCGCTCTCCTCCTGCAAACTCGGCGAGGTCAGCACCAAGAATTCATGCCCCAACGCCAATCGATGATGAGTTAGTAATGAACTCGCGCTGGGGCTGAAGCGGGGGCTGCGTCGAGGGCAATTGTCCGGGCTGATCTCCACCAACACCGGCGTGCACGGAGTGCTCGCCGGGGGCTTGTCGCCCTTCGAAGCCTTGGCCCTCTTCGCCGCCCTCTGGGCCAGCGTCTCCGTGTCTCTGCAAAGATAAGATCATGTCAGGGAAGATGGCACAGGCTGAGGCTCAGAAATGACGAAGGGCGAGGTGCTTACTCGTCCTCCTCCTCCTCTAGCCTCCTCTTCCTCTTTGGGCTGAAGGACCCGAGGTTGAAATCGGCCTCCGGGGTGCTGTCCAAAGGAGGAGGAGAAGGGGATGGGGTCCTGCACCGCTTGCACGAGGAAGAGGCGGTCGCCGCGGCCCTCATCTGGCGCATGGGCTGCGCCTGGGCCTGTTGCCGCTGCGTGGTCCTGCCGGGCCGGACCAGCTCGCTAGAGCTAGCCCGCCGCAGGACGCGTTTCCTCCCCGGGGCTGAGTAGTCATCCGCCTCAGTCTCCCCTTCGGCCGACTCCTCGGCCGCTTCCTCAACAAGGGGCGCCCAGGCGCCGACGCCGCTGGCTTCCCTGGCAAACCCCGCCCACTCGGCAATCTCTTTCTCTTCTGCGGCCGTGTCGACCTCGTCCTCCATGGCGCCGATGCTGCCTGCCTCCTTAGCAAGTGCCGCCTCCTCCGACCTGGCGGCAATGTACGCCAGCTCTTCCTGAGTGGTGTCGCGGACGAGCAATGGCTCGTCACGAACATACCTCTCCAACAGATTGTCGAAGAATGCCTGCACCCGCTCCTCTTCTGGCTCGGCCCAGGTTGGATCGAGGTCATGCGCGTTGAAGTCCGGTATCATGGCGATGATGGCGGTCTGGCAAAAGTTGTTGTTCAACGGGACCACTCCCGCTGGCAACCCAAACAAAGACCCGTTGGCCTTGAGGGCCTTGCCGGCCTTCTCAGCCTTGTCGGTCCTCTCAACCCCGCCGGCCTCATCGACCTTGAGCTGAAAAATCCTCTGGCAAAGATGAGCGTGCTGCAGCACCGCAACATTGTGTTTCAGGCCGGGGCGGAGCCTCATGACATCGGTCGCGTTCCTGAAGTCCCAGGCCGGCCTCCCCTTGTTGTGTAGTGGAGCAATCCGGCGGCGGATGAAGTCAGCCCCAATCATCTCGAGGGTGAGCCCGACCAAGGTGAGGCGATGGATCCTGGTGGTGGCGATCGTGAGCTTCTTGTCATCGGCGTCGAGCTCGCCCCAGTCCTTGTTGTGGACCGGCGGCCCTCGACGGACCAGGCAGAACTCCTGCGGATCTGCCTCCTCGATCCAGCAACACTGACCCCGCCACTCGTCCCACCTCTCCTTCTAGGCACCCTCCGTGTACGTGCCCCTGCTCTGGGTCCTCGGGATCCAAGTAATACAGCTGGAGATGGCGCCCCCTGGCTAGATGCGAGGGCGAAGTAATGGCGGAAGAGCGTCGTGCTGGGATGCACTCCGGCAAAGCCCTCGCAAAGATGGGCAAAGAAGGCCATGCACGCCACAGCATTCGGCGTGAAATCCAGAAGGTGAAATTCGTAGGTGTGCATGGTGTCATTGAAGAAATCTGAGAAAGGGGGGCAAAGCCCGCAGGAGAAATAATCGACAAAGAAGGGATACCGGTTTGGACCGGCCTCAGCGAAGGAGGCAGGGACGATGCGCGTGGCAGGGTGCCCCGACGTCTCCCTTCCCCACAGGGGCCTGAACATGTCCCTGAGGGTGAGCGCGTCGACCGTCGAGGTGAAGAGGGCGCGCTGCGTCCGAAGCTCCACCAACTCGCTCGCCGGCGCCTCCTTCCCTCCGTATTCTTTGGCCGCTCCCCTGCCCTTGCTTTTCTTGGGTGCCATGGTGACTGGGATGGGATGAAGGATCGAGGGCAATGGGGGCGGCGGCGGTGAGCAGAGGCAAGAGCTTTGATTTGCGCCTGAGGAAAAAGAAGGGAACAACGGTTCCAAGATTGGAAAGGGCACAGAGGGTAAATGAGCAGCGCCCTTGCGGTTTCCTCTTTTTTATGGGAAAAACGTGGGCCGCCTCTTTACTATTCACCGCGAGGTGACGGAAGCACGCTGCGACGACTCCACGCACGACCCCCACGTCACGCACTCAATGCGGATCGTGGGGAAGCGCAACTAGCGAGGGAGTTACCACAGTTAAAACTCTGCCATGCATGCCCGCGCACCATTCTGGGCCTGACCCAACAACGCCTTGCGCTTGTGTGTGGCCCAGGCCTGGGGGCTCCTGTCAGTGTACAAAAGTAGGGGCCTTTACGTACCCCTTTGCTTGTGCACGGGCAGTCATAGCCGCACCTGCAGCAGGGCTTAACAGAGCAGAGGAAGGGAAGGTACAAAGTTGCCGAGGCAGCACTCAAGCAAGAAGCATGAAGAGCAGAGGGGCGATGTGGATTCCCCCGGCAAGACTCTTGCCGGGGCGGCCTACACAGACCCAGCAAGAGCCTTGCCGGGGTGACTTGCCCAACACCAGCAAGGCCGCCACCCTTGAGCCTGAGAGTCCTGACACCATCGACAAACATCAAGACCAAGGCTCAGGGGCGCCTGCTGATACGTCTCCAACGTATCTATATTTTTTGATTGTTCCATGCTATTATATTATCCTTCTAGGATGTTTTATATGCATTTATATGCTATTTTATATGATTTTTGGGACTAACCTATTAACATAGAGCCCAGTGCCAGTTTATATTTTTTTCCTTCTTTTTAAGTTTTACAGAAAAGGAATACCAAATGGAGTCCAATTGACGTGCCAATTTTTGATGATTTTTTTATGGACCAAAAGAAACCCCCGGAATAAAAGAGTTGGGCCAGAAGAGTCCCGAGCCGTCCATGAGGGTGGACGGCGCGCCCAGCCCCCTCGGCGTGGGCCCCAATCTCGTGGACAACACGGAGACCCCCCCTGACGTGAAACCTAAGCCAAAAGTCTATCTATCTATCTATCTATTATATACATAATTATACATAATACAGAAGGCAAATAAGCCATTAGGTTCGTCCACATATATTAATATTATTTCCACCGTTCGATATAAATAATAATGGCTGAGATTTAAAGGTTTTTACGTAACATATTAATGTCCAACATATCGGACTATCACGTTTGTCACATATTACAGCCCATCCAATGTAATTAGACTAGGCATGGAAGCGTCAGCACATAAAAAAATAACTAAGCAAGGAATCGTCATCACGTAAAAAAAGGTAGGAAGAGTTATGGTTCACGTACGGGCACCCATGTGGTCATTTCTTTCCTGACACGTTGCATACAAAAGTAGTCTTAAGTTATTTAAACTAGCTATAGCAATTAATGCCTGTCTTAAGTTATTTAAACTAGCTATAGCAATTAATGCCTGAGATATAAAAATAGATGTGCGATAAATATACTTGTGCGGACAAGCAGAAGCAAAGATGGATGTATTGATATAGGACGTACCGATTTGGACACGAAAAGCTATAAGGGGCACACCATTGCCGTGGGCCAACAGCCCATCGCAGCAGCTCACGAGAGCAAAAAAAAAAAATACAGGCCAAGATAGAGTTTGGCTCGGAGGCACCGTATATCCATGTCTACACGTACGTGCTAATGAAGGATAGTCCCATTTTAAAAAATGATGGTTTTTCCTCATACCAATCGGATTGGGTGTCAATAGTAAATAGGTATACGAGAATCATTCCCTTGGCATTTAGAAAAAAAACATCCATGCGAAAATAGCACAGTATGAATGCGATTTTCATGAGGTCAAATTGAGTTTTCTATTTGGGATCTGGTATTACAGCCCTACTAAGTTTACCGCGATACCTCAAGTGCATTGCAGCCCGTTTTCATTTGGCATGCAGGTTTGCTGCCGCTCGCAGGATCGAGCAGTGGACATTACGTGGCGCCGAAAGATCCCGAGAGAACATTCGGTCCATAGAGTTTCCTTTTTATTTGCATATTACTTTTTTTTCTTGAATACTCAAAGAGCGTATCATTTCATTGATAGAAGGAGAGAATTACATGTGCTAAGCAAAGCCACATATTGCGGTGGCTAGGTTAGCAATACAAGAGTAGAAGAAAGGTTCAAGGCGGTTCGAAAATGAGTACACGTAGCCCTTTGGCTCCTGCCATAGCCCAAAACCTAGCCTTGGCAAGGGCGGCTTGGATGGTCTCGGCAATGGAGGGCCGAGCATTGTCGAATATGCATGCGTTCTTGTGCTTCTAGAGGGTCCAGGCGATGATGATTCCGAGCGACGCAGCGCCTTTGCGGAGAAAGGGCGGGGCAGACGTGTGGCCTCCTACCACCAATGATATTTTGGGCCTTTGCATATTACTCATATTGAGTTGAGTCTATAGAAATGATTATGGTATTTTGACTCTGAAGAGTAATAAAATTATAACGACACACTTTTATAAATTATAGAAAAACAACATGCACATAATTGCAGCATGCCATATTACCTTAAATTCTTTGTGATTAAAATTTGTATCTAATTTTATTTGATTTCACCAAAACAAAACAAAATATTCTTTCTAAGATATTTGAGTGCCATGAAAAGTAAATTTCTACAGAGAAAAATCCTTAAACGAACCAATCCTCCAAAATGTTAAGAAAAATATCCTACAAATCGAGGAGTCTGTACAGAAGACAACCATACTACCCACGCCACACATTTAAACCTATGAAAGATAAAAATAGAAAAAAGAACATGCCGTGCAAGCAAACCCAAATATAGATCACTAAAGTAGTGATCTAAACACTCTTATATTTCTATACAGAAGGAGTAGTTAGTTAAAGCAAACAAACTTCTATATAGATAATACATTTCCTATGCATAAACTTCTCACCATGATCGATCATATGCACATGAATTAAAAAAATTACGTGCATGTGGATTAATTTTAAAAGCAAATGAATAATGAGACGGATATATCAGTGCAAATTTTGTCGCTATTTGAGTTATAAGGTATAGACGATTATCTGGTTATGTAATATAACAATGTGGGCTGACTAAATCTGGAAGACTACAAAAGGCAACTCTATCTATCCCGTGAGAACGATAGCTCATAGTATTCTAGAAGTGTCATCGCAGAAAAGAAAAACAAAGTTATTGCACTAAGAAAATATACTATACCCCGTCATATGCACCTGGATTAATATGCAAGAACTTATGTAACCTAACCGAATATTGCAGTGTTCAGTACTATAGATATTTCATCTATAAGTTCTAGATACATGCTTTTGGTTAATTCATACTATGATTAAATCTAGAAAGTACAAAACCAAAATATTAATTTGCTAGACATGTATTATGAAAATCATTAGAAGGGACATAAAAATGATCGGCTAGGGAGACACTTCAAGAGTACCCATATAATGAGGTAAGTTAGTAACCACATCACCGTCCTTTATATTAGTATCTCATGATCCTTACAAACAAACTAATACGACAAATGAAAGGATTTTACTGAAGTTAGACCATCTTTTACAACATATACATGCTTTCTCTTTTTTGTGGGTAATCAGGTGGTTCTATTGAATGTTACCAGCACTACATTCAGTCAATATAAGGTCAAATATGAAACCTGGTCGAAACTGCATCCAATAAGCCGTGCTATGAACCGTGCAAGCATAATTGGCCAGACAGTGTGTGGACCCTATTTTTATCTTTTTTTTTGAACACCCAATTTTGATCTCTTAAAATCTTAAGAGGCTTAATCTCCCTAACTACTATAAAATTCTAAATCTCCTTGACTAAATTACCAAACTATGACTTGAGAAGCAAGATGTCCAATATAGAACACAATGCTACCATTGAATCAGATAGCACCAGAACTAATATATTGAGCGATAATCAATGCTAATGTAGCATAATTCAGAACTTACTATAATTTGTATGGTGCAAGTTTCCAAGGGTAAAACCCATTTTTCTCTCAAACTGTAAATGTTTGCCAAAGGTATTAAAAATGTAATAACTAGGAAAACATAAATAAAAAAGTACAAATCTAGCCGCACAAATGCGCTGGTCACGCTGATAGTTCCTATAAATACAGAAACCTCCAGAAAATAACCTAGATCGGGAGTTCCGCCGCCGCAAGCATCTGTAGCCACCAAAGAACAATCGGGACCCTGTTCCCGCACCCTGCCAGAGGGGGGATCCCTCACCTGTGGCAAATTGCTCAGCTTTTCCTAATTTGGTAGAATTTTTGTAGTTACAGAAGTATGGAAAGTTACCAGATTACTACAGACTGTTCTGTTTTTGACAGTTTCTGTTTTCTATGTGTTGTTTGCTTATTATGATAAATCTATGAGTAGTATCCGAGGGTATGAACCATAGAGAAGTTGGAATACAGTAGATATTACACCAATATGAATTTATAATGAGTTCACGACAGTACCTAAGTGGTGAGTTATTTTCTTATACTAACGGAACTTACGAGTTTTCTGTTAAGTTTTGTGTTGTGAAGTTTTCAAGTTTTGGGTAAAGATCCGATGGACTATGGAATAAGGAGTGGCAAGAGCCTACGCTTGGGGATGCCCAAGGCACCCCAAGGTAAAATTCAAGGAAAACCAAAAGCCTAAGCTTGGGGATGCCCTAGAAGGCATCCCCTCTTTCGTCTTCGTTCATCGGTAACTTTACTTGGAGCTATATTTTTATTCACCACATGATATGTGTTTTCCTTGGAGCGTTATTTTATTTTATTTTGTTTTTCTTGCTGTTTGAATAATATCCAAGATCTGAAATTCTTAAATGTTAGAGAGTCTTCACATAGTTGCATAATTATTCAACTAGTCATTGATCTTCACTTATATCTTTTGGATTAGTTTGTCATTTGCTCTAATGCTTCACTTATATCTTTTTAGAGCACGGCGGTGGTTTTATTGGGAAGAAATAGATGAACTCTCATGCTTCACTTATATTATTTTGAGAGTCTTAAACAGCATGGTAATTTGCTTTGGTTATGAATTTAGTCCTAATATGATGGGCATCCAAGAGGGATATAATAAAAAACTTTCATATAAAGTGCATTGAATACTATGAGAAGTTTGATTCTTTATGATTGTTTTGAGATATGAAGATGGTGATATTAGAGTCATGCTAGTAGAGTAGTTGTGAATTTGAGAGATACCTGTGTTAAAGTTTGTGATTCCCGTAGCATGCACGTATGGTGAACCGTTATGTGATGAAGTCAGAGCATGATTTATTTATTGATTGTCTTCCTTATGAGTGGCGGTCGGGGACGAGCGATGGTCTTTTCCTACCAATCTATCCCCCTAGGAGAATGTGCGTAGTACTTTGTTTCGATAACTAATAGATTTTTGCAATAAGTATGTGAGTTCATTATGACTAATGTTGAGTCCACGGATTATACGCACTCTCACCTTTCCACCATTGCTAGCCTCTCTAGTACCGCACAACTTTCGCTGGTACCATAAACCCACCATTTATCTTCCTCAAAACAGCCACCATACCTACCTATTATGGCATTTCCATAGCCATTCCGAGATATATTACCATGCAACTTTCCACCGTTCCGTTTATTATGACACGCTCCATCATTGCCATATTGCTTTGCATGATTATGTAGTTGACATCGTATTTGTGGAAAAGCCACCGTTCATAATTTTTCATACATGACACTCTTGATTCATTGCATATCCTGGTACACCGCCGGAGGCATCCATATAGAGTCATATTTTGTTCTAAGTATCAAGTTGTAATTCTTGAGCTTTAAGTAAATAAAAGTGTGATGATCTTCATTATTAGAGCATTGTCCCGGTGACGAAAGGATGATGGAGACTATGATTCCCCCACAAGTCGGGATGAGACTCCGGACGAAAAACTAAAAAAAAAGAAAGAAAAGAGGCCATAAAAAATGAGAAAGGCCCAAATAAAAGAAATGAGAGAAAAAGAGAGAAGGGGTAATGCTACTATCCTTTTACCAAACTTGTACTTGAAAGTAGCACCATGATCTTCATGATAGAGAGTCTCCTATGTTGTCACTTTCATATACTAGTGGCAATTTTTCATTATAGAACTTGGCTTGTATATTCCAGTGATGGGCTTCCTCAAAATGTCCTAGGTCTTCATGGGCAAGCGTGTTGGATGCACACCCACTTAGTTTCTTTTTGAGCTTTCATACACTTATAGCTCTAGTGCATCCGTTGCATGGCAATCCCTACTCACTCACATTTATATCTATTGATGGGCAACTTCATAGCCCGTTGATACGCCTAGTTGATGTGAGACTATCTTCTTCCTTTGTCTTCTCCACAACCACCATTCTATTCCACCTATAGTGCTATGTCCATGGCTCACGCTCATGTATTGCGTGAAGATTGAAAAGGTTTGAGAACATCAAAAGTATGAAACAATTGCTTGGCTTGTCATCGGGGTTGTGCATGATTTAAATATTTTATGTGATGAAGATAGAGCATAGCCAGACAATATGATTTTGTAGGGATAGCTTGCTTTGGCCATGTTATTTTGAGAAGACATGATTGATTTCTTAGTATTCTTGAAGTATTATTGTTTTCATGTCAATATTAAACTTTTGTTTTAAATCTTATGGATCTGAATATTCTTGCCACAATAAAGAAGATTACATTTATAAATATGTTAGGTAGCATTCCACAACAAAAATTCTATTTTTATCATTTACCTACTCGAGTACGAGCAGGAATTAAGCTTGGGCATGCTTGATACGTCTCCAACGTATCTATATTTTTTTATTGTTCCATGCTATTATATTATCCTTCTAGGATGTTTTATATGCATTTATATGCTATTTTATATGATTTTTGGGACTAACCTATTAACCTAGAGCCCAGTGCCAGTTTCTATTTTTTTCTTGTTTTTGAGTTCTACAGAAAAGGAATACCAAACGGAGTGCAATTGACATGCCAATTTTTTATGAATTTTTTATGGACCAAAAGAAGCCCCGGAGTAAAAGAGTTGGGCCAGAAGAGTCCCGAGCCGTCCACGAGGGTGGAGGATGCGCCCACCCCCTGGGCGTGGGCCCCAATCTCGTGGACAACTCGGAGACCCCCCCTAACGTGAAACCTACGCCAAAAATTTCTATAAATACAGAAACCTCCAGAAAATAACCTAGATCGGGAGTTCCGCCGCCGCAAGCCTCTTTAGCAACCAAAAACCAATCGGGACCCTGTTCCGGCACCATGCCGGAGGGAGGATACCTCACCGGTGGCCATCTTCATCATCCCGGTGCTCTCCATGACAAGGAGGGAGTAGTTCACCCTCGGGGTTGAGGGTACGTACCAGTAGCTATGTGTTTGATCTCTCTCTCTCTCTCGTGTTCTTGATTCGGCATGATCTTGATGTATCGCGAGCTTTCCTATTATAGTTGGATCTTATGATGTTTCTCCCCCTCTACTCTCTTGTAATGGATTGAGTTTTCCCTTTGAAGTTATCTTATCGGATTGAATCTTTAAGGATTTGAGAACACTTAATGTATGTCTTGCATGTGCTTATCTGTGTTGACAATGGGATATTCACGTGATCTACTTGATGTATGTTTTTGTCGGGGGGATGAACCCCAGGTAGGCAACGGAACCCGGATCCTTTTAAAAACAACGGGGCCAGCACCGCCCCTCGATCCGGCTCGCCCTTGGCCGGGTCGCTCGACCCGGCCAGGCCCCGCGACCCGGCAGGATCTGCAACCCGGCCGGACTCCTCGACTCGGCCCCAACAACCAAGCTCAAGACTTCTCCAACAAGCCAGCACCGCCCTTGGCGTGCTCCCCAAACCCGGCAAAGGGTCAGCGCCTGTCCCATCCCGGCCGTACGATGGGACGAGTCTCCACCAACTGATGACCGAAGCCACAGTGCCACACCGATGCCTCTCATCAGCCGGATGAGGCAACAATGCCCCCCACCTACCCGCTGACCAGGGCTGGCGTGGCAACAGTGCCCCAGACATCACCCATGGCGCCAGCAAGCGACGGAGCACCACTGTGGACCGACTCGACTCGGCCACGCCCTGACGATGGACAAGATGGCGCACAGTACGCCTAGGCGCATGGGGCCCGCGCCCGGAGAACACGGCAAGGCCTGGTACCCGGTGGGTCCCAGCGCCTGGTTCCCTGGACACTGACGACCCGGCCCTATGGCCTTGTAACATTACCATTGTACCCCTGGGGGATTGACCTATAAAACCCCCAAGGAGCCCTCATGCATACGGCAACTCACTCATTCACACAAGCAACACCACACACCCAGCAAGCAACACCCGAGGAGAGGGAGCAGCCTAAGACTTGGCCCGACCTCCTTCTTCCTCCATACAGCTCTAGGAGCAACTCTGTACTGTTACGTATAACCCACACTTGGCAGGACTAGGGGTGTTATCTCTCCGGAGAGCCCCAAACCTGGGTATGTCTTATGTCCCATTCTCGCTCATGCCGACCTCGCCTCTGGAGCCCACCAGTGCCCTCGAGCCTCCTCCTATCTTTAGCCATCCCATGGCATCTGCCTTGCGCCCACCACGACAGTTGGCGCCCACCATGGGGCGGCTTGAGGTCCTGGCCGGGAGCATGCTTCAGACAGGGATCTTCTCCGACTCGGACGAGCCCGTCGCATTGGCGGACGATGTCATCGACGCGCTCGTCGCCTCCTTCGCCACGCTGTGCATCTCCGATGCCCCTACGGACGACGAGTACCCCCGCGAGGTACTTAGCATTTCCGACTCCCCGCTCTCCATCAATGACGGCGCTCCTACCGGGGCGATGGACCTCTGCGTGGAGGTTTTCGTCACCGACACCGGCGCCTCTTCTTCCTCAAGCGCGGCAAGGAAGGCCGTTGAGGCCAAGGCCGCGGTAGAACGGGCCAGCCCGTCCAACCAGCTGCGCGCCACGATGCAGAGCCTCCACATCCCCATGGGCACTGACGTCGACGCCTCCAATATCACCGAGGCCCGGACTCGCCTCGACGAGGACCGCCAGCGCCTGATGGACCTCACCGAGACGCTCGCCGCCACGCAGAGCAGCCTCGACTCCGCCCAGCTGGAGCGCGACGCCGCCTACGGTTTCACGCCTGCAGCGCCTGAGCCCAGCCGGGTCGCCGACGTGCGAGCCCGGGGCGGCGCGATCGGGCGTGCTTTCGACGTCCTTCCTCCCGCCTACGAGACTCCCATGAAGAACATGCGTGCTGCCCAGGTGGCCGCGGTCGGCCTGGATCAGCTCGCGGGTGAGGAGTTGTAGGATCACCTAAAGAGGGTGAACGATCTCCTCGTTGCGGCCAACGCAGAGCAGGACCGCCTTAACCAGCTCGCCAGGCCGGCCGGATCCGTCTCCGTCCGGGTCGCCGGACCCGGCGACAACCAGCATACGGCGTCTTCACCACCCGGCGAGGTGCACTCCGGCCGCACCCGGACCCGACACAACCTCGCCCCAACTACTGCTGGCGGCTTGGCGGACGAGCCAGCCTCGGAGGCCCGGCGCCGCCTCGACCCCCGCTTCAAGCCGGGCGACGTCCGGTTGCAGGCGACCCGGCCCCCCGAGGTGTAGTCACGGACCGATTGGGCCCGTGCACCATCGACGACACCGACGCTCGCCACCGCCTTGACCGACTCGCCCTCTCCCAGCAGCTGGAGGAGACCGGCCCCGTCGGACCGGCGTGCTTCGGGCCACGCATCCGAGGTGAGACCTTCACCAAAGGGTTCACGCTCCCCCGCGACACCCCCAAGTACAACAGTGAGCGGAAGCCGAGGATCGCTCATCGACTACACCACCGCCATCGGCATCGCCGGCGGTAACCACTGCCTCGTCGTACGTTACGCACCTCTCATGCTCCAGGGGTCGGCCCGCACCTGGTTGAACAGCCTGCCGGCCGGCAGCATCAACGCGTGGGTCGACTTCGAGAAGGCCTTTGTGCGCAACTTCACCAACAACTACAAGCGACCCGGCCGCCCCAGTCAGCTTGCCATGTACGTGCAGGGGCCGGCCGAAACCGGCCGCGAGTACCTCGCACGCTGGACCGAGATCTGGAACAGCTGCGAGGGCGTCCATGAAGTCTAGGCAATCCAGTACTTCGTCAACTGGTGCCGAGACGGCACTCTCCTCAAGCACAAGCTCTTGCGCTCCAAGCCGGCCACCATGGTCGCGCTCATGGTGACGGAGGACAAGTACACCAATGCCGACTCCTCCATGAAGATCCACGTGGCACTGGACGAAGCAGGCAAGGCCAAGCCGGTGCCGCCTCCGAAGCCGGCCGGCAAGGGAAGCCGACAGCAGGACAACCAGCAGAACAACAAGCGCAAGGCCGATCAACAGGCTCAGTGCTATGACAACCGGCTCTTCGTGGCCGCCGAGCAGGCACCCGTGGCGGAGCCGGCCGCCAAGCGCCGGAACACCGGCAAAATGGCATGGCAGCCCGCCACGAGCTTCGAGGAGATGCTCGACGCTCCCTGCAAGCACCACAGCGGCACAAAGCCGTCCACGCACACGCTCCGACAGTGCGCCATCACCAAGCGCATCGCCAGGGGTGACGTCCCACCGCCTCTGACTTTGGCTCCGGGACCGGCGCAGCCGCCTCCGCCTCCGCTGCTGCCTCGAGCCGGCGGCGCAATGTGCGACGACCCCTACCCTGCCTAGAACGTGACCTACATCGTCTTCACCAGCCTCGGCAACGACAAGCGCAGCGAGCGCCTCCTCCGGCTGGAGGTGAACACCGTTGTCCTGGCCAAGACTGAGTACATGCATTGGTTAGAGCGCCCGGTCACCTAGACCCGGGAGGACCACCCGGCCGTCATGCCAAACGCGAGTGGTTACGCCCTCGTCCTCGACCCCACCATCGTCACACCCCAGCGCACGTGCAAATTCTCCCGGGTTCTCGTTGACGGAGGCAGTAACATCAACATCCTCTACCGCGACACCATGACAAAGCTCGCCCTTGAGGCCAGGGAGCTGGAGCCGACCCGGACGATCTTCCACGGCATCGTTCCCGGCCTCTCCTGCTCCCAGATCGGCCGGATCCGCCTCGACGTCCTGTTAGGTGACATCAGCCACTTCCGACGCGAGCCGATCTAGTTCGAGGTGGTGGACCTGTCCAGCGCGTACGACACACTGCTGGGCCGGCACGTGCTCGCCAAGTTCGTGGCAGTCCCCCACTACGCCTACCTGAAGATGAAGCTGCCGGGTTCGAAGGGCCTCATCACCCTCACCGACGACTACCGCAAGTCCCTGGACTGCGCCAGAGACGGCGCCAAGCTGGCCGAGTCGCTTGTCGTAGCCGAGGAGCGGCGCCAGCTCGATCGGATCATCGCCCTGGCCTAAGAAGCATCGGCCGCCAAGATCCCCGCCGAGGAGCCAGCCGAGGAGCCAGCCGACGAGGCCGCGTTCAAGCCCTCCAAGGAGACCAAGAAGGTCAAGATGAACCCGAAAGACCCCAGCTGCAGCAAGTACGTAGTCGTAGGAACCCGCCTCGACAGCAAATAGGAAGGCGAGCTCGTCGACTTCCTTCGTGAGAATCGGGATATCTTTGCATGGACCCCCAAGGACTTGCCGGGTATCCTGAGGAAGTATGCCGAGCACAAACTCCACGTCCATAAGGACGCCAAGCCTATCCGTCAACCCCTGCGATGTTTCTCCGAAGAGAAGAGAAGGACCATCGGTGAAGAGGTCGCCAAGCTCTTGGCGGCCGGCTTCATCATGGAAGTGTTTCACCCCGAGTGGCTGGCCAACCCACTCCTCATCCTGAAGAAGAACAAGACCTGGCGCATGTGCATCGACTACACCAGCCTGAACAAGGCCTGCCCCAAAGACCCGTTCGCCCTCCCGCGGATCGACCAAGTCATCGACTCCACCGCCAGGTGCGAGCTCCTGTCCTTCCTGTATGCTTACTCCGGCTATCATCAGATCAAGATGGACCCAGCCGACGCCCTGAAGACGTCCTTCATCAGGTCCTTTGGGGTGTATTGCTACATCACCAAGTCGTTCGGCTTAAAGAACGCCGGCGCCACTTTCCAGCGCTGCATGCAGAAATGCTTGCTGCCGCAAGTCGGCCGCAACACCACGTCTACGTGTACGACATCATGGTGAAGACCAAGCAGCACCTCACGCTCCTCGATGATTTGAAGGAAACATTCGCCAACCTACGTGAATACAAGGTCAAGCTCAACTGGGAAAATGCGTTTTTGGCGTCCCGGCTGGAAAGCTACTCGGCTTCCTCGTCTCGGAGCGCGGCATTGAGGCAAACCCGGAGAAGATCAAGGCCATCGAGCACATGCACAAGACGGCTCGGCTTCGCGATGTCCAGAAGTTCACCGGCTGCTTGGCCTCGGTCAGCCGGTTTCTCAGCCGGCTGGGCGATAGGGCCTTGCCCCTGTATCAGCTAATGAAAAAGATGACGTTGTTCGAGTGGAACGACCAGGCGGACAAAGCTTTCCGGGATCTCAAGCGCATTCTCTCGACCGCACCAGTCCTGGCCGCACCAGCCGAGAAGGAGCCGCCGTTGCTCTATATCGCCGCGACCTCGCGGACGGTCAGCACAGTGATGGTGGTTGCGCGACTAGAGAAGGACAAGGTCCAAGCCGTCCAGCGTCCCGTCCAAGGTGCTCTCCGCCTCGAAGCAGAACTACCCGCATTACCAGAAAATGTGTTACTGCGTGTAATTCACCGCCAAGAAGCTCAAGCAGTACTTCCAAGAGCATGCCATCACCGTGGTCAGCACGGCCCCTCTCGGCGAGATTATCAGGTGCCAGGACACCTCTGGCCAGGTCGCTAAGTGGGCACTCGAGCTAGCCGGCCACACCATCCTCTACGAGCCCCGCACCACGATAAAGTCCCAGGCTTTGGCCGACTTCCTCGTCGACTGGACCGAGATCCAGTGCCTGCCGCCGCCGCCGGACTCGACGCACTGGCACATGCACTTCGACAGCTCGAAGATGCAACTCGGCCTGGGGGCCGGCATCGTGTTGTCCTCCCCCAAGGGCGACCGGCTCAAATACGCGCTGCAGATCCACTTCGCCGCCTCCAACAACGTCGCCGAGTACGAAGCCCTTGTGCACGGCCTCCGGTTTTCCAAGGAACTCGGCATCTGGCGCATCCTATGCTACGGCTATTCGGACCTGGTGGTGTAGCAGAGCTCCGGCGAGTGGGACGCCCATGACTCCAACATGGCGAGCTACCACATCCTCGTCCAGAAGCTGTAAGGATTCTTCACGGGCTGCGAGTTCCTCCACGTCCCACGTGCAGAGAACGAAGCGGCCGACACACTCGCCAAAATCGCCTCGTGCTACATCTTGAGCTTGCATTGGTTTTCCCCAAAGAGGAGAGGATGATGCAGCAGAGTAGCGCAAGTATTTCCCTCAGTTTTTGAGAACCAAGGTATCAATCCAGTAGGAGGCCACGCGCAAGTCCCTCGTACCTACACAAGCAAATAACTCCTCGCAACCAACATGAATAGGGGTTGTCAATCCCTTCACGGTCACTTACGAGAGTAGGATCTAATAGACATGATAGATAATATTTTTGGTATTTTTGGTATAAATATGCAAAGTAAAATAAAAAGGCAAAGTAAAGAGCAAAGCAATAATAAAGAATAGGAAGATTAATATGATGAAAATAGACCCGGGGGCCATAGATTTCACTAGTGGCATCTCTCAAGAGCATAAGTATTTTACGGCGGGTGAACAAATTACTGTTGAGCAATTGACAGAATTGAGCATAGTTATGAGAGTATCTAGGTATGATCATGTATATAGGCATCACGTCCGAGACAAGTAGACCGACTCACCTTTGCATCTACTACTATTACTCCACTCATCGACCGCTATCCAGCATGCATCTAGAGTATTAAGTTAATGAAAACAGAGTAGCCTGTAAGCAACATGACATGATGTAGAGGAATAAATTCATGCAATATGATAAATACCCCATCTTGTTATCCTCGATGGCAACAATACAATACGTGCCTTGCAACCCTTTACATCCTTTGGGTAAGGACACCGCAAGATCGAACCCAAAGCTAAGCACTTCTCCCATTGCAAGAACTACCAATCTAGTTGGCCAAACCAAACGGATAATTCGAAGAGACTTGCAAAGATAACTCAATCATACATAAAAGAATTCAGAGAAGATTCAAATATTGCTCATAGATAATCTTGATCATAAACCCACAATTCATCGGTCTCAACAAACACACCTCGAAAAGAAGATTAAATCAAATAGATCTCCACGAGAGAGGGGGAGAACATTGTATTGAGATCCAAAAAGAGAGAATAAGCCATCTAGCTACTAACTATGGACCCGAAGGTCTGAAATAAACTACTCACACTTCATCGGAGAGGCTAAGATGCTGATGTAGAAGCCCTCCATGGTGGATTCCCCTTTCAGCGGAGCTCCGGAACAGGCACCAAGATGGGATCTAGTGGATACAGGAAGTTGCGGCGGTGGAATTAGGTTTTTGGCTCCGTGTCGACGACTGCCGAAGTGCGTAGGTATATATAGGAGGAAGGAGTACGTCGGTGGAGCTTCGGGGGGCCCACGAGGGAGGGGGCGCGCACTCCACCCTCATGGCCGCCTCCCTCCTTTCTTGGCCGAGGGTCCAAGTCTCCTGGATCTTATCTGATGAGAAAATCACGTTTCCGAAGATTTAATTCCGTTTCTTCGAAACACTGAAATAGGCAAAAAACAACAATTCTGGGCTGGGCCTCCGGTTAATAGGTTAGTCCCAAAAGTAATATAAAAGTGGAAAATAAAGCCCAATATGGTCCAAAACAATAGATAATATAGCATGGAGCAATAAAAAATTATAGATACGTTGGAGACGTATCAGGCATCCCCAAGCTTAATTCCTGCTCGTCCTCGAGTAGGTAAATGATAAAATGAGAATTTTTGATGTGGAGTGCTACTTGGCATAATTTCAATGTAACTCTTCTTCATTGTGGTATGAACATTCAGATCCGAAAGATTCAAGACAAAAGTTCATATTGACATAAAAATAATAATACTTCAAGCATACTAACTAAGCAATTATGTCTTCTCAAAATAACATGGCCAAAGAAAGTTCATCCCTACAAAATCATATAGTTTAGTCATGCTCCATTTTTGTCACACAAGAATGCTCTCATCATGCACAACCCCGGTAACAAGCCAAGCAATTGTTTCATACTTTAGTAATCTCAACCTATAAACTTTCACACAATATATGAGTGCGAGCCTTGGACATAGCACTATGGGTGGAATAGAATATACTGATGGGGGTTATGTGGAGAATACAAAAAAGGACAAGGTCTCACATCAACGAGGCTAATCAACGGGCTATGGAGATGCCCATAAATTGATGTTAATGCAAGGAGTAGGGATTTCCATGCAACGGATGCACTAGAGGTATAAATGTATGAAAGCTCAACAAAAGAAACTAAGTGGGTGTGCATCCAACTTGGTTGCTCACGAAGACCTAGGGCATTTGAGGAAGCCCGTCGTTGGAATATACAAGCCAAGTTCTATAATGAAAAATTCCCACTAGTATATGAAAGTGAAAAACATGAAACTCTCTATATGAAAAACATGGTGCTACTTTGAAGCAC
The DNA here is from genome assembly GCA_021605145.1 of Aegilops bicornis. Lineage (NCBI taxonomy): Eukaryota > Viridiplantae > Streptophyta > Magnoliopsida > Poales > Poaceae > Aegilops > Aegilops bicornis. Next base: position 123,414,897 of record CM038675.1, on the reverse strand, counting down.
AATATATGAGACTCGCTATATGAAGAACATGGCGCTACTTTGAAACACAAGTGTGGAAAAGGATAGTAACATTGTCCCTTCTCTATTTTTCTCTCTTTTTTTTGGTTGGCTCTTTGGCCTCATTTTTTATTTGACCTCACATGGGACAATGTTCTAATAATGATGATCATCACACTTCTATTTATTTACAACTCAATGATTACAACTAGATACTAGAACAAAGTATGACTCTATATGAATGCTTCCGGCGGTGTACCGGGATATGCAATGAATCAAGAGTGACATGTATGAAAGAATTATGAACGGTGGCTTTGCCACAAATACTATGCCATCTACATGATCATACTAAGCAATATGACAATGATGAATGTGTCATGAAGAACGATATGGTGGAAAGTTGCATGGCAATATATCTCGGAATGGCTATGGAAATGCCATAATAGGTAGGTATGGTGGCTGTTTTGAGAGAGATATAAGGAGGTTTATGTGTGAAAGAGCGTTCATATCACGGAGTTTGGATGCACCGGCGAAGTTTGCACCAACTCTCAATGTGAGAAAGGTCAATGCACGGTACCGAAGAGGCTAGCAATGATGGAAGGGTGAGAGTGCGTATAATCCATGGACTCAACATTAGTCATAAAGAACTCACATACTTATTGCAAAAATCTACAAGCCATCAAAACCAAAGCATTACGCGCATGCTCCTAGGGGATAGATTGGTAGGAAAAGACCATCGCTCGTCCCCGACCGCCACTCATAAGGAGGACAATCAAATAACACCTCATGTTTCAAATTTGTTACATAACGTTTACCATACGTGCGTGCTACGGGACTTGCAAACTTCAACACAAGCATTTCTCAAATTCACAACTACTCAACTAGCACGACTTTGATATTATCACCTCCATATCCCAAAACAATTATCAAGCATCAAACTTTTCTTAGTATTCAACGCACTCAAAAGAAAGTTTTTACTATTTTTTTACCTAGCATATTATTATTTCAAGCAAATTACCATGCCATTTAAGACTCTCAAAATAATCTAAGTGAAGCACGAGAGATCGATAGTTTCTTTAAAACAAATCCACCAACGTGCTCTAAAACATATAAGTGAAGTACTAGAGCAAAGCTATAAAGCTCAAAAGATATAAGTGAAGCACATAGAGCGAAACTATAAAGCTCAAAAGATATAAGTGAAGCACATAGAGTATTCTAACAAATTCCAATTCATGTATGGCTCTCTCAAAAGGTGTGTAAAGCAAGGATGATTGTGATAAACTAACAAACAAAGACGCAAATAATACAAGACGCTCCAAGCAAAACACATATCATGTGGTGAATAAAAATATAGCTCCAAGTAAAGTTACCGATGGAAGTGGATTTAAAGAGGGATGCCTTCGGGGCATCCCCAAGCTTTGACTTTTTGGTGTCCTTGGATTATGTTAGGGGTGACATGGGCATCCCCAAGCTTAGGCTCTTGCCACTCCTTGTTCCATAATCCATCAAAATATTTCACCCAAAACTTGAAAACTTCACAACACAAAACTCAACTGAAATCTCGTAAGCTCCGTTAGTGAAAGAAAACAAAAGAACACTTCACGGTACAGTAATGAACTCATTCTTTATTTGTTTGGGTGTTAAATCTACTGTATTCCAACTTCTCTATGGTTTATAAACTATTTTAATAGCCATAGATTCATCAAAATAAGCAAACAACACACGAAAAACAGAATCTGTCAAAAACAGAACAGTCTGTAGTAATCTGTAACTAACGCAAACTTCTGGAACTCCAAAAATTCAGCCAAAATAGGACGACCTAGGAAATTTGTTTATTGATCAGCATCAATTGAATCACTATTTTTCACGTTCTGGTGATTTTTAACAATTGTTTTCGTGAACAGAAAGTTTCTGGAAATTACAGCAAGATCAAATAACTATTATCCAAGAAGATCCTATAGGTTTAACTTGGCACAAACACTAATTAAAACATAAAACCACATCTAAACAGAAGGTAGATGGATTATTTATTCCTAAACAGAAACAAAAACTAAAATAAAATTTGGTTGCCTCCCAACAAGCGCTATCGTTTAACGCCCCTAGCTAGGCATAAAAGCAAGGATAGATCCAGGTATTGCCATCTTTGATGGGAAATCCATAGGTGGCTCTCATAATAGATTCATATGGTAATTTTATCTTCTTCCTAGGGAAGTGTTCCATGCCTTTCTTTAATTGGAATTGGAATCTAATATTCCCTTCCTTCATATCAATAATTGCACCAATCGTTCTAAGGAAAGGTCTACCAAGAATAATAGGACATGAATGATTGCAATCTATATCAAGAACGATAAAGTCTACGGGCACATAATTCCTATTTGCAACAATAAGAACATCATTTATTCTTCCCATAGGTTTCTTAATAGTGGAATCCGCAAGGTGCAAGTTTAGAGAGCAATCATCAAAATCACGGAAATCTAGCAAATCACACAAAGTTTTGGGAATAGTGGAAACACTAGCACCCAAATCACATAAAGCATAAAATTCATGATCCTTAATCTTAATTTTAATAGTTGGTTCCACTCATCATAAATTTTTCTAGGGATGGAGACTTCCAACTCAAGTTTTTCCTCATAAGATTGCATCAAGGCATCAACGATATGTTTGGTAAATGCTTTATTTTGACTATAAGCATGCGGAGAATTTAGCACGGATTGTAACAAGGAAATACAATCAATTAAAGAGCAACTTTCATAATTAAATTCCTTGAAATCCAAAATTGTGGATTTAGCAACATCTAAGGTTTTACTTTCTTCAATCCCACTTTTATCAATTTTAGCATCATACTCTAAAAGCTCCGAATTTTTAGAACGCCTTCTAGGTAAAGGTGTCTCATATTCAATCTCATCATTATCAAGATTCATATTGCAAAACAAGGATTTGATAGGGGACACATCAATAAATTTTAGATCTTCATCTTGATTTTCATGGGAATCGGAAGAACACGCTTTAATAAAGGCATCTTTCATAGCACGCATCCTAGCGGTTCTTTCCTTACACTCATCAATGGAAATTCTCATGGCTTTGAGAGACTCATTGATATAATGCTTAGGAGGAATAGATGTAAGCTTTAAAGAATCAACATCAAGAGAAATTCTATCAATGTTCCTAGCCAATTCATCAACTTGAAGTAATTTCTCTTCAAGCAAAGCATTAAAATTCTTTTGTGAATTCATAAACTCTTTAACACTATTCTCAAATTCAGAGGGCATCTTATTAAAATTTCCATAAGATTTTTTGTAGGTATTTCCATAATTATTAGAAGGATTACTAGGATAGGGCCTAGGATTAAAATCCCTCTATACGCGTTGTTACCAAAATTATTCCTACCAACAAAATTCACATCCATAGATTCATTATTATTCTCAATCAAAGTAGACAAAGGCATATCATTAGGATCAGAAGAAACACTCTTAGTAGCAAATAATTTCATAAGTTCATCCATCTTTCCTCTCAAAACATTAATTTCTTCTATCACATGCACTTTTCTACTAGTAGAGCTTTCAGTGTGCCATTGAGAATAATTAACCATAATATTATCTAGGAGTTTAGTAGCATCTCTTAAAGTGATTTCCATAAAAGTGCCTCCCGCGGCCGAGTCTAAAAGATTTCTAGAAGCAAAATTCAATCTGGCATAAATTTTTTGAATAATCATCCACAAATTCAAACCATGAGTAGGGCAATTACGTATCATTAATTTCATTCTCTCCCAAGCTTGTGCAACATGTTCATGATCAAGTTGCTTAAAATTCATAATATCGTTCCTAAGAGAGATGATCTTAGTGGGAGGAAAATACTTAGAGATAAAAGCATCTTTGCACTTGTTCCAAGAATCAATACTATTTTTAGGCAAAGACGAAAACCAAGCTTTAGCACGATCTCTAAGCGAAAAATGAAATTGCTTCAATTTGACAACATCATTGTCAACATCTTCTTCTTTTGCATATCACACAAATCTACAAAGTTGTTTAGATGAGTAGCGACATCTTCACTAGGAAGGCCGGCGAATTGATCTTTCATAACGAGATTCAATAAAGCAGCATTGATTTCACAAGACCCAGTATTGGCAAGAGGAGCAATCGGAGTGCTAAGGAAATCATTATTGTTGGTATTGGTAAAGTCACAGAATTTGGTATTATCTTGAGCCATAGTGACAAGCAAGCAATCCAATGCATGAGCAAACAAGCGAACGAGAAAAAGGCAAACGGAAAAGAGAGGGTGAATAAAACGGCAAGGGTGAAGTGGGCGAGAGGAAAACGAGAGGCAAATGGCAAATAATGTAATGCGAGAGATAAGGGATTGTGATGGGTACTTGGTATGTTGACTTTTGCGTAGACTCCCGACAACGGCGAGAAATCCTTCACCTTTCGTCTTGAGCTTGCGTTGGTTTCCCTGAAGAGGAGAGGATGATGCAGCAGAGTAGCGTAAGTATTTCCCTCAGTTTTTGAGAACCAAGGTATCAATCCAGTAGGAGGCCACGCGCAAGTCCCTCGTACCTACACAAGCAAATAACTCCTCGCAACCAACACGAATAGGGGTTGTCAATCCCTTCACAGTCACTTACGAGAGTGAGATCTAATAGAGATGATAGATAATATTTTTGGTATTTTTGGTATAAAGATGCAAAGTCAAATAAAAAGTAAATGTAAAGAGCAAAGCAATAATAAAGCGTAGGAAGATTAATATGATGAAAATAGGCCCGGGGCCATAGATTTCACTAGTGGCTTCTCTCAAGAGCATAAGTAACGGCGGGTGAACGAATTACTGTTGAGCAATTGACAGAATTGAGCATAGTTATGAGAGTATCTAGGTATGATCATGTATATAGGCATCACGTCCGAGACAAGTAGACCGACTCACACTGCATCTACTACTATTACTCCACTCATCGACCGCTATCCCGCATGCATCTAGAGTATTAAGTTAATGAAAACAGAGTAACGCCTTAAGCAAGATGGCATGATGTAGAGGAATAAATTCATGCAATATGATAAATACCCCATCTTGTTATCCTCGGTGGCAACAATACAATACGTGCCTTGCAACCCTTTACATCCTTTGGGTAAGGACACCGCAAGATCGAACCCAAAGCTAAGCACTTCTCCCATTGCAAGAACTACCCATCTAGTTGGCCAAACCAAACGGATAATTCGAAGTGACTTGCAAAGATAACTCAATCATACATAAAAGAATTAAGAGAAGATTCAAATATTGCTCATAGATAATCTTGATCATAAACCCACAATTCATCGGTCTCAACAAACACACGGCAAAAAGAAGATTACATCGAATAGATCTCCACGAGAGAGGGGGAGAACATTGTATTGAGATCCAAAAAGAGAGAAGAAGCCATCTAGCTACTAACTATGGACCCGAAGGTCTGAAGTAAACTACTCACACTTCATCGAGAGGCTATGATGATGATGTAGAAGCCCTCCATGGTGGATTCCCCTTCCGGTGAACTCCGGAACAGGCCCCAAGATGGGATCAAGTGGATCTGAGGAAGTTGCGGCGGTGGAATTAGGTTTTGGCTCCGTGTCGATGCAGCCGAGTGCGTGAGGTATATATAGGAGGAAGGAATGCGTCGGTGGAGCTTGGGGGCCCATGAGGTAGGAGGCGCGCATACAGAGGCGCCCTCCACCCTCGTGGCCGCCTCCCTCCTTTCTTGGCCGAGGGTCCAAGTCTCCTGGATCTTATCTAATGAGAAAATCACATTCCCGAAGATTCCATTCCGTTTGGACTCCGTTTGATATTCCGTTTCTTCGAAACATTGAGATAGGCAAAAACAACAATTCTGGGCTGGGCCTCCGGTTAATAGGTTAGTCCCAAAAGTAATATAAAAGTGGAAAATAAAGCCCAATATGGTCCAAAACAATAGATAATATAGCATGGAGCAATCAAAAATTATAGATACGTTGGAGACGTATCACCTCGTCCCGGCAGTCCGTCCCGTCCGGCGTCTCCCTCGAGCATCTGCACAAGCCGTCCATCAAGCTATCCCCGGACTCCGAGTCCATCCACCCGGCCGCGCCTCAACCCGGCTTGGGGACTGCTCCAACTGACCCGGCCGCGCGTCAACCCGGCCCGGGGACTGCTCCAACCGACCCGGCCGCGCCTCAACCCGGCCCGAGGACTACTCCAGTAGGCCCGACCACACCTAAACCCGGCCCTTGGGCCACTGAATCCGGCTCGGGGCTGCCCCCCCGGAACCCGTCGTGATGGCCGTCCTCGCCGGGGTCGTGGCACCATCCTGGGCCCTGCTCATCTCGGAGTTCCTGGAAAACGGGCTCCTTCCCATGGACGAGACCGAAGCTCCGCAAGTGCAGCGCCGGGCGTCCTCCTACAGCATTATCAACAACGAGCTCGTCAAACGCAGCTCTACCGGTGTATTCCAATGTTGCGTCGAGCAGGACAAGGGCATTGGGATCCTCCTCGACATACACCAGGGCGAGTGTGGGCACCACGCCGCCTCGCGGTCCCTAGTGGACAAGGCTTTCCGCCATGGTTTCTACTAGCCCACGGCCCTCGAAGACGCAAAGTCGCTCGTCCTTAAGTGTGAAGGATGCAAACGCTTCAGCAAGCGCAGTCACTAGCCGGCGTCGGCACTCCGGACCATCCCGATCGCCTGGCCCTTCGGGGACTCGACATGGTGGGGCCTTTCAAGACCGCTCGAGGTGGCATGACGCATCTGCTCGTGGCAGTAGACAAGTTCACCAAGTGGATCGAGGCAAGGCCAATCAAGAAGCTGGACGGCCCGACGGCTGTCCGATTTATCAAGGACATGGAGTGCGCTACGGCATGCCAAACAGCATCATTACGGACAACGGCACCAACTTTGCCAAGGGTGCGCTCGTGCAGTACTGCTCCGTCTCCGGCATCTGCCTCGACCTGGCTTCCGTCGCACACCCACAGTCCAACGGCCAGGTTGAGCGGGCCAACGGCCTCATCCTATCCGGCATCAAACCGCGACTCGTTGAGCCGCTTATCCCTTCGCCCGGCAGTTGGCTTGACGAGTTGTCGGCCATCCTCTGGAGTCTCCACACCATGCCAAACAGGTCGACCGGGTTCACCCCATTCTTCCTCGTCCACAGAGCAGAAGCCGTCATCCCAACCAATGTCGAGTTTGACTCACCGCGCGTCACGATGTACACAAAAGCCGAAGCAAAAGAAGCCCGCGAAGACGGCGTCGACCGGCTCGAAGAAGCACGTCTCCTAGCGCTCAGTCGCTCAGCCATCTACCAGCAAGGCCTGAGGCATTATCACAGCAAGAAGATCAAGCCCCTCACTTTCTGAGAGGGAGACCTCGTCCTCCAACTCGTCCAAGAGCAGACTGGCCAACACAAGCTGTCCTCCCCATGGGAGGGCCCCTTCATCGTCAGGAAGGCCTTATGTGACCGCAATGCATACTACCTCATCGACGCCCGCAAGTCAAACAAGCGAAATAGGGATACCGTCGGCGAAGAAACAACCCGGCCATGGAACGCGGAGCTCCTCCATCCATTTTACTGTCTGAGCTCATCGACGCCCGCAGTGCACGTATGTATCGCTGCCTTTTGTAACTGTCTGAAACTATGGGGTCCCCCAACGACGCTCGGGGGCTGCCCTTTCTGCGACCAAGCTATTGTGTCTCCTACATTTGTGCACCGCTTTACTATTAAGCCAAACCCGGCCACCGGGTCCACTCGCTCAACCCGGGGGCTCGGGGGCTGGCCGGCCTGGCCACCCTCGTTTTTCCTTAAGCAGTTCTCGAATGCGTTGGATTGCCATAAACCTCTCGCTTCGCCCTAAGCCGCAGATCAGGCTCTGGCTGTTGGCTGGCAAGCACATGAGTCCAATGCACCAGCGCGCCACGAGCGCTAAGTCAAAAACCGCCGGGTCGCCCAACCCGGCCCCGCCACTATAAATTGCTGCACGACCGGCTGCCCGCCAACCCGGCCCTGTCGAATTGCTGCAAGCCGGCCCAGTGGGTGTTTCGCTCGCGCTCAATATTTTGAAAGACTAAGTATTGATCGCTCCTCTCAAAGACCGAGCCCCTTGTCACGGACCAAAGCCCTGGCCATCAGGCTTGCGGGGGGGGGGGGAGCCTAAAGGGGGGGAGTTACAAGAAAACGGCTCTAAAAATGAGAAGCAAAGGCGCCGGCACCCATGAAGTTTCTACATACCGCCGTATCACTCAAGCCGGTCTCACCTTTTCAAGTTGCTGCATGACCGGCTGCTCGCCAACCCGGCCCTGCCGGATCACCACCAGCCGGCCCAGTGGGTGTTACGCTCACGCTCAATGTTTTGAAAGCCTAAGTACTGAACGCCCCTCTCAAAGGCTGAACCCCTTGTCACGGACCAGACCCTTGGCCGTCAGACTCACGGGGGGGGGGACCCGAAGGGGGGAAGGTTGCAGGAAAACGGCTCCAAAAACGAAAAGCAAAGGCGAAGATATTCACGCAGCTCATGCATCATTAATTTAAAACAGGCCTAGGGCCAGAGTTCATTACACCCAGTCAACCCCCAGTGGGTGGGTGGACCTGCTACCTAACAGAAATTTGTGATAAGTTAAAAATTCAGGCGTCTCCATCACCGGATCGCGCAGCTCCCGGGTCCGCTGAGGTGCTGTCGGTATCTTCCTCCCCGGCGTCCGCGTCGCGGTAGAAGCCCGTCTCCTCAGAACTGCCTTCCGGGTTGTCCAGAAGCAGGCCATAGTCGTCAGCAGGCACGACTCCACCGTCTTTCGCCCGCTCCGGTCGGAACTCGTCGTGGAAGGCGAACCTGGCAATATAGCTGGCCCGAGCAGCGATCTGGCCAGCTTCCGCCTGCAGCTAGCTCTTCGAGCCGGCTCTCTGGCCCATCAGCGCGTCCAGCGACAAGACTGGATGCCAAGACATCACGAACCGGAGTGCCATTTCGGCGCCAGCATGGGCGGCGGAGACTCGCCAGTCATGGAGCCGCTCCAGACCCGCCTCCAGCCAGCGCGCCAGCCGTGTGAAGCTACTCGGTGCAACAGAAGCCGGCGAAGGAGCGTCGTCATCGCCAGCGCTTGACCTCGGAAAAGCCGCCCATCATTAGCAGAACTTCGCGAGATGGGCCTCAGCAGCTGCAACGATCTCCGGGAAGGTCCAGGCCACCCGCGGGTCCATCCCAGAGCCGACGATCCCTTGCGGGTCGCGCTGAAAGCGGACCGCCTCCTCCGCCAGCTAGCGCGTCTCCAGGAAGGCCCCTGCCAAGAGGAAAAGCAAGTCAGAATAAAATTACGAAGGAAGAAGAGCCGGAGTCCCAACCCGGCAACGAAAAAATTTAAGGAAAGCACTTACTAGAGGAGGACTCTCCCAGGTGCCGCGCTTCGAGCAACGTACCGCGCCGCTCCTGGGCAATAGTGCGGTGACGCTCCTCCAACGCCTTCTCTAGGTCGGCAACCTTGGCAAGGGTCGCCTTCAGCTCGGCGTCCTTGTCCTCGGCTGCCTTCACGGCCTCCTCGCGGAGCCGGGTCTCCCCCTGTCGGGACTCCTCCGCCGTGGCCACCAGCGCCTTCAGGCGCTCCACCTCGGCCTAGAACTGCCCCTAGTCGTCGGCCAGCTTGCCGCGTTCACTACAAGAAATATGTCAACTTGTGACGAGCACTATTGGTCACTGAATGGTCACTGTTTTCAATTTCTGACCTTTTTGTGACCAAAAACATAAGGTCAAAAGCTGGCGGTCGTAAACTGACTATAGCGACCTTTATTCTGGAATGGTCGTAGACGTTTATGACCAAAATACGTCTACTGTGGCATTTTGGTCACTAGCAACCTCCCTAGGCCACGTAGGCATCCAGCGTGGCAATCTGATGTGACACAAGATTCAGCCCGGTCCAATTCGATTTTCTACATGGGCCTAGACCAACAATTCGGCCTTTTAATGTATATTTTTCTTGTTAATTTTCGGTAGCTACATGGGCTTGGGCCATTAATTCGGCCTTTTTTCTAAGATGCAGCCTTTTACAGTCTACTGATTTTTTATTTTCATCCTTTTTTTGCCACTAGTCCCACCAATCAGATTGGTCCCACTTGTCATGCTTATCACAAAATTGATCCCACACATCAAAAATTTCAAAATCTTTCAAACAACCATTATAACTTGGACCCCATTGTCAGGTTTCCATTTGACAGGTATTCAAATCACATACACAATCATTATTTCAAACAATGCAAATAGCAAATGAAATTCTTCCAAAACAACACGGCATTGGTCTATTACAAATGTTACAGTATACTACAGCCCAGATAAGCCTACTACTGCCTACATTTACAACACATAATATGCTAGTCTTTGTTGATATGCTTCACAGCTTCGAACTTGGATTCGGACTTCACTTGTGCAAAAAAAAGAATGAACATATAAGAATAAGAATGTGTATAGAACATCAAACAGTAGCCAATGAGGGATCCAATAACTTATAAGCAAGAATTGACAGCAAATGAGATGTACATAAATAGTATGACTAACACTAACCAATATGCGCTCATGGAATGACTAAAATGTTCTCACTAGCTAGGATTCTTTTTAGTATACAATATACTGACATGTGCAACTCTCTCTAAATTGATCAAAGAAATGAAAACTGTAGGTGCGCTGCAGGCCAGATCATCATATTTGAGCATTAATATTTCTGTATTACTACACATCAACTACAGCACTAGGAGTACACAGCAACTAGTAGCAGAACTAGAAGAAAACCGTACAGGTGGGGAGTGCCAAGCGTGACAAGCAAACTTATGTCAGAAGTCCCGAATTCCTCCATGTACACGCGCGCGAGCCAGCCTCCAGCTGAATGCCCTATCAACGATAGCTTCCCATATGCAAGCATCAAACAGTCCAGAGTCAGGATGAATGCCCTCACTTTTCAAACATAATTCATTTTATTCCGTGGTTTTCTGCAAAAAAAAATCTGCCTACAGTTTCGTGGACAACTGAGCATACTGTCCATAATCTTGAACCAGTCAGAGGGCTGAAACTAGCAGCAACAGAAGGGGATTCAAATTGGAAGAAACAAACAAATTTTAGATGGTGAATTTTCAGTCAGAGGGCTAAAACTAGTATCTACTAATGATAGATAGAGATAGCAAGATATAGGCATACCTCATACCAGATACAACATATAATGATCAAACTAATGTATAACAATTACATTATTATCTATTTAAGTTTTTATCTGGTACAAACAAACTCTAGAATGCCACAGAGAAGAGAACAGAAACATGCCACACGGGTAATATAACTGCTTTCCACCCATGTTGTCTCTACAATGAAACTTAAGAACTATGCAATTGTAATAAGCTATCGACTGTCAGCAGCAATTCAGAGAGATAAAGAAATAATAATTCAAAAATGCAGGCCAACATGAAAAACAATTAAACTAAATACTTTGACTTCAGTGAATTACAACCGTAAAAGCCTCAATGGAAACAGCTTGGTGATAACCCAACATACAAAATGGATTTGTTCACTAAGGCAAAAAACATGGGAGTCAAATCAGTCAACTGCTTAGTCATAAGGCAAAATGGAGTCCAGGAAAAAACAAATCAACGAATTATAACAAGATAAGGGCAACAAAACTTGAGGAAAGCACAACACTCAAGCACCACAATGTCAGATGATTCGAAAATCAATGCTCAGTAATGTTTACGTGTGGTAAATGACTGCTCCTCGAGTCTACGATGGACATTACTTTTCATCAACCTTGGTTTGCCTGAAACAGGTTTAAGCAAAAATTATAGTGGCATGTTAAGCAAAAAAATACAAATCCATTCAGAATTACAGCGAACTTTTAAGCAAAATTACAAGTACCGATGCAACTGTGCACACCAACTACAACTGAATAGTGCACCGTACTAGTTCGGAGTTAGACACACATTTTTCAAAATGCAAAGACCCAAGAGAATCTTAATGTTTACGCTCCGAGGAAGAAAAAGTGCAGAAATATGAGATACAATGACATATAATAAAAATAACAAGATTCCACCACAAAGATTCGGAAGCTCCGTGATCACAAAGCGAGCGCCATTCCAAATGAGAAAGCTAAACAGAGAAACATATCCAGGGAAATAATTAAAACAAGCAGGACAACTCTTACATCATTATCTTTCAACAGTTTCGACACCATATATTGAGATCCAAGATGCTTAAAACACCACAGGCATGATGGTAGGTACATTCAACAAAGATGGAACACAAGCAAATGGCGTGACGGTCACCCCGATCCTCTGAGACTAGATGACTAGGAACTTTAACATTGCGATCCATGACAAGAACATGGGACTAGGGCTACCATTCTAGCAGCGGTGGCGGTAGTCTTAAAGAAAGGGATATACTAGAGCTAAGCTAACAACATCCATCCATCCATCCATCCATCCATCGGAGACAGTAGCAAGGAGCAGCACGGACCATGGCTGAATGGCAAGCCGCATCACTGGTCATTGATATGTACATAGCAAGTTCACTCATGGACTAAGCCTAATCAAGTGAAACCCACAACTAATTTGAGGGCCACAGAAAATACGTGTGGGTGAAGCGAATTACACAAATAAGCCTCACCCGATCCACTGCATCGTCACATTTCTACACTAAATCAACTGACTAAAAATAGATTGTTGGATGCACAAATAGGATCGCGCTGCATGCTAATTCTACTGCTGAAGCCTGTCGACGAGGACATTAACTGAATTTTAGTTTTTCCACGCATGGACATTGTATCCATACACTCGGCCCAGCGTCTCTGCAGCTACACCTGACACGGACATTATAACAGCCCTACGCAACGCAACGAAATCAAGTTCCCATCTGACGGACCAATGCTCATTTTATCTATCGAATCGATTGCAGACTTGCAGCGATAGCTAGCAATGTTGTATTTTACCTGTATCGCTTGGAGCAGAGGATGGAGGAGAATATGGCGCGGAGCCTGGTGACGGCGTGGATCTTGGTGGGGTGGCGGATGATGCACTGGTCGAGGGCGGTGGTGACAGAGCGCACCTCCGGGGCTCCGGCGAGCACGTCGTCGATGGCCTTGTGCACGCGGAGGTAGTGGAAGAGGGCGCGGCCGTGGATGCCCAGCGGGTGGTCGGAGGCAGGAAGCGGGAGAGGTAGTTGATGGCCTTGTCCCAGGAGCCCGCGTCCACCAGCTCCGCCAGTGCTTCGTGCTGAGAACACGCGTCATGCGGGTCACCAACCTGCTGCAGCAGCGTCGTTGCCGGATCAAGAGATGCGTTAGCAGAGGCAGGTTTGAAGGGGGAGGGGGAGACACGACTGCGTGCTTACACATCCATGGTGCGGTTGAAGTTGTGGTGCCCGAGGAAGGAGATGAGCCGCCGCTGCCGGAAGCGCCGAGGCCAGGATGTAGTCGTCCCTATCGACGAGGATGGAGCGCTCGGGCGTGGCGGATCCGGCCACATTCCCGTCGGCGAAGTCGGATCTCCCAGCGGCGGCGGCCTCGGCGGAGCAGGGAACCGGGGCGAGGGAGGAGGAGGGAGGTGGTGGCGGCGATCTGGAAGGGGAGGGGAGTAGGGAGCCGGGGCGAGGAGGGAGGGAGGAGGATTGGATCTGGCATCGGGAGAGGGGTTCCGGTTGAGGATGGATCGATGGATGTGGGATCTTGCCGGAGGGGAAGGAGGGAGGAGCAGAGCACGGCGATCTTGCCGGAGGGGAAGGAGGGAGGGGAAGGATGGATCTGCGAGGGGAGGGGCGGGTGGCGGCGAGGGGAGGGATCTGCGAGTGCTAGGGTTAGCTGAGAGAGCTGAGGGGTGGATGGATGGACGAACGGATGGATGGATGGATGGACAGATGTTTGCCATGTCACTGATCCATGCCACAGCTGGTTCCACCAATCAGAATTAAGCATTTTTTGTTTTTTCTCTTATAGTTTGTACCCTCTTATTCGGGCAAACATTTAACCTCTTAAAGTTACTTCAAATAAACCAATATTTTGTACATGTGTGTATTTAGGCAGGACAAACAATGTTGATTTGGGATGTTCTCATTTTCTTTGCTCAAAAGAACCATTTTTCATTTTCTGAGTGACCAAAATGTGTTTTTTTGTGAAGGGCCTACCATATGTTTCTTGCAAAATTGTACCAAATCATTTTCCTAAAATACTAGGCCATATTTAATGCACATTTTACCAAATGGTTGGGTGTAAAAAGTTTTGTTCCACCTCTCGTGAAAAAGACAAATTCCCGCCGATTTAGTTGGAAGCGGGTCAAATTTGAACTGTAGCTACCTTATAGTTTGCTCTTTATTTTTTCCAAAAATCATTTCTAGGTACATAAGTATCTATTTAATCAGAGAAACGCCAAAAAAATTCCAAGATTCAACCACTAGTTAGGAACGGTCATTCCCGCCGTTTTGACCGCATTTTGAAACGGGCATAAAAAATTCAGAAAAATCAAAAAATTGGGAAACCTTCGCATTGTGTCATTATATGTGGCCAAGTTACCAGGAAAAATAATAAACTTGTAATACGACAATTATTTTAAAAAAGTGTTCTAAAAAATGAGCTATCATGCGTGAAGATTCATGACTTTCAAGCCAAATGATCAATCTTATGGCCATATTCATGGCATAGTTTGTTCAAATGATCTCATATTGTGCACAAGGGTGCATATTGGAATGGCAAACAATGTTGCCTAAGGAAGTTTTCTTTTTCTTTGGACGAAAGAACCATTTTCCATTTTGAGTGCCCAAAAGGAGGTTTTTTTGTGAAGGACCTCCCAAATAATTGTTGCAAAATTGGACCAAATCATTTTTCTAAAATGCTAGGCCATATTTAATGCACAATTGACCAAATGGTTGGGTGTAAAAAGTTTTTATCCACCTTTGGTGAAAAAGACAAATTCCCGCCGATTCAGGTGGAAGCGGGTCAAATTTGAACTGTAGTTGCCTCGTAGTTTGCTATTTATTTTTTCCAAAAATCATTTCTAGGTACATAAGTATCTATTTAATCAGAGAAACGCCAAAAAAATTCCAAGATTCAACCACTAGCTAGGAACGGTCATTTCCGCCGTTTTGACCGCATTTTGAAACGGGCATAAAAAATTCAGAAAAATCAAAAAATTGGGAAACCTTCGCATTGTGTCATTATATGTGGCCAAGTTACCAGGAAAAATAATAAACTTGTAATACGGCAATTATTTTAAAAAAGTGTTCTTAGAAATGAGCTATCATGCGTGAAGATTCATGGCTTTCAAGCCAAATGATCAATCTTATGGCGATATTCATGGCATAGTTTGTTCAAATGATCTCATATTGTGCACAAGGGTGCATATTGGAATGGCAAACAATGTTGCCTAAGGAAGTTTTCTTTTTCTTTGGACGAAAGAACCATTTTCCATTTTTTGAGTGCCCAAAAGGAGGTTTTTTTGTGAAGGACCTCTCATATAATTGTTGCAAAATTGGACCAAATCATTTTTCTAAAATACTACCCCATATTTAATGCACAATTCACCAAATGGTTGGGTGTAAAAAGTTTTTATCCACCTCTGGTGAAAAAGACAAATTACCGCCGATTCAGCTGGAAGCGGGTCAAATTTGAAATGTAGCTGCCTCGTAGTTTGCTCTTTATTTTTTTCCAAAAATAATTTCTAGGTACATAAGTATCTATTTAATCAGAGAAACACCAAAAGTTTTCCAAGATTCAACCACTAGCTAGGAACGGCCATTCCCGCCGTTTTGACCGCATTTTGAAACGGGCATAAAAAATTCAAAAAACATCAAAAAATTGGGAAACCTTGGCATTGTGTCATTATATGTGGCCAAGTTCCCAGGAAAAATAATAAACTTGTAATACAGCAATTATTCTAAAAAAGTGTTCTCAGAAACGAGCTATCACGTGTGGAGATCAATGGCTTTCTAGCCAAATGATCAATCTTATGGCCACATTCATGGAATAGTTTGTTCAAATGATCTCATATTGTGAACAAGGGTGCATATTGGAATTACAAACAATGTTGCCTCAGGGAGTTTTCATTTTCTTTGCACGGAAAAACCATTTTCCATTTTTTGAGTGCCCAAAAGGAGGTTTTTTTGTGAAGGACCTCCCAAATAATTGTTGCAAAATTGGACCAAATAATTTTTCTAAAATACTAGGCCATATTTAATGCACAATTGACCAAATGGTTGGGTGTAAAAAGTTTTTATCCACCTCTGGTGAAAAAGACAAATTCCTGCCGATTTAGTTGGAAGCGGGTCAAATTTGAACTGTAGCTGCCTCGTAGTTTGCTCTTTATTTTTTCCAAAAATCATTTCTAGGTACATAAGTATCTATTTAATCATAGAAACACCAAAAAAATTCCAAGATTCAACCACTAGCTAGGAACGGTCATTCCGTTGCTTTGACCACATTTTGAAGCAGGCATAAAAATTCAAAAAAATCAAAAAATTGGGAAACCTTCGCATTGTGTCATTATATGTGGCCAAGTTCCCAGGAAAAATAATAAACTTGTAATACGGCAATTATTTTAAAAAAGTGTTCTCAGAAACGAGCTATCACGTGTGGAGATCAATGGCTTTCAAGCCAAATAATCAATCTTATGGCCACATTCTTGGCATAGTTTGTTCAAATGATCTCATATTGTGCACAAGGGTGCATATTGGAATTCCAAACACTGTTGCCTAAGGGAGTTTTCATTTTCTTTGCACGGAAAAACCATTTTCCATTTTCTGAGTGCCCGAAATGAGTTTTTTTTGTGAAGAAACTACCATATATTTGTTGCAAAATTGGAACAAATCAATTTTATAAAATACTGGGCCATATTTAATGCAAAATTGAAAAAATGGTTGGGTGTCAAAAGTTTTGATCCACCTCTGGTGAAAAAGACAAATTCCCGCCGATTCAGTTGGAAGCGGGTCAAATTTGAACTGCAGCTGCCTCATAGTTTACTATTTATTTTTTCCAAAAATAATTTCTAGTTACATAAGTACCTATTTAATTATAAATACATGGTTTGGTGGCGATGCGTCGAGGTTTGGGCGGTGTCCGAGGCCCCCAACTCTAGAGCGCGTAAACTCGCATGCCCGCCGTGTGGTCACCGCGTGACCGTGGCGTTGCCATGTGTTCTGGGAAGCCTAGGCATGTCTAGTGGGTTGGGCACTCCCCAGGTAGGTGCTAGGAAGAAAATTACAACATAAGATTCTCATGAGGAGACCGATCGATGCTCAAACATGAATTAGCAGCCAAGTGTTTGATTAGCGGTACGAGAAATGTACATGGCTAATGGGCGTGAGTTTTGGCTAAGGATGATCAGTTACTAAGAAGACTGTCTTCACAAATTTTCAGCTCAAAAGGAGGAGCCTAGGTGGTACTTGCTTTGCAAACTACCACACTGGACATAAATACAAATGTTGAAGCTCGGCTCAAAATAATGAATGGATTGAGCTGGCATTTGGTGGAGGATGGTTATTTGGGCATAGGAAAGCACTATAGAAAATGGATACTATTTGGACATGCCAAAGTGGTACTTTCTTCACAAACTGTTGTTACGAATGTAATAGTAAAATGAATATTTTTAATTATTTTGAACTAGGCAAGGAAGGTTTTTACATATTTTACGAAGATATGACCCAAAGAATTTATGAGATTTTTTGGCAATTTTGGGAATGACAGAAATATAGGTTGCTTCACAACCTAGGGCAAAACCGCCACATGGACATGACACATAGGCAAAACTGATGAGGTGGCGCCTAGTCATCACAACCCACCACAATCTACAAGG
This sequence comes from Aegilops bicornis, assembly GCA_021605145.1. NCBI lineage: Eukaryota > Viridiplantae > Streptophyta > Magnoliopsida > Poales > Poaceae > Aegilops > Aegilops bicornis. Next base: position 123,397,111 of record CM038675.1, on the reverse strand, counting down.
TTATGACCATCTATATTGGTCGTTAACAACTAGAAATAAGGCAGCGGACCAGCACGGTTTGCTTTATGACCATTTTGTGTAAGGAAATTACGACCTTTCTGACCAAAATGGTCGCAATGGTTTAGGGTTTGGAGCCCCCCGAACAGCTTTTGACCAATTGGTCTCAAATGGTCATAGATCTATGACCAATTCTTCCAGGGTCACTGACAGAAGGTCACTAGTTGACATATTTCTTGAAGTGGTTGCTGGCCCGCCTCGGCAAGGGCCTCCTGCGCCTCCACGACCTTAGTGGCCTCCGCCTTGAGGCACTCCACCTCAGCCTCGAGGCGGCTCTTGTCGCCCGCCAGCTGCTCCCGCAGCCGGCCGGCTTCGTCGAGCGCCCGTCGGGTTCCCGGCGCCTCCGCCTTCGCCTTCGATCCACCTCGGCCCCGAGCCGGGCGACGTCTCCGAAAAGCCGGTCATAATGAAAACCGGCCCGAATCAGCCGGGTCCTCCAAGACAGCACCTCGGCTGCAGAAGAAAAACTCAGCAATAAAGTACAGTTTTTAGATTCGACCTAACTGCTACGCAGTTTTCCCGAATCTCGGGGGCTAGACCCAGTGGGTGCACTAGCGCGCCACCACTAGAAAGGAGCACGAAGAAGAAGTACCTGCCACAATGTGGAGCTCCTCCTCCATGGCGGCGAGCCTCTCCTTGAGATGTCGATGCGTCTCGAGGAGACGGTTGAAGACGTTGACCCGGTAGGAGTCAAGTTGCTATAGAAGGAAACGATCAGCGCGAGACAGCAAGATAAGATTCGACCCAACTGCTACGCAGTTGGCCCGAATCTCGGGGGCTACACCCAGTGGGTGCACTGGAGCGCCCCAACAATGGAAAAAGCAATGAAAAGAAAAGAAGAGTGCAAACGGATACTTACGAAGACGGCGCGCTCCAGCTCCTGCGTCGCCTCAACCTCGGCCTGGGCGAAGTCCTGGATCCAGTCCGTCTGCCCCCGCAGGCGGCGGGTCACGGCGGCCATCGCCGCCTCCTCCTGGGTCGGAGACCTCGCCGGTCCGGCTCCGCGAAGGCCGCGGCTAGGCGACCCGACGCCCTCCGGACCTGAGCGCCAGGGCGTGCTCTCCGCCGGCCGCCTCCCCTGAAGCCGGCGCCTTCTCCGGCGCCCTCTTCGGCGCCAACACCGGCTCAGTGGGCAGAGCGGCTTGAGGCTCCACCACCGGCGGCGCCTCACTCGCCGGTGCCCAGGACGCCTCCTCCGGAGCCGCCCGCGTCGCGTCCTCGAAGATGGCGTCACCGCCGCCCCCGTCGACCCCCTCCCACTGGACCACGTCGGTCCGCGGTGGGGTGTCATCCCCGACGACCACGACCTCCCGGTTGAGGTCCATCACATCCGCATGGCCGCCTTGGTCGTGCTCCCTGTCTAACGCCGGCACGAAGACCGTCGTCGCCACCACCGTCTCCGCCGGCATCTCCGGCCACGCCGGCCCCTTGCCGGCTTGCACCCACGCCGTCGCGGCGCTGACCTAGGCCTGGGTCGACGCATCCTCTAGCTCCGCCTGGGCCCGGTTCCGGTCCCGCCAGGCCAGGCCCTCGGTGTCGGCTGGGTCCACCAGCACCTCCTCCTCGTCCCGGTGGACGGTGCCGTATTGGCTCCTTCGGAACACGGCGCCCTGGGTGGACGCGGTATCCGCCACCACCAGCGCCAGTGAGATCAGCGACCTGAAGCACAAGACAAGAAACAAACAGGCCGAGTCGAGCGGAGCCACTCAGTAACTCGGCTCGAGCAAAAAGAGTTACTTACCCCGGCACCACCGGAACGGCGGGCCTTACCGCCCTCTCCTGTGGAGCGCCGCGCCTCCTCTTGGCGGGTGGCTTCGCACCGCCAGCCGGGTCCGCCGGGCGCTTCGTAGACGGGGCCCGTGGTGGGACGTTGTCCTTCCCATGCGGGCGCCTCGCAGTCGCGGCCCCCCAGGACGACCCGCCTCCAGCCGCGCTGCCACCTCCTCCACCCGGCGCCGCTACATCAGCAACTCGCATTAGCATCCCCAAAGCTGTCCCACGATCGGCGACTCAAGGAATATAAACGAGACTCACCTACTCGGCGCCCTACGCCCGTGTCGGCGGCCGCTGCCTTCCCTCCGCCATGGGCCTCGGGCTCCTCTGAGGCGACCCGCACCACCTGTGCCCGCGCCCGGTTGTAAGGATGCCAGATGGCGTTCAGAAGCACCTCACGCGTCACGTCAGGACGAACGAGAAGATAAGCGGCAGCGAAGTATGGGGACCAGGGACTCACCAGCGGTGTCGGGTCCGAGCGGCTTTACGGGGCCTTCCCAAACTCCCAGTTCACCCCCAAGTTGGCCTTGGAGATGTCATTAACCCGGCGCGCAACTTGGTCCGCTGCCAACCGCGTGTTCGCCATGCAGTTGGGATCTTTGAGGCTGGTCATCTGACCGATGAGATAACTGCGCTGCTGCAGCGGCAGCACCCACCGGGAGATAAAGGCGGCGATGAGGTCGGTGTCGGTGAGCCTCTCCCGCTCCTTCATCACCGGCACCCGCTTGCACAGGCTGAGCACCTCCTGCGACGGGCGCTTGGGGTAATACCTCCAGTTCTGCTTCCCCCATGGTGGCGAGTTGATGAACGGCGGGAGGTTGATGCGGTCCTCGCCGAGGTTGCGAACGTAGAAGAAAGAATTCTGCCATTTCTTGGCAGAATCCTCCAGTGGCACCTTCGGGCAGTCGGCGCCTGACCGCTTGGAGATGACGGCCGCCCTGCACTTGGGCATCTCCCCGGCCTTCGGCCCCTGCTGCTTCACGGAGAAGCGCACCCAGAGGTCAATCGAAGGTTCGATCCCCAGGTACCCCTCGCAGAGATTAACGAAGCCGGATAGCTGCACGATGGCGCCGGCGCCAAGATGGTGGGGCTGGGGCCCGAAGAACTCCAGAAAGTCACGGAAGAAGCCGCTTGCGGGAAGCCCAAACCCGCGCTTGAAGTGCGGCAGGAAGACCACCCGCTCCGAGCCCTCGGGCCGCGGCTCCCGCTCGCCCTGCAGGAGGCGCACCTCGACCTCCTTCGCCCTCGGCAAGCGCCTGGTGTCACAGAGGTAGGCTATGTCGTCGGGGGTGACGGTGGAACCCATACACAATCTCGATGACAGCGCCATCGACCCAAGCGCGGGGGAAGAGGGAGGAGCAAAGGAAGAAGATGGCGAGAAAGCTCTGCTCAAGACTGTGGGCGTCGCGGCTAGCGGCAGTCGTCGGAAGCAGAGAGAGCATGAAGAGGCAGGGGGCGCGATCATGAATGAACTCCGCCACCCCTTTCGCCCCCAATTTATAAGCCACGTTTTGAAATGTGGGGAAGTGGGATCGTTTGCGCTCGCCCCTCCCACTTCCCCGCAATAAGTGCGCATGTACGCGTGCAGTAACTGCTTGGGCAATAGCAACCGACCCTCGGACGCCGCAATAAATCCGCGTGCGTGGGCCAAGAAGCGGCGCAGCAGCAACCACCCGGGCCGTCGCCCGATCCCGTCACGCAGCGTGGCTGTCGAGCCCTCCGGCTCCCAGGCGCCACGTGGCGATTGCGCGAAGCCCGAAAGATTGCCCAAGATTCGTCGAACTCCTCGGTTCCTGCCGCGGGCAGGATGCCGCGATCCGGCTTTCGGAAGCTGGCACACAGTGGGTGTTGCCGGACCCGGCGCTCACCAAAATCCGCCTCTGCAAGAGGGGAAACTACGAAGGCCCTCCCATCTGAAGACCGCGGACCTTCACAGCTTCGGGGACTACTGACGGGGGGATGAACCCCAGGGAGGCAACAGAATCCAGATCCTTTTAAAAACAATGGGGCCAGCACCGCCCCTCGATCCGACTTGCCCTTGGCCGGGTCGCTCGACCCGACCAGGCCGCACGACCCGGCAGGATCTGGAACCCGACCGGACTCCTCGACTCGGCCCCAACAACCAAGCTCAAGACTTCTCCAACAAGCTAGCACCGCCCTTGGCGTGCTCTCCAAACCCGGCCAAGGGTCAGCGCCCGTCCTATCCCGGCCGTACGATGGGACGAGTCTCCAGCAACTGATAACCGAAGCCACAGTGCCCCGCCCATGCCTCTGGTCAGCCGGACGAGGCAACAGTGCCCACCTACCACCCGACGAGTGGCGTGGCAACAAGACTTCAGACGTCACCCATGGCGCCAGCAAGCGGTGACCTGACGGAGCACCACTGTGGATCGACTCGACTCGGCCACGCCCTGACGGTCGACAAGACGGTGCACAGTACCCCTAGGCGCATTGGGCCCGCGCCCGGAGAACCCGGCGGGTCCCAGCGTCGGGTTCCCTGGACACTGCCGACCCAGCCCTACGGCCTTGTAACATTACCGTTGTACCCCTGGGGATTGACCTATAAAACCCCCAAGGAGCCCTCATGCATACGACGACTCACTCATTCACACAGGCAACACCACACACCCAGCAAGCAACACCCGAGGAGAGGGACCAACCTAAGCCTTGGGCCGACCTCCTTCTTCCTCCATACAGCTCTAGGAGCAACTCTATACTATTACGTATAAACCACACTCGGCAGTACTAGGGGTGCTATCTCTCCAGAGAACCCCGAACCTGGGTATGTCTTGCGTCCCGCGCTCGCTCATGCCGACCTCGCCTCTGGAGCCCACCAGTGCCCTCGAGCCTCCTCCTATATTTAGCCATCCCATGGCATCTGTCGTGCGCCCACCCTGACAGTTTTGGTGATCAACTTGCGGGTTCAGTGACCTTGTGAACTTATGCATAAGGGTTGGCACATGTTTTCGTCTTCACTCTCCGGTAGAAACTTTGGGGCACTCTTTGAAGTAATTTGTGTTGGTTGAATAGATGAATATGAGATTGTGTGATGCATATCGTATAATCATACCCACGGATACTCGAGGTGACATTGGAGTATCTAGGTGACATTAGGGTTTTGGTAGATTTGTATCTTAAGGTGTTATTCTAGTACGAACTCTATGATAGATCGAACGGAAAGAATAGCTTTGTGTTATTTTACTACGGACTCTTGAATAGATCGATCAGAAAGGATAACTTTGAGGTGGTTTCGTACCTACAATAATCTCTTCATTTGTTCTCCGCTATTAGTGACTTTGGAGTGACTCTTTGTTGCATGTTGAGGGATAGTTATATGATCCAATTATGTTATTATTGTTGAGAGAACTAGCACTAGTGAATTTATGAACACTAGGCCTTGTTTCAACGCACTGGAATACCGTTTGTGCTCACTTTTATCGCTTGCTACCTTGCTGTTTTTATATTTTCAGATTACAAAAACCTATATCTGCCATCCATATTGCACTTGTATCACCATCTCTTCGTCGAACTAGTGCACCTATACAATTTACCATTGTATTGGGTGTGTTGGGGACACAAGAGACTCTTTGTTATTTGGTTGCATGGTTGCTTGAGATAGACGATCTTCAACCTACGCCTCCCACGGATTGATAAACCTTAGGTCATCCACTTGAGGGAAATTTGCTATTGTCCTACAAACCTCTGCACTTGGAGGCCCAACAACGTGTACAATAAGAAGGTTAGTAGACATCAAGCTGTTTTCTGGCGCCGTTGACGGGGAGGTGTGCGCTTGAAGGTATATCTTTAGATCTTGCAATCAAATCTTTTAGTTTCTTGTTTTATCACTAGTTTAGTCTATAAAACAAAACTACAAAAAGATGGAATTAAGGGTGCCTCATATGCTTCATCTTTTTAATGTCTTTCGAGAAAATGATGGGAAGGAAAATTGTGCTCAAGTACTAGAAGAAGAATTACATAGAATGCTTGGCATAAAATATGTGAATGATGAGCATGATGGCAATGTTGTTAGTATGAATTCTTTGAATACCCATGATGCTAATGGTATGCAAAGCCACAAGCATGCCTCCTATTTATGATGATTATTGTGATGACACGTATGCTATAAAGAATAAAGATAACCATGAAACTTGTCATCATGATTTTAATTTTCAATTGAATTATGCTTCGCATGATAGTTATTTTGTTGAGTTTGCTCCCACTACTATTGATGAGAATAAATTTGCTTATGCGGAGAGTAGTAAAATCTTTATGCAAGTAGATCATGAAAATAATGCTTTATGTGATGGTTATATGGTTGAATTCATTCATGATGCTACTGAAAATTATTATGAGAGACGATCATATGCTTCTACATATTGCAATAATATCAAGTTTCCTCTCTATGTGTTGAAAATCTTGAAGTCATGCTTGTTTTACCTTCCTATGCAAGTTGATTCTTGTTCCCATAAGTTGTTTGCTTAAAAAATCCCTATGCATACAGAACCCCTTCCGGTGACCCGATATGTACCCGGTACCTTCCGGAACACTTCCGGTGTCCGAATACCATCGTCCTATATATCAATATTTACTTCTCGACCATTTCGAGACTCCTCGTCATGTCCGTGATCTCATCCGGGACTCCGAACAACATTCGGTCACCAAATCACATAACTCATATAATACTATACCGTCATCGAACGTTAAGCGTGCGGACCCTATGGGTTCGAGAACTAGGTAGACATGACCGAGACACCTCTCCTATAAATAACCAATAGCGGAACCTGGATGCTCATATTAGCTCCTACATATTCTACGAAGATTTTTATCGGTCGAACCGTTATGACAACATACGTAATTCCCTTTGTCCATCGGTATGTTACTTGCCCGACATTCGATCGTCGGTATCTTCATACCTAGTTCAATCTTGTTACCGGCAAGTATCTTTACTCGTTCCGTAATACGTCACCTCATGACTAACTCCTTAGTCGTTTTCTTGCAAGCTTATGATGTGCATTACCGAGAGGGCCCAGAGATACCTCTCCGATACTCGGAGTGACAAATCCAAATCTTGATCTATGCCAACTGAACAGACACCTTTGGAGATACCTGTAGAGCATCTTTATAATCATCCAGTTACGTTGTGACATTTGATAGCACACAAGGCATTTCTCCAGTATCCGGGACTTGCATAATCTCATAGTCGAAGGAATATGTATTTGACATGAAGAAAGCAATAGCAATAAAACTGAACGATCATTATGCTAAGTTAACGGATGGGTGTGGTCCAGATCATTCTCCTAACGATGTGACCCCGTTATCAAATGACAACTCATGTCCATGGTTAGGAAACCTTAACCATCTTTGATCAACGAGCTAGTCAAGTAGAGGCTCACTAGGGACACTGTGTTTGTTTATGTATTCACACATGTATTTAGGTTTCGGATCAATACAATTCTAGCATGAATAATAAACCTTTATCATGAATAAGGAAATATAGAATAACAACTTTATTATTGCCTCTAGGGCATATTTCCTTCAGTACCCCACTTGCACTAGAGTAAATAATCTAGATTACATTGTAATGAATCTAACACCCATAGAGTTTGGTGCTGATCATGTTTTGCTCATGGAAGAGGCTTAGTCAATGGGTCTGCTACATTAAGATCCTTATGTATCTTGCAAATTTCTATGTCTCCATCCTTGACTTGTTCATAAATGGAGTTGAAGCGTCTCTTGATATGTTTTGTTCTCTTGTGAAAACTGGATTCCTTCGCCAAGTCAATTGCTCCAGTGTTGTCACAAAAGATTTTCATTGGACCCGATGCACTAGGTATTACACCCAGATCGGATATGAACTCGTTCATCCAGACTCGTTCATTTGTTCCTTGTGAAGCAGCTATGTACTCCGCTTCACACGTAGATTCCGCCACAACGCTCTACTTGGAACTACACCAACTGACAGCTCCACCATTCAATATAAATATGTATCCGGTTTATGACATAGAGTCATCCGGATCAGTGTCAAAGCTAGCATCGACGTAACCATTTACGACTAGCTCTTTGTCACCTCCATAAACAAGAAACATATTCCTTGGTCCTTTTCAGGTACTTCGGGATGTTCTTGACCATTGTCCAGTGATCCACTCCTCGAACTTTGGTACCTCCCTGTCAAACTTATGGCAAGGCACACATCAGGTCTAGTACACAACATATCATACATGGTAGAACCTATGGCTGAGGCATAGGGAATGACTTTCATTTTCTCTCTATCTTCTGCAGTGGTCGGGCTTTGAGTCTGACTCAACTTCACACCTTGTAATATAGGTAAGAACCCTTTCTTTGACTGATCCATTTTGAACTTCTTCAAAATTTTATCAAGGTATGTGCTTTGTGAAAGTCCTATTAAGCGTCTTGATCTCTCTCTATAGATCTTGATGCCCAATATATAAGCAACTTCACCGAGGACTTTCATTGAAAAACTCTTATTCAAGTATCCTTTTATACTATCCAGAAATTCTATATCATTTCCAATCAACAATATGTCATGTACATATAATATTAGAGATTCTACACAGCTCCCACTCACTTTCTTGTAAATACAGGCTTCACCGAAAGTCTGTATAAAATCATATGCTTTGATCACCTCATCAAAGCATATATTCCAACTCCGAGATGCTTGCACCAGTCCATAGATGGATCGCTGGAGCTTGCATACTGTGTTAGCACCTTTAGGACCGATCAAGTACCGAACGCACGGCACCTCCTAGTTCCGCACACGTTCAGCTCAGTGACGTCCCTTGCCTTCTTGATCCAGCAAGACGTCGAGGTAGTAGATGAGTTCCATCAGCACGACGGCATGGTGATGGCGATGGTGAAGTGATATCCGCTAGGCTTCGCCTAAGCACAACGAAAATACGACCGGGGGTATAAATGGTGGAGGGGGCACCGCACATGGCTGGGCAATTGTCTAGTGTTTGCTAGGCACCCCCTCCCACATATATATAGGTGGGAGGGGGAGGGAAGAGGCCAAGGGGCGCCCCAAGTAGGATCGAATCATACTTGGGCTCTGCTACTTCATGAGCTTGCGTTGGTTTTTCCCTTGAAGCTGAAAGGGTGATGCAGCAAAGTAGAGATAAGTATTTCCCTCAGTTAGAGAACCAAGTTATCAATCTAGTAGGAGACAACACACAAATCACCAATACCTGCACAAATAATCAAACAACTTACAGCCAACGCAATAAAGGGGTTGTCAATCCCTTCACGGTCACTTGCAAAAGTGAGATCTGATAGAGATACATGAAACTAAACAAACGATAAAGTAAATATTTTTGGGTTTTTTGGTTTATAGATTAGAATGTAAAATATTGCAAAGTAGTAGATCGGAAACTAATATGATGGAAAATAGACCCGGAGGCCATAGGTTTCACTAGAGGCTTCTCTCAAGATAGCAAATCATATGGTGGGTGAACAAATTACTGTCGAGCAATTGATAGAAGCGCAAAGTTATGACGATATCTAAGGCAATGATTATGAAATATAGGAAACACGTCCGTGTCAAGTAGACCGTCTCCTGCCTGCATATAGTACTATTACTCCACACATCGACTGACTCCTGCCTACATCTAGAGTATTAAGTTCATGAAGAACAGAGTAACACATTAAGTAAGATGACATGATGTAGAGGAATAAACTCAAGCCCCATATTTTTATTCTCGATGGCAACAATACAATACGTGGCTTGATGCCCCTGCTATCACTACGAAAGGACAACACAAGATTTAACCCAAAGCTAAGCACTTCTCCCATTACAAGAAAAAGCAATTTAGTTGGCCAAACCAAATTGATAGTTCGAAGAGAATTACAAAGATATCAAATCATGCATATAAGAATTCAGAGAAGATTCAAATAATATTCATAGATAAGCTGATCATAAATCCACAATTCGTCGGATCTCGACAAACACACTGCAAAAGAAGATTACATCGGATAGATATCCAAGAACATCGAGGAGAACATGGTATTCAGAATCAAAGAGAGAGAAGAAGCCATCTAGCTACTAGCTATGGACCAGTAGGTATGTGGTAGACTACTCACGCTTCATCAGAAGGGCAATGGAGTTGATGTAGAAGCCTTCCATGATTGAATCCCCCACCGGGAGGATGCCGGAAAAGGCCCCTAGATGGGATGTCACGGGTACAGAAGGTCGCGGCGGCGGAAAAGTGTTTTCGTGGATGCCTTTGGTGGTTTGGGAATATATGTGAAAATATAGGCGAAAGAATTAGGTCAGGGGAGTCACGGGGGGCCCACAAGGCAGGGGGCATGCCCTACCCCCTGGGCGCGCCCTCCACCCTTGTGGCTGCCTCGTGGCTCCTCTGACTTGAACTCCAAGTCTCCTGGGTGTCTTCGGGTCCAAGAAAAATCATCGCGAAGGTTTTATTCCATTTGGACTCCGTTTGGTACTCCTTTTCTGTGAAATTCAAAAACAAGGAAAAACAAAAACTCGCACTGGGCTCTATGTTAATAGGTTAGTCCCAAAAATAATATAAAATACCATACTAATGCATGTAAAACATCCAAAACAGATAATATAATAGCATGGAACAATAAAAATTATAGATACCTTGGAGATGTATCAAGCTCCTCCCAAGCCCCCCCCCCCCCGCCATATTTATCGGAGGGGTAAGGAAAGAGGGGGGAGAGGAAAGGAAGTAGGAATCCTATTCCACACTTGCCTTTCCTCCTTCCCCTTTCCTTCTCCACTTTTGTCCGGCCCATATGGGGGGCACACCGGCCCCTTGTGGCTGGTGCATTTCCCCTCTTGGCCCATAAAGGCCCATATCTTTTGCCGGGGTGCGGAACCTTCCGTGACCCAATATGTACCCGGTACCTTCCGGAACACTTCCGGTGTCCGAATACCATCGTCCTATATATCAATATTTACTTCTCGACCATTTCGAGATTCCTCGTCATGTCTGTGATCTCATCCGGGACTGAACAACATTCGGTCACCAAATCACATAACTCGTATAATACTATACCGTCATCAAACGTTAAGCGTGCGAACCCTACGGGTTCGAGAACTATGTAGACATGAACGAGACACCTCTCCGGCCAATAACCAATAGCGGAACCTGGATGCTCATATTGGCTCCTACATATTCTACGAAGATCTTTACCGGTCGAACCGTTATGACAACATACGTAATTCCCTTTGTCCATCGGTATGTTACTTGCCCGAGATTCAATCGTCAGTATCTTCATACCTAGTTCAATCTCATTTCTGGCAAGTCTCTTTACTCGTTCCATAATACATCACCTCGTGACTAACTCCTTAGTCGTTTGCTTGCAAGCTTATGATGTGTATTACCGAGAGGGCCCGATACTCGTAGTGACAAATCCTAATCTTGATCTATGCCAACTTAACAGACACCTTTGGAGATACCTGTAGAGCATCTTTATAATCACCCAGTTATGTTGTGACGTTTGATAGCACACAAGGCACTCCTCGGTATCCGGGAGTTGCATAATCTCATAGTCGAAGGAATATGTATTTGACATGAAGAAAGCAATAGTAATAAAACTGAACGATCATTATGCTAAGCTAACAGATGGGTCTTGTCCATCACATCATTCTCCTAATGACGTGATCCCGTTATCAAATTACAACCCACGTCCATGGTTAGGAAACCTTAACCATCTTTGATCAACGAGCTAGTCAAGTAGAGTCTCACTAGGGACACGGTGTTTGTTTATGTATTCACACATGTATTTAGGTTTCCGATCAATACAATTCTAGCATGAATAATAAACCTTTATCATGAGTAAGGAAATATAGAATAACAACTTTATTATTGCCTCTAGGACATATTTCCTTCACCTGTATGTAACCATAATTTGTGTCCTTTTCCTTATTGATGTTTGCTACATCAAAGTGGACACCACTGTTTTGGTTGGTGCTCTTTTTATCTTGGGCAATCGTGTAAAAGTATTCCCATTTATCTCGTACCCTTGAAAGTCAATACAGTCGAAGATGGTCTCGTGGACAACAAGTACAGCTCATCTCCAACAATGGCGTTATTCACGAGATGTGTTTGCAACCAACCGCCGAAAGTCTCCATGTGTGCAAATGTAATCAAGTAGTCAGACTGCCCAAGGTGTTGGGAGCGTACAATATTCTTGTGTTCATTGATATACGGGGCCACCAAGGTAGAATTTTGTGGAACTGTGTAGTGTACTTGAGCCCAGGAATGACCGTCCCTACACATTATTGCTTTTGGTCCTAGTGTGCCTTTTCCACTCAGTCTCCCCTCATGCCTCGATTGAGGAACACCAATCGTCTTAAGGTCAAGAATAAAGTCAACATAAAACTCAATAACCTCCTCTGTTTCATGGCCCTTGGAGATGCTCCCTTCTGGCTTAGTATGGTTATGAACATATTTCTTCAAGACTCCCATGAACCTCACAAAGGGGAACATATTGTGTAGAAATACAAGACCCAGAATGGCAATCTCTTTAACTAGGTGAACTAGGACGTGCATCATAATATCGAAGAAGGATTGGTGGGAACACCAACTCGAAACTGACAAGACACTGGACCAAATAATTCTCTGGTAGAATTCTGGATCGATTACCTTATGAGAAATTGCATTGACAAATGCACATAGCTTCACAATGGCTAATCGAACATTTTATGGTAGAAGCCCCCTCATTGCAACCGGAAGCAATTGCGTCATAATCACGTGGCAGTCATGCGACTTTAGGTTTTGGAATTTTTTTCTCTGCCATATTTATTATTCCCTTTATATTCGACGAGAAGCTAGACGGGACCTTGATACTGAGCATGCATTCAAAAAAGATTTCCTTCTTTGCTTTGGTAAGAACGTAGCTGGTAGGACCTTGATACTGCTTTGGATGCATGACGTCTTTTTCGTTCATACGTTGCTGGTCCTCCCATGCCTCCGGTGTATCTTTTGTCTTCCCATACACGCCCAAGAAGCCTAGCAGGTTCACGCAAAAAAAATTCGCCATGTGCATCACGTCGATTGCAGAGCGGACCTCTAGGACTTTCCAATAGGGTAGCTCCCAAAATATAGATTTCTTCTTCCACATGGGTGCGTGTCCGTCAGCGTCATTCGGAATAGATTGTTCGCCAGGACCCTTTCCAAAGATTACTTTTAAATCCTTGACGATATCAAATATATCATCATCGGTATGGGGGACAGGCTTCTTCCGGTGATCTGCCTCACCTTTGAAATGCTTGCCTTTCTTTCTTAAGGCATGCTTGGTCAGAAGAAATCAACGATGTCCTAGGTACACATTCTTCTTACATTTGTCCAAATATATACTTTCAGTCTCATCTAAGCGATTGCATGCATGCATTGTATCCCTTGTTTGTCTGTCTTGAAAGGTTACTAATTAAGAGCAGGCCAATCATTGATGGTTACAAACAGCAACGCTCGTACGTCAAATTCCTGTTGTTTGTGCTCATACCACACACGTACACCTTTTATATCCCACAACTTTAAAAGTTCTTCAACTAATGGCCTTAGGTACACATCAATGTCGTTGCCGTATTGCTTAGGGCCTTGGATGAGCACTGGCATCATAATGAACTTCCGCTTCATGCACAACCAAGGAGGAAGGTTATAGATACATAGTCACAGGCCAGGTGCTATGATTGTTGCTCTGCTCCCCAAAAGCATTAATGCCATATGCACTTCTACCAAACCATAAGTTCCTTGAGCCATCTGCAAACTCCGGCCACTTTCTCTCGATTTTTCTCCACTGCGACCCATCAGCGTGTACTCTCAACATCCCGTATTTCTTACGATCTTCTTTGTGACATTGCAACAACTTGGCATGCTATTTGTTTCTGAACAAACGTTATCAACCATGGTATTATAGTACCACATCACCTTGCCAGGAACCCTCTTCCTGGGGCGCTCGCCCTCAACACCACCAGGGTCATCTCGTCTGATCTTATACCGCAATGCACCGCATATCGGCCATGCATTCAAATTCTCCTACTCCTCACTGTGATAGAGGATGCAATCATTAGGGCATGCATGTATCTTCTGCACCTCTAATCTTAGAGGGCAGAGAACCTTCTTTGCTTCGTACGTACTGTCAGGCAATATTTTATCCTTTGGAAGCTTCTTCTTCATTATTTTCAGTAACTTCTCAAATCCCTTGTCAGATAAACCATTCTCTGCCTTCCATTACAGCAATTCCAGTCTGGTACTGAGCTTTGTGTTGCCATCTTCGCAATTTGGGTACAACCATTTTTTGTGATCCTCTAACATGCGGTCAAACTTCAACTTCTCCTTTTTACTTTCGCATTCCCTCTGTGCATCAACAATGACCCGGCGAAGATGATCAGTGGGCACATCTGGTACCTCTTGATCTTCAGCTTCCCACATTGCAGTATACCGTATAAATTAAAGGAACATAGGATAGTTGTCATCATCCTCTTCTTCTTCATTATCTTCCATCATAACCCCTCTTCCTCCGTGCTTGGTCCAACAATTATAGTGGGGCATGAAACTGGACTTAAGCAGGTGGAAGTGAAGGATTTTCGAGGAAGAGTAATCCTTTGTATTCTCACAAACAACACGTGGACAATACATAAAACCATTCAGACTGTTTGCCTTAGCCACATCGATATAATTATGCAGGCTCGTAATGTACTCGAAAGTGCACTGGTCACCGTACATCCATTGCCGGTTCATCTGCATTATATAATTAAGTATATCAAAAACCATTACAGAACATTAGGAATAGAGAAATGACCAAATCAATACAAGTTCATCATCACAATTAAACCAAAGTACATTAGTGATCAAATGTTATTACTGGAAAAATAAATACATAAAGTTCATACATATTTATCATAAAACAACATACAACCATCTAGAGCATCTAATTAAAACATACATTGAAACTAACATACAACTATTTAAATGCAACAACAAATGGGATCAAAATCGCAACTAAGGTAACAATTGATCCAACAACATAATGATACCAAGCCTCTTTATCAATGGCATATTTCCTAATTTTTCTAATCTTCAAGCGTATTGCATCCATCTGGATCTTGTGTAGATCGATGGCATAGAAAACATCCAACTCCAATTTCATCTTCTCTTCTTCAATTCTTTTCAATTTTTCTTTCAAATAATTATATTTTTAACTAAATTTAACCTCTCAACAAGAAGGTCTCGGTTGGAATTTTCAGTTCACATACCTCCTAGATAAAACCATTTATGTCAAGTTGGTTAGTATAATTGTCATAAACACTATATGAAACAAATAGTTATAAAAGATAATATACAACATCCGAATTATAGACCAGACGAGAACCGACGGGGCGGATATCAAAACCATGGCACTATATAATAACAAACAATAATACAAGTAAGAAAATTATACAGGTAGCTATCTAAATCATACAAGTAAGAATTTTTTCTTATAAAAAAAGATGAGAACAAGAGGCTTACCACGATGGTTCCGCGACGAGATCGGCGCGAGCGATCTATGACGGTGAGGACGGTGACGGGGACGGGACGACACCCTACACATGTGCAAACTAAGAAGTTAATTTGAGCTCAAATTGTGCATCTAAATCAAAAAAACTCCCACATACAGTCCTCCACTAAAAACCACAAACCACTCTACTTCTAGAGCATAAAATGAGCTAAACTAGCAGTGAGAGATGAAAGGATGAAGTTGCTAACCTTTTAAAACACTTGGATAGTTGGTGCACCGCCATATCTAGACAAATCTTGGGGGAAATGGAGTTTGGAGGTCGAGCTTGGAGGAAGAACAGAGGAGAAGAATGGATTGTGTGGCTCGGGCAAGAAAGAGGAGAAAGCTTAAGTGTGGCTCGGACCTCATATCATGTTATTTTTGTGTGAACTCAATTGGCATCATGCTCTCATGCATTTCATCAAACACCTAATGTGCATAGGAAGGGAGAACAAAGTAGCACACACCTTCCACCTTCTATGAGGAAAAAACAGAGGAGAGGGAGGGCAGGGGCGAGGGGTATATATAGGCAAATTTTTAGTCCCGGTTGGTGTCTTAAACCGGGACTGAAGACTGACCTTTAGTCCCGGTTCCAGACATCAACCGGGACTAAAGAGCATCGCGCCTGCCGCAATCCCTTTAGTCCCGGTTGGTGTCTAAAACCAGGACTAAAGGTCCCATACGAACCGGGACTGATGCCTGCCGAGCCCCGGCCGGCGTCCTAGGCTTCTAGCCGCTCGAACCGGAACTGATGCTCACATAGTTCCGGTTCGTAACGCGACCGGAACTATTGCTTCGATCCAGCTAGAACCAAAGCTCCGTTTTCTACTAGTGTGTTGTGACTGCGGGGGATGTTGAGTATCGTGATTAGATTAAAAACATAGCATAAACTAGGAAATGTTCTGACTTGTCTTATACTCCAAAAAAATCCTATACTCCTATATATATGTCCACGTGGCTCAATCAATAAAATCAATTCCACCAATCTCTGTATTCCTTTCTAACAATTATTAGTATTCAGCTCAGCCTCTTATCCAAATTTTAACCTTATTTGAACTAAAAAACTGAGAGCTAGCGTCTTTTTCTTCACCTTTGAGCCTCCCCTTCATTTTCTTTCAATTCCGCCACTGCAGCACTGCTTATAATGAGCTCTTATAATATATCTTAATTTTTCTCAAAGAAAACCCAAGCGTACGCTTACGGCACCCACGAGGAGGCCCTGGGAGAGTTTTTTTGTTTATATATCTATACCTACTAATAAAGCAAGGTGCGTTTCTCCGATTTTTTCATCCGTTCACCATCAATTTTTTTCTATTCGAGGCGGTACTAAAGTTTTGTCCGTTCGTCTATTAGAAAAGGTAAATGCCAGATTATGTACATGGGCTGCTCGAAGTGTGGCATAGGAAAGCCAGCCCAGTTGTTTTCGTGTCCATGTAGATGGGAAAAACCCTATTTATCGCCTTAGATGCAAATTCGCACAGGGGGGCCTAGCTCGGCTGGCCCGTTTGCTTTTTTTTATCTTTTATGTTATGTTTCTATTTTTTTCGTTTCTTTCTCTTCTTCTTTGGTCCTTTTTCCTTTCAAGTTTTTTTCATTTTTTCATAAATTCGAAGTTTTTTAAAAAGTTCATAATATCATAAAAATTTGAATTTTCTCAAAAAAATGTTCAGAATTATAAAAATTTTTCTATTTTTTTTGTTTTGTGTTATGTTTATTTTTTTCTTTTTAATTTCTATCTCTTTTTCTGTGGTCTTTTTTCCTTTCAAGTTTTTTCCCTTCTTTCATAAATTCAAAATTTTCAAAAGATTTCATAATATGAATTTTTTTACTTTTACAAAAAAAATTCCCAATTATAAAATTTATTACATTAAAAAAAAAGGTCGGAACATTAAATATTTGTTCCTATTGCAAAATAGTCGAAATTCGCACAGGGCGGCCAAGCTGGGTTGAACCGTTTTGTTTCTTTTGTTATGTGTTATGTTTCTATTTTTCGTTTTCCTTTTCTTTTTATTTTTCTTTCCTATTATTTTGTATTTTTTTCAAGTTTATTTTTGTTTCTCCCTTTTATTCACAAATTCAAAATTTTAATAGAAGTTCATAATATCAGAAAAATCGATTTCTTTAAAAATGTTCGAGAATGTAAAATATATACCGTTTTGAAAATTGTTAAGAACATCAAATATTTGTTCTCATTCAAAAATTGGTTTAAAATTTTAAAATAATGTTCCATTTTTCTTTGTGTTTTCCAAAGTTGTTCGATATTTTCCAAAAAAATGTAGTTAAAAATGTTCCAAATACGAAAAATATTCTTATTTTAGTGAAATGTTCGCAAATTCAAAATAATGTCAAGAAACATATTTTCAAAAATTGTTGTGAATGTAAAAAATATAATTCATTTTTTAAGAAAATCACAAATTCAAAACATGTTCATGTGATTATAAAAGGTTTATGTTTTCAAATAAAATTGTGAATTTTGAGCGTTTCATATTTTGTTGTGTATTTATGAAAATGTAAAGAATTTCAAAAAATGTTTTGGATTTTCAAAATTATTCATGTTTCCAGGAATGTTCAACAATTTATATTTTTTAAACAGATAAAAAAATCGTTTCCAATGTGACCTTGGGGCATGATTAGGGATGTAAGTGGCAAATAAATGGCGTCCGCAATCCCGTTTAGTTAGTTTTTGGTAGCTTGATAGTTCATTTTCCTCAAACAAACAAAAAACCTTTTTGAACTATCATATCATAAGTGGACTTTAAACGGAATTAAATGGGACCCGGTTGACATCCCTAGGTATGATCTTAAAGGATTGAGCTGGTAGAACTCGTTTCTTTGAGTGGCTAGCAGCACGTAGTCGGGCCATTGAGGGCATGATTTTGATCCCTCAACTCATAATTTTTTTGATTTTTTCGTCCCTTACTAACACAGGTCGTCTTGGCACCTATCGATTAATGCGTCTCATGCGCTATTTTACGCAACTAGCATTATATAGTAACCCCACGCAGTTGGCCCAAGAAAAAAATTGCTCCGTCACATAGGCTGTATTATGCCTCAGCTGCACTCCCCTACTGGGTCGTTCGAGGGAGTAATTTTTTTTCCTTGGCCCAATAAAAGAGAATATGCTGGTTTGGCTTGAATAAAAAAATTATGGGCACGCGAGCGCTAAAATAATCAAAGAGAATGAACCCTAATAGAGAAGAGACATTGGTGTCTGGTTATGCGCTAAATATGCTACTGAAACGGGATTTATGCGCTACAATTAGTAATCCATCCGGTTATGCCATTGTAAGAGAGAATGGTCGAAGCAACTATGCCCTGAAGGTCACCGCATAGCTACCAAATGAGGAGGCAGACACAGCCCCTAGGCAGAGGCGGACCCCAAGGGAAAAAAGGTACGAGTTGGATGGTTGCCGCCACATCGACTAACCCCACCACTATCAAGATCTCGCGGGACAAACATGACCCGCGAGAAGACCACAACTCCTCTCTCTATTGCACCACTATGGGGATCATTTTTGATGGACACATCAATTATCTCTCCCATTGCTTCTCCAAAGAAACATCTTTCCCGTTGCAACGCACGGGCATATGTGCTATAAAAATAATAATTGCTTAGATACCAAAGGACTAGGCAGCAGAAGCCACAGCTGGAAACGCGACGCCGGGCCCTGCATGCATGGCACTGTTCCGACGTAGTATATCAGGTGGAGAAAGAACGGCCGGCCGCCCCGCCGCTGCTTTAAACAAAAGACAGCCATGGAATCTTACTGCGACCAGCGGGGAAAAAAGTTTTACGGGCCAAAGCAAAGCCACAGCCGGGCGCCGGGAACGCCGATGCTGCTGCATGCATGCATGGCACTGTTTGCGCAGGCCAAGGGAGAAAGGTCAAAAGAGAAGAAGAACAACTGCCCTTGCCCCCGCACGGCACTCCCACCCAGTAGCACCAGCAGAGCGCCGGGCCAGGCCAGGGGTGGTGGAGTCTGACTGGCACCCTGACGCGGTGGTAGTACGTGGAATGACGGAGGCGGGCGTTCCCCCCGTCCCGGCCCCGGTCGACAGTTCGACACGTGCCGGCCCGCAACAGTACCCGGGGCAGTGCTCGGCGCTCGGTGCTCTCTGCCGCGCGCGTCGCTTCGCCGCTCGCCTCGCGCCCCGCGTTCGCCGTCCCGTCCGGTCCAAAGCGTGCTACAGTGGCCTGCCAGCCAGCCACCGGGGCGGTGCTAGTGGTTCATTCAAAGCGCTGCGTACGCGTGCTCCGGCCCGGTCCGCCCCAGGCGTGCCCGGCTTTTTCTGTTTTGTTTGTACCACGTTGCCAACAGGAGCATGCATTCGTGCGTGCGTGCCACTGCTACGCTACGTGGTGACTGACCCCGGCAGAAGAGAGAGAGAGCGCGCGCGAGCGATGCCAGCCAGGTCATGCTCAGTACTATTTGCCAGATGGCAGCCAAAGTTTTCAAGTGTATTATTGCTCGTTAGTACCCCTCTATTATAAAGATTCATCACAAGTGTACAATCACACCAAAAATTACATTGAGGTCTATGGACCACCGAACGACTACTGCCGCCGCCAGAACAAGTCACTGGAGCGCCACTGTCCCCGCTCCCATCCCGAGCCGGCCTGACCTTGTCGGTGGCAACAGGGAATGCACGTGCCCTCAAGGACTAGCGCCCGAAGCCACAATCGTCTTCGTTGAACATTATATCAATCTGAAAAACCTGACACTGAATCTCGTTGTTGTGTAATCACGGCTAGAAACCATAACCTCGCCGCCCCGAGGAGCTGACAGGAATCTACGTCCGAGCTCCATCTAATCCGTCCGGACGGATAAACATGAGGAGGATCGGAGCCCGAAAGGCTGACTTGAAGAAGAAGCGCCGCCATCTGTCCGAGCGCTGCCCCCGCAACGACTGAAACCCTACCCGTCTATTAGTCAGAGCCGAGGCACAAAGGATTTTCCTCCCGGCCGTCAAAGCGACACTCAGAGGGGAGGCGAATCCACGGGCTTGCCCGCAAGGATTGAGCGGAGGAAAGCTTTGCCCTAGTGGCTTTGCGAGAGGGGAAAGAAAGGCATGCATAGTCCACTTAACATCTAGAATTCCAAATTTGTCTCATGAGAGGTTCGATATAAAATTTATTTTTCAACTATGTGTATTTGGTGTTGTAGATCTTTGCACATTTTTCTATAGTCATCCAAACTTGATCAAATTTGACTTGGGACAAACCTAGAACTACAATTATTTTAGGGAGTAGAAGCACACCGAGAGAAATCACGCCTTAATGTCACGCATTGTCAAATTTGAGGTTCGGTGGGCTAACATTCAATCACAACATCCTAACTATCACTAGCAGAAAACAGGCCTTTAGTCCAGGTTCCAGAGGGCCCTTAGTCCCGGCTCTGGAACCGGGACTAAAGGTTCGGGAATAAAGCCCCCCCCTTTAGTCCCGGTTGTGTTACGAACCGGGACTAAAGGCCCTCCACGTGGCCGCTGTCTGGAGCTCGACCTTTAGTGCCGGTTGGTAGCACCAACCCGGACTAAAGGAATTTCTTTGGAAAAAAAATTATATTTTTTTTCCTGATTTTCAAGTTTCTGAATTATTTGTATTTAATCTCTAATCATCCCTCATCACTGCTCAATTTAATCTCTAATCTCTAATTACCTCTAATCGTCTAACTTCCCGGTCGGTCACCCATCCTCTCACTACTCCAGCCTGAGCATGCTTAACTTTCGAGTTCTATTCCCCCTTGTTTCCAAGTCTGCACTTGTTGTTTTCCTGACAATAGTAAGCTGTCACTCCTATTAGCCTTACGAGTTGAAGTTGAGCATGAAGTCACACGTG
Source organism: Aegilops bicornis (assembly GCA_021605145.1). Lineage (NCBI taxonomy): Eukaryota > Viridiplantae > Streptophyta > Magnoliopsida > Poales > Poaceae > Aegilops > Aegilops bicornis. The sequence continues at coordinate 123,375,918 of CM038675.1, read as the reverse complement.
ACACCATTTGAGTTTGAAACTATTATTCTTAAAACCAATAATTATTTAGTAACACTAATATTTCTTGAATAAGTAGTTTGACCATAGTTTGACCACAATTTGACCAGATTCGACCAAAATTCAAAAAACTGAAATAATTATTTAGTAACACTAATATTCTTGAATAATTATTTAGTAACATTAATATTTCTTGAATAAGTAGTTTGACCATATTTTCATCATAGTTTGATCAGATTTGACCAAAATTCAAACAAACTGAAATTTGAGCATAACTTTTTTTCATTTTAGAATTTCAGGATTCTAAAAAATTGCAAAATGGCCTACGGCCGTCAAAATCGGATGCGGATTTTCGTGCTAAACATTTTGATATATTATACATTTTTTCGACATCGTATGCAAAAGATATAGTCGTTTTACTTTTTCATCACACTTTTTTGCAAAACATGTCCAAATTTATGTTTTTTAATTTTCCTAACTAGTAGATGTAGTAACATAACTACTTCTCAAACGATTTTAATTTTTTAAGTTTTTATCATTTTCTTTTGTTTTTTTCAAAATTGAAATGGCGATACACCGGGGGGGGGGGGGGGGGGTAGAGTTTGAACCCATTTAGTCCTGGTCTGTGTCTCCAACCGGGACTAAAGGGCTAATCTTTTGTCCCGGTTTGAGAGACGAACCGGGACTAAAGGCCATCGCACCCTTTAGTCCCGGTTCGTATCTCAAACCGGGACTAATACCTTTCTGACGCCCTAGGCTCTCGAACCGGGACTGATGTGCACATTAGTTCCAGTTCGTAAGCAATCGAGACTAATGTGTACATTGAGAGTGGACGAATGCCCTGTTTTCTACTAGTGTATCCAGGGGCATATTTGGTGCGGATGATGTTGCTACCTACTCCCTCCATTCGTATTTGTCAGGTTAGAGAGTCAAAAGTCTTAAACCAAGACTCAGAGAGAGGAACAACTGATTTATCAGGGCGTTTTCCTCCATAACCAACCGATTCATGCAGGCGACCCACCATTTATATCTCCTGTGCTAGTTAATTCTGATCCATGCACCACTTCCCTAATTAATTTTATTGTATATGGTCTAATAAACCAAGACATGGCGGGATGACACGATGGCCTAATAAACCCGGGTGAACGGAGTATATGTTGAATGCATGGCTCAAAAATCGGACAAACTCTAGTTCAAAGGCACGTGTCAAGATGAGAAACTGATAAAGAGGGAGTACTAGAATGACAAAAGTTACCCCTCCCCCTGTGCTCAGAAGTTTCCATCTAGATCTTCCCATTATAGGAGCTTTGTTTGTATGATGTGGCCTCCCCCTAGGAACGTGTTGAATTCATGCTTGATGACCCACAAGTATAGGGGGTCAATCATAGTCCTTTCGATAAGTAAGAGTGTCGAACGCAACGAGGATCAGAAGGAAATGATAAGCGGTTTTCAGTAAGGTATTTTCTGCAAGCACTAAAATTATCGGTAACAGATAGTTTGGTAGCAAGGTAATTTGTCACGAGCAACAAATATTAACGGTAGCAAAGGTGCAACAAGGTAACCCAATCCTTTTTATAGAAAAATACATGCCGGAACGGTCTCTTATTATAAGCAAAACGTTCTCGAGGACACATGGGAATTCATCTAGTCGCCCTCATCATGTTTATTTTCGCGTTCGGTACTTTGATAATTTGATATGTGGGTGGACCAGTGCTTGGGTGCTGTTCTTACTTGAACAAGCCTCCCACTTATGATTACCCCCTGTCGGTGTCAAAACCGGCGGATCTCGGGTAGGGGGTCCCGAACTGTGCGTCTAGGCGGATGGTAACAGGAGACAAGGGACACGATGTTTTTACCCAGGTTCGGGCCCTCTCGGCGGAGGTAATACCCTACTCCTACTTGATTAATATTGATGATATGGGTAGTACAAGAGTAGATCTACCACGAGATCAGAGAGGCTAAACCGTAGAAGCTAGCCTATGGTATGATTGTTGTTCGTCCTACGGACTAAAACCCTTCGGTTTATATAGACACCGAATAGGGTTAGGGTTACAGAGTCGGTTACAATGGTAGGAGATCTACATATCCAGATCGCCAAGCTTGCCTTCCACGCCAAGGAAAGTCCCATCCGCACACGGGACGAAGTCTTCAATCTTGTATCTTCATGGTCTAGGAGTCCGGCCAAAGATGATAGTTCGCTATCCGGACACCCCTAGTCCAGACTCCTCAAGAGCCTCGAACCAGGCTTCAATGACGCATTTAGTCCGGGCGCGCATATTGTCTTCGGCATTGCAAGGCGGGTTCTTCCTCCGAATAATTTATAGAAGATTGTGAACACCAGGATAGTGTCCGCTCGCAAAACAAGTTCCACATAACACCGTAGAGAATAATTCTTTGCACAGATCTGCCGACGTATTCAGCGTGACATCACACCACGCCGCACCTTTATTCGAATCGTTTTTTACTATCCCACCTCAGCGCGTTTAGCGAGGCGGTTTCCTTGGCACGTCTTATCAAAGCGTAGATCGTGCCCCCTTATTCCGGGATTCTCATCAATACGGACGTGGGTAACCCGACCGTGCTCGTTGGCACGCCTCCTTTATCGAAGGCGAGTCCTAATCGACCACGGGGAGGGCTCTTGGTATTCAACCTCTTTATAATGAGACCAAGGCCCCCTTCTTTTTTCCACCCTCCATCGAGTTCGCCCAAGGCCGAAGTTCTAACACCCAAAGCTTCAGATTTAGGCGCTTCGAACCTTCGACAATGTCCGGCTCCGACTAGCTCGGCCGATGGATGTCTTCTTCCGTCACAGAAGAAGATGTGCTAAAGCTGCGAGACGCCATGTGTCTAACCGGCGAGATTTCGCATAGGCTGCCTGCTCCAGGGCAGGTCATTCCCACTCCCGAGCCCGGCGAGAGCGTGGTGTTCGTGTCTTACTTCCTTCGGGGTTTAGGCTTCCCGACGGATCCCTTTGTGCGGGGGCTCATGTTTTATTATGGGCTGGATTTCCATGACTTGAATCCGGAGTCCATCCTCTATATCTCGTCATTCATTGTCCTATGTGAAGCCTTCCTCCATATTACCCCTCACTTTGGATTGTGGCTCAAGACCTTCAAGGTGGAGCCGAAGATGATCGAGGGGCAACAAGCAGAGTGCGGAGGGGCGGTCATAAGCAAGTGTGCTGATGCTCCGTGGCCGAGGGCTCTTTTCAAGAGGAGCTTGGTTTGTGGCAACGGGAGTGGTTCTATATCACCGCTCCTGTGGGCACCAAATGGGTGGCGCCTCCGCCTTCCGCCAGTCCAAAGACACGGCCTGGCGCCATGGGTCAACAAGGGGCTCGACTGGGGCCGCCCAAGGACGTTCCTGCTGCAGGGCCAGATTCGAGACCTCCAAGAAAGAGAGATCAATCTGGTCGTAGTGGCGCAGGTTATGTTGATTCGGCGCTTCGCAAGAACGCCGCCCCTCCGTCTGTGGGAATTTAATCCGAGGGACCACGAAGTTCTCCAACATTTTATGGGTACGATGCCCGTGGAGATGTATAAACTGTTCTTCGGATCACAAGAGAAGTGTCTGACCTGGCCGAGGACACAGGATAAGCTGCAATCGCCAGATACTCAAGTAAGTAGTCCTCAGAACCGGACAGGCTGTTCATTCATTTATCATATATATGCCCTTTAAAGGAGCCGCTTCTTGAACAGGAGTGGATAGCCAAGGAAAAGTTGATAAGGTGTCCGGCTCCTCCCAGAGACCACGCCGGATCCCATGCTGACCAAGATGTTGAAGGCCGCGCCTTTTAAAGAAGGCGAAGGGGGGAGCGGGGAAGCAACTGCCTCCACGAAGGAGGCTTTCAAGGAAGGAGGGATCAAAAGTTCCACCCTCCAAGGAGAGAAGAGGACCGCTTCGGAAGATCCAGTGGTTAAGGCCTCAAAGAGGGGAAAGAAATCTTCGTCAGAGAGTCCGGCGCTGGGAAGTACCCTAGCCGCACTATTTCCCCAAGGGGATCAGCCCTCCAGCGAGCCGTAAGTAAAAAGAAGGGGTCCTGTGAATAAAGAACATCCCTGTATTTATTTCTGAAGATAACCGAAATTGTACCTTGTAGTTCGGATCTCATCCCTTCTCAGCAGAGCTCGTCTTCGGGTGATCTTCTTCCGAAGATGATGGAGAGCGAAACGCCTTCGCCTGTCGCACCTTCATGCGAGGCGGACGACCCTGAGGTGTCGTCGCGGAGGGTTTCCCCGGGTCCGGCGGGGCCGGAAGGTCCGGCGCCAACTGGCGTGCGGTCGGAGGAGCTGAAGGATCTGGTCAGGCGAGCGGCTATCTCTGAAGATCACCGTGCGCTAATGGGTACGGTGATTGAAAAAATTGCATCCGCTGAGAGCGGATTGCATGAAGCCATCAGAAGCTTACTGACGGGGTTCGAGGTACGCAAAAATGATGTACCTTCTGACAGTTATGCATATAGAATGCGCCCTGTATAGATAGTAGCCCCTGAGACTCGGTATGTTGTCAAAATTGACAGCGTGCCGAGGATCATAATCTCAGTTATAACATATCGCCGCTCCTAAATAGGTGGCGGGGCGTCTGGTGGCCAGCCGAACTGATGAATTTGGCGAACTAAAGCGGCAACTTGACGAGGCAGATGCGGACATCGCACTTGTCAATAAGCGGTTTGACGAGTCACAAGGTATGCAACTTCTTCGCGGACGCCTGGTAAGGGAGCTTGACGCCCGTGCCTTACTACTTGTATGCTTAATGCAGGTGGTGCTGCTGCTGTGGAGGAGCTGCGGGCGGAACTCGCCCGAGCTAAAGAGCAAGCCAGAAATAGTAATGAGGCCGCTTTAAGGGCGGCCGAAGAGCTAAAAGCCGAACGGGCTGCACACTGCCGAAGCAAAGAGGAAATGGCCAATGTGGCCATAAAGTTGAAGAATGCTACCGACCGCTACGGGGTTCTTGAAAAAGAACGTCAAGCGGAGCAAGAGGACCTGAAAAAGGCCACCGCCGAAGCCAAGGATGCCCGCTCCGCAATGAGAGCTGCAAAGGAGGAGCTGCGTCAGGCTGTGGATGTTGCTGCTGGAAAGCCTTTTCTGCTGCGGAGGAAATATACGGATCCGAAGTATGCTCAGTTGGACAAGTTGTGGAGTTCGGAGGATGCTTATCTGGACTTAGCGGCGAGCGCCATGGACGCGATTGAGCACTTCCGAGGCCGAAGGCATGTAAGGAAGAGCTATATTGGTCGCAATTCCATAGTACGGAGCGCCCTCTTCGTTGACCGATCGGTTGGCGAATGGGCCGAGCTGAATCGATTATCCGGACTTGCCATGAAGCATGTCATGACTCATTTGTGGCCAGCGGACCCTAGCCAAGAGTTATTTTGGCTTAGTGCAGCAGTTCCTTGGTGCGGTACCGCCAGACGACGCAATGAAGCGGTCGGCATGCATAGAGGGAGCGCTGGATGGCTCTTGCCCGTGTCAAGACATACCGGGCGGAGATGAAGGCCACCGACGTTGCATCCCAAGATTTGGACAGAAGCCGAGTACCGCCGAGCACTATTTTGAGGAAGTCTGCAGGCGCTAGTTTAATAGAGACGCAGTGCTCGAAGGATATTATGTTTAAATGACATGTATGATTTGTGAAACAACGTTTCAATTTAATGTAAGAGCTTTTTATACTTGTGCCTTCAAGTAGTAAACTACCTCCTGTGCGGCCGTTGATGTATATATGTATATAACCTGAAAGATGGCAGTCTTTGCTTTCAGCCCCACGCACAGAAGTGCGGGGTGTTTGCAAAGAAGTCGCGCTTTCACACTTAATCCAACGTCTTGGTCCTATAAAGGAGGTGGTGGTGTAGCAAACTAGGCAACCGGACTATAATGCTTTATCACTTTCACTTAGCCATAGGGGTTCGAGGGTGGGGCTACTATATAGCCCCTGGGGGCACCGCACTCTCCCGAATTCAGGGTGCGTATGTGCCTGACCGAAAAACGGTCCTTCGTTAATGCGGAGGAATTCTAAACATTATGGTGAGTCATCGAGTGATTAACCAGTCTCTCGCTATATCATGACAGTCAGTTTTCGGCTTTCTCTACTGAGGTGCTCGCCCGGCCGATCCGGGGCACAATCGCAGTAGTTCTCCTGGTGCCGCGTTATCCGATAGAACGGAACGTAAGCAGCAAAACACAGGAGCCGGGCAAACCCAACATTTGACCAAAGACATGATTCAGAGTTGATGCATATAAGGCCTAACTCGAGACACCGAACACTCCCTAAGGTATTCGGTCTTTTATAAAGCGGGCAGAACAATGCCCTTGGTAATAAGCCCCTGGTGTCCAGGTACGTGCAAAATTCTGACGCGGCCGATGCCAAAACGCCAGCCTCCTCCTCGGTTATGACAAGAGAGCGGGGGATGAATAACAACAAGAGACAGTGAGAAAGGTTTACGCAGGGTCTTAATCTGAAAAGAATCCTTGCAACGGGTCCCTGTTGCACGTCTGCGCCTGTGTCTCCGTTGTGCCGTATCCTGGACGGGTATAGCACGGCGTTCATATGCGTGGAGCCCCTTGTAAGGGGTTACGCGGCTAGTAAGCCCCTTGTTTATTTAAGCCGGACTTGCCTAACCGTGTCCGGGGTCTGAACGACCTACTTTAGATGCTTTGATCAGCAAAGCCGTTTTAGTGTGAGGCTGTTAAGGCAGTCTCACATTTTTCCATATTCGAGGGATACTCGGGTTTTACCTTTAATGAGATGATGCCTCGTGGACCGGGAATTTTGAGTGTAAGAGATGCATAATGCGGAATCGCGTTAAAGCGGGTGAAAGCTTCGCGTCCCAATAGTGCTTGATGGCTACTTTTAAATGGGGCGACATGGAAGACTAACTTTTCGCGACGGAAGTTGTCGGATGAACCGAACATAACTTCTAATGTTAGGGAGCCCGTATAATGGGCATATGTGCCCGCATTATTCCTTTAAAGGAGGTGTTGCTATGGCGAAGTTTGGTTGGGTCTATCCCCATTCTGCGGATTGTGTGCTGATATATCAGGTTTATGTCACTGCCGACATCCATGAGGACTTGTGTAAATTGGAATCCGTCGATTATAGGATCCAGTATCAAGGCAGTCCATCCTGCGTTCCGGATACTTTCGGAAGAGTCCTGATGGTCGAAGGTGATTGGTTTTGACAACTAGTGTTGGTACTCCGCTAGGGGAGTTTGTGCGGCGCGTAATTCAATGGGTGCCGCTTTGTTTTCCTCTTTGTTACTTGAAGTAAGTTTACTGTCTTGACCTCTTGTGGGAAATTCTTTTTGTTTTCGGTGCTCTGCTTGTGGGGTTCGTCATCATCCTCACTTGGTGTGTCGAGCCCTTGTGTTCGACATTGAGTCTGCCGGATCGCTTGAAGACCCAACAATCTCTGTGGGTATGGTTTGCAGGCTTCCCGGGAGTACTGTGGATTTGACATATCTTGTCCAAGATTTTGTTTAAGTTGGATAGCTCATCGCTATTGTCCTTAAGGGGAAGTTTTTTATTGTTCTACCGTGAGCTTTTGAATCTGGCGTTGACTGCCGCGCTCTTTGGACCGTTCCCCTTAATCCGGCGCTGGTCCTTGTTGCGCCGCGGTTTCCCATTTCCATCCCTGACTTCGGATGTACTTGGGTCGCTGGTGCTGCATCTTTCTAGCCAGGTATCCTCTCTGGCGCAAAAGCGGGTCATGAGGCTTGTTAATGCGGCCATTGTTCTTGGCTTTTCTTGGCCGAGGTGTCTGGCGAGCCATTCGTCCAGGACGTTGTGTTTGAAAGCTGCTAAGGCTTCGGCGTCCGGACAGTCGACTATTTGGTTCTTTTTGGTAAGGAACCTGTTCTAGAATTTCCGGGCTGACTCTCCGGGTTGTTGAGTTATGTGACTTAGATCGTCTGCATCTGGAGGGCGGACATAGGTCCCCTGAAAATTTCCCCTAAACGCATCCTCGAGCTCTTCCCAACTTCCAATGGTGTTTTCGGGAAGGCTTTTAAGCCAATGTCGAGCTGGCCTTTGAGTTTGAGGGGTAAGTATTTTATGGCGTGGAGATCATCTCCTCTATCCATGTGTATGTGGAGGATGTAATCCTCAATCCGCACTCTGTGGTCTGTTGTTCCGTCGTATGCCTCTATGTTTACGGGTTTGAATCCCGCTGGGAATTCATGTTCCAGCACCTCATCGGTGAAACACAGGGGGTGTGCGGCACCCCTATATTTGGGTGTGCCGTAATGTTCGGATATTTGGCGTGTTGCATTGCTTTGAAGGGCTTCCTTTCTCGACCCATAGATGGACCTAACTGGGCCATCCTTTTGATGCGAATCCTTATGCGCATCGCGTACTGGCTTGTATGCGGCGCCATTTGCCGCTCTCTGTTTGCCGTGGGGTCGTCCATCCAACCCTGTGGCCTTCTTGCTTTTTGATTGTGGGGGCTCTACGGCCTCCTCATCAAATTCGGGCAGTAGTTTTCTCTTTGGGTAGCTCTTTGTTCGGGCGTCGCCATATTTGTCTGCGGTGTTGAGTACTTTGCTCCATCTGATTCTGAGTGCATCTTCCGCTGTTTTGAGCTTCCGTTTCTGCTTTTTCAGGCTACGCGCAGTGGCGACGAGCCTTTTGTGGAGGTTCTTCTGCTCCAACAATTTGTCCAGCGTGAGATCGTCCGGACTGTTATCTTCGCCGGGGACGGGTTGTTTATCCAAGTTGTCCTGTTCGGACGGTTGCTCGATAGCATGTTCGTCGTCCACCAGTTTGCCCTGCTCTATGGTTGGGTCTTTGTCGAGGCGGGACTTGGTGCGGCGTTTACGTTTCCATTTTGACTGCTTTTCGAGGGATTTATCCTTCGTAGTGTCCTGTTGTTCCTCGTCGTCACTTCCTTTAGGTCTATCCACCATGTATACATCATGGGATGAGGTGGTTGTCCAGTATCCTATAGGTGCTGGTTCATGGTTGTCTCCTGCATCGTCGTCCATACCGTCGATGTCTTCGGAGTCGAAATCGAGCACGTCGTTTAAGCTTTCGATAGTGGCTACAAAGTGGGTGGTGGGTGGGCGTTGAATTTCTTCGTCGTCCGTATCCCAACCTTCCTGACCGTCGTCCGGCCAGGGCTCTCATGATAGAGAGGGAGACTTTAGTGAATTTAGGATGCCGCCAAAGGGCGAGTGCTGAAAGATGTCCGTGGCAGTGAACTCCATGACCGGTGCCCAATCGGATTCAATTGGCAGGGGCGCGGAGGGTTCGGAGTCCGGAGAGGAGTCCGGCGCCTTGGAGTCACGGTCTTCGCAAAGGACAGGGATGGTGTTCGGCTCAAGCGCCGTAGAGATTTCAGCCCCCGAGGTGGTGTCCAACCAACCATCCTCGATCGGCGAGATCGGCTCCGAATCAATGGTCGGAGCCGACACTAGTGCGGCCTCCGTGACACCGCTCGGGCGGCAGAGTTAGATCATGCCCATCGAGATAGTGCGGCGGCGCTTCGGCTGCGGCTCGAATCCGTCGAAGATCAAGTCTCCGCGGATGTCGGCCGTAGTTTAAACTTCCAAACCAGACTGACGGCCAGGGGCGTAGCTTTCGATCCGCTTCCGGATGGCCAAGCGAATTGGCCCGCAGTGCAAAGCCGCCGAATCACGAAGATCTGTCCGGGAGAAAAGTCTCACCCTGGATCAAGGCCGTTGTTGATGATCGAAGGAGCCATCGGGCCTATCGGTGACGACACATAGGAACTCTCAATGAAAGCACCAATGTCGGTGTCAAAACCGGCGGATCTCGGTAGGGGTTCCAACCGTGTGTCTAGGCGGATGGTAACAGGAGACAAGGGACACGATGTTTTTACCTGTGTTTGGGCCCTCTCGATGGAGGTAATACCCTTACTCCTGCTTGATTAATATTGATGATATGGGTAGTACAAGAGTAGATCTACGACGAGATCGAGAGGCTAAACCGTAGAAGCTAGCCTATGGTATGATTGTTGTTCGCCCCACGGACTAAAACCCTTCGGTTTATATAGACACCGAATAGGGTTAGGGTTACACAGAGTCGGTTACAATGGTAGGAGATCTACATATCCCGATCGCCCAGCTTGCCTTCCACGCCAAGGAAAGTCCCATCCGGACACGGGACGAAGTCTTCAATCTTGTATCTTCATGGTCTAGGAGTCCGGCCAAAGATGATAGTTCGGCTATCCGGACACCCCCTAGTCCAGGACTCCCTCACCCCCTCTCGCAAGCATCCACAACTATGAAAAAATAATTAACATAAATCTAACCATAGCATGAAACATATGGATCCAACTAAGTCCCTTACGGAATAACACATAAACTAGGTTTTAACCTTCTATCACTCTAGCAACCCATCATCTAATTACTACTCCACAATGCCTTCCCTTAGTACTAAGTATGGAGAATTGTCACGTAGTCGACGTTCACATAACACAACTAAGGGAATCACAACATACATATCATCAAAATATCGAACGAATACTGAATTCACATGATTACTTATAATGGGACTTCTCCCATGTCCCCAAGAACAAAAGTAACTACTCACAAATTATGTTCATGTTCAAGATCAAAGGGGTATTGAATAACATCATGGACCTGAACATATAATCTTCCACCAGATAAACCAACTAGCATCAACTACATGATGTAACCAACACTACTAGCAACCCACAGGTACCAATTTAAGGTTTCGAGACAAAGATTGAATATAAGATATGAAACTAGGGTTTGAGATGAGAAGGTGCTGGTGAAGATGTTGATGAAGATTGGTCCTCCCACAATGAGAGGATAGTTGGTGATGACGGTGGTTCGATTTCCCCCTACCGGAGGGAAGTATCCCTGGCGGAATCGCTCCGTCGGAGAGCAAAAGTGCTTATGCCCACGTTCCGCCTTGAGACAGCGGCGCTTCATCCCGAAAGTTATCCCCTTATTTTTTTTCTAGGTCAAAATCGTTCATATAGCAGAAGATGGGGGTCGGGGCCTACCAGTGGCCCCACAAGGTACCTAGGTGCCCCCAGCTGCCTTGTGGGCAGCTGGTGGGTCCCCTTTTGTACTTATTTGCCCCAGTATTTTTTATATATTCCATAAAAATTATCTATGAAATTTCAGCTCATTAGGAGTTGTGTAGAATAGGTGTCTCTGATGTAGCTTTTTCAGGTCCAGAATTCCAGCTGGCGGCAATCTTCCTCTTCATGTAAATCTTGCAAATTAAGAGAGAAAAGGCATTAGAATTGCACCAGAAAGTATTATAATGATTAAAAACATAGTAAGTAATTGTAGGAAAACATGATGCAAAATGGACGCTGAGGGAGTCCTGGACTAAGGGGTCCTCGGACTGTCGGCCTATCTCTTATGGGCCGAACAGGTGGGCTGCTCTGCGACTACTATAAGGCCGAGCTATAACGTGACTCTGTGTCCGGACAAGAAACATTCGGAGCCTTGGTGTGTCCTCCAAGTCAATATGGAAGAATCGGCATCACTACAAAAAAAAGATGCATCTATGACATTTTGGGCCGAACGAATTTTTTTCTGTCATGCTTATGACACTTCTATGATGATAATTGTGAGAAAACCCGGTATCATCATAGATGTGGTGGGCTCCTACTTCTATGACAAAAAATCATGACAGAAAATGGGCTTTTCATCTTGGGCAGGCCGGAGACGCAGCTGCATGACATTCTTTGGGCCTTCCATGAAGGAAAAAACCGTGGTAGAAGCGAGGGCGAGGAAAATATCAGGGAGTTCCCGCTTACGGTGGGTAGTCGGGGGCCGAGCGATGCGTGTTTCTCTCGTACACGTATGCGCGTGGGTGCGAGGTTTTGGGCTCTAACTGAACCCAATCAAGTGATTCCTTCACTCCTGCTGCTAACTGAAGCCGATCAAGTGATTCCTTCGCTACTGCTGCTAACTGAAGCCGATCGAACATGCTGCCTCTTGATGAACAGTGAGTGTTGTTGGGGGGGGGGGGGTGGATGAACAGTTTCCCGGTGGGGGGTTGGATGAAAAGGACCCTGTGGTAGTAGAGGCCGTGGCCGCTGGATGAACAGAACCCCGATCGATCGAGCCGGTTGGGGGTGGATGAACAGGACCCCGTGGAGGGCTGGATGAATAGGATGACCCCGTGGAGGGATGGTTGAAAAGTAGCCGGTGGAGGGCTGGATGAAAATTAGCCCGTGGAGGGGTGGTTGAACAGGACCCCGTGGAGAGGGTTGGTTGAACAGTAGCCGGTGAAGGAGCGGTGGAGGCTGGATGAACAGGAGCCCGTGGATGAACAGTCGCAGGTGGAGGCTAGAGGAGATTGACGGTGGATGAACAGTAGCTCGTGGAGGCTGGAGGAGGTCGACGGTGGAGATGAACAGTAGCCCGTGGAGGCTGGAGGAGGTCGACGGTGGAGATGAAAAGTAGCCCGTAATGGGACGCCAGACCGCTCCCAATGAACAGGACTCCCGTTTCGACCATAGCGCTCCAAGACAAATCTGTTTCCTTCGTTTTGCGATACGCCACACCCCTCCCGATCAACAGGACCCTGTTTCGACCGTAGGAGATCCAAGAGAAGTCTGTTTCCTCTGTTTTTGGTACGCCAGACCCCTTCCGATGAACATGATCCCGTTTTGACCGTGGCCGGTCGAACTGAAGGCCGTTATCTTCGTTCTGTGGTACGCTAGGCCTCGTTTCGATCGGTTGTTCCGTCCAAGCCGGTTGCCTCCTGATGAACACGATGACACGGTTTCTCCGTTCTGACCTAGCCGGTTCTCTGCGGATGAACAGGACGCCGTCGCTGCCTCTCCATGTAGACGAGCCTTGGATGTACGTATGCGTGAGTAGGGTTCGAGACCCCACCCGTATGTACATACGTGGCCGTATTTACTTTCTTGCACCCTGGCTGCATGTACGTGTACACGATATTAACGGGACTGCATGACATGCTACGTGCGCGCCTCTACTACGACACGTGCGCGCCTATACTACGACACATGTCCTTCCTTACTCGGCCACGGTTCATCGCTGCAGCCTGCAGACTGTTCGATCGTATGTACGTACACGTTCGCGACCAGAATGACAACGCTACGTACGCTTCGACCAGGTGGGTCCTAGCTGTCAAGGAGGATAAGGAGGCACTTCCTTGCGTGTGAAGATGTAGCTGGTGGGTCCCAGCAGTCAGGGGGAAATGTTTTTTTCGTGAAATACGGTGGCCTGTCCGGTGGGTCCCAGCTGCAAGGTGGAGGAATCATTATTTTCCGCGTAATAAGGAGGCACTTCCTTGCTGCGGCCATGGACCCAGCTGTCAGCCTCTCCACGTATAGTACTTTTCCGATGGAAGTCGTTCCTTGACCACATTGACCACGCTGTGCCGAGAGCACCAAGGCGGTGGACGACGACGAGGCCTAGGATGGGGACGACGCGGAGCCGGGGAAGACGCGGCAGTGGATGCCCACGCGGAGAGGGGTATGAGGGTTCACTGGTTCGGCTGCGGTGTGAGGCTGCCGTCGCCGCAGAATAACAGGGGGTGTGGATGAGTAGAGGGATGGCCTGGCCAGCGGTGGGAGTAGTAGGGGGCGGTGAGGCCTCCACGGCCGCTCAGCCGGCCACAAGAGGCAGGAGCACGCGGCATGACCGGCGCTGGTTTGGGCGGCTGGAGCAAGAAGACCAGAGGTTGAAGAAGCACTACGGCCGTTGGATGGACATCGTACGGTCACTCACTACAAAAAAATACACTTCCGTGATGATACGTGTTTGTCACAGTAGGTCGCGTTTTTTGTCATGCATGTCCATCCATGACAAATTTATGACAGAATCAAGATAGTCATACCTGTGCTGTCGTTGAAGTGTTCCATGACATTACGAAAATTATCATCACGGAAGTGTCCACTTCCATGACGGTAAACCGCGCGTCATAGAAGTGCTTTCGTCAAGGGTGACCGACACGTGGCATCCACCGTAACGGAACGCCGTTAAGCTATCGGGTCGGGTTTTGGATCCGATAACCCGTTAACAACCCCGACCAATGGGGATTTTCCACGTGTAAAATCATCATTGGCTGGAGGAAACACGTGTCGGCTCACCGCTGGGACAGATGTCATCCACTCGTTGGACAGAAGGCGCCTATGATACGTCGACACATGGCACAGCCCAACAAGTTTAATTGGGCCGGCCCAATTAAAGGCCCACAAGTTTTGCAGACCGTAATGGGCCGGCCCAGCTAAAGGCCCATAAGATTTTGCGGACCATAATGGGCCGGACCAGCTAAAGGCCCATGAGATTTTGCGGGCCATAATGGGCTGGCCCAGGTAAAGGCCCACAAGATTTTGCGGGCCATAATGCGCCGGCCCAGCTAAAGGCCCACAAGATTTTTATGTGCTATAATGGGCCGTCCCAGGTAAAGGCCCACAAGATTCTTGCGGATCATAATGGGCCGGCCCAGCTAAAGGCCCATGAGATTTCGCCGACATTAATGGGCCGGCCCAACTGTAGGCCCACAAGATTTTGAGGACCCTAGTAGGCCGCCCATTAACTGGCTGCCATGTTTTGGGCCAAATGCCGCCCATATCTCGATCCGTCCATTAATGGCCTGCCACGTTCCGGCCTAAAAGTGGCCCATATGAGATCCGACCCGTTATAAGCCTACCACGTTCTGGGCCAAATTACGTCCCAGATCAGGTCCGGCCCTTTAAGAGGCTTTGGGCTCAATTATGGCCCATATCAAATTCGGCCCGGCAATTGGACACTATGCTTTTGGGCCCACTTGCTAAAGGCCCACTTAGTAATTCGGCCTGATATTAGTTTTGGCCTGTTAAGGGTCCGTTTAACATTTCGGCCCTATATTAATATCGGCTGTTAAAAGCCTGTCATATAGTTGGGCCTAACTACGGCCCGATTTGCATCCGGCCTACTCGCAGCCGATACCTGATTGGGCCAAACAAGGACCAAGACAATTTTGGCATGTTAAAAGCCCGTGATTTGATTCGCACAATCATGGGTCAGGGTTCATTTCAGGCTGCTGCCAGCCCTGAGCTGTTCGGCATGTTTCAGGCCCAACCTACATCGTGATTGCATGACGGCCCGATTATGTATCGTAATTTTACGGTTTGTCTGGTTTACTGCGAAGACAGGATATATATACAGTAAATTAACTGCATCATCGTGAATAAGAAAAAACCTAGACTATACAATAAAGAAATTACGGCATATTACATCCACTGGGCATCAAAGTTCGCCACTATGATAATAAAGCACAAGGCATAACAGATTACATACACTGGGCATCAAAGATCGCCACCAGTGCAAATAAACACGCCGACAAAATAGTATACAAAACCGACAACACTTCAATAGAGTTCAAGAAAGGTTAGCCCTGCTGGGGAGATAAGCAATTTGATGCAAACACCAAAAATAAACAGCTGTTGCAGTCATGCCTAACCAAATATATACAACAAAGTTTGAAGGCTTGAGATGGACAAACTTACATTATTGGTGAAGATAGGCTCTATAAAGGCCTTGTCCATGCTGATGGGGGGGGGGGGGCAATTCAAGAAGTTTACCACATAATCTTTTCAAAAGCATTGCCTTTATTCTACATTTTGTTAAGAGTAAATATAGATGTTCTGTGATAATATATGAAAAAATGGAGAATATTTAAGATAAGATGAAGAGTGATGCTACATAACCAAGTAGCTATAAATGTAAGTGCAGCGATACAAGCAAAAGGTACAGCCAAGAGCAATGCACAACTAAACTTCTTCAGCACCAACCTTATGGTAAGAGTAAATATAGATCTGATGTGTAGAAAATGGATGGCAAAGGAAAATAAGCTGTAGAGTGATGGTACATGAACAACTACCTGTCATTATAAGTAATAATCGATAAAGGACATCATGTACTTACAAGAACAATGCGGAGCTAAAAAAACATTGGCATTGGATATATTCTACACTAATGTAACCATTCATACAGATCAGATAATTTGGAGCGAACAATTTATAAGCAAGCTATCATGCATACTGCTGTCACATAATGAACTGGTATGTATGCAAGTACAGTGATACAGGACAACAGGTACTAACAAGAGCAAAGCAGCAGGCATCATATTTGCGATATCCCGTCGTTCTTTTCAAACCGGAATTCTTCTTCAAGCAGATTTCCTGCAAAAAAGATCCATAAGGCACATGCGGAAAAGTAGAAGTTCAAATTTTCATGTGATTTCATAGAGCGATTACCTCATCACAGGGAACGAGACCAGTGCATAACAAGGTTTTTCCATTCAATGTCTTCTAAATTTAGCACAGGAGACTTCACCGGAAATTCGTTTATAGACTTGCCACCAAAGTGTGATTTCCTCAGGTAACACTACTAGGGAAAAGCCTATACACAGAATCTTAGCAGCAGCGCGGGTCAAAAAGGAGCGCTGCTGCTAATTAGTAGTAGCGAGTGTGCGGGAAACTCGCTGCTGATAAGTTTTTAGCAGTAGCGCGCTCTGTGTAAACCGCGCTGCTACAAATATCCACCGGCGGTGTTCACCGAGCTCCATTTAACAAGAGAGCGCCGTTGCCGAACAGCGCCATTTACGGATATAGTAGCAGCGCGCTTTTCCCGGGATCGCTGCTGCTACATTTCAAATTGGCAATTTTTTTGTCACTGTTAGCAGTAGCGCCGTTGCCCAAAGCGCGCTGCTACTAATTCTTTAGCAGCAGTGCCTTTCTTCTCCCGCGCTAATGCTAACCCGCACCAACCCACCACCTTTCCCCACCCGTGCCTCCCCTCCCCCTCCTCTCTTCCCTTCCCCCTACCTCCCCCACATGCTCCCACACTCACTCTTCTTCTTCCTCAATACTTCTCCCCCATTACTCTTTCTTTTCTATCCACCTTTCTCTCTCTTCATTACTCCTACCTAACTACACCACCTCCATTAATGCATCTCCTTTCTCTTTTTCCTTTCCCCTCCACTAGTTGAAGTTGTCTCCTCCCAAATTAGCTAGCTAGGTAGATGTAGCATTTAGTTAAGTGACCTATTATACCCCTAACTAGATCTATCTTTGTCAACAAGAGCTTTGTGCACTTTTGATCTCCCTACAACATCATCTCCACCGTGTGCTCAATCTCGATCGAGGTGATGAAAATTTCATGCTTTTGCAAAATGAAAATATGTTTATGTGTGTGTGATATGTTTGTGGAAATTGTGTGTGGCACGCCAAATTGTGCTTTTGAGTTGCCTATGTTTTGCCGAAATGTCGATTTATTTCCGTTTCGGCGAATTCCGGGCAAACTATAGATCCATACATGTCCTATTTTTAGGGAAGGTCATGCCAAATTTGTGTATGACTTTGATGCATGCATGAATTTTTATAATCAATTTGTTTATTATTACCGTGCAGAGTTGACGATAGTCAGTGGAACGATGGTGGACAGGTGGTTGCGGTCGGCGGTGCAGGACATGAAAGAAAATAACCGGACAGAGGTTTTATGTCCGTGTCGAAAATGCAAAGAATAGTTTGGCTCGAACCCCATGACGATGGTCGTGTCGAAGCGCACCTGCTCATGACTGGTTTCATGGATGGCTATACGCGGTGGATAATTGAAGATGAGGATGACGATGTTGAGGATGCCGACGGGGCAGGCAATGATGACACGGGGCAAGACGAAGAGATGATCGATAATGGCGGCGGGGAAGAGGCCGGACATGGCGGCGGAGAAAGGGCCGGACATGGCGGAGGAGAAGGGGCCGGACATGGCGGCGGAGAGAACGACATGGACTCCACGCAGCAGAGTTCGTATACACACTTAGCCATTATTATGCATGGGTTCAATGATGTGTAATATATACGTTCCTATTTTGCGTACATATTTAACCGTCAAATGATGCAATATATATCGCCCTCCCTTCGTTCACTGCCCTCGGGAAATAAAAGTGGGATAAAATAAAGGAAAAGGAAAACTGGCAGTAGCGAAGGTAGTAGCAGCGCGTTTTTCCTAAACCGCTACAGATACTGAAGTTAGTAGAAGCGAATTTCGTGTAAAGCGCTACAGCTACTGAAGGTAGTAGCAGCGCGTTTTGTCCAAATGCGCTACTGCTACGTCCACTTAACCCAACATTCTCACCCGCCTGCCGTCCCCGCCTTCCCCCCGCCCCAAATCCCAGTCTCCTGTCGCACCGCCATGGCTTGACCCAGCCAGGCGCTCGCCCAAACCAGGCCCTCGCCCGACCCGGCCCTCGCCCCGACCCGGCGCCGGCGCTTCGCTCCCGCCTCGGCGCCGCCCGACCCGTCGGCCCTCGCCTCCTCCTCTCCCCTCCCGGCCGTCATCGGGCGTGCCTCCTCGCCCCTGCGCCCTCTGTAACCCCCCCTCTCTCTGCTAGGGTTCTTCGGTTAATTTACTTAGGTTTTAGTTAGGGCAGTATGTTAATTAGGTTATCTATTTAGTTATGAATTTAGCTAGGTTCCAAAAGTTGAACTGGACATGTGATATGTGCAAATTTGAACTGGACATGTGATATGTGCATATGTCATGTTTTGGACATGTCATGTTTGGAAAATGATCCGAGTGGCCTATGTTACGCCGGAATGTTGATTCATTTCCGTTCCGGTGAATTTCAGGCGCTCGATATGTCCATTTTCTAGCAAAGGTCATGCCGAAATTTCCCCTGAATAAAGGCATGATTTTGTGCTACATATAGTTGGCATATCGAGTGCTGGCACATAGATTTCTTTTTATGTCATTTATCATTTATTCATACTTTTAGAAATAAATGAGGACACTTAATCATATGAAGCATGTCGAACAACGAAGAAACTGGGCCTTGACCAAGATGCGCATTTAGATGGATTATGAGGGTGAACAAGAGTACCTCGACTATTTGACTACTAAGCAAGGTTTGCAGGTCGGCCTCGATGATGGTACTGACGCCAACATCGACACCGACAACGCCGGCATCGATGGCGGCACCGAGACCGGTGGGGAAGGTACCGGCCGGGAAGGTACCGGCCCCGATGCCGCTACCGAAAAGAGGAAGCATAAGAAGCAGAGGATACGAAAACCTAACAAACTAGGGATTGGACGACGTGTGATCACAAAGATGGCACTTGGCAAGTTTGAGCCGTTAGAGCCGGACGAACCTCGCAAGTGCTCTGGGAACCAAGTAGGATGCATCCTACGGAATGCGCGAGCATCAACGCATTTATGACTTAAGGAGTAAAGAACATTTGACGCAGTTGCTCCTAACAAAGTTGCACAAAAGATTCAAGTTCCCGACCGGGATGATAACATAGAACAACCGTGGGATGATCCGAAGATGAAAAGATTAACAATCACGCCATTGGCATGTTCAGCAATGATTTGGCCTCCTGGAAAACGAGGGTGAAATGAGCTATTGAGGCTGATGAACCCCTGTCCAAGATTCTGGAGGAAAATCCGACACTTACGGAAGAGGAGTTCAAAAAGTTCAAGGACACTTGCGCTACCGAGGTAGCCAAGGCTAAGGCTGCGAAATTCAAGAGCCTTCAAAGAAAGGAACACGGGAAGCATTGCCTCGGAAGCCGTGGCTACCTCGGTAAAAGGCCCATATGGGATAAGGAGGATGCGGAACGTGAAGCCGGGTCTCCTGACTCCACGCTGAAGTTCACCAACCCCTTGGAGCATGACTTCATCAGGGGCCCGCTACAAGTGGGACAGGGAGAAAAAGGTTTTTTACACGGACAAGATCATGAGGAAATTGATTAGACTAGTGGAGAAGCAACACCAGCTTGCAGCCGAAAGCCCTACTTCTCCGATGAGGCCCAAGTGGGACACCCCTCTCAACCGGGCCTTGAACGAACTTAAGGGACTCCCTTTGGATCAGCGGCCTTAATATGGTCGTGTGCACGGCGCCGAGACGGCGCCACGTGGAAGGTGTTTTACAACGAGGGCCCGGAGGCCAAGAAGCTGAAAACGAAGTTTAGTCAGCGGACATCGACGCGAAGGTGAAGCTTGCGGTCGAGAAAAAAGCAGCTGAGGACGCGAAAAAAGCAGCCGAGGACAAATATGAGTTGCTACAGCAGGTAGTCAATGCAGCTGTAACTGCCTGCAGAAATGATTTCGCTACTAACTTGGTTCTAGTTATCATCAACTGGGCGAAGGAAAATCCAGACAAGATGGTACATGATTTCCCGATGCCCAGTCTCGTCGGGAGCAACTCCATGAACAACAACACCATCGCACCATCACTTGCTCACGCAACCGGGCCTCCTCTCGCAGCCGCTCCCGCTCATAGCAGCCCGTCCCCCTCGCCTCAGCGCGCTTAGGTGGGCCTTCGTCTTTGGCTGAGCTCGATGCCGTCACGGTAATTACATGTCGCACCAACATATATATATATATATATATATATAATATTCCATTTTTGTTGCCTTTCGGTTGTTTTACGCCACAGACATATGTGTTTGCAGGCGAAAGAAACCCCGTGCACCATACTCTACTTGATCAAAGGCCAGAAGGTGGACGTGGAAAGGGGATGATAATGGACCCCTCTCAACGCACGTTCCACAACCAGCCGATCGCCGCTGGGCACTTCAGTGGTTAGCTTGACCAGTGAAATCGGGCACGAGGATTTGCCTCCTCCAAGACAAACATGTGGGAGCGAACGACGAGACCTCGCCATGGATTGAAGCTGCAAGAATTGGGTGCTGCTATGGCGAAAAAATCTTATTAAATGCAGGAGCCGCCGAGAGCACACCAATAATTACCACACATCAACAAGCATGTGCGAAGACCACCACCCGCCACGCAATTACCAGCTCCTGTAGTGCCGGGTGAGAGCGGCGGATGACATGATGAAGGGGTGCAATAGTATCGGGCTGATGTAATTTCTCCTGTAGAACAGAGAATGGATGATGAGACGGAGGTCGACCCTATGGATTACCTCAATACAAACGCGTATGATCGTGTGACATAGATATGATGAGTCAACCATATGACAAATCGGGCTATCAGCTTGCTAATGAGGATATGGATGATATGCCCGGCAGGGTCGTACCATGGATTGCAAAAGTCTCTCTTCATGAAATCCTCACAGACACGCTCAAGATGCCGCCTCAACACAGGCTCAACTAGCCGGGCGCGAGGGTCGACAAGATTTAGCCCGGGAACACCGGGCAGGGGTTAAGGAAGGGTCTGGAAGGTGTGCCCAAGAAAAAGGAGAGGAAGAGATCGGGAAGGTAATCGCCTCCAAACAAGCGAGCACATAACAGCCAGACGATGCATTCTCAAGAGCGTGTACCCGTGAAAAGTGCGGTCATAAAAACCCATCTCACGGGCGAGCCGATGCTACCGCCGAAACCACTGGAGGCACTATCAGGGGATCTCAGGAGATTGCATGACCATGTGCTGTCGACTGAGAAAAGCCTACTAGCCTCAAAGGATCCAGGATATCCAACATACGCGGCTCGTGTGCCTGAGGGAAAGTGCTACGTCGACACACAACCCGCGGAGGTGTTCTTCCTACGGTTTGACCATATCTTTGAGATGTTTCTAACAAGGCGGCTTGATTTTACTATTGTCCGCCTTTTTGCGCTACATATGAGCTCCGTCATGAAGAGTGAAGAAGTCTCTGAAATCTGTGTGGCGGATCCGTACTACATGCACGAGTCTTTCTTGAGTCTCGGCGACTTTGAGCGTGAAACTGCTAGGGAGTACCTCCAAAACTTCATGGTACAGAATAAGGACCGGGAAATTGTCCTCGTGCCTTATCATCCAAAGTAAGTGAGTCCCGGACAACCCTTTCGTACATTTCAATCATTCCTTCTCTCTCATATGGGGAATAATTTGATGTGTCTTTTCCCTGCAGCAACGGGCGCGCCGTCCTTATCGTTCTTTACCCGCAAGTCTCCCACGCCGTGTATTTTGACCCTTCCGGAGACTACGAGAAAAAAGACTACACCCACATAATGAATATTCTAGATGATGCTCTCCAAGGCTTCAGCTTTAGAGGTGGCCACATGCAGATCAAGAAAGAAAGGAATAAGAAGATGGGTTTCGCGCATAAAACTAACTTCTCCTGCATCCATGTCCCAAAACCAAGCAAGAAGGATGGATTCTACATCGTCCATCTCATGATTCAGTTCAACACTGATCACCAAAAGCTTCGTGATTAACAGCAGAAATGATGATCGTATCCACAAGTGGCTAGAATCTCATGGAGAAGTGGATTATAAACTTAGAGATGACTTCTTTCACATCCAAAGCGACATTGCGATGATCATCATGAAAGAAGTCGTCGATGAGAAGGGGATGTTCCACCACGGCCCTATATCGCGAAATGACGCCGAACTCGCATAGGCATGCAACGTCTAGACCTCACGCCCGTTCAAGAATCTAGGGTTCGTCCTCGATGATATGGAAGGATGGAACTTCTAGTGATTTATGATGCCGATGATGATGATATGTGTCGGTTGAACTTGTATGCTTCTTGTAGCGATGAAACTTTGTGATGTCCATCGTCCATGTGCCGAACTTGCGTAATGCTACTTTGTTAGTTTGCGTACAATGACCTGCGTACCTCTAGTTAATTAATTTACGTACTGTATGTTGCATCTAGTTGCTAACCCTTTCTTTTTCGGTGTTGCTCTAGTATATTTTGTTGCATATATATGATTGTACATCCTCTTCATGAACATGCATCTATAACAGGTACCTAGTTTCTTGATGGCGAGATGGAATTGCTATGTCGTGTACAAAGGGAAGGTTCCGGGGTGTACAACGAGTGGCATGAGTGTCGCGCAAGTGAATGGGTTCACAGGCGCCAGCCATAAAGGCTTCAAAAGAAGACAAGAAGGAGAAGCTAGTTACTTGAGGTTCACGCTAGCGAGAGAGGACTCAGAATCGCCACCTCATGTACTGCATAGTTCCGCTCTCACTCATAGTAATAGCACTTCTTGCATATACCTTTGTTTAGATGGATGACGTTGTTGTAGTTGCAAGTATTCGAGACTTGCATGTATCGCTATTTTCGAGATGATGACAAGATATCACTTTGTGTTGGATGATGATTATGATGAGACTATTTGTATGTACATGCTATGATTACATTTGTGGTCTCGCAGACATTTGTATGTGTATCATGATGACATTTCTATGTGCTAAAGATTCTTCTATAAAGCCTGTTCAAATACAAAACAAATATGCCAAAAAATAACAAAAAACCTACTTAAATTAGCAGATGGCGAGTGTACAAAAGTTAGCAGCAGCGCCGCGATAGTAGTAGCGCGTCAAGGTAAAGCGCGCTAGAAATACTAGCAGTAGCGAGCTTCCGCAAACAGCGCTGCTGCTACACTTGTGTAGCAGTAGTGCCGGTGAGCACACGCTACTGCTATATGTTAGCTGTAGCGCCTATCCCCGCGCTACTGATACATCTAAAACCCGCGCTCCTGCTAGCCTTTTCCCTAGTAGTGTAACACCGATACTGCTGCAATGCTTCCTTGAAAAGCACTAGCAAGCTTTGCTCGTCATGACTATCCAGATTGACCCTCGCCTAGTTACAACAATGTAATGTAAATCATTGACGTGTTCAATCAACAGAAAACAGGAAAATAATAACCATGAATAATAAGACTTACACGTAAGTTGGACAGGAAGATGTGAAAATGGTGTTTGTCTTCACAATAATCTTCCCATGATGGGAATATATGCACGTAGTCCCTAACAACATTGAAAGCATTGTCTTTATACTGGGAATAAATGGAATGGGGTTCCAATCTGCAGGAATTGGCTGTCTCAGCAGTTGGGATAGGTCTTCGGCTGGTGGACTTGCTGTACTTTTTGCTAGAGTGGGCTTTTTCTATGGTACAACTGGTGCTATGGCAAATGAAATCGGTATACCTTTTGCTGGAGTGCAGGTCCTGTGTGGTGGGGCTAGTGGTGTGGCCAGTGAAGTATGGAGTGCAGTCTGCTTTGGAGTCGGTCCTACATTTTGTTTCACCGGTTGTACAGCCAATATAAGTGGGTGTCTTCTCGATTTCTCCCAAGCACCACCATGTTTTTCAAGGACTTTGCTGGTGCTCCTTCAGGTTCGGCAACCACCCTCTTCCTTTTTGATGTCTGATGCACACGAACAGCATTTGAGTGAAAAAACATGGTATGATGACAGATGGAATATGTATTGATAATGGATGGGCATGGCATCTCGACATATATGATGAGTAAACTAAGCAGATGGCGGTGCAACAAAGTAGAAGAAATGCAAGACAACATATGCAAGATACCCGCAATCAATAAAACATTGCCAAATTAGAACAGGCACCTTGATGGGTGAACAGGACAGGCCATCAGCCTTTGACTCCTCGAGGTTAGAATAGTCATTAGGATCATATTCTGAACAAGAGTCAACAGGTGGGGAGCGTATGAGTTTCATTGCATCCAGAATGGCACTCAATGCCTTGGTGCCAATTTTGTAAGTCATTGTAGTGTTTAGCTTCAAAAGTGGACTCTTTGCTAGTGCGACACAAAGCAGCTACCACGGATCATAGTGTAGATATCACGGGAAAACCTTAAGCATCGAGTAAAATCAGCAAAATGGAACTTGCTGGAATATATATGCTAGTATTGCAGTGACGGCTAGAAAGGCTTCGGATGCCACTCTCTTCAAGTGAAGGTGCAATCATTAATATCAGTGTAACTCTCAAAGGCGACACGACTTCGTGCATTTCCTTGCTATTCTTATAGGATTCAAGTGGGCAGGCCACTACAAATCCTATTCCTATGTTTACAAGATCCTACGAATCAAAGAGGCTCAAAGTGGCCATCACAACCGACCGTATAGACCTCTAAACTGCAAATGTCCTTGCTCATCTTCAGTACAAGGAACATACTGTACTACTAGAATACTCCCTCTGTTCCAAAATATAAGTCTTGGTAGAGATTTCCACTATGGATCACATACAGATGTATCCAAATACATTTTAGAGTGTAGATTCACTCATTTTGCTCCATATGTACTCCAGGGTGGAATCTATACAAAGACTTGTATTTAGGAACAGAGAGAGTACATATTAAAGAAGAACGGAAGAGGAACATGGTAAAGAAGAGCAAGCAGATTTTGGATAATAAAATGTTGGTTGCGCAGTGCCCACACAAGATGAACCAGAGCGCATTAAGAATGCAACTCCCACCTGTCTCTCGACCATTTTAGGCGGTTGGATGAAGATCCTACGTCTCCTAACCCTTCTTCTTCCTTGTCTCTTAATTCTTCCCATCTGAGAACAATCAAGACGGGCCGCCGGCCGGACCACCGTCCCCCACCGCCTGTGTTCCTCCGCCACCCCCACTCCTCACCCGCGTCGAGTTTTCTTCGTTCGGCGAGGCCCCACAACCACCCGAGC
Organism: Aegilops bicornis; assembly: GCA_021605145.1. Classification (NCBI taxonomy): domain Eukaryota; kingdom Viridiplantae; phylum Streptophyta; class Magnoliopsida; order Poales; family Poaceae; genus Aegilops; species Aegilops bicornis. The sequence continues at coordinate 123,350,586 of CM038675.1, read as the reverse complement.
CCCTTGGATCAGACCGGCGAACTCCGGCGAGCTCTGAAAAATCGACTGACCCAATTTTGAAATTTAGCCTACAGTGATTTAACTAGTGTGGAATATAAAAGGGGAAAACCATAAGCATTGGGAGTATAGTGTTGAGCGTGCCATGGCGGATCTGAAGGTGCAAACCGGACAAAGGAAACTTCGCAACCAAGACAAGAAATCAGAGTAAAGCAGTAGCGATCTATTTTCTTGCTGCCATAAATAAGTTGAGCAGATATGGAAGAGTACCGCCTCTGGTACGGTGCCGTGTACGCATCTGCTGAGAATTTGACGGCGCCGCGGTAGCGATGGCTGTCGGCGGCGTGGAAGCAGATCTAGGAGGGTAGACGGTGGCGCCGGGGCGCGGTGGACGAGACGGTCGTAGGAGCGGCGCCGGCAAGGTGGACGACGGCGGGGATGAAGCGAGAGGATAGGATGCAAAGATCCCGGTCCGAAGGCGTGGATGAGAGAGGTCGAACTCTTGTAATGGACGTTGGCGTTGGGGTATCAGCTCCGGCATGGTGGAGGAGGACGGCGGTGGATGGGGTGGCGGACGTGGCCAGACGGAGGAGGGTGGGGTGGAGAGGGTGTTTTGGCGCCCACGGAGTATGAATGGGGAAAAGGGAGGTTGAGAGGAAGGGGGGGAACCATGTATTCAGGGTGCCCTTGTCTCAAATGCGAGGAAATTTACAAACTTAGCCCCCATTTCAAATTTCTACTACATCACAGTAATATTAGTCGGTTGGGGATAGGACGGTAATCTCGCATACACCAAATATTTGCCGACGAGAGTTTGTTTTTGGCGCCCATCATGTATGAATATGAATCGGGGAGGGAGTCGATTTTGGCCGAGGGCACACTGTGTTTTGGCGCCCACCGTGTATGAATCCGGGTGAGAGGCGGTTACGTCATGTTTGGGTGAAATTACAAACCTACCCCTACCGAAACCTATAGAAATCCAGCAGATAGGCTTTGCGTGGGAGGGATAGTCAGTAGTGATTTCCATCTCGCAGATTTTGGTTTCGGGCGGGTTATCGCGACTTTTCCCCGCTTCATTCAAATTTTGCACGATGCACGCCATCGTACAACCCAATTCGAACCCGTTTGTATTCTACTATTTTTATCGGGCGGGATCCATTTTCAATTGGAATTACATTCTATATACATCAATTTTTTATATATACTTTCAAAAGCACAACAAAGAATTCTGCTCCTTTATATGTATAATATGATTTACAAATACAACGATCTCAAATCTTAAGGTTGAATTCGAAAAACTTTCACCAAATTATGTTCTACTAAAATGTATGGATCAGTAATATCTACATATTAAATAACATAGATGTGCGTGAATTCATATGAATATGCATGTTTGATAGATCAATTTTGGTTCGAGTATGGATTACATTTATCATGATCTCGAATTCAAATATTTGAATCCCTTTTTTGTTCACTCCTTTCACGCCCATCTCTCTCGCATGCATGCTCCTTCAGGTAGCTATCACTCTCTTTTCTCCAGCTCAGCCGCATGCTCACTTCATGTTTCTCCTATCCTCGCAAACATGGTCTCTCGACGTCTCCCTTGAGAAGTGTCACACTCTCCCTATCATTATAGATTACACGGTTTTCATTATCACTCACGTCTCTACTATTCTCTGGTATCACTCGGTACCGAAGTTTCCTTTTTCACCGCCACACACATAGTCTCCACTCGTCTTTCACTTTGTCTTTCTCTCTATGGGATTCTCTCACACACCCTATATGTCTCTACATATGACTCATACCACTAAAATTACTCTCTCCCTCTCTCCTGTAGACACAACATTTGTTGCGGTCTCCTTTTCGTCTCCATCCCAGACTGACATTATTCATTTGTTTACCGATCAGACAACCCCGACTACCATCTCCTCTCTCTCTCTCTCACAGACACACACACAACTCCTGCTTCCACTCCCCTTCCCGACTACCATCTCTCTCTCACACACAAAACTCTCGCTTTCGCACCCCGACTCGTATTTCTCTCAAAAACATTTATCGACTGGCTAGCCTCTAGATAGGTTTATACACCCGCACACTCGTGCTTCCACCATCGCATACATGTCTCTCTCCCACTCCTTGTATCTATGTAGTTTTTTCTTCCCTTCTTGAGACACGCCCTCTCGATCATGCACACACACACTATCGCCTCATTTTAAGCTGATACCTATCGCACACACACTACTTGTGTCTTTGTCCCACATGCACTCCGTCCTCCTCCACTCTCCCTCTCTCTCTCACACACACATGGGCTTTTTGCAACAACTAGCAAAATGCCCATGCGTTGCACGAAACATCAAGATGCATTTGTTTGAGTAGTTTGTCTTGTGGGGGAAAAGGATGAACGAGGGAAGGCCTTATTTGCAAATGTGGAGAGGGGTGTGGGTATCTTTTTGCAAAATTGCCATAGTTTCCTTCCTATCCGTCAGATATAGATCGGATGGCCTATATTGCAGGATGGGAAGCACATGATCATCACCGACAATGCTCTTTATAAGAGTAGGGATAAAAAATAGAGTTGGTGATGATGGTGGGCCTGCCATCCTGCAATGTAGGTCGTCCGATTTATATCTAACAGATAGGAAGGAATATATGGCAATTTACCCTCACTCTTCACCACATTTGCAGATAAGGCCTTCCCTTGTTCATCCTTTTCTCCCACAAGATCTTGATGTTCCGTGCAACGCACGGGCATCTTGCTAGTAAGAGTAGAAATTAGACATATACCACTTCTCGAATCTTGAAACCAACAACATTCCTCCCTTATCTCATCAAAACCGCCAAAGGGATATATTTTGAGTGAAACATAACATATTTTTAGTGATATACGTATTTCAAAACTAGAGTTTTTTCTATCCAATCGGTGAATATGTATTAATCTACTTTGATCGTGTGGCAACGCATTGGCACATTGCTAGTAGTTATTATAATTTTTTGGACACCAGACAAACGGTGGAGTACATATAAGAAGATAAGAGGCGCATGCACGCAGTCGGCCTCTCGCTGTCTCGCACACATGAGTATACGTAAAGGCGACGTTAACAAATAAATCCTAAAACCCTAGGCGCACGATTGCTGCATTCGCGGGTACCGGGTACATGGTGAAGCACCTTTGTAGGAGTTGATGGTCGGGACCACAGGTGAATGACTTGGAGCGCGGTGGCTCGCCAGTTGCCACAGATCGAGTGGCCATGTTTAAAATATCGTTTTTAGCGGGGTTAGGAGTTCCGATTTTCAATGGCACATTATAAGTAGTAAGTAGTTTTTAGAACGATTGGTATGGAGCGAAAATGGAATTCATAGTACTACGTACCTCCTTGGCGTATGGTTGTATGGGTTTATGTTGCGAGATGTTGAACCTGGTAGTTCTAGGGCAAATACTATGGTTTAGATTTAGATGCTGGTTTTTAGTAATCGGAAGGGGAAACCCTTCTTTCATTAAAAAAAACTACTACCTCCATTCTGGTTTACTAGTCCCCATCGTACTTAGGGTCAAAGTTTGTCCATGAATTTTACTTGTAAAATGTGAATGGAAAACGAGATTTTTTATACCCAAACAAAAAAGGACTGGAGGGAGTGATTGCTCGACACGGACGCGACCTCTCATAGCATTGGCATTGAACTGGCGCCCGCCAAGAGGGTCACTTTTCGCTGCAGACCCGGTGAGCATGCCTCCTCGCCGCGTGCAACCAGCTTAAGACTGCCCCTACCGCCTTCATTGAATCCAAGGCGTGTCTGCAACACGCCCTTCCATGAGCCGGCATGCATTTTAGAACAGAAAACATGACTAAAATATACGAGTAATTAATTTACGCATGGTCTTGACTTGTTGTGCTCAGACCGTAGCAGGAACTAGTAGAGGTTTTTCTTTATTTATAACTCTCCTCACATTTTTTGGCTTTGAAGTGAATCATGGTTGTGGACATTATGTATGAATGTGCAGATATCTCGTGAACATGAGTTTGATGTGGAAGTTGAACTTGGAATGTCGGGCTTATGCGTGAACTATACCATGTCCAATGCTTCGTCTCATTATTGTTTGGAAAGTAATTGCTGTTATTACATGACATAAAAAACATTTTGTGCCACATCAAGATATGCACGGACATCACAAAGCAGCATGCTTGTTGGATAAACATTTGAACCTAGCTATTATGAAGGAAATTTTGTATTGACAACATTTTTAGATAGCAGGAGACGCCTAGCCTGCTCTGCCTCTGCTAGCTTATTTCTGGCTTCTTCAGTCTCTTCTTTGGCTTGGGTGAAGAGAGCATCTGATTGCTCTTTTCGCTTCTTAAGGAACTCAGCTACATTCTCAAGGGGTGCTGCACGCTTTCTTTCAGCCTTTACTAATACCACGAGGACACGAACAGCTGACGACTCCGCTTGGCTTGTGTGTAATCCAACATCATCTGGGAATTTGCACCTTGTGTCTAATCCAGCATCTTTAGGGAACTGTCACCTTATGTGTAATCCAGCCTACTTTTGGAAACATGATCTCGAGGTTGACCATACTTCCCTCCTCGCAGGAACTGCATCCTGACATGACGTTACTTCTTTTTTAGATCAATACTCAGAGAAACCTAGATCCATTTAGTAGAAGCCAGATAAACAAAACTCGGAGAAGTGAATTCAAAAGGAAAAGAAATATAAAACAGACTACAAGGTGAGAACACCCACTTCCTACATCAAGTTAAAATCGAAAGCATTAGGACGATTACGACTCTTCTTATTACACATCAAGAACACCACACTTAAGAGAAACAAAAATACAACATATACACATCGAAGAACACGAGGCTAAACGAAAGTAATTGAAAGGGTGTTACTTACCAAAGCTCGCTTTTACGTGGTTCGTGCAGCTCCTCTTTAACTTGCCACGCTCCTTGAAGATGTCCCGAATATCCCGTGTTTGGTCTTCATTGCTCCTCTGCATGTTCACACTCGTGGTTTTAAAATCTCAACATGGCAAGAAAAATACTACTAGTAATACTCGCGCATCTTGTGGGCAACATTAAAGAACTTGTCTGCCATGTTAGAGCATCTCCAACAGAATCGTAACACGCTAAAAAAAGCGTTTACAGTGCTAAGATCGAGAAGTAGATACTAGAGAGTAGAGGATAGTTCTCAGCATAGATAGATAAGAAAAAGATAATTCAACTACTCCTCGTCGTCCTAATCCTCCTCGGTGATGTCCTCCTCTAGCGTCTGACTGTAGGCGTGAAGATACCGATCGTCGTCGGATTCCCAGGGCGACGCTGCTCCTAGCCTCATGTTGAATTGAGCGTCCGCTTTTCGCCTACTCTTGTCCTCGCGATAGGCGGCTCGCTCCGCCCTCCTCTTATCCCTCTCCGCCTCCTTTGCGCGTAGAACTTCGCGCTCGTTGATGATGTCCTGCGGGAAGTGTTGGCGCCACAACGCCATGGCTTCCTCGTCCATCTCGGTGATGCCGAGACGGTGCTCCCGCCTTCGGTTGTCGCGACGATCCTCGTCGGTGCTAAGCCGCGGCAGAGGCGTGAGCTCCTGCGCCCGCTCCCGCGTCAGCACGGTGGGGAAGCTCAATGTTCTTTGAGGCCACTTGAGGCGCCACGCCGCCGCGTCGTACGCGCGGTCGGCCTCGTTGGCGGTGTCGAAATTGCCGAGGCCGAGGCACATCCCGTGGAACCGGATCTCGGCGGAGAAGCCGCCGGAGGGGCGCGCGCGGACGCCGCGGTATCCCCAAGTTTCCCGGCGACGCGGCGGCATGGTGGCGCGGCGAAGGCGAGGTGAAAAAGAGCGGGGAGAGAGCGGTGGCGAGGCACAGAGCGGTGGCAAGGCACAGAGCGGTGGGAGGGCGTTGGATTTTATAAAGCGTGCCGGACGCCGCGCGCCAAAACTAGCACACGCCCGGCCGTTTTTTCCCGCGCGCGCGCGATCCTTTCCCGACGTCTCTGCTATCTCTACTCTCTTCTCTACGGTTATATTTATTTTATATTTAATATTTAATATTTATCTGTACTTCCTTTACTGTCTACTTTTTTCTCTATACTTTTTTCTTGCAATATAGGCCGTCCGATTTATATCTGATAGATAGGAAGGAAACAAATGGGAATTTTGCAGAAACATACCCATATCCCTCTCCAGATTTGCAAATAAGGCCTTCCCTCGTTCATCCTTTTCTCCCACAAGATAAACTACTCATACAAATGCATCTTGATGCGTGCAACGCATGGGCATCTTGCTAGTTCTAAAAACCTTTCCATCATTTGCCACACTACAGGTTGCAGATGAAAAACCTACCCAAGCACAGCGCGATACAGGAGCGACGCACAATTACCAGCTGATATTCTGTTGGACAATGGAGGCTATAACCAATTACTTTTACGGGAACAATAGCACCCAGGAAAATTGAAGGGTAGGTATGAACAAAATTGGAACTGCACATGTACTGCTAAGTGATTCAATACACACATTACCAATCGAGGAGGAGAACGATGGTTGCGGCGGCCTCTGTGAGTCATGGTCGGCAACGGGAGTCAGTTCATTGTCCACGACGGTGGTACTTCTGCGCTTGGCGTCGACTTCTGGGAAGCAGATCCGAGACCGTGGAAGACGATGCCGGGGAAGAGGCTCCGTCTACGACGATGATGGTGGACCGGCAATAGTGCGGCGTACGAGGTCGTCGATGAGGCAGATGCGTTGCGGTGGACGAGTGCGCCGATGTAAAGGGGTGGAGCACGAAGGCTGCGGTGCGGTGGAGAATTCTATTTTGCGGTGGGGATAGAAAATGGGGAGTATTCAGGTGTACTATTCTGGGTGCCGGGGTGTGGTTGGCTGGGTAGGGTGAACCTGAAGTTACGAAAACAGCCCCCTACCAAGCATCGTCCAGAGACCTGTTCGAAGGCTATGATGGTAACTTCCTTTGCTCGAATCAGGGTTGCGGAGATTTTCCCGCCGACCTCAAAATTTTGTGACACTTTGGACTCCCGTGTGGCGTGTTGAGTGATTCGGCTAAGCAACTAGCGAGTAGTAGTAGTAAACTCTGCATATTAGGTTTGACCAAGTCAAACTTCCTAAAGTTTGACCAAGTTTATATAAAAATATAAACATTTACCATAACAAATATGTATGATGTGGAAGTACATTCAATAATGAATCTAATGGCATTTATTTGTTATTGTATATGTTAATATTTTTTGTTATAAGCTTTCTGAGAGTTTACAAAACTTGACTTTGACCAATGCTAATATGCGGACTTAAATAAAAACGGAGGGAGTACACATTTGTTTTCTTAGTTTGTAGTGAACTAATCATTTGTTAAAATTGTGAAATAAGTATATTAGGCTATTGACTTCGAATGTAATGGTCTATACAATTCAATAGTTACAATCATTGTCGAATCCCAAGATGTATACAAGGTCTATAGTACTTCACAACATGCTGAAACTCACATAATCCCAGTCAAATGAGAATCTAAATGCATTTCATAGTTATTACTTTGTAGGATGCAACAAAAACAACCAAAACTCTACATCAGCCATTATAGAAGCAACATTTTGACATATCCCATTGTGTGAATGAAACGTGCAGAGAGAGCTTTTGAAGATGGAGAGATAGGGCGGGAAAGATTGTATGTATGTGGACGAGAGAGTAGGAGACAAACCTAACGAGACAGAGAGAGAGAGAGAGAGAGAGAGAAAGAGAGAGAGAGAGAAAGAGATAGGAAGAAGTTAGGTCTGTGAGAAAGATGGAGACATGTAATATACGTGAGATGCGTGTGCATCCGGATTCTGTATACGTGGAAGGAGAAGAGACAACATGTTTGATGAGAGCGCTGGAAAAACATGGACGAGAGGGGAAGGATCTCATGGGTTGAGGGATTGACAATTTTGTGCGAGGGAGAGAGAGATTGGTAATTTTGTGCAAGAGAGAGAGAGAGAGAGGGTGGGGGGAGGAGTTAGTCAGCCGTCGTCACATCACCCTGCTTCCAAATGACCCCGCATTCTCTAGCGCGATGTGGTCGCCGTCTTCGATCTGCTCTATGCCCTATTTGAAGATTGAGGTGTTGTGCATGTTGGGGTGCAAAGAAGCACAAGCGAGAGTGGTCGCCGTATAACCTTGGATGGGGATGAATTGTGTGCTTGGGGGAGTGTGCGTGTGTGTAGTGCTGCGTGTGTGTGTGTGTCAGATATTGAGCGAAAACAAACCTAAGGAGAGAAATGGGTATTCACGAAGAGATTGTGCGGGCCTTGAGGTGGGCAGGGGCCGAGTGAGGGTGTCAAAATGTGCGCGTTGATGCATGTGTTGCATGCGATCATGCGAGGGACGGACGAATCGAGAGAGATGGTTGTTGTGTTACGGATGCTCCTCTCACTCTCTCTCTCTCTCTCTCACACACACAAGTAAATTAGAAGACCGTTCTCTCATGTATGCACAACGTATCGGCATCTGTCTATGTCTCACTCATGCATGATCATTTGCACATTCACACCTCTCTATGTCTGTATCACACGCACTTTGCCTCCACATTGCCCTTCCGCCACAACACACATATGGACACATACACACGTTCTCTCAGTCACACACACAAAATAAGTATTAAAAAACTAGGGCGCACCTAAAACGTCCAAATCCAAATAAACACAAACTGGAGCTAAATTCAAATATATGGAAATATTGCAGCGTCAAGAACTTTCCCAGGAAAAAAAACTTGAGTAATATTCGAGGATTGTTTTCACACGCACAAAAAGGTTCGGTGGATGTCCTTCGAGCGCGACACGGTGATGCACCGTTCGATCGACCGGGCGGCCGTGGTTCACGTGCTTGCACAGGATTCCGTATCGTGGCTGTGGTACTAACTTCAATTTTTTTAATAAAAGTGCTGCCTAAGTCTAATGTTTACGTGCACTAGTACAATTTTCTTTTAAGTTTGACTAACCTTATATAAAACTAAAGTAAGCTCCCATACGAGCACTCATCAATATGCCGCCGCCGCCGTTGCGCATGCCCGCGCCTGCCTGCTCCGGCCAACAATTTCTCGCCCATCACCGCCGTGTTGCCGCCATCCCTGTGCCATGAAGCCGCAGGCTCGCCCGCTCACGTCGTCTGCAGTCCCTCCTCGCCATGCCACCGCGCTGCCAATCACGCGAGCAGCTGGTGGAGCCGCGTCTATGCACGCAGCGTACAAAGAGGAGGACGAGCGCGTGCTGCAGCACGCCGGCGAGGAGGAACTAGCGTGTCATTGTCGTCTCTGCCCGCGCGGAGGAGGCGCACATGGTGGCGGTCGCGGCGGAAGCTGGTCGCGCACGCATCGAGCCCGCAAACCGGGTGCGGATGCGGAATCTACCTTCGAGACCTTGAATGCCACGTGGATCCTGCAATCTGAAGGAGCAATTTGGCTCAGTCGACTCATGTGAGCCGTTTGATGCAACATGGATGTTTAGAAGGGCTTCTTCCACCTCTTCTGCCGTCTTCTTCCTTCGCTCCGTCGAACTTCTTTCACAAATCGACTGACCCAAATTGTACTACTAGTACGAACGTATTAAGTACAGTAGGAACACGAAGAATAGTAGTAAGACATAGTACTAGTACTACTCTACGTACTAAAGAGTTCAAATAACGAGAAAGAACATAAACATAGTTCTGCTGGGGCCTCAGCACAACACACCCTTGAAAATAAACTAAGCAACTAGTCCGCTTGACACTGCAGTAGAACCAGCATGAGCGATGGCATTGCCACCTACCGGAGTCCGAGTCCACGCCCTCGACTTCGCCCTCGCCCCTCTTCCTCTTCCTCTTCGCCGACGCTTTCTTTGCTTGAACCCGGACACCTTTGGGCTCGCTTCGTCATCCAACCCATGTAGATATTTAAATAAAGATAGGAATCCATTGCTGCGCATGTGATGTGATCTTCATCTAATGTCTTCGACTCCCATGCATGATGAAACTTCGTGATGAGGTTTCTTGGGCCATTGTCTGAAGGATCAATCATGGCTGCTGCCAGGGTCAGCATTGAAGGTTGAGAGGATGACACCAGGCTTGCCTTCTGGAGATCGAAGGGCTGCCTACAACGAGACCTATCCGACGCAGGACATCTTTGTCGTTCTTAAAGCCTACAGTAACGAATTTCACTCTTTTGTCCTTGAGGAAGTTCTTAAAACTCGGCACTCAACATCAGCATGGCATATGTGGTAGACCAAGCAAACGTTATGTACGCAAACCTGGATCACGGCGGGCTTCTTCCTCTCTTCGTCCTCTAGATCCTTCTCTCGTCCCAGGACTGTGGTGTACTCAACATCTAGCCCAGCGACCCACTCATCCGTTGAACTTTTGAACATGCGTAGGAAGCAAGCAAGCCATGCTTTCACCGTCGCGGATCCGCGTGTGTAGATGATGATGAACTGATCGCCGGTGATGGCTCTAACCTGGTACTCAGCAGCGACCATGGAGATTTGGGAGGCCATAGATTTTGGAGCAGGGTTAGGAGAAGTTGAACTGTTGTACCCCGCAAAAACTGGGAGCGAACTAATGTGAAAGGACGGGACGACTGGGAGCGAACTGTTGTGAGGTAGAAGAAGGGGACGAGTAGGGCATGCGAATGGTGTGGGGTTGCTGGCTTTCCCGGTGGATAAACGGCTGCAAGCCCCCAAAGAGTTCTCGAGAACTATGCGGGACCCACTAGATGTCATGTCTACTAGACCCATATCGTAGGCTTGATGGTATAGCTTCTGCCTGTTCGCACGCCATGCCGGCGCGTGGATGTAACTTCACTTAATTCCGACAACCGTCGCGCCCCCCACGACCTTCGCCTCCCTTGCGCGGTCGCGCCATTTGAGACTTCGACCGGCTATAAATGAGCAATTTTTTTGCCTACTCCGTATGCATTATACTCCCTCTGGTCCTTTTTACTCCCGTCAACCATTTGCAAAGTGTTTGACCAAATATATACTTTTTTTGAACACCACCTTATATTAATTAACCAGCCACACCAGTACACTCATTCGATACAATATTCACCACACAGGGCGGCACGTTATTTACAAGAATACCATCTAATCTGTTGTCAAAGCTATACTTAGCGATTAAGTGTGCCACCTTATTGGCCGAACGGATAATCTTTGACAATTGAAGATTGTTGATCAACTTCGAGATGCTCAACGCTTTCATCTTCAGGTCACACATAGAGGACCTGTCATAGTCCCCCGATGCAAGAGACGCTACCACAAAAGCGCAATCAGTCTCTAAAATTACAGGATTATGAAGAGAAATACCTAGGTAGAGACCGGCAATGCAAGCCCTAAGCTCCGGTTCCTCCACGCTTTGACAGGCATCAATGAAATCCCACGACCAAATTTATACTAAAAATATCAATATCTACAATACTTATTATAATGAGTATAAGAACTACATTTTATAATGAGTGTAAAAATATTGATTTGACATTGTGAATGTTGATACTCCTCCGCTCTAGGTGAGTGAATCATCTTAGGTTGTGCACCGTGACCAAGGAGGAGGGGAAAACTAGAGACATTAATGTTTATTTTCTAATTAAATAGTATTACATGCAATGAACTAACCACTGGATGTCATGTTTGATAGTCTCAGGTCATTAAAAGCATGCACACCCTCATCTCTTATTGGTTGATATGTCAAGAAACAAGAAACGAGGTAGAAGTTAATGCACCGCGCCTACGTGTTTCGGGATTATTTGGTTTTCGTAAGATGACTTACGCACCTAGCTATTAGAGCACCACTACCTCCCTTCTAGTTTAAAGGGCTCGACTCAAAAATTTCACCTACTCTTAGCAAGATAGTAGAGGCGGTGGAATAGTTTTTGAAGTATGCAAAAGTACTCAACTAATGTTGTCGTTCTTCAAAAAAAATGTTTACCAATGCATGCATGAACACTAGTTACTCTAACCCCCCTCTCTTCTTTAATTCTTTGCCACATCAGCATGTTTGCTATTCCCGTGTGCATGATACCAGCTAAGATACCACCATTATGGCCAGCCTTAATCATCGCATGCAATAATTTAGTGCACCTTGAAATATGAACATGTGTGGGGCATGTATGTTTTTAATGACTTGAGACTATAACTAGCCCGGCATGCAAGATGACTTATTATGCACCGTTCCCCATACCTGCAGGAAGCCCATTTGTCTCCTAATATTTTTCCTCTCCATGTGTGGAAACAATATGCCTGCCAAACTCTCCTTCTCCCTCCGGCGGTCCCGCCACTAGACCCCGTGTGAAAAAAATCTACATGCATGACCCTCCTCCCCCCACGCTCGTCCAATCCGTTGTGACCAGCAATATTTCCACCCCTTCGCTCCCCCGTAATTTACTCCAAAAAATATGCCCACGTAGCTTTTACTTAACTTCATGTGCATTGGGTCACTGACATACGGGCCCAGCAGTGTACTGGCCCACATGTCAGTGATGCAACTAGACCTGCAGTTAAGTCAGTGCAGCTCAGTCCATATCTTACGTAGGTGTGCCATTGCTCGCTATAAATACTGCGCCTCCCACGAAATCACTATCTCCTCCCCCTCTTGTTCACGTTCATCGCTATCTCCTCCCCCTCCCTCTCACGTCGACCACCATGGCATCGCCCCTCCCAAGCCCTAGGAGCCCCTCGCTGCACCGCGTGGACGGTCACACGTCGCCGTTCCGTTCCTCGCCGCCACTAGTCGAGGAGGACGTCGGCGTTCGCTCCTCGTCGCCGCTTCTGTGACGGCCGCTGCCGTTCCGTTCCTCGCCGCCACTAGTCGAGGAGGACGCATCGGTGTTCCGCTCCTCGCCGCGACGCGACGCGTCGCCGTTCCGTTCCTCGCCGCCACTAGTCGAGGAGGACGCGTCGGTGTTCCGCTCCTCGCCGCGACGTGTCGAGGTGGATGCGTCGGTGTTCCCAATCTACCCAGCACGCGCGTCGGAGGACGCGTCGGCTCCCCGCTACAAGGAGAACGCCGCGCTACCCGCCGAGCCCCCCAGCTTTGAGGAGCTTTGGCAAGAAATGGATGTCGCCTTGTGGGAGGCTTTGCCTCCAGCAGAGCGCGCAAAAATAGAGGCGGAGAAGAAGGCCGAGGAAGAGAAGCGCACCGCGCAACAAGCTTTCTGGTAGATCTATGTCGCGTCCGAGAGAGTCAAGCAATTGGTTCTTTGGCAGAAGGCTCATGCGAGGGCCGTGAGGGTGGCGGAGGATGCCCGTGCCAACGCCCTGAGTGCAGTCGGGCCCAAGCGCCTCATCTACGCTTGGTGGTACATGGACCGGGTGCACGCTTCCAGCCAGGAGGAGTACCTGTTGGTGCCGGATCACCACACCGGTGAGATCGCGCTCGCCCGCCGGCAAGCCGCCAATCAGCACCTCGCGAGTTGCGAGGCTGAGGAAGAGGCGTTGTGTCGGCGCGCTAGGAAACGACCGCGCACCAGGGCACTCGTGGCGCGCCGCAAGCGCTCCTGCGAGCGCTGTGGCTTTTAGAAGGAGTATAATTTTTGTTTTGTAAGGCGATCTCATTAGTTTTGGGACGCAAATGATAAATCCCGAAAATTCAGGAATTTTTAGCGTCCTTAATTAAGTATGTAAAAGGGAAAGTTTGGAAACATTGTGTATTATTACGCATTTTGCAAGTACGTGCATATAGCACAAACTTTACTACTCCCTCCTTTCCAGTTTATAGGGCTTATCTCAAAATTTTAGTTTTTCCATTTTATAAGGCTCAATTTGGTTGTTCCCCATCACATGTTAAGATTCCAAGGTGCATTAAATCATTGCATGCAACTATTAAGAGAAAACTGACCAATGCATGTACTTTATGCATGCATGCATTGCAATTAATACATTGATAAACATAATTTTTTGAGGAAAACAAGAACATTAATTAGGTGCTTTTGCAAACTACAAAAAATATTCCACCACTCACCATCTACCTTGGTTGGTGAGATTTTTGAATTGAGCCCTATAAACCGGAAAGGAGGGAGTATATACTATCGGACTACACGTCTCTCTCGATATATGCTTGCAGACTTTTCTACTCCCTCCGTCCAGGTCAATAAGTCATCTTTGGTTGTGCACGGTGACCAAGAAGGAGGGAAGATTTTTACACCTAGATGGAGGGAGTACTACTATTACTTATGTACGTGCAAATGCACGTTTTAACATTACGATGCAGTTTTTGTAAAAGTAGAAAAACATCACTAGTCAAGCTTGTGAAACGATTCCAACGTGAGAACTACTACTAGTAGGAGTACCAGGGGCCAGTTCTTTTAGGCTTCTAGATTAGTAATCCCATAACTACTACCTCCATCTTGGTTTATTGGTCCCGATTGTAATCTGTGTCAAATTTTGATCATAAATTTAACTAATGAAATGTTAATGCATGTCACATGCACTACTCCATCCGTCTAGGTGAGTAAGTCATCTTAGGCTGTGCACCGTGACCAAGGAGGAGAAAACGAGAAACGTTAATGTTTATTTGCTAATTAATAGTATTGCATGCAATGAACTAACCACTGCATGCCGTGTTTGATATCTCAAGTCATTAAAAGCATGCACACTCTTTATCTCTTATTGGTTGATATGTCAAGAAACAAGAGACGAGGTAGAAGTTAATGCACCGCGCCTAAGTGGTTTGGGATTATTTGGTTTTTGTAAGATGACTTACACACCTAGATGCACCGCGTCTAAGTGTTTTGATTAACATTTTGTCAGTTAAATCTTTGGTCAAAATTTAGCACAAATTACAATGGTGAGGAATAAACCAGGACGGAGTAGTAGTTTAGAAGCCCAAATAAATGAGTGAGGCGCCTTATTGTTATTCTCCACTGTGACTAGTCTTGTGGGAGAAGCTGGGGAAGCCGCCAAAAGAACTGGCCCTAGGAGTAGTAGCTAGGGATCGAGTGTGGGAGATGAACCGGAGAAAGTAAATGCAGAGAGATGAAATGCAAAAAAGAAGAAGGGATTTGATTGTTGCTTGTCCGTTTATTTTACCAGGCCACTTATTACTGGGAGTGGTTGGGTTTTGTGATATGACGGCTTTACTGCCGCGCCACGAGTGAGAGGTGAGACTCCCGTGCAGCGCCGCCCTCTACACTTGTACTACATCGGTCGTGGTTTATTAGTCCCCCATTGAATTTGACTGAAGATTTAACTAACAAAATGTTAGTGCATGCCAACAAAAACTATATCGTTGGATTCGTATTTGAACATAGTTTGGAATGATATAATTTTAGGTGACATGCATCAGTATTTATCGTACTATATATAATGTTAGTTCAATTTTTGGTCGTACTAATCTATAGTAGTAAGGTGCCCGTATGCTGCAATCAAGAGTGAAATGCATTGATGGGGAGTTGTTTATTTTGACAAAGGATGTGGGGTCATCTCATGTGTAACGGTATCGATAGGTTTCTTTGGATATTATCTCATCTCTAGAGCTCACAAACATCCGTGTGAAATAGATAAAAGGTATCTTTTGCAAACAAAAGCGTTCAACTGTTCAACCTGCATCCAAAACTTGTGAAGAAATAACACTTATTGTGCTTTGCAAGAAATGATCTTTAAGAATTAGTTTTTGAGTATCGATTGTTATACATGTTGGCTACAGATGACATGGTACTTTCTTATAGTCAACAGTTGGCTATACTATTAAGTAATATGAACCATGCCCTTATACACCTAGACGGAGGGATTAAATCAGGATGACTTGCAAGGGGGCAGAGGAGATGTAAGAAATGGTTCATCATAAGTATTTCACCAGTACTGTAGTAAAATTTCATACATGGAAGATTCTAGACTAAACCATAAACGGATACACTTTTATTCATGCGCGATACTCCAATAGAGCAAGATCCTGCATGGAAGTCTCCACATGCTTAGACAGCGGATTACATTGAGCGAAGACTAATGATCAACATATAACTTGATAATGCGTATTTTTTTACAAGAACAGGGAGGCTCCTCCCCGGTTCCATTATCAAATGAAACCCAAAGTGTCTTACAACAGCTCACTGAGAGGAGTAGTTCAAAGGAAGGACTGCGGCGAAAGCCACTCAAGTTTAACGACAAGCTTACAGAATCAAAAGCGGCAAAGACACGGGCGATAAGCGCCCACACACACACTACATGTTTTCTAAGTGCACTTGATAATGCGTATGTCCAGGTGAACCTCCTTGGAGTCCCCGTGCACCGAGTCGGCGGGTAAAGGATGGAACAAATGCCATGGGTTTTCCAAGTCCACATTGGCGGGATAATCCCAGGTCCTCAGAGTCCAAGTCTGTTCGATGAGGCCGGTTTCGCCGCCCACGCGACCCGGAGGGGTAGTAACATTGACCACACACCCGTACATCTGCCTCGTGTCAGTGTCAGCGTCAGCGGCGATGCCCCTGACGCACGTTACAAAGACGGGGCGGCGGCCTGCGCGGGCCTCGCCGGTGACCACAATGAAGAGGAAGACGCTGCCGTCCTCCTCCGAGACTAGCAGGCGGTGGTGATCCTCCAAATGACTCGGCATGATGAACCGTAGCACGCGTGTCGTACTTGATGTTCTCCGCCAAGGGCCAGCAGTGACCGCTGCACGCATCCGTGAGGTGATGCACCATGTCTGCCGGCGAGCCACAAAACGGCTTCGGGCACTCATAGCAGTGGACGAAGGGCTCCTTGGAGGCATCGACCAAGCCATTCATGAAACGGGAGTGGCTGTAAGGGACGTTGCGCCAGTTGAATATGTGAGCAAGTTACTACGAGATTTAATTCGAATAAGCACAAAATAAATCACGACGACTATAACAGAGATGAAACTAATCATGTGGACTAGCATAGTAGTAGGATACAGAGTAGAAACATGAATTCTACCACGATTTCGAATAGGAAGGACAGAAACACATACTGTGCAACAGGAGCAGCACCGTTGGCGTTGAGGTTGTCGCCCATGTCATTGAGGAAGAGGTTGCCGAGGTCGGGGAAGAAGTCGTCGTCGGTGAAGTCGTGGCTGCCAGTAGTCGCGAGAGTGCGCTCCCCAGATTTCAACAGCGCCGCCGAATGGAGCGCAGGAGGGAGTGGCTGTAGGGGATGTTGCGGCCATCGAATGGAGCGCAGGAGTAGCACACGAAGCAGTAGATGGTGTCCTTACTAGTACTCCCTAGTCTCTATCTATCTATATCTATATATATCTACTCTTATAGAAAACCGAGTTGGTGATGATGGTATGCCTGCCATCTTGTAATATAGATAGTATGATCTATATTTGACGGATAGAAAGCCAACTATGACAATTTTACAAAAGATACCCGAACCTCTCTCCACATTTACAGATAAGGCCTTGCCTCGTTCATCCTTATCTCCCACAACCTCGTGCTCCTCCCTATGTCTCCATCTCTACTACTTTTTTATAACAAATAGAATAGTGCTGCGCCGTCCGCTGCACGCCCAGCTGAACATGCCTCCTCGCCTCCATCATCACCAACTGAGTCTTTTATAGGAGTAGGAGTAGAGAAAAAACCGAGCTGGTGATGATGGTGTGCCGTGGAATGCACGGGCATCTTGCTATTTTTTTCATATAAGTCCAAACATCACGTAGACACGGTCTTTGAGCATGGTTTGTAACTATTTTGGATTAGAATATACTACTCCTCCGATTGCTAGTAGTAGAGCAGAGTCCTACTCTACTACTCTACTCTAGCAAGCTAGGGCATAGTAATCGTAGTAGGTACCGTAGGGAGTACCGATCGTGATCACTCAAGAAAGTTGTCTGGCATCGATATGACCCTACACTGCTGGTATGTGTCTCGTAACTCAAGCGGCGTGCTGCATTTATCATCACATGTCCACTTCCCGCAGCACATATTTGCTTCTCCATCTTTGTCCGCACATAATCTCATTCAAGCTTCCATCCCCGCTAAGGCGCCTCCCCCCTCGTCCAAAACCCAAGCACTAACAATGGCAGAACCGAGCAGCGTCCGTCGAAAGAGTGGCTGGAATTCACTCCCCACAGAGGTAATCAAGCTCATTGTTTTATGCGTGGACAATCTCAAGATACCATGCCGCTTTGGCGTGCTCGTCGGCTGTACCTTTTACTCAAACCCCTCAGGCGGAGCTTTTAAGCCAGCTCCTTGCTTGCCGATGCCGCCGATCTTCGTAAACAAAGATGTCACGCAGCATAACGATCATAGGGTGGCGAGCATCAACCCCCTTCACTGCGATCCGATCCCCGTCAGCCTCATCTACATTAATGGTATGTACAGGGTCGGCATGAACACGTCTTGGATGGTGCTCGTCGACGGTCGCGGCAGCTGGATGCTGGTGGAGGTCTACACCCGACGATTGATCCCCTTCCTTCGATTAACACTACACTGCTTTGGCACCACGGCCCAGAATACTCGGAATCTTACAGTAGCCAACACTATACCAAGTTTCATTTGCTCAAGGTTGTAATCTGCCAAGTGCCCACAAGATCTGCGAATTATAAATATTTCAGGCTAATTGTGTTCTTCAACCGCGATCTCGCCTATCTGACAGGTCACTACGGTAAGTGAATAAATCTGCACGTCCATCACAGGATCATACATCCTCCTTGGTTCTCTGATGCCATTGAACACAAGGGCTTCATTTACGCTGTCGACTCCTTCTATGGCTGGACGTATTGCTGGCCTAATCCAGTCATCGCTAGAAACGGCTATTACAGCAGTATGTTACTTTCCTATGATATCATGATGGCTTGCTTATATTATCATCAACATTCTTGAAAAAATATTTATGCTCATAACATGCTGTTCTTAAGATTGACTAAATCAAGAGCCCTTTTTTATTTGACTCCAACTTGAAATGATGTTGTAGGCCGCCTGGTGTCCCTACCCTTCCTAATCCCAGAACCTTTCAAAGAAAAGCGGCATGGCAGTTGCAGGTGGTTCCTGGCTCGATCAGACGATGGTGAAATATTGACTATCGTTCGCACGTACCGGACATGTTGTTTCGTGAAATACAATCACGGTCACTGCAAGGTCTTTGAGCAGGATCCCAGCTTCTCTGGGACTTCAGGAATTTTTGACTGGAGGCTGGTAAGTAGCCTTGGTACACGCTCTCTGTTTGTCGGACTGAATTATCTGATTAACTGTGAGATAACCGACGGCAAGGATCATGATGGCAGCGCTGTTTCGTTCATCGT
Source organism: Aegilops bicornis (assembly GCA_021605145.1). Classification (NCBI taxonomy): domain Eukaryota; kingdom Viridiplantae; phylum Streptophyta; class Magnoliopsida; order Poales; family Poaceae; genus Aegilops; species Aegilops bicornis. The sequence continues at coordinate 123,331,395 of CM038675.1, read as the reverse complement.
GCAAAACTGTGTACACAAAGGTACCATGCGTCTCTGCATGCACCATACCCTGATATGTGCCACCATGCTCTGCAGCCCAAAGTAGGAGAGAGGGTCACAAGTATCAGACTTCGACCTGCTGGCTGGAGTTTCCCCCGTCAGGCACCCATCTGGTTCAAGCCGTCAGCCAATCTCCACAGCTTAATAAATAGTAACGTCTAACTGAGCCAGTTAGTTAGGTGTGTACACTTGGTGTAGTAGGATCTTTATTTAGTTTGATGCATACACTTGTTCTTTTTGGTAGCCCTTTTGTAATGATGGCTGATGTTTGGTTTGGAAGAGAGAATTGCGTCTTCACTCTTCTGGCCTGCTTACTGCTTCTGTTGCACCCCAACCCTGGTTGCTGCTGCTGTTTTCAATGTACAATCAGTAGTATATTTAAATACATTGGTTGAATAAATGTGTTGTTTTGGAAGTCGTTGCAACGGTTCGATCCTTTAGTGCCCTGCACTGCACGTAGCTCATACTATTTTTCAGACGAACACATTTTCCACTTGTTGATAACATGCAGCCCACTGATGAAGGCCCAATAGAGAAGCCCATAATTAACTGGAAGGGAGGCTCTCACATGAATTCGTCCCACGTACATGCTCATGGTCCCCTAAACATAAATAATAAATAAGTAAATAAATAAAGCTAAATGCTCATGCACCAGTTCTTTGGGAAAATAGGTAGCCCAGTATTTCTTTTTGAAGAATACCCAAGCTAGGCCTATTTGTTTTCTCCGACCATCGAGCTGCAAATCTTTCAAGACGAGGAGGGATGCATTCCGTCCTGGCCAAAGAGTATGGTCAATGTCTGTTAAAAGTAATATCAAAAGGGGTTGGAAATTCCAAAAAAAATATAGCAAATGGGATATTAGTTTTTTTGAATTTTGTTCTTCACTGATATCTTATACGTATTTCATTGGATTTAACATGACACAGTACTAATTTATTTTTAAATTTGTTTTAGTATGGCTATTAATTTTTGGATTAAGAATGTTTCGCTCTCAGCAAAAATTTGCGAATTTTCAAAATTTACCACATATTTAGTTAATTTTTTGACCCTGGTACTGACAAGAAAATGGCCGGCAATTCTAAAAATGGAAAAAGGGCTGCAATAAATTCCATATGAATTAGAAAATGAGTAAAAATTATAAAAATAATAGCACATGGGCTGTACATGCCACAAATTTCGAGGCTGACTTGTTTACGCAAGGCTTTGTCAGTGAACACACGATTCTAGCAGTAGTGACTGTTGGATGTCCATCCAACGGCCACGTGCTTCTTCAATCTTTGATCTTCCCGCTCCAGCCTCCTAAACTAGCGCTGGTGCGACTGCCTGCTCCCTCCTCTTGTGGCCCGCTGTGATACCACGCAAGCTTCCCCGGCCCACCCTACTCCCTCCGCTGACCTGGCCGCACGCAACAAATTGCCTCCTTATTACGCGAAAAAAAAATGATTCCTCCCACTGACATCTAGGGCTCACCAGTTGGGAGGCTGACCTGTGGGCCTACTATGTTGACGCGTACGTAGGGCTTGTAAACTTAGTCAACAAACGATTCTAGCAGCAGTAACCGTTGGATTTGAATCGAACGGTCCTGCTGCTTCTTCAATCACTGCTCTTCTTGCACCAGCCGCCCAAACCAGCACCAGCGAGACCGCCGCTTCCTCGCCTCCTGTGGGTCTTTGTCATTGAGGCCTCATCGCCCCTACTAGTCCCACCGCTAGCCAGTTCTGCGGCGACGGCAGCCTCACACCGCAGCCGAACCGGTGAACCTCGTACTCCTCACGGCGTGGGCATCCACTCGCCGCGTCTTCCCGGCTCTGCGTGGTCCCTTCCTAGGCCTCGGCTGCCGTCCACCGCCTTAGTGCTCTCGGTGCGGCGTGGTCAATGTGGTCAACGACATTTCATCGGAAGAGTATCAGACGTGGAGAGGTCGATACCGGGTTCACGGCCACATCCCAGTTTTTTTGTGATTTGCCAAGTAAGTCGCTTTGTCAGGCCTGTTGGGTTGCAAATCTTTCAAATATCTTTTTTTTATTTCGAGATTTTAAATTACATTAATTTTTATGCGTGGAGAATTTGTTGGATTTTGTATTGATATACATTTATTTTAAAATCAGTTTGAATGTGAGTCGAAATTTCAGGATTAAAAACAGTTCGGACCTTTTGAAATATGCAAAATTTCAGATAATTTTTTAACCGTGGCTACAGTATGGGCTATAATGCTAACAAAAAGAATATGGGCTCCAAAAAAAACCTTAAGAATTAGCAAATGGGCTGTAAATTATTAGAAATAATGGCAGATGGGCTGTTTTCCACAGATTTGAGGCTTTCCTAAAAAAAGGTTGACGCACAAGCAGTGACTATTGGATGTCCATCCAACGGCCGTCGTGCTTCTTCAATCTCTGGTCTTCCTGCTCCAGCCGCTCAAACAAGCGCCAAGGGACTGCTCGCTTCCTCGCCCTCGCGGCCGGTGTCTTGCCGCAGCCTCACCGCCCCACCGCATTCCCCATCGCTGGCCTAGCCATCCCTCTACCCACTCACACTGCTGTTATTCTCCGTGGCGGCAGCCGAACAAGAAACCCTCAGACAACAGATCGTACTCTCTGCGTGGGAAACAACCGCCGAAGTCTTCCACCTCGCCTGTCGTTCCTTCAGAGGCCTCATTGTCATCCACCGCCCTGGTGCTCTCGGCGTGGCCTGGTCAACGTGGTCAACGACCGACATGCATCTAAACTGGACTGTACGTGGAGAGGCCGACGGCTGGATCCACGGCCGCACGCAAGGAAATGCCTCCTTATTACGCGCAAAATAATGATTCCTCCAGCTGACATCAGGGACCCACCGAAAGGGCCTCTGTATTTTGCGAAAAAAATGTTACCGCCGCTGACAGCTCGGACCCATCAGCTATATCTTCGCACGCAAGGAAGTGCCTTCTTATTACGCACAAAAAAAATTAATACTCCCCCTGTTAGTTGGGACCCAGTATAGTGGCAGGCTGACTTAGGGCCTACTAAGTTGACGGGACGGAGGGCTTTGTCAACTTAGTCAATATGCATGATTCTAGCTCCGTGACTGTGACGATGTCCATCCAACGGCCGTAGTAGTGCTTCTTCAACCTCTGGTCTTCTTGCTCCAGCCGGCCAAACCAGCGCCGGTCGTGCCTCGTGCTCCTGCCTCCCGTGGCCGGCTGCGATGCGGCGGAGGCCTCACCGCCCCTACTACTCCCACCGTTGGCCAGGCCATCCCTCTACTCACCCACACCCCCTGTTATTCTGCAGTGACGGCCGCCTTTCACACCACAGCGAACCAGTGAACCCTCGTACTCTTCTACGCGTGGGCACCCACTGCCGCGTCATCCCCGGCTCCGCGTCGTCCCCTTCCTAGGCCTCGCCGTCATACACGGCCCTGGTGCTCTCGGCGCGGCGTGGTCAACGTGGTCAAGGAACGGCTTCTATCGGACGTGGACTGTACGTGGAGAGGCTGACAGCTGGGTCCACGGCTAGCAAGGAAGTGCCTCCTTATTACGTGCAAAATAATTATTCCTCCACCTGACAGCGGGGACCCACCGGACGGGCCACCATATCTCGGGAAAAAAACGTTTCCCCCCTGACTGCTGGGACCCACCAGCTACACCTTCGCACGCAAGGAAGTGCGTCCGGGCAAAAAAAATGATTCGCCCCCCTAACTGTTGGGACCCACCAGCTACATCTTAGTAGGCAAAGTAGTGCCTGACAGTCGGGACCCACCTGGTCGAAGCACACATAGCGTTCTCATTCTGGTCGCAAACGTGTACGTATATATATATATATATATATATATATATATATGTATATATATATATATTGGTGGATGTAGAGGCGCGCACGTGTCATAGTAGAGGCGCAAGACGTAGCACGCATAACGCACGCATAACGGCGAGGGTGCAAGAAAGAAAATACGGCCACGTACGTACATACGGGCAGGGTCTTGAACGCCTACTAGCGCATACGTACATGGCTGGGTCGAAACGGAGAAACAACGTCGTCGTCGTGTTCATGGGAAGGCAACGGAATGCGTCGTGTTCATGGGGAGGCAACGGACTGCGTCGTGTTCATCGGGAGACAACAGAACGCGTGGGAGCCAACCGGCTGGGTCGGAATGGAATGCGTGGTCGTGTTCATCGGGAGGGCTTGGACGGAACAGGCGATGGAAACTAGGCCTGGCGTACCGCACAACGGAGGAAACAGACCTCCTACGTTCGGAACGGGGTCCTGTTGATCGGGAGGGGTGTGGCGTACCGCAAAACGGAGGAAACGGACCTCCTACGGTCGAAACGGGGGTCCTGTTGATCGGGAGGGGTGTGGCGTACCGCAAAATGGAGGAAATGGACCTCCTACATTTGAAACGGGGGTCCTGTTGATCGGGAGGGGTGTGGCGTACCGCAAAACGGACGAAACGGACTTGTGTTGGAGCGCTACGGTCGAACGGGGGTCCTGTTCATCGGGAGGGCTGTGGTGTACCGCAAAACGGGACTCCACGGGATACTATTCATCTCCACCGTCGACCTCCTCCAGCCTCCATGGGCTACCGTCGTCCTCCTCCCGCCTCCATGGACTCCTGTTCATCCAGCCTCCACCATGCGCTACTCCACCGGCTACTGTTCAACCACCCCTCCACGGGCACCCCTCCACCGTCTACTGTTCATCCAGCCCTCCACACCACGGGTTCCTGTTCAACCACCCCTCCACGGGCACCCCTCCACCGTCTACTGTTCATCCAGCCCTCCACACCACAGGGTCCTGTTCAACCACCCCTCCATGTCCACCCTTCCACCATCTACTGTTCATCCAGCCCTCCACACCACGGGGTCCTGTTCAACTACCCTCCACGGCCACCCCTCCACCATCTATCGCTCATCCAGCCCTCCACACCACGGGTTCCTGTTCATCCAGAGGCAACGCCACCGCCATCGTTACTCCAAACCCCCCGCAACGCTCATTGTTCATCCAATCGATCGGCTTGATTAGCAGCAGAAGCGAAGCGAATCGCCGATCGGCTTCGATTAATGACCATCGATCAATCGCCGGGTTCGATAGAACGCTGCGGTCTCGCAATCGCCGGGTTCGATTAGAGCCCAACGCCTCGCTTTCGGGTTGATTAGAGCGAACGCCGCACACGCTGCAGCGACGTCTGAGAGAAACGCAGCATCGCTCGGACCCGACCTCCCACCGTAACCGGCTACTCCTCAAATTTTCCTCCCCTCGCTTCTACCACGGTTTTTCCGTCATGGACGGCCCAAAGAATGTCATGCGGCGCGTCTCCGGCCCGCCAGACTTAAACGCCCATTTTCTTCATGATTTTTTTTCATAGAAGTAGGAGCCCACCACATCTATGATGATACCGGGTTTTGTTACAATTATCGTCATAGAAGTGTCATATGTATGATAGAATTTTTTTCGTTCGGCCCAAAATGTCACGGATGTGTCTTTTTTTGTAGTGACTGGAGCTAGAATTGTTCATATTGACTAAGTTGACAAAGCCCTCCATCCTCGTCAACTTAGTAGGCCCACAAGTCAGTCTCCCACTATGATGGATCCCAGCTAGCAGGGGGAGTATTCATGTTTTTGTGCGTAATAAGGAGGCACTTCCTTCCGTGCGAAGATATAGCTGGTGGGTCCGAGCGGACAGCAGGGGAAACATTTTTTTCACGAAATAAAGAGGCCCTTTGGTGGGTCCCAGCTGTTAGGTGGAGGAATCATTTTTTTGCGCGTAATAAGGAGGCATTTCCTTGCATGTGGCCGTTGACCCAGCTGTCAGCCTCTCCACGTACAGTCCACTTTCGATGGATGTCGTTCGTTCACCACATTGACCAAGCCACGCCGAGAGCACCAGGGCGGTGGACAACGGCGAGGCCTAGGAAGGGAACGACACGGATCCAGGGAAGACTCGACAGTTGTTTCCCACGCGGAGGGGAGTACGAGGGTTTACTAGTTCGTATGCCGTTGCCGGATAATAACAGCAGGTGTGGGTGAGTAGAGGGATGGCTAGGACGGCGATGGGAGTATGGTGGGGCGGTTAGGCCTGGGCGTCAGCACAGCCGGCCGCGGGAGGAGGGAGCATGCAGTCCCTCCGGCGCTTGTTTGAGCGGCTGGAGCAGGAAGAGCAGAGATTGAAGAAGCACGATGGCCGTTGGAAGGACATCGAACAGTCATTGCTCTCATGTGTTGACTAAGTTGATACGGCGTTGAATGTGTGTCAACCTTTTTTTTAGGAAAGCGTACGCGTAAACCTATAGTAGGCGCACAAGTCAGCCTCAAATGTGTGGAAAACAACATACAACCCATCTGCCATTATTTCTAATAATTTATAGCCCATTCGTTAATTCTTAAGGGATTTTCGGAGCCCATCTTCTTTTTGTTAGCATTAAAGCCCATATTGTGGCCACGGTTAAAAATTATACGAAATTTTGCATATTTCGGTGCGGTCAACTGTTCTTAATCCCGACATTTCGAGTCACATTCAAACTAATTGGAAAAGTAAATTCATATCAATATAACATCCAAATAATTGTCCAAGCATAAAAATCAATGGAATTTAAAATCTCGAAATGAAAAAAAAGAAATTTGAAACTAATTGCCAGTTTGATTTGTTTTAAAAAAGTACAACCCGTTTCTCATTACTGATAGCCCATTTTCTCGTCTTGAAAGATTTGCAGCCCGGCAGGGCTGACAAAGCCAGTAGGCCTCGGTTGGGTATTCTGCAAAATAACAAAAAAACTGGGCTAGCCATTTTCGGAAAGAAAAAAATCTACTGGGCTGGTCTTGTGGTAAACATAAAAGAAAAGGCTGGCTAGATAGGCCAGAGTCCCCGCACAGCCCAGTTGACACCCTGCTTCCGTTTCAAAAACAAAGATAACTGGGCAAGCTACTTCCCTAAAAAAACTGGGCAAGCTATTGGGTCCCTCGTGTCAGCCGCTCGTTGTGAAATTCTCTCGTTTATTGACTACGTTGACAATGGAATGGGACCCAGATGTCAGAAATCCATTAGGAGGAACCATTTTTCTGGCTTGAAATAAGGAGGCACTTGCTTGCGTACTGCCATGACCTTGGTGGGTCCCTGCTGTCATCCTCTCCACGTACAATCATCTCCTGATTGTGAACGCGTCAACCTAGTAGGCCTAAAAGTCAGCCTCTAAACCCGTGGCGGACAAATACAACCCATTTAAAAAATGACAGCCCATTCCATACGTTCACACGAAAAGTTCAACATACAGAGCAAAGTAACAGGTTTGACCAGGTATAGAGTACTGAACTTCCACGTTGACAACCATCATAACCAAGTTAACTATCTACTCCCACTAATACTCTAGTGTACAAGTAGTGACTTACTCCTAGCTAACTAGACGATGTTGGCCACCATTGATAATCCCCAAGTGCAGGGAATCATCGTAGCAATTCCCAAAGGTGGAAGTGATAAGTATGGAGTGTCGAAACCACAAGGAGCTAAAGGCAAGATCAATATTCTCTAATGTCCTATCTGCCACTGATATGACTCTACGTACACCGAATGTTTGCTTCCAACTAGAAACGAGAAATAAAACTACGTTGTGGATATGAAGAGGACAACTTTGCATGGTATCGGAGAGCTAAAATATAAAAGTAGGTGTTGTTATCATAAAGTTAGAATATATTACTTAAGTATTATAAATAGAGTGTGTGGAATAATGATGGGCCGGGGTGCGGAATTATCCTAGGCAATTGTTAACAAGACAGGTAATCACTATTGCAATTTCATATGAGGAAGAGGCATAAGCTAACATACTTCCTCTTCTTGGATCATATGCACTTATGATTGGAACTCTAGCAAGCATCCACAACTACTAAAGATCATTCAGGTAAAACCCAACCATAGCATTAACATATCAAGTCCCCTTTATCCCATACGCAACAACCCCCTTACTCGGGTTTATGCTTCTGTCACTCAATCAACCCAATATAAGCGAATCATGAACGTAGTGCAACGCCCTACAGCAGGAATCCCTCACGCTTGCGCGACACGGAGGGCACAATAGGACAGCACCAAAATAAAACATACAACTCATACCAATCTAGATCATCAATCAACCCAAAGACAAAGGATATCTACTGAAAACATCATAGGATGGTAACACATCATTGGATCATAATATGTGGCATAAAGCACCATGTTCAAGTAGGGATTACAACGGGGTTCGGGAGAGTGGACCGCGTAAAAGAGATGAGGATGGTGATGATTATGGTGATGTTGACGAAGACGATCACCGCGGCGGTGATTCCCCTCCCGATGGCACTCCGGTGCCACCGAGAGAGAGGAGGAGAGGTTCTCCCCCTTGTGCTTCCTCCTTCATGGCCTCCCCCTGGATGGGGAGAAGTACTCCCTCTGGATCTTGGCCTTCATGGCGATGATGGCCCCTCCGGGATCCTTCCCCATGTTTATGAAGTATTTTTTATATTTTCCAAAAAAATTCTCCGTTAATTTTCATCGCATTCCGAGGACTTTTATTTCTGTACAAAAACAACACCACGGTAGTTATGCTGAAAACAACGTCAGTCCGGGTTAGTTCTAATCAAATCATACCAAAATCATATAAAACTATTGTAAACATGGCATGAATACTTCATAAATTATAGATACGTTGGAGACGTATCAGCCATCAGCTGTACATGCTAAATTCTGGCACCAACGTCCTCCTCCTCGCCTCGGACTTTCCGGAGGTGCGATAGGGTGCGTTGCTCGCGCGCGTTGGCCCTTTCCATGCCGGCGTGGTCCACCAAAGCTTCGGCTTCTAAGCTGGAAACCCACTTGACGAGCTGGTAGTAAAATTCAGTGTCGCGCAAGCGTGCGTGCCCGACAGCCTCTAGGGCTATTTGCCGTGCGCCGGCGTCCACGTAGTCGGACCAGTCGCGGGCGCTCTGCTCGCGACTCAAAGCGGCGGTGCGCTGCTGCTCCATGCCCCACCGCTGGCGCAAATCAACGATACGCTGCTCCTCCGCTAGGCGGTCGCGCTCCAACAAGTCCTTGTACTCCGCGTTGCCATCTAAAGACCGATAGAATGCCTCCTCCCTCCGTCTTCCTTCCGGTGAATAACCAAACACTAGCTCCGGCAGTGAGCGCCTCTGGCGTCGCCTATTGCGAATGGTTGGGGGCATGACGGACATGGCGAGAGCGAGGGCAAGTGGCGAGCGACGTCGGGCTGGTGGGGGTTGTGAGGGGAGCTGATAGGGCGAGTTGGGTGATGGTGCTGCCGGAGAACGCCGAGAACCAGTAATTATAGGCAGAAGGTAGTTGAAGCAGCGTGTCACGGGAAATGCGACGGTCATCGGAATTCAATGCACAAGTAGGTATGGCTTAGCGTGCCAGTTTACCGTGGAAAACTGGAAAAACTGATGTGCCGTCCCGTCCTATCAGTGGTGCATCCCGTCCATGCTGGTTCGCACATCGGCATGACGGTCAATTGAGTGCACTCGAATCATCCAGATGAGGTACTCCCTCCTTGTCAAAAATGATTCCACCTCTCATCATCTACCTTGGTTAGTGATATTTTTTAATTGAGCCCTGCAAACCGGAAAGGAGGCAGTACGTGCGTGATCTGCTATTTATTCGTGTAGGATCAAGTAGGTCGGATAGTGTACTTGTAGGATCGAGTAGGTTGGATAGTGTACGTGTAGGATCGCATTAGCTGATGAACATTCGCTGGGAGATAAGGCATTTGCGAACGTTTTTGCTAGCAGTTTCTTCAGATTTGCATGGTATTTTCTTCAGAACAGCTTGTCAGTTTCTTTAGAGATAGACATTTTTATTCAGAAAACTGCCACCTTTGGATCTTGCGTCGCAACTAAAACTGCCAGGAGCATATTAGTAGGCTAGCTAGTGAGCGATAAGTAACTTGTAAACACTGAGCGAACAGAAATAAGGAACTGCTAGTAACTTGTAAACACTGAGAACATAGAAATCAGGATCATGTTGTGCACAGTAGTAAGAGTCGATCCGTTCAAAATGTTCACACGAGACTCACAGGCCTAGCATTGTAATATGTTAACATTAGTAGCCGAAATTCACAACCAACTAGTAACATGTTAATGCATCTCAATGATTCACAGATCATATACAAATATGTAGCTCCAAAAGCAAAGATCTAGAAAAAACATCTGTTCTTCCTACTAACAAGGATGCTTCTCTGGGCCAACATTCAGTACAGAGTGAAATACAAATTTGTTCGTGAAGTCTACAATTCCTCTCGCAAACGTAAGTGCTTTCACCAATAGCTGGAACCATGAGAATGAACCACACATGACAGAGGAACATCAACTGCAATATGATTTGGTCTTCTCTCGATCATACGGCGAGACTATTTTTGGAATACAAACTTTAACTTAGGAAAAATGATGCCCATTGTAAAATCAGATCAAAGCAATGAAGCACCTAGTGTTGGCCAATAAATAGTACAGTACTACTTTTGTGCAGTCCATGAAGTGACTATCTAGTCTTTTTGTGTCTATTTTCAATTGGCACTGCATGCAGTGACTATACTAATCTTTTGTGCAGTTCCACCAAAATTGTGCTCACTTTGTTTGCTCGGGCAGACATCTGTCTGCACAAATATCAACCAACTAGTAAACATATACCCCACCTTGTATTTTCGGTTTAAACACGCCTCTTCTACTTAACATCTGTCATGTTTTGCACTGGACAATTTGATACTGTCATGTTTGGCCCTGGACAATTTCAAACTGAATTGATTTGCTGGTTTAGAGCAGAAATATAGCGCCTATTCTTCATCAGACCAAGGATATCCATGTTTGCAGTGATGGAAGAGGTGAAATCGATACAACCGAAATTGAGCATCCAATCTGGGAACCATGTCCTACACCTCCAATATAGGTCAACCCTGCCAATAAATTCACATGCAAACCACTAATATTACTATCTAATGACAGTAAAAAAAGAGTAGCAAGATAGTAGGAAACCATGTACCTTCGTAATGAACAGCTCATAGTGCCACCAATTGGATATATAGAGGTTTGGAAGAAAACATGCTCCTAATGTTGAACCATTTGGACTTTTTGTGCAGTTCCACTAAAATCGAGCATCCATATTTGCATAGATATTGAAAGTGTGATTACTATAAAAGTGGCACTAGTTGAAGCATAGACCCACAATTATAAGCTTTCCAATTTCTTAATGTGAAAAGGTAGCAAGACTGTTTCTAACCACCTGTTTGAAGGAATAAATAAGGCAACAGCGGCTGATGTCAGGAAGGCATATATAATTTTTTCTGAAAAAGTGAACCATTCCCGACCTTTCCTCTTCTTTTAAGCATATTTTGTGCAGTTCAACTACAATAAAATGCCATCACCGCCTTGACAATTCAATGACACTGTAAAAAAATAAATGACTTAACATTACATCATGATATCAGGTATGTAATCGACATGTATGTAATCTATAAGCATTAACACTACAAAAATCTGAAGGTAGTTACAAGTTTCATCGTTGGTATACTGGCTGTGCAACAACATTAGACCGCCTTAGCTGAAAAATCTTTAATACATCCACAATCAACAGCTAACCCTAAAATAATCCAGTGACATTAAATGGCATTGCTTAAATTTATCGGTGGCATTAGACTGAATGCGGCATTAGTTAAATGTGGCATCACTTTAGCAGTAGCATTGCTTGACTTTACCGCTGGCGTTATACTAACAACAAAAAAGTGGCGATAAGAGCATGGGATGCCCATTCAGAGAGTGGGCGCACCAGTACGATGTACCTCCAGGACTCATAGAGTGGTGCCTAGAGCAACAAATATGCAGGCAGCATATGCGGATTACGTCCCATTTTTGTTCTCTTTATCCCCCTTTTTTCTATGTGAGGACAATAAACAGATCGACCTGGTCATTCTCTATTACGGTGTCATGCCTTTCTACCCTTTTTCACCCTTTTTCAACCAAGAGACACGAGACTCATTCCTTAGCTTCTGATTTCCCCTTTTCAACCTATATGCAGGTTCGATGCCTAGTCTCTTGGACAGTACTTTCTCCCTTCCTTTCCTTATTCAACCCAGACATGGATTAGTCTGCATGAAGTAGGGTTTCCTTTAATAGCGCAAATTAAGGTTTTCATCTGCGTGACCAGCAGATCAGAGGATAGTAAATTGGGAAGATGGTGGAGTGGAAAAAGATCCACATGCAGCGAGGTGGCAGATGGGGCAGTAGAACTAGGGTATGGTTCGAAATGAGGTAGCATACCTGAGGGTCGGCGGGATGTGGCTTTGCTCGTGGTCGTCGTCCTCCACACACACTACTGCAGCGAGCTTGGGGACGGAGGCCATCCCGCGCGAGTGCTAGGTCTGAGAGGACAACCTTGTCGTCAGTGTGTGACCTCGCACGCCGACGACAAGTGCGTCAATGTTGCATGTCTTTTCTTCCCCGGTGGATCTGAGACCATCGGTGAGGAGGGAGAGAGAGGCCATTTTTTTAGATCTAGAGAGAGGGTGATATTGTTAGAAGCAAGTGGGCAACCCTTAGCAAGAAAGCACTGAAGCTCCAACCTATATATCTTTTTTGATACTAGTACTAGAGGTGAAGTAGTGGTAGAGTAGTTTATATTTTCTCTGCATACAGTACCACTTAGTCCTGCTTCAAAGCTGAACGGCACGCCATTAGGAAAGTAAAGGTTGATAACTAATGCGGCACCTCGGGCCAACACGGATAGATCGCATTTTGCACGAGAAATTACACACCATGTTTCGTTGACATGTGGTCCTATTCCAACATGTCAGTGAGACGATGACGAGTACTTTTGTACAATTTCCGAACGGACGTCTATGTAGGCCGGGGCGCCTCTTCGTGTACCGTGGCAACCGTCCACCACCTCTTCGCAATTCCCTCTCGATTTGGAATTGTTGTCGCACGCTCTTCCTCCCTCCTCCATTTTCCTTCACCCTTCCTTCTGCCATTGCTCGATCGTATTCTTGCCCCGAACGGACGTCTATGAAGAGAACATGTCGGAAATGACCCCGTAATTCTTGCCCCGATCTGAAAGATGACGTGGTGGAGGAACTCATTGATCGGTGAGATGTCATCACCTCGGCTAGCATGGTAGGTTCGTTCAAGACCATTGTCGACTCACCTAATAACATCATTACAAAGAACCCAAGGGTCCGTGAGCGGTTTGATCTCCCCTATCTTCTTCACCATGACCCTGCTTGATGGCGCGTGGACGACGGAAGCCTCGCCTTGTGCAAGTTTATGCCACTTGATAATGATGCGTGTGATGTTAAGATGCCATCTCTTAAGGGTAAGGCTTGGGCAGGCACAAATGGAGATTGGGTTGTTTATATTGGGTCCAACTGTGAGCGTGAACTTGTGGATGTGTATACTCATCACCGGGTTCCACTTCCAAAAATCTCAGAGTGCCCAGAGGTTGAGCACACAGATGATCTACGTACGTTCAAGTATGATCATGGTGACTGTCGTCTACGGAAGCAATTTGTCGAGTTCCCTGCTGCTCTTGGGATTACACGAACTATGAATTTTTTGCTATCTTTGACAAGCTTGTTTCTGTCCTTACTTCCATGCCTCGATGGATATTGCTCAAAAATCAATTTTTGTACACGGATGAGTACTGTGATGCAATTCAATACGAGCGTCTTGTGTTTGCTGCCACCACTCGTGGCACTATTTTTGCATGGAATCCTGATGCTTTTGGTATGTTTGTCTTCCACCGTAAATATAATTGTTTCATCCACATGCATGCGGGTTAGCTAGTTTCCCTTTACTAATTAACCTTCTTGTGTTTCCGAGGTCATGTGAACATTCCACCACTTATACTTGAAAATTTTCATACCCAAGGAGGAGATGACGATGGTGATGATCATGAGCATGAGGACGAGCAGGACCCATATACTCAACGGCGCCTGGCAAGTTATTCCGATGGATCACCTCTTCTTGTCTGTATACAGGGCACTGCTGATGTTACTAAGGAAGTAGTTGTTGTCTCGCATGGTCGCACTCTCCGGGCCTATTCCAATATCCGTTGCAGGGTATTCGGGATGTATACTAGTGTGCTAGCACCAACACCTTCTCCCTGGTTCAGTATTGATAGTCTTGGAGGAAACTCGCTCTTCCTTGGACAAAACTATCCAATGATGGTGGAAGGCGATCCAGCTGCTGTTGACACAACGTTACAACCATTTATGAGAACCAACTGTATCTATACCTCGGACATTGCTATGGTTCCCTACAGTGGCTATCACAATATGCGTCCTAATATAGGCCGCTTCAGCCTGGATGATTAGTCCTGCATTGGTCTCGAGATTGACGACAACCGACCCTTCCCAGAGAATCACTTCTGGTTGAAAGCAAGCGTTTCCAACGCTGACGAGTGGTTGAGTTGAAGTTCATTTCATTGCTTGTTATTTGTTGTGTGATGAAAGATTTAGTATATATAATGTATCCTCGTTGTCGTTGTGGGTTGATGACCTGTTGTATGTAATGCTAAATGATATGCCTGTGATAAACTTACTAAATTTATGAATGGCTTTCGAGTCGGTTCTCAGAGTGGGTGCTGCGACGAGGCAAAAAAATATTTTCCGAATACATAATTGTATGTGCATTGCAATAGGTTATCGGATGAGTCCAATCAACAATAGTACTACTATTTGTACAAGCTTCACATGCTTCGCGCATCGGGCGGGTGTTTTTACTTTAGCTGCGAATCCCATCATCCTAGGTCCTCGGATGAGTCTAGTAGAAATTGCATTATGATGTTTGGGTTCAAACTTTCAAAACTGCTGCACAATCTCTACGTCTACGTATATGTAATACAACAAGTTTTAAACTTGAGACCAGCCATCCACCCTCACAAAGAACACTTTTTAACCTAGCACAGACTCCAGGAAATTCAGCCACAGTGTGAGGTGGGCCATATGTTAATGTGTTCGATGTACGTAACCAGCACCTCGAATCCTCGATATATAGTAGGGTGGCATGGGCCAGAACAAGCATTCACGTCCAGGAGTACGGCACACGCCACCAGCACAACTTCCATCTCACACCATATTTCCTGTAGTCCATGCTACATCTATCTCTTCAACCTCCTTGTTTCTCTAACTCAGCCATAGCGCGATGGGCGAGGTGGGGGTTTGCCGATAGTCTGTTTCCTCAACTACGGTCCCACTGTAAGGCCAACTCCAACACACGACCCCAAACGAACGATCGTCTTGCCCGGATTATGCCCGTTTGGGTAGGGCAATGGTGTCGTGTCCGGGCCATTTCTCGGATGCGGTGGCCGTGCGCCCAACGCGCGGATGTATCCTGATACATCTCCAACGTATCTATAATATTTTATTGTTCCATGCTATTATATTATCTGTTTTGGATGTTTAACTGGCTTTATTATGCTCTTTTATATTATTTTCGGGACTAATCTATTAACCGAAGTTCCGGTGCAAATTGCTGTTTTTTGCCTATTTCAATGTTTCGCAGAAAAGGAATATCAAACGGAATCCAAATGGAACGAAACCTTTGCGAGGATATTTCTTGGAAAAAAACGCAATCCAGGAGACTTGGAGTGGAATTCAAGGAAGCAATGAGTAAGCCACGAGGCAGGAGGGCGCGCCCCCACCCTCGTGGGCCCCTCATAGCTCCACCAACCTACTTCTTTCACCTATATATACTCTTATACCCAGAAAACATCCTGGAGAGTCACGAAACCACTTTTCCACCGCCGAAACCTTCTGTACCCGTGAGATCCCATCTTGAGGCCTTTTCCGCCGCTCCGCTGGAGGGGGAATCGATCATGGAGGGCTTCTACATCAACACCATAGCCTCTCCGATGATGTGTGAGTAGTTTACCACAGACCTTCGGGTCCATAGTCATTAGCTAGATGGCTTCTTCTCTCTCTTTGGATCTCAATACAAAGTTCTCCCCGATCTTCTTGGAGATCTATTCGATGTAATACTCTTTTGCGGTGTGTTTGCCGAGATCCGATGAATTGTGGGTTTATGAACTTGATTATCTATGAACAATATTTTATTCTTCTCTGAATTCTTATATGCATGATTTGATATATTCGCAAGTCTCTTCGAATTATCGGTTTAGTTTGGCCTACTAGATTGATCTTTCTTACAATAGGAGAAGTGCTTAGCTTTGGGGTTCAATCTTGCAGTGCTCGATCCCAGTGACAGAAAGGGAAACGACATGTATTGTGTTGTTGCCATCGAGGATAAAAAGATGGGGTTTATATCATATTGCTTGAGTTTATCCCTCTACATCATGTCATCTTGCTTAAAGCGTTACTCTGTTCTTATGAACTTAATACTCTAGATGTATGCTGGATAGCGGTCGATTGTGGAGTAATAGTAGTAGATGCAGAATCGTTTTGGTCTAGTTGACACAGACGTGATGCCTATATTCATGATCATTGCCTTAGATATCATCATAACTATGCACTTTTCTATTAATTGCTCGGCAGTAATTTGTTAACCCACCGTAGTATATGCTATCTTGAGAGAAGCCACTAGTGAAACCTATGGCCCCCGGGTCTACATTACATCATATAAGTTTCCGATCTATAATTCTAGTTTACTATTTATTTTGCAACCTTTATTTTCCAATCTATACAACAAAAATATCAAAAATATTTATCTTATTATCTTTATCAGATCTCACTTTTGCAAGTGGTCGTGAATGGATTGACAACCCCTTTATCGCGTTGGTTGCAATGTTCTTGATTGTTTGTGCAGGTACTAGGCGACTTGCGTGTAGGCTCCTACTGGATTGATACCTTGGTTCTCAAAAACTGAGGGAAATACTTACGCTACTTTGCTGCATCACCCATTCCTCTTCATGAGAAAACCAGCGCATGCTCAAGAGGTAGCAAGAAGGATTTCTGGTGCCGTTGCTGGGGAGGTTTACGCCAAGCCAAGTTAAGATTTGATCTCCTGCCAACGTGCGGATTTCTGGCGCCGTTGCAGGTGAGATCTATGCACAAGTCAAGACATACCAAGTACCCATCACAAACTCTTGTCCCTCACATTACATTATTTGCGATTTGGCTCTTGTTTTCCTCTCCCCCACTTCACCTTTGCCGTTTTATTCGCCTCTTTCCCGTCTGCTTTTCTTTCGCCATGGCCGAATCAAAAATGTCTAAGGGTTCTCACCCGGGTTTTAGTACTTTGGATAGTCCCTCTGTCCTCTGTAAGCTCATAAATAATGATGCTATGGAAAGACCTACCGGGGTTATCAATGAGGGTTTGAATAATTTCGATGAAGATGATCCCGGAATTTTTCGTTATTTACTTGATGAGTCTTTGAAAGATGCTTGGGATAGGATATTAAGGATCCGAGCTAGCTATGTGCCCAATATGAAATTGATATATTCCTAAAAATCTTTTATATTGGCTTACTCTCTTCGTTCAAGCAAGTTTTAGATTCTATTTTTGAAGAAGGTTTTCTTGAGGGGGACGCCATAGATGAAGGAAATATGCCCTAGAGGCAATAATAAAGTTGTTATTTATATTTCCTTATATTATGATAAATGTTTATTATTCATGCTAGAATTGTATTAACCGGAAACATAGTACATGTGTGAATACATAGACAAACTAAGTGTCACTAGTATGCCTCTACTTGACTAGCTCGTTGAATCAAAGATGGTTAAGTTTCCTAGCCTTAGACATGAGTTGTCATTTGATTAACAGGATCACATCATTAGAGAATGATGTGATTGACTTGACCCATTCCGTTAGCTTAGCATTTGATCGTTTAGTATATTGCTATTGCTTTCTTCATGACTTATACATGTTCCTATGACTATGGGATTATGCAACTCTGAATACCGGAGGAACACTTTGTGTGCTACCAAACGTCACAACGTAATTGGGTGATTATAAAGGTGCTCTACAGGTGTCTCTGATGGTACTTGTTGAGTTGGCATAGATCGAGATTATGATTTGTCACTCCGATTGTCGGAGAGGTATCTCTGGGGCCTCTCGGTAATGCACATCACTATAAGCCATGCAAGCAATGCAACTAATGAGTTAGTTGCGGGATGATGTATTACGGAACGAGTAAAGAGACTTGCTGGTAACGAGATTGAACTAGGTATTGAGATACCGATGATCGAATCTTGGGCAAGTAACATACCGATAACAAAGGGAACAACGTATGTTGTTATGCGGTTTGACCGATAAAGATCTTCGTAGAATATGTAGGAGCCAATATGAGCATCCAGGTTCCACTATTGGTTATTGACCGGAGACGTGTCTCGGTCATGTCTACATAGTTCTTGAACCCGTAGGGTCCACACACTTAACGTTAGGTGATGATTGGTATTATGAGTTGATGTACGGAAGGTAGTTCGGAGTCCCGGATATGATCACGGACATGACGAGGAGTCTCGAAATGGTCGAGACATAAAGATCGATATATTGGAAGCCTATATTTGGACTTTGGAAGTGTTCCGGGTAAGTTCGGAGAAATACCAGAGTACCGGGGGTTACTGGAACCCCCCGGGGAGTGTAATGGGCCTATTGGGCCTTAGTGGAGAAGAGGAGGGGCGGCCAGGGCATGCCGCGCACCCCCTCCCCCTCTAGTCTGAATTGGACAAGGAAGGGGGGCAACGCCCCCCTTTTTCCTTCCCCCTCTCTCCTCCTTCCTTCCCTCCTACTCCTACTCTTGAAAGGGTTGGAGTCCTACTCCCCTTGGGGTGCACCTAGGAGGCCGGCCTCCTCCCCCTCCTCCACTCCTTTATATACGGGGGAGGGGGGAACCCCATAGATACACAAGTTGATAAGTTGATCTTTTAGCCGTGTGCGGTGCCCCCTTCCACCATAATCCACCTCGGTCATATCGTAGCGGTGCTTAGGCGAAGCCCTACATCGGTAGCATCATCATCACCGTCATCACGCCGTTGTGCTGACAGAACTCTCCCTCGAAGCTCTGTTTGATCGTGAGTTCGTGGGACGTCACCAAGCTGAACGTGTGCTAAACTCGGAGGTTCCGTGTGTTCGGTACTTGCATCGGTCGGATCGTGAAGACGTACGACTACATCAACCATGTTGCTATAACTCTTCCACTTACGGTCTACGAGGGTACGTAGACAACACTGTCCCCTCTTGTTGCTATGCATCACCATGATCTTGCGTGTGCGTAGGATTTTTTTTTGAAATTACTACGTTCCCAAACAATAGATACCTATGAAAAGATGAAAACCATATTTGGGCACCCTATGAGTGAGAAGGTTGAATCCATCTCGCTTTTGTGCTTTTATTAAAATGAAATTATCAAAGAGATGAAGTCTAGCTTAGATGCAAATTTTCTCTTTTCTTTCCCAATACCAAAGATGACAATACCTAGATCTATTCTTGTTTTTATGCCTAGCTAGGGGCGTTAAACGATAGCGCTTGTTGGGAGGCAACCCAATTTTATTTTTGTTCCTTGCTTTTTGTTTCAGTTTAGTAATAAATATTTCATATATCCTCTAGTTAGATGTGGTTTTATGTTTTAATTAACGTTTGTGCCAAGTAGAACCGTTGGGAAGACTTGGTTGAAGTCTTTGCGATCTTGCTGTAAAAAACAAAAACTTTAGCGCTCACGAGATTAGCTGCCATTTTTTACTGGAGAGTTCTTTTAGGTTGATTCTTTTATAGATGATTAATAGACAAATTCCTCGCGTCCACCTATTTATTTCAGAATTTCTGGAGTTACATAAGTATACGTTTGATACAGATTGCTACAGACTGTTCTGTTTTTGACAGATTCTGTTTTTTGTGTGTTGTTTGCTTATTTTGATGAATCTATGGCTAGTATCGTGGGGTATGAACCATAGAGAAGTTGGAATACAGTAGGTTTAACAGCAATATAAATAAATAATGAGTTCATTACAGTACCTTAAGGTGGTGATTTGTTTTCTTATACTAGTGGAGCTCATGAGATTTTCTGTTGAGTTTTGTGTTGTGAAGTTTTCAAGTTTTTGGGTAAAGATTTGATGGATTTTGGAATAAGGAGTGGAAAGAGCCTAAGCTTGGTGATGCACAAGGCACCCCAAGGTAAAATTCAAGGACAACCAAAAGCTTAAGCTTGGGGATGCCCCGGAAGGCATCCGCTCTTTAAATCTTCGCTTCATCGGTAACTTTACTCGAGGCTATATTTTTATTCACCACATGATATGTGTTTTGCTTGGACCGTCTTGTATGATTTGAGTCTTTGATTTTT
Organism: Aegilops bicornis; assembly: GCA_021605145.1. NCBI lineage: Eukaryota > Viridiplantae > Streptophyta > Magnoliopsida > Poales > Poaceae > Aegilops > Aegilops bicornis. Next base: position 123,311,127 of record CM038675.1, on the reverse strand, counting down.
AGTTTACCACAATCATCCTTGCTTTACACACCTTTTGGGAGACACACACATGAATCGGAATTTATTAGAATACTCTATGTGCTTCACTTATATCTTTTGAGCTAGATAATTTTGCTCTAGTAGCTTCACTTATACCTTTTTAGAGCACGGTGGTGGTTTTATTTTGTAGAAATTATTGATCTCTCGTGCTTCACTTATACTATTTTGAGAGTCTTTTAGAATAGCATGGTAATTTGTTTTGGCTATAAAATTAGTCCTAATATGATAGACATCCAAGATGGGTAAAACTATCAAATAGAGTGCATTAAATCTATATCTATACCTACTAATAAAGCAAGGTTGGTTTCTCCAAAATTTTCATCCGTTCACCCATAGTATTGAGATTTTTACTATCCGAGGTGGTATTATTATTTGTCGTGAGCCCCATCAGATTATTCATCGCTCATACGGGCCTCAACCCACACAAAAGTAAGATTCGCTCACATGGGCCTCAGCCCACCCTTTGAAGTTGAGAAAATCACCAAAAAATACTTCAATTTGAAGTTAATTACCATTACTAGGATTTGATCTCATGACCTCGCTATCATCAAAGCGCTGCGGCTACCAACTAGGCTAGCCACACGTTTCTGATTTATCATGTGTTCCTTACATAATAGACGCCTTCTATTAAACTGGTGACGTTACTGGGCCTCTATTGGGCTCAGACAAAAAAACTTGACCAACTTCCCAGCCTCTTACCGTCGATTGTGTTAGAGTGGAGTGTTCATTGATAACTAATAGTCCCACCTTGATATTTTTCATAAAATTTCACCAGTTTATATTATGTTAATGGCTTTCCTGAGAATAAGCGAGGCACCTTGAATTTAATAAGGTGGATGAAAATTGATCCGTGGAGAAAAATAAGGATATTATATTGAAAAGGAAATCCACGTGCTGACAAATAAGAAGGAAGGAAATTGTTCCATGGAAAAAAGGAAGGATATCATATTGAAAAGTAATGGAAATCAACATGCTTCCAAATAAATAAGAAGGACAAGAATTGATACGTGGAAAAAAGGAAGGAAAGAAATTTAATCGGACGCATGGAAACTACCAAATCCACATGCTGCTATATATATAAGAAGGAAGGAAATTAACTGACATCTGGAAACCTTCGAGATCGAATCGAGCAGAAAAAAGATGGAAATAATCCACGTGAGATTTGTGTAACCATGTCATTATTTATAAAAATACCCAAAATATTCCACAAAATAGATAACAATTAATTTCCTAGACCACAAGCCTTTGATTTCTTTTTTAGAAAGTGGGATAACATTTGCATTGAAAATCTAGCGTACAGAATATCAAGGGCAAATACCCACAATATTCCGCCAACTACACACACTAATTTCCTACACCACAAGCCACTGATTTTTTTTCAAAGTGGCACAACATTTGCATTGAATATCTAGCATACACGCTAGCCACAATATCATGGAACTATTTTGTAATATAATAAAGAGACTGGGTTTATTTTGTAGTCATAAAGGTCATGCAAAGTTATTTTGTGCAATAGCTGAAACTGGATTTATTTGTAGTCAAAAAGATTATGAGGGCTAGGCAATGAGTAATAGGATAAAAGATGCCTCCATTTTTTCTTTCCTCTCTTTTCATTGTTAGGAGGTGGGCACTCACGTCTATCTCGATGAGACTAATTTTTAATGTTTTAAATACCTCTTTGAGCTAGCGCGGTTGAATGATAGTGAGTTGTGCGATGGCCAATCTCATTGTCTTAAGATTTATGATTGAACCATGTTCAAACGTGTGCTAATTAGGCATACACCGCGATCACTGTGGGTGGGACGGGAAGGAGATTAAGCGATGATACATGTGGGGCACTTTTCAAATGTAGGACATGCACCTACTAGGATGGGCTTTAGAGCCATGCTTATTGTGCTAGGTCTGTATGATGTTAGTTTTCTCCCGTTGCAACGCACGGGCATATGTGCTAGTACTATGATAAATTTGATACTTGATAGTTGTTTTGAGATATAAAGGTGGTAATGTTAGAGTCATGCTAGTTGGGTAATTGTGGAATTGATAAATACTTGTGTTGAGGTTGGCAAGTCTCGTAGCATGCACATATGGTAAACATTGTGTGACAAATTTGAAGCATGGGGTGTTCATTGATTGCTTTCCTTATGAGTGGCGGTCAGGGACGAGCGATGGTCTTTTCCTACCAATCTATCCCTCTAGGAGCATGCGCGTAGTGCTTAGTTTTGATAACTTATAGATTTTTGCAATAAGTATGTAAGTTCTTTATGACTAATGTTGAGTCCATGGATTATACGCACTCTCACCCTTCCATCGTTGCTAGCCTCTTCGGTACCTTGCATTGCCCTTTCTCACCTTGAGAGTTGGTGCAAACTTCGCCGGTGCATCCAAACCCCGTGATATGATACGCTCTATCACACATAAGCCTCCTTATATCTTCCTCAAAACAGCCACCATACCTACCTATTATGGCATTTCCATAGCCATTCCGAGATATATTGTCAGGCAACTTACCACCGTTCCATTTATTATGACACGCTCCATCGTTGTCATATTGCTTTGCATGATCATGTAGTTGACATCGTATTTGTGGCAAATCCACCTTCAAAATTCTTTCATACATGTCGCTCTTGATTCATTGCATATCCCGGTACACCGCCGGAGGCATTCACATAGTCATATTTTGTTCTAAGTATCGAGTTGTAATTCGTGAGTTGTAAGTAAATAGAAGTGTGATGATTTTCATTATTAGAGCATTGTCCCATGTGAGGAAAGGATGATGGAGACTATGATTCGCCCACAAGTCGGAATGAGATTCCGGACGAGAAAAAAATAAAATAAAAAAAGAGGCCAAAGAAGCCCAAACAAAAAGAATGAGAGAAAAAGAGAGAAGCGACAATGTTACTATCCTTTTTCCACACTTGTGCTTAAAAATAGCACCATGATCTTCATGATAGAGAGTTTGTCATTTTGTCACTTTCATATACTAGTGGGAATTTTTCATTATAGAACTTGGCTTGTATATTCCAATGATGTGTTTCCTCAAAATGCCCTAGGTCTTCGTGAGCAAGCAAGTTGGATGCACACCCACTTAGTTTCTTTTGATGAGCTTTCATATATTTATAGCTCTAGTGCATCCGTTGCATGGCAATCCCTACTCCTCGCATTGACATCAATTGATGGGCATCCCCATAGCCCGTTGATTACCCGCGTCAATGTGAGACTTTCTCCTTCTTTATGTCTTCTCACTTAACCCCCATCATCATATGCTATTCCACCCATAGTGCTATGTCCATGGCTTGCGCTCATATATTGCGTAAAAGTTGAAAGAGTTTGAAAAGGCTAAGTATGAAACAATTGCTTGGCTTGTCATTGGGGTTGTGCTGGATGGGAGCATTTTGTGTGATGAAAATGAAGCATGGCCAAACTATATGGTTTTGTAGGGATAAGCTTTCTTTGGCTATGTTATTTTGATAAGACATAATTGCTTGGTTAGCATGCTTGGAGTATTACTATTTTTATGTCAATAATAAAACTTTGTCTAGAATCCTTTGGATCTAAACATTCATGCCACAATAAATAGAATTACATTGAAAATTATGTTAGGAAGCATTTCACATCAAAAATTCTGTTTTATCATTTACCTACTCGAGGACGAGCAGGAATTAAGCTTGGGAATGCTTGATACGTCTCCTACGTATCTATAATGTTTGATTGTTCCATGCTATTATAATATCTGTTTTGGATGTTTAATGGGCTTTATTATGCTCTTTTATATTATTTTTGGAACTAACCTATTAACCGAAGGCCTAGTGCAAAATGCTATTTTTTGCCTATTTCAATGTTTCGTAGAAAAGGAATATCAAACGGAATCCGAACGGAACGAAACCTTTGCGAGATTCTTTTTTGGAACAAACGCAATCCAGGAGATTTGGAGTGGAAGTCAAGGAAGCAACAAGGAAGCCGCAAGGCAGGAGGGCGCGCCCCCCAGCCTCGTGGGCCCCTCGTAGCTCCACCGACCTACTTCTTTCGCCTATATATACTCTTATACCCTGAAAACATCCAGGAGAGCCACGAAACCAATTTTCCACCGCCGCAACCTTCTGTACCCATGAGATCCCATCTTGGGGCCTTTTCCGGCGCTCCGCCGGAGGGGGAATCGATCACGGAGGGCTTCTACATCAACACCATAGCCTATCCGATGATGTGTGAGTAGTTTACCACAGGCCTTCGGGTCCATAGTTATTAGCTAGATTGCTTCTTCTCTCTCCTTGGATCTCAATACAAAGTTCTCCTCGATCTTCTTAGAGATCTATTCGATGTAATACTCTTTTGCGGTGTGTTTGCCGAGATCCAATGGATCGTGGGTTTATGAACTTGATTATCTATGAACAATATTTGATTCTTCTTTGAATTCTTATATGCAGGATTTGATATCTTTACAAGTCTCTTCGAATTATCGGTTTAGTTTGGCCTACTAGATTGATCTTTCTTGCAATAGGAGAAGTGCTTAGCTTTGGGTTCAATCTTGCGGTGCTCGATCCCAGTGACAGAAAGGGAAACGGCACATACTGTATTGTTTCCATCGAGGATAAAAAGATGGGGTTTATATCATACTGCTTGAGTTTATCCCTCTACATCATCTCATCTTTCTTAAAGCGTTACTCTGTTCTTGTGAACTTAATACTCTAGATGCATGCCGAATAGTGGTCGATGTGTGGAGTAATAGTAGTATATGCAGAATCGTTTCGGTCTACTTGACATGGACGTGATGCCTATATTCATGATCATTGCCTTAGATATCATCATAACTATGCACTTTTCTACCAATTGCTCGGCAGTAATTTGTTCACCCACCGATATAAATGCTATCTTGAGAGAAGCCACTAGTTAAACCTATGGCCCCCGAGTCTAGTTTACATCATATAAGTTTTTGATCTATAATTCTAGTTTACTATTTATTTTGCAATCTTTATTTTCCAATCTACCAAAAATATTTATCTTACTATCTTTATCAGATCTCACTTTTGCAAGTGGCCGTGAAGGGATTGACAACCCCTTTATCACGTTGGTTGCAAGGTTCTTGATTGTTTGTGTAGGTACTAGGCGACTTGCGTGTAGCCTCCTACTGGATTGATACCTTGGTTCTCACAAACTGAGGGAAATACTTAAGCTACTTTGCTGCATCACCCTTTCCTCCTCAAGGGAAAACCAACGCATGCTCAAGAGGTAGGACATCCCGACCGTGTACATTTTTTTTGTGAACACATATCTTTTTTCATCATTGATTTTTGGTACATGGAAATACATCACCAAATTTTGACTAGAAAAGCAAGACCAAAAAAAACAAGAACCACAAGAATACATTTTAGAAGATATCCAACTTCCATAACTTCCCCTGTAAGTTGGATTAGTGCCTTCTCGATGCATTCATTGTGTATCTGCGGAGGCTCGATCTTGCGTCCTTCTTTCTTCTTCGAGTGTAAAGAAGTAGATGTTGCATCCTCGCATCTAGTCTCCTGTGTTGCATCTATTCTATTGTAGCGATGCGACCTCAAACGGTCAAATCTCTGTGCATAAGTGTCATCCCTGGATCGGTAATGCTGACACACACAATACTCAAAGGATTTATGGTAGAGTGCAATCACACACTTATTACATTGAATGTCTCAAAAGAGAGCTTATTACAATAATATGGCTTAAGGCCATCTAAATAATATAACTGCGGAAGAATCAAAGGTAAATGAGTCCATCAACTCCAACAACATAGCTGAGTGCATGACAACGACCTAGCGCACCTTTACTCTTCGTCTAAAAAGTCTGCAACATAATACGCTGCAGCCCGAAACGGGTCAGCACATGGAATATGCTGGCAAAACAACACTGTACAGCAATGAACAAGATACATGCTACACTACATGCATATAAGGCTGGTGGAGGCTCTATGGTTATCATGTTTTTGCTAAAAGACAATTTTTCCCGACAACAAAGGAACATATTTTATTTAACTACAAAGTTGGTTGATAAACATTGGGAAGGTTCCTCCAACTCAATCCCAATTAAATAGTATTAATAACCCAACAAATTAATTAAAAGAGCGATGAGATCAAATCAATAATTTAAGTACCAGATACTCAAGATGTCCATAACCTGGGACACGGCTAACCATGATTAAATTGTACACTGCATAGGTTTGCGCACTTTTCCCCACAAGACTCGATCTCCTCCATTGTATTTCTCGCAGTTCAAGATGTTTGAGAAACGGATGACCGAGACACAGTCTTTCCGAAGAGGTCCCCTTAACCGATAGATAGGCCAGTACACCTACAACCCCCTACATCTGCTAGCCCATCATGGAAAGATTTCCCACAACTTACTCAACTATGCCAGAGCCCATAATGGCTTGTGGCTACACACGGAAGTTTCTAGCATGAATAATCTTATGATCCCTTTGAGTCTGGGTGGCGAACCATAGGATGATCACACGGGTACTCCGGGATATCCCAGGACAGTGCTGGATCGCTCGTGTTGCCCAGACAACCACTGGGTGCTCCAGGGTCCCTCAACCAATCCACCCAGATGTGTATTAAAGTAGCCACCTTAAGTTAACCATTAATTAACAACTCTCACATCTTTCATGGATACACTCAACCAATCCACGTCTACGAGCATAGCATAGCAGTACAAGAATAACGTAGAAGTAACTCCCAGGGTTTTGATATAAAGAGCGATAGGTTCTACCTCATCAACTACTTCCCAAAACCCACATGTTAATCAGATCCTACTCATGCAATGTTTGAGGATTGGACTAATGCATAAAAACTAGGTAATAAAGGGGTATGATCAAAGTGTTACTTGCCTTGCCGACGATCTGCAAACCCTAGAGTCTCGTAGTAGCACGCTTCACACTCCGGAAATTCTAATGCAAAAAACAATAGCATACATAAGCACTCAAGCATAGATGCAAGGATAAAACTCAGATGAGAAAATCCAAACTAAAAGTTCAATCGAAGTGCTTTGATTTGCAAAAAGAATCAATCAAATCGGAGCTACGAAACTCAAACTAGCGATTAAAAGAAGTTCGAAACCAAAACTGCTTGAAACCAAATTTTAAATTGTCAAAATCATGTTCAAGTTGATTAACTGGAAAGAGGGGTTCGAGACGAAGATTATTTGGCGTTGGTTTCACTGGATTTGGACGAACGGTTGAAAAGTTGCGAGGGTTTGAAGATTAGTGGCTAATCTGCGATAAAAATAATCGCGGATAGGTCCCTTACCGAAAATAAAGTTAAAAGAAAAGACTAACGAACAAACATTCGTTATCAGAGACGAACGGACGAACTCTTTAGCGAACCGAGGCGTTCGGGCGAACGTTCGCTAAATAGCCGATCGGAAAACTGAGAAAACCCTAACCCTAAAAATAAAACCGATCTAGATCTAAACCGAAAAACGCGGTGGTTTTTACCGGTTCCTAAAAAAACCGGCGGCGGCGGCGACGAGATTCGGCGGCGGCGCGGCAACGGCGAGACGGTGGGCGGTGGCTGCGGGCGTGTCAAGGCGGCAAGCGGTGGCGGTGACGAGCAGTAGCAACAGCGGCGACGTGACGCGGGCTTTGGCGGTGGGGCTGGGTGGAGGAGAGGAGGCAGCGGCGGCGGGGTATATAAAGGCCTCGGGGTGGGTGGGGGGGCTTTGGCTTGGGGAAGGGGCCGCGGCGGCGGAGTCCGAGCCAGACTCCTGGTGGAGTCCGCCGGTGGCACGACTTGCAAGTGGACGGCTGCTTTGGGCCTTGACCCGATCGGCAAGAACTTTTTCTTAAATAAACTCCGCCAAAAAACAAAAATCCTAATAAAATATAAAAATATTCTGAAAAAATGCCAAAAACCATTTTCACCGTCTAAATAAAATATTTAGAACAAAGTGAACATTTTTCCGCCCTAAAAATGCAATTTTGAAAAATGCATATTTTTCTAATTCAAATAAAATCTTTAATAAAATCCAAATAAAATATTTATTTGATTTTAAAAAAGATTCCTCCAGTATTTCTCTCTTTTTGAAGAAGTCATATTATCTTCTCTCTTTTATTTTAATATTTCAAATATTCAGAGAGAAAAATATTGAAACCAAAATGATCCTATTTTCAAATCTTAGAAAATTCCAATATGAAAAATAATGAAATCCCCAACTCTCTCTATGGGTCCTTGAGTTGCTTAAGATTTCTAGGATCAAAACCAAAGTACAAATAAAAATATGATATGCATATGATGACCTATGTATAACATCCAAATTGAAAATTTGGGATGTTACGAACCTATCCCCCTTAAGATGAATCTCGCCCTCGAGATTCGGGTTGGCTAGAAAATAGGTGCGGGTGGTCCTTCCGTAGGTCTTCCTCTCGTTCCCAGGTGGCTTCATCCTCAGTATGGTGGATCCATTGAACTTTGCAAAACTTGATAACCTTGCTGCGTGTAACTCGGCTAGCAAACTCGAGAATCTTGACAGGTTTCTCCTCGTAGGTTAGATCACTGTCCAACTGAATTGCTTCCTGGGGCACTGTATCTCTCAGAGGAATATCGCCCAGCTCTGCATGGCACTTCTGGAATATCGGTCAGCTCTGCATGGCACTTCTGGAATATCGGTCAGCTCTGCATGGCACTTCTTCAATTGGGAAACATGAAACACATCATGAACTCCTGACAATCCTTCGGGTAACTCCAACTTGTAGGCTACTTCTCCCATACGTTCCAAAACTCAGTATGGTCCTACAAATCTCGGGGCTAACTTTCCCTTAAATCCAAATCGTTTCACTCCTCGGAGCGGTGACACACGAAGATATGCTCTGTGTCTGATTTCATAGACTACCTTCAGTCTATCTCGAATCAACTTAACCTTCTCTTCAGACTCTTTGATCAAATCTGGTCCAAACAACTGACAGTGTCCAACTTCATCCCACATCAACGGTGTCCTGCACCTTCTCCCATACAAAGCTGCGAAAGGGGCCATCTTCAAACTGGCTTGGTGTTGCGACCCGACCTCAAACTATCAAGTCTCTGTGCTTCAGTGTCATCCCTGGATCGGTAATGCTGACACACACAGTACTCGAAGGATTTATAACAGAGTAGCAATCACACGCTTATTACATCGAATGTCTCAAAAGAGAGCTTATTACAATAAATATGGCTTAAGGCCATCTAATACGATAATAGCGGAAGGCTTGGAAGATACACTACTCTGAAAAGGCCTGCTAGTGGCGCACCAGTTTTGCCTAGCACCACGCCATTAGAATTAAATACTAATGGCGCACCAGGGAGTGCGCCATTAGTATATCACACGGTGCGCCATTACTATCTGACTTAGTAATGGCGCACCACATAGAAGTGCGCCATTAGTAACAAAAAATTTTCAAAAAAAATTTCCGATTTTTTTCTTTTTTTCTTAATCTCGGATCACTATGGCTTAATCTCGGGTCAATATGCTTAATCTCAAGTCAAATCGCACTAAGTGGTCAAACTTCCCGAAATGTCACCCATCCTAACACTACTCCAGCCCGAGCACGCTTAACTTCGCAGTTCTATCCAACCCCAGCACCACCTCACTTAAGAGGCACTTTTTGATATATCTATCATATCAATCCTATTAAACCTTGTTGATGTCTAGGACTTTGTTCAAGTTCATGAGTATGATGAAATTTTGGAAAATAATTCAAACTTCCAGGTCATATTACGTATAACTTTTTGATTTTTTTTAAAAACAATCGAATCCAATTTTTTTATCTGTACTAGTGGCGCACCTAGCTGACGGTGCGCCACTAGTAAGTTTGAAGTTTTTCCATTTTTCCCCTCTAGATCTTAAAAGCCCCGTAACTTTTTTCTGTTAGGTTTTTGAGGATTTTGAAATGTTTAACGGGGTTCCCCTAGTTAAATTCGGATGTAACTTTTTGAGTAGATGATTTTTCATATAAAAAACTTTTTAATCCAAGTTCGTATGCAAAAGTTATGCCCATTTTATAAATTCCAGAGAGTTTTTGCAAACAAAGTCGAAATTCATATTTGTAAATTTTCCCAACAAGTAGACCACATATCACATGGGAAACTTATTTTCTTTTATTTTTTTGACATTTCCATCATTTTCTTTTATTTTTTTAAAACTGAAAAGGCGGTCCACCAGAAGTGCAGTTGGTGGAATTTTTGGGCCAAGTTAGTAATGGCGCACCGTGGGAGTGGTGCGCCATTACTAGTTCAACTAGTAATGGCGCACCACTACCACGGTGCTCCATTACTAGTTTTGAAAAAAAATTGAAAGAAAAATTACTAGTGGCGCATCGTGGATGTGGTGCGCCATTACTAGTTTAACTAGTGATGGCGCACTATCCCCTGGTGCGCCATTACTAGTTTTGAAAAAAATAAAAAAATTTGAAAAAAAATTTGAAAAAAAATTTGACAAAAAATTTGAAAAAAAATTACTAGTGGCGCACGGTGGATGTGGTGTGCCATTACTAGTTTAACTACTAATGGCGCACTATACCCTGGTGCGCCATTACTAGTTTTGAAAAAAAAATTGTTACTAATGGCGCACCGTGGATGTGGTGCGCCATTAGTATTTGGACATTAATGGCGCACCAACACATGGTGCGCCATTAGTATATAGTAGTGGCGCACCACATATGTGGTGCGCCATTAGTGTCCATATCATCTATAGCCCTTTTCCTAGTTTTGATAAAGTGAGTCCACCAACTGCAACGGCATAGCTGAGCTGCACGGCAACGTCCTAACGAACCTTACTCCTCGTCCGAAAAGTCTGCAACATAATATGTTGTAGCCCGAAAACGGAATAAAGCTATCCCTACATGCCTATTTGGCTGGTGGAAAGCTCTATGGTTATAGTTTCTGCGAAAAGCCAATTTTTCCCTACAACAAAGGAATAGATTTTAATTTAACTATCATGGTAGTTGAAACATCATTGACAAGGTTCCTCCAACTCAATCCCAATTAAAGTAGTTATCAGCCCAACAATATTAATTTAGAGTGATGAGATACTTAGGATACTCCAAGTACTAGATACTCAAGATTGTCCATAACCGGGGACACGGCTAACCATGATTAGATTTTACACTCTGCAGAGGTTTGCGCACTTTTCCCCACAAGAATCGATCGCCTTCGTTGGATTTCTCGCACTATATGGTGTTTGAGAAACGGATGACCAAGCACAATCTTTCAGAAACATTAACTCTCTACTCCGGGCAGACCATACCAAACCTAAAACCCTCTACCTGCTGATCCACCTCTTCAAGAGCTTTGTGTAACCTACTCAACTATGCTAGAGCCCATAATAGCTTGTGGCTGCACACGGAAGTTTCTACCATGAAAGTATCTCAGTTCCCTTTGAGCCTGGGTGGCGGTCCATAGGAAAATCACACGGAACCCCGGGATTTCCAAAAATACAGGCAACACTGGATTCTCAAGGTGCCTTAATCCACCCAGATGTGTATTTAAATTGCCACCTTAAGTTGAAAAATTAATTAACAATCTCACATCTGTCATGGATTTCACTCACCCAAACCACGTCTACGAGCATAGCAATATAAGCAATACGTAGAGGTTCTACCTCATCAACTACTTCCCAACCCACAAGTTAATGACATCCTAATCATGCAATGTTTGAGGATTGAAACTAATGCATAAAAACTGGGTATGGAAAGAGTATGATCAATGTGTTACTTGCATTGCTGACGATCCGCAAAACCTAGAGACTCGTTGTAGCACGCCTCGCACTCCGGGAATTCTATCGCAGACAAACAATAGCATACATAAGCAATCAAGAAAAGATGCACTGGCAGAACTCAAATAAGAAGAATTGGCCAGGAAGTTCAACTTCAGAACTCCGGTTTGCAAAAAGAATCAAATCAAATGGAGCAACGAAACTCAAACTGCGAAAGAGACAAGATCCATTTACTAATCTTAACTAAAGTCAAATTTTACAGTACCAAAATCTTGTTAAAGTTAATTAAACAGAAAGAGGGTTTCGAGATGAAGATCTAGGCGCTTAAATCGCCTGATTCCGACAAACGAGCGAAAAGATAAGCTGAAACAAAAATCGGATCAGAAATCTCGATCGAAAATAATCACAGAAAATCTAAGAAAAAGAAAACAGACGAACTAGCTAACGGACGAACGTTCGTTGTCTGTAACTATCGAGGGAAAACCATTCGTTAAAACGAATGTATGGACGAACATACGCTAAGTAACTAAACCGAGAAAAACCGGCGAACCGATCTAAAAAGATGAACTAGGGTTTCTAAAAAAAGGATCGGTTTAAAAAAAACCGGCGGCGGCAACGGCGGCGTTACCTCCGGCGAGGCGGGGCTGCGGAGGCGGGGAAAGGCGGCGGCGGTGGCGGCGGCTGGCTGCAGCGGCAGGCGAGGCGAGGCTGCGGTTAGAGGCGGGGCTGTGGGGTTGGGTCGTGGTGGGGCCTCCGGGGTGGGGTATTTATTGAGGGGGCGGCTTGGAGGAGGGGGCAAGGCAGCGGGGAGGACGAGTCTCGGCCGGACTCCGGTTCCAAGGCGGCGGCGGCGTCGGTCTCCGGGAGGGAGACGACGCGCGGGGGAGTGGGCAGCTCGGCGGGCTTCGCCCAATCGAGCAATCGAACTTTATTAAATAACCCATGAACCAAAAATAAATCCTTGAAAATAAAATAAAAATCTAAAAATGCCAAAACAATTTTTCACCGTCTAAATAAAATATTTAGAACGAGATGAACATTTTCTTGGCCCTAAAATGCAATTTTGAAAAACGTGCAATATTTCTAATGCAAATAAAATAGCAATAAAATCTGAATAAAATCAAATATTTGATTTTAATATTTTTCCTCCAATATTTCAATTGTTTTGGAGAAGTCATATTATCTCCTCTCATATATTTTAATATGAAATATTTTCGGAGAGAAAAATAATTAAAATCAAAATCCTCGTTTCAATATTTGATAAAATTCAAATATGAAAACCTGGAAATCCCCAACTCTCTCCGAGGGTCCTTGAGTTGCTTAGGATTTCGAGGATCGCGAATCAAAATGCAATAAAAATATGATATGCATGAATGATCTATGTATAACATTCCAAATTGAAAATTTGGGATGTTACACTTGGTAACTGTTGTTGTATGAGAACTTTGTGTCAGGCAAATTATCATCCCAACTAGATTCATAATCTAGTGCACAAGCTCTCAACATGTCTTACAGAATCTGATTGACTCTCTCGGTCTGTCCATCTGTCTGCGGATGAAAGGATGTACTGAACTCTAGCCTGGTACCCAAGGTCTGGTGCAGCTGATGCCAAAACATCTAAGTAAACTGAGTCCCTCTATCGGATACGATGGTCCTCGGACCATGCAGACATACGATCCTGGTCATATATATCTTTGCCAACTTCGCACTCGTATAGGTGGTTTTCACTGGGATAAAGTGAGCCACCTTGGTCAAACGATCCACTACTACCCAGATAGAATCATACCCTGATCGGGTCCTGGGCAAGCAGGTGATGAAATCCATGCCAAGCTTGTCCCATTTCCATTCGGGTATCGGCATACGCTGCAGTAATCGTGCTGGCTTTTGATGTTCTTCCTTCACTCTCTGACATACATCACATACGGCTACATACTCGGCAATATCCTTCTTCATACCTGTCCACCAGAAACGCTCCTTTAAATCTAAATACATCTTGGTGTTTCTGGGGTGTATCGAGTATGGCGAGTCATGAGCTTACTGAAGTATTAGCTTCCTGATCTCTTAATTATTGGGTACATAAACACGGTCCTCAAACCATAAGGTCTCGTGCTCATCCTCACGAAAACCCCTGGCTTTTCCTATGCTCATCTTCTCTTTTATCTCAGCAATTTCTTTGTCATCTTTTTGAGCTTCTTGAATCTTTCCCAATAATGTTGACTGAACCTCCATTGCTGCAACAAAACCTCTAGGAACTATCTCCAAACGAAGCTCCTTGAGATCTTCGACCAACTCCTTTTGGTAATACTCCGCTTACGAGGGTATTGCCATAACTCTTATGGCTCAAAGCGTCTGCTATGACATTGGCCTTTCCTGGATGATAGTGTAGCTTCATATCATAATCCTTTATAAGCTCCAACCATCTCCTCCGCCTGAGATCCAGCTCCTTCTACGTGAAAGTGTACTTCAAACTCTTGTGATCCGTGTACACATCACAACGGTTTCCAATAAGAAAATGTCTCCAGGTCTTGAGCACATGCACTACAGCCGCTAACTCCAAATCATGCGTGGCATAATTCAACTCATGCGGTCGAAGCTGACGTGAGGCATATGAACCAACTCTTCCATCCTGCATAAGTACTCCTCCAAGTCCAAAGCGAGAAGCGTCGCAATACACTTGGAAATCCTTGCGTATATCTGGCAGAATCAGCACTGGGGCTGTAACCAAACGTTTCTTCAACTCCTGAAAACTTGCCTCACACTAATATATCCATTTAAACTTAGTGTCCTTCTTCAAAAACTCCGTCATGGGCTTCGCAATCTTGGAAAAATTCTCAATGAATCTCCGATAATATCTCGCGAGTCCTAGAAAATTGCGGATCTCTCCAACTGAGGTGGGTGCCAACCACTCAGTTGATCGAAACCTTGGTAGGGTCTCATCGCTATACCTTCTCCTGATATAACATGTCCAAAAAATCCAACTTTCTTCAACCAAAACTCACATTTGCTGAATTTGGCATACAACTGATGTTCCCTGAGCTTCTCGAGAACTAAACGCAAATGCTCCTCGTGCTCCTATTTATTCTTCGAGTATACCAAAATATCATCAATGAACACCACAACAAACTTATCCAAGAACTCCATCAACACCTTATTCATCATACTGATGAAATAGGCAGGGGAATTGGTCAATCCAAATGACATAACTGTATACTCATATAGCCCGTACCTTGTGGTAAAAGTTGTCTTAGGTATATCCTATTCTCGGATCTTCAGCTGGTGGTATCCTGATCGCATATCGATCTTGGAAAATACTTTAGCTCCTCGCAGCTGGTCGAACAAATCATTGATCATCGGTAGTGGGTACTTGTTCTTGATCGTCACTTCATGTAATGCACGATAATCAACAACCATTCTCAAAGATCCATCCTTCTTCTCAACCAAGAGCACTGGGGCTCCCCACGGTGATGAACTTGGTCGAATGTAACCTTTTCCCAATAACTCCTTAATCTGCTTCTTAATTTCCTCCATATCATTTGCGGGCATCCGGTTTGGCCTCTTCGATATTGGTCCGTTGCCTGGCAACAGCTCTATCAAAAATTCTATGTCTCGATCCGGCGGCATGCCTGGTAGTTCCTCTGGAAATACATCCGGTTAATCCTTCACTATAGGCACATCCTCCTAAACAACTCCTGAGAGAGAATTTACTTGGGTCCTCCTTGGTGCATGCCTGGATCCATACTTAATCCTTTTTCCCTCCGGGGTGGTGATCAGAATTGACTTACTGGCGCAATCGATGTTTCCCCCATACATCGATAGCCAATCCATGCCTAGTATCAATCCAATCCTTGTGACTCCAGAATTATTAGGTCTGAGGGTAAAAACATGCCTACCTATGGTCAATGGCATCTGAAAACATCCTTTGCTTACCATATACTTATCCACAAATCCCCTTGATATGTATGAATGAGATGCACCAGTATCAAAAAGAACAATTGCAGTAAATGACTTAACCAAAAACTTACCTATAACTGCATCTCGCTGCTCTTCAACCTCGTCCATGTTAACGTGGTTCACCTGTCCCCTGTTGAAAGGGTTGGGCTTCTTCCTAGAGCTTCCATTCCCATTTCCATTCTTTGCTTCAGGACACTCGATGGCGTAGTGTCCAGTCTTCCCGCACTTGAAACAAGTAATTTGACTTAGATCCTTCTTGGCGGGTGTTTCTGGGTTGGAACGGTTCTGGCGGCTGCTTCCTCCATTCCCATTCCCATTATTGGGGCCACTATGATTATGCGAACTTCCTCCATTGTGAGTGTGGCCTCCATGATTGTGGTGGGTGTGTCCTCCCGAGTTCGGGATAAAACGAGGTCTCTGCTGAGCTCCTGAATTGTACTTCCCTTGTCCATATTTCCTTTTGCGGCTCTCTATCTGCTACTGCTTCCCTTCAATCATAAGAGCCCTGTCTACCAACTCCTAGTAGTTAGCAAATGTTGCCACCATCAACTGCATGCTTAGCTCATAATTCAACCCTTCCATAAACTTCTCCTGCTTCACAACGTGCGTGGCCACATCATCCGCGACATAGAGAGCTAACTTACTGAACTGATCCACGTACTCCCCCACAGTATGATTTCCCTGGCGTAAGTTGCGAAACTCACGCTTCTTCATGCTCATAGCTCCAGTTGAGACATGTGCAGTGCAGAATGCTTGCTGAAACTGATCCCAAGTGACATTGGCTATGGGGAAAGTTGTTGTGTAATTCTCCCACCATGAGGTTGCGGGTCCATCCAGTTGGTGTGCGGCAAAACACACCTTGTCAGCATCTGTGCAACCTGCGGTGGTCAACTCCCTTCCAATCCTGCGTAGCCAGTCATCAGCAACAATCGGCTCGGTGCTACTGGAAAACACCGGCGGATTTAACCTCAGAAAACGGGCTAAGTTGTCAACTGGAGGTGGTGGCGGTGTGAACTAGCAACTCCATCAAGGCATTCTGTTGTTGGATCAACTAAGTGAGCTCTGGTGGGAAGACAAATCTGGGGTCACGTCTCGGAGGCATCTGATGGGTTTAGAGGGGAGAGATTAGAACAGAATGAGGTCTAAAGAGAAAACACTACCCATATGCACATGATACAAACACATTCATATCACACCACTCAATTCAAACAAGGGCATACAATCGATCTAGCTACAGTTAGAAAATACTTGGACTACTACTATATACATGGGGGAAATACTACTTATAGTATGGTGGTCATCTAGAAATTTTGATCGGTGGAAGACTCCATGATATCCGCTCCAGATTCGTCTTCGAAATCGTCGTCACTACTGTTGGGGTCGGAATCAGTGTCGTCAATGATGATGTAGTCCCCGGGATGGTCGTCATCTCCTCCTGGCGCGGAGTCTCCCATGAATACTCCTAGCTTCCTCGTCAGGTCTTCATTCTTTTCTACTAGCACTGCGATTTCCTCCTCATATTGGTCGCGTGTAGACTTGAGTTCCTCTTCAAGCTCTGTGTTCCTAGTCATCACGTTCTTCAGATCTATCATGCTTGCGCACATTTGGTTCTCCTGGCGACGAATGTGCTGGTTTAACTCCTGGATGAAAGATGCAATGGACTTGTCCCTCCTGGTGCTGATCATCTCCCATTTCTCGTCTCAGCGCCCACATATCTGGTAGATGGTGTCCTTAAGATCCTTGTGGTAAACTTTGTCGATGCGTCCCATGGCGATGTGGGCTGCCATGCTCTTTCTTAGACTCCAGGTTGGTGCATCAAAGGAAAACTCTATGGGCTCAGTAACTGGCGTGAATGTACTTCCTGGAACATGAACTCGAATCATCCAACGCTCCTCTTCTGGTAAAGTGGCGTTGTAGGTCCCGACGAAGCTTGGTATTCCGATGTTCAGGTACCTAGTGACTTCCTTCAAGCGTCGTCCAAAAGGGGTGTCTTCATCCAGTTGAGCAAGCTTGTTCCTTGGGTCCGCCATCTATAGATTGGAAAATGGAGAGGAGTCAGAAATGAGTAGAGAAGAGTGACCTATGGCTTATCTTAGTGGTTGCGTCCTACAATCAGCGTGTGCTCTGATACCATCTTGTAGCGATCCGACCTCAGATGGTCAAATCTCTGTGCATAAGTGTCGTCCCTGGATCGGTAATGCTGACACACACATTACTCGAAGGATTTATGGAAGAGTGCAATCACACACTTATTACATCGAATGTCTCAAAAGAGAGTTTATTACAATAATATGGCTTAAGGCCATCTAAATAATATAACTGCAGAAGCATCGAAGGTAAATGAGTCCATCAACTCCAACGGCATAGCTGAGTGCACGACAACGACCTAGCGCACCTTTACTCTTCGGCTAAAAAGTCTGCAACATAATATGTTGCAGCCCGAAACGGGCCAGCACATGGAATATGCTGTCAAAATAACACTATAGAGCAATGAAGAAGATACATGCTACAATACATGCATATATGGCTGGTGGAGGCTCTATGGTTATCATGTTTATGCGAAAAGCCTATTTTTTCCTACAACAAAGGAATACATTTTATTTAACTACAAAGTTGGTTGATAAACATTAAGAAGATTCCTCCAACTCAATCCCAATTAAACAGTATTAATAACCCAACAAATTAATTAAAAGAGTGATGAGATCAAATCAATAATTCAAGTACCAGATACTCAAGATATCCATAACCTGGGACACGGCTAACCATGGTTAGTTTGTACACTCTCCAGAGGTTTGCGCACTTTTCCCCACAAGACTCGATCTCCTCCGTTGTATTTCTCGCACTGCATGATGTTTGAGAAACGGATGACCGAGACACAGTCTTTCCGCAGAGGTCCCCTTAACCGATAGATTGACCGGTACACCTACAATCCCCTATATCTGCTAGCCCATCATGGAAAGGTTTCCCACAACTTACTCAACTATCCTAGAGCCCATAATGGCTTGTGGCTGCACACGGAAGTTTCTAGCATGAATAATATTATGATCCCTTTGAGCCTGGGTGGCGAACCATAGGATGATCACACGGGTACTCCGGGATATCCTAGGACAGCGCTGGATTGCTCTCGGTGCCCAGAAAACCACTGGGTGCTAGAGGGTCCCTCAACCAATCCACCCAGATGTATATTAAAGTATCCACCTTAAGTTAACCATTAATTAACAACTCTCACATCTTTCATAGATACACTCAACCAATCCACGTCTACGAGCATAGCATAGTAGTATAAGCATAACGCATAAGTAACTCCCAGGGTTTTGATATAAAGGGCAATAGGTTCTACCTCATCAACCACTTCCCAAAACCCACATGTTAATCAGATCCTACTCATGCAATGTTCGAGGATTGGACTAATGCATAAAAACTGGGTAATAAAGGGGTATGATCAAAGTGTTACCTGCCTTGCTGACGATCTGAAAACCCTAGAGACTCGTAGTAGCACGCTTTGCACTTCGGAAATATTATCGCAAACAAACAATAACATACATAAGCACTCAAGCATAGATACAAGGATAAAACTCATATTAGAAAATCCAAACTGAAAGTTCAACTGAAGTGCTTCGATTTGCAAAAAGAATCAATCAAATCGGAGCTACGAAACTCAAACTACGATCAAAACAAGTTCGAAATCAAAACTGCTTGAAACCAAATATTAAATTTTCAAAATCATATTCAAGTTGGTTAACTGGAAAGAGGGGTTTGAGACGAAGATTTTGGCATTGGTTTCACTGGATTTTGACGAACGGTTAAAAAGTTGCGAGGGTTTGAAGATCAGGGGCTAATCTGCGACAAAAATAATCACAGATAGGTCCCTGGCCGAAAATAAAATAAAAAGAAAAGACTAATGAACGAACGTTCGGTATCAGAGACGAACGGACGAATGCGTTCGCGAACAGAGGCGTCCGGGCGAACGCTCGCTAAATAGCCGATCGAAAAACTGAGAAAACCGAGAAAACCCTAACCCAAAAAAATAAAACCGGTCTAGATCTAAACCGAAAAAAGCCGGTGGTTTTTACCGGTTCCTCAAAAAAAACCGTGGCGTGACCATGGCCAGCGGGCTGTGGTGTGCGTCGGCCTGATGCATGGCGGCGGCAACAACAAGCGTGGCGTCATGGCGTGGGCGGCAGCGGCGGGGCTGGAGTGGAGGAGGAGGCGGCGGTGGGGTATATAAAGGCCTGGGGGGGCTTTGCCTTGGGGAAAGGGCGGTGGCGGCGGAGTCCGAGCCGGACTCCTGGTGGAGTCAGCCGTGGCACGGTGGCGCTTGTGTGAGGCGGCGGCACGCAGGCGGGCCGACTTTCGGTGGGTCTTGACCCGGTCGAGCGAGGAACTTTTATGTTTAAATAAATTCCGCCCAAAAACAAAAATCCTTATAAAATATAAAAAAATTCTAAAAAAATGGGAAAAACAATTTTCACCGTTTAAATAAAATATTGAGAACAAAGTGAACATTTTTCTGGCCTAAAAATGCAATTTTGAAAAATGCATATTTTTCTAATTAAAAAAATCTCGAATAAAATCCAAATAAAATATTTATTTGATATTAAAAAAATTTCCTCCAGTATTTCTCTCTTTTTGAAGAAGTCATATTATCTTCTCTCTTTTATTTTAATATTTGAAATATTCGGAGAGAAAAATATTAATACCAAAATGATCCTATTTTCAAATCTAAGAAAATTCAAATATGAAAATAATGAAATCCCCAACTCTCTCCGTGGGTCCTTGAGTTGCTTAAGATTTCTAGGATCAAAACCAAAATGCAAATAAAAATATGATATGCATATGATGACCTATGTATAACATCCAAATTTAAAATTTGGGATGTTACATCTATCAACAAGTGCATTAGTCTCAACTCTAGCCTCTATGCTAGCTAAAAGTGCTAGAACATCTACTAAATTGCGCTCTACCAATATATCGATGTACTCATCTTCCCAATACCAAAACTTGCATCCATTCTACACAATAAATAGCACAACTACTCAAATCCGAGAGCACAACCGAAGCTAAAGTAGCACATATCCCATCGGTTGAGCACTTGATGAACACCCATTTGGGATGTTCCGGTGTTGTAGACACGCGGCGCAAGACCATCTTTGGGCAGTCGTCGCATGTAATGAGTGGCAACATGGTGCACCGATGAGCTTTTGGGCCAGCATCGAGCCCGGCCGACCGCCATTCATGTATCTGCCGGCGGATCGCCGACGGTGTAGATCCAAGCGGCTAGAGGAGGAGTCAGTTCTTGCATGCAGCCAATGTAGGTTCAGTGGGTCCTCTTGCATTTTCACTAACATGTGGGACCGCATGTGACCGAACAGATGATGGGCTCCACGCGTCGGCTGGCTGGCTGAGAAGAGAGAGAGAGAGGAGGGCTGACCACAGTCTCTAGGAAATTTATTCTACATAACCAGCACCTCCATATAGGCTCGATATAGTGGGGTGGCATGGGCCATAACTAGCATTCACGTCTAGCAGTACGGCACATGCCGCCTACACGAGTCCCATCTGAAGCCAAATTTCTTGGAGCCCGTGCTACATCCATCTCTTCTCCCTCCTGTTTTCTCAGCCATCGCGCGGTTGGCGGGGTGGGGGTTTGCCAATAGTCCGTTTGCTCAACTGCGGTCCCACTTGTAAGTGAAAAGGGGGTGCAGCGCGAACACGACATGCTTTTCCTTTTGAACTTGTAACATGTAAAATTTGGTTCTACTCCATGGCGCGGCCGATAGATAGAAATAACAATTTTGCCTAGAGTAATGAGAAGTTTGGTTCTGGCGTGGTTCATGCATGGACTACGTACGAAGATTATGAAGTTGGTGCGAAAGGTAAGATAATTACTAGTAGTACCATATACTACTACATGGATTTGATGGAAAGATAAAGATACATACCGATCCATCAACGACATCCTCACGCCCTAGTGCGCCTGGTCACCAACCGTTGTGTGAGGAGCAACGGTGTTGGTGGTGAGCACAACGTGCTTCTGAACAATGCCGTCCAAGGTTGCCCTGCAGTCCAAGAAGGCCAGCGACCTATCATCCTCCTCTTGCACGTAGTAGTCCTTGTGGACTATTTGCGCGTAGATGTGGGTGATTATGTCAATGGTGTTTTGCTACGCCAGGCGCTGCGCGGCGAGCATGACCTCGAGGTGGACATTCTCCGGCGCGACGGCGGGCAGTCTCAGGGCCACTAGTGCGCCGAAGAGGTTGTCACCATAAAGGCCATTGATGGTGGTGGGCATCACAGAGCCTGGGCGCGTGGGCTGGAGGCATACGTCAAGGTTGTCCGCAAGCTTCTTGACGACGGTGAACTTGTCGAGGAAGCCGATGAGGACCTCGTCGAACAAGGAGATGAAGATGTTGTCCAAGCGGCCTCTCGCCCTGGCGGCCTCAAGCACGACCTGAAGACGTTCCTTGGTGCCGGGCCGCAGGCCAACATCGTGGACCATTTGGCACAGCCGGCTGATGCTCGTGCTCATCGCCTCCATGGGTCTAGCTTCTAGTCAACTGATCTTGCGATTGGAGTGATCACTCTTGCCCTTGGTCAGGGTGCGCACATAGATCGGACTGGCGGGGAGCCTATATATGAGAAGTGCAGACTGCGTTGCATTCACGTGTGTGTTGTCCATCTACTCCTCGGCCCTCTACTGCACCTGCCTTTGGCTGTATGACAGGTGGGCCAGCCACCTGTTGGGCCCACCTGTCATACACAAAGGCAGGTGCAGCAAGTCAATGAAGGTGCGTCCCTGTGGGACTAAGCTCCGGTGTCTTAACTGCACTTGCCTTTGGCTGTTGACAGGTGGGCCAGCCATCTGTTGGGCCCACATGAGATACACACAAAGGCAGGTGCAGTAAGTCAATGAAGCTGCGTCCCCCTCCGTGCCGGTGCAGTATAGCCATCTCACCAGACCTTTAGTTGGGGCCAAATGAGAGAACTTTGATGTTTACTAGTTTATTGGTCCCCTTTGCATTTTGCGCCATGTTTTGACCTTTGATTTAACTAATAAAATGTTAATGCATGTAACCAAAAATGTTGTGCTAAGTAGTCTCAACTCATTGGATGCATATGCACCCCACGTCTCGTATTGGGTGATTTCCTTTTTTGTGGCAAAAAACAGGGAACGAGGTGGGTAGTTAATGCACCACGCCTAGAAGTTTTGGGATTACTATTTGGTTTTTGTAACGTGACTAATGCACCAGTATGGAGGGAGTACAATGGTAGTCTTTGATTGCAAGTTTTTGTTGGTAGCTTACCAAGCTGAGCGCTCGGTGAGTGCAATAGTAGTCTGATTGATGAGACTTCAGATTTGAGCCATCTACCGGAAGGAATAAAACAATACACCATGTATTTATTTACAGAGGGAGTAGTATATTTTTTGTGACATGCATTACTAGTTATTACTAGTCAAATACTAAATCCAGACGGACGTGGTAGTACTACTAAATCCAGATGGTGGTGCTAGTACTAGTATTTATACTACCAATGTAGTAGTACTGTACTACCCGTTGGTCATATTATTACGTGCTGCTCCTCATAGTGAAGTGACAAGACCCTGCGCTGGAGATGACAAGTGTAGGCGCTGTGTTCGGCATACCAAAGTCAGCCTCACCGTCTGCAGTCACTATCATCATGGCTGCAGAGCTAGCCTGCTTACAACTAGCCGTGTTCGACATAATTTCCGGTGCGTAGATGCCCGTGCGTTGCATGGAACACCAACATTGGGGGTGGACGACGCCGGCGGCGGCCATCGCGCCATATTTTTCCATGGCCTTCTAGTTGTGGTGGGGAGGAGATAAGGCTGATTTTGAGAGACAATGAGTTGTTTGTAAATAGGGAACAAGTGCGGGCATGTTTTTGCAAAACTGCAGAAGTTTGGTTTGTATGCGTCAGATCTAGATCCGACGGCTATTGGTGACAGATGGCAGGCACAACATCATCACCAACTCAAGACCTCTTTGATTCACAGGATTTTGAAACGCAGGAATAGGACAGAGAAATATTACAAGTTTCAAACTGATATTACAAATATTAGGAGTAATGCTACACCTACGAAGAGGGAATTACTAGGAAGTTTACGTAAGAACTTTCATTACTTTAGGTGGATGCAGAATTATCGTACAAACTAAAATCCACCGCCCTGACAAGTCACTAATGGCAAATAAATTTTCGAGTCCATGGCCACTTGATGTTTCAAAAACAAATTCAGCTTCTGCGGAGACTTTGTCATTTAGGCTAAGATGCTTGCGGTGAACAACACACCATTCATTGTTGCGCGAGAGAACGCCAAACCTCATTACCTTGAGCACACTTGCCTCCAGAACAAAGAACCTGGCCAATTAAATCTCAGATGTGCTTGCCACGGTAGTCGATCAAATAAATTTCTGTAAGATGGAGATCAAAGCATTCGATGAGATTGTTATAGTGCAGCACATTTGCACTTTTGGGTCTTTTTTATCTGCAAAAGAAGAGAACATATTAGAGCAGTTGGCTGTATAAGATTGTCGTTTCATCAAGAGGTACCAATATTATTCGCTCATACAATAGGGTTGCCTGGCTAGTGATATTTTTTCACTCTCTCTCTCTTTCCTCTCATTTACCTAGGAGCACGTGAAGAGCTTGGGCATTTGTTGCCTCCCACTATGTGGCTGATGCCATATTTCTCAAAAGTATGCCACATAATACGCATCGATGTCAAATGAAAAGATTTTGGCACCGGTCTAGCGATGTGAGAGAGTTGGCACCGCTGTGCACACAGACCCACATGTATAAACAAATCAATCAAACCAACTACACCAGCCTCTCACTCTCCCAAACAAGTGTTTTTTATTGCCCGAGTCCTCTCCCTCTCCCACGCAAGTGTTTTTTCATTGCGTGAGTTAATTTGGCACAGGAGCAAAGTAGGTGATCCAGATTGGGGCACCATGTGAGCAATGGAGGGGCATCGATGCCAAATGCATCACAAGTAAATTTGGCACGTGTTTTGGCCTACATAGTGGAGGGCCAGTATAGCCCACTTTTGTACTACCTCGTATTTCATGTAAAATTTTGACCATAGATTTACCTAAGAAAATGCCAATGCATGTCACCAAAAAGTATACCATTTGAAATTATGTTCAAATATGAATCCAACGATATAATTTTTAGTGACATGCATTAAATTTTTTCAGTTAAATCAATGGTCAAATTTTCATACTACAAAATAGGAAGAGTAAACCAGGACGGAGGTAGTACTTGCTCTTAGGGTAACCATAGACTTACTAGTCTAAGTTACTTGACACTATGAATAGCCTAGGCTACTATAGTAATACAAAAAAAGATGCAGGTGATCACGTGAGAAAAAATACTAAAAACATTTCTTTCGCTGCAGTGCATAGATGTAGTTTTCAACACTACACTTGTCATCGTAATTTCGGAAAATTACAAAAAAATTGAGCTACTTGTGATTACCATTTACTAATAGGAAAGAAGTTTCACTTTGATGAGTAGCTTCTCCATGCACGGAAAGCATGTAAGGAATCCAACAACTTGATCCAGATTGGGGCCGATAGATTTTATTGCCAAGATCTTCACTGTGCGCATAGACTGGGTCAATCTTGTGGGAATCATTTTCTGGATAACAGTCGTAAATACATCAAGAAGAAATTTAAAAATGTGAATTTCAAGAAGACGGAGAAGAAGATGAGTGTTGTACCTGAACGATTACGGATCCAATAAGGAGTTCGGAGAATTTGGCAGACGAGTACACCAACGCTGTCAATTTTGGCGCGTCAATGACCCTGATTTTTGTTGGACCTTATAGATAAGATACAAGCACTCTCTCAAGGAAAGGCGCATTGTCAGTGACATAACGTGGAACAGCTGGAGTGATCTATTTCCAATTGATGTCTTGTTGCGGGGCGAGCAAGACACATAAATCCATTACAGATTCGTCGAGGCGATGTGGAGGCTAATGAACCCGTGGATCTGCTGAAGACGAAGGTACTCGAGCGCAGTACAACTGCGGAGCAGGTGCTCCATAGCTTTCTTCGAGATGCCAATGTCGAAGAGGTCGAGCTGCTTGAGTTGAGGGAGAAGATGGGCGGGCGCGACATTAATCTGGGGAAGATAGCAGGAGCTGAAGCTGGCGCAGCGCAGCATTGGCGTGAGGAAGAGCGCAAACTGCGGCAGAGAGAGAGACATCGTCCAGCTTCAAAGCTGAGCTCCTTGAGCTGATCTAGCGCGGGGGATAAGAACCACTCATCGAACTTGGCTTGGACCTTGTAATTGGTACTCAACATGCAGATGTTAAGGCGTCTAGCTGGCCCAGGGTGCTATGAAAGGATCTTGGAGACTACGGCCATGGATTTGCAATCCTTGTCATAGAGGTAGCTGTCGACGGTGAGGTTGAGGGGGACACGGTGCAAGAGGGGGCACCACCGCCGGGAGAGCAGGGTGGTCCGCACCACGGATTTGGTGGGGAGGAGGCCGATGATGGCGAGAAGCATGTCATCGGGGAGGCTGCTGATGAAGTCCAGGCTCGCCGGATGCAATTTTGGCTCGAGCCGCCTCCGCTTGTTAGCTGCCTCGCTGTCCATCTCAGCCGGCGGTGACGCTGGTGTACACGTGTGCTGGTGTGTGTTGTGTGCTGGGTGTGCGCGAGTGCGTCCTTCTGTGCATGTCGCCGCGTAGTGATGAAGTGTGCGTGAGTGCGTCCTTCATGCAGAAGAAGTGTGCCCTCAATTTACTAGCGTGCAAGGTGCTACCCCAAGTGGTTTCAACTTTGTTTACTTCACAGCGTGTCAGATGGGCCTCTAGTTTACTTATTTCACCCACTGCCACATGGGCCAGCACACGAAGATAGAGAAAACGAGCTGACAAGGCAGCATGTGGACTATTTGACCGGCCAACTTAACAATATACGGAGCTATACGCTAACACAATGATCGTATAATCCCTCGGTATAGAGAGTTCGAGTGAGAGGGGAGGCCCGTGAGAGATATCAAAGAGAGAGAAAGAGCTACTCCATCCGTTTGATAATGTAGTGCCTACATTTTTTTAAAGTCAAACTTTTGAAACTTTGACCAAGTTTATAAAGAAATTACTTATATCTACAATACCAAAGATAAATGATAGTATGAAGTAAGTACATGTTGTGATGAATCTAATGATCATTCCAGATGTATATGTTTTTCTCCACATATACCTGGTCAAACTTTTCTGAGGTTTGACTTTTCAAAATATCCATATGCTTATGGACGTGAGAGAGTACCTAACTAGAGAGAGAGAGAGAGGGTGAAATAGAAAGAGTGATTGAAAAAGTGTGGGTGCGCGTGTGAAGGAGACATGGACAGCACACGATAAAAGTAGAGAAAAAGCGTGTGTGTCTTATGCAAACATACCACACATGCATCTTTGACAGCGGAAGCAAGGTGAGGAGATAGTGTGTGGTTGTTTGGAACCGAGAGAGAAAGACCCCTAGCACATGGCCAAGAGGGGTCTAACAAACAAAGGAGAGAGGCCGAGAGAGATGTACTGAGAAAATGCAGACATGGGGAGGAGAGAGTGTATGTTTGTCATAGAGAGATCCCTTGGAGATCGTGATGGGACTACATGGTTTGTAGATTGAGTGACAAGGTGTGTGCGCGATAGAAGATACCCCGAGAGATATCGAGATAGACGTATGGATGGAAGGAGACAATACGTGTGTTCCTGATGGCTAGTGAGAGATAGTCATACTTAGGGGGGAGGAGTGCGTGCGCCTATGATGGAGTGAGGGATTATGGTACTTAAGGGGGTGCGTGTCACATAGAGAGAGAACAAGGGTGGAGAGTGTTAGATGGGTCTATGTAGCGCGAGCGAGACATGTGTATGTGTGAACCAGGAAGATATAAAGTTTGAGAGAGATACAGGAGCCCCGATAAGGCTGAGTGGTGGGTCAGATAGCTGAGAGGGGGAAAGAGATATTCCATCCGCTTGACAATGCAGTGCATATATTTTTTTAGAAGTCAAGCTTTGGAAACTTTGACCAGGTTTACGAAAATATTATTTATATCTACAGTACCAAAGATACATCATAAGAAACTACATCTCATGATGAATCTAATGGTATATGTTTGCCGTTCTAGATGTAAATGTTTTTCTCCACTTACATGGTCACACTTTGTGATGTTTGACTTTTTCATAAATCTATATGCATGCTATGGACCGAAGAGAGTGCCTAAGTCGAGAGATATCAAGTGTGTGTGAAGGAGAATGAGTGAGTGTGCAAAAAGAGTATGTGTGTGAAAGAGAAAGGGACAAAAATTATAAATTAGAGAGAGAGTGTGTGTTTCTTATGCAAACATATCACACATTCATCTCCGAAATAGAAAAGCGAGGTGAGGAGATACACGAAGATAGCTAGTGCGTGACTGTTTGCAACGGAGAGAGACACCCCTATAGCACATGTCCAATAGAGGTCTGGCCAACAAGGAACAAAGGTTGAGAGGGACGCATGGAGAAGATGGACGCATGGGGAGGGAGAGAGGGTGTGTTTGTGATAGATAGATCCCCTCGAGATCGTGAGGGGACTATATGGGTGGGAGATCGAGGGACGAGGTGCGTGTGCGATAGAAAGATGCCCCAAGAGAAATCGGGAAAGACCATGCACAAGTTTGTGATGGAGACTAAGAATTAGCTAGTCATATACATATAGGGGGGGACTGCTTGTGCCTACAATTGTGTGAGAGACCATCATACTTGGCTAGGCATGAGATTGTGTGTGTGTGTGCGTGTGAGATGGAGAGAGAACGAGGGAGAGAGATAGAATTTTAGATGGGTCTATCAAGTGCGGGTGAGATATGCATGTTATGTGTGACCCAAGAAGATGGAGAGTTTGAGAGAGAGAAAGAAGAGCTCCGAGACGACAGAGTGGTGGATGAGAGAGTTACGGGCAACGAGCCAGAGAATTTGTGTGCGTATGATGAGTGCACCCAAGATATTTAGCTTGGACTAGAGAATCATACATAGTGTGCGAGAGAGACCTATACATGGAGTATAGATGCATGCGAACTAGAAAGACCCCCCCCCCCCCGCACACACACACGAAGAGAGAGAGATAGGGAGAGAGGGAGAGGGACCAACAAGGTTTTTGTGTTGGATGCGTGCGATAGAATTGAAGATTGTCAGAGAGAGAGAGAGAGAGAGAGAGAGAGAGAGAGAGAGAGCAGGAGTCCGGGAGAGGGGGAGGTCGTGTTTTA
Source organism: Aegilops bicornis (assembly GCA_021605145.1). Classification (NCBI taxonomy): domain Eukaryota; kingdom Viridiplantae; phylum Streptophyta; class Magnoliopsida; order Poales; family Poaceae; genus Aegilops; species Aegilops bicornis. The sequence goes on along the minus strand of CM038675.1, from coordinate 123,282,160 downwards.
TGCATCATCGACTGATATAAACCATGTTTCGATATAAACTTGCATTCAAATATTTAAATTGGAGAACATGTTGTCTACAATCCACACATGAACGGAGATATGCGTATCAAACAAGTTCATTAATTTGACTTTCAACATGTTCATGGAGTACTATAATACTGTACAACATGCTACTCCATTAAGGTGTTCAATTTTGGATTTAGTTCACTATTTTTACCAGGTGAACGAGCTATTTCAATGAATCGAGATATCTCATTTTGGGTTTGATTTCCGTTTTGAGTGGGTCAACTATTTGTCATATAGTAAATCATTAGCAACGAGCATGTGATACGTCCATTTTGCATCATGTTTTCCTACTGTTATTTATGATGTTTTCATCCATCATAATGCTTTTTGGAGTAATTCTAATGCCTTTTCTCTCATAATTTTCAAGGTACACACAAAGAGCGAGAATTCCGACAGCTGGAAATCTAGACCTGGAAAAGCTACGTTAGGCCACCTATTCTGCACAACTCCAGACAAGCTGAAACTTCACGGAGAATTTTTATGGAATATTTGAAGAATATTGGAGCAAATAACTACCAGAGGGGCCCTAGATATGTGAACGACATCGATTAGTCCATTATAGAAGATATCAAGTATTTCATTTTTCTTAAGAGGATGATCAGGCAAAGCATTAAGTTGCAGGCAAAGCCTCCCCCAAGCTTGTGGGAGACTCTCTTCTTTAGTTTGCATAAAGTTAAATATTTCCTGTAAGGCAGCTTGTTTCATATGAGGAGGAAAATATTTTTCAGAGAAGTAATAAATCATATCCTAGGGACTATGCACACAACCAGGAGTAAGAGTATTGTACCAAGCTTTAGCATCACCCTTTAATGAGAAAGTAAATAATTTGAGAATAAAGTAATACCGAGTTTTCTCATCATGAGTAAAAAGGGTGGCTATATCATTCAACTTAGTAAGATGTGCCACAACGGTTTCAGTTTCATAACCATGGAAAGGATCAGATTCAACCAGAGTATTTAACTCTGGGTCGACAGAGAATTCATTATCATTATCAGCAATACAGATAGGTGAAGTAGTAAACTTAGGATCACATTTCATTCTAGCATTCAGAGATTTTTCTTTATACTTGCATAGTAATTTCTCTAGGTCGTCTCTATCATTGCAAGCATGAATATCTCTAGTTGCTTCTTCACTCATAACATAACCTTCCGGTACCTTAGGCAATTCATATCTAGGAAGGCTAATTCTAGGAGGTGTTTCAAGAGTTTCAGTTTCAAGTTCATCATCAGATTCAACAACATCATGTTGTATTACTCTAGCAATTTGTTTATCAAGAAAATCACCAAGTGGCACATCATCATTCTCAAGCAGGGTACTAGCATCATCATAAGCATCATTCATAGTAGAAGTAGCATCATCAATAACTTGCGACATAGTAGAATTCACAGCATGTGGCGGTGGTGCAAGTATACTCATAACAGAAGGTGAATCTAAAGAGAACTGGATAGCAGTTTCTTACCTCCCCTCATACTTGAGGGAAATATCTTCGGTTTAGGATCCTTCAGATTATTCATAGTGATAATATGATAATAATCCCAAGTGACTCAACAAATATAGCTATTCTCCCCGGCAACGGCGCCAGAAAAAGGTCTTGATAACCCACAAGTATAGGGGATCGCAACCGTTTTCGAGGGTAAGTATTTAACCCAAATTTATAGATTCGACACAAGGGGAGCCAAAGAATATTTGAAGGTATTAGCAGCTGATTTGTCAATTCAACGACACCTGGAGATCAATTATCTACAACAAAGTGATCAGTAGCAAAGTAGTTTCATAGTTTTGATAGTAGTGAGAGCAGCAACGGTAACAGTAACAGTAATAGCAGTAATTTGGTAGCAAGTGTAACAGTGATGATAGCAATAGTAACGCAGCAAGATCAATAAGGATAAATTCGTAGGGCGATGCGAAACTAGGGCGATATTCATCATGTGACAGTTATAACCTAGGGCGATAGGACACTAGCTCCAGTTCATCGATATAATGTAGGCATGTATTACGTAAATACTCATACGTGCTTGATTAAAAGAACTTGCATGACATGTTTTTTCCTACCCTCTCGTGGCAGCGGGGTCCATAGTGGAAACTAAGGGATATTAAGGCCTCCTTTTAATAGAGAACCGGAATAAAAGCATTAACATGTAGTGAATACATGCACTCCTCAAACTACGGTCATCACCGGGAGTGGGCCTGGTTGTTGTCACTCCGGGGTTGCCGGATCATAAAATGTAGTAGGTGACTATAACATGCAAGATCGGATCTAAAACATGGATATAATGATGAATTCATAAATGGTTCAGATCTGAGTTCATGGCACCCGGGCCCAAAGTGACAAGCATTAAGCATAGCAAAGTCATAGCAACATCAATCTAAGAACATAGTGGATACTAGGGATCAGGCCCTTACAAAACTAACTCGATTACATTATGAATCTCATCCAACTCCTCACCTACCAGCGAGCCAACGATGGAATTACTCACTCCCGGTGGGGAGGATCATTGTTGATGAGGAAGAACGAAGACCCCCCCCCCCCCTCCGGAGCCCCAAACGGACTCCAGATCTGCCCTCCCGAGGAAGAACAAGGCTTGGCGACGGCTCCGTCTCGTGGATCGTGAAAATTCTTTCTCCTTGATTTTTCTGGATAAATGTGAATTTTTAGTATCAGGGGGGTCATGAGCGGGGTCACCAGGTGGGTACAACCCACCTGGGTGCACCAGCAGAGGGGCGCGCCCTGGTGGGTTGTGCCCAACCAGGGGCCCCTCTTTGGTGCTTGTTGGCTCCAAAAATTCTTATTATTGATATAAAAAATCCTCGCAAAGTTTCATTCCATTCCGAGAACTTTTATTTTTGCACAAAAATAACACCATGGTAGTTCTGCTGAAAACAGCGTCAGTCCGGGGTTAGTTTCATTCAAATAATGCAAATTAGAGTCCAAAATAAGAGGAAAAGTGTGAGAAAAAGTAGTTACGTTGGAGGCATATCAATACTTTTCTCGTAGTTGCGGATGCTTGCGGGAGGGTTAATCATAAGTAGGATATTTGTTCTAGTAATAACAGCACCTAAGCACCGGTCCACCCACATATCAAATTATCAAAGTACCAAACACGAATCAAACGAACATGGAGAAAGTGACTAGATGAAAATCCCGTGTACCCTCAAGAACGCTTAGCTTATCATAAGAGACCGTTTTGGCCTGTCCTTTGCCTCAAAAGGATTGGGCTACCTTGCTGCACTTTTGTTACTATTATCATTACTTGCCCGTTACAAATTATCTTGCTATCAAACTATTCTGTTACTTACAATTTCAGCACTTGCAGATATTACCCTACTGAAAACCACTTGTCATTTCCTTCTGCTCCTCGTTGGGTTCGACACTCTTACTTATCGAAAAAGCTACAATTGACCCCCTATACTTGTGGGTCATCAAGGCCATTTTCTGGCACCGTTGCCGGGGAGTGAAGCGCCTTTGGTAAGTGGAATTTGGTAAGGAAACATTTATATAGTGTGCTGAAATTTACTTTCACTTGATACTATGGAAAACAATCCTTTGAGGGGTTTGTTTGGGGTATCTTCACTTTGACCGGAACCACAATTAGCTACCCCTCAACCTACTGCACATACTGAGAATATTTAATATGAAATTCCTTCGGGTATGATAGAACAACTGCTAGCTAATCTTTATGCAGGAGACGGAACCGAACATCCTTATATGCACTTGATATATTTGGAACAAATTTGTGGATTGTTTAAGCTTGCAGGTTTACCCAGAGATGAAGTTATGAAAAAGGTTTTCCCTTTATCGTTGAAGGTAAAAGCATTGGCATGGTATAGGCTATGTGATGATATTGGATCCTGGAATTGGAATCGATTGAAATTGGAGTTCCACCAAAAAGATTATCCGATGCATCTAGTTCTTCTTGATCGGGATTATATATATAATTTTTGGCCTCATGAATGAGAAAGTATCGCTCTAGCTTGGGGGAGGCTTAAGTCAATGTTACATTCATGCCCCAATCATGAGCTCTCAAGAGAAATTATTATTCAGAATTTTTATGTTCAGCTTTCCCGTAATGATCAAACCATGCTCGATACTTCTTTTGCTGGTTCTTTTATGAAGAAGACTATTGAATTCCAGTGCGATCTTTTGGAAAAAATTAAACGCAACTATGAAGATTGGCAACACTACAAAGGTAAAGAATCAAGTACTAAACTTAAGTATGATTGTGGTAAATCTTTTACGAATACCGATGTTTTTCAAAAATTTAGCACCAAATATGGACTTGACTCTGAGATAGTAGCTTATTTTTGTGAATCATTTGCAACTCATGTTGATCTCCCTAAATAGAAGTGGTTTAAATATCACCCAACTAATAAAGAAGAAATTAAAGAACCGGTACTAGCTAAAGAAGAAACTATATACTTTATAATGTTGATCCAGGAGTACTTACTGCTTATATTGAAAACCCACCTTTCCCTGTTAGGATAAAGGAACATGCTAAAGTTTCAACTGTGGTCATATTAGAACCCCTAAACCAGATGAACAAATTATAGTAGAACCTAGTATTTCTATGGTTAAGGATCTCTTTGAAGAAGATGTAGACGGGCATGTTATTTTCTTCTATGAAGAAGCTGCTAGAATTGCGAAACCTGATAAAAAGGATAAACACGGACCTGTTGTTGGCATGCTCGTTGTCTCAGTTAAAGTAGGGGTCATTGTTATCATGGTTTATGTGACATAGGTGCTAGCGTGAGTGCTATTCCCTACTCCTTGTATCAAGAAATTATGAATGACATAGCACCCGCAGAGATAGAAGACATAGATGTTACTATTAAACTTGCTAATAGAGACACTATATCACTAATTGGGATTGTTAGAGATGTTGAAGTCTTGTGCGGGAAAATAAAATACCCTACTGATTTTCTTGTTCTTGGTTCCCCACAAAATGACTTTTGTCCCATTATCTTTGGTAGACCTTTCTTGAACACCGTTAATGCTAGAATAGACTGTGAGAAACAAACTGTCGGTGTTGCCAAATCAAGAACACGAGTGAGAGAGAGAGAGAGAGAGAGAGAGAGATCAAACACATAGCTACTGGTACGTACCCTCAGCCCACTACTAGGAAAAGGGCTATAGATGAGATGGACACTAATGGCGCACCTGTCATGTGGTGCGCCACTACTATATAGTAGTGGCGCACCATGTGCAGGTGCACCATTAGTGGAAGACACTAATGGCGCACTGCACATGGTGCGCCACTAGTAACAATTTTTTATTTTTCCAAACATACTAATGGCGCATTATGGCGCAGTGCGCCATTACTAGTGCTAACTAGTAATGGCGCACCGCCACACAAAGGCGACACTACTGTTGTTTTTTGTATTCTTTTTTTTTGCAAAACTACTAATGGCGCACCGTAGCATAGTGCGCCATTACTAGTTTAAACTAGTAATGGCGCACTGTGCCACGGTGCGCCATTAGAATATATACTTTTTTATTTTTTTGCAAAACTTCTAATGGTGCACCAGCAGCAGGTGCGCCATTAGGCGCCATTAGTAACCTAGGACCAACAAGATATTTTGGACAGCCCACCTACCCACTCACTTTCCCCACTTCATTCTCCACTTCCTCCTGCAAGCTTGTCTCGGCTGCCTCCTCCTCCTCACCTCATTTGCACCATAGATTCATCCAAATTAAGTGGTTAAATTACCTTTTTTGATAGGTAAGCAAGGGGGGAAGCTATCTTTATGTTGTTCTCCCTCTCCAACAAAGTGCACATGCACTTTTTGTGGCCTATCTAGATCTATGTATGTTCGTGGTGTTGCATATGTTTGTGGTGTTGCATATATGCTTGTGTTTGCAGGTACCGGTATTTGAAATGCGATAGTTGCCAATATTTTGCCAGAATGTTGATTCATTTCCGTTTCGTCGAGAATTTTGGCACTATGCATTCTTTTTGGTCCTATTTTTAGGAAAAGTCATGCCAAATTTTTTCTTGGTTCTAAAATATTGTTTTGCTCTACCCCACAAAGTAATTATGGTCCGCACGATGACCGAAGGCATCGTGGAATAGGTTTTGAGCTCCGGGAAGGCCGAGATGCTTCAAAAGAACGAGACGGAGATAAGATGTCCGTGTCGAAGATGCAAGATGAAGAGCCTTATTGCGGACCCGGATTCCGGGCAGGTGCGAGACCACCTGCTCTGGCGTGGTTTCATGGATGGCTATCGGTGGCAAGGTGATGAAGATGACTATGAAGTCGTCCATGGGGGCCGCTGTCGGTGTACTAGAGTAGGGGTACCCTAGTATCCCGAACTTGTGCACGGGCAGTTGCAGCCCTCCGCGGCAAGGCTTATCGGGTGACCGCCAAGGCCCTCCGTGGTTCCTTTGGAGCCATTCAAGAACAAAGTATTCAAGCCAGGGAGACAAGACCCCGGTAAGAGGAGCTTGCCGGGAAGGTCACCCAAGGCACTTAGGAGACAAGTCCCCAGCAAGAGGAGCTTGCCGAAGGCCACCTCGAGCACCTACAAGACAAGACCCGGCAAGAGGAGCTTGTCGGGAAGGCCCGTGAGCGACAAGCTTCCGGGCGCGACAAGATAACAGCCGCTGCAAGGCGCTTGTCAGCGCAGACCACCTTCTGCATTCCACGCTCCAAGATGCATGCACTAACGTGTCGCCTGGGCCTTTCCAGCGCGCGTGGCGAGAGGCTGTGCAGCCAGCGGTGCGAGGTGGCAAGCGACGCTGACAAGTTTGCCATCGTGGCGGACGGTGGCGCCCCCTGACGGTCCCTGTTAGCACTGTTAGGGCGACAAGATGGGCATTTAATGCCTTTGTCCCCCGCCGCCGTGGTTAGGTATATTGCAATCGCATAATTGTACAAGTAGGTGTACCAACCACTGTTTTTCCATTTGTACCCCCATCTACGTTGCCACCTGTCGGAGCCCGTTGTACATATAAAAGGAGGCCCATGCGCAACATAGAGGGGGGGTTCGAACACTCTCACGCTAGGTCTCGTTAGCAGCTGGAGTATACTGTAGCTCTCAGCGCTCCCTAGCAAGAACACAATACAAATCACACATGCAACAGTAGGAGTGTTATCTCTCCGGACAGCTCCGAAGCTGGGTAAACCTCTCGCGTGCTTCGCCTCGATCTGCTCTTCGTGCGACCTCCGCTCCCCGCCGAACCGAAAGGGGCTCGGTCCGCCGGCCCCATAGGTGTTCGTGGGCCAGATCAGCCCGCCCCGACATCTTTGGCGCGCTGTAGGGGCGTCGAGGTTGTGTGAACCTGATCCGGCGTCCACGCGAGCTAGATATTCATCATCTTCATCAACATGCCACCGAAGAAGAAGGCTTCGGCGGCAGAAGCACCGTCCTTGTCGAACCCACCACCACCGGAGCAAACAGGTGGTGGGGTAGACGCCGGCGGAAGAACGGACGGCGACGGGGGAGCTCATGCTGCTGCCAAGTCCAAGGACAAGGCCGCAGCACTCGGCGCCTCTACATGCACCACGCCGTCTCGTGAAGCGCTTGGGACCGACAGCGTCATGGCATTCACAATGCCATACGCCGTTGGACCGAGATCGAGCTGGAGGATCCCGGACGTTCAAGACCAGGCATGCACGCCAAAGATGTCTTTGGCGCGAAGCGGCATCGGTCGCCGGACGGGATACTGCTCCTTCTAACATAGATAGAAGTCCGAGCATATCCCGCCTCGCGCCGTTCGCCATCGCCACCCACTACCCCAGCAGAAGCTACGGCGAGAGCTCAATCGCTCTGGATTACCTCCAACGGCCGACAAGGTCGACGAGTGGAGGGCCACCATGTAGTCTCATCGGCTTTCGCCAACGGCGACGCTTCCACGGTAATCGAGTGCGCGCTGCCGCGCAGGACCGCCAAACGCGAGCCGGTGGCGACGAGACCGTGGGGTGCAACCACCATGCACTCTACGCCCGAAGGCCAAGATCGCCGATTCGCGGATCCAGCTCGACAATGACTTCATTGTCGCCATCGATCCACGAGCTCATCGCGATCAGCGCCAAGTGCTACACGATCGACAAGAAGAGGACGCTCGAACTTCAGCGCCAGCGCCAAGAGAAGCGCGACGTCAATCCGACAAGCGCCACGGGCCCTCCGTCGACATGCACGCGCCAGAGGAACCAGGCGACTTGCCATACGCGGTAGGTTGCCCCGCGTTCACTCGTGAGCTGCGGCAAGTGCAGTGGCCCAGCAAGAAAAACTTCAAGCCAGACGTACCGGAGAAGTACGACGGCAAGACGCATCCGTCGGAGTTCCTCAGCACCTACACCATCGCGGTGCAGGCTGCCGGGGGCGAGACGACAAGATCCTTGCCAACTACTTACCGCTGGTGCTCAAGCCCAACGTCAGGTCCTGGCTCATGCACTTGCCGGACAACTCCATATCTTCTTGGGCAGATCTATGCCATCAGTTTGTTGGCGCCTTTACAGGCGGCCACAAACCACATGGCCAAGAAAGCCTTAATTTCGCCCCGCCCGAAGGAAGGAGAGCCCGCGCAAGTATATTCAGAGAGATTCAGCCGTGTACAAAGACAACATCCTAGATGTCCACCCTGCCACAGGGTGATCGCTGCGTTCCATCGTAACGTGCGGAACGGGCAGGATGCGGAGGAGATGGCGATGTGCAAAATCAGACGCTGATGAGCTATACGCCCTGGCCGACAAGTGTGCACGTGCTGAGGAAGGGAGGAGACTCCCCGGAGAGAATACCGAAGCAGGAGGATCTGACAGGGAGGAGACCGCCCCGGCAAAGAAGAGCCGGCGGCGGGGCAACAGGAAAAAGAAAGGCAGAGATATGCTAGTTGTTGAGCAGTCCGGCGACGGAGGTGGCGACAAGAACGCCAAGACTGGTAGCTCCGGCAAGGAGGTTGCCGCGAGCGCCAACCACCAGTCTGTGGCGGCCGCCGACAAGCAGGACGGCTCCGGCAAGCAAGATCGCAAGATCCACCGCACCAAGGGTCATGACCTCGAGCTGCAAGAAGGTCGAGCAGCTTGTCGAGCAGAAGGCTGAATATGAACGACGCGACAAGGAGAAGGCCTGTGAAGGTGCTTTGGAGGAGCTAGCAAGAAACGTCCCGGCCGGGGAGGGCGCCGCGGCAAGGCCAAGCAGCGGCAAGGAGACAGGCCTCCCCGTGGCCGCGACAAGGATGACGACGACGATGATGACGAAGACATGGACGATGACGAGGCTGATGAGCAGGAGTTCCAGAAACCCACAGAGGTCCTGTGCGTTGACGGCGGTGCTTCTCTGCACACCTCTCACCGCCAGCTCAAGCAGTGGATGCGGGAGGTCAATGCAGCAGAACCATCCATCGAGTCACGCAAGCCTCTGCAATGGTCCAAAGACGCTTATCATCTTTGACATTGAGGACCACCCCGATCGGCGTAACAGCGGTCGGGTGCTTGCCGATGTTGGTTTCACCAACTATCCGCAACCTCAAGGTCACCAAGATGCTAGTTGACGGCGGGGCCAGCTTGAATCTGATCTCCTCCGCGGTACTCCAGAAACTCCAGATCCCTGATGGCGAGCTCGAAGAGACCGGCACTTTTCAAGGAATCAATCCGGGAAGGAGCAAGCCGAAGGGAAAGATCACGTTGCCGGTGACATTTGGCGCCGAAGTTGAACTTCAGGATCGAGAGGGTCAATTTTGACGTTGCTGATTTTCCATTGCCTTACAATGGGATACTTGGCCGCCCAAAGACTCGCCAAATTCATGGCGGCCTCTCACTATGCTTACAACATGCTTTGAAGATGCCAGCCCGATAAGCGTCATCTCTGTCCCTGGCGACAAGAAGGATGCTCTTATCTGCGCCGACAAGATCTACTGGAAGCAGCAGCGATGACAGATTGCAAGCCACTTGCCGGCTGAAGCTCCGGAGGGAAGAAGAAGACCAAGTCCGCAAGAGCTCGATGCCCACTCCGGCAAGCGCACCTCTTGAGTGCTTTGCGCTACCGTCGAGGACGCACCATCGAGCTCCACCGGCAAGTACAAGAAGACGATGATAGCTCCACCAGAGACCAGGAAGGTGTCCGCCAAGGAGGACGGCACTGGTGGTACCTTCACCATCAGTGCCTCTCTCAACCCTAAATAGGAAGGCGCGCTCGTTGCTTTCCCGCGGGCGAACGTCGACGTGTTTGTGTGGCAACCGTCTGACATCCCCGGTGTTCCCAGGAAAGTAATTGAGCATCGTCTTACCGTTTGTCCTCATGCGCGGCCCGTCAAGCAGAAAGTCAGGAAGCAAGCAGTGGAGCGTCAAGAGTTCATCGCGGAAGAAATCAAGAAACTGGAAGTAGCAGGCCTTGTCAGAGGAGTGCTCCATCCTACGTGGATATCATCAGATCTTCATGGCAGAAGAGGATGAAGAGAAGACCGCATTCATCACCCCATGTGGCACATACTGCTTTGTGCGGATGCCCTTCAGGTTAAAGAATGCTGGTTCAACGTTTGCAAGAGTAGTTCATGATGCTTTTGAGCCGCAAATGCACAGAAATGTGGAAGCCTACATGGATGACATAGTGGTCAAAAGCAAGGATAAGGCTACCCTAGTTCAAGATTTAGATGAAACCTTTACAAATCTGCGCAAGATCAACCTCAAGCTCAACCCCGAGAAGTGCGTGTTTGGAGTCCCCTCCGGCAAGCTTCTCGGGTTCTTCGTGTCTCAGCGGGGAATTGAAGCCAATCCCGACAAGATCAAGGCCATTGAGCAGATTGAAGCACCAAAGCGCGTCAAGGATGTACGAAGGCTTGCCGGTTGCATAGCTGCTCTCAGCAGGTTTATCTCTAGATCTGCTGAGCGCGCCCTGCCTTTTTTCAAAATCTTGAAAAAGGCAGGTCCGATGCAATGGACTCCGGAAGCGGAGGCAGCGCTGCAGGACTTGAAGAGATACCTGTCCTCCACTCCAACACTTGTCGCACCTAAGCCACAAGAGAATTTACTGCTATATATAGCGGCAACCAATCAAATGGTTAGTGTTGCGTTAGTAGCGGAGAGGGAGGCGGATGATGAGCTAGCAACCACGGCAGACACATCCAGCGACAAGGTGGGGGGCTTCACGGCAAGCTCTGGTCCTGACAAGGACGAATCTGCGCAGACGCATGAGCAGATGCAGAAAAGGATGGTGCAGCGCCCAGTTTACTTTGTCAGTTCCCTTCTGCAGGGGGCTAGATCAAGGTACTCTGGTGTGCAGAAATTGCTTTTCGGCCTCCTCATGGCCTCGAGAAAGCTGCGCCATTACTTTCAGGCACATGAGATCACAGTTGTCACTCGCTTTCCGCTGAAGAGGATACTGCAAAATCCGGAGGCAACAGGCATGATTGTCGAGTGGGCACTGGAACTGTCGAGCTTTGGCCTCAAGTTTGAGTGCACTTCAACTATCCAAAGCAGAGCCTTGGCGGAGTTCATAGCAGAATGGACACCAACACCAGATGAAGAAATTCCAGAAACAAGCATCCCCGTCAAGGAAACAAGCAAAGAGTGGCTGCTGTACTTTCATGGTGCCTTCTCGCTGCAAGGCACCGGTGCCGGCGTGCTGCTTGTCGCACCCACCGGAGAGCACCTCAAGTACGTAGTCCAGATGCACTTTCCCAAGGAGCAAGCAACAAACAACACAGCAGAGTATGAAGGTTTGCTTGCCGGTCTCGTGGATCGCAGAGACCTTGGGATCAAGAAGCTCATTGTCGTGGGTGACTCACAACTTGTTATCCGCCAAGTGAACAAGAATTATCAGAGTTCGTTGATGGAAGCTTATGTTGATGAAGTGAGGAAGCTAGAAGAGCACTTTGACGGCCTGCAAATGGAGCATATTCCGAGAGCTCAGAACGACATTGCCGATGGCTTGTCAAAGTGCGCCGCACTTAAGTTACCTGTGGAACCAGGGATTTTTGTGCTCAAGCTAACTCAACCGTCCGTAACACCACCAACAGGACAGAGCAAGAAGAGGAGGTTGATCTCTGGTGACTACTTTCCGGCAGAGCTTCCCGAAGCCGCCGCCACGAAGGTCCCCAAGATCGACACCAACAGAAGCCGAGGGGCAGTCTGCTCCGACAAGCCCTGTGGTTTGTTCGTTGAAGGCACGCCCCGACAAGTTTTGCTCCGGCAAGCTTGCCGGGGAATGTCAAGCTCCGGCCGAGCCGCAGGTTCTTGCCGTGGAAGCTGATGTTCCCGCAGTAGCAGATGTGCCTTTAGTCCTTGTTGTCCAGCCGCAAGCTCCAGCATGGGCGCAGCAGATTGTCCATTTCCTTCAGACAGGAGAACTTCCCGAAGAGCAAGAAGAAGCTGAAAGAGTAGCCCGACAAATCGAGTATGTACCAGTTTGGCGGCGACAAGACACTGCATGAAGGAGACTCAACGGTGTGAAATTGAAGTGTATTCACCAGGAAGACGGACAAAAGCTGTTGGCAGAGATACATGGAGGCATATGTGGTCACCACATTGGCGCCAGAGCACTTGCTGGCAAAGCTTTCCGGCAAGGTTTCTTTTGGCCGACAGCCCTCCCGGATGCAACTACACAAGTAACCAAGTGTGAAGCGTGCCAGTTCCATTCCAAATAGACACACCAGCCAGCTCAAGCTCTCCAGACGATCCCTTTATCCTGGCCATTTTCGGTCTGGGGGCTCGACATCCTCGGCCCCTTCCCCCGAGCTGTCGGGGGCTTTGAGTACTTGTACGTTGCAATCGACAAGTTCACAAAGTGGCCGGAAGTGGAAGCGGTGAGGAAGGTGACAGCACAGTCAGCAGTCAAGTTCTTCAGGTCGGTTGTTTGCCGTTTCGGAATCCCTAACAGGATCATCACCGACAACGGCACACAGTTCACAAGCCGCACCTTCATGCAGTACGTCCAAGATCTTGGTGCCAAGGTCTGCTTCGCTTCTGTTGCTCATCCAAGAAGCAACGGTCAAGCGGAGAGGGCAAATGCTGAAGTGCTGCGCGGGCTCAAGACCAGAACTTTCGACAGGCTGCACAAGTGCGGAAGAAACTGGATTGAGGAGCTGCCGGTGGTTCTTTGGTCGATCAGGACGACGCCAAATCGAGCCATCGCCGACACCTTTCGCTCTAGTCTACGGAGCAGAGGCAGTTCTCCCCACGGAACTCAGATAACGGATCGCCTCGAGTGCTCGCTTATGATGAGTTTGAGCAAGAGCAGCAGCGACAAGATGACGCGCTGCTCCTTGAGGAGGATCGCCTTCGAGCTGCTGTCACGAGCTGCTCGGTACCGGCAAGCTTTGCGCCGCTACCATAACCGCAAGGTTAATGCGAAGTCTCGAGGAAGGCGACCTTGTTCTTCGGCGTTCAGTCCGCCAAGAATTCCAACAAGTTGACGCCCGAAGTGGGAAGGCCCTTATCGGGTGAAACGAGTCACTAGGCCTCGCGCTATCCGCCTTTGAGACCGAAGATGGCATTCGGTGAGCAACTCTGGAATATTGAGCAGCTTCAGAATTTTACTCAGAAGCGCGGTTGCGGAACCTGTTCCGCAACCACCTTTTGTACAAGTCTTGCACCGATGCATGTAATCCTTTGTACAAAGCCGGGCGCAGACCCCGTGCATCAGTAAAGCTAGCGTGCTTCGCACACCTTGTTGATTTCATGCTTTTTCACTTCTATTTTGCATGCATCATCTGACATTTTGTGCAACACCTACCCCTGGTAAGTAATAATGAGCCACAAGGCTCCATATCTTTATTTCCTCTTCTTTCTCTTTCTCAAAGAAAGGAAGGTTCCCTCGCACACAAGTTTGCCGGGGGGGAAAGGAGAAGATAATGGTGTGGACCAAACGTCGCTCAAGGAAATGTAGCCATACCGGGAAGCAAACGACAGAAAAGCTAAGTTGCCAAAGTTTGAGCAATCAGTTATAAATTTTTTAAGTTATCTTCCTTGAACGACCGAACTTTGTATGGAAAACCTGTGCGCAGAGGAACCAATTCGTAGCTAGTTGCGCCCTTACTTTGTTTCGAGTCCGATCAACAGCTTAAGTGAGCTTCGACTAGTTACGACAAGGTTGCTTGTCGGAAGCGGCACCCGGCAAAGGCCGACGTTCAAGACTTTTCGGCCTTCATGGCTCAGGTGCCCGCGCCGACAAGTCCCCTAAAAGTGTAAGGCAAAAACATACAAAGGAAGGAGTCAAGTAAAGGAAATAGCATAGTAATTGATATCCAAAATAAAGTTATATTACAAGATAGCTTGCCGCAGCTCCAATGGATTGTTCCTATGACATGACTAGCAGCGGCAAGAGCAAGAAAAAAACGGGCGGCCTAATCTACGCGGCCACCGTCAACCCTCTTGATTCCGCTCACCCTGTCCACAATGGGTGCGACAAGGGTCTTGAGCGCCCACATCGGCATCCGCGGCAGAGACTTGAGGGCGTTGGTGAAGTTGAGGCCCGGGTTGCGGAAGGCCACCTTCATCGCACCTTTTTGAGGGCTCCCGCAGATCTTGCGCGACTCCTTGGCCAGCTGTTTTGGGACCTCTTCCCGAGTCGGCTGGGGCCCGCCACCACGCCCTTGAAGAATAAGCTAAGCTTGGCGCTGGGTTGGAGGTGCTCGTCGGAGGAGTATCCAAGATCCACCATCCCCAGCTCCATCATTTCGCTGTGGATGGCGGCAGCAGATCCACGAGACCTTCGGGTCCGATGCTCCACACTCTCCCTCAAAAGCGCTCACAGGTAGCAGCAGCATTCGCCACAGCTCCTCGTCGGCCTTGATCTTCTCGTTCAAGGCCGCCTCCCGCTCATTGGCGCCTGGCCCAGTCCCGAGTCAAAGTAGTCAGCTTCAACTCGAGATCTGCATTGGAGTCCTTGGCGGCGCTGAGCTCCTTGCTCCTCTCGGCGAGACGGCCCTGCAGCTCGCCAAGAGTGTAGGCGTCCTTCTCGCGCTCGTGCTTGAGTGCGGCAAGCTCCTCGCCGCTCTTCTTGAGGCTGGCCTCCAATTGCGCCACCTTTGTCTCCAGCTCCTTCTTGGCGGCCTCGGCGGCATGGGCAGCGTCCCTTTGCCTCCTTGAGAGCCCCGCCAAATGTTTCCTCGCGCATGGCGAGATCCTCCTCGTGGCTGTCCAGGTTGACCTTCCATGCGCCACCGCTTTCGCTTTCCTGCGCGAACAGCTTCTCGGCGGCAAGCCGCTGTTCCTCCTCAGCTGCAGCCTTCTCGAGGATGAAGGCCGTGCGCTCCTCGGCGAGTTGCTCCCGCTCCTCCGCCAAGGACCGGAGAGCTTCCTGGTTGCGGCCCCAGAGCTCCTCCGCGCGCTTCTCAATATCTGCTCCCGCCTTGGCGACAAGGGCCTCCCGGGATGCGATTTGGCTTGTCGGTAGCGGTAGAGCGACAGCAGCTTCCGTAGCTGCTCCTCCTCCGCTCGCCGCTGCTGCTGCTTGGCGCCTCAACTAGCGCCACCGGCGGAGGCGAGCAGCTCTTCATCGAAGGTTTCTCCTTCGCCGGGCGCCTGAGCTCGACTCCCATGGGAGCTTGATGAAGACGCCGTCGCCCGGCCTTCAAGTAGGCGACGGGCTGGTGCTCTTGAACTGGCCTTCTGACGCTGGGGGGAATCGGTGGTCGGGTGTAGCGCTGGCGCTCCTGCGGCGAAGTGCGTCGGTCGATCGCCAGACCCCTCGCCAGCTTCTGTGGCGGCAGCTTCGGTGGCCTCTTCGCCGGCAGGCTCGTCAGCGCCGGCTTCTTCTCCCATGGCGGCGGCTTCGTCAGTGTGGCCGCACGCGTCCTCCTCACCGGCGACCTCGGTCTCCATTGGCTCTGTGGCAGACGGATGAAGAAAGTCAAGCAAATACCCAAAGATAGAATCAGAAGAAGAAAAACACAAGGGTAGTACTCAGGCAAGAAGGTTACCTGCGCCGGGGGCTGCGGTCATGGTCTCCGCCGCCAAGGGATCGCTGGTGCCGTCCCTTGCCGGAGAGCTGCCCCTTGCCGGAGAAGGCTCCCTTGCCGGGGAAGGCTCCCTTGCCGGAGAAGGCTCCCTTGCCGGGGACCGCTCCCTTGCCGGGGAATCCACCCTTGGCGGCGTAGTCGAAGCAGAAGGAGGCTGCTCTGCTCCTACACAAGTCAACAATCAAGCACCCATGCACGCCGAACAGCAAGAAATAGACCATATACTTACGCTGGGGGCTGCGCTGGGGGCTGCTTTGAAGGAGAGTTGCCTCACCCGGCAAGGTTGTCTCGGACGCGCCTCCTGCCGTCGCAGTGGGTTCGTCCCTCGACGACAATCACCGGGTCTTGGCCCTCTTCGACATCCTCTGGGCCAGCGTCCTGAAAAGGAATGGATTCAGAGTAAAGCAGATCAGATACAAGACAAGGCAACAAATCGAAGAATTACAAGTACAACAAGAAATCTTACTCTTCCTCTTCCTCGTCGGAGCTGAGCGCGGAGAGGTTGAATTCTGGCCCGCCTCCGGTATGACGAGGCGGAGGAGTGGGCTCCCTTGGACGTTTGGCGGGAGCGCGACCGATGGCCTGCGAGGGCCCCGCCCCAGCTGCCGCAGCGGTGTGAGGTGCTCCCGCGGCAACAGTGCTTGCCGCGGTGGAGCGCGTCCCACGGCGTTGCGGCTGTTGGCCCGTGTGCCGCCCCGCTGCGTCTCCGGCCCTGCGAAGACGCCTTCTCGGTGGAGCCGGTGGCTCCGCTCGCGGCAAGCTGCTTGGAGGTGGGGAGGATGCGCCCTTGGCGGGCTCGCTCGACTCGGCTTCAGGCTCGGCAAGCTGTTCCTCGCCGGCGAACTCCTTTCGCTCGACAAGACTTGCCGCCTCGGCTGCCTCCGCCTCCTCCACAGTAAAGCCAAACTTCGCCCAGCGGCAGCCTGCTGCCGCTTCTTCTAATCTGGTGGCGTCGCTGCATCTAAATGCGTCGATGGTGTCGCGGGTGAGGCCCCTCGCTCATTGGGCGGACCGGCATCTCCACCAGATTGTCGAAGAACTGCCGCATGGCGTTGTCCGCCGACTCTTGCCAAGTGGGGACAATTCCGTGCGAAGTTACTGGCGGCATCATTGCACGGATGCGGTCAAGTGACGAGTTGTCGCGACAGTGAATGACGCCCTCGGCAACCTAAACATCTCCGGATGATCGGGATCAGGCTGGAACAGCTCTAAGAGCATTGCGTCAAGCTCCAAGACGGTGAAGTTGAAGTTGAGGCCTGGGCGCAGCCTCATGATGTCTGCTGCATTCTGGAATTCCCAGGCAGGTCTCCTTCTCTCCTGCAAGAAGCGTCTGCGGCGAAGAAAGTCCGCGCCAACAGTCCCTGATGAGTCCGCAGAAGTCTCGAGGCGGAGGATTGGTAATCGCGATCTTGACCTAGCGTCCTCCAGGGCCAGATTGCTCCAATCATTGCCGCGCACTACTGGGGTTTGGCGCTGGGCGGTAAAAGGCTGCGGGTTCTCCTCAACAATCCAGCACCAATCTGCCCTCCACTCCTCCCATTTGCTACGAAGCTCACCCTCCAGATAGGCCTCCTTCTTGCCGACCCTAGAGACCCAAGCAATTCCTCCGGCAAGGGGCTCTCCTCTCTCCGCTCGGGGCAAAAAGAAGTGACGGAAAAGAGCTACATTTGGGTGGACTCCAACAAAGTTTTCGCAGAGATGTGCGAAAACTGCCATGGTTAGAACGACGTTGGGGGTGAAATCAAGGAGGCGGAACCCGTAGGTGTTCATAATGTCGCAAAAGAACTCAGAGAAGGGCGGGCAGAGCCCGCGGTAGAAGAAGAGCGCGAAGAAGGGATACCCCGTCGGGGCCAGTTCTGCAGCAGCGGCGAGGAGTACCTTCGTGCGGATGCTCGCGTCTCCGTCGACCGAGAAGAGGTAGTAGTTCTCCCTCAGCTCCTTGGCCGAAATGAGGGGGAAGACGCAACCCGCTCCTTCCGCAGCGCCGCAAGCCGCAGCGCCTCGGCCGACTTCACGGTCTTCCCCTTGTCGGCTTTCGGGCCCATGGTGGAGGCGGTGGAGGAGGTCAACGGCGTTGAGTGTGCTGGCGGCGATGGGGGCGGAGCGCTGCTCTCTTTTCAGCCTTGAGAAGAAGGAGGGAGCAGCGGTGGTTTATCGATGGGACAACGACTGGCAAGGTAGGCGACGTGCCCCGGCTTACCCTGCTTATAAAGGGGGAGGGGGCGGACGTTCCAATTTCCCGAATAAAGAAACCCCCACGACCTCGCCCACGATCTCTCACACGACACCATGTTCGGTGCGTGCCGTTCGTGGGGGACGTGGTGGGTCCGGGTGAGTTATGGTGTGACCGGGCGCGTGTGCCCGTGCCCTGTTTTGGGCCTGGCCCAACAGCGCTTCGGCACCGTGTGTGTGGCCCAGGCAGGGCTCTGTCGGTGTACTAGAGTAGGGGTACCCTAGTATCCCGAACTTGTGCACGGGCGATTGCAGCCCTCCGCGGAAAGGCTTACCGGGTGACCGCCAAGGCCCTCCGTGGTTCCTTTGGAGCCATTCAAGAACAAAGTATTCAAGCGAGGAGACAAGACCCCGGCAAGAGGAGCTTGCCGGGAAGGTCACCCAAGGCACTTAGGAGACAAGGCCCCGGCAAGAGGAGCTTGCCGGGAAGGCCACCTCAGGCACCTACAAGACAAGACCCCGGCAAGAGGAGCTTGTCGGGAAGGCCCGGTGGCGACAAGCTTCCGGGCGCGACAAGATAACAACCGCGGCAAGGCGCTTGCCGCGGCAGACCACCTCTCTGTACCTACGCTCCAGACATCCACTAACGCGTCGCCTGGGCCTTTCGGTAGCGTGCGTGGCGAGAGGCTGTGCAGCCAACGGTGCGAGGTGGCAAGCGGCGCTGACAAGTTTGCCATCATGGCGGATGGTGGCGCCCCCTGATGGTCCCTGTTAGCATTGTTAGGGCGACAAGATGGGCATTTAATGCCTTTGTCCCCTGCCGTCGGGGTTAGGTATATTGCACTGTACACTGTACAAGTAGGTGTACCAACCACTGTTTTTCCATTTGTACCCCCATCTACGTTGCCACCTGTCGGAGCCCCATTCTACATATAAAAGGAGGCCCATGCGCAACGTAGAGGGGGGGGGGGTTCAAACACTCTCACGCTAGGTCTCGTTAGCAGCTGGAGTATACTGTAGCTCTCAGCGCTCTCTAGCAAGAACACAATACAAATCACACATGCAGCAGTAGGAGTGTTATCTCTCCGGAGAGCTCCGAAGCTGGGTAAACCTCTCGCGTGCTTCGCCTCGATCTGCTCTTCGTGCGACCTCCGCTCCCCGCCGAACCGAAAGGGGCTCGGTCCGCCGGCCCCATAGGTGTTCGTGGGCCAGATCAGCCCGCCCCGACAGCCGGGAAAGAAATGAGGAAGGGCAGTAAGACAACCACTGCGGCTCGGGTGGGCGAGAAGACGAAGAATCTCCAGGACATGATCACGATGGTGATGCTGTACACAGTCATCATGTAGAATATGCAGGACATGATGATGAGGAAGATGCCGGAGCAGACAAAGGGCATGATCATGAAGATGAAGATGCCGACGGAGCAGACGACGATGGACCATCGATGGGCTAGGTGTAGGACCCTCATATTCAAGAGCTGCTTCTCAAGCAGACGGATAACGCAAGAGCTTGAGATGTACTTCCCGCCCGCATTCTTCGACGTTATGGTGCATCTGCTGGTCCATATCGTGGAGGATATCATCCAACTCAGGGCGACATTCCTGCACAACATGATGTTGTTCGAAAGGATGAATGGTGTCATCAAAGGATACATTCGCAACATGTCACGTCCAGAGGGAAGCATAGCCAGGGGCTTTCTGACCGAAGAGTGCATCTCCTACTGCACGAATTATCTAGGCATCGAGGACCCCATTGGTCTACCCGTCAACAGGCACCTCGGCAGGCTCGCTGGATGGGGTCACCGTGAGGGTCGCTGCGAAATGCATGTCGACTTCGAGGGTCGACTCGCCGACTTTGAAAGAGCAAACCTAGTCGCGCTATAACACATAGACGTGGTCGATCCTTGGTTGGTAGAGCACAAAACCTTTATTATGAAGACGTACAATGACAGAGGCCAACAGAGGACGGACGGAGATATAATCAAAGAGCACAACTCATGTTTCACGCGTTGGTTCAAGCAGAAGCTTTTATCGTACCCTTTACATGACGATTCTTCCATGGAAGAACAACTCATATTCGCCTTGTCACAGGGCGCCGAGCACAACCTGATGACCTATGAGGCGTACTATATCAACGGCTACACATTCTACATCGAGGACAAGGACATGAAGAGCGATGGTTATCAGAACTCCGGGGTAACGATGGAATCCTACACCGGTAACGACAAGGACAGATACTACGGAAGGATCGAGGAGAACTGGGAGCTGAGCTATGTTGGAGAGAAGGTCCTGATGTTCCATGTCAGATGGGCCAAGAGCGTCCTAAAAGAAGACCGGTATTTCACCACCATGGTTATACCCGAAGCCAAATACAAGACATGGATAAGCGTCCATCGAAAAAATGAGCCATGGGTACTGGCTTCCCAAGTGGACCAATGCTTCTTCATTACCGACCCGTCAAAGCCCAGTCGTGTTGTCGTGAGGAGAGGCAAAAGGAAGATCATCAGAATGGATGGAGTAGCCAATGAGCAAGACTTCGACAAGTACGGCGACCAAGATCGAACATGACGACGATGAAGTAGTAGCATACACCACAAGAAGAAGCAGGGACCACCCTACCTAAAGGACGTCCGTTCCACAGAAGAACTCCATTTGCGAAAAAGAAGGGCAAGAAGATTGTGAACAGATAGCTAGCTAAGATCGATTGTATTTAAATCGTAGTCTTCATTTCTCGATTGTATTTCATGGGCACTTTAATTTTGAATTCATGAATATTTTTTAAATTTCATGGACACTCGAACTCGATCCCCCTCCATCTCGATCGCTATCCCACCTCGCCAGATCCGGTCCCCTCGCCGAGCACCCCCGCACCCTCTCCCCGCTCCACCGACCGCCGCCGCCCGACCCCCGCACCTCCCCACTCCACCGCCGTCGACGACCCACCGCACCCTCCCCCGCTCCACCGTCGCCGAGCATCCCCCCCACCCACTCCCCCGCACCCTCTCACACCCTCCCCGACCCGCTCCAATGTCACAAATGAATGCAACTAAAATTGCAAAAAAAACCAAATTTGATTATATTTTCAAATAACAAATTTGATGATATTTTCAAATAATAAATTTGATGATATTTTTCCATATTCATAAATATTTTGAAATAACAAATTTGATGATATTTTTTAAAAAATTATTACTGTTTTTATAAAAAAATATTACTATTATGATTTAAACAAGTTTGAACATATTTAAACACAAATAAATATCAAACAACATTTTAAATGTTGTTAACATGGTAACAAAATGCATATTATTTTTCTACATGAAATTCTGATCATCTATCATATGTCACATGTTATATTATGATGCATGGATAAAAATTTATGTGAAAACAAAAAAATGCATAAAAACAAAATTGGGGAGCACAGGGAATCGAACCCAGGACCTCCTGGTGTGTGTGCTGTGTGCTGACCAGTCGGGCTAGTGTGTGTGTTCTGATTTAGATACGGTTAGGTGGAATATAACCTGAGTGCTCGAACTATAATAAAAAAAATTATAATGGCGCACCGCTGTGGGGTGCGCCATTGCTATCTAAAAAAACATTCTAATGGCGCACCGCTGCGGGGTACGCCATTAGTAAGCTCCCCCCCCCACTCCACCTATTCCCCTCCCTCGCCAGATCCCCACTCGAACTAACTTTGCCCCCTCCGCCCCAACCGTACGCTGCCGCCCCGCCTTGCTCCACCCCCTCCGTCCGCCGCGCCTGCACGCCGTCGGCGACGTCGCCGTCTTTCCTTCCCCGCCTTCTTCTTCCCTGCCTTCCCTGCCTCTCCTTCCCCGCGAAGAAGCCGCCCGTCCATGCCCAGATCGAGCCCACCCCCGCCGCCTCCGTGCCCCCGCGCCCCCCACCACCGCAGCTCCCCCACGCCGCTGCCCCCGTTCCCCCTTCGCCGACCTTGCCCCCGCGCCCCCTAGTGTTCCGGCTCCAAGGTGGGTGGCAAGCTCGACCCGCTTCCTCCTCCTCGACGCGACACCGCCGCCGCCCGACTCCTCCACAAGACGCAGCCGCTTGACGCCTGCGTACCTCGTCCGGCAACTTCTCCCCGGTGGTAAATCCTCGCCTCCCCTCCTTTCCCCTTGTCGTCTAGAATTCTTGCATCCGCCCGGCCATGGCTGTCGCCTCGTCCTCCCCGGCGAGCCTGCCAAGCACGCCGTCTCCGAGGGCACCAAGGCCGTCACCAAGTTCACCTCCTCTTAGATAGCCTGCTCCCTGTCTTCTTGGTCGATCGATGGTTCTCTGTAGTGCTCGTTTTTTGATAATACATGGGTGCAGAGAGGGCTATCACAGTATGAAATATCTTGTTCTAGTATAGCATGAGGATTTGGAAAGGCAATGTCATGTTTCTCTATTATGCCACATTTCTCAATTTTGAGTAGGAGCAGGGTATCAGCATTCAAAAATCTATTGTACCTGGTACCTAGTCATCTGGCAACCAAATTTGTGCAGGTGTAAATGGCATGGATTGCTAAACATTTGTATGCCCTGTGATGTTTGAATTGACATATGAAGTGTTAGTCGTTGTTTTCTAGGTGGTGTGTGATATAGCGTGTCCTGGCCAGATTGTTAGGATCAGTGCAAGTTTCCTTTAAGCATACAGCTGTAGTAGTAATAATGTAAGGCTGGTGACCCACCGATAGTAGGATGTTTCTGCATTAGGTGCAGAACAGAGTAGTACATTGTTGAATGGCCATGTTTAATTTCCTGCTGTCACTGAGCATTAACATGGTTGTCGTTGCTTCTTTGGCTCTTTGGTGGTGATTGAATTTGTGCTGATTTCGGCAAACTGTGATTTTAGAAATACAATTAGACATTATTTCTATACTATGGTTACTGATTTTCTGCTGTGATTTGGTAATTAATAGATGGTTCTCATAATGTAAATTGTACAGATTCATGGTGTACTGACAGTAGGTAGGAGCAAAATAGAGTAGTATATTGTTCTTTAACGTGGCATGGAAGAATAAGATCAACCCAATTGGTTTCATTGCCACATCTTGTTCTTGTTCAGAGCAGGAGTTAGTGATGCTTATTCAGCACTATCAGTTAATATCAGTCATTTTATTCCACACAACAATGTATTAACATTAGCCCATTGTTTACTACATTTGGAGTATGGTTCTGGCTCACATTGTATTTGTAATTCTACTATAAATTTGCACTATAAATCTATTGAAATTATACTGTTAATACACTGCAATTATATGTCTACTGTATTTACCTCCTCTTCTATACCTTGTACTAGAAGTCAGCAAAAGAATATCAGTTCTACTTTGCCCCCTAGTAGATCTGGTAGAGTAAGAAACTCCCCATCTATACACTGCAATTACATGTCTACTGGATTTTTTAT
Source organism: Aegilops bicornis (assembly GCA_021605145.1). NCBI lineage: Eukaryota > Viridiplantae > Streptophyta > Magnoliopsida > Poales > Poaceae > Aegilops > Aegilops bicornis. The sequence continues at coordinate 123,258,626 of CM038675.1, read as the reverse complement.
GGTATTCTTTGTGGTATTAAGATGGAAACCTGGGATACTATTTCTATTAGGAGATGGTGTTATATTAAGATGCATATATTGTTATGTTACGCAAATTGTATCATCTTTCCACTTAAGTCAGCCTTCCCTTTAAGCAGAAAATTCAGTTAGGAGCTACTGTTAGGAGCTACTGTCAAAAACTTGAGCTACTGTCAAAAACTTGAGCTACTGTCAAAAAATTCAGTTAGGTACAGTTAGGAGCTACTGTCAAAAACTTGAGCTACTGTCAAAAAATTCAGTTATGGCATCTAGAATTATGTCATTTTTGTTTTGTAATTAGAAGACCAAAGTGTTAGGAATTCTGTCCAAACTGTACTATTCATTATTCTGTCCAAACTGAAAACTGTTAAAAAGACCATGTGTTTTTTGGTCAAAATCTGCATGTAAAACGGAAATAATCAGTCATAAAGAATATCCTCAAGACCATGTGTTTCTTGGATTTCTGAAATGATGATGGAACATTATAAAGCATTGTACTCCAGTGTGTGAATGATACAAAAAATTTAGCAACTTCTCTGATTTTATAAAGTTGTTCTTATATGAGTGAAACTTCACTTGTTTTTAGGCTATTGCAGGGTGTTGCTTTATTGTGATGCCTCTGAATTACTTGTGATCACATGGAGAAAGACTTGCAAAGATGAAGATCATATTTTACAGAAAACAATTTCTGTAAACACGTCAGTAACTTTGCTAGTTTGCTGGGTTTTGTCTCCGACTATTGTGTCGTGATGAATTTGCAGGTACCCCGAGAGGCCCTTGAGTTTGTCGGAATGTCGATTAACTTCCGTTCCGGCAAATTCGGGTACTCCATATGTCCTATTTTCAGCAAAGGTCATGCTAAAATTTTCCGTGAATTTTAGCATGACTTTGCTAAAAATAGGACATATGGGGTACTTGCGACTAATGCATGGGCTGTGGTATCTTAGTACTTAGTTAAGTAGGATCAACGGCCCCGCCGTTCTTGCTGCATTAAACCATAGGTGGCAATAGAGCCAAGTGATTAGGCCCAACTTAGAATTCTCCTTAGCATCGATAAACCCTAGATGATAAACCCAACATAGGTGGCCATAGAGCCAAGTGATTAGGCCCAACCTAGGGTACCTCGGCATCGGTAAACCCTAATTGATGAAAACTTAACTTAGCATTTAGGGTGCCTCGGCGCCGACAAACCCTAAATGATGAAACCTTGGCTTCTATAGGGTGCCTTGGTGTCGATGAGAACCTAAATGATGTACGCTTAGGCTTTTTGGGTGCCTCGGCGTCAACAAACCCTAACTGATAAAAGCTTAGATTTTAGGATCCCTCGGTGTCGACAAACCCTAAATGATGAGACCATGATCTTGTTCCTTAACAATAACCAACTTTTTGACCAAACTTTTTTCCTATTTAGAGCGAAACATGGCCCAGAACGATGAGGCCGGCGGTTCGGGCGGCAAGCAATTCTGGGAGCTATCCCAGGAGATGGAGGAACAACCTCACCGCTATGAGGACGCCGCGGAAGACACCGATCCTGACTACACAACCCCTAGTGGCGTCGGGGATGACACCACTGATGGTGCCGCCGAGGATGCCACCACTGATGGTGCCGCCGAGGATGCCCCCACTGATGATGGCGGCGCACGCAGAGATGGCAGCCAACCGAAGAAGCAACGGAAGGATCGGCGCCCGAACGCGCTCTGAACCGTCAAGGAGGAATTTACTCAAGTGGACTCCGACCAGCATCCAACGGAGCCCAAACATATAGTCAAGGGGTACTAGGTTCAGCTCGGGCGCATTCTCCAGAGCACCGTCTCGATCAACACCGAGAAACTTAGGCATAAGGACCGAGGGAATTTGTGCAACCTCTTCTTCACCAAGTTGCACGAACGATACAAGTTCCCCGCTGAATTTGAAAACACACGCCTCTCAGGGAATAAAGTGAACAGTGCCGCCCTCACGAGGATGAGCACGGCCCTGTCTACTTGGAGAAGCGCGGTGAAGAGAATTATTGAGAAAGGTGATAGTTATGAGAAGATCAAGGCAAAAAATCCTTCGATCGGCGAAGAGGACTACAAGGAGTTCAAGATCAAGTGCGAGAGCAGTGCAACCTCCGAATCAAGTCAGTGCGCGAAAGAAATGCGGGAGTTGAACTTAGGGGAACACAAACCGGTCCCGACGGTTACAGAGTGGCGGAGCCTATATGGGAAAAGGAGGACGCGAAGCGTGCCGAGCAAGGCCTACCGCCCCGGTTCGAGAAATACAGCAGTGACAAGCAGACTAGGAACTATGTCAGGGCCCAGTACAAGGAGGGCCCGATAACAAAGGAGCTTACCACGGATCCGAAGACCAGGGCCCTTGAGCTTGTTCTGGCGAAGGAGACTGAAAGCGATGGCGAGGTCGTCTCGAGCACCCCTGCTTGGGGCAGCACTCTAAATAGGGCGTTGAACGTAATGAAAAACAAGGATAAGCTCAGTAAGCCGTCGTCAGCTGGTCGTGTGGCCGGCAAAGGATTGTCCACAAAATGGTCGTCATACTATACCGCTGATGGGCGAAAGGAGAAAAATACCAGCTCGGAAAGCCAGTCGCGCGAGGTTCAAGAACTCAAGGCACAAGTGGCGCGGATTCCAGAGATTGTCCAAGACCAAGTGCAACAACAACTGGGATCGACGCTCACCGGCATTATGCCTACCTTGATTCATGGGCTGACGACGTGGATTGCGGGTGGACAACAGGGGCCACCCCCGATTCCCAGCTTCACGGCCAGCAACTCGCACAACGCGCAGGCGACGCCATTGGTGTCTCCAGTGGCGCCATTGGTGTCTCCAGCGGCGGTGGTATTGGTGTCTCCGACGCCGGCACGGCCGTCATTGGAGCTTAATGCACCCGGGTGTACGCCGGCCGGCACCTCGCCAGCAAGCGGCCCCTCCGTTAGTTGCACGCCCGCCATTGGCGGTGCCTCGTCATTAGCCGAGCTCGACGCCATCATCACGGTAACTAATTAAGCCTCTCGGTCGAGGACTTCATCTCCTTTTGCCTTTGATTGGGCATCCCTGACGTCCTACATGTTTTCGCAGGGCGCCGCCGATGTTCCGTGCACTCTCCTGCACTTCGTGAACGATGAGTTAGTCGATGTCGCCAAGGGCAAAATCGTTCAACCGGGCAACCCCATGTTCCACGGTAAACCGATACCACCCACCGTGTATAGGGTTCAACTGGCTCGGGTGCTGCCTGGCTGCGACGAGTTGTTACCTCTGTTTCGACCCGCCGGGGCCGACGAAGATGATCTGATGACCCTCAGCGCCTGCCTAAGCAGGTCCCTGCTTTGGCCGAAGAGCCAGATTCGTTTGGGGGTGGGGGACACCACCCCAAAGACAACACCGCCAGTCGTGCCGGCGCCAAGCCAGGGCAAGACCGCCGCAACGCTACCGGACATGCTGGACATCACTATGGCACAGGATCCGAACATGCAAATGGCACAGGATCTGGACGACAACGACAATGACGATGATCGTACATTTAGCAACATCGATAAGTACTTTGCCGAACATGGGTACGATGACGAATTCTGCGGGACTCTTTCTGAAGAACCCAACCCTACAGAAGATGACCGCGGTCTAGCTGGTACAGCGGAGAAACCCGATTAGCTTGCAACAGCGCCGTGCGCTTCGGGGCTTCGTGGAGACGCCTTAGCTGCCGACTTCACCGAGCCTCGGATAGCCGAGGTGCCAAATATTATCAGCCCCAACACACTCAAGAAGGCGGTTCATGAAAGCGTAACTTCGGTCCCATTACAACAGAAGAAGAAGGGACGGAAAAGAAAGAGTAACAAGGGTGCGAGCCAGCCGCACCGAGTACGATCCGTGCTGGGGACGGGCCACCTTCACCTAAGGATATCTCGAGGAGGGTGCATGTGGCGGGTAGGGCGATGCTACCGACAAATATGCTCAATGCTGCAACCGGTGCTATGCGGAGTCTGCATGACAGTGTTCTTTATTTGGAGAAGCGACGTCTCAGAGAGAATGATGTGGCATCCCTGGTTTTTGTGGCCAAGGTGCCAGAGGGAAAGGGCTTTGTGGATGGCACCATCGGGAGTAGGATCGTCTTGCGGTTTGATGACATCTTTTCTATGTTTAACCTTCATCCGCTGCACTACACCTTTGTTCAGCTGTTTTCGCTGAGTATGGAGATGCGGATCATTAGAGACAAGACCCCGTACATCGTGATAGTCGACCCCTTCTACATGCGTGCCAAGAACATGTGCAGCGCTGAGGACCGGCATGTCACGAGTTCTTACCTCAAAGTCGTCATTCTGGCAAACCCAGATAAGGATAACTTCCTCGTGCCTTACTTTCCCGAGTAAGTCATCCCCACACCGCCCCGTAACATATGATTTCTTAGATTTCGATCGTTCTTTTTTTTTCTAGCATTTCGTGTTCTTTGCAGTGACACACATTGCACACTCATCCTCTTAAGCCCGAAATATTCCATGACCACGTATTTCGACCTGGACCGTGACTCCAAGATAGACTACACAAATATCAAGAAAGTTCTTGATGATGTTCTACCCGGCTACGCCAAATCTGGAGGCACCTTCGCCAAGCCAGTTAAGAGGCGATGCGGGCGCACGTGTTTGCCCACAATACAAAGTTCTCCTGCGTCAAGCAGCCGCCTGGCGGTCAGAAGGATGCCTACTACGCCCTCCATCACATGCGGGCGATCGTATGGGACCATCATCACCTTTTGCTACCAAATAATCTCAAAGATTGAGCCGCGAGCTTGTCGGTAATCCAGGACGCGGACATCAGACAAGAATTCTTTCGCATCCAGTCAGAGTTTGCGGAAATTATCCATCAAGATGTCCTTCGTCGTACCTCGGGGCAGTTCTACCTCAGATATCAACCGTCCAACAGTGAGATAGACACAACGCTACAAATGCAGGCTGATAACGCCCGCGATTTCATGACCATCACGACAGACGGCGGCTTCATCCATGCTCCGGTCCCATGAGTCGAGTCGACAGTAGTGAGGCTATGTGTAGTTCTGAAACATTGATTGGCTCATGTTGTAATTAAACTTTAATGTACTTGTATGTCTCTTTGGTTTGGACAGTCGTTCAACTTAGATGTAATCGATGCTATTTATTAGTAGGACCATGAATCGTGCTATTAATGTCTTGCTTTTCTCTTCCAATCATTTTGTTGCATACTTATATATTGCTTATGTATTGTTTGTTGTTTGGCTTGTGCATAGAGATGCCGTCGTATGTCGTGTACAAGGGTAAGGTTCCCGGAGTCAACGACGACTGGGAGGAGTGTCGGAGACAGGTTCACCGTTTCAGCAGTAATAGTTACAAAGGCACTACTGGAATCTGGCACTTTGCCATCTGCCATGGCAGATGGCAAAGGCATGTTCGGCGGATGGCAAAGGCTTTGCCATCAGCCAGCAGATAACAAACAGGTTAAATGCGAAACCCTGCCGGTAAAGGCTTCTTTGCCATCTATTTGGTGATGGCAAGAGAAATAACTTTGCCATCTATTGGCTGATGGCAAGAGTCAGGGCTTTGCCATCCGCCGGGCAGATGGCACAGCCTCTTAACGGGGTGAGCTCCGTTAGTAGGCTAACGGCATACTTTTCCATCTGCCAGCAGATGGCAAAGGCTGCAGGCTCTTTGCCATCGGTCGCCAGATGGCAAAGGTTTAGCTCTTTGCCATCTGCCGCCAGATGGCAAAAGTGACTATATTGCCCCATTTAATTTTGTTTTTCTTATATCAATTCATTTTCACAGAAATCAAACACAAATATATTTATATGACCAATATAGCATATTCAACACATATTACCAATAGTCATGAACACATATGTATCCAACACATGTTACCAATAGTAGCAAGTTTCATCCGTACATATACATAGTTTCATCAATATTACACAGCTTCATCCATAGGTAGCAAGTTTCACAAGGTCAAAACAAAAACTAAATAAAAGCACTCCATCAACCCAAGCTTCCGTGATCTTAAGCAAATCTGTAAAATGGGAAAGAAGAAAGTTAGAAGAAGAAGATTATTATGATGCATCTTGAAACTTTTTGAAGAGACTTTGATGAATGAATGACTTACTACAAATGTAGAGTATCATTTTGGAAATGTGATTTGCGTTTGCTTAGAAGCATCACACTTGATGGTAAATTTCATTTCCTTCTTATCGCTCGGAAGCATCACACTTGATGGAAAATTTCATTTCTTTCTTATCACACCTCATGAATTTTTACAACTTGGTATGCTAATTTTCCCTTGACAGCAGCAGGTTGTTATCTAGTTTCTTAAGCATATTATGTCATTTTAGAGTTAGCTAAGCATATTAAGTCATTTTGGAGGAAAAGATGCTAAGTATAGGTCATTTTAGAGCTATCCTAGGTTAAATAGGTCATTTTTAAGCTAGCTAAGCATATTAAGTCATTTTGAAGGAAACAATGCTAAGTATAGGTCATTTTAGAGCTATCCTAGGTTAAATAGGTCATTTTGGAGCTAATTAAGCTTATTTTGTTCTGTTCGAACTAGCTAAGCATATTAAGTCATTTTGGAGGAAAAAATGCTAAGTATAGGTCATTTTAGAGCTAGCCTAGGTTGAATAGGTCATTTTGAAGCTAAGTAAGGTTATTATGTCATTTTGGAGCTAGCTAAGCATATGAAGTCATTTAGGACCTAAAATCTGTCATTTCTTAAGCATACTATATCATTTTAGAGCTAGCTAAGCATATTAAGTCTTTTTTGAGGAAAATATGCTAAGTATAGGTCATTTTAGAGCTATCCTAGGTTAAATAGGTCATTTTTATGCTAGCTAAGCATATTAAGTCATTTTGAAGGAAACAATGCTAAGTATAGGTCATTTTAGAGCTATCCTAGGTTAAATAGGTCATTTTGGAGCTAATTAAGCTTATTATGTAATTTTTGAACTAGCTAAGCATATTAAGTCATTTTGGAGGAAAAAATGCTAAGTATAGGTCATTTTAGAGCTAGCCTAGGTTGAATAGGTCATTTTGAAGCTAAGTAAGGTTATTATGTCATTTTGGAGCTAGCTAAGCATATGAAGTCATTTAGGACCTAAAATATGTCATTTCTTAAGCATACTATATCATTTTAGAGCTAGCTAAGCATGTTAAGTCTTTTTTGAGGAAAAGATGCTAAGTATGGGTCATTTTAGAGCTATCCTAGGTTAAATAGGTCATTTTTATGCTAGCTAAGCATATTAAGTCATTTTGAAGGAAACAATGCTAAGTATAGGTCATTTTAGAGCTATCCTAGGTTAAATAGGTCATTTTGGAGCTAATTAAGCTTATTATGTAATTTTGAACTAGCTAAGCATATTAAGTCATTTTGGAGGAAAAAAGCTAAGTATAGGTCATTTTAGAGCTAGCCTAGGTTGAATAGGTCATTTTGAAGCTAAGTAAGGTTATTATGTCATTTTGGAGCTAGCTAAGCATATGAAGTCATTTAGGACCTAAAATATGTCATTTCTTAAGCATACTATATCATTTTAGAGCTAGCTAAGCATATTAAGTCTTTTTTGAGGAAAAGATGCTAAGTACATGATTATGTCGCTAGTATCCATATGGCAGAGAACCCGGGCCGACATGACTAGTCATAGAACCAAGGTGGCACAAACGTACAGGGACAGGCATACATGACCCAGCAATGCACGTGTCGGTCATTAGCGAGTGCAACCAAGTCGTAGCAAGCTACAAGGACTTGGGTGATACAGCGTGACATTTCCCGTGAGGGACAGAACCTGAGGAGAAAAGAAGGAGACATGCCGGTCAATCCATGTGTTCTGGAGCAGTAGCGAACTACCATGGCTCAGTGTAAGCACTAGGAGGCATTTCCCTATATGGAAGGCTACCAAAGGCACACGACTGTCGAATCCCACACATACAATGCATTTCAAACATACACACATTATGCACGATATGTCTAGATATATACAACATGGCATCACAACAAAACTCTATTAAGCAAAACACTTGGGACACTTACCGTCATCACGGAGGTGTAGGTGTAGGTGTAGGTGTAGGACCGGTCGCGCCAGTGGCAGACGAAGAAGGATCGGTCGATGCTTGTTGGGAGTTACGCTGCACCAAAGATTATTTCCAATGTATCGTTAGCATGATGCAACTCAAATGTGAAGACTAGTAACTAATGACCGTTCAAATGAAACTCACCGTGCCCGCCGGAGCAATGACTAGCATCGGCGGAGCGGTCTCGCCGTTCTTCTCGCACATGGACTGCACATTTGGTTTTGACGAGTCAGTCATATTAGTTACTAATGAAAGGAACATTGCGTGCATGATTTAGCTAATATGCAGAAGAAACTTACCACGAAGAGCTCGTACATGGCCCGGCTAGCCAAGTCGTTCCGATTCCTCTCCTCCTCCAACAGCCTAGCCGTCCTCTCCTCATTCTCCTCGCCCTCTCCGCCGCCTGCCGGTCCCTCTCCGCCAACTGCCGGTCCCTCTCCTCAAAAGCAGCCTGGGTCTTCACTCTCTCTGCCTCAATAGCATCCTGCAACACCACTCGTTAGCATTGTAATCGTCGACGATCGTAAACACAATGTAATGGAGGAAAGGCTACTGAGTCCGTATAATTAACAAACCTGGAATTCGATTTCCACTGGTCGTAAACGACGCGGTATCTCAGGATCAGAGCTGGTCTGGCGCTTCTTGATCTGCGGGAGAGTGCTACTACAACGTATCAGTCCATTACCAATGGCTAACGAGCCATGGGACCTCCCGCCACCAGATATCATCACCAGCTCTGGATCAAGAGGCCGACTCGGGTTAAACTCCGGCCCTTTCCTCGCCTTTCCCCGCTTAACGTCTGCACCATCTTGTGGTGGGAGGCCTCGTTGCTTGAAGTTCTTTGCATTTTCGAGGTCGACTTCAGAGAATGCCTTGGCCTTCTTGTACGGTGCAATATTGGACATGCCATAGAGTTCGAACAGCTCGCACTTGGAGCCTTGTTGTGTTTTGACTAAAAGAGAGGAACAGAGTATTAGTTAAGGACTCAAGCTAGCACAAAGAATGAATTTGCATGAATCATGAAGCAAACCACACATACCCAGTTTTTCCCGTACCCATGTAGGTCGACGCTGCCTAGATGGTGTGACACACCTTTTATTTTGAAACGCTTCTCCTTTGCTATGTTGTGGGCGACGTGCCATTGGGGAGAGCACCACTCATCCACCAACACCTCCCAGCAGTCCATCTTGTCCGCACACCATCTCGGAGGCACCTAAGTTAAGCAAGAGAAATTTGAGCGCTACGCCTACGAATCAAATCAAGGAAACTATGTACAAGGCCTTAAGAATAGGTAATTACCTTCATGTACTTCTCCTTACTCAGATACTTGTCCCGCACTTCTCTTTTCTCCTCCTAATACCAAGATGTGCTAAGTAGTCTCGAACAGCCTCAAGGCCCGAGCCTCGTGCCGAAAGTTTCCAAGTAGGCGCTGCACTCGGCGTCGATAACCCGAGCCGCCGCCTCCTCCTCATTCCCTCAAAGACACACTGAGAAGGTCTGCAATCAAACAAGAAAACATGGATTAGAAGGTCTGCAATCAAACAAGAAAACACATGTAGAAGGTATGCAATCAAAGAAGAAAACACAACGTAAATGGCAAAGGAGAAATTACCCAAAGCGTGGCGATCACAATGTCGGCCACCGTGTCGCACTCGACATCGCCGACCCTATGCTCGGCGGGGTCGGGCAGCCAAATAGTGCTCCTGTGTCATTCCTAGCTCGGAACCCGGCCCTCACCGGGCAACGTGACCCACCCCGGGAAGCTTGGCGACAAATCACACCAAGGACAGTGTTGGGCCTGCGGACACCATCTTCGTGTGTCCAAGAACTTCAAGATGACAAGGCCAACGCATTAGATATTCAAGAAACGTCAAGGCAAAAGGTTAAAAAGAGTAAATGCACTTACTTCTCCCGTTAGGCGCAATCAACCACCTTCGGTCGGGGTCGCTGGGTGGGCGGAGCTTTATGCGACCATTTGGTAGAACTTTAAGCGCCTCAACCCACTCACCCTTGCTATAGCTATCGGACTATTGTCTCCACCACGAACACAACCATGTGCACTGACTCCGACTCAAGATGACCCCTACTGAGCTCCGAGTCTCGTGAAGCGAACTTCGGCAGCCCGAGGCTCCCACTCAGCGTGACCCGTCTCGAGCTCCGGAGTCTCGTGGGCTAAGACTCGGCAGCCTCGAGGCTCGGCGGCCCGAGGCTCGTCGAGGGCCCGAGGCTCGTCGGCCGTGAGGGCGCGTCGCCATAGACGGGTCCACCTCGGATGGCTCAATCTCGCAGAGCATCCTCGTGGTCGGGTGACTCAGCTGGGTGGCGGCGAGGAAGGCGGAGCAGCCTTCCTACCTCTCCCGACGCCACGTCCACCTCTAGCAGCCTTCTCCTTCTTACCCCCTCGACCTCTCCCGGCCGAAGAAGAAGCGACCGTCGCTGGACTCTGCAAACTGAGATCTAGCGCTCTCCGGAGGCTATGGGGGGGGGGGGGGGGGAATGGAACAACCCCACCCACCACGCGCCGAGGTAGGAGCCCCGGAGCGCACACGACCCGCCCCCACCAACTGGCAAAACCTGGAATGACAAAGAGTAAACGAAATTAATACAACATAAAAAATGAATACCGACATGAATAATAATATGTATATAAATTCATTTTAGAGGAATAAATGCTAAGTATAGCTCATTTTAGAGCTATCCTAGGTTAAAGTCATTTTTGAGCTAATTAAGGTTGTTATGTCATTTTTGAGCTAGCTAAGCATACAAATTCATTTTGGAGGAATAAATGCTAAGTATAGCTCATTTTAGAGCTAGCTAGGTTAAAACTTGAACTAATTAATAATATATATGTATATAATAATAATGGAATACCTGACATGAACTATAATATTAATCTTCATCGTCATCTTTAATAAATGCATCATCATCGTCTGTATATGCTTCGGGTTCAATAAATGCATCATCCTCATCACTATCAGTAATGACGTGCTCATCATCATCATCAACATCTGGAAGGCCTCCTGCATGTAATCGGTCAAGCATTGACAGGTCATCCGCAGCGATAACCTCTTCTTGTTCCGGCTCTTCTTGTTCCTCGCCAGCTCGGATTCACTGCCGCTGTCTACTTGAATGTTATGAGGTGAGCGGTTCTTGAAACGTTTTTTGGAAAGACGTGTTTCTTGGAACAATTCTCCTTCATATGTGTCTGGATTAACGTGAGGTTCATAATCCTCTTCATTGGGGGGAGGTGGTCTAACACGTGGCGGCACTTCATAAACGACATCCCAACCTTCGAGATTTGGATCACTTTGGCAGGCCCACGGTAGATAGAAAACTTGGGTTGCCTGTTGAGCCGTAATATAGACATCGGGAACATCCAAATGGGTGCTTTGTTTGATTTCGACTAGCCCTAGATGTTCAAGAGTCCTTCTAGTCTCTTTCGGCCGAACCAATGACATTTGAAGACTACGACGTTCGGTGGGTTTGCACCATAGAATAGAAGTCCATAAATTGCTTCAACTCTTCCATAATACTCGGTATCTCCTTCGCCGATAGCAGAGACACAACAATTTGTAGACTTTCGGTCGGCCATAGATAGCTCTTTGCCATAGGTGCAAAGCGATACCCGTTGATGTCGTATTTGTCAAATGAATGGACCTTATAGTCAAAACCATTAGCGACTTGTCTCAATTCAAGGCGTCCATAGACTACGAACTAGCCTACAAGTTTAATACTGAAAGGATTGTTGCATTAGCCAGAAATTAGAAGAAGAAATGAAATGGTCTAATGGAAATTACCGTTTGTTTGAACCAAGAGATGAAACCAGGATAGCCGCCTCCATGCATTGCCATAAGCTCATACTCTTCGACGGAATCCTTTTGGATAACCGCTCCATACGAGAATTTGGCGACGTATCGACTGTATCAAATATCCAGGAATAAGAGCAGTTCAAATGAAGTAGAGGTTGCGAAACAATGTACCGAGAACTTACTCGATGTACGGCCGCACTTCTGTTAGATTGTTCAAGATATACAACGTAATGGTCCGCCATTCGTCGTTATCCAACAATAAGGGAGTATAAGCACTGCCTGGTGCGAGCTTCCCTTTGAATACGCTGAGGTTGGATCCACCATTTTTAGGGTCGCCAACATTGTACCGAGGCTTCGGATTATGCAAATGACGATTTTTGGCTTTGTAGTGTGCTGTCACGAAGTTTGCCGCCTCCTCAGTAATGAATGCCTCGGCCATCGATGCTTCAATTCGACGTTTATTTTTACATTTTGCTCGCAGCATCTTCTGCATCCTCTCAGGTGCGTAGCACCAACGATTCTGCACGGGCCCCCCCCCCCCAATCGTGGCTCGGTCGGGAGATGCAAAATCAAATGTTGCATTGTATTAAAGAAGCCAGGTGGAAAGATCTTCTCCAACTTGCAGATCAACTCCGACGCTGACTCTTCCATTTCTTCTAGCAAGCCAGCGATAATTCTTTCGCACATAGAACACGGAAGAAATAGCTCAGCTCTGCCAAGATTAGCCATTCATCCTCGTGGATAAAGCCACGCAACATCACCGCATTACCCGCTCAAGCCATATGTGCCAATCATGACTCTTGAGACCAAATATTTTCAATTTTTCAAGGCTCGCTCCCTCTTTAGATTCGATGCATACCCATCGGGAACATCAACTCCTTTTTCACCCATGTGAGTATTTCCCTCATAACCGGCCTTCCAAGATTGAACCATGCCTTTGGCTTCGCCAGTTCTTCTTTCCTTTTGGTTGTTTCATGTTTTGTAGCGGTCTATCACATAGAGCCTCTGATCGACTCGGCCTTAGGATTATCCTTCGCTTTCCCCTCTATGCCGAACAATGTACCAAAGAGGGCCTCGCCGACATTCTTTTCAGTGTGCATCACGTCGATGTTGTGTGGGCAAAGGAGGTCTTTGAAGTACGGCAGATCCCACAAGCATATCTTGTGGGTCCAGGCGTGTTCCGTATTATACCCATTGAAATACCCTGGACGCTCTGGATCCGGCTCGAGAGCGTTTAAGCGATCCAGGTCTGCATTGGCTGTCAATGCAGGTGGTGCAGAGTTTTTGACATCTCTACCTTTGATGAAGTTCTTCTTGTCTTTTCTGAACTTATGGTGAGGATCCAGGAACTGTCTATGCATGTCGAAGCAAGGAAACTTGCCACCCGCCTGCAGTCGACGAAACTCAAGAGCTGCCTTGCATGTGGGGCACGGGAACCTTCCATGCACACACCAGCCAACGAATAGCGCATACGCCGGCAAGTCATGCATCGAGTACATGTACCACACACGCATTAGGAAGTTTTTTGTAGCGGCGTCATATGTCTTGATCCCATTATCCCAAGCTTCTTGCAGTTCATCCTTAAGCGGCTGCATGTACACATTCATATTCTTCCCGGATAGTTGGGCCCCGGAATTATCAACGCGTCGGAAAATGTTCTTTCTTTGCATAATCTGTCCGGGGAGATTGAGTGGAATGACAAATACAGGCCAACAACTGTATTGGGCTGCGATCATACCAAACACATTGAACCCATCCGGCCGACGTGGCTACTCGAGGATTCCTTGGATCTGCCGCTTTTTCATCATGCAATGCATCGAAGTGTTTCCATGCAGCACCATCCGATGTGTGTACCATCATCGATTCCCATCTCGCATCCCGTTCGGTTCTTTTGCCCAATTTGTGCCATGTCATCTGTCTGCCGTCTCTTCGACCATGAATAGACGTTGAAGTCTTGGTATGATTGGCATATACCAAGAACGTTAATGGGGATTTTGGTGCGACTCTTCTCACCCATACCGTTGTCTACCTCAACATACCGGAAGACTTGCAAATGGGACAATAGTTCAAGTCCGCATCGGAGCCTAAATAAGGCACATCCATTCTCACAGCATCTATCTTCTCATAGGGCATCTTAAGTACACGGAGGATTTTGTCCGACCGGTACAGGTTTGCGTGCATTATATGGCCTTTGGGTAGAAAGCGTCCAAATAGTGTCACTATCGCGTCATAGCATTCTCTCGCCCAAGTTGAATTGAGCCTTGAGCCATTACTTGTGCGATGGCATCCGGTGACAAAGCTCGGTGTGCTCATGGAGAGGACGCTCAAGACTCCAACATATCATTGAAGGCCTTTGCAGATTCCTCCATCTCATCGCTCGAATCCGAGCATCATCAAAGTCTTGCACCATGTCTTCCATCCGGTACCATGCTCGCTTGGCATGCGACAACGGCCCTCCTCGGCTCGAACGTTGGGCAGACTCACCATGAAATGTCCACATCGTATAACCGGGCGTAAAACCCCACTTCTGCAGTGTTTGATCATTTCAAACTCTGAAATCTTACGATCGTTGTCGCACTCGAAACAGGGGCACCAGGTTGTTTTCTATCCATTTGCAAATGCGGCTCCGATAAACCCCTTGGTTTTTGTCATCCATTCAGGGGTCATGTCTTTACGACTAGGGTGACGGTGTACATCCACGCATACGATCACTCATCTTGCCTAGCTCTTTGGACACACAAGAAATACATACATAACTCAGCAAACCATATTCATCAGTTAATAAAGTTTCTCAGTTTTATTACGTCCATGCAACCTAGACGCTAATAGGTAAAGATAGGTCCTAATCCCACCCGAGTATGTGTAGATTGGGTTCGTTTTCCCATGCTCTGCTCCGGATCCGACACAAAATTTCGGCAGCACCTCCCCGTTGTTCTCCTGATACACGTCTCGGCAATAAGCAGAGAGGATGTGTACCCGGAGAACAACAGAGAGGCATCGATTTAAATTCTGCATCGAATCCGGAGCAGAGCATATGGGAAAACGAACCCAATCTACACATATTCGGGCTGTCCATGGATAACGTTGGACAATTCGAAAGAATTACGGTTATAAATATGCAAATGAATGCATATTTATAGATGTAACCCTTTCGAATGGGAGACGCATAGTGGTCACGCATACTGATGATTGAATACACCTATAGCTAGCAAGTTTCATCGGCACGAAGACTGGAACAGAGCAAATGAAGGGGGAGAGGAGGAGATGTCATTTGTGCTCACCCACGAACGCAGGGGCGGAGCTAAATCGAACGCGGGGAGGTTGTTGAATACAGACCCTCACGGCGATGAAACAATCGCACATTTAAATCCACCCGATCAACGCAAATATATATGATGTTTTTCATAACAAAATTGGAAAATATATGACCTAACTCATAATTCACAAATATATGACCCAAAAAACCACCCCGGCGAAACACCAGCCAAACACCTAGGTAGTTTTGGTAAAATTGAGAAAAACCATAGTTTTGGTAGTTTTTTCCCTGTGCAACCCGTACATGCTAAGGCACACACTGTTCCTATACATTTGCTAGTTTTGCATATTTGTGTGCTTGATTAATATCCAAACTAAATTTTGTTCAACAGTCATTGCCCAGTCCCAGATTCTCATGTTTCCGTGTGTTGTTTCTTTGAGAGGATACCGTTCTTCAAATATGGAAGGGTCTAACAATGAATTAGTTCTTCTTGATGTGCAACCTAACCTATTTCCCAAATTCATATATAACCATCTGGCAGGTTTGGGATGTACGAGCCCCATCCCTTGCCAAAGTTTTGATTTTACTTGCATTTAATTTGCATATCTTAGATGGTAAAATCATTTGATTTTTAACATGTCTTACATTGCCTATCGGATAATCTTGCTGCAGCCACAAATATATTTAAGCTGTGGTTTAATTATTTACCTTTGGTGAGAAAGAAAACACATAAGCTTATAGACTTCATGTAGCATCAATTTGGTCCATTGTTTGCATTTTTTAGAACCATGCAGGAGAACTGCATGTCATATATTAAGACAGAAACCAAGTACAAGGGTAGTACAAACGGTGATGACCGGTCAAGAGGCAAAACAGGGAGCAGGGAGCCTATGTGCTTTGCCCAAGAGACAAAACAGGGAGTAGGGAGCCTAATTGCTTTGCTCCAGCCTGAACCCATAAATGACATTCAGATTTATTAAATCAACAAGCTTTAGAAGTGGAAGATGGGCATTGTGAAAGACTATATTGTTCGCTCTTTCTAGACGGACCAAAAGACCAAGGCGACTAAAGAGTTAAACCCTTTTTTCCTTGATGTTCCGAAGAGTTGAAACAGCAGTAGTCCACCATTATCCAATCAAAAAAATTGATGTGAACAATTTTTTTTCACACCATTTTTGCCTTTTTTGGCACCCACCGTTGCATCTTCTTGATGAATAATACATAATGGAAGGAGTATATTTTCTAGATGGCAAATATTAATTTCCGAATGGAGGGAGTATATTTCCGAATGGAACAAACTCGACAGATGGAGGGGGCGCCGTGGCGGGGAGGGCCACGGGAAGGGGGTGGCGCCGTGGCCTGGCTCGATGGAGGGGCGGGCCACGGGGCACGCCGCGGTGGCCGGGAGGGCCGCGGGGGCCAGGGAGGGGCGGGGGAGGTCCAGCTCGGTGGAGGGACGGGCGGTGGTGCTGCGACGGGCTACGGTGGAGGGATGGGCGAGGCGAGCTGCGGTGGCGGGAGGGGCGGGAGGCGGGGAGGGCCGCGGTGGCTGGGGAGGCGGGGAGGCGAGCTGCGGTGGCGGGAGGGAGGCGGGAGGGGCGGGGAGGGCTGCGGTGGCGGCGAGGGCGGGGGAGGGCTGCGGTGGCGGGGAGGGGCGGGCCGGCGGCGCGCTGGGGTCGTCGGGGCGCGCGGGTGCGGTTGGGGCCGGGCTGGTGGGTGGGTGAGGTTGGGAGAGAGAGAGGGGGGTGGGGCCGGGCTGGAAGAGAGAGAGAGAGGGGAGGGGCCGGGCTGGGAGAGAGGGGTCGACCTCGTTGCCATCTGCCACCATTGGTGATGGCAAAGATATGGGCCTTTGCCATCCGGCAGATGGCAAAGAGGTCGAACTCTTGGCCGTTATAGCGCCATTACCCATTGGGCTCCACCCACTTCTTTGCAATCCGCCAACAGATAGAAGATTCTTTGCCATCTGTGGCAGGATGGCAAAGAGGTGGGTTGACAGAGCCGCTGCAACCTTTGGACCCTACCCACCTCTTTGCCATCTGGCTGGCAGATGGCAAAGATTATTTGCCATCCACTAGCTGATGGCAAAGAATTGGCTGATGGCAACCATGTTCTTTGCCATCTGTCAGTTCTTTGCCATCTGTTTTTTATAAGCAGATGGCAAAGACGTTCTTTGCCATCAGCTGGCAGATGGCAAAGAGCTGGCTGATGGCAAATTCCCAGTTTCCAGTAGTGAGGGTACACCACTAGGGCGGAGGCGGAATCTAGATACGCCCGCTATCTAGTGGGAGAGAGGAGGGAGCGTTGGAGGAACCGGATGAAGACCAATTTCATCGCGATGATGCTCATCGTGATGACCGTAGCTCTCTTCTATGTGATGGTAGTTTAGATGATCGATATCGACTTGTAATGTGAAGACAAACTCGCTACTCGCGATCTCGAGACTTGTAATGTTCTATCTTTGTTCGGTCTTTTGAATTCGGAGACTAATATGATGAACTGTATTCGGAGACTAATCTTCTATTGTATTCGAGAATCTGCTGTTGCTGTGTTGTGTTGTCTAAATTATGTCCAATAATATATTTTGTAACCTGTGAAAATATCAGAAAAGAAAAAAATCCCTAATATTCATACTCGTGGCGCACCACACAAGACACTAATGGTGCACTATGATAATCACACTAATGGCGCATCAACCACTGGTGCGCCATTAGTATGCCAAAGCACATGGGTACATATGGCCCCCTGGGAGGAATTCTAATGGCGCACTGTGGGCAATACTAATGGCGCACTACGTGGTGCGCCATTAGAACACCAGATACTAATGGCGCACCAGTGGTGCGCCATTAGAATTTAATTCTAATGGCGTGATGCTAGTGGCGCACCAGTCGTGCGCCATTAGTACGCAAAACTGGTGCGCCACTAGCATGCCTTTTCCTAGTAGTGGCCCCATGATTGAACTACTCCCTCCTTGTCATGGTGGCCGCCGGGATGATGAAGATGACCTCCGGTGATGGTTTCCCCCTCCGACGGGGTGCCGGAGCGGACTCTCAATTGGTTTTTCTTGGCTACAGAGGCTTACGACGGTGGAACTTCCGATCTAGGGTTCTTTTCGGAGGTTTCTATATTTATATGGATTTTTGGCGTTGGAAACAAGTCAAGGAGGTGCCCGAGAGGCCCACAAGCCCTCAAGGCGCGCCCAAGGGGGTATGGCGTGCTTCCTGGCTTGTTATCTCCTCGGGACTCTTCTGGTCCAACTCCGATGCTTCGAGGACTCTTTTGGTCTATAAAAAATCACCGTAAAATTTCAGCTCATTTGGACTCCATTTGATAGTCCTTTTTTGTAAAACTCAAAAACAAGGAAAAATAGATATTGGCACCGGGCTCTAGGTTAATAGGTTATTCCTAAAAATAATATAAAAT
Organism: Aegilops bicornis; assembly: GCA_021605145.1. Lineage (NCBI taxonomy): Eukaryota > Viridiplantae > Streptophyta > Magnoliopsida > Poales > Poaceae > Aegilops > Aegilops bicornis. The sequence goes on along the minus strand of CM038675.1, from coordinate 123,240,049 downwards.
AGCACATTAATGCATATAAAACATCCAAAACAGGTAATATAATAGCATGGAACAAACAAAAGTGATAGATACGTCTGAGACGTATCAGTGACCGAATGGAGGAGGAAGGAGATCATGACGGCTCTAGTGACCGAACGAAGGAGAGAGCCTTAACTGTTGGAAAGTCCGGCGAGGTATATATATTAATTAAGCCTCTGCATACTTGATGCATTAATTGTTTTGTATGTACATATATTAACGCTTCATTCTTATTTTAGCCCTCCACATCAAGCCAAACTTCTGTAAGGAGAGGACGCCCGAAGAAAAGGTTGCGCCAGGATGAAAGGTTCACGATCACAAAAGTCGCTCGAGATGGCCAACCGATTGCTCCCAAGCGGACCAAGGACACATTTGTACATCAGTGCAGAGTTGTTGTTAGGGACAGCATCCCGATCAGCATCCAAGAATGGAATAAGAAGAAGGACCCTGAAGTTTCTTATGTCCAAGATAGACTAAAAGATGATCTTTGGAACTCTCTGATGACAAATTTCAGCCTACCGCCAGAGGAGGATCCGAATAACCCAGTTATAGAGCGAAAGGTCAAGACGCTTGCTCTTAAGAAGATGGCAGAACTATTCAAGAACTGGAAGAAAGATTTGAACAAAAGTTTGTCGAGAAAGACAAGACTCCAGAATTCATCGGTCAATATGAGAAGATAAGAGGTCACTAGCCCGCATTTGTGGCCTACAAGAAATCGGAGAAGGGTAAGCAATGGTCACTGAAAAACAAGAAAAATGCTGCAAAGAAGAGAAATACCTTCTTGCTAAAGGGGTCAGGTCGCTACAGACCCTACCTATGTGGGACAAAGCTGAGAAAGACCTTTTTGCTAAAGGGGTCCAACCAATGAAATTGCATTGGCCAGATTAGGCAAGGTCTTGGTTCTTCGGGGTTGGGGGAACTTTGGACCCAGAATCAGGGAAGTGTGTTTGGACGAACGATCAGCTTGCAATACCCATCATGAAGCTTGAGAAAGCAATCAAGGCAGTGCAGGAAGGGACGTTCATTCCCGATAAAGAGAAGGACCGCTACCTCTTGAGCACTGCGTTGGATTTCCTTGAAGAGGAAAGGGTGATGCAGCACAGTAGCGTAAGTATTTCCCTTGGTTTTTGAGAACCAAGGTATCAATCCAGTAGGAGGCTACGCGTGAGTCCCTCGTACCTACACAAAGCAAATAACTCCTCGCAACCAACGCGATAAGGGGTTGTCAATCCCTTCACGGTCACTTACGAGAGTGAGATCTGATAGATATGATAGGATAATATTTTGGTATTTTTTTGTGATAAAGATGCAAAGTAAAATAAAAGCAAAGTAAAAAAGCAAAGGAAATAACTAAGTGTTGGAAGATTAATATGATGAAGATAGACCCGGGGGCCATAGATTTCACTAGTGGCTTCTCTCAAGAGCATAAGTATTTTACGGTATTTGACAGAATTGAGCATACTTATGAGAATATCTAGGTATGATCATGTATATAAGCATCACGTCTGAGACAAGTAGACCGACTCCTGCCTGCATCTACTACTATTACTCCACTCATCGACCGCTATCCAGCATGCATCTAGAGTATTAAGTTCATGAAACCAGAGTAACGCCTTAAGCAATATGACATGATGTAGAGGGATAAATTAATGCAATATCATAAAAACCCCATCTTGTTATCCTCGATGGCAACAATACAATATGTGCCTTGCTGCCCCTACTCTCACTGGGAAAGGACACCACAAGATTGAACCCAACGCTAAGCACTTCTCCCATTGCAAGAAAGATCAATCTAGTAGGCCAAACAAAACTGATAATTCGAAGAGACTTGCAAAGATAACCAATCATACATACAAGAATTCAGAGAAGATTCAAATATTGTTCATAGATAATCTTGATCATAAACCCATAATTAATCGTTCTCAACAAACACACCGCCAAAAGAAGATTACATCAAATAGATCTCCATGAGAGAGGGGGAAAACATTGTATTGAGATCCAAAAAGAGAGAAGAAGCCATCTAGCTACTAACTATGGACCCAAAGGTCTGAAGTAAACTACTCACACTTCATGGGAGAGGCTATGGTGTTGATGTAGAAGCCCTCCGTGATGGATGCCCCCTCCGTGAGCTCCTAACAGGCCCCAAGATGGGATCTCGTAGGTGCAGAAGGTTGCGGCGGTGGAATTAGGTTTTTGGCTCCGTGTCCGATCGTTTGAGTGCGAGGTATACATCTGAGGAAGGAGTACGTCGATGGAGCAGGGGGCCCACGAGGGTCGGCGGCGCTTTGGGGGGGTGGGCGCGCCCCCTACCTCGTGGCCTCCTCTTTTGTTTATTGACGTAGGGTCCAAGTCTCCCGGATCATAATCTTCCTTCAAATCACGTTCCCGAAGGTTTCATTCCGTTTGGACTCCATTTGAAATTCCTTTTCTGCGAAACTCTGAAATAGGCAAAAAAAAATAGCAATTCTGGGCTGGGCCTCCGGTTAAGAGGTTAGTCCCAAAACTAATATAAAAGTGAATAATAAAGCCCAATAATGTCCAAAATAGTAGATAATATAGCATGGAGCAATCAAAAATTATAGATACGTTGGAGACGTATCAAGGACGAGCTGACAGAGGCCCTCGGGAATCCTGAACACCCTGGACGAACACGAGGCACATCAGTCTCCGTTCCGTGGGTGCATGGGTTTCCCGACAGCGGTGGTTAGAGAAGCCGAGAGAGAATGAAGAAAGAGGAAGCAAGCAAAATGCAGAAGATCAATGCAAGATTAGCGAAACTAGAGGAACTTGAGAGCCAGTGAGCTACCGGCCAACCATCTCAGTGGCACGAAGATCCTTCATTCAACGCTACCCTGTAGTTACCCCACCATCTCAGCCGAGAAGCAGCCTGGCTTCCACTGAGCTCATTCAGCCTAATTTCATGGCTCCTCGCTACCCCGTTGATAGTATCACGGAGACTGAACATTGTGTGCTAATGGAGAAATGCCGGAACCTGACCTTGAAGACAGTGGTCGGCTTTGTTTTACCTCCTCGAGCTGAGGGAACTTTCCATTGCCGTCCGATTCCACATGGCCATGCTATTGTCAATGTGGATGAAATAATGGAGGCATTTGAGGGGATGGAGCTTGAATACCCTACAGGTGAAGGGGATATTCTTCTGGAAAATTCTTTAAGGACTACCTATCTATGGAGAAAGGAGAACATCAAGCTTACAAACTGGACGCCGCCTCAGTAGCCTCAGCCGGATGAGGCCCCTCAGCAGACTCAGCCGGATGAGGCCCCTCAGCAGACTCGGCCGTATGAGGCCCCTCAGCAGACTCAGCCGGATGAGGCCCCTCAGAAGAGTCCTCTTCCGCCTCAGATGTCTCCGGCGCGCCAGTGGACTCCGCCTCCTCCTTCTTCGTTGCCTCCTCCGGCACGTCAGCGGATTCCGCCGCCTCAGCAATGGCGGAAGAAAGGTGTGGCCGCTCTGTCTAGCGGTACAAAAGGCGGGAAGAAATTCAGAGCTAGTCCAAGCCTCAAGGTTCCTCCAAAGTTACCATATCAGAGGACTGACCAGGAAACCCAGGACATCGTGGATGCCGAACTACATGCCCATTCTGAACGGAAACCTCCACGTCCAAAGGAAATAATAGATCCGGTGAAAGGGAAGCACACTCTGGATGCCCTTAAGCGACCACCACCGCCTCCAGCCGCAATCCAACTATGATCGCTGTATTGAAAAGACATATGATGAAGCGCAGTGGTAGGGAAGTACTACCAGTGCTACAAGATGGAGAAGTGGGAAAACAATTCCCTAGCTCGGCGAACAGGAGAAGCAATCGTGCCCCCCGCTCAAGGTGTCTAGCGATATCACTAATCATCCGGGGCTACCGCCCAGTACCACTCTTGGTGATTACGTGGGCGATGATGTACAGTTTGAAATGGCTGAGGTAGTACAGATCTTTAGATACGAGCATGGGAAGCCTCTTGTCAAACCAGATCATCCTCATCTAACAACGATGATGCGAAGATTGCATGAGTGGTACTTGGAAAGCTGCAGGAAGAATGGGACCAATAGTTTGATTGTGAGAATTAAAGATGAGCACGACTTCATTGGAGTCAACCTGTTGCCTATTGAATTTGTGGAATTAATTCAATTATTCAACCAAGAGGCCCTCGACAAATAACTTATGACTTGCTACTGTCTGTAAGTATTACTTTTGTAATTAAGTCTCTAGCTCGGCTCATTCATTGCATGTATATATAATTATCATCACTATATTAGGTAGATTGAAGATCGTCGAATGCAAAAGAGGACAAATCTTTGACATTGGGTTCATTAGCCCAAATACCGTAAATGAATGGATGGTAGAAAATAGAGTTGAATATACTAAGGAAAACTTGCTAAAAGCGTTCCTTCAACATCAAAACAAAAGGGAAATACTCTTTCCTTACAACTTCAAGTGAGTGTTACTATCTTGTGCATATTCAGTTTCGCTTAATCGAGGTTAAGTAATGTAATTGATGAGGTATGCGTGCGCAGGTTCCACTTTATTCTGCTATCAATTAAGCTTGACGGGGGAGTAGTGACTGTCTTAGACTCGAGATGTAAAGATCCCAAGGGTTATGCGGAGATGACTGCAATGCTCCAGAAGTAAGCACAATCATTATCGCACCATATCGGCAACTTTCATTCACTTCCTGATATTAAGTAGTCATTTTCTTTGCCTGGCAGGGTTGGGAAAAAGTTCACCGGAATGGTTCCGGGTCTAAAGAACGAGCTGCGATTTACACACCCCAAAGTAAGTAGTACTAGCTAGTTCTGTGCATCTCTCATTGATTCTAGTTTCATCAATACCATTATCATGCTTGATTATCAGTTTAATTGAACTTTATTCTCGTAAAGTGCTTGTGGCAGGCAGGCGGGAATAATTTATGTGGATACTACGTTTGTGAGTTCATTCGCTACTCGACCTCTGAGCGGGGCTTGTATGACAAACAATTTAAGTATGTACACAATATTCACAATTTTATTTTATTACCATCATTGTGTTGAGTTTCATTCATATATATGTAGTGACCCCCTTCTTTAGTTAGATCTGGCAGATGTGGGATGAACTCCTAGCACATGATCGCATACGAGCAATTCAAGAGGAATTGGCGGGATTCGTTCTTGACCACGTCATACATGAAAAGGGAGAATACCATACGGAAATTCAATGGGAGTTTGGTGCTTGATGATGTCAGGGATGTTATATTGTATATATGTAGTAGCGTCGGATAGATAGAAGAAAACTTGTGGTTCAACCAAGAAGGGAGAAAGAGAGTTCACTTCTCTCTAAATATGTTCATGACGATGTTGTATAATTAATGGTTCCTGCATTTGATTACTAGCTAGCGTCGAGTTCTCTCTATATGTAGTAGCTACCGCCAACCATGCCCAGAGAAAGAGAGGTCACTTCTTTCTATATGTAGTAGCTAGCTAACACAATATGAAACCCCTAAACCCTCCAAAACCCCTAACACCCACCCCCCCCCCTTAAAAATAACTCCAGTGCCTGGGAGCTGCTAACATGTGGCTGCCTTTTAGTACCAACCCGGACTAAAGGTCCTCCTGCCTGGGCGCCCCACAGCGGCCACGTGGAGCTGCTTTAGTCCCAGTTCGTAAGCCAACCGGGACTAAAAGTAACGGGCATTAGTCCCGACCATTTTGTCCCAGTTGCAGAACTGGGACTAAAGGCCCTCTGCAACCAGGACAAGTACCATGTTTTCTACTAGTCCTTGTTCGCAATTGATCCAAGATCCACAGCTCGGGACCCCCTACCCAAGATCCGCCAGTTTTGACACCGACATGCGTATCAACTCCCCCAAGCTTAGACCTTGCTTGTCCTCAAGCGAATGCTGATATCGATAATGATGACCAAATGTTTAGGGAGAGAGAGAGGCGTCGATGAAAACAAAATAAGGACATAGTAGCATCATGATAATTATCATAGCAATAATGTATCATCATAAAACTTCTCATGAACAAGTATCAATTTATCACAATAACGAAGTATAAAGCATAAACTTTCTTGGAAGTTCACAAACTTTGTTCTTAGTCAACAAGGCAATTACAATTCATAATATTCTCAGGAAGGGTCTCATGTAAGAGCTTTCATTTAGCAATTCCACATACTCAACTATCATGTAATCTTCTATGATTGCTGACACTTGATACGCCTCCAACGTATATATAATTTTTGATTGTACCATGCTATTAAAGTATCATTCTTGGATGTTTTATACTCATTTACTAGCAACATTATATCATTTTTTGGGACTAACCTATTGACATAGTGCCCAGTGCCAGTTGCTACTTTCTGGTTGTTTTTTACTTTGTAGAATATCAATACCAAACAGAGTCCAAATTCCACAAAACTTTTTGGAGATTTTTTTGCCCAAAAGACACCTAGGAGGCCTAAGAAGTGCACCAGAGGCGGCTGTGGGGCCCACTAGGCACCAGGGCACACTAGGGACCCTAGGTGCGCCCTGGTGGGTAGTGGAACCCACAGGCACCCCCTCCATCGACCTCTGGCTCTATAAATACTCTAAAATTCCAAAAACCCTAGGGGAGTCAACAAAACACAAATGCAGTCGTCGCAAGTTCCAGAACCACAAGATCCAATCTAGAGGCATTTTCCGACATTCTGTCAGAGGAGTCAACAATCACGAAGGGGTTCTTCATCATCACCACAGACCTATGGGTAGGCAGTAGCTAGATAGCTTCTTCCCTCTTTTTGATCTTCAATACAATGTTCTCCTCGATGTTCTTGGAGATCTATTTGATGTAATGACTTTTTGCGGTGTGTTTGTTGGGATCCGATGAAATGTGAGTTTATGATTAGTTCTATCCATGATATTATTTGAGTCTTTGTTGAAATCTCTTATGCATGATTGTTATATCCTCGTATTTCTTCTCCGAAACTTTGGTTTGGTTTGGCCAACTAGATTGATTTTTCATGACATGGGAAGATGTGCTTTGTGATGGGTTCGATCTTGCGGTGCTCAATCTCAGCGAAAGAAAGAGACATGACACACATGTATCATTGCCATTAAGGATAAAAAGATGGGGTCTATTCCTGCATGAATAGATCTTGTCTACATGATGTTATCATTCTTATTGCATTACTCTATTTTTCCATAAACTTAATACAGTAGATGCATGCTGGATAGCGGTCATTGTGTGGAGTAATAGTAGTAGATGCAGGCAGAAGTAGTTCTAATAATCTTGGACGTGATGCCTATATACATGATCATTGCCTTGGTTATTATCATGATTATACGCTTTTCTATCAATTGCCCAGCAGTAATTTGTTTACCCACCGTATGCTATTTTCTTGAGAGAAGCCTCTAGTGAAATCGCGGCCCCCGGGTCTATTTCCTATCATATTAAAACCAAAAATACCTTTCTGCAATTTTTCTTTATTAATTTTATTTTGTGTTTTTGCTAGATCTATTTATCCAATCTCATGCATTTTAATCTATCTCAATACCGCGGAGGGATTGACAACCCCTCTTACGCGTTGGGTAGTAAGTTTTAGTTGTTTGTGTGCAAGTGTTGTCTACATAGTGTTGCTTGGTTCTCCTACTAGATTGGTAACCTTGGTTTCATAACTGAGGGAAATACTTACCATTGTTGTGCTGCATCATCTTCTCCTCTTTGGGGAATTACCAACGCAGATGCAAGCAATCGGGATGAATTTCTGGCGCTGTTGGCGGGGAGACATCATCAACATCTATCAGGTTCCTACGCACAACTCTCATCTCCTTGCAATTACTTTATTTCCATTTGCCTCTCGTTTTCATCTTCCCCACTTCTAAAAAGTTTTTACAAAAACACAAAAAATATTTGCCTTCTTTTTTGCCTCTTTTGTTTGCTCCTTTGCTTGTTTAAACCCATCATCATGAGTGATTTTGGTATGACAGAAATAGATGATGCTGAACTCCTAAAATTGGACGTTCTAGTAATCTGGATGCTAAAAATTTGTTTGGGGACAAGGGAATGCTATAGGAAAAGGCACCATCCAAGAATTCTTTAATTGTGTTGGAACTGTGACTTGTGATGATGCTCCTATACTTGAAAGAACTAAAACTTATGCGGAAGTTAATTCAGCACTAGTTCTGAAACTTAAGAATAGATTTATTTGTACTCATCCTACCTTGCAAAAATTGTTTTATGAGCTACCTATTATAAAAGATCATAGAGCTAAAAATATCCACCCTTCTCCTTATGAATGAATTTGATTATATAGTGCGGGAAGCTAGGAGATCTTTGATTTTTATGGTATGAACCATGAAAAATAGTGATAGATGAAATTCTTTACAATAGTGATTATGTTTTAAGACATTTGCTGGGTAATGATCGCATCTTTGATGAGAACCTTAAAAAGGAAGTTCCCATTTTGGATATGATCCAACAAGTTTTCAATGATGTTAATCAACAATATTCTTGGATCGTAGCCAAAAATCAAAGAGGATTTGCAAATGGGCAACTTGATAATAATGCTAAAATTTCTATGGATAACGTGTTTCAAGTTATATTCGAAAAATTTCCTGACAAAAACACATCTATGGAAAATAAGAAGAAAGATGACAATACTTGCTTCTATGCATTACGCCTAGCTAGGGGCATAAAACGATAGCACTTGTTGGGAGGCAGCCCAGTGAATAAAATATTTTTTATCTTTTTCATTCAGTTTTTGTGTGTTGACACAATTATGTTACTGTTATGATTTTTTTATGTTTTAATTACTATTTGTGCCAAGTAAAGCCTTTGGGATCATGTTGGGTGATAGTTGATTTGATCTTGTTGGAAAACAGAAACTTTTGCGACAGTAGCATAATTGTTAAAAATGACAGAAGCGCGATAAATTCTGAATTTATTACACAATATTTATATACAAATTGCCTACATTGTCCTAGGTTTTCAGAACTTTTGGATTTACGAAAGTATGGTCGAAGTCTAGATTATTACAGACTGTTCTGTTTTGGCAGATTCTGTTTTCATTGAATTGTGTGCTTATTTTGATGAATCTAAGGATTGTATTGGGGGGTATAAGCCATGGTAAAGTTAGAATAAAGTATGTATAATGCAATATTAAAATATGAATGGGTTTGCAACAGTACTTAAAGTGCTGATTTGCTTTATACTGACGGATCTCACGAAGGTTTTTGTTATGTTTTGTGTGATTGAAGTTTTCAAGTTTTGGGTGAGACCTTGATGGATGAAGGAATGAGGAGTGAAAATAGCCTAATCTTGGGGATGCCCAGGGCACCCCAAGGTAATATTCAAGGAGAACCAAGCAACTAAGATTGGGGATGCCCTGGAAGGCATCCCCTCTTTCTTCTAACGACCATCGGTAATTTTACTTGGAGCTATATTTTTATTCATCACATGTCATGGGTTTTGTTTGGAGCGTCCTGTATTATTTGAGTCTTTACTTGTTTTGCTCTTTAGTTTGATACAATCATCATTGCTGGACACACCTATTTGAGAGAGCCATAATGATGCCATGATTTATTAGAATTGCTCTACGTGCTTCACTTAAATTTTTTGAGCTATGGATTTGCTCTAGTGCTTCAGTTATATCCTTTTGAGCGTCGTGGTTTTTTAATTTTTGAAGAAATATCCTCTCATGCTTCACTAATATTATTTTTACAGATGAAAATTTTGAAGAAATATTTATGCTCTTGTTCTTCACTTAAATTTGTTTGAGACCTTGTTATAAGCAATGGTAATATATGAAACTAGTCCCAAAGTGATAAATATTCAAGAGAGATAATTAAAACTATCATGAAGATCATTGGCTATTAAAATTTAACTCCTTACAACTAGTCATTAACCCATGCATCTGCACGGGCTAGTTATTCGTATGGTAGACCAAGATAAACTTTTATTCTTATACTCATTTATTACACAAATATTTACATATTTAACATCGAAAAATTAAGAAATCGACCGATCAAGTATTAGTGAAAATATTAGAACTTTTTCTTACCACATGAAATGTTTGAAATATTGGTTGACCATTTGCTTAGACATTTCATATTGAAGGAAGTATATAAGTAAATCGAAAACTAAATTCAGGAAAAAAATGTGACTTTGGACCTACTCTAAATCACATATGCTGATAGTGAGCATCATATGTCAACATGAGCCATGCAATCCTTGCTTTATCTGATTTTTAAGAAATTTGTGTCTATTTCACCATATACTTAGGTCTAATATTATTAGATAAGCTGTGCGGATCGGGTGGACCATGTGCATAAGAGATGACAAAGCTAGTAAAAAGTGAGGAAATAATGCTAAAGTGGAGCCACAGTCAGTAAATACTAACTGGAAACAACACTAAGTTTGCTGAGCAATGTGATTTTCCTAGAGCAATCTAAAGCGTACAACTATCAACGAAGTGAGACAAAAGTAAGCCAATGATTTATTTGTATGTGTACCATAATTACGCTCCACCATTGTATGTGATGCCTCTGAATTAAAAAGAAGAAATTAAAACTCATGCATGAATTATTTTATTTGTACAGATAAAGACAGAACTAAACTGCACAAATAAAATCATTTATAACCTAAAGTGACACATAATGAACCAAAATTTGAATTCAGTATTGTTGCCAGCTATGTTCTAAATCTCTGTTAATTGAACATATCATGACACTAAATCTAATAACTTTAAAAGAATGACACTAAATCTAATGGAGGTATTTAAAAAAGAGAAATAGTTTCCCGGCTTTCATTTATACACTGGATCAAATTTGCATGGCACATACTTTTATATTTTAGGGACAAAACAAAATAACCGAAGGGATAGAAAATATGGGAGAATTTACAGAACAAATATAGAGGACAAAACCTTTCATGTGCACCCTACACAGTTGCTGCCAGCCGAGGCCTTTTCTTAGCACTTCATGGTCACGTCCTTGGATGGACCTGACTATTTGCTGGCTTAGCTGCACGGGTGCACCAAACTATCTCCATGAGGAACTCGCCGATTGAGCGCGATACAAGATGGCATGGCAATGGCTAACATGTGCCATAGAGCCTTGATTGATAGATGGATTTGGGTGTGTACGTACCGCATAAAACCTGTTGTTAATCTTCCCTTGAAGGAGAGCCTGATGGCTTGTATGGCGCATGGGTGTAGGTTGAACAAATATGATGAAATTGATAGGACGGTATAACATACACTAATTCCTGTAATACCCAAAGGTATACATAGCAATCATATTGCACATAATTGTTTTGTATCATAATGTAGATAATTATCCTAAACACATAGTGATCATATATATTTATTTCATCAATAGTAATTTACCAATTTTTGTGGCTTAAAATAGTGTCCCCACTTTAGATGGTTGAGAAACACAGGTGGAAAGTTTATCATGATTTAAGTTATTCCAACTTCAGAACTTGTATTTTCAACTTCAATAATTTTTTTTATTTTTTCTACTTAATGCATCTTGCATGACTAAAGTTGTGGCCATCTAAAACTATTACGTATCTATATCCAATAACGGTCTGAAGGAAGTCCATCCGTTTTTCAGTTATAGTGCCTCCAAGGTTTAGGGACACCGAGAGTGCATACACACGTACATGTTTTTTTAATTAACACACACGTACATGTCTGATGAGCTTGAAATCCATGCACGCACAGTTGATATAGATCTAGACTGGCGTCAGCGAACGGGTCGAAGGTCATGCTACAGAATCGCCATGGATGGCGGAGAGCTACATATTCTTTTTTTCCCTTGTTGTGCTTAGGGGAATATAAAATTTATGTACACATTTTTTTCCATTTGATTGGAAGGCTGCACGGTGGGCCCCAACGCAGTCCAAGCCTCCAAGGCTGATCAGATGGGGTGATCATATTTTCTTTAAGGAATATAATGCGGAGTGGAAAGTCTAGAATTGTCTACACATAAGATGTGTATAAAAAAGGAAACTATACTATATGACTCGTATCTATCAAGCATTCCAACTATTGGGGCCATACGGAAGAGATCTTTCAAAAAGGGTAACTCTAGTTGTCTAGGACTCTAAACTTTCCGTAAGTCGAACTTTTTTTTTCTTAATCTTAGACGTCCAGTTAATATCCAACGGTTACTATTGCTAGTTTTATAGGATTAATGTGGGGGCTCTAATGGTGCCTACAGTTAGTAAATATAAGATATAAGATACAAGATAGTTTTGCAATATGGAGATAGTAATATGTGAGTCATGTTGGTGAGTTATTATGCTTTAGTAAGAATATTGGTGCTAAGGTTTGTGATTCCCTATGCAAGCACGGAGGTCAATACTTATGCAATGAAGTTACATCCTACTTATGGTGCATTATTCGGTGTTAGTTATGTTTAATGCTCGTTTATCATCGTTTTCGTTTCTTGGTTGGTTGCTTCTCAATCTATTTGCTAGCCTTCCCTTGTACTAAGCAGGGATACTGCTTGTGCATCCAAACTCCTTAAACCAGGTTGTGCCAAATGAGTCCATCATACCTATCTATATGCGATATTTCCATGTCGTTCCAAGTAAATTTGTATGTGCCAACTCTAATTTTCAAAATGAATTTCCTTTTTGTGTTCCCATACCGCTCGTGAAGCGGCAGGGAGTGGCCAATATTTTTCTATGCTAGATGTGTTATTCTAAAAATGAGTGTTTATTCACTTGTCATTGCACGAGAGTTTGGCCGGTAATTGGGATGGACAGTCCCAAATTGAAAAAGAAATTTATTTTATGTTGTTAATAATAAATTCCTTGGAAAGTGTTGGTATGGAAGGCACCTATGGATACGGCTAGCCATGGATTGTGAAAGAATTGTGGAAAAAGGAATATACTTTATTTTATGTTTGGGAACCGCCTATGATGTATCTAGCATGGAAAGTATTGGGAATTCTCAGTTGTTTTCATTGACGGGAAAAGCATGCCTCTGAAAACAATTTTATCTCTCAATTTAAGCTTTGAGCTCTGGCACCTCTACAAATCTCGGTTTCCCTCTGTGAAAGTCCTATCTAATTACTTTATGCAATTTTTATTTTTATTGAGTCTACATCCTCTCTTATAAAAGCACCAACTAGGGAGCACTATTATCATACTTGTGCATTGGATGTGGCTAATATTTGAGTGTGTTTCATCAATCGATCAATGATTGAGCATATGGCTAGGGATAGCTTTCTTTAGTGTTGATATTTTGAAAGACATGGTTGCTTGTTGATATGCCTGAGTATTGAAGTCTTCATGTCAAATTATAGACTATTGCTTTGAATTATCTAAATCCAAATGTCCATGCTACAAAAGAAAATAATACGAGATGAATATGATGGGTAGCATTCCACATAAAAAATATGTTTTATCATTTACCTACTCAAGGACGAGCAGGAATTATGCTGATACGTCTCCAACATATCTATAATTTTTTATTGTTCCATGCTATTAAAGTATCATTCCTGGATGTTTTATACTCATTTACTAGCACCTTTATATCATTTTCTAGGACTAACCTATTGACATAGTGCTCAGTGCCAATTGTTGTTTTCTGCTTGTTTTTTAATTTGCAGAATGTCAATACCAAATGGAGTCCAAATGCCATGAAACATTTTGAAGAATTTTTTCTACCCAAATGACACCTAGGAGGCCCATGAAGTGCACCATAGGTGGCCTGTGGGGCCCACTAGGCACCAGGGCGCACTAGGGCCCTAGGTGCACCCTGGTGGGTAGTGGAGCCCACAGGCACCCCCTCCACTAACCTCTGGCTCTATAAATACTCTAAAATCCCAAAAACCCTAGTGGAGTCGACGAAACACAATTCCAGCCGCCGCAACTTCCAGAACCACGAGATTCAATCTAGAGGCCTTCTTCGGCACTCTGTGGAGGGGTTAATGATCATGGAGGAGTTCTTCATCATCACCCTTGCCCCTTCGATGATGCGTGAGTAGTTGCTACTTCTTGAGCTTGTGTTGGTTTTTCCCTTGAAGAGGAAAGGGTGATGCAGCAAAGTAGAGATGAGTATTTCCTTAGTTAGAGAAACAAGGTATCAATCCAGTAAGAGGTACAAGCAAGTCCCCAATCTATGCACCTGCACAAACAATCAAACACTTGCACCCAACGCGATAAAGGGGTTGTCATTCCCTTCACGGTCAATTGCAAAGGTGAGATCTGATAGAGATAGGTATAAAAGATTGCTAGAATGTAAAACAAAATGAAAGTAAATAAATTGCAACAAGGTATATTTGGTATTTTTAGTTTATAGATCTGAAAATATATGATGGAAAATAGACCCGGGGGCCATAGGTTTCACTAGAGGCTTCTCTCATGAAGGCAAATAATACGATGGGTGAACAAATTACTGTCGAGCAATTGATAGAAAAGCACAAAGGTATGATGATATCCGAGGCAATGATTATGCATAGAGGCATCATGTCCGTGTCAAGTAGACCGACTCCTGTCTGCATCTACTACTATTACTCCACACTTCGACCGCTATCCAGCATGCATCTAGAGTATTAACTTCATAAAGAATGGAGTAATGCTATAAGTAAGACGACATGATGTAGAGGGATAAAATCAAGTAATATGACGAAAACCCCATGTTTTTATCCATGATGCAACAAAACAATATGTGCCTCACTACCCCTACTTTGTCACTGGGTGAGGACACCGCAAGATTGAACCCAAAACTAAGCACCCCTCCCATTGCAAGAAATACCAATCTAGTTGGCCAAACCAAACGGATAATTCGAAGAGAAACACAAAGATATCAAATCATGCATATAATAATTCAGAGGAGATTCAAATAATATTCATAGATAACATAATCATAAATCCACAATTCATCGGATCTCGACAAACACACCAGAAAATAAGATTACATCGGATAGAACTGCAAGAACATCGAGGAGCACATGGTATTGAAGATCATAGAGAGAGAGAAGAAGCCATCTAGCTACTAGCTATGGACTCGTAGGTCTGAGGTAAACTATGCATGCTTCATCGGAAGGGCAATAGGGTTGATGTAGATGCCCTCCATGATTGAATCCCCCTCCGGCAGATCGCCGGGAAAGGCACCAGATGGGATCTCACGGGAACAGAAGGTTGTGGCAGCGGAAAATTATTTTTGTGGCTTGTTCTGAGGGTTTGGGAATATATCTGAATTTATAGGACGAAGAGGGAGGCCGGTGGACTCCCGAGGGGGCCACAAGCCAGGGGGCGCGCCCCCCTAAGGCACGCCCCTACGACTTGTCATCGCCTCGTGGGTTTTCTGACTTCAACTCCATGTCTCGTAGGTGTCTTCTGGTCCAAGAAAAATCATCGCAAAAGTTTTATCCCGTTTGGACTCCGTTTGATATTTCTTTTCTACAAAACTCAAAAACTGGGAAAAACAGAAACTAGCACTGGGCTCTGGGTTAATAAGTTAGTCCTAAAAATAATATAAAATTACATATTAATGCATATAAAGCATCGAAAACAGATAATATAATAGCATGGAACAATAAAAAATTATAGATACGTTGGACACGTATCAAGCATCCCCAAGCTTAATTCCTTCTCATCCTCGAGTAGGTAAATTATAAAAATAGAATTTTTGATGTGGAATGCTACCTAACATATGTATCCATGTAATTTTATTTATTGTGGCATGAATATTCAGATCCATAATATTCAAAACAAAAGTTTAATATTGACATAAAAACAATAATACTTCAGGCATACTAATAAAGCAATCATGTTTTCTCAAAATAACATGGCCAAAGAAAGTTGTCCCTACAGAATCATATGGTCTGGCTATGATCCATCTTCATCACAAGTATTAAATCATGCACAACCCCGATGACAAGCCAAGCAATTGCTTCACACTTTTGATGTTCTCAAACTTTTTCAACTTTAACGCAATACATGAGCGTGAGCCATGGATATAGCACTATAGGTGGAATAGAATATGGTGGTTGTGGAGAAGATAAAAAGAAGGAGATAGTCTCACATCAACTAGGCGTATCAACGGGCTATGGAGATGACCATCAATAGATATCAATGTGAGTGAGTAGGGATTGCCATGCAAGGATGCACTAGAGCTATAAGTGTATGAATGCTCAAAAAGAAACTATGTGGGTGTGCATCCAACTCGCTTGCTCACGAAGACCTAGGGCAATTTGAGGAAGCCCATCATTGGAACATACAAGCCAAGTTCTATAATGAAAATTTCCCACAAGTATATGAAAGTGAAAAAATAGGAGATTCACTACCATAAAGATCATGGTTCTACTTTGAAGCACAAGTGTGGAAAAAGGATAGTTGCATTGCCCCTTCTCTCTTTTCTCCATCATCCCTTCCTCACATGGGACAATGTCCTAATAATGATGATCATCACATTTTTATTTACTTACAACTCAAGAATTAAAACTCGATACTAGAACAAATATATGACTTTATATTTCACGGGAAACCACGGCCACCTGTGGGACCAAGGGTCCCTTGCTGGTTCGGCAGGGGGATGGCACGTTGCACAAAGAGAAGAGGAGCGTGGAACAGCATGGCAGAGATCACACGGGCAGTCTTTACCCAGGTTCGGGACGCTGTCGGTTCAATCTCCGGCGTATCTCGTAGTAGGGGTCCTAAGCTAGGCGCCTGGGAGCGATGGTAACATGGACACGGGGTTTTACCCAGCTTCGGGCTCTCTTGATGAGATAATACCCTACACGCTGTTTTTGATTGTATTAATATGGGTGTAGTACAGAGTATATGTATCTACCACGAGATTGTAGTAATGAATATGAGATTGTCTATTGACTAGCCTGGCCTCGGTTCATATATGCACCGTAGGCCTAGGGTTTAGAGGAGTCCTTGTCTTGGGCGCCAAGTCTTGTATAATCCTACTTGTATGCCGCATGGGCTGTCCGAACTGGCCCAATAGTGAACCGCCATGGGGGTCCTCGGCACGATCCAGCTGGTCGGGAGACGACGTGGTGAGTACCCCCTAGTCCAGGACATCGTCAGTAGCCCTCTGAACCTGTCTTCAAGTTGGGGACGCTCCTCGATTCTACCGAACTGTTCTTCATATTCGGTCGTCGGTCTTAAAAAACCGGTCTTCAAGTTCAGGATCGCCGAAGTGCATCCAAAGAGTTTACATCTCAGGTATCCGAGGAGTCCCTTTAAGTTTCCGGCCTTTATCAATGCCCTATTATTTTTACGCCACACCACAGGTTTGAAGTTGTTCCTGGGCGGCAGTGCCCTCTTGCATCCGAGCTCCAACTCCGGACTGCATTCGAGGTATCTTTTGCAGCCGAGCTCCAACACCGGAATCTATCCGAGCTCCAATGTCGGACTGTATCCGAAGAGTATTGTTATAGTCGAGCTCCAACACCGGACTATGTCCGAGGTGTCATAGATCACCTTGGTTCAAAAATGTGTTAGCCGAGCTTAGTGTCGGAAATGCCCTCTAAGGAGCCAGCCACTTGCATCCGAGCTATATGCCGAACTGTTTCCGAGGTGGCTCCGCACCTCGGTCATGGGCTGATTGTTTACGGATTTTATTTCCGATGCATATAAATTTATTTGCTAACGAGATGTATTTCCAGTAGCCCTCAAGGTGTCTATCTGCCTAAAATCCGAGATGCACCTAAAGGAAAACATAAAACTGTTGATCTTGGTAGCCCCTGAGACCCAGGTCGTGAAATCGGCCCGAGGATCAACTCCTAGCTCAGTAGCATACATAGGAATAGAAACTCAGTGTAATATATTAGAGGTAATAGTGATCGGCGGACGGGCCCCTGAGAGAGGGTCGTGAGAAGTCGCCATGATATATCAGCTTGATGTCGGATAAGTCCCATATGGTACTTATTGTCGCCCGAAGATGCGCTTGTCCATAGTTCGGTTATGCCGAACACTGAGCACTTTGAATTTTCTGCATTGAATAGGCAATGCAGTAGCCCCTGAGACACTGGTCGGGTGGCAACACCAGATTAGGGGATTGATGTGCCCCTTTAATATTTGCAAATAATGAGCGCAAAGCTCAGTAGCCCCCGAGCCTTAATGTGGGCACGGGTGGCCGAATTAAGGATCGATATCCGTTTGACAGAAAATTTTGTTGTCTTTAACACAAACTTCTCAGAAAGAGAATAAAGATCTCTTAAAAGAGTTTAGAGCTGGTCGAAATCCGAGCTCGCCTAGGTAGGCTCCAAGGGGTTTAAAAGATGGATTGCAGTAAATGGATTTTACTCGCAATTTTTATGTGTGATGATTCTATGCATCCAAGTACTTTTCATCATTAATGCTCAAATCTGCGATGTACAAAGCTTTGTTGACCGACCATCGGCTTCAACCTCCTCGTCCAGTAGCTGGGGAGTGTTTGTCCTACTTTATAAAGCCGTTATAAGGGCAAAGTTTTACGGCAAACAAGGCAATCCGGTCATACGGTTTTATAAACAAAGGTACACTAAGAGATATGTTATATTACGTTTTAACGTAAGAAACATCATCCAAAGAAAATAGTCCCGCAATCGGTTCCTTCTTTGGGTCGTCATGCTTATCATGAACGTGAAAAATCACCTCTGATCAATGTGGGAGGAAAATATTGAGGATTTAGTTTGGCGAAAGTTCCCGAACTCTATGGTATTAATGAACCAAATTTTTTACTTCCGTCGTTGCCGACCAATGTGATCCTTTAAGATTGTAGCTTTCGGCTTCACCCAGTCTGAGGTACTAACTCGGATGACCCAGTAGTAACAATCACAGAGGTGCTCCCTTTACCGCCTAGCCGAACAATCGGGAACGTAGGGGTAAGCACAGGAGCCAGGCAACCCAGCTTGGCCAAAATCTTAAGTCAAATTGATGCATATGTATGGCTTTATAACGATGATTACGGAAGGCAGCCTTTGTATATTAAATACAAACGCCGATGATATGTTTATTTTGTCTCCGTTGCGACCGTTTACCTGTTGAAAGTGGCCCATTGTCGGCTTCCGCCCCATTGTAGATGCTATGCAGGGTGTTTTCGCAATAACAAAACAACCCTTAGCCGACGTCTCAGTGCCTGAAGGCGGTTGTGTTAACGGAAACAAGGCAATCAGATATGTGGGCTTTATAACTTTCACTTAGTCATAGGAGCTTTAAACTGGGGAAGCTAGCTACGAGCCCCCGTTAGTGTTCGGCGACAGGCGAGGTCAAGCCGTAAACACTTGGGCCAATGTTATGAATGGCCCGTCATTTAACATAGTCATCGGATCGTTGACCAGTTTACGCTTATTGTGACAGTCTGTTTTCGGCTTTCTCCACTGAGGTGCTTAACCATGCGAGGTGGAAGCACAATCACAGTGGTTCTCCCTTTGCACACCTAGCCGAACAAAGCGGAACATAGGAGGCAAGCACAGGAGCCGGGCAACCCAACTATTAACCGGAGACACAATTCGAAAGGTGTCCGGCGTTGCACTTCGAGACTTATGCGGGAAACACACAAATAGTTTAAAAGTGCCATAGTCTTGGAAAACCAAAAACTTCAAGAAAAACTTGACGTCTGAACTAGATCAAGTGTTCGGTGCCAATCCGAAATTTGGTCTTAAAAAATTTGTGCTTCTGTCGTGCATTAATATAACACATCTGATCTCAAGACCTCAAGCGGGTCAGCCTGCGGCTATAACCTCCTATCCTGAAGGTGGAGTACTGCTCGTTAGGCCAGTTTATCAAACTAAACTCGAACGGCTTTGAGAGAGAAACTAGGCTCCCCGGCTATTGACCACACACTCGCGTCGAAAAAAGGAGTGATAGAAAAGATTTTGCAACGACCAAGAAGAAAACACTTATTATAAAAAGGCTCATACTAATTTAAGAGCTCCCAAGTGACTTGGGTAAAATAATTTTATGTATAATGATTGCATGTACCGAAGTACTTATATCATATCTTTGTTCACCCAAACTTTGAATGCGTCTTAAACGTCCGTCGGCTTCTCCCTCTTTGGTCAAGGGCCGAAAAGTGTTATGTACTCCACCTGTCGAGAATATCGACGGTGTTTCCGATAACCAGGCAATCAGGCCATAAGGTCATAATGAGACATAAAGCGCGCTCAGGGAACTTATGCTATATTACTGACGAAGTGTAAGAAGCAACTTCGAAGAAAATAGTACCCCCACTGATACCTTTCTTCGGTTGCTCATTGTTACTATGAGGCTTGTGCAATTGATTTTTTTGTACTCATGAGTTCTGTTGTGTGCCGACCATAATTGAAAACAATAAGAGCGCTAGCTTTTGGCTTCACCCAGTCTGAGGTCCGAGCTCGGATGACCCGATCGTGATAATCGCAGAGGTCCTCCCTTTACTCCCTAGCCGAACAATCGGGAACGTAGGGGTAAACAAGGAGCAAGGCAACCCAGCTTGCGTAATTCTTAAGTCAACATGGTGCATATTGTGGCGTAATACACGAACAATTAACGAAGCCATACAAGTATAATCATATGCAAGAGTAAAAGCTTCATAAAGGAAGCCCCCAAGTAAACGGGGTATTTGAATATGTGTGTCACAAACAAAGTTTTGACAAGAAAGTTTTTCACATACAACTTTTTGCCAAAAAAATATGATGCTTTGGTCGAACCGAACAAAATTTAAAGTTGTTAATTCTGAGCATAAAAGCGACTTAGCTGGTTAATGTGCTCGGTGTTGATGCACGGCCCGAACTTACGGCGGGACAAGGTCCCAGCCCCCAAGCTGGTCCCGAGGTGGCGGAGCGAAGAGCTCGGCTATCCGAAGTGACGACATAGCACGGCCAATGCAGGCCGGCAGTGTGACGCCGAAGTCCCCGACATGGGTTAACGAAGTGATGACGAAGCCCTCAGTCCAGCCGAGGTGATGTGGTACGTCGATACCCCGAGGTGTCAGAGCTGCTCGACCCCGATCCTTTACCTGTGCACAGAAAATAGTGCAAGCCGGAGATAATAATAATAATAATAAATTAAAAAAATGTTGCATAATTAATAATTTATGCAAAGTGAGTAATAAAAGACATATGGCCTGTGTGCCGAACACTCGATGAGGTAGAGCTCTCTCAACGATGCCGAAGACCCCGAGGGAACCGAACACGTCGGTATGGCAACACGACCAACAAGGTGATCAGGCGAGCCGATTTACGCCGATTGGGACGACGGCGTCGGCTTGCCGAAGAGACCACGTGATGTAGTCGAAGTCCATTACCGAACCACCATGTGACCATCGTTAATGCGGCCACCATTTGATAGACCTTCGTACAGATGATGGAACAAACCAGAGTAATAATTCCTTGGGAAAAATAAACCCAAACAAGCAAAAAATACTAGGATAAATAGCACCTGGTTTATTTGTTGTAGCATTCCGAAGAAAGGTGACTCCCAAAATTGGGACTCGGTCTGCACACCCATTGCCTGATGGGTGATAAAGTGACAGCATGGCGATGCTGGCAAAGGTTGGCTTCCGAGACAAAGCCCCCGGTCCAGCTAACGTGACGAAGCTGGTCGGCTGGTGACGCCGAAGTCACCGGAGTATGTTGATGAAGAAATAGCCAAGTCTCCGGTCCAGCCGTGGTGACGGAGTAGGTCGGTGAGGAGACGTTGCAGCTGCCATGTCATCCGAGGTGTTGAAGCAGGTCGGCGTGACGGACATCGGCTTGAAGAATCAATAGTGCGGCCATGCTGATGCAGGTCGTGACTTGTGACGCGGTCAATGTCGGCTTGATGAAGTGACCATGCGGTGATGTCGGTGTGTCCGCTCCGTGTAATCCGTGGGCCAGCGATGTTGGTGATGATTTATCCTTCGCGATGTTGAACTCTTGTTCGGCTTGCCGAGATGATGATCGAAGAAGTTGAGCTCGGCTCAACAAAGCGGCGACGTGTCTAGCGCAGGTCGGTAGCAATTGAGCAATATTGCCGGACTGGTTTGACACCTGCGTGATGGTGAAGATTACCTCGGAGGAGGCTTAAAATTTTATGGCTACGTGTTTAAAAACAATACCCTAGAAAAAATTCCTTCAAAAGGGTTGTCCAATATTTCGTTCATGAAGAAACATGAACTCGTGCCAGATTCGTATTCGCGCATAAAACAGATCCAAAAATTGGTCCACTCATCGGAAGGTTCCCGAAGTTTGAACCGTCGGACCGAGCTGAAATTTGGAGGGGTGGTAGATATGGGAATTCCGCAGCAGATGAATGGTTGGATATTCCAAAGGACCTCTGAGCTGGGCTCTGGAGACCACGCCCTAAACTCGTCCAGATTCCCATCCAGATTTGACAGGGCTCCGGTACATCGTAGATTGCCAGAGATTCCTCCATCGGAACTCGACAAAATTTGGCATGGTTGTTGTACACTTAATTCCGCACAATTCAACCGAAGGAATTGTCAAAGCGATGCTCGAGGAGGTGGTGGCAGTGGTTACAAATTTGCTATTTGGAAAACAGCACGGTCGCCCGAGGGCAATGTTGACGTGGAGCCTCTGAGCTCCATGGATGATTCTTCCACAATCATGATAGAGATCGGAGTTGATGTTGACGAAGGCCCTTGTGTGAACATGATGATCGGAGTAGGGCACAGTCCTTGGTTAAGCCAAGGTGGCCAGTCGAGCCGGCGACAAAAGATGCCAACATCGACCATAAAGCTCGGCTCCGATGCGTTGATCGCGTCTGAGACGATCCGAATTCCCATCGCCCCGTGGCGACCGCCAGCAGGCTCTCAATTAAAGCACCAATGTCGGTTCAATATCCGGCGTATCTCGTAGTAGGGGTCCTAAGCTAGGCGTCTGGGAGCGATGGTAACATGGACACAGGGTTTTACCCAGTTTCAAGCTCTCTTGATGAGATAATACCCTACATGCTACTTTTGTTTGTATTAATATGGGTGTAGTACAGAGTATATGTATCTACCACGAGATTGTAGTAATGAATATGAGATTGTCTATTGACTAGCCTGGCCTCGGTTAATATATGCACCGTAGGCCTAGGGTTTAGAGGAGTCCTTGTCTTGGGCGCCAAGTCTTGTAGAATCCTCCTTGTATGCGGCATGGGCTGTCAGAACTGGCCCAATAGTGAACCGCCATGGGGATCCTCGGCCCGATCCAGCTCGTCAGGAGACGACGTGGTGAGTACAGGGTTGCATCAGGGTGCAAGTGGTTATGCGCGTATGAGTATGTGTGAGGATGGATCAGCCAACCCTTTATACGGTTGCCTTGGGACTCCTTTTATAGACAGAGGGGTCACCATAGTGGCAAATTTGTCATTATGCACTGATTAGATAGCAAACCGTGCTATCATACCTAACTCTGCAGGTTGACAGAGCGCATTAAATGTGCCGCTCAACGTCACATCATAGCTATTAAAGGTCATGCCTGGCTGTTTTGCCAGCTTTGCATCTGCTTGAATGACACGTCGCAGGACGGGTGTCGCTTGTAGGGATTTCCTATAGGAAGTGGCCGCCATGTGGCAAATAGCAGCCAGTTAGTCACTTTGGAGTTTGACACTGCACCGATCGATGATGTGTGTCGTGATGAGGTGGTGCGGTGAGGTGGTTCTTCCTCCGTAAGCCCGGCAGGCCTGCCGGGACGATCCGAAGGCTCGCTTCCGAGGGTGACCCCGTCCTTGCCAGGTTCGCCTGCCTGGCGAGGGAGGTTTGTCCCTTAACAGTATCTTACTCTTCTGGGTCTTCTTGGTCTTCTTCTGCTACACGCCGGTCCCTCGAAGAACTGATCTCTTGTGCTTTAGTATGACCTTGGTGTTGTGATCTTGTTCCCGTGCCTGTGCATAATCTAGGGCAATGGGCCCAGGGTTTGTTGCACCGACACAATCCCCCGGGCCTCTCCCGAACACGTCACCAGGCGTCCTCGGGGCAGGCCCTAACAAGTGCACAGGCAAGGGCGTAGATTGAGATTTTCTTTGTTTCTTCATTAACTTGCGCCCGGGCCAGTTTCCAGTTTTCCCGCGTGTCGTGTAAAGCCAATCATGGTGGGGCCACTTTTGTAATGGCCCGTGAATGACTTTAACACACGTGGGAGTAACTACCAATACACTTTTCCCACCACGCCCTTATCCTTAGCCACGTATGCAGCATGCATCGTGTGGGGTAGGTAACGGAGGCGCGTGGTGCGGGAGAGCATGAAGGTGGGGGCCCGGTCTTCTTGAATTGGTGGAGGAGGGCGACGATCATTCGTTGAGGGATCAGCTCTCTCTCCCGTCCTGCCTATAAAAGGAGGAGCGGTGGAGAAGTGGAGTCATCCATCCTTGCATCCCTTCTCCTCCACTCCTTTCTTTCTTCTGGCCATCCCAAAGAGGAAGGCCTGGGTCCGGGACCCAAGAGGTAGCTTGAGGTTGGCAATACCGAATGGTTGTGCTGTCGCTCGGGGAGTGAGTTTGGTCCAAGCCTAGAGAAGACGCGGCGGATGAGTTGTCTGTGGCGTGGGAGATATCAAGCTCCCCCATTGTGGGGAAATGCTTGTCTCTTCTTTCATGGTTGCTCATCCGTTAGGTAATGCGGCATCTTGCCTCGAGCTGCTGCTACTTGTTAGCTCGACGACCAGGTCTTCGGCGCCCTCGACGTCCGCCCGGGAAGCAGGGCTGGGGATCGTTGGTAATCCCAGCACTGCCTCTTCCGGTGGATCTGGGGTTGATGTTGAGGGGAGGTGCGCCTTCCTACCCGCCAAGGTTGGGAGCAGGGCGCCCCGGGTCCCCTGGCCGTCTTGGCCCTCGGCCGCTTCTCCGGGGAAGGTGTTGGGCTGGGGGCCTGGCATTTCCCTGGAGCGGTGTTGACGAAGATGAAGCCAGGGAAGACAGAGAAGGCGGAAGGCAGGCCGCCAGGTCGGGGTACGATAGCACCGACGCGTTCGTCTCGTACTGGCGACCTGCTGCCTCGTCTTTCTGTTTTTTCCTTCCCTTCCCCGGCACCGTCATCACCGTCTTCTCGGTTGTTGGGGATGGGATCGCCCTTCTGGTGCTTTCGCCTCCTCCAGCAGTCTTCCAGCTAAGCTCCGACGGCCTTCCCTGCAGGTGCTTGTGCTGGGGCTTTTGACTGGTCCTGGAGGCGGTCACCAGGGCACCGCCGCGCTGCTCTTCATGCCCCTCTTTCGCAGCCTCGCCACTCCAGATCTTGTCAGGCCGCGCCTGGTAGGCCTTTAGCGGGACCGCGACGGGCTCCTGCTTGGGTGCTCCCATAGTCTCATCTTCTTCCCACCGCAATACCTCGCGGAAGGAAAACAAAAAGAGGAGATTACGTGGAACTTATCTTTTTTTAATCTTAAATCTATAGGCACTTGCCAAATTTTAGTTCAAATAATGTAATCTCTTGTATCCATGTTTGTGTCCTATAAGGTATGTACTTGTCGATTAGCATATTAATGAAAAAGATTAGCATATTAATGAAAAAGATGTCCATGCAGAGGTGGAATGCCTCTATATTTTCAAATAAACGAGTTTCCCCCTGCAGGCTATCCTGCCGGTACCCTTCATCCAGTTTGCCGCGGAACTAAGCCTTCCGGGCACAAATTGTGATGAGGGACCAGCCCCCCGCCAATCTTTTTTTTACCAAAGGCCACAACAACCATCCTGATCGAAGCAACGATCGAGTCGAGGGATGGGAGCACCTAAGTTTCAAAAAGCGGCTAGGTTCTCTTATGCACAAGTCTTTGTCTACAGAACACATATGGACAAGAGATAGAACTTACCTGTTTGGCTTGGCGGAGATCGCAGTGTTGGTTCATCTTGCCAGCTTCCCTTAGAGGCCAAGCTCTCGGCAGGAACCTGCAGTTTCACGCAGGTGGAATTGATGCCAGATGCGATCTTATCTATATGCACATGCAATGCTTATGCATGCATGCAACTTGTCAGGGCCCCCCCCCCAGCACTTCATTCATTTCTCTATTGCTTAGGGTCTCCGCCTGGCTTTGCACAAGGGATTACATGCAACTGAGGCAAGACATGTACAAAAGGGTGGTTCCCGGGCAGGGCCCAACAGCCTCGCCTTACAGGTAGAACTTGCGGAGATGCTCAATATTCCATGAATTTTGCAATTGAATGCCATCTCCGGTCTCTAGACAGACTACGCCATGTCTGCTGACTCGAACTACCCAGTAAGGGCCTTCCCACTTTGGCGTCAACTTGTTTGTAGCCTTGGCGGACTGAACACGCCTAAGGACAAGGTCGTCTTCCTCAAAACACCGGGCATGAACCCTGCGGTTGTGATAGCGACGCAGGGCTTGCTGATAGCATGCAGCACACGTAGCAGCCCGGAGACGGTTCTCCTCGAGAAGCACAGCGACGTCTCGTCGGTGCTATTCCTGTGCTACTTCATCGTTGGCAAGTACTCGAGGCGACCCATAAATGAGTTCCGTGGGGATAACTACTTCTACCCCATCAACTAGGGAGAAGGGAGTCTGCCCGGTAGCTCGATTTGGTGTCGCTCTGAGGGACCAGAGAACCACCAATAGCTTATCGATCCATCGCCTGCTGCACTTCTACAGTGTATCAAAGGTTCTCGTCTTGATTCCTCGCAACACTTCATTGTTCGCCACTCAGCTTGTCCATTGCTTCTGGGATGTGCAACAGAGGCAAATGAGATCTTGCTTCCGAGGGCATGAACATATTGCATGAAGGCGCGGCTTGTGAACTGGGTGCCGTTGTCGGTGATGATCCGTGCAAGGACCCTGAAGCGGCACACCAATCCTTTCAAGAACTTGATAGCTAACTGAGCAGTCACCTTTCTCACGGCATCTACTTCCCGCCACTTTGTAGACTTGTCGATGGCAATGAGCAAGAATTCAAAGCCCCCAGCAGCTCGGGGGAAAGGGCCGAGGATACCAAGCCCCCAGAATGAAAACGGCTGCTACCTCTTGAGCACTGCGTTGGTTTTTTCCTTGAAGAGGAAAGGGTGATGGGGTAACGTAGCGTAAGTATTTCCCCTCAGTTTTTGAGAACCAAGGTATCAATCTAGTAGGAGGCTACGCTCGAGTCCCTCGCACCTACACAAACAAATAAGAACCTCGCAACCAACGCGATAAAGGGGTTGTCAATCCCTTCACGGTCACTTACGAGAGTGAGATCTGATAGATATGAGAAGATAATATTATTGGTATTTTTATGATAAGGAAAAATAAATATGCAAAGTAAAATAAAAGGCAATAGAAATAGCTAAGTGTTGGAGGGCAATTGCCTTTGGCTACTATATGCATATGCACCTTGGAAGATTAATATGATGGAAAATAGACCCGGGGGCCATAGGATTCACTAGTGGCTTCTCTCAAGACCATAAGTATTATGGTGGGTGAATGAATTACTGTCGAGCAATTGATAGAATTGAGCATAGTTATGAGAATATCTAGGTATGATCATGTATATATGCATCACGTCCACGACAAGTAGACCGACTCCTGCCTGCATCTACTACTATTACTCCACACATCGACCGCTATCTAGCATGAATCTAGAGTATTAAGTTCATAAGAACAGAGTAATGCTTTAAGTATGATGACATGATGTAGAGGGATGAACTCATGCAATATGATATACACCCCATCTTGTTATCCTCAATGGCAACAATACGATACGTGCCTTACTGCCCCTACTGTCACTGGGAAAGGACACCGCAAGATTGAACCCAAAGCTAAGAACTTCTCCCATTGCAAGAAAGATCAATCTAGTAGGCCAAACCAAACTGATAATTCGAAGAGACTTGCAAAGATAACCAATCATACATAAAAGAATTCAGAGAAGATTCAAATATTGTTCATAGATAAACTTGATCGTAAATCCACAATTCATCGGTCCCGACAAACACACTGCAAAGAAGATTACATCGAATAGATCTCCACGAGAATCGTGGAGAACTTTGTATTGAGATCCAAAGAGAGAGAAGTAGCCATGTAGCTAATAACTATGGACCCAAAGGTCTGAGGTAAACTACTCACACATCATCGGAGAGGCTATGGTGTTGATGTAGAAGCCCTCCATGATCAATGCCCCCTCCTGCAGGACGCTGGAAAAGGCCCCAAGATGGGATCTCACGGGATAGAAGGTTGTGGCAGTGGAATTAGGTTTTCGTAGATGCTTCTGTTGGTTTGGGGGTACGTAGGTATATATAGAAGGAAGAAGTACGTCGGTGGAGCAACATGGGCCCCATGAGGGTGGAGGGAGCGCCTGGGGGTAGGTGTGCCCCCCTGCCTCGTGCTCTCCTCGTTGCTTTCTTGGCGTAGACTCCAAGTCCTCTGGATCACGTTTGTTCCGAAAATCACATTCCCGAAGGTTTCATTCCGTTTGGACTCCGTTTGATATTCTTTTTCTGCGGAACACTGAAATAGGCAAAAAACAGCAATTTGGGCTGGGCTCCGGTTAATAGGTTAGTCCCATAAATAATATAGAAGTGTATAATAAAGCCCATTAAACATCCAAAACAGAATATAATATAGCATGGAACAATAAAAAATTATAGATACGTTGGAGACGTTTCAACAGCCATGACAAAGGGATTGTCTGAAGAGCTTGTGCAGGCAGATGGATGTTCTTGGAATGGAACTAGCAGGCTTCACACATTTTTACTAGCTCAGCCGCATCTTGGAGGGCTATGGGCCAATAGAATCCTTGCCGGAATGCTTTCCCAACTAATGCCCTTGATCCAATGTGGGAGCCGCACATGCCTTTGTGTATTTCTGCCAGCAGTTCCTTTCCGTCTTCCCGGCAGATGCACTTTAATCTCACACCGTTGGGCCTCCTTCTGTATAGAGTTTCATCGACAAACTGATACATACTGGCCCTCCGGCCTACTCTTTCAGCTTCATCTTGCTCATCGGGAACTTCTCCATTTTGGAGGAAATGGACTATGTGCCTTGCCCATGTTGGAGCCTGGGGTCGGCAACAATGACTAGCGGCACCTGCTCATCTGCGGGAGCGCGTTCCTTGACCGCGGGGACCAGTGGCCCAGTAGGAGGGCGCAGCCCGACAATCGATGAGGAGTTCACTACAAAAAAAAATACACTTCTGTGATGATACGTGTTTGTCACAGTATGTTGCGTTTTTTGTCATGCAAGTACATCCATGACGATTTTATGACAGAATCAAGATAGTCATACATGTGCTGTCGTAGAAGTGTTCCGTGACATTACCAAAATTATCATCACGGAAGTGTCCAATTCCATGACGATAAATCGCGCGTCACAGAAGTGCTTTCATCAAGGGTGACCGACACGTGGCATCCACCGTAATGGAACGTTGTTAAGCTATCGGGTTGGGTTTTGGATCCGATAACCCGTTAACAGCCCCGACCAATGGGGATTTTCCACATGTAAAATCATCATTGGCTGGAGGAAACACGTGTCGGCTCATCGTTGGGACAGATGTCATCCACTCATTGGACAGAAGGCGCCTATGATATGTCGACACATGGCACGGCCCATCAAGTTTAAATGGGCCGGCCCACCTAAAGCCCCACAAGATTTTGCGGGCCATAATGGGCCGGCCCAGATAAAGGCCCACGAGATTTCGCGGACCATAATGGGTTGGCCCAGCTAAAGGCCCATAAGATTTCGCAGGCCATAATGGGCCGGCCCGGGTAAAGGCCCACAAGATTCTGCAGACCATAATGGGCCGGCCCAGCTAAAGGCCCAACATTATCTGTCAAATCGGCCCGTCAACGGCCTGTCCTAAACTTGTCATCAACGCGGCCCATGGTCACTTCTGGCCCGTTAACAGTCCGCTAAGTAATTGGGCCGAATTACGGCCCAGTGTACTTCCGGCCTGTTAAAGGTCCGGCTTCATTTGGGCCCATTTACATGCCATCAAAACTTTCGGCCCATAAACGACCGTGAAGGATTTGGGTCATATTCGGCCATGTCTGACATTCAGCCTGTTAGAGGCCCACTATAGATTTGGGTCACTTTCGGCCTGTTGTCATTTTCGGCCTGTTAACGCCGGACGAAAATCATGGGCCATATGTGGCCCAACGTCATATTGGGCCCATTAACGGCCCATATAAAAATGACGATAATCTAGCCCGACCAAAGTTCCGGCCTGTTAAAGGCCCGTGTATTAGGTCGATGCATTTACGGCCCATCCAAATTTCGGCCTGTCAAAGATCTGCATCGTAAATGGGCCACCATTTCGGCCTGCTAAGACCAGTGGGTTATTTGGCACAAATCACGGCCCAATCTCACTTTCGGTCTATTTAAAGGCCCATGTTTTTTATGGGCTCGCGATATTTACACCTGTAAACAGCCTATATTTACTGAGGGCGCAAATTATGTTTAGGCCTGTTAAAGGCCCACTATGGGCACAGGCCTACCAGAAAAATATGAAAGCTTATGCTGATTTAGGCCCAGATATTTTTAGTGGGCTACATGCCAAATTCGGCCCGTAATCATTTTTGGCCCAATTGGAATGGGCCCGACGAATGTTGGCATGTTGGGCTCCTACGAAGCTTTCGGTCGAATACATTACTAAGATAAACCTACACTATACAAAAATAGCGTCGTAATTACTGCAGCCTGTGGCAGCATCATAAATGTTGTATCACAACAAAATAAATTCCAACCATACAACAAAAGGCCTATTGGCATAAAGTTTATAGTCCTTCCAGATAAAAGCACCATCAGATGTACAGAAGCACAAATCATTTGACCTGAGCGCTAATGATTCAGGCTCTAGAATCTGATGGAGCAGCACGATCTCCACCTTTTTTCTGCCATTGCTCTTGAACAACGAAGCGAATGTCTGATAGTCTGGTTTCAAAACCATTCATATCTTGACGACATTTCTCAACCACCATTCTTGTTTCCGAAACAACGTCCATTAGGGATTGGACTTGTGTCTGGAGCACAGATATATCACTCTGTCTAGCAGGAAGATTGTGTTCAGTAGGCGATTTGGACGAGGTTACCTTGACAACCAACCAAGAATCATGCAGGAAGTTGCTTTTTGCACTGTTAGTGGAGACATACTGACGCACTGCAGCAAGAGGTGACATTGTGCCTGTGGTAGCCTCGTCACCTTCAGGTGGTTGTGGATGTTCAATCATTTGTTCCATAGCTTCCTGAAAGTTTGAACTTGTAGATTAGTGTACCGGATAAGTTACTAATGAGATAAAAACAAACAAAGTAGGTTAAACGTTTATACATAACTTATTTTGGTGAACTACTGTAATACATTAGCATGTATTGTAGTGCCAACTACATAATAAAATCACTTTGGAACATATGTCCATGTAGCATGCCCATCTTGTATTGTCTATTTCCTCACATTCGTTGACATCTAAGGATAAAGAGACATGGTTTAAAGTAGGATGAACATAGTATGGCATCATTCATATCATGGGCAAACAGATATAAAACAAACAGGCTATTTTATCATTCTGTGCGCACGTGAACCTAACAACTAGATTACAGATCAAGACCAAAATAATATCCTTCATCTCTCTTAAACCATGTAAGGTGAAATGATACGTTAAGACAACTATGTATAAAAGTGAACAGAGTAACTGACATTGGCTGCAAACCAAGTAGTTAAATGAACACATCACAGTACCAATCCGTTCAAAGGCAGGAGGACTAAGGACTTACAACAACAGCTTGAACTGGTGTGCTCATGCCCTTCATCTTGCTGGTGTGGCAATCCTTGAAGATTTGCACTGCATTCGGTTAAGGTTCTTTTTGGTCCGCACGGGCTTTCCTCTGTATTTGGAACAAGTCAATATAGATACGATAATATGGCACAAAAAAGAAGAAGGAAGTAGCAGCTATTTACAAGAGCCCCGCAGTGTGCAATATAGCTACGAGATCCTGTTGTCTGTTGGAATTTCACATTAGAACGGTTGGTTTGTTCTTCAAACAGTTAGCCTAGAAGAAGATACACTTGTAAGGCACATACATAAATACAAGTTAAATATGTGGTCTGATCAAATACATATAGCCTACCTGATACTTTGGATCAGACCAGTGTTTAACGAGGGTTGTCCAGTCTTCATCTGTAATATATTCCACTGGAGATGTTTGGGCGATTTCATTGTTAGCCCTGCCTTCAAAGTGAGATTTTCTAAGGTGGTACCGATACTGTCGCAGAGCAGAGTGAAAAACATGAGGGCATGCTTGTTTAGCTGCATCATCTTTCGGATCCAACTTGAACCTCATCTGTTGAAAAAAGAATGTGAGTCTTATTAGGAGGAAGCTAGAAAGTATGGGACAGAGCAAGACAATATTACTAATTGCTATGAATAACAATACTTATGAATAAATGGTCAAGGAAGGTGTTAAACTGGGTATTGTCTTTCTCATTCCTGTACTGGATCCACGTTGGGAGGATACATGCATGACACCTAAAAGCAACGGCTGCCTCTGATACTAACTTGGCTGAATCTGTAGCATCACGTGGCCTTTTTAAACCTGCCTCAAAATGAATCTCCATTCTTCCTCCTTTACATTTTCTTAATCTGCTAAGCATTATCCCTGATGTCTGTTTCCGCTTGCGCCGTGGTGCTAGTTCAACAACAAATATGGAAAGTGTTAGTGTACATCAAACTGTGAGAGTACATATAAAGGAGTGTCGGTGTCAAAACCAGCGGATCTCGGGTAGGGGGTCCCGAACTATGCGTCTAAGGCGGATGGTAACAGGAGGCAAGGGACACGATGTTAACCCAGGTTCGGGCCCTCTCTATGGAGGTAATACCCTACTTCCTGCTTGATTGATCTTGATGAATATGAGTATTAAAAGAGTTGATCTACCACCAGATCGTAGAGGCTAAACCCTAGAAGCTAGCCTATGGTATGATTGTTGTATATCTGATCTATCGACTAGCCTGGCCCTGGTTTATATAATGCTCCAGAGGCCTAGGATAACAAGAGTCCTGGCCGAATACGCCGGTGAGGAGGAGTCCTTGTCTTGATCGCCAAGTCTTGTAGAATCTTCCTTGTATGCGGCAGCTGTCCGAACTGGCCCATGAGTATACGGCCATGGGGGTCCTCGGCCCAATCTAACAGATCGGGAGATGACGTGGTCAGTACCCCCTAGTCCAGGACACCGTCAGTAGCCCCCTAAACCGGTCTTCAAGTTAGGAACGCTCCTCGATTCTTCCGAACTGTTCTTCATCTTCGGTCGTCGGTCTTGAAAACTGGTTCAACAAATCTTCTCATCTTCGATCTTGAGGATCGCCGAAGTGCATCCGAAGAGTTTACACGTCGGGTATCCGAGGAGCCCCTTTAAGTTTCCGGCCTTTATCACTGCCTTGTTATTTTTATGCCACACCTCGGGTTTGAAGTTGTTCTCGGGAGGTAGTGTCCTCTTGTGCCCGAGCTCTAACGCCGGACTGCATTCGAGGTATCTTTTGCAGCCGAGCACCAACGCCGGACTGTGTCCAAGCTCCAACGTCGGACTGTATCCGAGCTCCAACGTCGGACAATATCCTAGGTGTCATAGATCACCTTGGTTCAAAAAAGTTGAAGGAGTTTAGCCGAGCTTAATGCCGGAAATGCCCTTTATGGAGCTAGCTGCTAGCGCCCGAGCTTTATGCCGGACTGCTTCCAAGTGGTGCACCACCCCGACCGCGGGCTGATTTTTTGTGAATATTTTTAACTGGTGCAGTTTATTCTCTGCAGATGTATATCCAGTAGCCCTCAAGGTGTGTATCAGTCTAAAACCCGAGATGCACCTGAAGGCAAGCATAAACCGCTGTTCCCAGTAGCCCCTAAGACTCAGGTCGATGCGCGAAATCAGCCTGAGGATCAACTCCTAGCTCGGCAGCATACATACGATTAAAAACGCAGTGTGATATATTAGGGATAATAGTGAGCAGTCGTCGTGGGATATAGCTTGATGCCAGATAGGTCCAGATGGTACTTATTGCTGTCCGAAGACGCGCTTCCCATAGTTCGATCAAGTCGAACACTGAGCCCTTTGAATTTTCTGCATTAAATAGGCAATGCAATGGCCCCCGAGACACTGGTCGGGTGGCAACACCAGATCAGGGGATCGATGTGCCCCTTTAATATTTGTAAATAATGAGCTAAAGCCCAAGAGCCCCGAGCCTTAATGTGGGCACGGGTGGCGAATTAGGGATCGATATCCGAGTAAAATCACAGATTATGTGTAATGATTCTATGTATCCAAGTACTTTACATCATTATTTTGACTCCATTGTGACCGTTTATCAGTTGAAAGTGGCCCATCGTCGGCTTCTACCCCTTGGTAGATACTATGTAGGGTGTTTCTGCAATAACAAAACAACCCTTAGCCGACGTCTCGGTGCCCGAAGGCGGTTGTGTTAGCAGAAACGAGGCAATCAGATATGCAGGCTTTAAAACTTTTGCTTAGTCATAGGAGCTTTAAACTGGGGAAGCTAGCTATGAGCCCCCGGTTACTGTTCGGCGACATCCGAGGTCAAGCCGTAAACACTTCGTCCAATGTTATGAATGGCCCGTCATTTAACATAGTCATCGGATCGCTGACCAGTTTACGCCTATTGTGACAGTCAGTTTTCGGCTTGATCCACTGAGGTGCTAGACCATGCGAGCTGGAAGCACAATCGCAGTGGTTCTCCCTTTGCACACCTAGCCGAACAAAGCGGAATGTAGGAGGAAAGCACAGGAGCCGGGCAACCCAACTATTGACCGAAGACACAATTCAAAATCGATGCATATGTAGCAATATCCGAGAATGTTTTTGCCGAATCCCTAAAGGTGTCCGGCGTTGCACTGCGAGAGTAATGCTGGAAACGCACAAATAGTTTAAAAGTGCCATAGGCTTGAAAAGCCAAAAAACTTATTCAAAAATTTAATGTCCAAACTAGATCAAGTGCTCGGTGGCAATCTGAAAATTGGAATTTTTAAAAGAAGTGCTTCTGCCGTGCTTTAACATGACACATCCTATCTCAAGAATTCAAGCGGGTCAGCCTACGGCTTCAACCTCCTATCCCGAAGGCGGAGTACTTCTCGTTAGGCCAGTTTAGCAAACTAAACTCTATCGGTTTTGAAAGAGAAATTAGGCTCCCCGGCTAGTGACCACACACTCGTGTCAAAAAAAGGAGTGATAAATAGTAATAATAAAAAAACTTTGCAACGACTAAGAAGAAAAACACTCATTATAAAACGACTCAAATAAACTTAAGAGCCCCCACGTGACTTCGATAAAAGAATGATTGTATGTACCGAAGTACTTATATCATATCTATGTTCACCCGAACTTTAAACGCGTCTTAACCGACCGTCGGCTTCTCCCTCTTCGGTCAAGGACCGAAAAGTGTTATGTACTCCACCTGTCGAAAATATCGACGGTGTTTCCGATAACCAGGCAATCAGGCCATAAGGCTGTAATGCATAAAGACGCCAGTGGAACTTATGCTATATTACGCATTTAAGTGTAAGAAGCATCTTCAAGAAAATAGTACCCCAATCGATACCTTTCTTTCGTGCTCATTATTACTATGAGACTTGTGCAATAGATTTTTTGTACTCATGAGTTCCGTTGTGTGCCGACCATGATTGAAAATAATAAGAGCGCTAGCTTTCGGCTTCACCCAGTCTGAGGTCAGAGTTCGGATGACCCGGTCGTGACAATCGCAGAGGTGCTCCCTTTACTCCTTAGCCAAACAATCGGGAACGTAGGGGTAAGCACAGGAGCCAGGCAACCCAGTTTGCAAATCGCTTAAGTCAATATGGTGGATATTGTGGCGTAATACACGAACAAGGAATGAAGCCGTACAAGTATAATCATATGCAAGAGGAAAGGCTTCATGAAAGAAGCCCCCAAGTGAACTGGGTATTTGAATTTGTCCGTCACAAACAAAGTTTGGACAAGGAAATTTTTTACAAGCAACTTTTTTCCAAAAAGGTATAATGCTTGGTCGAACCGAACACAAGTTAAAAATTTAATACTTTGAGCATGAAGGCAACTTAGCTAGTTAATGTGTTCGGTATTGATGACACGGTCCGAGCTTGATGCGGGACAAGGTTCATCCACCAAGACGGTCCCGAGGTGGCGGAGCAAAGAGCTCGGCACTCCGAAGTGGTGACATAGCACGGTCAATGCAGGCCGGCAGTGATGTCAAGTCCCCAAAGATGGGGTAATGAAGTGTTGACAAAGCCCCCCGTCCAGCCGAGGTGACGTGGTATGTCAGTACGCCGAGTTGACGATACTGCCCAACCCGGATCATTTTCCTGTGCACAAAAAATAGTGCAAATCGGAGATAATAGTAATAATAATAATTATAAAAAAATTGTTGCATAATAAATAATTTATGCTAAGTGAGTAATAAAAGAAATATGGCCTGGCGCCGAAGTCAATGTCGATGTAGGGCGTCGGCGTGATGCGGTAAAGGTCTGGCCAAGCCTAAATTCACAGGTCGGTATGAGTTCCGGATGTGGCATTCGTGGGACTATGTACGGAGACTGACCGAACCACCATGCGACCCTCGTTAATGCAGCCACCATATGATAGATCTGTGTACATATGATGGACAAACCAGAGTAATAATTTCTTTGGAAAAATGAACCCAAACAAGCAAAAAATACTAGGATTAATAGCACCTGGTTTATTTATTATAGCAATCCGAAGGAAG
The DNA here is from genome assembly GCA_021605145.1 of Aegilops bicornis. NCBI lineage: Eukaryota > Viridiplantae > Streptophyta > Magnoliopsida > Poales > Poaceae > Aegilops > Aegilops bicornis. Next base: position 123,203,486 of record CM038675.1, on the reverse strand, counting down.
GTGATTCCCAAAATTGGGACTCGATCCGCACACCCATTGCCTGATGGGCAATAAAGCGGCAACATGGCAATCTTTGGCAAAGGTTGGCTTGCCAAGGCAAAGCCCTTGGTCCAGCTAATCGTGACGAAGCTGGTCGGCTGGTGACGCCAAAGTCACCGGAGTAGGTTGATGAAGAGATGATGAAGCCCCCGGTCCAGCTGAGATGTTGAATCCTCGATGTCAGCCGATGAGTTGAAGTAGGTCGGCGTGATGGACACCGGCTTGAAGGGGAAATAGTGCGGCCCTGCCGATGTAGGTCATGACGTGGTCAATGTCGGCTTGATGAAGCGACCGTGCGGCGATGCCGGTGTGCCTGCTCCGTGTAATCCATGAGGCGCTGATGTTGGTGATGATTTATACTTTGCGATGACGAACTCTTGTTTGGCTTGCCAAGATGATGATCCGAAGAAGTTGAGCTCGGCTCAACAAAGTGACGATGTGTCTAGCGCAGGTCGGCAGCTATGGAGCAATATTGCTGGACTGGTTTGACACCAGCATGATGTTGAAGATCATGTTCAAAAGATTTTAAATTTAGTGGGATGTGTTCGGGAACAAAACACAATACCCCATACAAAACTTCCTTCAAAAAGGATGTCCGAAATCCCGTTCATAAAAGGGACGAACTCGGGTCGGATTCGTTTTCGCGCAGAGAACAGATCTGAAAAGTGATGCACTAATCGAAAGGTTCCCGGAGTTTGGACGGTCGGATCGAGCTGAAATTTTGAGGGGTGGTAGATATAGGAATTCCACAGCCGATCAACGGTTGGATCTTCCAAAGTACGTCCGAGGTAGAAGATGGACACCACGCCCTAAACTCGTCCAGATTCTCGTCTGGATTTGACAGGGCTCCTGTATGTCGCGGATTGCTATAGATTCCTCCATCGGAACTCAACGAAATTTTCCAGGGTTGTTGTAGACTCAATTGCGCATAATTGCATCGAAGCAATCGTTAAAACGACACTTGAGGAGGCGGTGGCGGCGTACACAAGTTCGCTATCCAGAAAAACAGCACGGTCGCCCGAGTGCAATGTTGACGTTGAGCCGCCGAGCTCCTTGGACGATTCCTCCATGATCTTGATAGAGATCGGAGTTGGTGTTGACGAAGGCCCTCGTCCGAACATGACGATCGGAGGTAGGGCACAGTCCTCGGTCAAGCCAAGGTGACCAGTCGAGCTAGTGACGAAGATGTCGATGTAGCAGTTAATCTGCGGACGAGCCATCGATCCTTTTGCCGATCACAGAGCGGAACTCTCAATGAAAGCACTAATGTCGGTGTCAAAACCGGCGGATCTCGGGCAGGGGGTCCCGAACTGTGCGTCTAAGGTGGATGGTAACAGGAGGCAAGAGACACGATGTTTACCCAGGTTCGGGCCCTCTCTATGGAGGTAATACCCTACTTCCTGCTTGATTGATCTTGATGAATATGAGTATTACAAGAGTTGATCTACCATGAGATCGTAGAGGCTAAACCCTAAAAGCTAGCCTATGGTATGATTGTAGTATATCTAATCTATCGACTAGCCTGGCCCTGGTTTATATAATGCACCAGAGGCCTAGGATAACAAGAGTCCTAGCCGAATACGCCAGTGGGGAGGAGGCCTTGTCTTGATCGCCAAGTCTTGTGGAATCTTCCTTGTATGCAGCAGCTGTCCGAACTGGCCCATGAGTATACGGCCATGGGGGTCCTCGGACCAATCTAACAGATCAGGAGATGACGTGGTGAGTACCCCCTAGTCCAGGACACCATCAAGGAGCATGCAACGGCAACTTGACTCGGTCAGGTACTGTCTTGGTGTTGATTCTCATGAGGTTCATCTGATCTTGCCAAGTCCTGTTGTGTCAGCAGTGCTTCGGAAGTAGTGTTAGGTGTGAAGGCAGTTTCGGAATTGGCCAGTTCTGGAGCAAACAAACGAGTAACTGGTTGAGATCTTTGTATGCAGTTGAAGCGGATCTGCGGCTGGTGGAGCAGGTGATCTTGTGTTTGTACATATAGTCGGTGGACTTGGACCTTCTCTTGCACTATAAGTACCAAAGAATCTCAATGGCAGAACCTTTTCTATTTCACCCGACGAGTAACAACACTCCCTACTATATTATTTTCCTTGCTCTTTTTTGACTTTGCCATGTCAAGTTGTACCCACAAAACAAAAGAATAAAATCACTCTTCAGAACTCATTGATGCATGATACAGACAAGCAATACTTTGATGTAAGACAACCGTATGAGGATGGAATATGTAAGAAAACAGGACGGCATGACATATTCACAGCTACGATGTGCAAACTAAGCAGAAGGATTTTCAAGAAAATAGAAGTAATGCAAGCTAGACACCATATGAAATATGCAACCAATATTACTCTGCCAAGTTAAAAGTGTCTTGTAATAAGTGGCAATTCGAAAAATTAGAGGCGGTACAGCGTAGAAATCAATGCAAGATGCAACCACTATCAAACTGCCATGTTAAAAGCGTCCAATCATGAGTGACTGATGTGGGATACACAACATCAGTACTTTGATGTAAGAACATGGTATGATAGATAGATGCAGTGTATTCTAGACACAGAAAGCCATGTCATATGCACATATATAACGTATAAACTCAGCAGGTGCAATTTAATCAAAATAGAAGAAATACAGGCTAGACAACATATGCAACATGAAACCAATTATCACACTGTCAACTTAGAGCAAGCACCTGCGATGGTGGAGTACGGGAGATGAACTCATCATGTAGACTTGGGACTTCAACTTCATTAGCAGTAGTAGTGGCAAATCTAGAGAGTCTCTGTTTGCATCGGTGCGGAGGACGACCAACATCCCCTAACTTACTCCTTTCCTTCCTATTTTTTTTGATATTGCCTTATGAAGTCAAAACCACAAGAAGATGAATAAAATTAGCTCTACATAACTGGTTGATGCATGATACGCATTTAACACTACTTTAATGTAAGACAAGCGCAGGTATAGGAGGATGGAATATATACAAAAAGACAGCGTTTCATATTCACACGTACGATAGGAGGATGGAATATGTATGAAAAAACAGTAAGCGGAAGGCATTTCAACAAAATTAGAAGAAATGAAACTGGGCACCATATGAACATGCAACCAATATCACTCTACCAGGTAAAAAGTGTCTCGTCAGAAGTGCCATTTCAAGAAATTAGAAGCAGTACAAGCTAGAAGATAATGCAAGATGCAACCTACATCACAGTCCCAAGTTAAATGTGTCTTATGGGTAAGTGATCATTGCAGGTATAAGTTGTAAGCTACGCAGATGCAATTCAACATAATAAGAAGCAATACAAACTAGACATCATACGAAAACGCAAACCACGTATAACAGTTCCAAGTAAGAGCAAGCACCTGTGATGGTGGAGTAGGGGAGATGTGCTCATCGTGTACATGTATGTTCTAGAAACAGGAACACATGTCATATTCACGGGCATTATGTGTAAAGTAAGTAGATGCAATTCAAGTTAGAAGCAATACAAGCTAGACATCATACGCAACATGCAACCACATATAATAGTGTCAAGTTAGAGCAAGCACCTGTGATGGTGGAGTAGGGGACATGTGCTCATCATCTACATAGGTACGTTGGCTGTCCAGCCTTGTGTTGTCTTGCGAATCTTGTTGGGAGGATGGCGGAGTAGAATCTGTAGGGACCCCCTGTTTGAGTTGCTCCGGAGGACCACCATCATCCACTACTAGACTAATTTCCTTCAGCTGTAATGATTTTGTATTGTGAAGTCAAACCGATAAGAAAAAGGAATAAAATTCGCTCTTCAGAACTCACTCATGCATGATACTGACGAACACTACTCGGATGAAAGGCAAACACATGATGCGAGGATGGAATATGTATGAAAAACAGGATGGTGTGACATATTCACACCTATGATGTGGTAACTAAGCAGAAGGCATTTCAACAAATTAGAAGCACTGCAAGCTAGACACCATATGAAAGATGCAACCAATATGACTCTGCCAAGTTCAAACTGTATGGCGTTTCAACAAATTAGAAGCAGTACATGCTAGAAATCATATGCAAGACACAACCAATATCATAGTGGCGAATTAAAGGTGCCTTATCATAAGTGACGGATGCGGGATATGCAAGAATAGTAGTCTGATGTAGAAACAGGAACACATGTCATATTCACAGGCATTATGTGTAAAGTAAGCAGATGCAATTCAACAAAGTTAGAAGCAATACAAGCTAGACATCATACGCAACATGCAACCACTTATAATAGTGCCAAGTTAGAGCAAGCACCTGTGATGGCGGAGTAGGGGAGATGTGCTCATCATCTACACAGCTACGTTGACTGTCTAGCCTTGCGTTGTCTTGCGAATCTTGTTGGGAGGATGGCGGAGTAGAATCTGTAGAGAACCTCCGTTTCAGTTGCTTGGAAGTTCCACCATCATCCAATGCCTTGCCAATTTCCTTCAGCTTTATTGATTTTGCATTGTGAGGTCATACCGACAAGAAAAAGGAATATCATTCCCTCTTCAGAACTCATTCATGCATGATACTGACGAACACTACTCTGATGAAAGGCAAATTCATGATACGAGGATGGAATATATACGAAAAAATGGACGGCCTGACATATTCACACCTATGATGTGGTAACTAAGCAGAAGGCACTTCAACAAATTAGAAACACTACAAGACTCCATATGGAAGGTGCAATGAATATCACTCTGCCAAGTTAAAATTGTCTCGTCATAGGTGGCGTTCATCAAACTAGAAGCAATACATGCTCGCAATCATATTCAAGACGCAAACCAATATCACACTGCCAACTTAAAGGTGTCCCATCATAAGTGACTGATGCAGGATACACAAGAAGAGTAGTTTCATGTAAGAACATGGTGTGATAGACATATATAGTATGTACCAAAAACTGGAAAGTGTGTCATATTCACAGGTATCATGTGTAAGCTAAGCAGATGCAGTTTGCACTAATTAGGAGCAATACGAGCTAGACACCATATGCAACATGCAACCAGATATCACACTGCCAAGTTAGAGCAAGCACCTTGGATGGTGGAGTAGGGGAGCGGAGACTTGGACCTTGTAATGCACTATCAGTACAAGGAGAATCGGTACAGATGCTCCGTTTACATTGCTGCAGAGGACCACCATCATCGCCTTCCTTACTCTTTTCCTTCCTCTTTCTTGATTTTGCCTTGTCAAGTCAAACCCACAAGAAAAAGGAATAAAATTTGCTCTTCAGAACTCATTGATGCATGATACTGACGAACACTACTTTCATGTAAGGCCGCCGCATGATAGGAGGATGGTATATGTATGAAAAACAGGACGGCGTGACATATTGACATTGTAAGCTAAGCACAACGTGCTTGAACTTGTTAGATTCGATGCAAGCTAGATACCATATGAAAGATGAAACCAATATCACTCTGCCAAATTAAAAGGGTGCCCTAACAAATGTATTTGACCAAATTAGAAGCAATACATGGCAACAGGCTAGAAATAATATGCACTATGCAACGAATAAAGGTGACTCATCGTAAGTGATTGATGCAGGATACAGAAGAGAGGTAGTTTCATGTAAGAACAAGGTTAACACATAGATGTAGTGTGTACCAAAAATAGGAAGGCATGTCATATTCACAAGTATAGTGTGTAAACTAAGCAGATGCAATTTACCCTAATTAGAAACATTACAAGCTAGACACCGTATGCAACATGCAACCACATATCACACTGCGAAGTTAGAGCAAGCACCTGTGATGGTGGTGTAGGGGAAGTGCGGTCTTCAGGTACAGAGCTACGTTCAATATCTTCATTAGGCTTGCTGTTTCTTGAGAATCATGTGGAGAGGATGAAATTGCATTCTTTATAAGAGTATTGCGTCTCATATTAACTCAAAGTGCAGGACTGTCTCATCATAAGCGATAGACGCAGGATACACAAGAACGATGAGTTTGATGTAAGAACATGGTGTGATAGGCGGATGTAGTATGTACCAAAAACAGGAAGGCGTGTCATATTCACATGTATAATGTGTAAGCTAAGGAGACGAATTTAACAAATTAGGAGCATTGATGAGGGATACACAAGAAAAGTAGTTTGATGTAAGAACATGGTTAATAGAAAGACGTAGTATGTACCAAAAACAGGAAGGCATGTCATATTCACAGGTATAATGTGTTAAATTAGCAGATGCAATTTACCCTAATTAGAAGCATTACAAGGTAGACACCAGCAACATGCAACCACATATCACACCGCCAAGTAAGAGCAAGCACCTGCGATGGTGGTGTGGGGGAATTGTGGTGATCAACTAGAGAGCTACGTTGACTATCTTCATTTAGCCTTGCTGTTTCTTGAGAATCATGTGGGTAGGATGACACTACACTCTTTAAACGAGTAGGGCGTCTCACAGTAACCCACTCGGGTGACTGTCTCATCATAAGTGATTGACGTGGGATACAAAAGAGCATTAGTTTGATGTACGAACATGGTTAATAGACATATGTAGTATGTATCAAAAATAGGTAGGCATGTCATTATCAAAGGTATAATGTGTAAAGTAAGGAGATGCAATTTAACCAAATTGAAGCAATACAAGCTAGACACCATATGCAACATGTAACCACATTTGACAGCGCGAAGTTAAAGCAAGCACCTGGGATGGTTGTGTGTGGCAATTGAGATCATCAACTGCAGAGCTACGTTTACTATCTCCAACTGCTGGCACTGCACCCATTAGAGCGCTGAAACGCTTAGTGCTTATCTTCGAATTACACTAGAGCGACTTCCGTCTTTTCTTTTCTGCATTCATCAACACTGCGTCAGAGTCTTAAATACCCATGCATAAAAAAAAATAGTGTGAGTATGGGTGAAGTGTGTGCATAATTAGTATAGTGTAAAGGTAGCAGATAGCAGGTCAATGAGAAATAAATGACGGGAGACATATGATAGCTCTACAACATGCATGGCACACTAAATTACTAGAGGATTCTATGAAAATAACAGTCGACTGAAAGCAAATAGGTCAGTCCATTTTTTATGCACCGTCCGATGTAGAAAGAACAGGCAGATCGCCTTCATCTACCTCCAGCCAGTCAGTCTTGACGATCTTCCTCGAAACTCCAGCGACCACCGGCCCAGTATTCCTCCCCTGCCTGTGCCCTCCCCTCGACCTCACCGCACCGCCGTGCTTGGCATCGCCCCCCGGCCATCCATTCAAGCTCCGCCGACCTCCAGATCGGGCGCAAGCAGCTCCTGCGCCCCACACCCCTAAGATAGACATCGATGCGCTGCTTCCACGGGGAACAGGCAGACTAGGTGCTCCGCACGCCTAAGCGGGTGCTCCATATTTTATTTGCAGTTCGACTGGCCCTGAATTGAAATCCAGGCGGGCTACTAAACTCTAGCAAAGGTGAAATAGTAAAGGGAGGAAACCTTGTGCATTTAGTATCACGAAGAAGATGCAGTAAGAAGCGCTCAACTAGTTTCTTTCATGGGATGAATACATTGTGAGCGGAGACGTAAGATTTGCAGGAATAAGGGAAGAGGAGTACCTCTTTCTGCTGGCAGTGTTGTGTCCTCCTTCAGTTTTTTCCGACGATCTTCTTGTTGTTCGCCGGAAACCAGAAGTTGTGGAGGACGGTGCAGCCTTGGAAGAACCCATGGCCAAGTTGTTGAGTGTGGTGCGGTGGCCATCTGTCGGCGGCGGGGAAGCAGATCCGAGGCGGTGAACGACGGCGTAGCGGGAACAGCTTCGGTGCGGTGGACGGTTAGAACAGTGGAGCCGCAGCAGTGAGGCGCAGGACGGCGTGGTCGGAGTGGTTCTGGTCATGGAGGCAACTCTGCCTCGGCTTCAGCTGCTAAGTCCTTGAGGGCATTGCGGTTGCGGTTGCGTTGGATGACGACGTCGGGGTACCGGCTCGGGCGTGATGGAGGAGGGCGGCGGTGGATTGGCCGCTTTGGGGTGGAGGAATGAGGAGGCTGGGGTTTCGCGTCTGGTGGAGAGGGTGTTTTCGTGCCCACGGAGTATGAATGGGGAAACTGAGGGAGGAGGGGAACTAAGGGGGAACAATGTTTCAGTTTGAGACGCTCTTGTTTGAAATTTGGGGAAAGTTACAAACTTTGCGCCCATCTAAAATTTCGGACATATTGCAGGTTGGGGGTAGGACAGTCATGTCAGGTGTCCCAAATGTGGGCGGGATTGGTTTCGGCCGAGCGCATGGGTGTTTAGGCGCCCATGGCGTATGAATGCTTCTCGGAGGCGGTTGAGACTGGCGTCTTGGTGAAGTTACAAACCTACCCCGGTTTAGACCTTTGGACATCGGGCCGATAGGCTACACGGGCCAGAGTCAGGATAGTAATTTCCTACCACCAAACATTAGTCTCGCGTGGTTTCGGGTGACCAGAGGCCTATTTGGCGCTTCATTCAATATTTGGTAGTAGAAGCATTAACGTTTTCGGTTCTCTTGAATTGAACTTTCAGGATTTGTCAAACTTCACAAATCTTTACTCTTCAAAATCCTAAAGCTACGATTATTTTGGAATGGAGGGGGTACATTTGAATATATATTGTACACGAGTATATATTTAAAAATATGCAACTTACCTCAGTTCATGCATGGTTCCAGATATAATCTCCTTGGTTCCAAAAAAAAAGTTAGATATGCGTATGAATATATATAGCATGTTCAAACTCACAACAAAGATTGATGCCCCCCTTTACATCTGATTTACAAATGCCATTATCTCGGGTTCAAATAGATAAATGCACTTCCTATGAATTCGAATCTTCAAAACCCCCTTTATGTTGAATTCGACATGTATTCTATTTCGTAGCTAGCAAGTTGGAATGTATCCATGCAAGTGACAAATGTATAAAGTGCTTCACACTAACAACATAGAGTGCACTAATTAATGTTTATATATGAATTGCAAAAGCATCCATTGCCTGTATTTCAAACCGCTCTCACTCTATGGATCAATAATATGAAATAAACACATGCACATGCTAGAATTCAATAGAGTATGGGTGTGTGATAGACCGATTTTCGTCCATACGCAATTTGCAAAATTCATGATCTCATCCAAAAATAATAATGCCATTTATATTTTAGTTTAATGCATAGAACCGCCTTTTACGCGTAGATGCACTATGCCTCGTCCCGTTCGCACAAACGTGTTATATATCTCTCTATCAAACGCATAAGTGCACACACTTTATATGCATCGGCATTTCTCTTTCACATATGCTCACAATCTCTCTCAGGGTGTCGGGGTGTCTCACGCACATGCTCTCTCTGTTTCTCTCTCTCTCTTGCTGACTACTATGTACCACTCTTTTCACTAATCTCATTTGGAAAACACTATTTATCTCACATGCATATATACACATGCACGGTCTCTACTAGCCCTCTATACGCACATATATGTGCCTACGTGTCTCCCGCACGCACATTATCTTTAGGCCTCTCTCGCACACATTGCCCCACCGGCACACCTCTCTCTTAGTAGTTGGCAGATATGATTTCATCGTATCATTCGGTAGGATATCCCTGGCTGTTAGGCTGGATGATAATACGAGGCAAAGTTTTACCCTAGTTCCGATTGGACCCTTGCAGTTGATGAAAGAGCCTACTCCTGGTACTGTATATTAGTGATAGGGGTGTGTACAAAGTACACGTGAATACCAGGCATTGTGCGTGTGTGTATACTATCGACGAACTAGCCCCCAAGCTTGTATAACATACTAAGGGCCTAGGGTTACAAATCATATATAGTCGGCTTATCACCAGTGGGGATAGAGTCCTCCACGACTCTGGTAGCTTCGTGTTGTACGCCGAGTCCTCCACATGGGTCTTCGTATAACACGTCTCGGTCCAACCTATATGTGGCGTAGGATGGAACCGACCCATGAGTCTTGATGTTGACCCACCACAACTAGAAATGATGTGCCCACCACACCACACTCGCAATCGGACACTAAGAAAATAAGCATATACAATAGTACAACAGTATCTAGCTCACGATACGTCTCCATATTTTGTTGATGACACTGACGGGCTTTGCATTTGATGCGTGCTCCGTATTTTGTTGACGACACTTACGGTCATTGTATTTGAAGCGAAAGCACGATATGGTCACTGGACTTCAGAATAAGCTCATCACGGTCGCCACATACATTTTGTCGCGCTAACCAACATGTGGTTGGATGGTTAGAGGACAGTGGTTTCTCGAGCTCACCAAGGGTAAAGTCCCGGTGCCTGCATTTATCTTGTGTTAATTTCAGTATTTTCCGGCGATGTACGTTCAGTGGGAGGAGACGTTCCACTCGCCTACGAGGCACCTATGGTGACTTCATAAAATCTCAAGATCATATATGCTGGCCCACTCTCTCGAAGGTGCTCATATGGGTAGGGTTCGCGTGTGTGCGCTTATAGCAGTGAGTGCTTGCGCATATATATGAGCCCTTGCGTCTGTACGGTGTTAAACAAATACATGTCATGATTATACGGTCCTTTGGCTCACCCGCATAACTCCGTATTTTGTTGATGACACAATCAATTGACCGATCAAGCGTTCCACGCGGCGCAACTAGTGTTGCACCATCGGGCGGCGTAACCATGGGGCCCACATCCAGCCCGTATATGAAAGAAAGAAATGGTAGTTTGAGTGCATCTTGTGTTAATATAATAGGAGTACATTTTAGGGTGATCATACGGTCACTGGCTCACCATACAGCTCCGTAATTTGTTGATAACACGATCAATTGACCAGTCAAACGATCCACATTCAACAGCGCACATTACCATAGGGCCCACCCGTCAGCGCGTATATGAAGGACAGAAATGGTAATAAATTAGTGGTCAGTGGGTATTCGAAGTCGTGAGACCTCTGGTTGGCAGTCACCGGCGGTTGGGGGGCGTTCATTGGGCGGTGGGGTGGGGATCGCCGGAGAAAAAGCTCGGCACGGGGGGGGGGGGGGCTAGAGGGATGGCCGGTGTGGCGGCAGACCGGCGGTGGGGAGTGGTTTCGGGGACGGCAGGCCGGCCACGGGCGGCGGGGGCTGGCGGTTCGGCCGGTGGTGGCTGGCGGCTCAAGGGGGGTGGAGTTTGATGATAAACTGGAGGCCCTTGATTCCGTATCCAACGGCTGGAAAATATAATGACCAGAGATGAAAAAGCCAGTCGACTGACGTATAGCCTCGCCCGGCACATACACATGCACGCACGCAAGACACGCACGCATGTAGGCGTGCAACACTGACACGTACACATAATGTACACACGCATGCATCTTTGGCGTGCAACACGGCTGCATACACATGCACTCACGAACACACGCACGTACGCACCCATGCATGCAACACTGAAACGTACCCTTGCACGCATGCAACACTCGCACGCTTGCATGCACATAGCACATGACGCAAGACACACGCTCAACCTATACGTGGATGCACCCTTTGTTAAGGACATGGATTGTTATGGGTATTAATCAATCTTATCTTTGATAACCAGAACATTGATGTTTGCAAGGTCTTTATGAATCACAACGTATCGAACGGGCTATCAACATAGTAGGCTTATCTACATGAAAAAGATGACGTCACACTCAATGAATAATCATCGGTTTATGAAATGCCCGCTTCTGACCGCCCTGGCCAACCAAAGGTTCCTCTGCTGTGCGTTGCCTGCGTTGGGTCACCGACATGCAGGCCATGCACCCAAAGAGCCCACACATTAGTGGAAGAACGGCGTGGTGTCCTAGGTCAGAGTCGAGGGCGCTACTCGCGGCACGCCCGACTGAACATGCCTCCGTGCCGCATTCAAACGCCTCCATGAATCCCGCCCGTGTGGAAGCCGAGAAACCCACTCTAGACACACGTCCGTTCATGACCGGGCCGGCGTTAAACGCAACGCCAGCCGAGCTCCTCCCGGCCGCCGTCTATTTAATCTCCTATTTAAACGAGGCCAAATGCCGGCCAAGAATCGCACACCTCCGCTGCTCCCCTATCTCCTCCACCATTTTGTCCACTCTGACAATGGCTTACGAAGAGTAGTTATTCCGCATCCAAGCCGGCTGGGTAGCTCACTGGATACGAGCTATGCAGCTCGCTGATCCACCTCCCTCCCCTCGCCCGATGGAGCCAGTTGCCGCCCCAAGCCGGCGCGCGGTTCAGCAACTCGCCGCTCCAGGCTAGCTCAACGAGGAGCGGCGCACGGGCGTCGTTGGTGCCGTCCACGCTGCCGCCTCGTACTGCGTCTCCCGTTTCTGTGGCCGAGACTCCCATGTCGGCGGCTGCGCCATGCAAGCAGCGATAGAAGCCGGGTGCGCGGAGAGCGACGAGTCGGTTGCCAGTGCCTCGGCGTCCGCTTGGGTCCCATGAAGGCCACCGCGGAGGCGACGCCGGTGTACACAGCAGGTGTCTTACCGGATCCTTTTGTTGCGAGGACCTTCGTCGACCCCGCATGGGCTCCACGGAAGAGGGGAAAGTTAGGATGAACTCGAACTGGTGCCGGCCATGGCGAAGTAGTGGCCGGTGATGAACTCGAACCGGTGCCGGCCACCATCATCTTCGGCACCAGCCAATGATATCAGTTGGGCAATGGGTAAGCGAGCCGTCCTTTGCGCTGAAGCATATACCTCCGGGGCTCCCGACAGTCCGGTGATCGTGCTGCCGGACATGAGGAACACAAATCGATCGGTGGGCGACCATTTAGGCCAGGTATTATATACCTGTGTTGTCCAGAACTAGCACCGTGTAGTTCATTTGAATGTAATGAAATCCATCATGTTTGTATGTAAATCCGGTATTTTATATGATTTCCGTCGTTGTTTGTATGAAATATCAGTTTGTCTACGTGTTTGCGTGAATTTCGTCCGGTTGGTTGAGTTGTTGTCATAATGTGTGCGGCTACGGTTGGATGGCGTAATTTGCCGGTCGCCGGTCGGTCAGCGGGCGGCTCGGGCGGCATTGTGGGACAAAAAAACACAGCTCGTGCGAGCTCGTCTCCAACATGCACGCTGGAGGATGCATGACAGCATGAGCACCCGAGCCATTCCTTGTTCATCGGTGGCAAACGCACCGGTGGAGAAAAGGGTCGCCAATATTGTGGCTACCCCAGGCAAGATCCAAAGAGCCCCTCCCAACAGATTCAAATCCCTCGTTCGCCGTGGAATTTTGCCATGTGTTGTCTTCATGGACTAGCAAGATGCCCATGCATTGCACGGAACATCAAGATGCATTTGTTTACAAACTCCCCCACATGCATGCAAGGGATAACTAATGTCCTCCATTGCTAGTACCACGAGGCAAACACCATTAATATTGCATCTATTAGTGTTAGTGGCCTTGTATATCTGCAAATTGTAATTTTGATAGTGGCTCCTTGTATATAAAAATGGAGGGAGAAAGATGCGAGATAAGGTGAGGAGGAGTGGGGCGTGGTGGTGACTGGTGGTCGGACTGGGCAGAGGCATGGGGATGGACGGCGCATTATGTCTAGGTTTGTATCTCTCTCACACACACCCACGTAGGTGGGGGACGTGCACGAAGAGAAGAGGTGCACGCACGGCGCACGTACTCCCGTCTCTTTCCGAACCACACCCGCGCGGGTACACGGTGGAGCTTATTTCTGTACGAAAAAGGCAGCCCACGTGGTAATTTGGCACGTGTACAGGTTGTCCTCTTGGTGGAGGGAGGATCGTCTACCACGGGTGAACAAACAAATTGCAACTTGAGGCGTTATGTTAAATTAAAAAAAGAGACAAACCATGTGGGGCCTACTTTAGAGGCAAGGCTCTATACACTGGAGTACTTTTGATGTGTCCCGTCAACTCGCATAATGAGGAGAAGCTTGCTTAGTACGCCGTCTCCCCCGCCCACGGGCGTGGTGGCTCGCAGGATGAGGTGAAGCTTGCTTACGAGTAGTAGTATAGTACTACTACTACTGTACTACGCCTTTACGCCCGCTCCCTCGCCCACGCGCGCGGTGGCTCGCAGCACGAGGAGAAAATTTTACTACTCCCTCCGTTTACTCCTCGTCCCTACTACGTACTTTGGTTAGTACTCCCTCCATTTACTTATACAAGGCCACTATAAAAAAATACATTTTGCATCTATACAAGGCCACAAATAGTAATCGAGACAAAAGTTACTACTCCCTCCAGTTTATGGCTCAATTTCAAAATCTCTCCAACCAAGGTAGACGGTGAGTGGTCGAATTAATTTTGTAGTTTGTACAAGTAATTAGTACGCTCATTTTTTTCAAGAATTTATGTTTACCGAGGCATTAATTAGAACGAATGCATGAATGACCACTAAATTTCCATGAACTTGTACATGCATTGGTTAGTTTCCTCTTGACACTGCTTGCGTTGGGTGATCTAACACACCTCGAAATCCAACATGTAATGGTACTACTACTAGTATAGTAGAATTGAGACTTATCAAACGGAAAAGCGAATGTTTTTTAGATGAGCCCTATAAACCCTAGTGGGTACGTACTCCGCAAAAACAGATTTTTCCAAAACTAAGTCGCTCCCTTTCATGAATTCTATAGTATACTCCTGATGCTCCCTTTCATGAATTATGTACTTCCTGTCGCCGACATGTGGGACATATATCAACCGGGTCAATGTGTCAAGCACCAAATAACAGTGCAGAACAGCAGGGGGACGCACCCCACTCGTACCAGCCCAGTAGTAGTAATGAGCAATGAGACGTCAAATCCCAATGCCGCACCTTCCCAGAAGGATGAAGCAACCATTATTTGACACTTCGGTTCGCCATCATCTCGAACCACGTAGTATTGCTTCTGCCTCAAGAGGGACACGCGCATCGCCTTGGTACATCATGACACGTGGGACCGCATGACAGGCCATGCTCCCCCGCCGATCGCTCTGTAAAATCACCCCATTTTTACTATACTTCCTCCGTATCGGTTTACTATATGGCATGCACGTCGTTCTAGGTTGAGAATTTAACTGGCTATATATGTGATGAACAGTACTCTAGCCTTTTAAAAAATGTATACTTTTGTACAGTAGTACTCATTGCGCCATGGAGAAAAAATTGAAATTAAAAAAAGGTGGTACATATAGAGAGTGCTCGTACTATTAAAAAAGCTAGTACGTGCTTAATTGGGGTGCTAAATTCTATTAAAGAAATACTAGTAGTATGTACATACTGAAGAGTTAAAGTAACGAGAAGAAACATAACATAGTTCTCATTGGGGGCTCAAAGACAACACACCCCTCAAATTAAACTAAGCACACCTGAAATTAAACTATGCAACTAATCCGGTGACACCTTTGCATTAGAAGTTTAGAACCACCATGAGCAACGACATCGCCACCTTACTCGGAGTCCTCGTCCACGTCCTCGACTTCGTCCTTGTCCCTCTTCCTCTTGGCCGATACTTCTTTACTTGAACCGCACACTTGGCTGTTGCTCTTCATCCAACCCTTGTAGATATTGAAACAAAGGTAGCCATCCATTGCAGCGTAATGGATGTGGTCTATATCTAGTACATTCCGCTGCCATGCATGACGATGAAACGTGTAATGAGGTTTCTCCAGTTTACGGTATGAAGGACGAACCATGGCTCCTGCCAGGGTCAGCATCGAAGGCTGACGAGAGGGCAGCAGCCGATTCTTCTGGAGGTCGAAGGGGTTGCCTACTACGAGGCCTATCCGACCCAGGACTTCTTTGTCGTTCTTAAAGTCTATAGTAACGAATTTCACTGTTTTGTCCTTGAGGAAGTTCTTAAAATCATGGCACTCAACGTCGGCATGGCATATGCGGAAGACCAAGAAAACATTATGTACACAAACCTGGATCACGGCGGGCTTCTTCCTCTCTTCGTCCTTTAGATCCTTCTCTCGTCCCAGGACGTGATGTACTCAACATCTAGCCCAGCGACCCACTCATCATCTGAGTTTTCGAACATGCGTCTGAAGCGAGAAAGGCATCCTTACACCGTCGCGGAAGAACGGGTGTAGATGACGTCGAACTCATTGCCGGTGATGGTTCTAACCTTGTACTCACCGCCGATCGTGGAGATTTGGGACACCATGGATTTGGGAGGAGGGTTAGGATTAGTGGAACTGCCGTAATGTGAATGAACGGGACGACTAGGAGCGAACCGCCGTAGTATTGAAGGACGTGTGGGGACGAGTAGGAGCGAACTGCCAGCGTGCGAACGGTTGGGTAGTGGCTTTCCATTCTCCCATGATACGGGCTTCCGAGAGCCCTTGGATCTGAGATCGAACGGTTGCATGGCGTGATTCTAGACATGTGGGTGAATATCCTATCCTGGAGGGTTATTCTGCAAATTTTCAGCAACTTAGCATGCGACCGTTTGATCTCAGATCCAAGGGCTGCCAAAGAGTCGTATCATGGTCATGCCTACCACGACCGTCAGCGTCGCTTTCATGCGGTCGCGCCCTTGGAGATTTAACACGGTGTGTTAGGCTATCCGATGTTGGCATGTCATACATAGTCATCACTTAGTCACTCATACTACAACAAGGTTGGCTATAAGTGTATTTTTTACACCACTCTATCTCTTTCTTCGTACTCCCTCCGTCCCATAATATAAGAACGTTTTTGACACTAGTGTAGTGCCAAAAACGTTCTTATATATGGGACACAGGGAGTACTATTATTTATTGCATTTGCCAAGGAGTGACCTCTTCCAATGAAATGGTGTTGCTAAGTTTGCTTCATTTAATTAGCTATAGACTCAAAATTGTCTTTTCACCTAGGTACACGCGCTTAGCACCATTTCTTCCTTGGGTCACCAAACTAGTCTCTCTCTTCTTGATTAACTTGCCACATCAGACTTTATGCCTATGTGGCAAGCTTAAGAACCTACAGGAGCAAGTACAATAGTGCGCTTTACATGGCATTTTTGCATATGTGGAGGAAAGAGAGGCAAGGAAAAAGTGGAGAAGTGGGCTCTCATGCAAGAGCCAGCCTCTACTACATGATGGAGCATTGAGAGAGGCACCTGTATGGAGGTGGTTAGGAATCGGGAGACTCACACCGGTCGTAGCGCCACAGTTAAAATGATAATGGCAAGTCAAATCACGGGGGCCCACCTGTCCAGCAGTAACTCGCTGTCAAATCACAAAGCCCTACGTTTGCAGCAGCCTACTCCCTCGTCTTCTCGCGTCTGTGTCGAACCGACTAGGCGGAACTGCCCCGCCTACCGCGCAGGAAAAGCCCCGCCCTCGTCTTTTAAATACAACTACATATGCTTAGGAATCCAATGATATACTTTTTGTGACATAGTAACTCATATTTAGTTAGTCAAATGGATGACCTAGAACTACGTGCAGGCCCTATAAACCGAGACGCCTAAAAATAAAAAACCGAGACGGAGAGGGTAGTTCAGCACGTATCTTTTTAGATCAATACAGTCGGGATTCACCAAGGAGCAAAACTAAGTGGTAGGCTGCTCGCGTCGTGTTGGCATAGCAACTCAAGCAGGGTCAGTCCGCACACGAAATGGCGACACACTTAACAGGACCTCATTGGCCAACATGTAGCTCATCCACCGTCTTGTTCCACGTGCGATGCACCAAATTACAGTTCGGAGCAGCGGTTGGAATTGGAGGCACCCCGGTCGTAGTGCCGCAGTAGTAGAAAATGAGCGATGAGGGGTCAAATCACAAAGCCCCACCTTTCCCGCATTAAGCTGGACGGACGAAGCAACCGTCTATTCACTCTAGGGCGCAAGAGCATAAAGAAAAGAGAAAACAATGATGCGTGCGGTAGCTACCTAGGGCACCCTAGGGTAGGGGTCTCCACTACAGATCCTTTTTTTGAAAGCGCCTCCACTACAAATCGGCTTCTCCCTCATCCTCTTGAAGAAAACCGATGATGAGTGAGGCAGTAGGGTTTGTAGGAGTACTACAGCGTGTGGGGCCACGTCATAGTAAACGGGTTCGAGTCGACGCCTTAAATATGAATGGGCCGCTTGGTTTTACAGGAACGAGGCAGCATTTTGGGTTCGGGGACCAGTGGAGATATACTACGTACAAAGAATTGTGGACGTAGGTTCGACCGAAAGGCAATGATGCATGGGCCCTGCATTTTGATATACCCGGGGCCGCGTGAAATTTGCTACTCTACTCAAAACTAGTAAGGTACACATGTATTGAACGCATGAGATTTCGAACCAAATTATGAATAAATACACACTATAGCATGTAAAGCTTTGAGTCATATATGCATGATGTAGATGTTCATTTAGTTCTTATAGTTCATCTCATTCAAAATCAATTAGTTTTATAAAACTGTTAAGATTCATGGGGTTGTGATTGTAAATCATAAATTAAAAAACAAATAATGGCAATTCATTTAGAAAAAAATAATCAATTACGATACAGAAGATTCTAGAACAATGGAGAAGTGCTTGTGTTTTGAGATTTGTGCATTATGCATAAGTTCAACCATGGAGTCTTCTAAATTGTACATGTGGTAGATCTGGTGGAATGTTGATGATATCCAACGACCAGTAGTGCTCGGATTTGCCTATCTCTGCACTGTCGGGTTAGCTTCATCCAAATGACCATCTTTCAAAGTTATTGGCACACTATATAGTTCTTGTGCCATAGTTGCATGTTTTGGAAAAAAGCTACTAGTGGGTTGTACTATCTATTTAGGAATTGAAGATGTATACATGGAAGTTGTAGGGAAAGAGATGACATGGAGCATCTCAATTCCTATGAGTAGGGATTAGAAAAGAGATGTCATTTGGTTCACATCATAGGAACTTTTCTATTGAATCTAGAGATGACATGTATCTCAATTCCTATGAGGAGGGATTAGAAAAGAGATGTAATTTGGTTCATATCATAGGAACTTTTCTATTGAATATACGCTAATGTTTATTTTCCTTTGAAATTAAGGGAGTATAGGAATCCATTCATATGAACCAAGTGGCTCTAAAGCTATATAAATGATATCATGTTTATTTCCTTTGAAATGTGGAGTATATGAATCTATTCCTATGAACCAATTGGCTCTAAAGGAAAAAATCCTAGAAAAATCATATCATATAGAGTTCCTATGATATTCCTCGACACTAAAGGATGGTTGAAATTGATGCGAGTGATATGATGGTATTTTTTTATAGACTCCTCACCATCTTTATAGTTACCTCTCGAAGATGAATGAAATGATATATACAGGGTATTCTACATGTGCAATTTGGTACACGAAAACTCGGTAAAAGTTTGCGAGGTTCGAATTTTCAATAAAGCTATATGCACTGCATTTCGGAACGGAGGGAGCATACGGCAGTTGCTAACACTCACGTGGAAGATTTGTGTGTAGGAGTGGCTGTTCTGTTAAATGACATGGCAAAACTGACAATCGCCGGATGCCGATCTAACAGTTCTTCTGGCGTTAAATCGGGAAAAGGCTTGTATGGCTAACGCTTGTCGGATAATGATTTAGGGACACATGCATTGCATTGATACGTGCCCCCCTCTCTCTCACGCACACGCACCCTCACGATTCACGACTCTCCCGAGTCCTCTCGCAGACTTGCACGTCGCACCCACCGTCTATCTGCAGGTAGACATCACGCACATATGTGCTCTTCAGACCCTACCCTCAGAACTTCTAAAAAACAAAAGACGGCGCGCACATTTTATTTTAGCTCACACGTCTCACACTTATACTATTACTCTTTCAGCGAACGTTCTTTGGGCATAGTATATTTTACTCTCACGAAGAGAAGCGGTGCACGCACGCACTAGTTCTCTCACACCCACTCGCGGGTACACGTAGGAGCGCATTTTTTTGAAGCTGGTACAACAAAATAACTCCACTATATATAAAAGCAGGAGCCTTAGCACTTGCTTTACTAGGGTTCCTCTCGTTCACTCTCTCATGCTCTCCAGATCTAAGCAAGACATAGGTGGCCGCACTCTCTCTCAGCTCACGGCTGGTCACAAATCCGGCCGGACAACCTCAACCGGGGCAGGGGTGTAGGTGCATCGTTCACGCTGTCGTCATCGGTGAGGGAGGAGACCAACGGCTACACGCGCGACCTGATCGGCGGCCGTGTCGTTCTCTCCGAGAGAGCGCCGGCTTGGGAGGGCCTCCGAACCCTTGTTCCTCCCTGCAGTATTGTGGCCAAGATGCGGCCTCCCGACGCCGTCTTTGCCACATGCATTTAATTCGTGTATATATATTCCTTCAAACCTGCCTTGCTCTATCGCCCCAGCCTCCCTTCGTGGATCCATTTCTACTTCTGTCCGCTGTTCCAAAGCCACCTAGACTTCTACTATTATTAGAAGTAAAGCTAGTTCATACATTCGACTCTAAGCGTTGGTTCAAACAGGGAAGAAAGTGGGAAAGCTGTAGCATGAATCTAGGACTTGGTTCTAAGAGGAAACGGGGGAAAGTAGTAATATCTGTCACTGTTTAAATAATGGTATTTTGTATTTGCGCAACCAGAGACGTCTGTCTCCGTATCTTTTCAGGATGTCTGTCTCCGTATCATTTCTATCCGCGCAATCAAAAGCACACACCTCAGTTTTAGTACAACTGTGCAAAACGAGATGGCTATCCCTCGTTGTCGTCGTCTAACCTCCCGTCTTCAAGGTATCCCTACATTGGTAGTAACTAAGCTAGAATGACCAACGCAGTCTAAAAGAAGCTGATTTGTACGTTTTACTTCCTGATTGCAAAGGCAGTAGACGAAATAAAACAACTGCATCCTAGTCCGGAATGCACTTTCTACCAGTTCATCCATGGACCGAGGACTAGCTGGCATGGCTGCACGACAGTTTTCTGGACAGGTGCGTGGACAAGAGGCATTGTGGTCTGCTTATTTCTGCAAATAACGGTGCTTAAATTTATTGGAATGCACAAGCATTTCACCTGGTCAGTACACTACATGGTTCAGTTCAGCATTCCAAATTGAGACCACAATTATAATTGGTTATTCGGAATGAGAGAACCTAACCTCGGATGGTGGCAACAAGAAAAACTAGAGTGAACTCCGTGAAATTTAAGCTCGCCGGGAGGCCCTTTGCTCAGAGAAGCCTTGCTTGTTTTTTTCCTGATTTGTAAACCTTCTCACAACTTTGTCTTTTGTTGTGAACTAGTATATGTTTGTTATGTTCTATGAATCATTGAGATGTATAAAATTGCTTAACTTATGCTTTTCAAGATTTTTATGAAGACGAGTTTAATGTGAGTGTTCCACATGAGCGCTGGACTAGCGTGTGAATGTTTGGAATTCATTACATTGTGGCCTCAAATTAACTGCATGAACCACTGTAACAAGATACATAGTTGCTTATATGTCAGACAACAGATTGTTGATTGTTAGCTGGTCGATAGCCTAGTGTTGAAGCGAGCTGAGCCAATGTGTCATGTTTTGCACAACTGCTTACAAGTGGTGTAGCACCAACAGTGTTTACAAGTACTTATGTATACGTCGGCGCACAGTTCTTGAACGAGTGCTCTATTTCATCAAAACACAAACTGCTCGTATGATCAACCATGACAACTTATCTCTTACCATGCCATATTCATGAAAAAACTAGTGAGGACGCATCTGTTTCGGCAACAATTACGATGGTTCTCACATGATTCACGGGCACACAAAAGTAGCAGCATTTCCCATAGACGGATTCAAACAGAGTACTAGCCCCAGAGGGGTCGATAATAGTCAAGGTTCGGATAATTAGACACAATTCAAACTACTATTAAACACTAGCTGGGGCAACTATTTCATGCCTCGATCTAATTTGGGCTGGACACAAGATGGACCTTGCCATGAACATCATCGAGGACATCCCGCAACAGCTCAATCCTGTGAACCTTCATGAAGACAACATTGTGGCCTTGCCACTGATAAACTTGTTTGTGGAGGCATGCCTCGTCATCTTCCTGCGTAAGCTTGACAAGAACAGTATGCCTCACAAACTAAGGAGTAGCTTTGAACTTCTTGTTCTTCAGTACACCCTGGACAACACGCACGACAACAAGTGAGGCTGGAATACAACTCTTCATTGGTATAACCGCAAATGGCTTCCAGGATCCAACAGCCTAAGAACTCTATTTTCCCAGTGCGTATATTCAGATCATCCGCCTCATAGCGAGTGACATGTACAACCACACAATCCTTGTCTGCATCAGGGATCTATTTGAAACAGAAACAAATTTTGAATTACTTTTCAGTATAAGAAGCACAAGTTATTTAAACCACTATGTATAGCATGGCATCGAAGCTAATAAAACTTTGCATTATTAATAACCACATACTTAGATGAAAAACCACAATCGAGATCGGCAAAGAAGGAAATCACCTTGGGCAGCACAGCGGGGACACATCCTTGAAGGGGAAACTGCTCCTCGCAGTGCCACGCGGGGTTGTAACCTCAAACGGGCGTTGACCATCTCAAGAGTGGCCGTGAGCGATCTGGGTCGGCTCGGTGGCTGCCTCCATCTTCTTGGAGCTCTCTATCTCGTGGGGATCAGCCTCCTCGTACGCTCCAATATCGGCAGATCTTTGCCCGGTTCTCCTTGGTCCATCATGAAACTGACGAATACTAGGAGACCACTGAAAGGAAAACACAATCGCAATGACAATGAAACAAAAAAGTGAGTGAGGATCGGTCACTGCTTTGCAAAAGTTCTTTTTTTTCACTGAACGAAAATATACCAACATCACGGATCCGCTTACCTTCCCTTCGTTGGGAGAGAAGAACAATGGCAGATGCGGGTGTTGCCTTTCTTGAAGACGGTGAGGGAGAAGGGGATTCAGAGAAGAGTGAAATGATGGTTGCTTCGTCCGTCAAACTTAGACTGTGGGGAGGTGGGTTTTGTGATACAACGGCTCACATCGCCAAGGCCACGACCGAGGTGACTCTCCGCAAGACATCGCCTTTCTAATTTGGTGGATGGCATTTGGGCCCGCATGCTGCATGGCCCGCATGTCGGTGAAAAAATTATAACGGCATTCAGAGAGGGAGACGTTTCAATGACCTAGGAGGAGCCGTGGTTGCAGAGTGTCTCCACTGTACTAGTAGTAATTGTTTTTCTCGGTAGCTTTAGAGGGTCTCCACTGTACTAGTAGTAATTATTTCTCTGGGCCCAAGACAAAACAGCCCATCCACACTAGTAAATAGTAAAATCAATTCAAAGCCCATATATGTACTGAATGAGAGGCGCTACCCACACCCAAAGACACCCCCCAAAAAAACCTAGGTGCTCTTCTTCCTCCTCGCTCCCACCCACCTCACGCCACTCGATCCACTGCATTCCCCAAATTCCTAACCTCACTCCTCTGAAAACCCCAGCTCCCCTTCTTCCTCGCCTCCTACCGAAACCCCCAGCTCCCTTCTTCTTCGTCAAGACTACAACTAGGATTCTCATTCGTTACTCTGCTCAAATCCGTGAGCGCGACGCGACGCCCTCGAGGAAAATGGAGTTGGCTGACCCCAGCGCCAAGAAGATGAGGCTCCCGCCAGCGCGATGCCTGTTGTAGATCCCACACCCGGCAGTGCGGGAAGAAGCGGCGACCCTGCTCCCACCGGATCCCAGGAACCCGTAGAATCTCGGGTGGACCGTATCAGCGATCTCCCAGACGCCGTCCTTGGGGAGATCATCTCGCTTCTCCCCACCAAGGATTGCTGCCGCACCCAAGTCCTCTCAATTCGGTGGCGCCCTCTATGGCGCGTCGTGCTCCTTAATCTCGACTGTCGTTAGCTATCTCTCTTCAATGATTTTGAAATCCCCAGAGCCATCATCTCCTCCCACCAAGGCTCCGTTCAAAGCCTCTGCATCCCGTCATGCTACCTGAGCAAGCATACCATGCCCTGCACGGTGAACGCCTGGCTGAAATCCCACAATTCACGTAACTACAGCTGCTTGAGTTCTACTATTCCCGAAATCACATACCACATACCGAAACGCCATGAACTTGTGCCCTCAAAGACCGATGTCCATATCGCGGTTTTCCTCCTCTCTCCACAGCGCCACCTTTATACTGCAGGCTACCTACTGCATAACTGGTACTAAACCTTCGGCTCCCATTTCTCAAGAAACTTCCACTTGTGCGGGTTCATATATCGGAGGCCTCATTGCACAGCATCATCCACTCCAGTTTCCCTGCCCTGGAGTGCTTGGTGCTTGTTTTCACAGTTAGAATCGGTTGTCTCCAAATAAAGTCGCCTAACCTTGTCAGAATTGGAATTTCTTTTGACGGAAGGCAGCTCATCATCCAAGATGCCCCTTCACTTCAAAGGTTGATACTTGACTCTAGTTATTCACTGTTGCAAATAACCGTCCTCTGTACGCCTAAACTAGAGACCTTGGGTGTAATACATGATCTCTGTGCTCATTTCAATATGGTGTTTGGCTCCACAGTTCTTCAGGTACTTTATATTATCATCTACACTTGTAACCATAAGCTGCATTTTAAATTTCTGCGCATAATTTATATATCATCTTGGAGTACACATTTTGTGCTAATATTATGTTCTATGCTCAATGAAGAAAACAGGCTTAAGTTTTGTCACATTTTAAACTTAAGCTTGTTTGCAAGATTTGTCACATTCTTCCTGCTGAATGCGAGGTTACTACTGTTCATCAGGCTTAAGTTTATCGGTAGCATGGTCTTGACGGATGGGTATGTCGAAGAGCAAAAAAAGGAGTTTCAGGTGGGCAAAAGAGCTTCTGAACGTGCCGGGTTTCTATTTAGAACATATTGTGGTCATAATCCAGTAAATTTTACGACCCAGGATGTTCATTCTATGGACCTGACCGATCCATTTGACTGTGACTGCCGAAAACAGTGCTGGAGTTAGATGTTGTTGCCCTTTTCAATCTGGGTTTTTTTGTAAACCTGATGAACAATTAACCCTCATGCTTTTGTACAGTTTGTAAGCTGGAGTTAGATGTTCCTGCCCTTTTCAACTCGGCTGTGACTGTCATATTTTCTTTGAAACAAGGCAAATGGCTTGCCATTCGTTTAATTTAGAGTGAAATATTGTAACAAATCCCAACCAAGGGAAATAACATCACTCTCGCCGGCTGCATGAGCTCACTGTGCATTCTGTAAGCCAATTGATTAGCCCCACCAAAGCACCCACAAACTTATTTCAAACTAGCACATCAAATGGGCTGTAAATTTTCATAGGAAAGGCTGCATAACCGTGACAGATTTGGATTCTGACATTTGGGACACGCGAGGAAATAGCCTATCCAAGGTGGTGTCGACTTACTAGCCAGTCAACAAACGATTCTGCCTACCAGCCGTTGGATTGACATCCAACATCTGTCGTGTATCTTCTATCTCTTTTTGAAACTGTGTATCTTCTATCTCTTGTCTTCTTCTTCCTCCAGCCGCCCAAACCAAACCACCCCGTTGGCTCCGCCTGCTCCCGCCTCCCATGGCTGGTTGCGCCTCCGCCGCCCTACCGTACGTACCCTCCAACGTTGGCTAGTCCCTCCCTCTATTCCCCACACGTCCTGTTATTCTCCGGCGATGTCAGCCCCAACACGCACTCCGCCCGAACCGGGCCAACCTCGTACTCCCCTCAGGATGGACCGGCGCATCTTCCACGGCTCCTGTTCGTTCCGTCCAAGGCCTCGCCGTCGTCCTCCGCCTTGCGGCCTTGGTTCGCTCGCCGTGCATGGTGCGCCGCCCTCTTGCGTTGTCAATGTCGTTAACAACCGAGAGGAACAAGGAGATGACTGTATGTGGAGAGGATGACAGTAGGGACCCACCAGCGTCATGGCAGTACGCAAGCAAGTGCCTCTATATTACAAGCCCAAAAATATGGTCCTTGCTGATGGTTGGACATCTGGGGCTCACGCCATTGTCAACATAGTCAATAAACGAGAGAATTACACTACGAGCGGCTGACACCAAGGACCCAGCAAGTCGTGCAGTTTTTTTGGAACAAGCAGTTCTTATTTATACTAGTTTTAGCGACGGATTAGGGTAAGAACAGGGTTGTACGGGGGTTGTGGCCCATCTAGCCAGGGTTTTATTTATGTTTACCACATCATGAGCCCAGTTGTGTTTTTTTCTTGCTGAAAATGGCTAGCCCAGTTTTATTTTTTAAAAGAAATACCCAAACAAGTCCTACTTGCTTTTATCGGCCCATTGGCTACAAATCTTTCAAGACGAGGAGTGTTTCATTCAGTTTGCCCGGAAATGGGCTGTACATTTTAAAACACATCAAACCGGAATTAGTTTCAAATTTTTTCATTACAAGATCTTAAATTCCATTGATTTTTATGCGTGGACAATTATTTGGATTTTATATTTATATAAATTATTTTTCAAAATAGTTTGAATGTGAATCGATATTTCTGGATTAAAATAGTTGACCGCACCGAAATATGCAAAATTTCAGATACTTTTTAACTGTGGCCACAATATGGGGTGTAATGCTAACAAAAAGAAGATGGGCTCCAAAAAAATTCTTAAGAATTAGCAAATGGGCTGTACATTATTAGAAATAATGGCAGATGGGTTGTATGCTGTTTTCCACATATTTGAGGCTGACTTGTGCGGCTACTACAGGTTGACGAGTATGCTTTCATAACAAAAAGGTTGACGCACAAGGAACGCCTTGTCAACTTAGTCAACACACGAGAGCAGTGACTGTTGGATGTCCATCCAACGGCTGTCATGCTTCTTCAATCTCTGCTCTTCATGCTCCAAATGGCCAAACAAGCGCCCGGCGAGACTGCTCGCTTCCCTCCTCCCGCTGCCGGGCTATGCTGCCACAAGCAGCCTCACGACCCAATCAGATTCCCATCGCTGGCCTAGCCATCCCTCTACTCACCCACACATGCTGTTATTCTCCGTGACGGCAGATGAACCAAGAACCTCGTACTCCTCCGCGTGGGAAACTACTGCCTAGTATTCCCTGGCTCCGTGTCGTTCCCTTCCTAGGCCTCGCCGTCGTCCACCGCCCTGGTGCTCTCGGCACGGCCTGGTCAACGTGGTCAATGAACGACATCCATCGGTAGTGGACTATACGTGGAGAGGCTGACAGCTGGGTCCACGGCCGCACGCAAGGAAATGCCTCCTTATTACGCGCAAAATAATGATTCCTCCACCTGACAGCTAGGACCCACAGGAAGGGCCTCTGTATTTCACGAAAAAAACGTTCCCCACGCTGATAGGTCGGACCCACCAGCTATATCTTTGCACGCAAGGAAGTGCTTCCTTATTATGCCCAAAAAAATTGAATACCCCCTGCTAGCTGGGACCCACCGTATTGTTGGGCTGACTTGTGGGCCTACTAAGTTGACGGGGATGGAGGGCTTTGTCAACTTAGTCAATACTCCAGTGACCGTATGATGTCCATCCAACAGCCATAGTCCTTCTTCAACCTCTGGTCTTCTTGCTCCATCCGCCCAAAGCAACGCCGGTCGTGTCGCCTGCTCCTGCCTCCCGTGGCCGGCTTTGCTATCGCGGAGGCCTCACCGCCCCCATACTACTCCCACCATTGGCCGGGCCATCCCTCCACTCACCCACACCCCCTGTTATTCTGGGGCGACGGCAGCCTCACACCGCAGCCGATCAAGTGAACGCTCGTACTCCTCTCCGCGTGGGCATCCACTGCCGCGTCTTGCCCGGCTCCGCGTCGTCCCCTTCCTAGGCCTCGCCGTCGTCCACCACCGTGGTGCTCTCGACGCGGTGTGGTCAATGTGGTCAATGACCGACTTCCATCGGAAGAGTACTATACGTGGAGAGGCTGACAACTGGGTCCACGGCAGCCGCAAGGAAGTGCCTCCTTATTATGAGGAAAATAATTATTCCTCCACCTGACAATGGGGACCCACCGGACAGGCCACCAGTATTTTGCAAAAAAACATTTCCCCCTGACTGCTGGGACCCACCGGACGGGCCACCGTATTTCGCGAAAAAAACGTCCCCCCCGCTGTCAGCTCGGACCCACCGGAAATGCCTCCTTATTACGCACAAAAGGATGAATACTCCGCTAGCTAGCTAGGACCCACCTTGGTGGGAGGCTGACTTGTGGGCCTACTAAGTTGACGGGGACAAAGGGCTTTGTCAACTTAGTCAATATGAATGATTCTAGCTCTAGTGACCGTAAAATGTCCATCCAACGGTCGTAGTGCTTCTTCAACCTCTAGTCTTCTTGCTCCAGCCGCCCAAAGCAGCGCCGGTCGTGTCGCATGCTCCTGCCTCCCGTGGCCGGCTGTGCTGCCGTGGAGGCCTCACCGCCCCCTACTATTGCAACTGTTGGCCAGGCCATGCGGCGACGGTAGCCTCACACCGCAGCCGAACCAGTGAACCCTCGTACTCCTCTCCGCGCGGGCTTCCACTGCCGCGTCTTCCCCGGCTCCGCATCGTCCCCTTCCTAGGCCTCGCCGTCGTCCACCGCCGTGGTGCTCTCCGCGCGGCGTGGTCAACGTGGTCAAGGAACGACTTCCATCGGAAGAGTACTGTACGTGGAGAGGCTTACAGCTAGGCCCACAACCACAGCCTAGTTTTTTTTATTTGCCAAGTAAGTCGCTTTGTCAGGCCTGTTGGTCTGCAAATCTTTCAAGACGAGGAGAGCTTTCATTCGGCCGGCCGAGAAAATGGCCCATCAGTAATGAGAAATGGGTTGTACATTTTAAAAAACATCAAACCGCAATTAGTTTCAAATATCTTTTTTTATTTCAATATTTTAAATTACATTAATTTTTATGCGTGGAGAATTTTTGGATTTTATATTGATATACATTTATTTTTAAAATCAGTTTGAATGTGAGTCGAAATTTTGGGATTAAAAACAGTTCAGACCAAGACCAAATATGCAAAATTTGAATAATTTTTAACAGTGGCCACAATATGGGCTGTAATGCTAACAAAAAGAATATGGGCTCCAAAAAACCTTAAGAATTAGCAAATGGGCTGTAAATTATTAGAAATAATGGCAGATGGGATGTATGCTGTTTTCCACAGATTTGAGGCTTTCCTAAAAAAAGGTTGACGCACAAGCAGTGACTGTTGGATGTCCATCCAACGGCCGTCGTGCTTCTTCAATCTCTGCTCTTCCTGCTCCAGCCGCTAGCGTCATGGAATTCTCGCTCCCTCCTCATGCGGCGGGTCTTTGCCAGCAGCCTCACCGCCCCATCAGTACTCCCATCGCTAGCCTAGCCATCCCTCTACTCACCCACACCGCCGTTATTCTCCGGACGGCAGAAGAACCAAGAAACCCTCGTGAGTCGTATTCCTCCGCGTGGGAAACAACTGCCGAGTCTTCCCTGCCTCTGCGTCGTCCCCTTCCTAGGCCTCGCCGTCGTCCACCGCCGTGGTGCTCTCGGCACGGCGTGGTCAATGTGGTAAACGACCGACTTCCATCGGAAGAAAACTGTGCGTGGAGAGGCCGACAGCTGGGTCAACGGCCGCAGCAAGGAAGTGCCTCCTTATTACGCGCAAAATAATTATTCCTCCACCTGACAGTGGGGACCCACCGGACGGGCCACCGTATTTTGCGAAAAAAACGTTTCCCCTCTGCCTGCTGGGACCTACCAGCTACACCTTCGCACACAAGGAAGTGCGTCCGGGCAAAAAAAAACAAAATGATTCGCCCCCCTGACTGCTGGGACCCACCAGCTACATCTTCGCACGCAAGGAAGTGCCTGACAATTGGGACCCACCTGGTCGAAGCGTACGTAGCGTTGTCCTTCTGGTCGCGAACGTGTACGTAGATATATACTAGTTGATGTCGAGGCGCGCACGTAGCATGTACACGTACGTACAGTGGCCAGTGCGCAAGAAAGAAAATACGGCCACGTATGTGTACATACGAAAGGTGGTCTCGAACGCCTACCGGCGCATAATGCACGTACGGCCAGGGCTCGTGTACATGGCTGGGTCGGAATGGAGAAACAGCGTCGTCGTCGTGTTCATGGGAGGCAACGGAATGCGTCATGTTCATCGGGAGGCAACGGAACGCGTGGGAGCCAACCGGCTGGGTCGGAACGGAATGCGTCGTCGTGTTCATCGGGAGGGCTTGGACGGAACAGGCAATGGAAACGAGGCCTGGCATACCGCACAACGGAGGAAACGGCCTTGTGTTCGACCGGCCACGTCCGAACGGGGTCTGTTGATCGGGAGGGTGTGGCGCATCTGCAGAACGGAGGAAACGGACCTCCTACGGTCAAACGGGGTCCTGTTGATCGGGAGGGGTGTGGCGTACCGCAGAACGGAGGAAACGGACCTCCTACGGTCGAAGCGGGGGACTTGTTGATGGGGAGGGGTGTGGCGTACCGCAAAACGGAGAAACGGACCTCCTACGGTCGAAATGGGGGTCATGTTGATCGGGAGGGGTCTGCCGTACCACAAAACGGACGAAACGGACTTGTGTTGGAGCGCTACAGTCGTAACGGGGGTCCTGTTCATCGGGAGGGCTGTGGCGTACCACAAAACGGGACTCCACGGGATACTGTTCATCTCCACCGTTGACCTCCTCTAGCCTCCACGGGCTACTGTTCATCCACCGTCGACCTCCTCCAGCCTCCACGGGCTCCTGTTCATCCAGCCTCCACCGCGCGCTACTCCACCGGCTACTGTTCAACCACCCCTCCACTGTCTACTGTTCATCCAGCCCTCCGCTCCATGGGGTCCCGTTCATCCAGAGGCAACGCCACTGCTCACTGTTCATCCACCCCCCCCCCCCCCCGCGCAACCCTCACTGTTCATCCTAGAGGCAGCATCGATCGGCTTCGATTAGCGCAGAGATGGCGAAGAATCGCCGATCGGGTTCGATTAGCGACCATCGATCGATCGCTCGGGTTCGAGAACGTGTAGCCTGCGGTGCAATCGCCGGGTTGAATTAAAGCCCAACGCCTCGCTTCGGGTTCGATTAGAGCCAACGCCGCACGCAGCGGTACGTGTCACGAGAGAAAGCAGCGATCGCCGGCCCCCGACCTCCCACCGTAACCGGGAACTCCCCGAAATTTTCCTTGCCCTCATTTCTACCATGGTTTTTTCCGTCATGTACGGCCCAAAGAATGTCATGCAGCTGCGTATCCGGCCCGCCTAGGACGAAAAGCCCATTTTGTATCATGATTTTTTGTCATAGAAGTAGGAGCCCACCACATCTATGATGATACCGGGTTTTGTCACAATTATCGTCATAGAAGTGTCATATCTATGACAGAAAGAAATTTCGTTCGGCCCAGAATGTCACGGATGTGTCTTTTGTTTGTAGTGGTTGTTTCCGGCAGGGTCCCCACTAGGAGCCTCGGGAGGCTCTATCGGGAGAGGCTTACCGGAGTCCAACTTCCTCCTCTTTTTTTGACTATCTACTGCAAGGCAAAAGCCTCACCGTCCTTTATTAATAAATATAAGTGGAAAAAGTTACAAGTTTACAAATGTATCAGAAGAACGAAAATATACTTACAAGAAAAGTGGCTAAGAAAGGTTAGCTATCTAAGACAGAAAGCTATCTTTATATTTACATCTAATCCTGTGAGACATAAGAGAGATGTCATGGATAAAGTTTCTTCTCCAGGCTCTAAATGAGGGTTGCTCATTTCTGAAGATCTTCCCATTCCGTTGTATCCAAATATTCCAAGTAGCAGTGAAGACAACCTCAGAGAAAAAAGGGTGACCAAAATCCTTCCTAACTGCTTGAGCCATATCATATGTGGTTTGGTTTGGTTGAACAGTCCAAGAAATCCCAAGATAGTTCCAAACCCTTTGGCTAAAATTGCAAGCAAAGAAAAGATGAGCTC
The DNA here is from genome assembly GCA_021605145.1 of Aegilops bicornis. Lineage (NCBI taxonomy): Eukaryota > Viridiplantae > Streptophyta > Magnoliopsida > Poales > Poaceae > Aegilops > Aegilops bicornis. The sequence continues at coordinate 123,171,687 of CM038675.1, read as the reverse complement.
GATCCTCATGTTGTGCAAGGTTGCATATCACACAAGTGTCATCCTGGATGATCCACTATCGATGTTGCATCATATCCCTAGTGTTCAAACGATCCATTAATAGTAGCCAACCAAAAACTTTTAGCTTTAGCGTGCATGCACACTTCCAAATCCACTTGAATATGGGATCAACCACTAGGTGTGAGAAGCAAGAGTCATAATATATCTTTGACATAAAGACTCCATACTTTGAAGGCCACTTCCAAATGTCCTTGCTCTCACCATCCAGATTGATCAAACGCGGGAGGGCCTCTAATTGTGTGAATTCTGAGAAGGCCTCCTGCGATAGAGGCAAATGGAAATGATCCAAGATATCAGGCTGCTCCATAAAGTCCTTGACTGTGATTGCATCATCCACAACAAATGAATGTAGCCTCGGGAAACAACAGTGCAAAAGGATCAAGACGATTTCCCAGCTGCCAACGGTCAAGCCAAAATAGCACCGTGTCACCAGCATTAACTTGTGGAACAGCTAGCTTGCAGAATTTGGGATATAAGCGCATGATATCACGCCACCAAAATGAACCACAGATCTGGGTGCTTTGGGGCGGTGACGATGCATAATAAGTGTCCCAAAATAAAGATACCCAAGGCACGTCCACTTTATTGAAGAACTTGAAGAGATGCTTTAGTAGCAAAGCCTCATTTTGGATGGCCAAGTTAAGAACACCCAAACCACCAGAACTCTTAGGGCGACAGACTAAATCCCAAGTAGCCAAGGATTGACATGGATTATCTGTGTTGCCTCTCCACAGACATTGTCTCATGATTCGCTCTAACTGTTGTAAAATGCCCTTTGGGAGAGATAATGTGCACAAAAAGTATATTGGCATGGAGCACAACACCAACTGAAGAAGTTGCAGTCGGCTCCCTTGGTTTAGTAAGCTTGAGGAGGCAGATAAGTGGCGCTCGACACGATCAACCAGAGGCAGCAGATCATAGATTGTAGGCCTAGAAGTTCCTATTGGCAAACCTAGATATGTGAAAGGCATTGTCCCAACATCGCATCCAAGCAGAGAGGCCACTCTAGCACCTTCCTCATCAGACATGTTTATAGGAATGAGAGAGGACTTACTAAAATTAACACGCAAACCAGTTGACTCAGCAAAAGTGACAAGCATCTCCTTGAAAGCAATGAGCTGATCATCGATCGTAGGCACAACAATTAAAGTGTCGTCGGCATATTGTACGATCGGGTAATCATTGGAATTGGTTGGGATTGGCAGAGATAGAATATTCCTGGAGCACATCTCGTTGACTAAAGATTGCAATAAATCCACCGCAATTACAAAGAGCAACGGTGAGAGAGGATCCCCCTGACGCACGCCCGTTCTGCAGACAAAGTGTTTACCTGGCACACCATTGAGAAGCACAAAAGAAGATCCTGTAGACAAAATACTATTGATCCATCCAGTCCACCGGGAGTCAAAACCCTTGCATTGCAAAATTCTGAGAATTAGGTTATGCTCAATTGTGTCAAAGGCCTTCGTGAAATCCAGCTTTAGGAGGACAATGCGGCGCTTCGAGGCCTTGCATTGGTGTATATACTCAAAACACCAGGCTAGGCAATCTTGAATAGAACGACACCGAAGAAAACCATATTGATTGCGGTGGATGCATCTTAGGATCACTTTCTGAAGGCGGTTACCAAGCAGCTTAGTCAAAAATTTCAAGCACGTGTTGGTCAATGAGATGGGCCGAAAATCTCCAACAACTTCAGGGCTCATCTTTTTAGGTATAAGGGTAATTAATGAAGTATTAAGACATTCCAGGTTGCACCTCCCCTCATAAAACTCCTTCACAAGTTGCATGAAATCCTCCTTTAGGATTGGCCAGCACCTCTTTAAGAACAGACCAGAAAAACCATCGGGACCAGGGGGCACGGTCCGGTGGCATGTTCTTAATGATAGCATCAACCTCGGAATCAGTGAAAGGTTGGGAAAGTTCCTGAAGGACATCAACTCTCGCAATTAATGTGTCCAGATCAAAACCCATGCGAATTCCTTTTGCATTGCCCATTCTTTGATTAAAATCAGACCAAAACATGCCCACAAGTTGTTGGTGATCCGAGACCACATCACCATCAGCATTCTTAATTGAAGAAATTGTGTTCCTCCTATACCTTTCCTTGGCCATGGCATGGAAAAACTTCGAGTTTTCCTCACCAACTTTAATGTTGCGTATAGTACAACGTTGCTTCCAATATACAAATTGCCAATGTAAAATATCCTCCAGATGCAATTTCACAATTCGCCTGAAATTAAACTCCGGCCTAGACAAAGGCCTAATCTCCTCCAGACCATCAAAGAAGAGAATCACTTTGTTGCAATCATAAATGAGCGCCTTAATTGTGGACAAATTCATGTGCCATTTCTTGAGTGCATACCTTAGCGCTTTGAATTTAGAGGAAATAGTTAGGGCAGCCGAGGGTCTGGACATTGTTGCCGGGGATACGGAGGTCTAAGTAAGATGGAGAACAAAAGTTCCTTGTTCCACAGGAAGTTTTTGCGCGGCACACTTTGACAGATGATCAGCTATGCTGTTTTCCACACGGGGTACATGCTCTGTTTGCAATCCGTCAAAGCGCTCCTCCAATCTTCTCACTTCCTCAACATATGCTTCCATAAATGGACTTTGGTAATCCTTGTTGACTTGTCTCACCACGAGTTGTGAATCTCCTTGAATGATCAGCTTCTTGATTCCCAATTTTGTGGTAATCCTGAGCCCGGCAAGGATCCCTTCATACTCTGTTGTAATGTTGGTTGCCTCCTCCCGAGGAAAATGCATTTGGAGGATGTACTTCAAGTGCTCTCCTATGGGAGCAACGAGAAGCACGCCAGCCCCTGCACCTTGCAGGGAGAAGGCACCATCGAAATACATAATCTATTCTTCGGGCGCCTCCTTGCTGGGGGTAACTGTTTCTAGTATTTCCTCATCAGGGGTTGGCGTCCATTCTGCAATAAACTCTGCCAATGCCCTCTCTGAATTGTTGATGTGCTCTCAAATTTCAGGCCAAAGCTGGATAACTCCAAAGCCCACTCCACTATTCTGCCGGTAGCCTCGGGGTTTTGGAGTATCCTTTGAAACGGGAAGCGGGTGACAACCGTGATCTCATGGGCTTGGAAGTAGTGGAGCAGTTTCCTTGAGGCCATGATCAGGCCAAAAATCAACTTTTGCACAACTTTTGCACACCAGAGTACCTCGATCTAGCCCCCTGTAACAGGGAACTAACAAAGTACACTGGGTGTTGCACCACTTTCTTCTTTGCTGTGTCCTTGCGGTTGCCCTGCTGTCGTGTTCCTCTATATCCTGATCGTCATCCGGTCCTACCGGGCTTTGCTCACTCTCTGACTCCTCTACTTCTTGTTGTGCCACTAGGGCTGCGCTGACCACTTGATTAGTTGCCGCTAAGTACAGCAATAATGACTCTTGTGGTTTGGGAGCGACCAAAGTGGGCACAGAGGACAAGTAGGAAATTTTTTGAAATGTTGCATCTGCTTCCGGGGTCCACTTCATGGGCCTTGCCTTCTTCAAACTTTTGAAGAACAGCAGGGCGCGCTCGGCAGCTTGGAGATGAATCTGCTAAGTGCGGCAACGCACCCTGTCAGACGCCTCACATCTTTAACTGTCATGGGTGCCTGGAGCTACTCAATAGCTTTGATCTTGTCGAGGTTGGCTTCGATCCCACGATGGGACACGAAGAACCCAAGTAGCTTGCCGGAGGGAACGCCAAACACACACTTCTCCGGATTTAGCTTCAAGTTGATCTTGAGCAGATTAGAAAATGTCTCCTCCAAATCCTGGATGAGGGTTCTTCTGTCCTTGGTCTTGACAACAATATCATCCATATATGCTTTGATGTTTCTGTGCAACTGTGGTTCAAAACCAATCTAGATTGCTCTTGCAAAAATGGAGCCGGCACTTTTTAACCCAAAGGGCATGCGCACGAATCAGCACGTACCACATGGGGTGATGAATGAGGTCTTCTCTTCGTCTTCCTTGGACATGACTGATACCCAGAGTATGCATCCATAAAGGAGAGCAAATCACAACCTGAAGTGGAGTCCACAATCTGGTCGATGCACGGAAAGGGAAATGGGTCCTTCGGGCAAGCCTTGTTGAGATCTGTGAAATCTATGCAAAGCCTCCATTTCCCGTTAGCCTTGTGCACGACCACGGGGTTTGCTAACCATGTCGGATGTAGTACTCCTCTAACCAAACAAGCTGCCTCAAGCTTCTTAATCTCCTCGGCAACGAATTCATGCCTCTCCAAGGCCTGCTTTCGAATCTTCTGCTTGACGGGTCGGGCATGTGGGCAGATAGCAAGGTGGTGCTCGATTACCTCCCTGGGAACACCGGGGATATCAGATGGTTGCCAGGCAAACACATCGATATTCGCCCGCAGGAAGGCAACGAGCGCGCTTTCCTATTTGTCATCAAGGGTGGCGCTGATAGTGAAGGTACCATCAACGCCAGCCAACCTTGCCGAGACCTTCTTAACAGGTGGTGCAGCAACCTTGGATATCTTGCTGTTGGAACTCTCCAACAAGTCATCAACAGGCGCAGCACACTCCAGAGAGTACGCTTCCCAGATTCCTTACTTGTGTCCTTGCTATATTTCATCTTTCCTTTGTTCTCCTTGGCGGAAACTGCTGCTATCGTGGCCTCTACCACGATTGCGTCCCGATACATCTTATCTAGGAAAATGATGGCATCTTTCTCGTCTGACGGAATGGAAATGACTCCTACCAGCGCTGGCATCTTCAAGGTGTTGTATGCATAGTGGGATGCCGCCATGAACTTTGCCAGAGCTGGGCGTCCAAGGATCCCATTATATGGCAGGGGGAGGTCAACCACATCGAACACAACCTTCTCAGTCCGGTAGTTCAATTCTCCCCCAAATGTCATTGGCAACGTGATCTTTTGTCAGTGTACAAAAGGTGCACTTTTGTACCCCTTTACCTGTGCAAAGGTAGTCGGAGCCGCGCCCACGGTCACACCAAGCAGAACAGGGGAGGTGAGCCAAGGTAATACCGAAGCCCAAGATAACAAGAGCAACGCCAAGGCCAAGACCACATAGAGCAGAGGGACGAAGCAGGTTCCCCGGCAAGACCCTTGCCGGGGTAGCTCGCCCCACACCAGCAGAGCAAGCCACCCTTGAGCCCACGGTCTCCAACATCACGTTGGGCCAGGGCTCGGGAGGCACCTCCATGGTGGCATGCAGATCTTTGTGAAGACAAGGAACACTCAAGCTCACATGAGGATTAGAAGGCGACGATCCTCGGCAGGATCCTTGCCGAGGAAGGCCACCAGACCCCCGGCATGGTCCTTGCTGGGGACGACAGCGCGCCACGGCAAGACCCTTGCCGGGCCACCTGGCAAGGCCCTCCCCGAGGACGCCAGCAGGGCCACAACCAGGCCCGCACCAACCAAGTCTCCACCACCGTTCACATGCAGTTGCCAGCCCGACCAGCTGGGCGGGCACCTACGTGGCAACATGCAGCTCACAGGCCAACTCATCAAACGCCAGCGCGGCGGCATGCAGATCTTCGTGGAGGCTCCACCACCGCGCCACCTCAGCTGCCTGCCTGCCTACGTGGCACCGCATGCGTCGCTAGCCAGGACGCATGTCGAAGCAAGGAGGAGCTGCGACGGACGGGACGGGCCTCGCCCCCGTCCCCGATAAAGCAAGGGGACACGTAAGCTACGCATTAAATGTGTCTTGTCCTGTAATACGAGCGATAAGCTCATAGCACTGTGCGCCTTTCCACCTCCTGTGTGCCACTGTGGCAGCCCCTTTCGACTATAAATGGAGGCCCATGGCATACTGGAGAAGGATTCGGCTCTTTCAATCCACACACTCACCACAGCTAGTTTGAGAGCTCAAGAGCTCTCTGAAATACACCCACCAAAGCAGGACTAGGGTTTTACCCATCCTCGCGCCCGAACCTGGGTAAATGATCCTCGTGCTAGTTACTAATCCTGCTCTTCTCGCAACCCCGCGCCCCGGCAACCGTAGCAGGGATTCTTGTCATCCCATAGGTGTCGTTCCACACCGATATCTTTGGCGCGCCAGGTAGGGGGCGCAATTGTGAGAATCTAGTCTAGTAGCTAGCCTAGCGTTTCTTCATCGCCATGGCTCCCAAGAAGAAGACGGACATGGCGATTGGCTCGTCGGGGGCCGAATAGCCCGTACCACTACGGGCGAGCAGCGGCCCGGTCGCCGACAGGACCCAGGCCGTGGTCCGCGAGCACCAAAGATCACCCTCGCAGTCGAGTTTAGCGAAGCGGCGTTGTTCGTGACGCCTAACGACCGCCCGCCTGCCGCCAGATCCAAAGACGGAGCTGGGCTCAAGGCAGCGCACGGGCCGCGGCAGGGTGTCGCAGTTACCTCCGGGCGGCGCAGCGACCTCCAAGACACCCACGCCGGCGACCACTGTGCGCTCTTCCCATGGTGTGCATGATGAACAGCGTCACCACGCCGGCATCCCTGGGCACTGCCGTGGGAAGAGCCATGTGTGTCGTTCACGGGATGAAGGAATTCAGCATGCCCGCCGAAGTGCTGGCGAAAATGGCGCGCAGCCGCTGGGTCGTGGTGGAGCTCCTTCTAACATGATTAGAAGTCGAAGCACACCACGGTCCATGCAGCTAGCGCCGCCACCCACGCCAGTGGAAGCTTTGGCACGCGCGCAGCTGCTCCTCGACTTCCATCCTGCTGAAGAGAAGCTCGACGAGTGGAGGGCCACCATCCGGAGCCTCGTCGCCTTCGCCAACAAAGATGATTCGCGACCGGCGGGGCCCTCGGGGCGGCGCTCCACCAAGCCACCACATGCTGGCGCTGGGAGGACCGGGGGAGCTGCGGCCACGGTGCACTCTCCTCCTCCTCGCCAGCCGCGGCGGGCGTCTGCCCGTCGCGTCGACGCTTGTGATAACATCTCTATAGCGTCGTCCGACCCGCGGACCCACCAAGACCAGCGCCAAGTTCTTCCAGAACAAGCTCACGGAGATGCTCGGACCACTATTGGGCGTCAGCGTGATACACGCCACCAGTCAGACAAGCGGGCGGGGCCAGCTATGGACCACCCAGCACCAGGGGGCTCCAGCGGCCTACCTTACAAGGTGGGCTGCCCGGCCTTTACCCGTGAGCTGCAGCAGTTCCAGTGGCCGTCCCACCGCACCTTCAAGCCCGACGTCGGCGAGAAGTACACTGGCAAGACCCATCCGTCTGAGTTCCTCAGCAACTACACCATCGCGATGTAGGCGGCCGGAGCTCGCAACGAGAAGGTGCTTGCCAATTATTTCCCGCTGGCGCTGAAGCCCAATGTTATGTCTTGGTTTATGCACTTGCCGGCGGATTCCATTTCTTCTTGGTCGCATATGTGCCATGAGTTTGTTGGCGCCTTTGCAGGAGGCCACCAAGCTCATGGCCAGGCCAGGGATATGCATATCATCCCCCAGAAGGAAGGGGAAATCCTGCGCAAGTACATCCAGAGGTTCAGCTGGGTGCAGTACAACATCCCTGACGTTCATCCCACCGCCAGATCAGCAAGACTAGAACTCGCGAATCGCAAGATGCGCGAAGAGCTGGCGATGACCAAGGTTAAGGATGTGGTCGAGCTCTACGTTCTGGCCGATAAATGCGCTCGGGCTAAAGAGGGAAGGAAGTACCCCGGCGAAGACGCCGATGCGGAAACCGACTCTACCGTCGAAGACACCGCCACCCCGACGAAGAAGGGCTGACGTCACAACAGGAAACACAAGGGCAAGGCCGTACTTGCCTTCGAGGGGTCTGACGACACCGGCGCTGCCAAGAAGGTCAAGGCAGACGGCCCCGGCAAGGAGATTGCCGGGTGCGCCGCCTGCCGGGCCTTAGCAGCTGCCGACAAGCCAGGGGGCTCCAGCAAGCAGTACTGCAAGATCCACCGCACCAAGGGCCACGACCTCCAGAACTGCCGACAAGTCGAGCTGCTTGCTGAAAAGCAAAAGGCCGAGTATGAAAGGCGGGACAAGGAGAAAGGTCAGGACGGTGCTGAGGGATCCGGCAAGAAGCGTGGCGGCCAAGGAAGCCGCCCCGGCAAGGACAACCAGCAAGAGAGGCCCGCCCGGGGCCGTGACAAGAAACAAGAAGACGATGATCACGACAAGGACGACGAGTCCGGTGAGCAAGAGTTCCAGAAGGCTACGGAGGCCATGTGCGTCGATGGTGGCGCCTCGCTGCATACTTCTCACTGCCAGCTCAAGCAGTGGGCGCGTGAGATTACAGCAGCGGAGCCGTTGTTCGATGCTCAGAAGCCGCTAAAGTGGTCCAACACGCCCCTCATCTTTGACGCCGAGGACCACCCTGACCGCACGACCGCGGTCGGGTGTTTGCCATTGTTGGTCTCACCAACGATATGCGACCTCAAGGTGAAAAAGATGTTGGTTGACGGCGGGGCCGGCCTGAACTTGATCTCGCCCATCCTGATCAAAAGGCTGCAAATTCGTGACGAAGACCTCGAGGAAACGGGCACGTTTCAAGGGGTCAATCCGGGGAGGAGCCAGCCGAAGGGGAAGGTCACACTGCCCGTGACGTTTGGAGGAGAGTTGAACTAGAGGACGGAGAGGATCATCTTTGACGTGGCTGAGATCCCCTTGCCCTACAACGGGATCCTCGGCCGCCCGGCACTAGCCAAGTTCATGGCGGCATCACACTATGCCTACAACATGCTAAAGATGCCCGGGCCGTTGACCATCATCTCCGTCCCCTCCGACAAGAAGGACGCGCTGATTTGCGCCGACCAACTCTACCGGGAAGCTATTGCAGCAGGTGCCATCAAGGCACCTGCTCCTGCCGCTGAAGGCTCGGGAGGGAAGAAGAAGCTCGGCAAGACCTCTCGCACCCACTCCGGCAAGTGCACCTCCTCGGAATGTTGTGCTACCGTCGAGGACATGCCAGAGAGCTCTACTGGCAAGAGCAAGAAATCCAGAGCTGAGCCGCCGCAGACCAAGAAGGTGTCCGTCAGGGAGGATGTCACGGGAGGGGCCTTCACCATAGGCTCCACCCTTGACAGCGAATAGGAAGGCGCGCTCGTCACCTTCCTGCGGGCGAATGTCGACGTGTTTGCGTGGCAAGCACCCGACATCCCCGGTGTTCCCAGGGAGGTGATTGAGCACCACCTACCTGTCTGTCCTCATGCGCGGCCCGTCAAGCATAACGTCAGAAAGCAGGCTCTAGAGAGGCAAGAGTTCATCACAGAGGAGATCAGGAAGTTGGAAGCGGCAGGTTTGGTGAGAGGAGTGCTCCACCCGACGTGGTTGGCCAATCCGGTAGTGGTGCGCAAGGAAAATGGGAAGTGGAGGCTGTGTATTGACTACACATATATCAATAAGGCTTGTCCTAAGGACCCGTTCCCGTTGCCGCGCATCGACCAGATTGTCGACTCCAAGGCCGGGTGTGATCTGTTGTCATTCCTCGACGCCTACTCGGGCTACCACCAAATCTTCATGACAAGAGAAGATGAAGAGAAGACAGCATTCATCACCCCATGTGGTATGTATTGCTTTTCGCGGATGCCTTTCGGGATGAACAGTGTTGGCTCGACGTTTGCAAGAGCAGTCCAAATTGGTTTTGAACCCCAGCTCCATAGAAATATGGAAGCATACATGGATTACATAGTGGTCAAGACCAAAGACGGGGCAACTCTTAAGCAAGATCTGGAAGAGACATTTACCAACCTGCGCAAGATCAACCTCAAGCCTAACCCTGAGAAGTGTGTCTTCGGCGTTCCGTCCGGGAAGCTTCTCGGGTTCTTTGTGTCGCAGTGCGGGATCGAGGCAAAACCCAGACAAAATCAAGGATATTGAGAATATTGAGGCACCCAAGCGGATCAAGGATGTGCATCGGCTCACCGACTGCATCGCCGCCATGAGCCGATTCTTCTCCAAGTCCGCCGAGCACGCCCTTCCTTTCTTCAAAATATTAAAGAAGGCAGGCCAAATGGAGTGGACCCCAGAAGCCGAGCCAGCATTGCTGGATCTGAAGAAATACCTTTCCTCCACGCCAATACTAGTTGCGCCTAAACCACAAGAGCCGTTGTTGCTGTATCTGGCAGTGACGAATCAACTGGTCAGCGCCGCACTGGTGGCACAGAGGGAGGTCGACGAGGAGGCAGTGACGGCGGCAGAACCAGTGGATGGCAAGCCAAAGATTCCCCGGTCGCGCTGGGTGCCGCAAGGCGAGGCCCCGCAGAGTCTCGATGCCACCAAGGCAAAGGTTTCAGCAATGAGTAAGGTAGTGCAGAAGAAGAAGATTATGCATCACCCAGTTTACTTTGTCAGCTCCCTCTTGCAGGGAGCTAGATCGAGGTACTCCAGTGTGCAGAAATTGCTCTTCGGCCTCCTTATGGCCTCGAGGAAGCTGCGTCATTACTTCCAAGCCCACGAGATCACTGTTGTCACCCGCCTCCTGTTGCAACGGATACTGCATAACCCAGATGCAACTGGAAGGATTGTGGAATGGGCCTTGGAGTTATCAAGTTTCGGTTTGAAGTTTGAAAGTACCTCGACAATCCAGAGCAGAGTCTTGGCGAAGTTCATTGCAGAATGGACCTCAACGCCTGACGAAGAAATCCAGGAGACCACTCTCCACGGCAAGGAAGCAGACTGCGACTCGATCATGTACTTCGATGGGGCTTTCTCGCTGCAAGGTGCCGGTGCCGGTGTGCTACTCGTTGTACCCACCGGAGAGCACCTCAAGTACATGATCGAGATGTACTTCCCCAGGGAGATGTCCACCAACAACACTTCTGATTACGAGGGATTTCTCTCCGGTCTCAGGATCGCGGCAGACCTCGGGGTTAAGAAGCTCATCGTCAGGGGTGACTCGCAGCTTGTTGTTAGACAGGTCAACAAGGATTACCAGAGCCCATTGATGGAGGCCTACGTAGATGAGGTGAGAAAGCTGGAGGAGTGCTTTGACGGCATCCAAGCGGAGCACGTCCCCCGAGCGGAGAACGACATCGCTGATTACCTGTCAAAGCGTGGTGCATTCAAGCTACCTATGGAGCCGGGTACCTTTTTGCTCCGTTTAACTCAGCCATCTGTCGAACCATCAACAGAGCAGAACAAGCGGAGGAAATCAGGTCCCGGCAAGTACCTTCCCGCCGAGCCCTCTGGGACGGCCGGCAAGGATGTTGTCGTGCACACTGAGCCTACCCAAGAGAAACTGGCTCCGGCAGGGCATCAAGCCCTGGCCGTAGAGACAGCCGCTCCCATGGCGGAAGAGATGCCTTTTGTCCTTGCCATCGAGCCCCAGGTTCCGGCATGGGCGCAACATACCGTCCAATTCCTCCAAACAGGGGAGCTTCCTGAGGAGCAGGAAGATGCGGAGAAAGTACCCCATCGGACCGCCCTGTACCAGTTCGTCGATGACGTCCTGTACAGGAGAAGGCCGAATGGTGTGAAATTAAAGTGCATCCCCAGGGAGGAAGGACTGGAGTTGTTGGTGGAGATACATGGAGGCATATGTGGCTCCCACATAGGGTCGAGGGCCCTTGCAAGTAAGGCGTTCTGGCAAGGTTTCTTCTGGCCCACCGCCCTCCAGGATGCGACGGCACTAGTAACCAAGTGTGAAGCGTGTCAGTTATATTCAAAGAAGCTTCATCAACCAGCTCAAGCCCTTCAAACAATCCCTCTCTCCAGGCCATTCTCGGTCTGGGGGCTCGATATACTACGCCCTTTCCCCCGTGCTGTCGGGGGCTTTGAGTACTTGTACGTTGCAATTGACAAGTTCACAAAGTGGCCAGAAGTGGAAGTAGTGAGAAAGGTGACTGCTCAATGAGCCGTCAAGTCACTACTAGGAAAAGGGATATAGATGATATGACCACTAATGGCGCACTAGACATGTGGTGCGCCACTACTATATAGCAGTGGCGCACCATGTGCTGGTGCGCCATTAGTGTGAAAGACACTAATGGCGTACCAGACACATGGTGCGCCACTAGTAACATTTTTTTTATTTTTCCAAAAATACTAATGGCGCACCATGGCACAGTGCGCCATTACTAGTTAACTAGTAATGGCGCACTGTGCCATGCTGCGCCATTAGTATATTTTTTTTGCAAAACTACTAATGGCGCACCAGGGCATAGTGCGCCATTACTAGTTGAAACTATTAATGGCGCCCTGTGCCCTGGTGCGCCACTAGTATATTTCTTTTTTTATTATTTTTTTGCAAAACTACTAATGGTGCACCACCAGCTGGTGCACCATTAGTAACCAGGGTTACAAATGGCACATTTGTTTGTGGTGCGCCATTAGTAACCTGGGACCAGCTAGATATTTTGGACAGCCACACCTACCCACTCACTTTCCCCACTTCATTCTCTCCACCTCCTCCTCCAAGCTTGTCTCGGCTGCCTCCTCCTCCTCACCTCATTTGCACCATAGATTCATCCAAATTAAGTGGTTAAATTACCTTTTTTGATAGGTAAGTAAGGGGGAAGCTATCTTTCTGTTGTAGATCTACTTTTTTTCTCCCTCCAACAACGTGCACATGCACTTTTTATGGCCTAGCTAGATCTATGTATGTTTGTGGTCTTGTATATGTTTGTGGTGCATATATGTTTGTGTTTGCAGGTACCGGTATTTGAAATGCGATAGTTGCCAATATTATGCCGGAATGTTGATTCAATTCCGTTTCGGCGAGAATTTTGGCACTATGCATTCTTTTTTGTCCTATTTTTAGGGGAAGTCATGCCAAATTTTTTCTTGGTTCTAAAATATCGTTTTGCTCTACCCCGCAGGCAACCATGGTCCGCACGATGACCGAAGGCATCGTGAATAGGTTTTCGAGCTGCGCGAAGGCCGAGATGCTTCAAAAGAACAAGACGGACATAAGATGTCTGTGTCGAAGATGCAAGCTGAAGAGCCTTATTGCGGACCCGGATTCCGGGCAGGTGCGAGACCACCTGCTCTTGCGTGGTTTCATGGATGGCTATCTGTGGCAAGGTGATGAAGATGACTATGAAGTCGTCCATGGGGGTCGGGCAAGAAATGAGGAAGGGCAGCAAGACAACCACCGCGGCTCGGGCGGGTGAGAAGACGAAGAATCTCCAGGACATGATCACGATGGTGATGCTGTACACAGTCATCATGTAGAAGATGCAGGACATGATGATGAGGAAGATGCTGGAGTAGACGAAGGGCATGATCATGAAGATGAAGATGCCGGCTAGGTGCAGGACCCTCATATTCAAGAGCTGCTTCTCAAGCAGACGGATAAAGCAAGAGTTGCCGCCCGAGAGAAAGCCAAGCTGGATCAACTGGAGATAAACGTTGTTACTCCATTGTATGAAGGATGCAGGCCCGAGGATACCCGCCTGAAAGTAACGCTCATGGCTCTGGAGATGAAGGTAAAACACAAAATGACCGACGCATGCTTCCACGAGAACATGTCATTCTGGCATGAACGTCTTCCCAAGGGGAACAAGTGTCCGACCAGTTTCGAGGAGGCGAAGAAAATCGTGTGTCCTCTAGATTTACCGCACGTGAAATACCATGTGTGAATGAAGAATTGCATCATTTATCGGGACGAGCACGCGGAGTCTACCATATGTCCGGTGTGCGATGTCACTTGATACAAGTAGAGGAAGAAAGCTCCTCGAAGAGTGGTGTGGTACTTTCCGATCACTCCTCGTCTGCAGCGGTATTTCGCGGACCCTAAGGTAGCAAAGCTCCTGCGTTGGCACGCGGATAGGGAGGAGAAGAAGCGAGAAGATGACGCAAATGATCCGGAGATAAATAAAAAAGACAAGATGTTGAGTCACCCTAAGGATGGGAGCCAGTGGCAAGCATTGAACTTCGAACACCCAGAATTTGGAAGGATCCAAGGAGCATCGTGCTGGGCGCGAGCACCGATGGAGTCAATCCATTTGGCAGCCAGAGAAGCACACATAGCACCTGGCCTGTGTTTGTGTGGATGTACAACCTTCCCCCTTGGTTGTGCATGAAGAGGAAGTACATTCACATGAGTATGCTAATTGAAGGGCCGAAACAACCAGGGAACGACATCAATCTGTATCTGGGGCTGCTGAAAGAGGAGCTAGACACGCTGTGGAAAACGCCAACCAATACGTGGGACGCCACAGAGAAAGAATATTTCCCTATGAGAGCCGCACTGCTCACGACGGTGCACGACTATCTCGGTTACGGATATCTCGCGGGGCAAGTGGTCCACGGATTTTCTGGATGCGTCAGGTGCATGGATGACACAACGTATCACCAGCTAGATAGAGATCCCGGGTCTTCGAAAACCGCGTTCATGGGACATCGAAGGTGGCTTCGCGACGATGACCCGTGGAGGAAACGCAAGGACCAGTTCGATTGTGAAACCGAACCCTGAAGACGCCCGCGTACGAGGAGCGGCGAGGAAATAGACGAGCTGTTGAAAAATTGGAAAGATTGCCCACTGTCGGGAAAGAAGCAAAAGGCGCTAGAGCCGGGAATGAAGCAAAAGGCACTAGAGCCGCTGCTGAAGGTATGGAAAACGAGGTCTGTTTTCTGGGACTTGCCGTACTGGAAGATCCACCGGGTGCCTCACATCCTTGATGTCATGCATATCACGAAGAACGTGTGCGAGAGTCTGCTTGGTACCCTGCTCAACATGCCAGAGAGGACCAAAGATGGGCCGAAAGCAAGGGCAGACTTGAAATCAATCGGCATCAGGGAGGAGCTTCACGCTAATGATGATGATGATGAGGCGAAGAAGGACACGGAAAGTTGTCGCAACGGCAAAAAGGCCAAGAAGACCGGAAATAACTTCCCTCCCGCGTGCTTCACCCTAAGTCAGGAGGATATCGTTCAGTTTTTCACCTGCCTCGTAGGAGTAAAACTTCCTTACGGTTACGCGGGGAAGGTAAGAAGATACCTAGACTCAATGAAGCAGAAGTTCAGCTGGATGAAGTCTCACGACTGTCACATGCTGATGACGCAGATACTTCCAGTTGCAATCCATGGGATAATGGACGCTGTCGGTGTCAAAACCGGCGGATCTCGGGTAGGGGGTCCCGAACTGTGCGTCTAGGCGGATGGTAACAGGAGACAAGGGACACGATGTTTTACCCAGGTTCGGGCCCTCTTGATGGAGGTAAAACCCTACGTCCTGCTAGATTAATATTGATGATGTGTGTTACAAGAGTAGATCTACCACGAGATCAAAGAGGCTAAACCCTAGAAGCTAGCCTATGGTATGATTGTTGTTCGTCCCTCAGACTAAAACCCTCCGGTTTATATAGACACCGGATAGGGTTAGGGTTACACAGTCGGTTACAATGGTAGGAGATCTACATATCCGTATCGCCAAGCTTGCCTTCCACGCCAAGGAAAGTCCCATCCGGACACGGGACGAAGTCTTCACTCTTGTATCGTCATAGTCTTGGAGTCCGCCGATGATGATAGTTCGCTATCCGGACACCCCTAGTCCGGAACTCCTCAAGAGCCCCGAACCAGGCTTCAATGACGACGAGTCCGGTGCGCATATTGTCTTCGGCATTGCAAGGCGGGTTCTTCCTACGAATAATATATAGAAGATTGTGAACACCAGGATAGTGTCCGGCTCTGCAAAACAAGTTCCACATAACACCGTAGAGAGAATAATTTTTGCACAGATATGCTAACGTATTCCGCGGCATGACATCACACCACGGCCAGGCTTTTATATGAATAATTTTTTTATTGTTCCACCTCAGCGTGTTTAGCGAGGCGGTTTCCTTGGCACGTCTTATCAAAGCGTAGATCGTGCCCCCTTATTCCGGGATTCTCATCAATACGGACGTGGGTAACCCAACCATGCCCGTTGGCCTGCCTTCTCTATCAAAGGCGAGTCCTAGTCGACTACGGGGTGGGCTCTTGGTATTCAACCTCTTTATAACGAGACCAAGGCCCTCTCCTTTTTACACCCTCTATCGAGTTCGCCTTGTGCTTCGAGTTCCAACACCTAAAGCTTCAGATTCAGGCGCTTCGGACTCTCAACGATGTTCGGCTCCGACCAGCATGGCCGATGGATGTCTTCCTCCGTCACAGAACAAGACGTGCTAAAGCTGCGAGACGCCAGGTATCTAACCGGCGAGATTTCGCATAGGCTGCCTGCTCCAGGGCAGGTCATTCCCACTCCTGAGCCCGGTGAGAACGTGGTGTTCATGTCTCACTTCCGTCGGGGTTTAGGCTTCCCAATGGTCCCCTTTGTGCGGGGGCTCATGTTTTATTATGGGCTTGATTTCCATGACTTGAATCCTGAGTCCATCCTCCATATCTCGTCATTCATTGTTGTATGTGAGGCCTTCCTCCATATTACCCCTCACTTTGGATTGTGGCTCAAGACCTTCAAGGTGGAGCCAAAGGCGATCAAGGGCAGCAAGCAGTGCGGAGGGGCGGTCATAAGCAAATGCACTGGTGCTCCGTGGCCCGAGGGCTCTTCTCAAGAGGAGCTTGGTTTATGGCAAGCAGGAGTGGTTCTATATCACCGCCTCCTGGGGGCACCAAATGGGCGCTCCCGCCTTCCGCTCAGGTCCACCACAGCGGCCGGCGTCATGGTTCAACAAGGGGCTCGACTGGGGGTTGTCCAAGGACGTTCCCCTGCTGCAGGGCCGTATTCGAGATCTCCAAGAAAGAGGGATCAATCTGGTTGCAGTGGCGCAGGTTATGGTGATCCGGCGTCTTCAGCCCTGCAAACGTTGCCCCCTCCACCTGTGGGAATTCAATCCGGAGGGACCATGAGCTCTCCAAAATTTTATGGGCACGACGCCCGTGGAGATGTATAAACTTTTCTTCGGATCACAAGAGAAGTGTCCGGACTTGACCGAGGATGCAGGACTAAGCTGCAATCGCCCAGATACTCAAGTAAGTAGCCCTGTAACCGAACAAGTTGTTCATTCGTTTATTTTATATATATGCCCTTTTAAAGGAACCGTTTCTTGAACAGGAGAGGATAGCCAAGGCAAAGTTGATAAGGTGTCCGGCTCCCCTCCCAGAGACCACGCCGGATCCCATGTTGACCAAGATGTTGAAGGTCGCGCCTTTTTAAGAAGGCGAAGGGAGGAGCGGGGGAGCAACTGTCTCTGCGAAGGAGGCTATCAAGGAAGGGGAGATTAAGAGTCCCTCCTTGCGAGAAGAGAAGAGGACCGCTTTAGAAGATCCGGAGGTCAAGGCCTCAAAGAAAGGAAGGGAATCTTCGTCGGAGAGTCCGGCGCTGGTAAGTAACCCAGCCGCACTGTTTCCCCAAGGGGATCAGCCCTCCAGCGAGCCGTAAGTAAAACGAAGGGGTCTTGTAAATAAGGAACATCCCTATATTTATTTATGAAGATAACCGAAATTGTACCTTGTAGTTCGGACCTCAGCCCTTCTCAGCAGAGCTCGTCTTCGGGGGATCTTCTTCCGGAGATGATGGAGAGCGAAACGCCTCGACCCATTGCACCCTCATGTGAAGCGGACGACCCGGAGGTGTCGTCGCAGAGGGTTTCCCCAAGTCCGGCGGGGGCGGAAGGTCCGGCGCCAAGTGGTGTGCAGTCGGAGGAGCTGAAGGATTTGCTCGGGCGAGCGGCTATCTCAGAAGATCACCGTGCTCTAATGGGTACGGTGATTGAAAGAATTGCATCCGCAAAGAGTGGATTGCACGAAGCCGTCAGAAGCTTACTGACGGGGTTTGAGGTACGCAAAAAATGATGTACCTGCTGACAGTTATGCATATAAAATGCACCATGTATAGATAGTAGCCCCTGAGACTCGGTATGTTGTCAAAAATTGATGACGTGCCGAGGATCAAATTCTCAGTTTTAACATATCGCCGCTCCTAAACAGGTGGCGGGGCGTCCGGAGGCCAGCCGGACTGATGAATATGCCGAACTGAAGCGGCAACTTGACGAGGCAGATGCGGACATCGCGCTGGTCAATAAACGGTTTGACGAGTCACAAGGTATGCGACTTCTATGCGGACACCTGTTAAGGGAGCTTGACGCCCATGTCTTACTGTTTGTATGCTTTAATGCAGATGGTGCCGCTGCCGTTGAGGAGCTGCGGGCAGAACTTGCCCGAGTGAAAGAGCAAGCCAGGAGTAGTAATGCGGCTGCTTTAAAGGCGGCCGAAGAGCTAGAAGCTGAACGGGCTGCTCACTGCCGAAGCAAAGAGGAGATGGCCGAGATGGCCAAAAGGTTAAGGAATGCTACCGATCGCTGCGAGGTTCTTGAAAAAGAGGATCAAGCGGAACAGGAGGGCCTATAGAAGGCCGCCGCCGAAACCAAGAATGCCCAATCGGCTTTGAGAGCTGCCAAGGAGGAGCTGAGTCAGGCCAGGGCAATTGCGGCTGGAAAACCGTTTCTCCTATGGAGGAAATATACAGATCCAAAGTATGCTCCGTTGGATAAATTATTGAGTTCAGAGGATGCTTATATGGACTTGGCGGAAGCGTGGGCAGGACGCGTTGAGCACTTCCGGGGCGGAAAGGGGCACAAAAGGGAAGAGCTATACGGGTCGCAATTCCATAGTCCGGAGCGTCCTCTGCCGCTGACCGATCGGTTGGCCGAGTGGGCCGAGCTGAATCGATTGTCCGGATTGGCCATGAAGCATGTCTTGACTCACTTGTGGCCGGACGGACCCCAGCCGAGTAGTGCAGCAGTTTCTTGGAGCGGTGTCGCGTATCAACACGATGAAGCGATCGGCATGTATTGAGGGAGCGCGGATGGCTCTTGCCGGTGTCAAGACATACTGGGCAGAGATGAAGGCCACTGACGTTGCATCCCAGGATTCGGACAGAGGCCGAGTACACGCCGAGCACTACTTTGAAGAGGTCCTGTCGGCGCTTCGTTTAATAGAGACGCGATGCTTTCGAAGGATATTATGTTTGAATGACATGTATGATTCGTGAAAACGATGGTTCAATGTAATATAAGTGCTTTTTATACTTGTGCGTTCAAGTAGTAAACTACTCCCTGTGCGGACGTTTATGTATATGTGTATATAACCTGAAAGATGGCAGTCCTTGGCTTCAGCCCCCACGCAAATAGTGCGGGGGTGTTTGCAAAAAAAGTGCTTTTTCACACTTAATCCAACGTCTTGGTCCTGTTAAGGAGGTGGTAGCGTAGCAAACCAGGCAACCGGACTATAATGCTTTATCACTTTCACTTAGCCATCGGAGTTCGAGGGTGGGGCTACTATATAGCCCCTGGGGGCACCGCACTCTCCCGAATTCGGGGTGCGTATGTGCCTGACCGAAAACCGGTCCTTCGTTAATGCGGAGGAATTCTAAACATTCCTGTGAGTCATCGAGTGGTTGACCAGTCTCTCGCTATATCATGACAGTCAGTCTTCGGCTTTCTCTACTGAGGTGCTCGCCCGACCAAACCGGGGCACAATCGCAGTAGTTCTCCTGGTGCCGCGTTAGCCGTGAAAACGGAACGTAAGGCAGCAAAACACAGGAGCCGGGCAACCCAACATTTGACCAAAGACATGATTCGTAGCTGATGCATATAAGGCCCTAACTTTCGAGACGCGAATACTCCCTAAGGTATTCGGTCTTTATGAAAATGGGCAAAATAAGGCCCTAAGCCCTTTGTGTCTAGGTACGCGCAAAAATTCGGGTGCGGCCAATGCCAAAGCACCAGCCTCCTCCTCAGTTATATTTAAGGAACTGGGGGAATGTATATCAACAAGAGACAGTGAAAAAAGGTTTACGCAGGGTCTTAATCTGAAAAGAATCCTTGCAACGGGTCCTGCTGCACGACGTCTGCGCTTGTGTCTCCGCAGCCGTATCCTCGACGGGTGTAGCACGTTGTTCATCTGTAAAAGGGAGGAACTTAGTTTGAAAGAAAAAGGAGCGTCTGAAAGATGTACTTAATATTTAAATAAACAAAATGCACGGTTCAAGAAGTGAATAAAATTTGAGCTTTATTGTCTCTTGTTATACATGCATGCGGCCCCTCGTATGGGGGTATGCCGCAAGTAGGCGCCGGACTCGTCTAGCCGTGTTCGGGGTTTGAATGACCAATTCAGGATCTTTGCCTAGCAGAGCCGGATAGCTGTGGGGCTGTCAAGGCAGTCTCCCGTTTTCCTGTGCTCGAGTAACACTTAATACTTCCTTTTAAGGAGATGATGCCGCGTGGACCGGGCATTTTAAGTGTTAGAGATGCATAATGCGGTATTGCGTTAAAGCGGGCGAAAGCCTCGCGTCCCAATAATTCTTGATGGCTACTTTTAAATGGGGCGACATGGAAGAGTAACCTTTCGCGACGGAAGTTGTCGGATGAACCAAACACAACTTCTAGCAGTATGGAGCCCGTGCAAAGGGCGTATGGGCCTGGCAGTACTCCTTTAAAGAAGGTGTTGCTATGGCGAATTTTGGTTGGGTTTATCCCCATCCTGCGGATTGTGTCCTGATATATCAGGTTTATGTCACTGCCGGCGTCCATGAGGACATGTGTAAATTGGAATCCGTCGATTATAGGATTCAATATCAAGGTAGTCCGTCCTGCGTTCCGGATATTATCGGAATAGTCCTGATGGTCGAAGGTGATTGGTTTTGACAACCAGTGTGCGGTGCGCCTTTTAGGGGGCGCCGCTTTGTTTTTCCGTTTGATCACGTGAAGTGAGTTTACTGTTTTAACCTCCTGTGGGAAAGTTTTTCGTTTCCCGGAGTGCTGCTTTTGGGTTTCGTCACTCGCATTTGGTGTGTCAAGCCCCTTGTGTTCGGCGTTAAGTCGGCGGAACTGTTTGAAGACCCAACAATCTCTGTGGGTATGGTTTGCAGGCTTCCCGGAGGTACCATGTATTTGACATAGTCTATCCAGAATCTTGTTTAGGTTGGATAGCTCGTCACTGTTATCCTTTAGGGGCAGTGTTTTGTTGTTCGGCCGAGAGCTTTTGAATCTGGCATTGACCGCCGTACTATTTGGTCCATTTTCCTTATTCCGCTGATCTTTTACGCGTCATGATTTCCCATTTCCATCCCTGATTTCGGATGTACTCGGTCATTGGTGCTTGCATCTAGCCAGCCAATTGTCTTCTCAGCAAAAGCGGGTCATGAGGCTTGTTAATGCGGCCATTGTTCTTGGCTTTTCTTGGCTGAGGTGTCTGGTGAGCCATTCGTCCCGGACGTTGTGCTTGAAAGCTGCTAAGGCTTCGGCGTCCGGACAGTCGACTATTTGGTTCTTTTTAGTAAGGAACCTGTTCCAGAATTTCCGGGCTGACTCTCCGGGCTGTTGAGTTATGTGACTTAGATCGTCTCCATCCGGAGGGCGGACATAAGTCCCTTGAAAATTTGCCCGAAATGCATCCTCGAGCTCTTCCCAGCTTCCACTGGTATTTTCGGGAGGCTTTTAAGCCAATGCCGAGCTGGGCCTTTGAGTTTAAGGGTAAGTATTTTATGGCGTGGAGATCATCTCCTCTAGCCATGTGTATGTGGAGGATGTAGTCCTCGATCCGCACTCTGTGGTCTGTTGTTCCGTCGTATGCCTCTATGTTTACGGATTTGAATCCCGCTGGAAATTCACGATCCAGCACCTCATCGGTGAAACATAGGGGGTGTGCGGAGCCCCTATATTTGGGTGTGCCATGATCTTCGGAATTTTGGCGTATTGCATTGCTTTGACGAGCCTGCTTTCTTGGCCCATAGATGGACCTAACTGGGCCATCCTCTTGATGTGAATCCTTATGCGGGTCGCATATTGGCTTGTGTGCGGCGCCATTCGCCGCTCTCTTTTTGCCATGAGGTCGTCCATCCAACCGGGTGGCCTTCTTGCTTTTTAATTGTGGGGGCTCTAAGGCCTCCTCGTCGAATTCGGGCAGTAGCTTTCTTTTCGGGTAGCTCTTTGTTCGGCAACTGTCGCCGTACTTACTTGCGGTGCTGAATACTTTGCTCCATCTGATCATGAGTGCATCTTCTGCTGTTTTGAGCTTCCGCTTCTGCTTTTTCAGGCTACGCGCAGTGGCGACGAGCCTTTTCTGGAGGTCATTTTGCTCCAATGGTTTGTCTGGCGTGAGGTCGTCGGGACTGTTTTCTTCGCCGGGGACAGATTGTTTATCCAAGTTGTCTTGTTCGGACGATTGCTCGATAGCTTGTTCGTTGTCCACCGGTTTGCCCTGCTCTATGGCTGGGTCTTTGTTGAGGCGGGACTTTGTTCGGCGTTTACGTTGCCGTTTTGACTGCTTTTCGAGGGATTTATCCTTCGTAGCATCCCGTTGCTCCTCGTCTTCATTTGCATTAGGTGTATCCACCATGTATACATCATGGGGTGAGTTTGTCCAGCATCCTATAGGTGCTGGTTCATTGTTGTCTCCTACATCGTCGTCCATACCGTCGATGTCTTCGGAGTCGAAATCGAGCACTGCGTGTAAGCTTTCAATAGTGGCTATGAAGTGGGTGGTGGGTGGGCTTTGAATTTCTTCGTCGTCCGCATCCCAACCGTCCTGACCGCAGTCCGGCCAGGCCTCTCCAGATAAAGAGAGAGACTTTAGTGTATTCAGGATGTCGCCAAAGGGAGAGTGCTGAAAGATGTCCGCGGCCGTGAACTCCATAACGGGCGCCCAATCGGATTCGATTGGCAAGGGCGGAGGGTTGAGTCCGGAAAGGAGTCCGGCTTCTGGAGTCAAGGTCACCGCAGCGACAGGGATGGAGTTCGCTCGATCGCCGTAGAGATTTAAGCCCCGAGGCGGTGTCCAACCACTCGTCCTCGATCGGGAAATCCGCTCCGGATTACGGGTCGGAGCGGATTCAGTGCGGCCTCGTGGCAATCGCTCGCTGTAGAGCTAGATCATGCCCATCGAGACAAGGCGTGGCGGCGCTTAGGCGGCCCGAATCCGTCGAAGATCCGATCTCCGCGGATATCGGCCGTATAGTTTAAACTTCCAAATCTGACCGACGGCTGTGGGCGAAGCTTCGATCTGCTCCAGATGGCTGCGAATTGGCCCGCAGCAGTAAAGCCGCCGAACACGAAGATCTGTCCGGGAGAAAAGTCTCACCCTGGACCGCGTCGTTGTTGATGATCGAAGGAGCCATCGGGCCTATCGGGCGACGCATACGAGGAACTCTCAATGAAAGCACCAATGTCGGTGTCAAACCGGCAGATCTCGGGTAGGGGGTCCCGAACTGTGCGTCTAGGTGGATGGTAACAGGAGACAAGGGACACGATGTTTTACCTGTGTTCGGGCCCTCTTGATGGAGGTAAAACCCACGCCCTGCTAGATTAATATTGATGATGTGTGTTACAAGAGTAGATCTACCACGAGATCAAAGAGGCTAAACCCTAGAAGCTAGCCTATGGTATGATTGTTGTTCGTCCAACGGACTAAAACCCTCCGGTTTATATAGACACCGGATAGGGTTAGGGTTACACAGAGTCGGTTACAATGGTAGGAGATCTACATATCCGTATCGCCAAGCTTGCCTTCCACGCCAAGGAAAGTCCCATCCGGACACGGGACGAAGTCTTCAATCTTGTATCTTCATAGTCTTGGAGTCCGGCCGATGATGATAGTTCGGCTATCCGGACACCCCCTAGTCCGGAACTCCCTCAGACGTGCACGTCCGTGAAACGCTATTTGGCCTATGCAAATTTTTCGACGTCATCTCTCGGAAGTCGGTTGGCGTGAGGCAACTCAGAAGGCTACAGGAAGAGATCGTGGTGATACTATGCGAGCTTGAGATGTACTTCCCGCCCGCATTCTTCGATGTTATGGTGCATCTGCTGGTCCATATCGTGGAGGATATCATCCAACTCGGGCCGACGTTCCTGCACAGCATGATGCCGTTCGAAAGGATGAATGGTGTCATCAAAGGATACGTTCGCAACATGTCACATCCAGAGGGAAGCATAGCCAGGGGCTTTCTGACCGAAGAGTGCATCTCCTACTGCACGAATTATCTAGGCATCGAGAACCCCGTTGGTCTGCCCGTCAACAGGCACCTCGGCAGGCTCGCTGGATGGGGTCACCGCGATGGTCGCCGTGAGATGCATGTCGACTTCGAGGGTCGACTCGCCGACTTTGAAAGAGCAAACCTAGTCGGCGCTTACAACACATAGACGTGGTCGATCCTTGGGTGGTAGAGCACAAAACCTTTATTGAGAAGACGTACAATGACCGAGGCCAACAGAGAACGGACGGAGATATAATCAAAGAGCACAACTCATGTTTCACGCGTTGGTTCAAGCAGAAGCTTCTATCGTACCCTTTACATGAGGATTCTTCCGCGGAAGAACAACTCATATTCGCCTTGTCACAGGCCGCTGAGCACAACCTGATGACCTATGAGGCGTACGATATCAACGGCTACACAGTCTACACCGAGGACAAGGACATGAAGAGCGATGGTTATCAGAACTCCGGGGTAATGATGGAATCCTACACCGGTAACGACAAGGACTGATACTCTGGTAGGATCGAGGAGATCTTGGAGCTGAGCTAAGCTGGAGAGAATGTCCCGTTGTTCCGTGTCAGATGGGCCAAGAGCGTCATAAAAGAAGACCGGTATTTCACCACCATGGTTATACCCGAAGCCAAATCCAAGATCATGGTATGACGTCACCACGAAAAATGAGCCATGGGTACTGGCTTCCCAAGTGGACCAATGCTTCTTCATTACCGACCCGTCAAAGCCCAGTCGTGTTGTCGTGAGGAGAGGCAAAAGGAAGATCATCGGAATGGATGGAGTCGCCAATGAGCAAGACTTTGACATGGACGGTGACCCGAAGATGGAACATGACGACGACGATGAAGTATCAGCATACACCAAAAGAAGAAGCAGGACCACCCTACCTAAAGGACGTCCGTTCAAGAGAAGAACTCCATTTACGAAAAATAAGGGCAAGAAGATTGTGAACAGATAGCTAGCTAAGATCGATTGTATTTAAATTGTAGCCTTCATTTCTCGATTTTATTTCATGGGCAGTTTTTGTACTCATGAATATTTTTAAATTTCAAGGGCACTTTTTGAATTCATGGATATTATTTCAAATTCGATGATATTTTTTCATATTCAATATGAAAAAATATTGAATATTCATGAGGACACTCGATCTCGATCCCCCTCCATCTCGATCTCGATCCCCCTCCATCTCGATCGCTATCCCCCGCCATCTCGAGCTCGATCCCCCCCCCCGCACCCTCCCCCGCTCGCGCCCCTGCCGCCGACGACCCACGGCACCCTCCCCCGCTCCACCGCCGCCGCCGACCCCCCGCACCCTCCCCGGCCCGCTCCACCCCCCTTGAGCACCGCAGCCCAGCACCCCCATTTGATGATATTTTCAAATAACAAATTTGATGATATTTTTTCATATTCATAAAAAAATATTACTGTTTTTATAAAAAATATTAAAAATAGCAACAAAAAATAATAATAAAACATACTAATGGCACATCGCTCGGGTGGTGCGCCATTGCTATCTAAAAAAAAGATTTCTAATGGCGCACCGCTAGGGGGTGCGCCATTGCTATCTAAAAAAAGATTTCTAATGGCGCACCGCCCGGGGGTGCGCCATTAGTAATCTTCCCCTAGCTCTAACTCGCCCGACCCCTTCGTCCCTCATTCTCGCCAAATCCACTCCCCCCCCCCCCGTGCTGCCCCGACCCACGACGCCGCCGCCCCCGCGCCCCCGCGCACCCCACCACTGCAGCTCCGCCATCGCCGACGCCTCCGCAACCTCGCCGTCGCCAACAGCCTCCCCGCGTCGGCCCCTGCCCTGCGCTGCCTCTACCTCAGTCCGGGCACGGGGTGCAGGACACCGACCGCCGCCGACCCCGACACCAACCCCTTCGACACCGCCGCCGACCCCGACCCCAACCCCTTCGACCTCGAGCCATCCCTTCGTCGTAGCCGCCGCCGCCGACCCCGACCCCTCTGGCGACCGGCCGCGCCCGCCCAGGTACCTCTCCTCCTTCCTCCTTCCTTCCTCAACACCCTTCCTCCCCATTCCCTCCCTCCCTCCCCTCGACCGTGGTACACAATCTGTGCGTGCAAGTGCAATCTCTGGAGCCCTTTTTTTATTCTGTTTCGTCAGAGTATGGTCCATCACAAAACATGGCCTTGATCGATTGCTTCTCGCTGCCACTATAATGTCAGTGTAAATAAACCCCGTTGAATTGAATTGAATTGAATTGAATCTCCATTGTTATGTTTTTTCATCTTGTTTGTTAAAGCAATTTTCTCACCAGATGTTAATCCCAGTGAAGCTTCTCCAGTCCACCCTCAACAAATGTGTTCCTTCAGCAGGCTAAAATGTTTTTTTCCAGTCTGTTGAACCATAAGCCCTACTATCATGTAGACTAGGAACAATCAACAGATCATTGACATATCCTAGAAGGTGAAAGTAACAATGATCAACCACACAATTAGGAGGAACTTTGGAGAATTGGAATGTACATAGCAGTTTGCATCATCTCCCCTACTCTGCTCTGCTTCTTCTCTGAATTTCATTCCTAACAGCAACTGCTGCCCAAACACATGTCATGCATAGACAGCATACAAGACTCACTCACCTCTCACCATGTTTGCAACATACTAACTCTCTCACTCACCTCTCACCAGGTTTTTGACTACAGCATCTGTGGTGACCCACACTCTGTTGGTTCACACTCATTGAGTTCGCTCGTGAAAGTATTATATGTTCACATGGTACATTTATGTTTTTCAGCAGTTAATTGATGGTTTGATACATGATACATTTCATGCACAGGTGCTAGAGCTGCACTTAACTTGCTAAAATCATCCCCTTGTTCTTCTTGGTTATTATTTGGGGTTGAACAATAGGTATGTGATACAGTGATACAAAAATCATGGAATAAATTTAGTAGTTCCCTAATATAGCGGAAGGCAATATCCAGGGTTTCAACACATTACATCAAGTGGATCCCTCAATTAAAATAGACCAATATCTATTCATTTTACTAAAGTTGCATTTTAATAAGGGTTTTGCCTTTAATAAAATTTGAAGGTTGTTGAATCAACCTCATTTCAAGATTAATGTAAAGTAGACATGATGTGCAACAAATAATTATGCTAATTAAAAAAAACCATCAATCTTGGGTTGTTACAACTGCTGCGAAGCTCAGGTTCAGCTACTAACTTGGGGTGATCTTTGGATGTGATGCTCATGATGGCATCACAATGTTTGGAGTTCCTGATGAAGCACCTGAGATGAATGATAGCATCCATGTCATCATGCTCTAGCCGCTTTCTGTTCATGTGGTCTTTTGTTATGTGTTTTGCGTCTGTGGGGTTGGTTGAGGTCATCTTGGGCTATTGCTGTTTATGCTTTGCTACCTGAACTAGATGGTAAGATGAGGGGAGAGAGTGAGAGAGATGTCGTTTTTAGCTTCTTATAACTGATGAACTACTTTATTTGTGGGTTTCGTTTCCATGAGAGAGTTAGAGAGATGTCGTTTTTAGCTTCTTAAAACTGCTGAACTACTGTATTTGATAATAAGCAGTTAATTGATGGCAAGGATTAAGTTGTTTCTTTGCTGTAACATACTGTATATCACTCCACAATGAAATACAGTACATATTGATGTGCTTTGTAAAACTTGTTCATGTATTGAACTACTAATGCCTTGTGATGCTCTAAATTACTTGTGATGCCTCTGAATTACTTGTGATCACATTGAGATGATGATCATCTTTACGTAAAAACAATTTACGTAAACACGCCAAGAACTTTGCTAGTTTGCTGGGTTTTGTCTCCGACCATCGTGTCCTGATGATTTTGCAGGTACCCTGAGAGGCCCTTGAGTTAGCTGGAATGTCGATTAACTTCCGTTCCGGCAAATTCGGGTACTCCATATGTCCTATTTACAGCAAAGGTCATGCTGAAATTTCCCGTGAATTTTAGCACGACTTTGCTAAAAATAGGACATATGGTGTACTTGTGACTAATGCATGGGCCGGGGTCTTAGTACTTAATTAAGTAGGATCAACTACCCCTTTATTCTTTCTGCATTAAACCATAGGTGGCAATAGAGCCAAGTGATTAGGCCCAACTTAGAATTCTCCTTCCCAGTTTAGCTTTTAGGGTGCCTCGGCGTCGACAAACCCTAAATTATAAAACCTTGGCTTTTAGGGTGCCTCGGTGTCGATAAGAACCTAAATGATGAAAGCTTAGGCTTTTAGGGTGCCTCGAGTCGACAAACCCTAAATGATTAAAGCTTAGCTTTTAGGATGCCTCGGTGTCGACAAACCCTAAATGATGAGACCATGATCTTGTTCCTTGACAATAACCAACTTTTTGACCAAAGTTTTTTCCTATTTAGAGCGAAACATGGCCCACAACGATGAGGCCGGCGGTTCGGGCGGCAAGCAATTCTGGAGCTGTCCCAGGAGATGGAGGAAGAACCTCACCGCTATGAGGACGCCGCAGAAGACACCGATCCTGACTACACAACCCCTAGTGGCGTCGGGGATGACACCACTGATGGTGCCGCCGAGGATTCCACCACTGATGATGGCGGCGCATGCACAGATGGCAGCCAACCGAAGAGGCAACGGAAGTACCAGCGCCCGAACGTGCTCGGCACCGTCAAGGAGGAATTTACTGAAGTGAACTCCAACTGGCATCCAACGGCGCCCAAAGAATTAGTCAAGGGGTACTCGGTTCAGCTCGGGTGCATTCACCGGAGCACCGTCTCGAACAACACCGAGAACCTAAGGCATAAGGACCGAGGGAATTTTCGCAACCTCCTCTTCACGAAGCTGCATGAACGATACAAGTTCCCCGCTGACTTTGCAAACACATGCCTCTCAGGGAATAAAGTGAACAGTGCCGCCCTCACGAGGATGAGCACGGCCGTGTCCACTTGGAGAAGCGCGGTGAAGAGAATGATTGACAAAGGTGATAGTTATGAGAAGATCAAGGTGAAAAATCCTTCGATCAGCGAAGATGACTACAAGGAGTTCAAGATCAAGTGCGAGAGCAGCGCAACCTCTGAATCAAGTCAGCGGGGGAAAGAAATGCGGGAGTTGAACTTAGGGGAACACAAACTCGGTCCCGGTGGTTACAGAGTAGCGGAGCCTATATGGGACAAGGAGGACGCAGAGCGTGCCGAGCAAGGCCTACTGCCCTGCTTCGAGAAATACCGTGACAAGCAGACCAGGCACTATGTCAGGGCCCGGTACAAGGATGACCCGGTAAAAAAGGAGCTTACCACGGATCTGAAGACCAGGGCGCTTGAGCTTGTTCTGGTAAGGAATACACCCCCGCATAATTTGCTCCATATGGTTGCATTCTAATTAATGAAGCCAAATTTCTAAATGGTTCACATTTCTTCCGCGGGAGACTGAAAGCAGTAGCGTGGGGTCGGCTCAGAGCACCCCTTGGGACAGCACTCTAAATAGGGCGTTGAACGTAATGAAAAACAAGGATAAGCTCAGTAAGCCGTCGTTAGCTGGTCGTGTGGCCGGCAAAGGCTTGTCCACAAAATGGTCGTCATACTATAACGCTGGTGGGTGAAAGGAGAGAAAGACCAGCTCGGGAAGCTAGTCGCGCGAGGTTCAAGAACTCAAGGCACAAGTGGCGCGGATTCCGGAGATTGTCCAAGAGCAAGTGCAACAACAACTGGGAACGACGCTCACCGCCATGGTGCCTACCTATATTCAGGGGCTGGCGGCGTGGATTGCGGGCTGACCAGGGGCCGCCCGGTTCCCAGCTTCACGGCGAAACTTCGCTGTAGCGGTAGCGCCATTGGTGTCTCCGGCGGATGCGGTATTCGTGTCTCCGGCGCCGGCACGGGCATTGGAGCTTAATGCACCCGGGTGTACGCCGGCCGGCTCCTCACCAGCAAGCGGCCCCTCCGTCAATTGCACGCCCGCCGTTGGCGATGCCTCGACATTAGCTGAGCTCGACGCCATCACGATAACTAATTAAGCCTCTCATCCGAGGACTTCATCTCCTTGCCATTTGTAGGACCTTGAAGTATGTCTAGAGGGGGGGTGATTAGACTACTTGACCAATAAAAACTTAACATTTTCCCAATTTTATAGTTTGGCAGATTTTAGCTATTTTAGGACAAGTCATGCAATCATCACACAATTCAAGCAAGCATGGAAAGAGTATATTGGCAGCGGAAATTAAAGCATGCAACTTGCAAGAAAGTAAGGGGAAGGGTTTAGAGGATTCAAACGCAATTGGAGACACGGATGTTTTTGGCGTGGTTCCGATAGGTGGTGCTATCGTACCTCCACGTTGATGGAGACTTCAACCCATGAAGGGTAACGGTTGCGAGAGTCCACGGAGGGCTCCACCCACGAAGGGTCCACGAAGAAGCAACCTTGTCTATCCCACCATGGCCGTCGCCCACGAAGGACTTGCCTCACTAGCGGTAGATCTTCACGAAGTAGGCGATCTCCTTTTCCTTACAAACTCCTTGGTTCAACTCCACAATCTTGTCGGAGGCTCCCAAGTGACACCTAGCCAATCTAGGAGACACCACTCTCCAAGAAGTAATAGATGGTGTGTTGATAATGAACTCCTTGCTCTTGTGCTTCAAATGATAGACTCCCCAACACTCAACTCTCTATCATAGGATTTGGATCTGGTGGAAAGAGGATTTGAGTGGAAAGCAACTTGGGGAAGGCTAGAGATCAAGATTCATATGGTAGGAATGGAATATCTTGGTCTCAGCACATGAGTAGGTGGTTCTCTCTCAGAAATGGTAAGTTGGAAGTGTAGGTTCAGTCTGATGGCTCTCTCCACAAATGAAGAGGAGGTGGAGGGGTATATATAGCCTCCACACAAAATCTAACCGTTACACACAATTTAACAAACTCGGTGGGACCGAATTGTCAAACTCGGTCAGACCGATTTAGTAAACCTAGTGACCGTTAGTGATTTGCGGTGGGACTGACATGCATCTCGGTGAGACCGATATGGTTAGGGTTAGGGCATAACGTAATCTCGGTGAGACCGATTACACAAACTCGGTGAGACCGATTTTGGTAATTAGCTAACCGGAGAGTTGGTCAGGTAAACTCGGTGGGACCGATTTGCTCTTTTCGGTGAGACCGAAATGTTACAAAAAGGAAACAGAGAGTTTACATTGCAATCTCGGTGGGATCCATCGCTCACTTCGGTTAGACCGAAACGTTACGAAGGGAAACAGAGAGATTGCAACCCCATCTCGGTGAGACCGAGATCCCTATCGGTAAGACCGAGATCCCTATCGGTAAGACCGATTTGATTAGGGTTTGTGGCAGTGGCTATGACTTTTGGAATCGGTGGCGCCGGATAGAAAGAATCGGTGTGACCGATTTTGGATTTAGGTTTAGGTCATTTGTGGATGTGGGAAAGTAGTTGAGGGTTTTGGAGCATATCACTAAGCACATGAAGCAAAAGGCTCTTTAAGCAACACCTCATCCCTTCTTGATAGTATTCGCTTTTCCTATAGACTCAATGTGATCTTGGATCACTAAAATGTAAAATGAATGAGCTTTTGAGCTTGAGCCAATCCTTTGTCCTTAGTATTTTGAGGGATCCACTTTCATCATCCATGCCATGCCATTCATTGAGCTTTCCTGAAATAATAGTCTTGGAATAGCATTAGCTCAATGAGCTATATGTTGTTATGAATTACCAAAACCACCTAGGGATAGTTGCACTTCCAATCTCCCCCTTTTTGGTAATTGATGACAACATATAGATCAAAGCTTCGACAAAAGATAATAAGATTTAAATAACATCGTCGCTTTGATAAGTATGTGATAAGCAAGAGCTCCCCCTAAATTTGTGCATAGTTTTAGACTTGCTTTGACTGCAAATGCACAATGAATTAGGCTCATGGGTTACTCTTCCATGTCACATACATCTTGGTGGAGCGCTCAAAATAGTAAAAAATGAATACATGCACTCATCACCAAGCATAGTGAGTGATCACATAAGATAGATAGGATAATATCAAGTATTGCATAAGTGTAGCTTATGATCAAACACATGATCATCAATGTCTCACAAGCATAGTATCTCAACCAAAAGCAAACAAAGTTTGAAAAAACACCAAATAAAGCAAGAGAGAACAAAAGCAACACTCTCTCTCTCGCAGCCTATGATCTATACATTTTTCTCCCCCTTTGGCAACAAGTTACCAAAAAGTTAATAGAAAATGCATAGTGCTAGATCGACTCTCAAGCTTGATCTTCTGGTGGTGGTGAAGAGATGGCTCCTTGGACGAAGACTTTAGTTGATGTAGATGGAGCTGGAGCTGATGTAGGTGCTGGAGCTGGTGGAACTAAGGCTGTAGCTGGTGCAGACGAAGTTGCTCTTATGTCAGAAACTGGCACAGCTGATGACCTCTGGGCTCTAGGCACTCTGGCAAACACATTGGTGGTAGTCTTGCCCTTCCTCTCCTGCATATCATCTTGTAGTTCCTCCACTGCAGTCTGAATCTCAGTTACCTTCACATCTAAGTTATAGAACTTTTGTTCTATGATTCTCTCCAAGCTCTCCTGATTTTGAGTTAGGGTGGCCAATCCCTTCTCAATCCTCAGAGTTGATGCTATCAAGTAACCAAGCTGCTCCTGCTTGTTCTTCAAGAAATACTCAGATGCCTCCTCTTGAGTTGGCATCTTGGCAGCCTTCTCCCTCTTTGCCTTCTCCTTCTTCTCCTGAGCTTGAACTGATTGTGGATCATCTTCATTCATGATAACCTCATTGCCCTCAAAGTCTGGATAAAGTGGAAAGTGTTCCTTATCGAATTGATATTTTCCTGTGCCCATCTTTGAGTTTATCAGTTCTTGAATCTGAGGTGCATATCCACAGCTCCTCTTCTGATCTGCTGCAGTCCTCTTGATAGTTTCAATGATCAGGCTCATGACTTTAAACTTTTGTGGTACATCAAACACATGCAACATATTGATGGCATGCCCTCTGATCATGTTATGGTCACCAAACTTGGGCAACAAGGTGTGCCTCAGAATCCAATTTATGATTGGCAACCCTGACAGCAGAAAGTGAACTGATCCAAACTTGTGAGTTGCTAATGCCTTGTTTGGAATTTCCTTGTACATGTGAGCCATTGAATTGTGATCCTTTTTCTTCTTTGCATAGATGTCCAGATCATCATCATTCTCCTCTGGGGCATTTATCAGCTTTGCCCACTCCTGAACAGTTGACTGGTACCTTGTACCTTCAGACATCCAAACAATTCTTCCATCTGGGTAAAAATGTGTTTTGGAGTAAAACTGCATGATAAGCTCATCATTCCAATTTGTGAGCTTTTGCCCGACAAAATCTGCAACTCCACAACTAACAAAGCTGTCTTGCACTCCAGGATAGTGCTCTTCATTTTCCTTCATGTAGGTCCAGTCGACCCACCTCATATCACGCACAATGGGCTTCTTGTCCAACAAGATTGTCTCATAGAAGTCCTGTTGTTCCTTTGTATGGAACCTGTAATCAACAGCAGTTATTCTCACTACTACAAAAAGGGCTATAGATGGAATGGCCACTAATGGCGCACCTGTGATGTGGTGCGCCATTACTATATTCTAATGGCGCACCATGTCTCGGTGCGCCATTAGTAATATTACTAATGGCGCACCTGGTGTGTGGTGCGCCATTAGAAGTTTTGAAAAAAAAACATAAAAATAAATTTTGTAACTAATGTCGCACCGTTGCAAAGTGCGCCATTACTAATAGAAATAGTAATGGCGCACCACATCCGTAAATGCGCCATTAGTAGTTTTGAAAAAAAGTAAAAAAATAAAAAATTTGTTACTAATGGCGCACCATGTCTCAAATTGCGCCATTACTAATTTTAACTAGTAATGGCGCACTTTTCACCGGTGCGCGCCATTACTAAGTTTTTTCAAAAAATATCAAAAAATATCAATTTTTAAAAAATTTTGTCAAAACTACTAATGGCGCACCGTGGTAGTGGTGCGCCATTACTAGTTGAACTAGTAATGGCGCACCATGCCACGGTGCGCCATTAGTAACTTGGCCACCACTTCCACCGAATGCACCCCCCCCCCCCGGGGGATCGCCTTTTCAGTTTAAAAAAAAGAAAATGATGGAAATGTCAAAAAAATAAAAGAAAATATGTTTCCCATGTGATATGTGCTCTAGTTTTTGGGAAAAATTACAAATATGAATTTCGACTTTATTTGCAAAATGTCTCTGGAAATTTGTAAAATGGGCATAACTTTTGCATACGAACTCGGATGAAAAAGTTTTTTATATGAAAAACCATCTACTCGAAAAGTTACATCAAAATTTAACTGGGGGAACCCCGTTAAATATTTTCAAAATCCCCAAAAACCTAACATAAAAAAAGTTACGGGGCTTTCAAGATCTAGCGGCAAAAAATTTCAAAAAATTTCAAACTTACTAGTGGCGCACCGTTGGATGTGGTGCGCCACTAGTAACAGAAAAACAAATTGGTTTTGAATTTTTTTTGAATTTTTTTTCAAAAAATGATACGTAATATGACCGGGAAGTTTGATATATTTTTCAAAATTTCATCATAGTCATGAACATGAACAAAGTCCTAGACATCAACAAGGTATAACAGGATTGATACGCTAGATATATCAACAAGTGCACGTGAAGTGAGCTGTTCTTTGGGGTTGGATAGAACTACGAAGTTAAGCGTGCTTGAAATGGAGTAGTGTGAGGATGGGTGACCTTTCGGGAAGTTTGACCACAGAGTGCGATTTGACCTGAGATTAAGCATATTGACTCGAGATTAAGCCATAGTGAAATGAGATTAAGAAAAATTTGAAAAAAATTTGAAAAAAATTTGAAAAAAATTTGAAAAAAAATTAAAAAAAATGTTACTAATGGCGCACATCTATGTGGTGCGGCAATAATGTACCAGATAAGAATGGCGGACTTCGATGTGGTGCGCCATTAGTATACCAGATACTAATGGCGCACCGTGGGCTATACTAATGGCGCACCACATGGTGTGCCATTAGTATACCAGATACTAATGGCGCACCAGGTGGTGCGCCATTAGTAAAAATTACTAATGGCGTGCTATTAATGGCGCACCACAGATGCGCCATTAATAGCCATACTAGGTGCGCCATTAGTAGGGGTTTTTCTAGTAGTGTCTCCTTGAAGCATATGGATCTTCCATTCTCCACGGGCCTCAAATACAGAATCCTTCACGATTCTCATGTTCTCGACCATAGGATGGGCATCATTGTGGTCTGGTATCTTGGGCTTGAGCTTCCTCGGAACTTGTCCTTCTTCATCTTCTTCATCAACCTCGAGCCTTTGGGGCCTTGTTCTTCTCAAATTTGGAATACTCCTAGTATTCCTCTTTGGTGCGGACTTGGCCTTGGGGGCAGCTTTGGGTGCTTCCTTGGGCTTAGATGTTGTAGCCTCTGATCTAATAGCATCACCCATAAGCTTTGGTGCCTTTGGAGCTGGTGCAGTAGGCTCTTCCTCTTCCATCATGGAAGGCTTCCCAATTACTCTGGCCATGGACATCTTGACCCTTTCCTTCCTCTTGTTGCTTTCAGCAACTGGCTCTTTGGGATCAGGATTTTCAGGTAGTTGAGTTGATGTTCTGTCCTTAGACATTGGTTGTCTTCCTGCAGGCCTTTTGATCTTCATGACCCTTTCCTTCTTGAGCACAACTTTCTTGGAAGTAGCCTCATCTTCCTCAACCCTATAATCTTCATCCTCTAAATCTGAATTTCTTTTCCTCCTTTGCCTAGTTGTAGCCTTAGGCAAATTGCTAGGAGTACTTCTGCTCCCTTCATCTGAAGTTGAGAGACTAGTTCCCTCACTCAAGTTCATCTGCTCTTGACCTGTTAAAATTTTGTCACTTTGATCGGACATACCGCAAAGGCTATTCTGACCTGTGAAGAGTTTATAGATGAGATAGAAAAGATGAGCATCACAAAATGCAGAGGTTTTTGCAAAAGATTGACTCAAAAGTTCAGTTTTAGTTTTCCACAGAAAGCATTTCGGATCCACCGATTTTCAAACTCGGTGATACCGAAGCAGCTTTTGGAACCTAAACTGATGATCTTAGTTGGACCGAGTTTTAGTTCGGTGGTACCGAGACTCTAGGGTTTCACAGAATCTTCAAATCGGTTGCACCGATTAGTATTTCTCGGTCAGACCGAGAGTCACTAGTGCAATGGCATAAGCCAAATCGGTGAGACCGAGTTTTTCATCTCGGTGGGTCCGAGATGGTTTCGGCGGAAACCTAAACCTAAAAATTTGAATCACATCTAATCTATGAACTACTTTTGCTGGATAGATGATTTGCAGTCGTGGCAAGATTCAATATGAAAGCAATGTGCTAGGAATCAGACGAGGATAGCACAAAGATCAAGTCCATACCCTAACTTGGCAGTGGACTTGCTACGGCGGCAACGGCGGGGATGAAATCCGTTGACGGCGGCGAAGACCAGCGAAAGGAGGCTGCTGGCGATGAGGAGACGATCCGGAGACCATGATGGCAGAGCGAGCTGATGCGCGGGCGAAGGGTTTCTGAGAAATTTCCAAAATTTTGCCCGTGACTATATATAGCCCGACCACAGCCGGTGTGATCGAGTGGAACAACTCGGTGGGACCGAGATGCATAAGCGTGTTCGATTCTGAAGCAAATCGGTGAGACCGAAAAGTTCAAATCGGTTGCACCGAGATTGAAAACTCAGATCAACTTGATGATCTCGGTAGGACCGAAATGGTAGGATCGGTCAGACCGAGAATCATTAAGAGGCTTTGGAAGTTAAGTCTATGACGAATCGGGGACTCCGAGTGCTCCTCACACACAGTGGTTCGAATCTGACTTGATCAAATTTTGTGATGTAGCATGAATAGAGTTTGAGACGAGAA
Organism: Aegilops bicornis; assembly: GCA_021605145.1. Lineage (NCBI taxonomy): Eukaryota > Viridiplantae > Streptophyta > Magnoliopsida > Poales > Poaceae > Aegilops > Aegilops bicornis. The sequence goes on along the minus strand of CM038675.1, from coordinate 123,134,845 downwards.
AAGCATAGATAGCTAAAGAAGGTTCTTAGGCATTCTTGTCCATCCACTTGGCACAAAAAAAGAAAGAACCAAACAAACACAACAACAAGTGGATGTCCTTGAATGAGTAAAATATGCACCAACATGCTCACACAATAAGATGGCAATTGAAATATGTGGCAAAGCATGCACAACCAATTCTAGCAACTATCGGACAATTGGCGATGACTAGGTCATCTATATATGAGTATATTGACTTAGGAGTCAAATGAGAACATTTGATCGTAGGTCATACTCATCGTTTAAGCTCAAGTGGGGTTACCACTTTTACATAATGCATTAATGTGTTCACACCATTAGAGTTGCTTCGACTCAATTCTTAGAGTTAAGCTCCCCCTAGATGTGAGATCCCCCCTTAGAGGGATGAACTAACCTTGGGTTTTGTCGATGAGGACTTCATGTAGGTGTTGAAGATGTAGATGCTCAATGTTGATGTAGATCTTTTGGAGCAATCCTTTGGAGTGAGTTGCACTTTCAACTTGCCTACATGGGTTAGTCCCACAAGGAACTAACAAGAATATCCATAGACATAGAGTGATGCACACACAAGATGATGTCCATGAAAACTTTAGGTTACCTTGTCCCTTGCCTTACCAACATGAGGGTTTGTGACTCCTTGAACTAGTGCAAGATGTGAAAGTTGATTGCACTTGTTCTTGCCAAAATGATATGAGTGAAGAATGTTGGCGGAGTCACCCTCAAGAACTCTCTAGTTCTTCTTCTTGGGATCCACATCATCTTGATGGGAATCCTTGGAGTTGTAGTTGTACTTGATGAAGTAGAACTTGGCGTAGTCTTGGGGACCCACTCGAGCGAGGCTTTAGGTGCTTCTTCAAATGCATCAATCTCTTCTTGAAGCTTGTCCTTGCCTTTGTTCTTGTGGTCTTGTGGTGGAAGATCATCTTGAGCTTGTGTCCCCTTGAAGGAAGTAGGATCATACTTCTCTTGTTGAGGAACAAACTTTGTCTTGGGGTATTGATCTTCTTCCCACTCAACTCCATTGGCGTTGAACTTTCGTTCAAAACCAACACCTTGATTCTTCGGTGCCTTCCTTGCTTGCGTACAATTTCCTCGAATTGCTTACTCGGCAAGGCTCTTGTAAACACCTTTCTCTATAATTCCCTTCAATAAACTATTTTCTTGCTCAAGTGTAACTTGGCTAAGAGAAACATTAGTGGAATCAAGAGAACTACTAGAAGCAACAACATTGGATTTGACATTATTATTGTTACTACTAGAGGAAGTATCTTCCGTGTACTTGTTACTAGACTTGACTTGAGGCATGTAAGTAGATAAGAGTAAACGCTTGGCAATGTAAGAAGAACTTTTCTTGCACAGATCATCATTGACTGCCTTTAAGAACTCATGCTCTTGCTCAAGATTGAGCTTTTCAAAGCGTAACTTCTCATGAGCCCTTAAAAGTTCTCGGTGATCTTCAAAGATAGTTTCATGAGCCAACTTAAGAGTGTTTAGTTCTTTAGTTAGGAGCTCAATTTTCTCCTTATCATTGTCATTCGTATGATTAGCATGATTAATTGACGTTTCATCATAGTATTCATCACTAGAGTTGTCAACAAGTAAATCATCATCACCTAGCAAGTCATCTTCATCACTATTGAAATCAACATACTCGGGATGTGTTACCTTTGGACCTTTGGCCATGAAGCATCTTCCAATTCCTTCATTTGGTGAATCAAATATGTCGTAGGAGTTGGTTGACACAAGCGCTAGACCGGCAACACCTTCATCTTGAGTATATTCGGAGTCGGAGTGGTAGCTTCTCTCGGAGTGATGGTCGGAGTCGGTGCCGGAAACCCATTCACCAACATGAGCTTGATGTCTTTGTTTTGTGTACCTCCTTGATGACTTGTCCTTTCTTTCCGAATCCTTGCTTCTCCGTGAGGGTCTTCGTTCATAACGATCATCTCTACTCCTCCTCTCACTCGGTGGTGATTCTTCTCTTTTGCTTCTTATTTTTGGAGAATCTTCTCTTCTTTTGTAGGGTGCCGTACACTCATTGGAGTAGTGTCCGGGTCTCCCACAATTGTAGCAATTGCACTCTCGACTAAAAGATCTCTTGTCATTGTAAGACCTTGACTTGGAGCTTCTTTCTTTGCTTCTACTCTTGTAGAATTTGTTGAAGTTCTTCACCATTAAGCTCAATTCTTCATTGAAGGTTGGTTTCTCACTTGATGATGTGGGGGCTTCACTTGAGGCTTTGTAAGCACCGCTTGACTTGTTGTGAAGTTCCTCCTTATCCTTGAGTGACATCTCATGAGCAACAATCCTTCCAATGACTTCCGTTATTTGAGATCTTTGTAGTTTGGCATCATTTGGATCAATGTGCACACAGTATCATACTTTACATCCAATGCTCTTAGGATCTTCTTGATGATGAATTTGCCGGTCATCTCTTCACTCCCTAAGCCGGCAATCTCATTTGTGATAAGTGCAAGCCTAGAGTACATTTCAGCGACACCTTCACCATCCTTCATTTTGAACTTGTCAAGCTGACTTTGGAGCACATCCAACTTGGATTCCTTGACGGATTCCGTACCTTCGTGCATATCAATCAAAGTATCCCAAATCTCCTTTGCATTCTCAAGACGGCTGATTTTGTTGAATTCTTCGGGGCACAATCCGTTGAAGATGATGTCACATGCTTGAGCGTTGTATTGTAGCATCTTCAATTCTTCCGCGTTAGCTTCACGGTTCGGTTCTCTCCCATCGAAAAATTCACCTTGCAAGCCAATACAAATAATTTCCCAAACGGCAGGGTTATGTCCAAGAATATGCATTTTCATCTTATGCTTACAACTAGCAAAATTAGTGCCATCAAAGTAAGGACCTCTACGGTGATAATTTCCCTCGCTAGACGCCATACTCTCCTAGGTTGTGAAACCAAGGCTATGACCACCAAAAGCTATGGAAATCAAATCAAATGGAGACCAAAGCTTTGATACCACTTGTAGGACCTTTAAGTATGTCTAGAGGGGGGTGATTAGACTACTTGACCAATAAAAACTTAACCTTTTCCCAATTTCATAGTTTGGCAGATTTTAGCTATTTTAGGACAAGTCAAGCAATCATCACACAATTCAAGCAAGCATGCAAAGAGTGTATTGGCAGCGGAAATTAAAGCATGCAACTTGCAAGAAAGTAAGGGGAAGGGTTTAGAGGATTCAAACGCAATTGGAGACACGGATGTTTTTGGCGTGGTTCCGATAGGTGGTGCTATCGTACCTCCACGTTGATGGAGACTTCAACCCACGAAGGGTAACGGTTGCGCGAGTCCACGGAGGGCTCCACCCACGAAGGGTCCACAAAGAAGCAACCTTGTCTATCCCACCATGGTCGTCGCCCACGGAGGACTTGCCCCACTAGCGGTAGATATTCACGAAGTAGGCGATCTCCTTGCCCTTACAAACTCCTTGGTTCCACTCCACAATCTTGTCGGAGGCTCCCAAGTGACACCTAGCCAATCTAGGAGACACCACTCTCCAAGAAGTAACAGATGGTGTGTTGATAATGAACTCCTTGCTCATGTGCTTCAAATGATAGTCTCCCCAACACTCAACTCTCTCTCATAGGATTTGGATCGGGTGGAAAGAGGGTTTGAGTGGAAAGCAACTTGGGGAAGGCTAGAGATCAAGATTCATATGGTAGGAATGGAATATCTTGGTCTCAACACATGAGTAGGTGGTTCTCTCTCAGAAATGGTAAGTTGGAAGTGTAGGTTCAGTCTGATGGCTCTCTCCACGAATGAAGAGGAGGTGGAGGGGTATATATAGCCTCCACACAAAATCTAACCGTTACACACAATTTACCAAACTCGGTGGGACCGAATTGTCAAACTCGGTCAGACCGATTTAGTAAACCTAGTGACCGTTAGTGATTTGCGGTGGGACTGACATGCATCTCGGTGAGACCGATATGGTTAGGGTTAGGGCAGAACGTAATCTCGGTGAGACCGATTACACAAACTCGGTGAGACCGATTTTGGTAATTAGCTAACCAGAGAGTTGGTCGGAGTAAACTTCGGTGGGACCGATTTGCTCTTTTCGGTGAGACCGAAATGTTACAAAAAGGAAACAGAGAGTTTACATTGCAATCTCGGTGGGATCGATCGCTCACTTTGATTAGACCAAAACGTTACGAAGGGAAACAGAGAGATTGCAACCCCATCTCGGCGAGACCGAGATCCCTATCGGTAAGACCGATTTGCTTAGGGTTTGTGGCAGTGGCTATGACTTTTGGAATCGGTGGCGCCGGATAGAAAGAATCGGTGTGACCGATTTTGGCTTTAGGTTTAGGTCATTTGTGGATGTGGGAAAGTAGTTGAGGGTTTTGGAGCATATCACTAAGCACATGAAGCAAAAGGCTCATTAAGCAACACCTCATCCCTTCTTGATAGTATTGACTTTTCCTATAGACTCAATGTGATCTCGGATCACTAATGTAAAATGAAGAGTCTTGAGCTTTTGAGCTTGAGCCAATCCTTTGTCCTTAGTATTTTGAGGGATCCACTTTCATCATCCATGCCATGCCATTCATTGAGCTTTCCTGAAATAATAGTCTTGGAATAGCATTAGCTCAATGAGCTATATGTTGTTATGAATTACCAAAACCACCTAGGGATAGTTGCACTTTCACCTTTGACTGGGCATCCCTGACGCCCTACATGTTTTCGCAGGGCGCTGCCGACGTTCCGTGCACTCTCCTGCACTTCGTGAAAGATGAGTTGGTCGATGTCGCCAAGGGCAGAATCGTTCAACCAGGCAACCCCGTGTTCCACAGTGATCCGATGCCTTCCACCGTGTATAGGGTTCAAATGGTTCGGGTGCTGTCAGGCTGCGATGAGTTGTTACCTCCGATTCGACCCGCCGGGGCCGACGAAGATGATGTGATGACCCTCAGCGCCTGCGTAAGTTGGCCCCTGCTTTGGCCGAAGAGCCAGATTCGTTTGGGGGCGGGAGACACCACCCCATAGACAACACCGCCAGTCGTGCCGGCGCCAAGCCATGGGAAGACCGCCCCAACGCTACCGGATATGCCGGACATCCCTATGGCACAGGATCCGAACATGCATATGGCACAGGATCCGGACGACGACGACAACGACGATGGTACATTTACCAACGTCGATAAGTACTTTGCCGAACATGGGTATGATGACGAATTCATGGGGCCTCCTTCTCAAGAACCCAACCCTGCAAAAGACGACCGCGATCTAGCTGGTACCGCGGAGAAACCCAATTGCAACAGGCGTCGTCTGGCGTTCAGTTCTCAGGAGACGCCTCCAGCTGCCGACTTCACCGAGCCTCAGATAGCCGAGGTGCGAAATATTATCAGCCCCAACACACTCAAGAAGGCGGTCTATGAGCAGAACTCGGTCCCATTACAGCAGAAGAAGAAGGGACGGAAAAGAAAGAGTAACAAGGGCGCCGGTGCGAGCCAGCCGGCACCGAGTACGATCCGTGCTCAAGACGGGCCACCTTCACCTAACGATATCTCGAGGAGGGTTCATGTGGCGGGTAGGGCGATGCTACCGACAAATATGCTCAATGCTACAACCGGTGCTATGCGGAGTCTGCATGACAGTGTTCTTTCTTTGGAGAAGCGGGCGTCTCTCGTAATGATGTGGCATACCCGGTTTTCTTGGCCAAGGTGCCAGAGGGCAAGGGCTTTGTGGATAGCGCCATCGGGGATACGATCGTCCTGCGGTTTGATGACATATTTGCTATGTTTAACCTTCATCCGCTGCACTACACCTTCGTTCGGCTGTTTTCGCTGAGTATGGAGATGCGGATCATTAGAGACAAGACCCCGGACATCGGGATAGTCGACCCCTTCTACATGTGTGCCAAGATCTTGGGCAGCGCTGGGGACCGGCAAGTCGCGAGTTCACACCTCGAAGGCGTCATTCTGGCAAACCAGATAAGGATAACTTCCTCGTGCCTTACTTTCTCGAGTAAGTCATCCCCTCACCGCCTGTAACATATGATTTCTTAGATTTTGATCATTATTTTTTCTAACATTCCGTGTTACGTGCGGTGACACACATTGCACACTCATCCTCTTAAGCCCGAAATATTCCATGGCCACGTATTTCGACCCGGACCGTGACTCCAAGATACACTACACAAATATCAAGAAGGTTCTTGATGATGCTCTCCCCGGCTACGCCACATCTGGAGGCACCTTTAAGATTCCAGTTTGTAGGTACGGCAGGCACGTGTTCACCCACAATAGGATGTTCCCCTGCGTCAAGCAGACGCCTGGCGGTCAGAAGGATGCCTACTACGCCCTCCATCACATGCGGGCGATCGTACGGGACCATAATTACCTTCTGCTACCAAATAATCTCAAAGATTGGGCCGCAAGCTTGGCGGCAATCCAGGACGCGGACATCCGACAAGAATTCTTTCGCATCCAGTCGGAGTTTGCAGAAATCATCCATTAAGATGTCCTTCGTACATCGGGGCAGTTCTACCTCAGATATCAACCGTCCAACAGTGAGATAGACACAACGCTACAAATGCAGGCTGACAACGCCGGCAACTTCATGACCATCACGAAAGACGGCGGCTTCATCCATGCTCCGGTCCCATGAGTCGAGTCAAAAGTAGTGGTGCTATGTGTAGTTCTGAAACATCGATTAGCTCATGTTGTAATTAAACTTTAATGAACTTGTATGTCTCTTTGGTTTGGACAGTCGTTCAACTTAGATGTAATCGATGCTATTTATTAGTAGGACCATGAATCGTGCTATTAATGTCTTGTTTTTCTCTTCCAATCCTTTTGTTCCATACTAATATTTATTGCTTATGTATTGTCTGTTGTTTGGCTAGTGCATAGAGATGCCGTCGTATGTCGTTGTCGGTGTCAAAACCGGCGGATCTCGGGTAGGGGGTCCCGAACTGTGCATCTAGGCGGATGGTAACAGGAGACAAGGTACACGATGTTTTAACCCAGGTTCGGGCCCTCTCGATGGAGGTAATACCCTACTCCTGCTTGATTAATATTGATGATATGGGTAGTACAAGAGTAGATCTACCATGAGATCAAGGAGGCTAAACCCTAGAAGCTAGCCTATGGTATGATTGTTGTTCGTCCTACGGACTAAAACCCTCTGGTTTATATAGACACCAGATAGGTTAGGGTTACACAGAGTCGGTTACAATGGTAGGAGATCTACATATCCATATCGCCAAGCTTGCCTTCCACGCCAAGGAAAGTCCCTTCCGGACACGGGACGAAGTCTTCAATCTTGTATCTTCATAGTCTTGGAGTCCGGCCGTGATGATAGTCCGGCTATCCGGACACCCCTAGTCCGGGACTCCTCGGTAGCCCCGAACCAGGCTTCAATGACGATGAGTCCGACGCGTTGATTGTCTTGACATTGCAAGGCGGGTTCTTCTCCAAATTCCATATACTTGTCGAATAGTGTCCGGCTTCTGATAAATGCTGCACTCCTCGGCTTCTACGCCCAATAATGGCCATCTTCCACGTGTTTGAATGAATGCGAAAAGCCACGGTATTTTTACAATTACCCCCTAGCCGCGCAAATGAGCCGCCTATAAAAGGGGCAAGGATTTAGATCTGAGTCACACCATCCCTCCTTTGCGAGCTTTCATCGGAGCGCCGCCGATCAAAGCCCATTCCATCATGGACAGTCGACGCGGCTCCTCCTCTCGCGCTCCGGCCCCGGCCAGAAATTGGGAGAGATGCTCAGTCCCGCATAGAGAGCTAGTTATACTCCAAGCCAAGGGATTTCTCCCCCCGGCCTTCATGGTCCCGGTTCGAGCCGGACTTGCCACCGACAAGGGCGGAAAGCAAGCGAAGGCGTCCCGATCCCTCTAAAGGAGAGCGGGTATGCTTCATCTCTTATCTAGTAAGAGGACTCGGATTTCCAATCCATCCGTTTCTCCGGGGGCTCACGGAGTTCTCGACCTCCAGTTGCACCATCTTACTCCTGCCTCCATCTTGCACATCGCGGGCTTCGTGGCCCTTTGCGAACTGTTCTTGGGCGTCGAGGCTCATTTCGGGCTGTGGAAGAGAATATTCTGCCTGGTACCCCATTCTCATGAGGGGTCAATATATCAAGTGGGCGGAGCCGAGCTATGGCGAATCGCCGGGACCGGATACCTATCCGGAACCCCAAAGAAGGCATCCGAAGACTGGCCTTCGGAATGGTTTTACTTGGAGGATGTCCCGCTGCCGGATCCTGTTCGAATCGGCCTCCCGGAGTTCAGCAATGCTCCTCTGAAGAAGCGCCTAAGCTGGCGCCCTCGGAGCCCCCGGAGAGAAGATGACCGGGATGTCCTTTATTTGATGAGCGAATAAAGTTCTTGGCTCATGCGGATTGACCATGACAGAGTCATGGCAATCTGCATTATGAGGGAGTGCAGCCGCTCCAATACAGGGGCCACCCCATGTGGGACTTCAACGGGGAGGGCGATGCCACCCGCCATGGCCGCAATGGGCGAGGATCGGTCACCGAACTGGTGAAGATCTTATACGCCATGTATAAAGGGAGGAGGAGGATTTCGTCCGTGTCAATCCAATTGAAGGAGTTTTCTTGAATAATCCTCAAATCTGGGTAAGCAAACATCTTTGTGACCTGTCCGATCCATGTTCCCATGTTTAAATATCTCATTTCGTGGTTTCTGCGCAGGAACTGCGCCGGACCGTGGAGAAGATACACAGCCCGCCCCCACAACCCGAGGATCCGGAATGGTCCCTCGATCCGACCTCCGAAGACGATCCGGATATAAAGGTGGATTTGATCGACGGGGTATTCCACCAACTTAGCATCGACAATGCTTTGGTTGCCATTATAGCTGATTACCCCGCAATACTTCCAGCCTCACAGGTAAATGAGACCGAGATCCCAAAACCCTTATAATGACCCATCCATGCTTATTTTTGATCACCGTATACCAATGGTGCTTCGCAGGGGGTACCTTCGAGGACTCAAGACGAGCCTGAGGCGGCTGGCCAACAAAGGGCAGTGCGGCCCCGCAGGCTAAAAAGAAGTGCGGTCCGGATCGAAACTCCGCCGCAACGGTATGGCATGTCACCATACTCCCAGGATTGATTCTTGGAAGGCGTACTAATGCTGGTGCTCTTTTCAGGAAAAAGAGCGTTCGCCGGACTGAGTCCGGAGAGGTTGCCAATCGAACCTTCACCGGACAGGCTTCAAAGCCGGGTCCGGAGGCTGAGGCGAGCACGAGACGTGCGTCGGATGCTCCTTCAACAGAGGATGCCGACAGGTTGTCCGCCACCAACTCCGAGGTGGAGAGTGCCTTGAATCACAGGCGCGGCCGGACAGTTCTTCGTGACGCATGTTTCTCCCAGGAGGCCTTCAATGCCTTCGATTCGGGAGATGCGCACCTCCGTGCCGCTCAAGATGGTCTAGCCAGAGCCACGGAGCAGTATGTGAAGGACATACGGGTAAGGAAATCTGGCGATTATATATGCCAAGTAGCCCCGAGACTTAAAATAGTTAGAATAACTGATTTAAGGATCATTTGTTATCTGAGATCTTCTGTAAAAGAATACCCGACTGTCCCAGGAGCTTGAAGAATGCAAGCCCAACTTGATGCCGCACTAGCCGCTACAGGGGGGCGGCAGAGACCCCCACTGGTAATATACGCTTTAAGAAATAGTTTATGAAGTGCGGCGGGTTTGTAAATCTGACAAAAATATTGCAGAAGGCGCCGAACTAGATCTGGACAAGCAGCAGCTCTTGCGCCAGCTAAAGGCCGGCGAGAGCGTGCTTACGAGGGTGCGGCAGGAGAAAAATAACCTCCAAGACGCCAACACCAAGCTAGGTGAGTGACTAAAGGATGTTCGTGCCCAGTTGTCTGACTCCGTAAAGGAGAATCGGCGGCTTCGTCGCGGCATTTTCAGTAAGTGCTTGAACGAACTTTGAAAGAGTTCGGCAAGGAAGGCGACTAACATAAACATGTATGTAGGTTTGCTCACAGGTCGTCCTTAGGAGGAGATGCCCAGTTCGTCGGGTGATCTTCTTCCCGAATCGGCTACCGCAAACGAGTCCGGCGGTGATGAAAGGCATCGGCCAGGCCTTGTGGCCATCTATCTCCCCGCCGAAGGCATTGGGAGAGCTGGCAGAAGCGGCTTCAAGGAGCACGGCGGCGCTTCCGGCTATGGAAGATATCGGCCTGCCGTCAAGGCGCCAGGGAGGCCTGGGCCATGGTGAAGACGCGGTACACGAAGGCTGACCCAAACCACATGGCCGAGGTCGGACCTGTGGGGCTGGATGGGATGGAGATCCCTGTAAGCTTAGTGTACGGCCAAGTAGAATTGGCCGCCAAGTATTCCCAGCAAGATTGTAAATTAGATAGCCTATTAGATGGCATTGAGGAGGAATACAATGAGTCGAGTTGACTATGTAAAAATATGACATGAAAGAATGTCTTCTAGCCGGATTGTAGATCGTTTGTCATAGCGGACCTTTTTGCTTCGACCTCCGGACCCAATAGTCCGGAGTGTGTCCGAATACCTTCGTGGTTATATAAGAACCGTGGTATGCATGGAGACAAGGCGTAGGGGTCATTGTTGCTGTATCAGACAAGTGCCCAACTAGTTATGTTATATTACATGGGTAGTAAGAAACATCTTTCGGGAGAATAGTTCCGTTAAGGGTTCCTTTTCGCTGGGATGCTTGCCCTAAAGTGCATGTCAAAGCTGCTATGAAAGCAGAAAATCATCTGGGGCAGATGGGTAAATAGTTAAAAATCATCTTTCAGTTCACCGACGAATATTCCCTTAAGAACGCTTAGCTTTCGGCTTCACCCAGTCTGAGGTACACATCCGGCTGACCAGCGGCAAGAATAATCGCAGAGGTGCTCCCTTTACCAGCTAGCCGAACAATCGGGAACGTAGGGGTAAGCACAGGAGCCAGGCAACCCAGCTTGGCCAAAACTTAAGTCATATCGATGCATATAATGGTGAATAAAAGGTACATGCGGAAGTTTAACGCATGTGTTGGGCATGAAAGCCCGTATAAATAAGCTTCTGTTAAAGAAGCCCCCATGTATAATGAGCACGGACAGCGCGTCAAGTGTGTGCGAAAAAAGCGCAAACGGCCCTCTAGAGGCTTCAAGAAGAAGAAGGAGGAAGGAGAGAAATAAAATACAGCAAAAATAGAAAATGTGGACGGAGGAAGGAGACAAACTTGGAGTCCGGCACTTAGGCGTAGAATCTTCGTAGACGGGCTGCGTTCCATGGGTTCGGCTTGAGTCGGTTATCCATGCGTTTCGCAGACGGTATGCTCCGCCGGTCAGGACTTGGTCGATGATGAAGGGACCTTCCCATTTGGGCTTGAGTTTGCCCTTTTTCTTGTCCGGCAGCCGTAGAACTAGTTGGCCAACGTTATAAGCTTTGGCCCGCATTTCCTCGCTTTGATATCTTGAGCTGCTGTTGATAGAATGCGGAACGAGCTTTTTCCACGTCGCGCTCCTCCTCCAATGCGTCCAAACTGTCCCGCCGATCAAGCTCGGCTTTTTTTCTTCATACATGCGCTGCAGGTGAGTCATGTATTATGTCGCAGGGCAAGACTGCATCTGCGCCGTACACCATGAAATATGGTGCGAATCCAGTAGTACGATTCGGCGTGGTCCGCAGCCCCCAGAGTACGGAGTCGAGCTCCTCAACCCAGTGTGTGTTAGATTCCTTGAGGGACCGCACTAGTCTGGGTTTAATGCCGCTCATGATTAGACCATTTGCCCTTTCGACTTGGCCGTTGGTTTGAGGGTGATAGACTGAGGCATAATCGAGCTTGATGCCCATGTTTTTGCACCATAATTTGACCTCGTCGGCCGTGAAGTTGGTGCCATTATCAGTGATGATACTGTGGGGGACACCGTAATGGTGCACTACCCTGATATGAAGTCTATCAACTGGTCCGGATTCGCCGCTTTAACAGGCTTGGCCTCTATCCATTTGGTGAATTTATCCACCATGACCAATAGGTATTTTGCTTGTGGGTTCCTCCCTTGAGGGTCCAACCATGTCAATCCCAGGACCCATGACGGCCAGGTGATGGGTATAGTCTTAAGGGCGGTGGGTGGCATGTGGCTTTGGTTAGCAAAAAGCTGGCAACCGACGCATCGTTGGACTAAGTCCTGCGCATCTTCCCGGGCCGTCGGCCAATAAAATCCTGTGCGGAAGGCCTTGCCTACAAGGGCCCGGGCTGCGGCGTGGTGCCCACCCAGTCCGGCATGAATTTCAGCCAGGAGGTTTCACCCTTCCTCTTCGGAGATACACCTTTGAAGGACTCCGGTAGTGCTTTTCTTATAAAGCTCTCCCTCATGGACTTTATAGGCTTTAGAGCGTCGAACTATGCAGCGAGCCTCATTTTGGTCTTCAGGGAGTTCCTGCCTAGTTAGGTAGGCTAGGAATGGTTCCGTCCACGGGGCGATAACCGCCATTATTTTGTGAGAAGAGGGTGTTATCTCGGGGGCAGAGCCTCCGGTTATGTCAGAGTGTTCGGCGTCAGGCAGTGCGGTTGGGTCCGGATTGATATTGCCGGACTCCCCTTCCCATAGTACGGATGGCTTGAACAGCCGTTCGAGAAAAGATATTGGGTGGGGCGGCATCGCGTTTTGCACCGATGCGTGCCAATATATCCGCCGCTGGTTGTTATCCGGGCTATATTATGAAATTCGAGCCCTTGAACTGCGGCGACATTATTAGGACCGCATTGCGGTATGCTGCCATTTTTGGATCTTTGGCATCAAAGTCTCCGTTTATTTGAGATATTGCGAGGTTGAATCCTCGCACCTCTAGGCATTATATGCCCATGGAGATCGCCATCCGGAGGCCGTGCGAAGGGCCTCAGATTCGGCTGCGTTGTTGGAGTCCATTATACATTATCTCGAAGGACGTATTGGACTGTGTCCCGGTTGGGGATGTCGAGGACGACGCCAGCCCAGGCCGACCAACATTTTGGAGCCGTCAAAGTGCATGATCCAATTGGAGTATGCGCCCGTACTCTTTAGGGAGTTCGCCGGTCCATTCGGCCACGAAGTCGGCCAAAACCTGCGACTTAATAGCTCGTCGTGGTTTATAAGTTATATCGAATGGAAGGAGCTCTATGGCCCATTTAGCAATCCGGCCCGTCGCGTCGCGGTTGTTTATAATGTCGTTAAGAGGTACTTTGGAGGCTACCGTTATCGAACACTCTTGAAAGTAGTGTCACAGCTTCCGGGATGCCATGAACACCGCATATGCTATCTTTTGATAGTGTGGGTACCGGGACTTGCATGGAGTTAGGACAGTGGACACATAATAAACCGGTTTTTGAATAGGGAACCGGTGTCCGTCCATTTCTCGTTCAACAACGAGCACCGCGCTGACAACTTGATGTGTTGCGGTGATATATAATAGCATTGGTTTGCCCACGTTGGGCACGGCCAGGACCAGATTTGTTGCCAAAATGGCCTTTATTTCTTCGAGTCCGGCCGTGGCGGCATCCGTCCACTCAAAGTGTTCGGTGCGGCGGAGGAGGCGGTAAAGGGGTAACGCCTTTTCCCCCAATCGGGAAATAAAGCGGCTTAGAGCCGCTAGGCATCTCGTCAATTTTTGTATTTGTTTGAGGTCTTTTGGAATATCCAATTGTTACTGAGCTCGGATCTTGGCTGGGTTTGCTTCAATTCCTCTAGGACACAATGAAGCCCAGGAGCTTTCCGGCTGAACGCCAAGACGCATTTTCGGATTGAGCTTGATGTCAAATTTTGAAGATTGTCGAATGTGAGCCTCAAGTCGTCTACTAGAGTTTCGACGTGCTTGGTTTTGACGACCACGTCATCTACATATGCTTCCACTGTTTTGTCGATCTGGTTTGCCAGACATGTCTGGATCATGCGTTGATATGTTGCGCCGGCGTTTTTGAGCCCAAAGGGCATTGTGTTGAAGAAAAACGGGCCGTATGGAGTGATGAATGCTGTTGCAGCTTGGTCTGGCTCCGCCATCTTAATTTGGTGGTAGCCAGAGTACGCGTCGAGGAAGCATAATGAGTCGTGTCCTGCTGTAGCGTCAATGATTTGATCAATTCGAGGGAGGGGGAAGGGATCCTTTGGGCAAGCCTTATTAAGGTCCTTGAAATCAACACATACGCGCCAGGATTTATACTTCTTTGGTACCATCACCAGGTTTGCTAGCCAGTCCGGATGTTTTATATCTCTGATGAATCCGGCTTCCAAAAGTTTGGCTAGCTCCTCTCCCATGGCATGTCTCTTGGGTTCGGAAAAGCGCCGAAGAGCCTATTTGACTGGCTTGAATCCTTTTAGGATATTTAGGCTGTGCTCGGCCAGCTGACGTGGGATTCCTGGCATGTCTGAAGGGTGCCAGGCAAAGATGTCCCAGTTTTCTTGTAGAAATTCTCGTAGTGTGGCGTCTACATCAGGGTTTAATTGTGCCCCAATGGAGGCCGTCTTTGCAGGGTCCGTTGGGTGGACTTGAATTTGACTATTTCATCCGCTGGTTTAAAGAGGTGGACTTGGATCTTTTATCAAGTATCACATCGTCCTCTGTTCACCGTGGGAGCGCATCGCGGTGAGTTCCTCGGCCGCTAGGGCTTCGGATAGTGCCTCGAGGGCTAGTGCGGCTGTCTTGTTTTCGGCGCGGAGTGCTATGTTCGGATCACTAGCGAGAGTGATGATTCCGTAAGGTCCAGGCATTTTAAGCTTCATGTACCCATAACGGGGTATAGCTTGAAAAATTGTGTATGCCTCTCGTCCTAATAAAGCATGATATCCGCTGTTGAACGGGGCCACTTGAAATGTGACCTCCTCGGACCTGTAATTGTCCGGTGAGCCGAACACTACGTCCAGCGTGATTTTTCTGTGCGACATGCTTCCCGGCTGGGGTTATTCCTCTAAAGGTTGTGCTTGCCGCTCAATGCGGTTCCAGTCTATTTCCATTTTTCGCGGGTTTCGCCATAGATGAGGTTTAGTCCGCTGCCGCCATCCATGAGTACCTTAGTAAGGCGAAATCCACTATCGGGCCGAGGACCAATGCGGTGCCCGGGCAGTTCGAATTTAGGTTAAATCGCGGCATTAAAGGTAATAGCCGTGTCACTCCATGGATTTATTGTTCCTACTTGGTAGACTTCGCAAGGTTATGGAGTGTTCGTTGCATGTTATTTGATCACGAAAGTCTCGAAGACTGATAACACCGTACTGGTATTGCTGGGCTGTGAATCTGAATCTAGAAGCTCTTCTCAACTTTTGGCCATCTGCAGTAGTATCCATCATGCTCAAGGCTATGAGTTGGAGTGGCGCCCTCTGTGCTATGAATTTTGCAGGGTCCGTTTAGCCAACCCTCCAGTACGGTTCCGTATCCTTTAGGGGGTTTTGGTTTTTGGTATTTAACCCAGGTGCTTGATAATGATGCACCCTTTTGTTTCGGACTAGGGATGTATTCGGGGCCGGATTATCCCAAAATTTACTTTTGTTTTTCCAGGCGCTCTCCATCGCACAGTACTTTTATACTATGGTCGCCAAGTCAGCAAAGCGTGTAATTTCGCGACGATTTATGGCGTTTAGGATTCCCTTGTCCGTGCAATTATTGTGGAAGATTGGGATTGCGTCCTCCTCTCGGCAGTCCTTTATCCTGTTCATAACCAGGAGGAATCGCCCGATAATGATGTCTGTTTGGCGGGCTCTTGCCGAATTCGAGAGAGATCGCTAATGTTTGGGTGGGTGGGTGGCACTAAATCCGGAACCCCGTCCAATTTAGGACTCAAGGGCCGAGAAGTTTCCGAACTCGGAAGTTTGGATTTTTGAGTGCTATCCAGTGAGTCCGACACGCCGCCTGACTTTAAGTTCAGGGCTTGATCGACATCCGTCCCTCCGCGGGAATCCGGCATGGAGGGATCGGGAATCCGGACGTAGCTAGTCCTTAAGATAGAAGAAGAATTGCCGCATTGCTCCTCTATCACAGCAACATGATGGGTAACCTGGGGAGAGTAGATCACTCTCAGATCGGATTTAGGCCCGATCCGGTCGTAGTCTGTGGCGACTCGAGGCGGCGATTCGATCCAAGAGCTTCGTTACGGAGGAGAGCTCGATCGGATCTAATTGTTCGGCAAGTTCGAATTGACATGAAGATTGGTTTCGTTGACTCGAGAGGTCATCGTCGGTAGCGGTGGCGGATGGCGGTCATAAGAAAACCACCTAGTCGAAGAATCGGCGGTGCCAAGGCTCCTTTGGTGATAGTATCGTCTTTTAAAGACGAGAGATGAGGCATCCTACGATGGAAGCATTTACATAGAGGAACTCTTAATGAAAGCACCTATGTCGGTGTCAAATCCGTCGGATCTCGGTAGGGGGTCCCGAACTGTGCGTCTAGGCGGATGGTAACAGGAGACAAGGGACACGATGTTTTACCCAGGTTCGGGCCCTCTCGATGGAGGTAATAGCCTACTCCTGCTTGATTAATATTGATGATATGGGTAGTACAAGAGTAGATCTACCACGAGATCAAGGAGGCTAAACCTAGAAGCTAGCCTATGGTATGATTGTTGTTCGTCCTCACGGACTAAAACCCTCCGGTTTATATAGACACCGGATAGGTTAGGGTTACACGTAGTCGGTTACAATGGTAGGAGATCTACATATCCGTATCGCCAAGCTTGCCTTCCACGCCAAGGAAAGTCCCATCCAGACACGGGACGAAGTCTTCAATCTTGTATCTTCATAGTCCAGGAGTAATGGCCCCCTGGGAGGCATACTAATGGCGCACTGCGTGGTGCGCCATTAGTATTTAATACTAATAGCGTGGTGCTAGTGGCACACCAGTAGTGCGCCATTAGTAGGCAAAACTGGTGCGCCACTAGCAGGCCTTTTCCTAGTAGTGAGTTCTTCAAGGGACTGGTCTGCCGTTTTGGTGTGCCAAACAGAGTCATCACCGACAACGGCACACAGTTCACAAGCCACGCCTTCATGCAATACATTCAAGACCTCGGTAGCAAGGTCTGTTTTGCTTCCGTGGCACACCCACGGAGCAACGGCCAAGCGGAGAGGGCAAATGCTGAAGTGTTGCGAGGCCTGAGAACAAAGACCTTTGACAAGCTGCACAAGAGTGGAAGGCGCTGGATTGATGAGTTGCCGGCGGTTCTTTGTTCGATCAGGACGACGCCAAATCGAGCAACCAGACAGACACCCTTTGCCCTAGTATATGGGGCGGAGGCAGTTCTCCCCACGGAACTCATATACGGGTCACCTCGAGTGCTCGCTTATGATGAGCTTGAGCAAGAGCGATATGCGGCGAGATGACGCAATGCTCCTTGAGGAAGATCGTCTTGGGCGGTCAGGAAAGCAAAGACGCTACCTGAGAAGCCCTACGCCGCTACCATAGCTGCAAGGTTCATGCCCGAAGCTTTGAGGAAGGCGATCTTGTTCTTCGGCGCGTTCAGTCGGCCAAGAATTCCAACAAGTTGATGCTGAAGTGGGAAGGCCCTTATCGGGTGTCTGAGTCACTTGGCCTTGCCGCAGTCCACCTGGAGACCGAAGATGATGTCCCAGTGAGCAACTCCTGGAACATCGAGCATCTTCGCAAGTTTTACCCATAAGGCGCGGCTTGCCGGGCCTCCCGGCAAGACACCTTTTGTACAAGCTTTACCGGCAAGGCATGTAACCCTTTGTACAAAGCCAACACAGACCCTGAGCATATATAAATGAAGAGCTGGCGCCCTAAGTTATAGCATGCATGCTAGGTCGAGTCTCTTCCTTGGTTAGGGTTGATAGTGCTTAGCGGCGACTAACCCCTAGCCTAGAGGTCGAGTGCGCGTCTATCTGTTTCTTTTCTATCCTCCTTTGGTTCGCAGGGCACATGAGCACTTCTGCTGAGCTACTTGGAAGAAAGGAAACGGACCGGCGTCCCGACCCCGGCAAACCAGAGTTGCCGGGGGCTGCAAGCACAAGGATCCAACCGCGGCAAGACAAGGTTGCCGGGGGCTGCAGATCTATATAAGTCTGTCATCCTCTATCATGCATTTCGGAACGGAACTGGGATAGGTGAAACCTCATTTTATTTCTAGGCCACCGTGCTCCCCTTTTCTATACCCAAGGATTATCTCCTGGGCCCGGATTTGGTTGTAGTCGCGGTGGCAAGGAAGTAGAAAGAGGAGCCTAAGCCCGCTTCATCCCTGCCTCCACCAAGGGCGCGAGAATGGTCAAGCGAAGTGGGGGGACGGCAAGGCCTGTTGCTAGGTGAAAACATTTATCTTAAATTGTAACAAGGATTCGCTCCTTGTCGCGGGGTCTACCCACGAACAAAAAACCCGGCAAACATCCCTTTTTCATTAAAAGCATCCCACACAGGTACAGTCCGTACGGAATGAAAAACATGAACAAGGGGGATTACAAGCTTTAAATTTAACAAGGCCCGAAGGCTTACAGATTAAAAAAGAGATAAGATGCCCATGATCCCCTTTCTTGTCCCTCTCCTCAGGAGGCAGGTCAAGGAGGAGAAAGGGCAAAAGGGGTGCCTAGGCGAGCTACGAGTAGCAGAAAGCACCAAGAGAACACCTTGGTGACCGCCCATAGGTGGGCCGGTGATGACGGTGCCGGGAAAGGAGTAAGAAGACGAGGCGGCAGGACCGGCAATACACGATGAAGGCGTCGGTGCCCGCGTACTCCGAGTTGACGGCCTTGCCGCCCGCCCTCTTCCTCTTCCGCAACCTCCCAACGCCAGTCGCCCAAGGAGACGGCCCCGAGAAGTTCAAGGAGCTGGCCCCACCCCTGGCAAAACTTTGCCGGAGGAGCGGCCAGGTGCAGATGCTGCTGCTGCCGCACCCGCCCAGGCGCGGGGCATCCGACGCCTAGTCGGACTCGTCCCCGTCATCTGCCCCGCTGTCCTCCTCATCACTTTCGCTCGAGGAAGAGCTTCCATCGTCGGAATCTCCGTCGGAGGAGCTCTCCACGCAGCACTTCAGGCGAGTCCCGAAGTCTCCGAAGACCTTGATGGAGATGCAGGCCGTCCTCCATTAATATGAAATAGAGGACGAGCCCCGCCGTCAGGCTGTGGATGCGAGCGAACATCTTCCATCCACGACAGAGGTACATGACCCGAGGAGCTGGGAAGTTGATGTTGACCCGCGTGCCCCCATTCCCATAGCCCCTCATGTGCAATCTGAGGGATTGGGGCGGGTCACGCTCCATCTCCCAAGCAAACGGGGCGGGAATACGACGACGCCGACACGAAGGCCGGCGCAACCTGATGAAGAACTCGCGGGGCTGGTCTCCAACATGGCCTTCCATCGGAAAAGGCATCATTGGCGGGGGCGAAGCCGGCGCGCCACCCCGTCCTGCTCTTCCCCGAGCACTACGACCTATGCCCCGGCCTCGCGCACGGCCTCGCCCCTCCCCCTTACCCTCGCGGCCAGTTTTTTCACCGCTGGCTCAGGAGAGGGAGGGACGCGCTGTCAAGCGGCAACCCTCGCCGCCACCGATGAAGGACCAGGATTCCCTTTCTCCATGGCGAATGAAAGGAAGAAGCGGAAGCAGGAGGAGATAGATGACAGAAGAGTGTGGGGTGCCATTCCCCCCTTCCCCCTCCTTATAAAGGGGCGGGGTCGGGGCTCGACCGCCCCGCTCAGCCAATCCAGCCACCAGAGGCGTGGGGAATCGAGACCGACCCACCGCCCCAACCAGCGACGGCCCGGTTTCCCGCCTCCACCGCTTGCCACCCCAAGCGCATGGAGGACGCGTGGCAAACATGCAGAATCGAGGGGACGGGTGAAGCGACCTCTCCCCACCCCGTGATCGTGGGGTGTGGATGCCTTGGAGACCACAACCCGGCCCCGCGCAGTAAATAAGCCACGCCTCCACGCCTCCCTACTTTCATGGGGAAGGCGCGAGCTGCCCATTTACTGCGATGTGACGCATGTGTGCATGAACCGCCCCACGCATGCCGCCCACGTCACGTGCACCCCTGCACGCCACGCCGCACCACGCACGGGTCGTGGGAAGCGCAGCGCGCGAAAAGTTTTACCGCGGTAAAAACTGCCCCGCCTGCCCGCGCACTGTTTTGGGCCTGGCCCAACAATGTGTCGCGCTTATGTGTGGCCCAGGCCCGGGGGCTCCTGTCGGTGTACAAAAGGAGGGGTGCACTTTTGTACCCCTTTACCTGTGCACGGGCAGTCGGAGCCGCGCCCACGGTCACACCAAGCAGAACAGGGGAGGTGAGCCAAGGTAAGACCGAAGCCCAAGATAACCAGAGCAACGCCAAGGCCAAGACCACAAAGAGTAGAGGGACGAAGCAGGTTCCCCCAGCAAGACCCTTGCCGGGGCAGCTCGCCCCACACCAACAGAGCGAGCCACCCTTGAGCCCACGGTCTTCAACATCACATTGGGCCAGGGCTTGGGAGGCACCTCCATGGTGGCATGCAGATCTTTGTGAAGACAAGGAACACTCAAGATCAGATGAGGATTAGAAGACGACGATCCTCAGCAGGATCCTTGCCGAGGAAGGCCACCAGACCCCCGGCAAGGTCCTTGCCGGGGACGATAGCGCGCCACGGCAAGACCCTTGCCGGGCCACCCGGCAAGGCCCTCACCGAGGACGCCAGCAGGGCCACTACTAGGCCTGCACCAACCATTGTTCACATGCAGCTACCAGCCCGACCAGCTGGGCGGCACCTACGTGGCAATATGCAGCTCTCAGGCCAACTCATCAAACGCCTGCGTGGCGGCATGCAGATCTTTGTAGAGGCTCCACCACCGCACCACCTCAGCTACCTGCCTGCCTACATGGCGCCGCATGCGTCGCTAGCCAGCGCGCGTGTCGAAGCAAGGAGGAGCGGTGATGGACGGGACGGGCCTCGCCCCCGTCCCCGATAAAGCAAGGGGACACCTAAGCTACGCTTTAAATGTGTCTTGTCCTGTAATACGAGCAATAAGCTCATAGCACTATGCGCCTTTCCACCTCCTGTGTGCCACTGTGGCAGCCCCTTCGACTATAGAAGGAGGCCCATGGCATCTTGGAGAAGGATTCGACTCTTCAGACCACACACTCACCACAGCTAGTTCGAGAGCTCAAGAACTCTCTGAAATACACCCACCAAAGTAGGACTAGGGTTTTACGCATCCTCGCGGCCTGAACATGGGTCAACGATCCTCGTGCTGGTTACTAATCATGCTCTTCTCGCAACCCCGCGCCCCGGCAACCGTAGTAGGGATTCTTGTGATCCCATAGGTGTCATTCCACACCGACATCTTTCCCTTGGGATGACTCCTACCAGGATTGACCCCTTGAAACGTGCCCGTGACCTTTAGTTCCTCCTCCGCTATCTGAAGCTTGCTGATAACCTTTGGGAAAATCAGATTCAACCTAGGCCCGCCGTCAACCAACAACTTTGTGATCTTGAGGTTGCGAATTGTTGGAGACCAACAACGGCAAACACCCTACCGCGGTTGTGCTGTCAGGATGGTCCTCTTCGTCAAAGATGATGGGCGTGCGTGACCATTTGAGCGGCTTCTCAGACTCTATTGTTGGCTCCATGGCATCGACCTCACGTGCCCACCGTATAAGTTGCCGGTGAGAGGAGTACAAAGATGCACCCTCGTCAATGCACAGGGCATCAGTGGACTTCTGGAATTCCTGCTCGCTAGTTTCCTCTTCATCTCCTCCATCACTCTCATCATCGCAAACTTCTTTCTCTCGACCCCTGGCAGGTTTCCCTTGGTTCTGAAAGGCCTTGCCGGGGCAATTTGCTTCACCACCCCGGCCCTTCCCGCCAGTTTCATTCTGACCTTTTTCCTTATCACACTTCTCAGATTCAGCCCTCTGCCTCTTGACGAGCTGTTCAAACTGATGACACTCTTGGAGATCGTGGTCCTTGGTCCGATGGATCTTGCACTATAGCCCATTGCCTTTCCCAGCCCTCTCAGCAGCCGCAGCCTCCCGGCAGTCAGCGCACGCGACAGCTTCCTTGCCGGGGGCTTCGGCCTTAGCCTTCTTGCCGGTACTAAGTGTGCTCGATCCTTCGACGGTCATCACTGCCTTATCCTTGCGCCTCTTGTTGTGCTTCTTGTTCTTCTTATTCTGACTGGTGGATTCATCATCATCTTCAGAGTCGATGTCGATGCAATTCTCCTCTCCAGGGAGTTTCCTTCCCTCCTCCACCCGCGCGCACTTGTCCACCAAGGTGTAAAGCTCCTTCACAGTCTTGGGCAACCGAACATTCATCTTGGAACGAATCTTGCGGTTGTGCACATTGGAATGGAAGGCAGCTATCACATCTTCCGGGTGGATATTTGGGATATTTCGGTGGACTTTGCTGAATCTCTGCAAATACTTGCGGAGAGTCTCTCCTTCTTTCTGTTGGAGAAGCTGCAAGTCGCTGGGTTGTACTGGTTCTTGATGGCCGCCCGTGAAGGCGCCAATGAACTCATGGCACAGGTCAGCCCATGATGAAATGGAGTTCTCCGGCAGGTGCATCAGCCAAGACCTCACATTGGACTTGAGTGCCAAAGGGAAGTAGTTGGCAAAGACCTTCTCATCTCTTCCCCCGGCAGCTTGAACAGCGATGGTGTAGATGTTCAAGAACTCTGTCGGGCTCAGCCTCCCATCATACTTCTCGGGTATCTCTGGCTTGAACGGGCGAGCGGATGGCCAACGGACTTGCCGCAGCTCACGAGTAAAGGCAAGGCAACCCACCTCGAAAGGCAGGCACCCGTTGTCCTTGAGCGCACGCTCGTCGACGTCAGGACCATCGCACCCATTGGTCCGGCGGTGGTCATCGCGGCGCCGCTCAATGACGACGTGCGTGCCTTCCCTCCGCCTGTCCTCTGGGGCTCGCCGTTGGCCTGGACGTGCTCGAGGGTCAGAAGAGGCCATCGAGACGTTGCCATGTTCTTGATTCTGCAGCGCTTGCGCTGGTTGCCGCGGTGGGGACTGCACAGTGGGGGTGGCCCCTTCCGTACGGCCGGCACCGCGAGCCGTTGTCGTCGCTTGGGGAGGTTGCGGTGGGCCAGCTCGCTATGAGCCCCTAGCCTTGGTGAAGCCAATCAGACTCTGAATGGTGGCTCTCCATTCATACATCTGGTCGGCTGCCGGTGGGAACCTCAACAGCAGTTGGGCCCGTGCCATGGCCTCCATAGCGGTGCTTGGCATATGTAATGATGATGTAGATTGTACCGTCACTCTGCTTCTGACGATGCCGGTGGAGACAGAGTCACGCCCTCACTGTTGCGAGCTGGCCACTTGGATGGCATGGCGTTGCGGTGAAGGCGCTTGAGGGCCAGTGGCTCCATTGGGCATAGTGGCTGGGTCAACCCACTCCGTGGGAGGCGCGCGCGCTGCGTCGCGCCCATGGTGGTGGCGGCCGGAGGGCGGCAACTCGCCCCAGACCGAGTGCCACCGCTGTGGTTGTGCCCTTCAGCGAGGGGAAGAGGTATAGGCGATATAACCTCTTCGTTCAAACCGCGCGGAGCATGACCACTGGGGTGTTGCTGATGTTGCTCTCCTCCGGTGCCCCCTACTCCTGCTTCGGCCGCAGGGGAGGTGGTGACAGCACCGCCAGCACCGACCGCGTCCCCCGCAGCGCCCACATCCCAGCGTGCCTCCGTATCCCCCGCGGTGGTGGTGGCCGCGGGCGGCAGAGCCTTCGAGGTGGATGGGTGAGCTGAAGCACCGGGTTTCTTCTTGGGCGCCATAGTCGATGGAGTCGCCGATGATGAAAATGGCGATGAAGATGACGCGGTGCTCACGCTTTCAGCTTCAAGCAAGTGATCCCCCTACCTGGCACGCCAAAGATGTCGCGAGAAACCACGACCACCTATGGGACCAAGGGTCCCTTGCTGGTTCGATGGGGGGGATGTCACATTGCACAAAGAGCAGAGGAGAGTGGAACAGGATGGCAGAGATCACACGGGCAGTCTTTACCCAGGTTCGGGCCGCCATGAGGCGTAAAACCCTACTCCTGCTTTGGTGGATTGCCTCGGCTTGCCTTGGGGTGCAAGCGGCTATGCGCGTATGGGTATGTGTGGGGATGGATTGGCCAACCCTTTCTACGGTTGTCTTGGGCCTCCTTTTATAGACAAAGTGGTCGCCACAGTGGCAAATCAATCATTATGCACTGATTAGATAGCAAACAGTGCTATCATACCTAACTCTGGAAGCTGACAGAGCGCATTAAATGCGCCACTCAATGTCACATCGTAGCTTGCCCAGCAGGTCCTGTCGGGCTGTTTTCCCAGCTTGGCGTCTGCTTGCTTGACACGTCGTAGGACAGGTGTCGCTTTGTAGGGATTTACTTTAGGAAGTGGCCACCATGTGGCAAATAGCAGCCACTTAGTCACTTTGGAGCTTGAAACTCCACCCATCGACGACGTGTGTTGTGATGAGGTGGTGCGGTGAGGTGGTTCTGCCTCCGTAAGCCCCGGCAGGCCTGCCGGGACGATCCGAAGGTGCGCTTCCGGGCGTGACCCGTCCTTGCCAGGCTCGCCTGCCCGGCAAGGGTGGTTTCTCCCTTAACAGTATCTTACTCTTCTGGCTCTTCTTGATCTTCTTATGTTGCACGCCGTTCCCTTCAAGAACTAATCTCTTGTGCTTTAGTCTGACCTTGGTGCTGTGATCTTGTTTCCGTGCATGTGCACAGTCTGGGCAATGGGCCTAGTGTTTGTTGCATCGACACAATATGAATGCCTCTAGCGGTGTACCGGGATGTGCAATGACTGACGAGTGAAATGTATAAAAAAATATGAATGGTGGCTTTGCCACAAATATGATGTCAACTACAAGATCATGCAAAGCAATATGACGATGATGAAGCGTGTCATAATAAACGGAACGGTGGAAGTTGCATGGCAATATATCTCGGAATGGCTATGGAAATGCCATAATAGGTAGGCATGGTGGCTGTTTTGAGGAAGTGTATATGGTGGGTGTAATGCACCGGCAAAAGTTGCGCGGAACTAGAGAGGCTAGCGATGGTGGAAGGGTGAGAGTGTGTATAATCCATAGACTCAACATTAGTCATAAAAAACTCACATACTTATTGCAAAAGTCTATTAGCTATCGAAACAAAGTAATACACGCATGCTCCTAGGGGGATAGATTGGTAGGAAAAGACCATCGCTCGTCCCTGACCGCCACTCATACGTAAGACAATCAATAATAAATCATGCTCCGACTTCATCACATAACGGTTCACCATACGTGCATGCTACGGGAATCATAAACTTTAACACAAGTATTTCTACCAATCCACAATTACTCACTAGCATGACTCTTATATCACCATCTTTATATCTCAAAACAATCATATATAAGGAATCAAACTTCATATAGTATTCAATGCACTTAATATGAAAGTTTTTATTATATCCCTCTTGGATGCCCATCATATTAATTAGGACTAAATTTTCATAACCAAAGAAAATTACCATGCTCTTTAGAGACTCTCAAAATAATATAAGTGAAGCAAGAGAGTTTAACAATTTCTATAAAATAAAACCACCGCCGTGCTCTAAAAAGATATAGTACTAGAGCAAAATTGCCTAGCTCAAAAGATATAAGTGAAGCACATAGAGTATTCTAATAAATTCACGATTCATGCGTGTCCCTCTCAAAAGGTGTGTACAGCAAGGATGATTGTGGCAAACTAAAAAGCAAAGTCTCATATCATACAAGACGCTCCAAGCAAAACACATATCTTGTGGTGAATAAAAATATAGCCTCAAGTAAATTTACCGATGGATTGAAGACGAAAGAGGGGATGCCTTCTGGGGCATCCCCAAGCTTAGGCTCTTGGTTGTCCTTGGATATTACCTTGGGGTGCCTCGGGCATCCCCAAGCTTAGGCTCTTCCACTCATTATTCTATAGTCCATCAAATCTTTACCCAAACCTTGAAAACTTCACGGCACAAAACTCAACAGAAAACTCATGAGATCCGTTAGTATAAGAAACTAAAATCACTACTTTTGGTACTGTTGTGAACTCATTATTTATTTATATTGGTGTAATATCTACTGTATTCCAACTTCTCCATGGTTCATACCCCCCGATACTACCCCTAGATTCATCGAAATAAGCAAACAACACATAGAAAACAGAATCTGTCAAAAACAGAACAGTCTCTAGCAATCTGTAAACTTTGAATACTTATGTAACTCCAAAAATTCTGAAAAATTAGGACAACATGGGCTATTTGTATATCAATCTTCTGCAAAAAGAATCAGTATTTTATCGCGCATCTGTGAATTATGAAAATTATTTTACTGGGTGCAAAACGTTTTTATTTTTTAGCAAGATCAATTCAACAATCACCATAAGCCATCCCAAAGGTCTTACTTGGCACAAACACTAATTAAAACAGCAAAACACAATTAATACAGAGGTAATGATGTGTATTTTATTCAAGAACAGTGGAAAAAACAAAAAACACAAATATAAAAATTGGGTTGCCTCCCAACAAGCGATGTTGTTTAACGCCCCTAGCTAGGCATATTGCAATAGATCTAGGTATTGGCATGCAACTCTTTCCTGACCAAATCCTCCAAAACACTTTTTAGCAAATCCTTTATTTCTTTCTTTTCCCTTCTAGTGGGTGAACTTAATTCATGAAAAGGACTTTGATTGGTAACTTTGACATTCATAAACCCATAATCCGGATCATCTCCATAAATATCATCATATAAAACATGTATCTCATTTTTAAAGGGTTCCCTAATCTTATCTTCTAACCAATCTGTCGGATTTCGGGTTCTGGCAGACCCTTGAGGTTCGAACTCTGGGGTGCGCACGGAGATCTTTCCCCTACCAGCTCACGCGTTAATGGTTTGCAAGGGATCTAAACTAGGAACGATGAACAGCACAAGAGACACAAGATTTATACTGGTTCGGCCCACCGTTGTGGTGTAATACCCTACTCTAGTGTGTGCTGTGGTGGATTGCCTCCGGGGCAGATGAAGAACAGTACAAAGGAAGAACAGCCTCGCGAGGGGCTGTTCTTGAGCTGGTGTGATGGACTGCTTGGGGGAGTCCAGTCGCTTCTCTCTCTCTCTCTCTGGTAGGTTCGACCCGTCCCCTCTCTCTGTGGTGGCTAGTCCTATTTATAGAGGGAGGCCCTGGGCCTCTTCCCAAATAATGAGCGGGAAGGGCGCCAACAATTGGCCATTTTGAAGGGGAACATCTAGTACACTTATCCTGACTAAAGTTGGTCTTCAGCTGCCAAAGGCTCTGACGGTGACGCCGTCCTGGGCTCCACGATGACCTCCGTCCTGCCGCTCTGCTGGTCTTGGTCTTGTTGCACCGAAGTGGTAACCTTTGCCTGATGCCTTGGCCTGTGCTTGCCTCCTTTGCACCAAAGGGGAAACGAGGACACTGCGCAGGCTGGCGCCCGCCTGATCTCGATCATCATGGCTTGCGTCATGGGGCACCCTCGTGAGGTACCCTGTCTTGATCTCTCCGCCTCCTCGTGAGCCTGCCTGAAGAGGCTGCTCCTGAGGAAGGTTCTTGTCGTCCGCCCCGTGAGGCTTGGCCCCTCGCGAGGGTCTTGAGCTTGAGCTGATGAAGCTGGGTCGCGCTGGGGCCCCACTTGAGCCACGCCACAGGCCGCAGGCAGGCAAGTCTGGGGACCCCCATTCCCAGAACACCGACAGTAGCCCCCGGGCCCAAGGCGCGCCCAGACTTGGCTTAGCAGAGAAGCGAAGGGGCAAGTGTGAAGCGCCGCGGGCCCCAACAGCCTGCGGCCTTGGGCACCGCATGGCAATTGATTGGTCGTGGGCGTCTCCGCTTCTCCATGATCCCTCGGCAACCGCATGACTTAACAAGTCCCTGCACACAGAAATGGGTCATGCTTACCTGTGATCGTGGAGGCCGACGGTTGGCCTCCTCCGGCTATAAGTACGGAACGACGCAAGCCCTTCCAGTCCATCCCTTCTTGCTACTCCTTTCTCTCCATGGCTCTGTCGAAGAGGATCTCGGCCGCGGAGAAGGGGAAGGCCCACCAGGTAGGGCCTTACTCTCCCCCGGCCAAGCGCGGCCGAGGCCGTCCTCGCAAGCATCCTTTGGCTCCCATAGAGGCTTCCCGCGGTCTTGGAGGCGATCCCCTGCGCGGCGATGGGCGCCAGGTTGTCGACGGGGGGCGCGTCGTGACTGCGCGGCCCCCTAGTCCGCACTTCCACTCCGCGAGGTGCTGCCGGAGTTCGTCGGGTGGTCGGTGGAGCCGACCAGCACCTGGCTCCAGCTTCCCCACTTCTTTGTAGGTGAACTTCCAGCCGGCGCTCCATGCGGCCTCTGGCTTCAGGCGGACGGTTGTTGCAGCAGGGCCTCCTGGGCTTCGCTGGAGGTCTCCGTCGCCGAATGCGGTTCTCGACCCGCTGGCCGGCAACGCGTTTGCCGCAGCGTGGCCTTTGAGCCGGTGGTGCACCCTGCACTTCAAGTTCGACGGCGACGCCACCCTCTACGTGAGGGTGTTCGGAGAAGACGATCGCCGTGCCGGGTGCTGCCCCGAAGACGATGACGGCGGTCGTGTACCCAGCCCCGGCGATGATCGGGATGAAGATGACAGCAGGCGTGTGGTCGGCAGTGTTCGGGGCTCGTCGAGCTTCGGCAGCTCTCCTTCGGACAGCAGCTCCTCCAGCGGTGGCCGCGACCAGCCTCCGTGCCGTCGCGCCTGCCTGGAGGGAGGTAGCGGGTCAGCCCGCCGTCGCGCCTCGGTGAAGCGCGAGGAGGAGTCTGACTGAGCTCCGGAGGCAGTACGAGCCTTCGTCGCGAGTTGGTGCCGAGCAAGTCATGCCTATTTTGTTTTTCTCCATTCCCTGCGCAAAGAGAAAGTAGTGTAGGGCCCTGTGGGGGCGTGCTGAACTGTTGTTGTTAATTATCATGTTGTTTCCGCTATTTCTGTGTTGTGCTTTTGTGCCACATGCCCGCATGCAGGAATTACTTAGCTCGGGGGGACTTGTCGCGGTCTTTGCTTCCCGAGGCCGAGTCCTCGCCGCGCGCTTCATGTCCTGCAAGGATTAGTCTGGAGGGGTAGCTTCCGGTCTCAGTTGTGGAGGCGACCGACCCAGGTCATGTGTTCACGTCGCTATGCCCGTGGGGCACGGACTGGGAGGGGTGCTCCCGTAGTGGACCTGGATAGGAAAGCTTCAAACGATAGGGGCAGAAAAGACTCGCGAGGGTGCCCGCGTTGCTCCCTCGCGAGACTCACACGAGAGAAAACGAGGCAAGTGAGCGAAAAACATAAAGAGTCACAAGCTAAGGACAGCAAAAACTTCAATAAAACTTCAAATAGGAACGAACAACCCAACCGCAGAAAGCAAATGAAAAAGCCGCGTCCGGCACCTAATCTAGTCTTCGACGTCTTCTCTCCAGTGCGGAGCTAAGTGCTGCCAATGGGCGTGGGCGGGAGCCCCCGAGGCCTGAGGGTGGCTCTCCGGAGACTACGGGGCGTGTACAGCCCCAACTCATTATTACGTGAGAGTGTCACGGGCGGCGAGTTTCACATGCATTGGCCTTCTTCACAGGCTCCGGGCCTTTCTCGGGGAAATGAGCTTCACAGGTGTTGGCCTTCTTCACAGGCTCCGGGCCTTTCTCGGGGAAACGAGCTTCACAGGCGTTGGCCTTCTTCACAGGCTCTAGGCCTTTTTTACGGGCTCTGGGCCTTTTGTACAGGCTCTGGGCCTTTCTTCAAGGGTAGAACTTCCAGAGGTGCTGGATGTTCCACGCGTTCGGGATGGGCACCCCCTCCTGAGTCTCCAAGCGTGCGGAGCCGGGCCTGGAAACATGAACAACCTTGAACGGGCCCTCCCACATGGGAGAAATCTTATGCAACCCTCCCTGGACAGGACCCGTCTGAGCATGAGGTCCCCTACCTCAAGAGTCTTGGGGTGGATGTTGTAGCAGTGGTATCGCCACAGCGCCTGTTGATACCTCGACGCTCGTAGCACGGCCTCTTGACGATGTTCCTCCCCCAGCATGAGATCCGTCCCCCGCATGGCGTCCTGCTGCGCCTCATCGAACACCAGGACCCGTGCGGAGCGACGCCTGACCTCGTGAGGGAGGACGGCTTCTGCTCCGTAGACGAGGAAGAACAGGGTCTCGCCAGTCGGCTTGGCCGCGGTTGTGCGGATGGACCACAACACAGACTGGAGCTCATCGTGCCAGCCCCTGCTGCAGGCCTCCAGCTTCTTGTTGAAGGTCCTGGTTTTGAGGCCCTTCAAGACTTCCGCGTTGGCTCGCTCGGCCTGGCCATTACTCCGGGGGTGCGCCACTGAAGCGTAGCATATCTGTGTTCCAAGGTTAGCACAGTATGTTTTGAAGAGATTGCTGGTGAACTACGAACCGTTGTCCGTGATGATGCGGTTGGGCACCCCAAACCGCCTCACGAGGCCCTGATGAACCTGATCGCAGAGCCCGCTGGGATGGTGCGGACAGCTCCCACCTCAGCCCACTTGGTGAACTTGTCCACGACGACGTAGAGGTAGCGATAGCCCCTTGGTGCCCGAGGGAACGGGCCTAGAATGTCCAGCCCCAAACTGCGAATGGCCATGAGAGGGGTATAGTTTGCAGACCTCCCACCGACTGATGGATCTGCTTGGCATGAAATTGGCAGGCCTCGCAAGCCTTTACCAGCTCAACAGCGTCGCTGAGTGCTGTGGGCCAGTAGAACCCGCTGCGGAACGCCTTGCCAACGAGGGTTCGTGACGATGAGTGATGCCCACAGTCTCCGCCGTGTATGTCTTCCAGCAATTCCTTCCCTTGCTCTCCGGAAATGCAACGTAGGGACACGTCATTCGGTCACCTCCAGTAAAGCTCTCCATCCCTGATGCAGTAGGCCGTGGCTTGCCGCGCCACACGCTCCGCATCCTCCTCCTTCTCCGGCAGGGTCCACCGCGTCAAGTAGCTCTTGAGCTCTGTGATCCAGCACCCTTCCTGAGGCTCCAATGCCAGGAGCAGGCGTGAGGTTATGCCGTGCTTGATAATAATGGTGCCGCTGAGGGCCTGAAGAGTCGCTCTTCGAAGACGCCAGGCTCCTGAGGCAGCCGCCTGGACGCCCTCTTGGCGATGGCATCCTCCTCTTGATTGGTGTCGTGAGGCACATGCTGCAGCTCCAGCCCCCAGAACTGTTTCTCCATCCTGCGAACCTCCGCGAGGTAGGCTTTCGTGTGCTCGTCCTTCGGCCCGTATATCTTGTTGGAGAAGTTGACGAGGAGTTGTGAATCGCCCTTGATGATGAGGCGCCTTACCCCCAAAGTGACTGCGGCTCTCAGGCCGGCTATCAGGCCTTCATATTCTGCTATGTTGTTGGAGACCTTTTCCCCCTTTTTTGGCACGATAACTGGGTTGGCCAGCCAATCCGGGTAGCGGACCTCGCGAATAACCACTGCGGCCTCTAGCTTGCGGGTCTCTTGGACGATAAAAGCTTGTTTCTCTGTGGACTGCCGCCGCTTATACGCTTCACGGGCGCACACGTTGGGGCACATGTTGAGGTGATGCTCAATCACGCCCCTCGGGACCCCGCCAATCGATCAGGTCCCCACTTGAACACCTTCTTGTTCGCGCGCAAGAACTTCACCAAGGCCTCCTCCTGCTCGGGTTCGAGGTTTGCACCTATGGTGAAGGTGACGTCAGTGGACCCGTCCTCGTTGACTGGTACCTGCTTGGTTTCCGCCTTGTTTTGAGTGAATAGATGCTTCTTCTTAGATGGCGCGGCCCCCTTGGGCCCGGGGGCATCAGCGCTGGCGGGTCGTACCGCCGAGACCGTCTTAAAAACAAGCTTGAGCGCCTATAGTGCATCTCCTGTGTCTCCTAACACGGTAAGGACGCCGCTGCTTCTGGGCATCTTCATGAGGTTGTACGCCGGGTGAGTCGCTGCCATGAACCGGGCCAAGGCCGAGTAGCCGAGGATGGCGTTGTAGGGGAGGCCGATGGGGGCGATGTCAAAGTTGATCAGCTATGTGCGGAAGTTGTCGCGGGTGCCGAAGGTCACCGGGAGGCGAATTTGTCCCAGGGAGGCGGTGGAACCGGCTCCGACTCCTGAAAAAGGCCTGCTGGGCTGGAGCCGCTCTAGTGGCACATGGAGGAGGCTGAAGGCCTCCACAGAGAGCACGCTGAGTCTGGCCCCGCCGTCGATGAGGGTCCTGGTGACGGCCACTTGGCAGATGGTGGGGGTGCACAGCATCGGAAGCGCACCCGAACCGGCGGGGTTGGAGGGGTGATCATCCGAGTTGAAGAGCAGGTCGGCCTCGGGCGCCACCCACCCCGGCGGGGCTCCCTGGCACTTGGAGGCGGTGGCGATCTGGTGGGTGAACGGCTTGACGTGGCGGCTCGAAGGTGGCGCCAGTGAGCCGCCCAGGAGAGCTGCGACGACCGGAGGCGCCGGCCCGGCGCGACGGGCGAGGTAGTGGTCGCGCAGCTCCCCCCAACAGGCCCGCTGCTCGTTCCCCGCCGGGCCGGTGGGGCGGCGGCGGCAAAGCGACGGGAACGACGAGGGCGTCTGCCGACGGAGCCGTTTCAGGCGACTTCGGCGCTTGAGCAGCCTGACGGCGCTGGTCTCGGCGGCGTCGACCATGGACAAGACGGAAGATCACACGCGACCAGCGAAAAGAAAGATTCGGCGGACTACTGGCGCGCCAAATGTCGATTTCGGTTCGGCGAGACCATTGAGGTTCGAACTGGGGTGCGCACGGAGATCTTTCCCCTACCAGCTCACGCGTTAATGGTTTGCAAGGGATCTAAACTAGGAACGATGGACAGCACAAGAGACACAAGATTTATACTGGTTCGGGCCGCCGTTGTGGTGTAATACCCTACTCCAGTGTGTGGTGTGGTGGATTGCCTCCGGGGCATATGAAGAACGGTACAAAGGAAGAACAGCATCGCGAGGGGCTGTTCTTGAGCTGGTGCGATGGACTGCTTGGGTGAGTCTAGTCGCTTCTCTCTCTCTCTCTTTCTCTCTCTCTCTCTCTCTCTCTCTCTCTCTCTCTCTCTCTCTCTCTCTATCCCTCCCTCTGGTAGGTTCAACCCCGTCCCCTCTCTCTGTGGTTGCTAGTCCTATTTATAGAGGGAGGCCCTGGGCCTCTTCCCTAATAATGAGCGGGAAGGGCGCCAACAATTGGCCAATTTGAAGGGGAACATCTGGTACACTTATCTTGACTAAAGTTAGTCTTCGGCTGCCAAAGGCTCGGCGGTGACGCCGTCCCCTGGCTCCACGATGACCTCCATCCTGCCGCTCTGCTGGTCTTGGTCTTATTGCACCAAGCGGTAACCTTTGCTCGATGCCTTGGCCTGTGCTTGCCTCCTTTGCACCAAAGGGGAACGAGGACATCAAGGCAGCTTGCGCCCACCGGGCGCCCACCGATCTCGATCGTCATGGCTTGCGTCATGGGGCACCTCGTGAGGTACCCTCCCTTGATCTCTCCGCCTCCTCGTGAGCCTCGCCTCGACGAGGCTGCTCTGAGGAAGATTCCTGTCGTCCGCCCCGCGAGGCTTGGCCCCTCGCGAGGGTCTTGAGCTTGAGCTGATGAAGCTGGGCCATGCTGGGCCCCCACTTGAGCCACGCCACAGGCCGCAGGCAGGCAATTCTGGGGACCCCCGTTCCGAGAACGCCGACACAATCGTCATTGAATGCTACATAAATTCCCCTAGTTATCCAATCAAATTTATCATAAGTTTCAAGGTAGATAGTTTGGGTAATTTCTGAGTAGGGAACTCTCCTCCTAAGATTGTCACTGTAAGATTGATAATCTCTAGATTCCAAGTTACGCAAAGTTTCTTTATCATGGAGAATTTCTTCAATAGGATGATGTTCAATACCTTTATTATAGAAAGCAAAAAAATTCCTAGCCTCTTGTATTATAAAATCAATTTCCCGCATAAGGATAATAGTGGCAATCTTTTTGGCTTTAGGATGATTAATATTGGGGAGTTCGTAAAACACCTTTTGTAAAGTGGGATGGATGTGCACAAATTTTCTCTCTAATTTATCAATGAGCATGAGAATAGCATCCGCATAACAATTTGTATCATGAAGAATAGAACTCTTATTAATAGGCATTGTTCCCGTACAATCAAAGAATTCTTGAATAACACTTTTCCCAATAATATTACCGTCTCCTACATGAAAAGTTTTCGCTTTATAATTAGGAGGGTTTTTAGTTTCGTTATCCAAAGAACAAGCATCAAGTTTTTCCTCAAGATTTATGCCTGCAATATTCTCAAAATTTTCAACAATAACCTCCCCTGATTCATACATGATGGCAACAGACCGATCTAGCACACAAGAAACCAAAAGGAAAACGAAAAGACAAACGGAAGAAGGGAAAATAAAATGGCAAATCTTTTTGTGTTTTTCTAAAAATCGTTTTAGAAGTGGGGAAGAGGAAAACGAGAGGCAAATGGCGAATAATGTAATGCAAGAGATGAGAGTTTATGATGCGTACTTGGTAGGCTTGATGTAGAACTCCCGGCAATAGCGCCAGAAATCCTTCTTGATACTTCTTGAGCTTGCGTTAGTTTTTCCCTTGAAGAGGAAAGGGTTATGCATGTGACGCCCGGATAGTTACGCTACAGTAACCCTCCGCTAATGATGCCACGTCACCTCGATTACTGTGGCTAATCTCGCATTAGTTCGAAACCGATTCGAATTCAATTTAAAAATTTGGCAAACAACAAAAGTTTTCAAAAATTAAACTAAAATGTTCGAGTGTGCGATTAAATGCCAGGGTAATTATAATAAAGCAAAAACAATTTTAAAAAATACCTAAGTGGCCTAAACTAATTAAAACAGAAAGAAAATAAATAAAAGAAAGAAAATACAAAAAGGGCAAAACAGATAACAAAAATGGGAGGAAACCCCCCCCCCCTGGGCCGTGGCCCAACTGGGCCAAACCCCCCAGGCCTAGCCGGCCCACCCCGCACCCCCCACTCCCTTAACACACCCCACTCACTCCGTCCACCACCGACACTCCCACTCCCCCCCCCCAAAAAAATATCTCTCCCCTCGCCCCCGCTGGGAGCGGGGGCGAGAGGGGAGACCGGCAAGGCCGCCGCCGGATCGCCTGGCCGACGGAGCCCTCTCCGCCGGTTCTCCTCGCCGGGTGCCCGTCACCCCACGCCGTCGCCACCTCGACCAGACGCCGCCCGTGACGCTGGCCCTTCTCCACACTCACCCGGCGCCTCTCCCTCGCGGACTGCTCCTCTCGCCGCTTTCGTCCCGTCGTTCCCCCTCGACCTTCCCGAGCTCATTGCCATAGACCCCGCCCCGATGAGGCCACGGCCACGGCTTCCCTCTCCTCCCCCACGGCCCGCGCTGGCTCACCGCGCCCCGGTCCCCCTCACCACGTTTCCCCCAGCCACGCCCGTGCGTGCGCTGCCCAGCCGGTGCTCGGCGCGCCCATGGCTGCAGCCCGCGCTCCCTCTCGTCCTCTACCAGCACCCGTCGTTGCCGCGACGCTTGACTCCCGCCCCCCCCGTCGCCGCTACCCCGGCGTCGCCTCGGGCCCTTGCTGCGCGTGCCCGTTCGGCGACGCCGCGCCCGTCGGGCGCCCACGGCCTCGGCCTTGCCCTGCCCTCCTTTTGTGCAGGCGGCTCGCCGCCCCAATCAGCGTTGGCGGCCCTTGCGCTACCCTCTCCCGTCGGCCTTGTGGTCGGCGTCTCCTGGCCGGTGTCCTCTTGTCTGGGTCAGGCTCGGCCATGCTTGAGCGCCCGTAGCCCTCGCACCCGCGTGCCCATGCGACCACACCCGTTAAGGCCCCAACCATCGACATGGGGGCCCCACTCTGTAACGCTTTTAGTAGCAAAAAAATTAAAATAATAAAGATAAATAAATAGAGAATAATAATTAGATTAATTAATTAATTAACGAATTAATTAAGTTAATTAGTCACAATTAGATTAACCTAATTAACTGTTAGTTAATTAATCAAACAATGACAGTGGGGCCCACCCCCTTAATTAATTATGATTAGTTTAATTAATCTGTTTAATTAAAATGTGTCACTGACCACTGGGACCCACTGGTCAGGTTGACGAGTCAACTACATTGATCGCCGACGCGTCGACATGGCATCATCTCGATGTCATTAATTCATTTTCGCATTAATTAATTAATTAATTAAATTCCAGAAATTAATAAAATCTTTAGAAAATCATATCTTTTTATCCGTAACTCGGATTAAAATATTTTCAACATGAAAGTTGCTCAGAACGAAG
The DNA here is from genome assembly GCA_021605145.1 of Aegilops bicornis. NCBI lineage: Eukaryota > Viridiplantae > Streptophyta > Magnoliopsida > Poales > Poaceae > Aegilops > Aegilops bicornis. Next base: position 123,098,610 of record CM038675.1, on the reverse strand, counting down.
AGACGTTTCCGGATACGCAACCCGTTCGTCCGCCACACCCCTCTAACCTATCGAACTCGCAACTTTCCCCCTCCGGCTCCTCTGCCCGAAAACACGAAACACCGGGAATACTTTCCCGGATGCTTCCCCCCTTCATCGGTATCACCTCATACCGCGTTAGGGCACCCCTAGCACCGATACTTGTCATGTCATGCGTCGCTATGCATCTGTTTGCTTAAGTATTTATTGTTTTTCCCCCTCTTCTCTCGCTAGACACCGAGACCGACGCCGCTGCTACCCAGTACGACTATGGTGTTGACGACCCCTCTCTCTTGCCAGAGCAACCAGGCAAGCCCCCCCTTTGATCACCAGATATCGCCTACTCTTCTCTATACTGCTTGCATTAGAGTAGTGTAGCATGTTACTGCTTTCGGTTAATCCTATTCTGCTGCATAGCCTGTCATTGTTGCTACTCTGTTGTTACCTTTACCGCTATCCCTCATCGCTTAGTATAGGATGCTAGTGTTCCATCGGTGACCCTACACTCTTGTCCGTCGCCATGCTATACTCACGGCTGTGATCACTTCGGGAGGTGATCACGGGCATATACTATATACTTTACACTGTTACATTACCTGTGATACTGTTCGGAGATGGGGTGAAAGGACAGTGGCTCCATCCTGAGAGGTGGGCCCGGGTTCCCGACGGCCCCCGATTGTTACTTTGTGGCGGAGGCGGCAGGGCAGGTTGAGACCACCTAGGAGGGAGGTGGGCCTGCCCCGATCGGGCGCTCGCAGATACTTAACACGCTTAACGAGATCTTGGTATTTGATCTGAGTCCGCTACCGGCCTATACGCACTAACCAACCACGCTGAGGAGCGATTATGGGCACTCGACGTCGTGGTATCACCGAAGCATTTCGTGACGTCGGTGACCAAAGCGGCGCGCCGGATTGACTGGAACGCCTGCTAGGCTAGGTCTGCCTTCCGGCCACAGACGCATAACGTGCAGGTGTGCTAAGGCGATGGGCCTGCACCCTGGCGCTTAGGTTTAGACCGCGTCTTGACCTCTCCGTTATGCCTAGGTGGGGCTGCGACGTGTTGATCTTCGAGGCCGGGCATGACCCAGAAAGTGTGTCCGCCAAATAGGATCAAGCGTGTTGGGTTATGTGGTGCACCCTGCAGGGAAGTTAATCTATTCGAATAGCCGTGATCTTGATAACAGACGACTTGGAGTTGTACCTTGACCTTATGACAACTAGAACTGGATACTTAATAAAACACACCCTTCCAAGTGCTGATACAACCCGGTGGTTGCTCTCTAACAGGGCATTGAGGAGAGGATCGCTGGTAGGATTATGCTATGCGATGCTACTTGGAGGACTTGATCTACTCTCTTCTACATGTCAGAAGACAGAGGCTGTCGAGCGTAGTCTTCGACAGGATTAGCTATCCCCCTCTTATTCTGGCATTCTGCAGTTCAGTCCACTGATATGGCCCTTTGCACATATACCTATGCATATGTAGTGTAGCTCCTTGCTTGCGAGTACTTTGGAAGAGTACTCACGGTTGCCTTGTTCCCCCTTTCCCCCTTTCTTTACTCGATTGCTGCAACCAGACGATGGAGCCCAGAAGCCAGACGCCACCGTCGACGACTCCTCCTACTACACAAGAGGTGCCTACTACTTCGTGCAGCCCGCTGGCGACGACCAGGAGTAGTTAGGAGGATCCCAGGCAGGAGGCCCGCGCTTCTTTCGATCTGTATCCCAGTTTGTGCTAGCCATCTTATGGCAACTTGTTTAACTTACGTCTGTACTCAGATATTGTGGCTTCCGCTGACTCGTCTATGATCGAGCACTTGTATTCGAGCCCTCGAGGCCCCTGGCTTGTATTATGATGCTTGTATGACTTATTTATGTTTTAGAGTTGTGTTGTGATATCATCCCGTGAGTCCCTGATCTTGATCGTACACGTTTGCGTGTATGATTAGTGTACGATTGAATCGGGGGCGTCACAATGCAGCAAAGTAGAGATAAGTATTTCCCTCAGTTAGAGAACCAAGGTATCAATCCCGTTGGAGGTACAAGCAAGTCCCCAGTCCATGCACCTGCACAAACAATCAAACACTTGCACCCAACACGATAAAGGGGTTGTCAATCCCTTCACTATCAATTGCAAAGGTGAGATCTGATAGAGATAGGTATAAAATATTTCTAGAACGTAAAACAAAATAAAAATAAATAAATTGCAGCAAGGTATTTTTGGTTTATAAATCTGAAAATATATGATGGAAAATAGACCCGGGAGCCATAGGTTTCACTAGAAGCTTCTCTCTTGAAGACAAATAATACGGTGGGTGAACAAATTACTCTCGAGCAATTGATAAAAAAACGCAAAGTTATGACAATATCCAAGGCAATGATTATGCATATAGGCATCACGTCCGTGGCAAGTAGGCCGACTCCTGCCTGCATCTACTACTATTACTCCACACATCGACCGCTATCCAGCATGCATCAAGAGTATTAAGTTCATAAAGAACGGAGTAACGCCTTAAGTAAGATGACATGATGTAGAGGGATAAACTCAAGCAATATGATGAAAACCCCATATTTTTATCCTTGATGGCAACAATAGAATAGTGCCTCGCTACCCAACTTTGTCACTAGGTGAGGACACTGCAAGATTGAACCCAAAACAAAGCACCTCTCCCATTGCAAGAAATACCAATCTAGTTGGTCAAACCAAACCGATAATTCAAAGAGAAATACAAGATATCAAATCATGCATATAAGAATTCAGAGGAGATTCAAATAATATTCATAGATAATCTGATCATAAATCCACAATTCATCGGATCTCGACAAACACATCGCAAAAGAAGATTACATCGGATAGAACTCCAAGAACATCCAGGAGAACATGGTATTGAAGATCATAGAGAGAGAGAAGAAGCCATCTAGCTACTAGCTATGGACCTGTAGGTCTGAGATAAATTACTCACGCTTCATCGGAAGGGCAATAGGGTTGTTGTACATGCCCTCAGTGATCGAATCCCCTTCCGGCAGATCGCCAGAAAAGGCCCCAAGATGGGATCTCACAGGAACAGACGTTTGTGGTGGCGGAAAAGTATTTTTGTGGCTTGTTCTGAGGGTTTGCGAATATATCTGGATTTATAGGACGAAGAGGGAGGTCGGTGGACTCCCGAGGGGGCCACAAGCCAGGGGCGCCCCCCATAGGGCGCTCCCCTACGGCTTGTCCTCGTCTCGTGGGTCTTCTGACTTCAACTCCAAGTCTCGTAGGTGTCTTCTAGTCCAAGAAAAATCATCACGAATGTTTTTTTCCGTTTGGACTCTGTTTGATATTCCTTCTCTGCGAAACCCAAAAACAAGGAAAAAACAGAAACTGACACTGGGCTCTGGTTTAATAAGTTAGTCCCAAAAATAATATAAAATAGCATATTAATGCATATAAAACATCCAAAACCGATAATACAATAGCATGGAACAATCAAAAAGTATAGATACGTTGGAGACATATCAATAGTTCACCACAGACCTACTAGTCTGTAGGCAGTAGCTAGAGGCTTCTTCTCTCTTTTTGATCTTCAATACAATGTTCTCCTCGATGTTCTTGGAGATCTATTTGATGTAATGACTTTTTGTGGTGTGTGTTTGTTGGGATCCAATGAATTGTGAGTTTATGATCAGTTCTATCCATGAATGTTATCTGTGTCTTTGCTGAACTCTCTTATGCATGATTTTTATAGCCTCGTATTTCTTCTCCGAAACTTTGGTTTGGTTTGGCCAACTAGATTGATTTTTCTTGCCATGGTAAGAGGTGATTTGTGATGGGTTCGATCTTGCGGTGCTCAATCTCAGTGACAGAAGGAGACATGACATGCATGGATCATTGCAATTAAGGATAAAAAGATGGGGTCTATTCCTACATGAATAGATCTTGTCTACATCACATCATCATTCTTATTGCATTACTCCTTTTTTCCGTAAACTTAATACACTAGATGCATGTTGGGTAGCGGTCGGTGTGTGGAGTAATAGTAGTAGATGCAGGCAGGAGTCGGTCTACTAATATTGGACGTGATGCCTATATACATGATCATTGCCTTGGATATCGTCATGATTACTCGCTTTTCTATCAATTGCCCAACAGTAATTCACTTACCCACCGTATGCTATTTTCTTGAGAGAAGCCTCTAGTGAAATCTACGGCCCCGGGGTCTATTTCCTATCATATTAAAACCAAAAATACCTTGCTGCACTTTTTCTTGATGTATTTTATTTTGTGTTTTTGCTAGATCTATTTATCCAATCTCATACAATTTAATCGATCTCAATACTGAGGAGGGATTGACAACCCCTCTTACGCGTTGGGTTGCAAGTTTTTGTTGTTTGTGTGCAGGTGTTGTTTACATAGTACTGTTGCTTGGTTCTCCTACTGGATTGATAACCTTGGTTTCATAACTGAGGGAAATACTTACCATTGTTGTGATGCATCGTCCTCTCCTCTTCGGGGAATTACCAATGCAGATACAGACAATCAACACTCACGACATATATATGGAGCAAAAATTTCAGTCAGACACATAGAAAGATAGGGGCTTATAGTTTCTCCTCCCAACTTATTTACCTCAAGGGTAATTTCAACAATAATAGCTCATGCTCACTCATATTCAATTGGATATATATGCCTAGATCTTTCCCCACATGATGCTTGCAAAGAGAAAAAGGAATAGAGAAGAACACTATTGACTCTTGCATAAAAAGTAAATACAAAAAGGTAAACGATAGGCCCTTCACAGAGGGAAGCAGAGGTTGTCATGCTCTTTTATTTTTGGATGTGCAATCCCTTAATGTAAAGGAATGTCACTTTATATTGCCCCTTGTGATAGCAAACTTTATTATGCAGTTTGTCGCTTTTATTTCTTTACCATCACAAGATCGTACATAGCTTATTTTGCCTTACAATAAAAGATCATACATATTTAGGATCTATTTTTATTGCTTTATGCACCGATGAAAACTTACTTGAAGGATCTTATTCAATCCATAGGTAGATATAGTGGACTCTCATGGCATGAAACTGGGTTCAAGGGTTTTGGATGCACAAGAAGTATCTCTACTTGGTGCGGATTTTTGGCTAGCAAAAGATACTAAGCAAGCACCACATGTTGGAGGATCCATGACAATATAACTTCTATGTGAATACGAGCAAACATAACTCATTACACTGTCTTCCTTGTCCAACATCAACTAGTTGTCATAAAATATTTAATGGGGGCTCACAATCAAAAAAATGTCCATGATAGTGTATTTATATGTGAATCCTCTCTTCCTTTACTAATCTTTCATGAATTGTACCATTGACCAATACTATGTTTGTCATCTTTCAATAAATTTTACCACTTATAGTTTTTTAATGTAAAGTCATTACTTTCCATGGGATTAGCATATGATCATTTCTTTATTTTCATTACTAAGATAGAAACATAAAAGTAAAGAAAAAAAACTCAAACTACTCTTTACTAATATATAACTCTCAACTCGAGTACATAGATAGATAGATCACGAAACTAGCCTTGAAAATAGATCATACCAAACTTTTATTCTTCCAAATCACAAAATAACTACGGATCAAACTAAGATAAATAAATATAATAAAAGTGATGGTGGTACGATACCAAGGCACCTCCCCCAAGCTTGGCACAAGCTAAGGCTGGTGCCCATACCCATGTACTCAAGCCTCCTTCTTTGGTGGTGGTGGTGCGATATTCTTGGTGATGATGCCCCTGAGGATGCGATTCTCCTCTTCGAGCTTATTAAATTAATGCTTAAGATCCATGATTTCTTTTCGAAGCTTTGTGGTAACGCTTAATGAACCATCCACCCAACGATGCCCCCTTGCTGAAGAAGATGAAGCAACACTATTTCTTAAATTACGATAAGAAATAAATTGGGTGTTGGGAGGTTTAACCGTATCCGGCAAGCTTGATTTCTTGAATTCCACATGCATATCTCCAGGTTGGGTTAGCGAGGTTTCTTCCTGCCCCTCTCCTGTAGAGTCCATCCTCTTCAAGTCATCCTCCACCTCCTCATCGATCGACCACCCGTAAGGGTCAACATCACCGTAGATTCTAGGACTTGTTGTAAGGTAGGAAACATGGCTCTCTCCATCTGATTCTTGCGATGACATAGCACTCCAGATCTGCCGGAAAAACTTCTCAAAACAAGAATAGAGGAGAAACTTATGATACGGTGGTCAAAACATCCGGGGAGTATATGTAAAGAATTTAATCTTGCAGAACAATTATTCTAGAAGAAAACAGAGTCGGGAAGGCACACGAGGGGCCCACAAGGAACCTAGGGTGTGCCCGCACCCAGGTGCCTTGTGACCTCCTCATGGGTCCTTGAGGGAGTCCTGGATTAGGGGGTGTCCGGATAGCCGAACTATAACCGTTGGCCAGACTCCTGGACTATGAAGATACAAGATTGAAGACTTCGTCCCGTGTCTGGATGGGACTTTCCTTGGCGTGGAAGGCAAGCTTGGCGACACGGATATGTAGATCTCCTCCCATTGTAACCGACTCTGTGTAACCCTAGCCCTCTACGATGTCTATATAAGCCAGAGGGTTTTAGTCCGTAGGACGAACAACAATCATACCATAGGCTAGCTTCTAGGGTTTAGCCTCTCTGATCTCGTGGTAGATCTACTCTTGTACTACCCATATCATCAATATTAATCAAGCGGAGTAGGGTTTTACCTCCATCGAGAGGCCCGAACACAGGTAAAAACATCGTGTCCCTTGTCTCCTGTTACCATCCGCCTAGACGCACGATTCGGGACCCCTACCCGAGATCCGCCATGATTTTGACACCGACATTGGTGCTTTCATTGAGAGTTCCTCTGTGTCGTCATCTTTAGGCCCGATGGCTCCTCCGATCATCAACAACGACGCGGTCCAGGGTGAGACTTATCTCCTCGGACAGATCTTCGTATTCGGCGGCTTTGCAGGGCCAATTCGCAGCTGGCCATCCGGAGCAGATCGAAAGCTACGCCCGCCATCAGGTCAGATTTGGAAGTTTGAACTACACGGCCGACGTCCGCGGAGACTTGATCTTCGACGGGTTCGAGCCACAGCCGAGCGATCACTTTGTCATGATGGGCATGATCTAGCTCGCCGCCGGTCAAAGGCTCAAGGCGCACCGTTGTCCGCTCCGACCCTTAGCTCGGAGCCGATCGCGCAATCGAGGACGGGTGGCTGGACACCGCCTCGGGGCTGCAATCTCTACGGCGATCGAGCGAACACCAGCCTTGTCTGTCGGCGGCTCGTGACTCAAGGTGTCGGACTCCTCTCCGGACTCAACCTTCGCGCCCACCGCCAATCGAATCCGATTGGGCGCCGATCATGGAGTTCGCCGCCATGGACATCTTTTCAAAGACTCGCTCTTGGCGACATCCTGAATTCACTAAAGTCTCTCTCTTTATCGGAGAGCCTGGCGGACTACGGTCGGCAAGGTTGGGATGCGGCGATGAAGAAATTCAAAGCCCACCCACCACCCACTTCAGAGCCACCGCCGATGATTTAACCGACATGCTGGACTTCGACTCCGAAGACATCAACGGTATGGACGTCGATGCAGGAGACGACCAAGAACCAGCGCCTATAGGGCACTAGAAGGCCACCTCGTCGTATGACATATACATGGTGGACACCCCAAAAGAAGGGAAGGGCGATGGAACAACGGAGGATGACCCCTCCAAGAAGCAGCCTAAGCGCCAAGGCGTCGGGCGCCGCTCTAAATCCCGCCAAAGCAAAAGCGGTGATTCCGGCACGGGAGATAATAACACCGGACAAGGTGCCGAAGACAACCCCCTCCAGCAGGATTCAGCACAGGAGGATGGAGAAGCCAGCCCTCATGAGAGAGCGGCAGACAGAGAGGTAGAGGAAGATAATTACATGCCTCCCTCCGAAGACGAGGCAAGCCTCGACGACGACAAATTTGTCGTGCCTGAGGATCCCGTCGAACAAGAGTGTTTCAAATGCAGGCTTATGGACACGGCGAGCAGCCTCAAGAAAAAACAGCAACAGCTTAGAGCTGACCAAGACTCGCTAGCCGACAGATGGACTGAAGTCCTTGCGGCCGAAGAGTATGGACTCGAACGCCCCTCCAAGAGCTACCCAAAGCGCAGGCTGCTACCCCGATTAGAGGAGGAAGCACCTAAACCTACATCACCAGCACACGACGCGGCCGACCGGCCACCTCATGGTCAAGGACAGAGAGGCCTCTCGGCCCTCCACTCAAGCCGCACCCCGGCGTCGCTCAAAGAATACCAAGGCACGGGGAAATGCGCCAGACCTGCGAGATATATTGGAGGACAAGGCAAGGCAAACAAGATCAATCTACGGATCGCGTGGGTGCCCCACGACGCGTGACGATAACAGTCATGCCGGATATGGCAATTCCGGCCGGGCCGAACACTGATGAGACAAAGCTCATTTGAGCTACGTCGTGATATAGCCCAAAGACAGAGGCGCCAAGACACCCACGTGGCTTCACAGATGAAGTAATGGATCATCAAATCCCTGAGGGTTTCAAACCCGTAAACATCGAATCATACGATGGCACAACAGATCCTGCGGTATGGATCGAGGATTATCTCCTTCATATCCACATGGCCCGAAGTGATGATCTACACGCCATCAAATACCTCCCACTCAAGCTTAAAGGACCAGCTCGGCATTGGCTTAACAGCTTGCCAGCAGAGTCAATTGGTTGTTGGGAGGACCTGGAAGCCGCATTCCTCGACAATTTCCAGGGCACCTATGTGCGACCACCAAACGCCGATGACCTAAGCCACATAATTCAGCAGCCAGAGGAATCGGCCAGACAATTCTGGACACGGTTCCTAACTAAGAAAAATCAAATAGTCGACTGTCCGGACGCAGAGACCCTTGCAGCCTTCAAACATAACATCTGCGACGAATGGCTTGCCCGGCACCTAGGACAATCCGAAATCCATGGCAGCCCTCACAACACTCATGACCTGCTTTTGCGCGGGAGAAGATAGCTGGCTAGCTCGTAGTAATAACATGACCAAGAGCCCTGGTAATTCGGATACCAAGGACAGCAATGGCAGGTCACGTCGCAACAAGCACAAGCGCCGCATTAACGGCGATAATGCAGAGGATACAACAGTTAATGCCAGATTCAGAGGCTCTAAACCCGGTCAGTGGAAAAAGCCATTTAAAAGAAATACTCCGGGCCCGTCCAGTTTGGACCGAATACTCGATCGCTCGTGCCAGATACACGGCATCCCCGAAAAACCAGCCAACCACACCAACCGGGATTGTTGGGTGTTCAAGCAGGCAGGCAAGTTAAATATCGAAAACAGTGACAAGGGGCTGCATAGCGATGACGAGGAGGAGCCCCGGCCGCCGAACAATAGGGGAGAAGGGCTTCCCCCCATAAGTGCGTACCGTGAACATGATATACGCAACCCACATACCCAAAAGGGAGCGGGCGTGCACTCGAGGACGTATATGCGTTGGAGCCGGTCGCCCCAAAGTTCAACCCAGGGTCCTCCTGCCCGATCACTTTTGATCGAAGGGACCACCCCACTAGCATCCGCCAGGGCGGATTCGCTGCATTGGTTCTATACCCAATCATTGATGGATTTCACCTCACTAGAGTCCTTATGGACGGCGGCGGCAATGAACCTGCTTTATCGAGGATCTGATGTGAAAAATGGGCATAGATCCCTCAAGGATTAAACCCACAAAGACGACCTTTAAAGGCGTCATACCAGGTGTAGAGGCCAACTATACAGGCTCGGTTACACTTCAGGTGGTCTTCGGATCCCCGGATAATTTCCGAAGCGAGGAGTTAATCTTCGACATAGTCCCGTTCATGATGGCTATCACGCCTTTGCTTTCGGACGAACCGCATTTGCAAAGTTCAATGCGGTGCCGCACTACGCATACCTCAAGCTCAAGATGCCAGGCCCTCGAGGAGTCATTACGGTCAATGGAAACACCGAATGCTCTCTCCGAACGGAGGAGCATACGGCGGCCCTCGCGGTGGAAGTACAAAGTAGCCTCTGAAGGCAATTCTCGAGTCCGACTATTAAACGTCCGGACACCGTCAAGCGTGCCCGGAGTAACCTACAACAAGACCGCCTGGCACGTCCCGAGCACGCGTAGCAATGCGGCCCCAACCCCAGCCCTCGCGAAATTGTGAAACCAGTACTACGCGTACATAATTACGCTTTGGAAATACCATGGGCATAGGGGGAGGGGCACGACCACGGCATGCCCAAAATGCGGCTCAACCGCACTAGGGGCTCCCGATTTTGTCATTCTTTTTTCTTACTTTCAGGACTCCACTCTCCGGAAGGCCTGTCCGGCAATACAATCGCCGAACACACGATGCAATAGCCAGGGAGGCAGAAAGCTATGTCGACTGTCCAGGTGGTCTCTATAATGAGCAGTATACTTGTTTCACATATCATCCCGCAGCTCGCCCCTGGAGGGGGACATGTCAAATAGTCCCATCTCTTGCTTATCGCACTATTTGTATCGTTCTGCTTTTACCGCAGACTTTTCGAATAAACAATACATAGCTTTTGTCTATTATTGCATCCCTTCTTATGTAAACATGTTCAGTTATGACATTATGCAACCGTACACTTTAGTGCGGCCAATACACCAGGGGCTTAAGTACCCCGAGAATATGGTGTGAGAAGTCCGAACACTCTCATGAGTGCGGCACCCGAACTTATAGCATTATATGCATCGGCTCGAATCATGTCTTGGGTCAATAGTTGGGTTTGCCCGGCTCCCATGTTTTGGTACCTTACGTTCCGTTATATCGGCTAAGGTAGCGCTGGGAGAACTACTGTGATTGTGCCGGTTGAGCTGGGTTAAGCACCTCAGTAGAGAAAGCTAAAACTAACCGTCATGATAGGGCGAGAGCTGGTCGCTGTTCAAGAGGTTTCGAGTCCCTAAAGACTTATGCCGCTTAGAGCGAGGAGTCGGCTTTGTTTGGCCTAGGCGTGGATAGCGCCCCGAACTCGGTCTTCCGAATACTAGGGGCTTCGCCGAAATTTAAAATTATAGAATTCTATGGCTAAGTGAGAGTGATAAAGCATTATAGTCCGATTGCCTTGTTTGTTGTGCTGAGCGCCTCCCTCGAAGGACCCAATAATGGGAACAAGAGCGCTCAGGTTTATCCCGAACACCCCAGCACTCGTGGCATGGGGGCAGAAGCCGACGACTCGCCATCTCTCAGATTTAAAAAATGGCCGCACAGAAGGTAATATTTTAAATTCAACAAGCGTTGCTTAGCGCGTATGAACAAGTTTTCGATTACAGGGATAACACGAGCGAGTTTACTCAAAAATTACATCCTTGGAACATTCACCCGCCACAAAGGCGGGCACCCTTCAGACGCCCTCATAATACATCTCGGGCTTGCGATGCTCCTTGCCCTGCGGTGGCCCATCTGTCACCAGCTTCTCAGCATCCATCTTGCACCAGTGCACTTTAACACGGGCAAGGGCCCTACGGGCGCCTTCGATGCATACGGAGCGCTTGATGACTTCAAGTCGTGGACAGGCATTCGCTAGCCGCCTCACCAGCCCAAAGTAGCTCCCAGGCATGACCTCCCCAGGCCATAGCCGGACTATAAGGCCCTTCATGGCCTGTTCGGCCACCTTATGGAGCTCGACCAGCTACTTCAGCTGGTCGCTCAAAGCACCGGGTGTCCGCCTCAGACATCGAGACAGAACACCTTCTCCGTCGAGCTCCCCTCCTCGGCCCGGTAGCAGGAGGCAGCGTCGGACACACTGCGGGGCAGGTCTGCGAATGCTCCTGGAGAGCTCCGAACTCGGGTAAGTAACAAGTAATTCACTTTCACGTGCTTGCTTTGCATAAAGAATGCCTTACCCGCTGCTATCTTCTTCATCGCCTCAATTTCCTCGAGGACTTTTTGGGCTTCGGCCTTGACAGATTTGGCGCTCTCAAGGGTAGAGGCAAGCTCGGACTCTCGAGTCTTTGAGTCAAGCTCCAAACTCTCGTGTTTTTTCACGAGAGCCTGGAGCTCTTGCTGCACCTCCGCCACCCGCGCCTCCTGCTTTTCTCGCTCGTCGCTCCACGGCTGCATTTTCTTCGCCTTGGACAGCGCTTCCTTCGTGGTTGCCACTGGTTCAGCCCCTGTAATACTCACATTGGTCCTGTCATTTTTTGCAACCACATCTTTTTTATATACTTACATAAGGTATTACTTACCTTCCTTATCCTCGAGCTGCTTCTTGGCAAGGCCGAGCTCGTTCTCGGACCGCTTGAGGCTCTGCTTCGATGCATCAACCTCCGTAGTCAGTGCGGCAGAGGTCAGCAGCGCAGCCTGCATTCCCATATTGACATACTTATGTTAGACTCCTGCGTATATCTTTTTGATCCTCAGTTCGGCTTTTCTTTCCGAACACCAAACTGAGCATCAGGAGCTCTCTGTCTATGCGGTAATATTTTTACATATCTTAAATACATACCTCAAAGCCTTGTTAGAAGGCTGGCACAGGCCAGATCGGCCCGCTCTTGGCGGACTGAACCTTCTGGATCACCGCACTCATAATAGTGCGGTGCTCCTCGTTGATGGAGGCGTCGTTAAGCACCTCCAGGAGATTATCCGGTGCCTCCGGTTGGACGGAGGTCACCGGCGTCGTAGGCTTGCCCTTCTTACTAGGGGGGCGCCTGCCGAACTTCGGAACCACTGAAGGTTCCGGTGCGGTGTCCGGCCCAGGGCCGGACTTGGAGCCCGTGGGGGTTTTGTCCCCATTGCGCCTGGAGTCCGGGAGGTCGCCTTGCGGCGCCACCAGGACCACCACCACCAGGCGTGGAACCGTTTGGGACTCCACCACGGCATCATCCGCGGCGCTTGAGGGAGGCGGCGGAATTGAAGTGCTATTCACATCCGACGAGCTTAAGGATCCGCTCGACGACACGCCGAACTGGGCTCGGGGCGGACTGCATGATTATATTCGGCGTCAGAAGATACTGTGCAATAAACGAACGCCATTAGTTATGATGGTATCCGGATACTTATGATATTGCCAGGGGCTTGGCCCTGGATGGCCACTCCTCCTCGCCGTCATCGGCGTTGGTGGAAATAGTCCGGAAGGAAGGTCCTCCTTCTTGGACCTTCCGCCCCCCGGTTGGGGCGGCCTTCCTTTTCTTCTCTCCCCCGGGAGAGACCTCTCTTCCTCCTCCTCCTCGTTCGTGGGAGGAGTCCGCCTCGAGTCATCGGACGATGACTCCGACACCAGCGCGCCGGAACTCTTTCGAGTTCCCGTGGCCTTCTACTTAGCCTTCTTCTCCGGCACCACGTAAGGTGCCGGAACCAGCAGCCTCGTCAAGCGGGCGTCCGCTGGGTCTTCGGGCAAGGGAGCCGGACAGTTGATCTGCCCGGACGTCTTCTGCTAATCCTGTCAAAGGTAAGGGAGTTTAGATCCCGCATAGGGGCAAACTATGAAAAACAAGTATCCCGTAAAGGGTAAAACAGCTTACCGCGTTGGCTTGATGCTGCGCGCAGAATCCGCGATCCTCGGTAGCGGATGCGGGAGCCTCGGCGCCCTTGAACAACACCTTCCAGGCATCTTCGTACGTAGTGTCGAAGAGCCTGCTCAGAGTTCGGTGTTGTGCCGGATTGAACTCCCACAAGCTGAAAGCCCGTTGTTGGCATGGGAGGATCCGACGGATGAGCATGACCTGGACTACATTGACGAGTTTGAGCTTCTTGCTCACCAGGTTTTGGACGCAGGTTTGGAGTCCGGTCAGCTCTTTCGAATTACCCCACGACAGGCCCTTCTCTTTCCAGGAGGTGAGCCGCGTGGGGATGCCAGATCGGAATTCGGGGGCCGCTGCCCATTCAAGATCACGCGGCTCGGTGATGTAGAACCACCCTGATTGCCACCCCTTTATGGTCTCTACGAAGGAGCCCTCGAGCCATAGGACGTTGGGCATCTTGCCCACCATGGCACCTCCGCACTCCGCTTGGCGGCCGCCCACTACCTTCGGCTTGACATTGAAGGTCTTCAGCCATAAGCCAAAGTGGGGTTGGATGCAGAGGAAGGCCTCGCACACGATGATGAACGCTGAGATGTTGAGGATGAAGTTCGGGGCCAGATCGTGGAAATCCAGGCCGTAGTAGAACATGAGCCCCCGGACAAATGGGTGAAGTGGGAAACCTAGTCCGCGGAGAAAATGGGTGAGGAACACCACCTTCTCATGGGGCCTGGGGGTGGGGATGAGTTGTCCCTCATCTGGGAGCCGGTGCGCGATGTCATTGGACAAGTATCCGGCTTTCCTCAGCTTCTTGATGTGTCCCTCCGTAACGGAGGAGACCATCCACTTGCCTCCCGCTCCGGACATGGCTGGAGAAGGTTGAGGTGGGATGTGCGGACTTGGGCGCTGGAGCTCGAGTGCGCGAAAATGGATAAGCAAAGGAGGAAGAAGGCGTAGATGAAAAGGTGGATCCTTATCCCCTTATATGGGCGGACGAAGCTATGTTCCCCCACCAGCCTGGTAAAACTCGCTTATCTCCCAAGCGCCGTAAATTAATGGCACGGTTGGGTTACCCACGCCCGTATTGATGAGAATCCCGGAATAAGGGGACACGATCTCTACTTCGACAAGACGTGCCAAGGAAACCGCCTCGCTAAACACGCTGAGGTGGGACAGTAAAACGATTCGAATAAAGGCTTGGCCGCGGTGTGGTGTCATGCTACGGAATACGTCAGCAGATTGGATTTGTGTAAATATTATTCTCTCTACGGTGGTATGTGGAACTTATTTTGCAGAGCCGGACACTATCCTTGTGTTCAAAATCTTCTATGAAGTATTCGGAGGAGGAACCCGCCTTGCAATGCCGAAGACAATCTGCACGCCGGACTCGTCGTCATTGAAGCCTGGTTCAGGGGCTACTGATGGAGTCCTGGATTAGGGGGTGTCCGGATAGCCGGACTATAACCGTTGGCCGGACTCCTGCACTATGAAGATACAAGGTTGAAGACTTCGTCCCGTGTCTGGATGGGACTTTCCTTGGCGTGGAAGGCAAGCTTGGCGATACAAATATGTAGATCTCCTCCCATTGTAACTGACTCTGTGTAACCCTAGCCCTCTCCGGTGTCTATATAAGCCGGAGGGTTTTAGTCTGTAGGACGAACAACAATCATACCATTGGCTAGCTTCTATGGTTTAGCCTCTCTGATCTCATGGTAGATCTACTCTTGTACTACCCATATCATCAATATTAATCAAGCAGGAGTAGGGTATTACCTCCATCGAGAGGGCCCGAACGTGGGTAAAAACATCGTGTCCCTTGTCTCTTGTTACCATCCGCCTAGACGCACAGTTCGGGACCCCCTTTCCGAGATCCGCCGGTTTTGACACCGACAGTCCTCTCGACTATTTCTTTTTTTTTCTACTTTTTGTAATATTCCAAATCAGACAAAAATATTTTTTATGAAAATTTTGTAGTTGGTTTACTTACCGTATCACATACCTAGCCTTTTTCATGTTTCTGGAGTACTCCAGAAGGTCTCTCTAATGTGTTCCTCCGGTGTGATAGTTTGGACAATGTTAGTTTCAACATTAATATCATTGACCACCCTCGGATTAGTGCCCTCGGCATTATTGATCTTGATAGCTACGGAGCGATAAACTTCTTCGATGATGTATGGTCCTTCCCATTTGGAGAGAAGCTTTCCTGCAAAGAATCCGAAACGGGAGTTGTATAACAGAACATGCTCACCTACTTTGAATTCCCGTTTTTGATTCTGCTATCATGCCATCCTTTAACCTTTTCTTTAAGCAACTTGGCATTTTTATAAACTTGAGTTCTCCATTCATCTAAAGAGCTAATATCAAATAACCTCTTTTCACTAGCAAGATTGAAATCATAGTTAAGTTCTTCAATTTCCCAATATGATTTATGTTCTAACTCAAGAGGTAAGTGACATGCTTTTCCATAGACCATTTTATATGGAGACATAAGCATAGGATTCTTATAAGAAGTTCTGTATGCCCATAATGCATCATCAAGTTTTTTACCAATTCCTCGATAGAAAAGTCGGTCTAACGCGGCGACCCAAACGGACGCACATCCGCCTTTTGTCCGCCGCATGACCCTTTCCTGGCCCAAATTTAGGCCTCGTTTGCGTCGGCCTGGACACGATATGGACGCGCGCGACACCCGCGTACTCCTCCCCCTAGCCCGCTAGTCGGTGACACATTGGCTGAAAAACATCAAGTCAGTCTTTTGTGTGCTGATAAGAATTATCCTACTCTATCCAATTACTATTTCTGAATAATTCTTAAATCTCTATATGTGTCACTTTAAATTTTCAACACAAAGGTCGTAGAGAGTAACAGGCTAAGAACACTAGCGCGCGTTGATCCCATTGCTTGTATGCCCAAGCATGAAGCATTCATGCGTTTTGAAACATGCATGTGCTTATGCATACGGACGAAAGCGAGCTCTGGATACTGTCCCATAGAGTCAATCAAGTAGCAAAGTAGAATATGACTTTGGGATGAAGCAGATTCATATCTTTGATAGTACCAAGTTATTTGTAAGCCTAATCATCCATATATATGAGTGGTTCCTCGTCTTCTCTTCCACACACATGCAGCACATAGCAAAGTTGTCCATAGCAAGAAAAGATCCATGATGATAAATGACCATGTGAAGAGGCATGATAAGGCGATAGGAACTCCGCTTTATCATGATGGGACACAGCGAACAAATTTTGGGGGAGGATCAAATTTTGGCACAAAAATCTAGCTCTTCGGCAAGAACACCTCAGGAATTCTTGGGAAGATGGTACAAATCGCTGCTGCACTTCTAAAGAGAAGAAAGGAGAAGGGTTGGGAGGTTCTGGCGGTTTGAGCGGGGATGGGAATAGCCTAGTAGTGCTAGTTTTTTACCCCATCTTCACAGCCGCGCGAGTTGTCCTCACCTGTTCGCCTCTAGGTTCCTCCTCATGCAGTTGGCGCACTACCTAGGCCCTCCTCCCCTTTCACCAACGTATAGTTGTCGTCCTCGCCATCTCTTGGCCTCTAGAAGAATTGTGCCCCTGGTCCGCCTCCATGGCCCAGCGTTGTCTCATGTTGACTCTAGGCTTGTTGCTTCAACTCCACCGCCCCTCTATGAATACCTATGCAGATCTGACATGGTCCTGGTATACAATTTTTAGTGATGTGCTGAGATTAGATTAGGAGGCTCCAATGGCATGCAGCACGATGGGGATGGCGTGGTGGTGCCAATATGGCCAGAGTACTTCTCACTAACGGCCGTAGATGAATGATTAACCTGGAGTCAAGTACACAAAGTCTCATCTGCAATGATTAATCGACGCGCGGCCGACCGGAAACAAATTCACATCAAGCGCGTGCACTACCGTGGCTGATCGATCTTTGCTTGATCGATTCTGGCTGTTTGGAAACACATGAACACACCTGTGTTTGCTTTATTGATCCACAATATATAGATTGCATGGAAAGGTCATCGTGGCAGCCGTGCCCAAAAGAGGTTGTCGTCGATCATCCTGCTAAGTTGGTCGTCCCGTCCACACACTGGCAGTCCATTAAATTAAATTAGGGCATCCCCTGAGATCGTGTGGCAGCTTGATGGATGAAGCTGCAGGGCCTTTTATTTTGGTAGGACAGGTTTTCTATGGTGCCAAATAAAATGATGTATTTTACATAATGACAAAGATGGGTAATTTTCCTAACTTTTGTTAGTAAAATAATATCCATTGGTCATGTTTTACTGATGTGTTAAATAGGCGATCAGATGTTACTGATTTTTACGGGATTTTCTAGATAATTATATTTTTTTCTGGTTAGCCCGCAAAGCACTTTTTATGTATAATGGATTCTTTCTAGATCTATTAACTGTCTTTTCCAAAATTAATTTGATCTCTTTATTACTCAATTTAACTTGACCACTAGACTGAGGATAATAAGAAGATGCAATTCTATGGTTAACATCATATTTAACAAGAAGTTTACGAGAAGTACCATGAATAAAATGTGAACCACCATCAGTCGTTATATATCTACGGACTCCAAATAACTTCTTTAAGCATTTTAATAGAAGTGTTATGATCAGCACTACTAGTTGGAATAGTTTCTACCCACTTAGTAACATAATCAACATCAACTAAAATATGTGTATGCCCATTAGAGGAAGGAAAAGGTCCAGCGTAATCAAATCCTCAAACATCAAATGGTTCAATAACAAGTGAGTAATTCATAGGAATTTCCTGACATCTAACAACATTACCAATTCTTTGACATTCATCACAAGAAAAGACAAACTTACGTGCATCTTTGAAGAGAGTAGCCCAATAAAACCAGACTGTAATACCTTATGTGCAGTTCTATCTTCAGCATGGTGTCCTCCATATGCCTTGAAATGGCACTTCTGTAGGATTTATTCCTGTTCATGCTCAGGTACATAACATCTAATAACACCATCTACTCCTTTATATAGATGTGGGTCATCCCTAAAGTAATGTCTTAAATCAAAGAAGAACCTTTTCTTTTGTTGGTATGTGAAACTAGGTGGTATGTATTTAGCAACAATGTAATTAACATAGTCTGCATGCCAAGGAGTACTACGAGAAGTATTTATGACAACCAATTGTTCATCAGAAAAACTATCATCAATAGGCAATGGGTCATCAAGAACATGTTCCATTCTAGAAAAATTATCAGCTACGGGGTTCTCAGCTCCCTTTCTATCAATAATATGTAATTCAAATTCTTGTAACAAAAGAACCCACCTAATCAACCTAGGTTTAGCATCTTTCTTTTCCATCAGATATTTAATAGCAGCATGATCGATGTGCATGGCTACTTTGGAATCAACAATTTATCACATGCAAACACAACTGCTAAAAATTCTTTCTCACTAGTAGCATAATTTTTTGAGCACTGTCTAGAGTTTTACTAGCATAATGAATAACATTCAATTTCTTATCAACTCTTTATCCTAAAACAGCACCAACATCAGTGTCGCTACCATCACACATAATTTTAAAGGGCAAGTTCCAATAAGGTGGTTCAACAATAGGTGCAGATATTAAGGCTTTCTTAAGTATTTCAAAGGCTTCTCTGCAATCATCATAAAAAATAAAACATCTTTTTGCAAAAGATTTCTAAGAGGCCTAGAAATTGTAGAGAAGTCTTTTATGAACCTTCTATAGAAACCACATGAACAAGGAAACTTCTTATACCTTTAATATCTTTAGGACATGGCATTTTCTCAATTGCATTAACGTTAGTTTTATCTACATCATACCTCATTCAGAAATTTTATGCCCAATCACAATACCTTCATTCACCATAAAGTGGCACTTCTCCCAATTCAAGATAAGATTAGTTTCTTCACATCACTATAAAACTCGATTAAAGTTGCTTAAGCAATCATCAAAAGAAGTCTCATAAATGGAAAAATCATCCACGAATATCTCAACAATCTTTTCACAAAAATCAGAGAAAATAGCAGTTATATATCTTTGAAAGGTAGTAGGTGCATTACATAAAACAAAAGACATACGCCTATAGTATCTCTATTTGCAAGTTTAATAGTAACATCAATGTCTTCGATCTCAGCAGGTGCAATATCATTCATAATCTCTTAATATAAGGTAACATGAATAGCAGTCACACTAGCACCAAAATACCATAAACCATGGTAACAATGATCTCCTATTTTAACAGAGACAACAAGCATCCCAACAACAGGTTTATTCTTATCTTTAGTATCAGGCTTAGCAATTCTAATTGCTTCGTTACAGAAATATATGACGTGCCCATCAACATTAATTATCAACCAAGAAATCCTTAAACATAGCAACATTAGGTTCAACTTTAATTAGTTCGGAGGGTCTAGGTGCTCTAATATTACTTTTGTTAACTATAGTTGAAACTTTAGCATGTTTCTTAACCTAACAGGGAAAGGAGTTTTCTCAATATAAGCAGTAGGCACAACTGGATCAACATTGTAAATGATAGTTTAGTCTTTAACTATAACAGGTTCCTCTAATTTTTCTTCAATAGGCGGTGATATGTAAACCACTTCTCCTTAGGGAGATCAACATGAGCAGCAAAAGATTCACAAAAAGAGGCTACTATCTCAGAGTCAAGTCCATATTTAGTACTAAACATGTGAAAGCATCGGTTTCCATAAAAGGTTTAACACAATCAAACTCAAGTTTTATACCTGACTCTTTACCTTTGTCGAGTTCCCAATCTTCAGAGTGGCGTTTAAATCTTTTGAGAAGACGCCATTTAAATTCAATAGTTTTCTTTATAAAGGAACCAGTAGAACAAGAATCAAGCATGGATCGATCATTATGAGAAAGCCAAGCATAAAAATTCTGTATAATAATTTATCTTGAGAGCTCATGATTGTGGCATGTTTACATCATGTACTTAAGCATTCCCCAAGCTTGAGCGATACTTTGTCCTTCACGATGCCAAAAATTATATATATAATTTCGATCACGATGAACCAAATGCATATGATAAAACTTTTGATGAAATTCCAATTTCAATCGGTTCCAATCCCACGTTCCAATATCATCACATAGCATATACCATGTCAATTTCTTCCCCCCAAAGATAAAGGGAAAACCTTCTTCTTAACACCATCCTCGGATAAACCTGCAAGCTTAAGCAATCCACAAATTTCATCCACATATATTAAGTGCATATCGGGATGTACTGTTCCATCTCTTGCATAAGGATTAGCTAGCGGTTTTTCTATCATACCCGATGTAATCTCATAATAAATATTTTTGGGGCAACTCTAATTGCTTCCCATCGAGGTGAAGATACCCCAATCAACCCCCTCAAAGGATTATTTTCCATAGTGACAAGTGACAGTAAATTTTAGCACGTAATATAAACGTTTCCTTACCAAATTCCACTTACCAAAGGTGCTTCACTCCGTGGCAATGGCGCCGGAAAAGAGTCTTGATGACCCACAAGTATAGGGGATCAATCATAGTCCTTTCGATAAGTAAGAGTGTCGAACCCAACGAAGAGCAGAAGGAAATGACAAGCGGTTTTCAGCAAGGTATTTTCTACAAGCCCTGAAATTATCGGTAATAAATAGTTTTGTAGCAAGGTAATTTGTACGAGCAACAAGTATTAATGGTAACAAAGGTGCAGCAAGATAGCCCAATCCTTTTTATAGCAAAGGACATGCCGGAACGGTCTCTTATAATAAGGAAAGCGTTCTCGAGGACACAAGGGAATTCATCTAGTCACTTTCATCATGTTTATTAGATTCGCGTTTGGTACTTTGATAATTTGATATGTGGGTGGACTGGTGCTTGGGTGATGTTCTTACTTGAAGAAGCCTCCCACTTATGATTACCCCCTCTCGCAAGCATGCGCAACTATGAAAGAAGAATTAAGATAAATCTAACCATAGCATGAAACATATGGTTCCAAATCATTCCCTTACGGAATAGCGCATAAACTAGGGTTTAAGTTGTCACTCTAGCAACCCATCATCTAATTACTACTCCACAATGCCTTCCCTTAGGCCCAAGTATGGTGAAGTATCATGTAGTCGACGTTCACATAACACCACTAAGAAAATCACAACATATCATCAAAATATCAAACGAATACCAAATTCAGATGATTACTTATAAGAAGACTTCTTCCATGTCCCTAAGAACTAAATCAACTACTCAGAAATCATGATATTGAATAACATCAAGGATCTGAACATATAATCTTCCACGAAATAAACCAACTAGCATCAACTACAAGATGTAATCAACACTACTAGCAACCCACAAGTACTAATATGAGGTTTTGAGACAAAGATTGAATACAAGAGATGAACTAGGGTTTGAGATAAGAAGGTGTTGGTGAAGATGTTGATGAAGATTGGTCATCCCACAATGAGAGGGTCGTTGGTGATGACGATGGCTTTAATTTCCCCTCCAGGAGGGAAGTATCCCCGGCGGAACCGCTCCAACAAAGAGCAAAAGTGCTCCTGCCTAGGTTCCGCCTCGAGACGGCGACGCTTCGTCCTGAAAGTTGTCCCCTTATTTTTTTTCTAGGTCAAAACCGTTCATATAGCAGAAGATGGGGGCCGGGGGCCTGCCAGTGGCCCCACAAGGTACCTAGGCGTGCCCAGGTGCCTTGTGGGCAGTTGGTGGGTCCCCTCTGCTACTTCTTTGCCCCAGTATTTTCATATATTCTATCAAAAAAAAATTGTGAAATTTCAGCTCATTTAGAGTTGTGCAGAATAGGTGTCTCTGATGTAACTTTTTTAGGTCGAGAATTCAAGATGCCGACAATCTCCCTCGTGTAAATCTTGCAAATTAAGAGAGAAAAGCATTAGAATTGCATCACAAACTATTATAATGATTAAAAATATTGTAAATAACAGTAGAAAAACATGATACAAAATGGACGTATCAATACTCCATCCAACTCATTCAAAAAGTCCGAACTGATGGAGAGAGACGGGCAATATATTTCAACATCACCCCTCACGTCTAGGCTTATTTAGTCTTTAGATGTGAGATATATGTAGGCCGCAGAATCTTTTTTAGTACTGCATTGGCAGGGCCTTGAACTCAAAATCTCTTGGCTCGAATACTATGTTGAATCCATACTACATCTAACTCATCCAAAAGTCCGAACTAATATAGAGAGCCGGACAATCTATACCTACTAATAAAGCAAGGTGTGTTTCGCTGATTTTTTTCATCCGTTCACGTATATTATTATTTTCGGAATTTTTTGAGTTTTTTTTGAGACTTTCAATGTGGTACTAATTCGGATGTGTGGCGGCAGCAAAAAATATGGTAGCATCAGATTCGAACTTCAGACCTCCGGCCCACAAGATACACGGGGAGCCAATTGGGCTAGGAATCCTATAATGTTAAAAAATTCGGCTACCCCCTTAATAAAGATAATCATGGGCCCAGTTGTTTTAAATTTGAAAAAAAAACAGTTCGAAGCCTGTACTGGGCGGCCGCTGCACTTATGGGCCACGAGCTGATTCTACTAAAGAAATTCTTATCGGCTTTTCTAAAAAATAGAGGAATTCTTATGGTCAGGAGCCATGCAAGTGGGCTTAAAAAATAAAAGAGAGATTTATATTAAAAAAAGGAACGTGTATCGACAATTAAATAATACCACCTCGGTGCATTACATCAAATAATTTCAATTTCTATACGTCACAGATTGTATAGAATATCAACAGTCAACGTCCAAAATAAAAAAATTGCAAAAAAACTCTCCAAAATCAAAGAATGGAAAATAGAACAGAGGAGATGACTCGATTGGAAAGAAAGATTTGTGGGCTAAATGTGCCTTAATTGATTGGATTGAAATCACATTAAAGGTGAGTATTTGCATAATTAAAAGGGATTGATGGGGCGCCAAGCATTGCATGATGTAAACTGGATTGGAAAAGAGGGATTTATGGGCTGAAGGTGCGTGCCTTAATTGATTGGGATCAGATTAAATTAAATTAAATGGTGAGCATGAGCGTGACATTTGCAAATAATTAGAGGAGTTTGTGGGCTGCCATGCATTACATGTGTAAACCAGATTGGAAAAGGAAGTGTACGCCGCTGCTTTTTGGCTCTCATTAAAATAGAAATGTGTGTCGTAATTAAATGGGATTGTGAATGCATGGATATGGGCTTCTATAATTAAGGCGGATTAGTGCTAAATAATGGACATGCAGATCAGCGAGGGAAAAAACTCATAATATGACAGGGTCACACACTCCAGTTCGCTTGACCCTCTCCATTTGCTGACTTGTGGAAAAACGAATCTTAAAGCAACGAAATGGTTGTGCTTCTGGTCGTTGCCGACTTGTGATTGCAACCGCTACTCATCCAATTTCCATCCACTGAGGCCGCTAGCCCTAGCAAAGTAGCTGAGACGCCGCCGTGTCGTGATTTGAAATGAGAGGAAGAGAGAAGAGGGAGGGAAAATAAGACGGAGCATCGGTGGTTCCACGAAATGGAAGAGTTGCGGTGGCGTCACCGAGAGCATGCGACAAAGGAGAAGAACCTTTGAGATTTGTTTTGCCACGCGTCAGTACTTAGCTGAGGAAGAGGGTCTAAGGACAAGGAAGGTATGGCCCGGGTCGCACATAATTTTTTTCCGATCAACGAGGGGAGAAAATTGGTCATCTTTATTTGTGCATGCCAAGTTGGACCACGTACACATGTCATATGCATCTCAGAGCAATTTCAATTAATTACTAATGAATGGACCAATCATGAAAATACGGTTTAAATTGTATCTTTTTTAATGCAAGTTTTGTATGTGGGCTCCTCAAAAAAATTGTATGTGGGATGGCTTATTTTCATGGCAAAATGAACTCAAATTCACTTAATCATCATTCTAACTTGAAACTTACAAAAACAATTCTACCTTTACATTTTACAATATGTATATTTAAGCTCATATGTAATATACCTAACGGCGAAGCAGCCAAGCGGCGGCACGAGCGGGGAACCATGTCGAACTAGAGAACTCGAACCAGCGGGGGTCTTGAGCCATTCTTATATTGAGCTAGAGGCATGTAATTTTATTATCCCGTTGCAACGCACGGGCATGTGTGCTAATATATTTTAACAGAACGAAGATAACATACGTGAAAAAATTACAACGAGCTTACTACATCTCGGTAAGGAAAAAAAAAGGTATATAAAG
Source organism: Aegilops bicornis (assembly GCA_021605145.1). Classification (NCBI taxonomy): domain Eukaryota; kingdom Viridiplantae; phylum Streptophyta; class Magnoliopsida; order Poales; family Poaceae; genus Aegilops; species Aegilops bicornis. The sequence continues at coordinate 123,073,841 of CM038675.1, read as the reverse complement.
AAAGATAAGTTGATCGAGAACAATATATAACATATAGAATGACATCACATGTACGTATGCTATGATCTCAAGTCAATACAAGCATCCTTTATTTCTAGTTGTTATATCGACGCGGTAAATCCTTCCCCAGTTGTGCACTTCACAAATGCGCGACCGTTGTCCCTATATATAATTTGTAGTAGTATTTATTTGGATATTGGCTTTGTATGTTATAATATATTCTGCAGATTTCACGCAAAAAAATTATATTTTGTAGGTTTGATTTGGATCCATTTTTATTTTGCTGTGCAGTTGCTTTTTAAAATCTACATGGGTCTGCGTTTGTAGGAATTTGCAGCTACCCTTTTTGACGTGCGAAAAATGTACACATTTTTTTTGGACACAATACAGATGCAAGCGCTCATATACACACGCATAAACTCACCTTATGAACGCACACACGCACACTCTACCTCAATGAGCATTTCCGAAAGACTGAGCCGGCATATCATCTTGAAATTTACGAAGCCACCATAGGCATTAGGACTTGAACCCTGGTGGGCTGGGATGCCACAGTCCCTTTAACCATCCAACCATACGTTGGTTCGCAAAAAAATTTTACATTCTTTAAAGAATCACGGAATCCATATGCGAGCAATCAGGCCGTTGTTTGGAGGAAATAGTGATACGGAATGAGAGTAAAAGGGTGCTTTTTTTTTGAACTTAAGTAAAAGGGTGCTTTTTTTTTGAACTTAAGTAAAAGGGTGCTTGATTGGGGGTAAAGGAGTTGATGAGGGAAGGGGAAAGGGAATTAAAGAGGTGAGGTCAATTCACAGGCGTCTCTTCCTTAGTCCCCTCCTAATTTTAGCTGGGATAGAGCTTCCTCCCGATTTCCTACCGCTAATTCCCACCACATCAAACAGGGAACGAATTGTGGCTGAAACGTCTAATTTTCACGTCTCCCAAACACGACGTACGTGTCTCATAACCCGAGCAGGGAGGACGAGTCCAATCGTACCGGTACGCCGTCCATCCATGATCCATCCAATCGATGATCCATCTGGGCCGGCGGAGTTAAAATGAAGTTCTTCTCTCGACGAAATGATGGCGGAGCTAGCTCTGGTGTCCATCTGTTGGTGCCTTCGGGGCCTGGATGGAAGCAGTCGACACGTTGGATCGTGCCCCTCCGCCCGTCCCACCCGTCACTGTTGCGAAGCGGGCGGCCGCGGCGAGAGCCATGGCCGCTGCCAAGCTAGGTCATAGGGCCTAGGGGGAACGACGATCGACGGGACGGGCGGGCCACGCAGTACGGCGGTGACAGAGAGAGCACGGCTGACAGGACGACAGGATAGAGGCGGAGAGGGGTAGGAAATCTTGGAGCGAGATACAGCGGAAAGGGAACGGAGCGAACCCAAGCAAAGACAGGACATGATAGCACCGTACGTGCAGTGCAATGCGTGGGTAGGCCACGCCAGGCCAGCGTGTAGCATCCGTCCGTCCTGCCATGGCATAGCATAATAAACCATAAAGAGAGGCAAGTACTCTACGACAGCAGCTCGTCCTCCTCCTCCGTGCCATCCGAGCAGCAAGCAAGCGGGGAGAAGGAGAAGAGGAAAGGGGGGAGAGAGAGAGAGAGAGAGAGAGAGAGAGAGAGAGAGAGAGAGAGAGGCGAGGGGGGAAGAAGAGGATGGGGCGCGGCAAGGTGGAGCTGAAGCGGATCGACAACAAGATCAGCCGGCAGGTGACCTTCGCCAAGCGCCGCAACGGGCTGCTCAAGAAGGCGTACGAGCTGTCGGTGCTCTGCGACGCCGAGGTCGCGCTCATCATCTTCTCCACCCGCGGCCGCCTCTTCGAGTTCTCCACCGCCTCATGGTACCCAACTGCTGCATCCAACTCATCCTACTCTCTGATTTGTTTTATTGTATGAAAAAGTTGCTCATCTAGACGCATGGCTACCATGGTAGCCCCTCTTCTCTTGCTGCTGTTTCGGGGAAGGATTTGATTTGCCGCGTCTTCTCTTCCCTATCGTCCGTCCGTCCGTCCATCCATTCATCAGCGCGCGGCGGGATGCTTCCCCTTTCCTCTTCTGGTGCTTATGCGAGTCGAGGTCGCTGTAAGCGGCAGCTGATAGTGTCATCCAGGCTCGATCCTAGCTACATATCCCGTAGCGCTTAGCCTCTCTCGTCAACTCTCTTTTTTCCGGCAGACCTGCGCTGTGCTCCTCACTAGCCACGCGCGCACATGCCGATCGACCGATGAATCAGAACCACTGGCTACTTCGTTTTCCCTAGCTAGCACATCCAGATCTGGGCAGCCAGACACATAGAGTACACATAGAACCTTTGTTTGTAAGAATCACACAAGCAATTTTACTAACTTCTTGTCCCGATCTCCCCTACCGGCCGGCCGGCTTGTTGCCCAGCACAGAAAACAAATCAACCAGCTAGTGCTAGTTACTCTCCTTCTCCTGTTTTAATTTTATGTATGTATGTATGTATGTTTGAACTTCCATGCGTCGAGTTCTTGGGAGATCTGGCTCTCGACCCCTCTGAGTTGTGTCGAGATTCTACTGTTCCATTGGGAGCCACTCATCCGGATCCAATTCTACTGTTCCATTGAGCCCCCGGCCCTCTCGCCTCCTCCTCCCATCCCTTCTCTCTCTCTCCCCCCGTCTTGTCTGGGTGACTACTCAGGGGCCGTACGCGCACGCGACCGGTAGAGCAAAAGTAATGGAGAAAGCCCATGTGTATCGGTGTACGCGCCCGTCACTTGGCCAGTCCTCGTCAGGAGCGATCTTATCCCGGAGCAGGACCGGGGTACTACCATGCTGCTCTCCGGCCGCATGTGAACGACGGAATGAATTCACCGGCCGGTACTAGCCTAGCAGTGCGTTCTGGCCGTAGACATCTGACAGACAGACGGACAGGCGTGGTACGTACGTACGTACCTCGTCGTCGTCCACCGGAGAGATCGACGCCATGGCGTGGCGACCGCTCACGGCGACGGCGGTGCGCCGTTCCGTCGTCACGCCATAATCGTATGTGCACGCGGCCCGGCCGGAAGAGTAATCCGGTGAAATGACATCCTACGCTCCATCGTCAGGTTCAGGGTTATCCTAGTAGCGGTACAGAACTTTGACAGACGGACGGACAGACGGTCCATTGAACGTGCCGTCGCTCGTCCACAGACCACAAGCCAGTTTACAAACGAAACGGCACGGAGCAAACACGTGAAATGTGCGCGTAGCGGAGCTTGGAGAAACATCAGCTGGCCGTAGTACTATACTACCAGTACAGTACTCATCAAGCCTCAAAAAAGTACAGTACTCATCCGGTTTTTCTTTTTTGCTCTCCAAAAATGGCATCAACCTATTTATTTCACCTTCAAAATGCGAATGGTTTTTTACTTCCTCAACGTCAATTGACATGGGACGCAGGGAGTAATATCTAGGAGTAGACGGTGTTAAACAGATTTACTGGCATTTGTTTTTTTTTTTCAGAATAACATGTACTTCCGAATCAAATTAATAGAGGAAGTAGCGAGAAATCTCTACTGTCTAAAACGAACGTGAGATTCCATCATACGTCAACCATTCGTCCGACCTCTCTAGTTCCCTCCTCTTTTGATTTTTCTTTGCTCTCCCATCCCTGCTTTTTTTTTCGAGCAACCGGCAGGAGCTCTGCCTTTTCATTAAGAAGAAGAGAATTGACAAGTTTATAAAGAAAACTGGCCGAAAACAGATACATCTGCGATACACGCACACTCCAGCCCCGAGGCTGCGCACCACTCGAGTCGACGACACTGTCACCCAAGTGACCAGAGACGACACCCTACAACAGAACACTAGGCCCGGAGCCGCCGCTCGACATCCACACCGCCCCGAGGCCACGCACCAGCCTAGTCGATGGCTCCGCCGCCCTAGAGGCCAAAGCCAACACCCCACGCACACGAGATCTCGGCGCCCGACCGACTTCCACTCCGCCCCGAGGCCGCGAACCCACCTAGTCGATGACCATGTCGCTCGGGCGACCAAAACCAGCCACCACATCGAAGCGAGATACAGGAGCCGCCGCTCGACTTCCACGCCGCCCCGAGGTCACAAGACTCGCCTAGCCGGTGAGGAAGTTGCAAAGCCACAGAGCCACCGCCAGCAGATGAAGGATCGGACCTCCAAAGGAGTTGCCCCCAAGAGGGAAGCGACGAGGAACGCCGCCGACGCGCACTTCGGCCAAGGCCGAAGTTTGGGTTTTCACCCGAAGAGCACGTGGCTGAGATGACGAGGGAGGTGAAGGGGCTCCACGTCGCTGCCTCCAACAAGGAAACGACGTCCTAGGACGCCGTTGACGCCGGCATCGACCAAGGCCGAGCAAGGCTTTCACCCGGAGCTCACAAACCCATCATCACCACAGCCAATCACCACCGACGGCGGCCAAGCACTCTACACCGCTCTCCACCGCCGACCGCCTCTTACACGGCCAGCAAAACCACCACGGCACCACACGCCGTCATGGCAGCCCCGCACCCACCGCCAAGAGCGGCGCCGCCGCGCCGCCATCCTTCCTCCTTGCTGCTGCAGCCAAACCACAGCGCCGCCTGCAGCCCACCAAACTCGAGGCTGACCACCACGTACCAGATCCGGGGCAGCCTCGCCCGGATCCGTGCCCCGGACGCCGCCGAGACCCGTCGAAGGAGCACCAGCGAGCTGGGAACACCACGAGCCGCTCCCCCGCTGGCCACCACACCAGATCCGCAGGAGCCCCGCCCGGATCCGTGCCTCGGACAGCCGCACCGCCACACACCACCAGTGCCACCTCACCACAGCTTGCTTCAGCGGCGCCGCCAAGGCCGCCATTCCAGGAGCTGCGCACGCCGCCACCACCGCAGCTCCCGGCCGAGGAAGGGGACCGCAGGCATCCCGCGCGCACCGCCGGCCGCCGAACACCGAAGAGTCGCCGCCGCAGCCCGCCGGAGAGCCTCCACCGCAAGATCCAGATGCGCCGCACCAGATCGACGATGGCCAGCCTCGGCCGCTTCCCCACTCTCCCGACGAGGAAGAGGAGGAAACAGCGCCACCGCTGAGCCCGGGCCGCCTCGGCTTGCTCAAGGCCGCCAGACGCAGCCGCCGGATGCGTGCCTTCGCCCAGGGTCAAGACACGCGGGCGGCTGACGAGGGTGCCCGCCACCGGCCCGGCCGAAGCGGGCTTTTGCCGGCCTCCTCCGGCGGCGGCGGGCGGAGCGAGGGAGGAGAGGGGAGCGGAGGCGGCGGCGGCTAGGTTATCGCCCGAGCCGCCCCCCAGGGAGCGACGCAAGCGTGTTTTCTTGCCAGTGTTCCCCATCCCTGCTTTCCCCCACCGGTCTTCTCTGAAAACCGCCATAATTGTCCCATGTTTTGTGAACCTACCAAATAAAACCATGTTCATTCGTAAATTGATAAGTGTTACCACTTCTAAAAAAAATGCTTACCAAATAAAATCCATTTAGAATAGAATTTACCAAATAAAATCCATTTAGAATAGAATTTACCAAATAACGTTGTGCGGTTTTTTACCTAGTTTTTCTTACAAATCGGGACAAGTCCCTTCTTCTTCTTAGTGATATCGCAGGAGCACCCTGCCCCTCTAATGCGGTCCCGCCGAAATAAAATATTTACCAAATAAATCACTATATCCCTTGGTAACGTGCAATGGTTGTTTCCAAAACTCACGGGAATCCATTGCGAAGAACCTAAATAAAAGTTTGACTTAGGCCAAACATAGAACTTCAATCATTTTGGAACGGGGAAAGTTATTTACTATTAGAATTATGTACAAAAAGACATGAATAGGCAAATGTAGCATTCAATTGTACAAAAAAGTCTCTTGTGGTTAATAGGTTAATTGTACCCTCCCCTCTCGCGACCGCGTTGCCCCCGCGGGCAACCGGCCGCGCGGCGTCCTCTCCTCCTCCAGCCCCCCCTCTCCCCTTCCTCCCTGCTGCCGTGGCCGGCGCCCGCGGCCGTTCTAGCCCCGGGGACGTTGGTGGCGGCGGCCCCCTGACTTTCCCCTCCAGGTGGACTCCGACGCGGGGCGGGGCTACACCTACCGGGGGGTGCTCCTAGGCGGCTTGATGCAGCTAGCGGCGGGGTTCTCGTCATGGCGGGCGGTTGGCGGTGGCGCCGTCGTTGGCGGGGTGGGTGGCGCAGCCTGGCTGCGGCGCTCGACCCAAATATGGGCCCTTCGGGCCCCATCTGGGCCTGGGCGGGCCGGCGACGGGACGGGTCTGCTGTGGGACTCTCGGGAGGTGGGGGAGCGGGATGAATGGCGGGGGCTGGCGGCGTTGTCGCCAGCTTGCTGCAGCACGGCCAGGGGGCTTAGCGGGCCTGTTTTGGGCCTGGCCGGGCCAGGGGTGGCCTGGTATGCCCCGCTGCCGTGTCCGGACGGCTACCGCGACGGTGCCGGAGGCCCGGGCCTCTCGCACGATGGCGGTGGAGGTGGTTCCCTCTCGCTCGGCCTTGGTGTTGCTGCTCCCGTCGCTTGGATCTTCTCTCCGGTCTTCTTGGCCTCGTGGTGGTGCTCGCAGCGAGACGGCGTTGGTGGCGGCGCAACCGTGGAGGCGCATGGTGTTGGGCGGTGGTTTTGCTGGTCGGCTTCGGTTGGCCGGTGGGGTTTGGAGTGCAGGAGAAATCCTTGCCGGTTCGTCCGGCTCCGATGTTGATGACCGTGGTGCCACTATCCCTTCTTGGAGGGTGTCGGTAGTAGCTATCCCCCACCTCCCTTCGCGTACTGGAGGAAACCCTAGGACTTGTCCGGACAGCAGCGTCGTTGGCGTCGCATCCCTTCTTGAAGGTGCTGCTTAGTTCGCGGTAGATCGGAGCCTTGGGCTGTGGCGGTGTGTTTGGAGGGCGTAGCGGTCGCGGGTCATCAGCGCTCTGTTGAGCTGCCGCTGTTGGCATTTTTTTTCTTTTTCTTTGGGCTTGATGTGCTGCTCACCCCAGCATTGCGTTGTGTTCAATGATGGTTTGCTTTGGAATACAAATGGGGGAAACCCTTTTTCGATAATGTAGCATTCAAATGTCATCTGAAACCAATGCGCATGATTTTGTAGATACAGACATCTGAATACTTCAAGTCCTTTTTACGTGAACTAGAAAAGCTAGAAAAGGTGTTAATATCCCCCGCAAAAAAATATATAGAAAAGGTGCACATAAAAAAGGGGAAATTCCCATGAGGTGTAAGCACTAAATAGAAATCCTAGAGTTGAAATTCGCAAAAAAAAAAAAATCCTAGAGTTGAGGCGTGGAAATTCAGTCCATTAGAACATAGAGCAACTCTAGCATACCTTGCAAAAGTCGCGAACCCGCAAAATTCCGGCGAGTATATGGGCTTGGCCCAATTTTTTAGCCAGAATAGAGCCCGTATACTCGCCCGGCCGGTAAATTTTTTTACCACGGTCCGCAAACCGCCCCATCCCCCCAAGCAGTATATCTGCGGGTTCGCGGTGCATTTGCGGGTCGAAACCCTATCCCCCGCCGCCGCGTCTCTCCGCAATTCCCCACTCCCCTCCTCACATTTCTCGCCGCCGGTGAGCCCCTTCCGCCTCCAGCCGCCATGTGGGGCCGCATGTGTAGCTCCGGCCGCGGCTCCGGGAGCAGCTCCGGCGGGGGCGGCGACCCCGAGCATGAGCGGCGTGTCCGCTCGGACGGTGCGATGAAGTGGACGAACAGGGGCCTCTCGCCGCCGTCGAGGTTCCTTGTCCGCGAGACGGAGGAATACGACCGTCGGCACGGGTGTACGCCCTCCTCGGCCGCAGCAAGGGGATCAGGACGGGGACGGCCGGAGAAGTGATCGGAGAAAATGGAGGCCGGTGTCGATCCATGCGCTCGACCGTCAGGGGTTTATCCTATTCCTATCCTACGTACCTCGTTCCTCCTGGCATGCATGCCTGCGACCGGTCGGTGCTACGTCGCCGTCGTCTCTACCGGTCGGTCGTGGAACTTTGACAGGGACGGGCAGACGGGTGAAATGTTGCTAGCCGGAGTACTACGGTAGCTAGGCCAGGCCAGGCCAGCCAGCAGTGCGTATACCGCCCGGCCGTCCGGTGCGGGGCGAGCTGAGCAAAAGTAGTACAGTCGTAGCAAACACGTGAAGACGCGTACTGGGACTCGAGAGTATTATTAATTGGTGCCGTGGTACTACCTGTTCGAAAAGAAAAAAAGCGACTTTTTTTTTGCGGGGTGAAAAGAAAAAAGTTATGTGTACGTGCCCCTACTTTATTTTACATTGACCACGCGCCATCATGCCGTAGTCGTATGGAACCTTGTTTTTCCTTTTTTTTTTCTTTCTCTTTTCTTTTGGGCTTGCCGTGCTACTCGCCCCAAACCTTTGAACGGGGTCCTTCATAAGGAAAATTCCGATGGGTTAAAATCCTACAAATTCTTAGAAAAACCCTTCAATCCAAAGGTGCTCTGTGTTTACATCCAATTGTTTAACCGATTTGGTCGACTTAGAAATAACTGTTCTCCAAACGATTTAACAATGCCAAATTCGTTTGGTCATTTCACACATGAACTCGTATGATTAATTGCGTCAGAGATATTTCATGATTTTCTTCTTTCAAAAGCTTGTCTATAATCTATTCTTCTTGTTGTTCAACAGCATGTACAAGACACTAGAGCGGTACCGCAGCTGCAACTTCAACTCTGAGGCAACTGCAGCTCCGGAGATTGAACTAGTAACCTTTTCAACACTGTTCTTTCTTATACATTTCATGTGCAAAACCAAACAGTGTGTACTAGACACTAGAGCGGTGTTTCTAGAAGTATATACATGGCATATGCGTTCTGTGAATTGTTAGTCTTGGATAGGATTTATGATCAGGATCTGATGATGGCAATTTGATGACTGGAAGTAATGTGTTTAATGTAATTTCATGGGTCATAGTGAATCAAATATCAATATAGGAAGCAAAATAATAATTCAAATTGGATATTTGGATGTACTAAATTGTTAAGTAAATGCAGTGGTATGTGGTGAAATATAAGAGCTCCATCTACTGCTTCTGAGTAGCATCAAGTATTTAATGGAATTAAGTAAAACTTTCTGAACATTTGCACATGCACAGAGCTCTCACATGATGGATCTAATATCCCTTTGTGAAAAACAAAACTAATTAACGCTCGAGAGGACTTATCCCCTAACTAGATGTAAAAACTACTATATATGCTAATTTATATATGCTTTTTCATTCATATTATCAACTTTGAAATACTTAATTAGCAGTATCTTATAGTATGCCATGCCCTTCTATTTTCATTGTTACATAGCTATTGTCTCCTAGAAAGTTTTAGCAGTACCTTGTGAACAACCATACATATCTATGGTTTGCGCATAATGTAGTTCTGTATCATAGTCATGATTTCGCTCGATTACTTGACCTAGGGTTGTTAATTTTTCTTATCCAAACTAGAGCAATTACCAGGAGTACTTGAAGCTGAAGACAAGAGTTGAGTTCCTACAGACAACTCAGAGGTATGTAGTCCCTAGCTAGCCAACTATAGGAAATGTTAGATGATATATCGATCATGTCGATCATTAATTACTTACCAGGTGATCGATTGCTATTTAATTAATACTGTCATGCATTTTAGAGTTGAGTTAGTGGTTAAGCGAGCATGGATGACATGGACTTAGCATAGCATGCGTTTTCTTAGAGGGAGATGGAGGCAAACACACATTAGTAGACGCAGACATGTGTGTGTTGTGTGGCTGCATGCGTTTTAGTTGCTGCATTAGAAGATTAATTGGTGGATTAAGTGTGATCGCATGGCCTGCATGTAAGAAGAGATCATAGATAAGGAGAAGTGCATGCATATAGTTTGCTTGGTTCACAGATGGTTCCCGGGTCGTCTTGATCATGGAGAGAGTTTAGGAAGTGATGAGAGCATGGAGTGATTAATAGAGTACGTGTGTATGTGTTGAGCCTTTTTTACTATGTGTGTGCTTGAGAGTTGAGAGAAGATAGAGAGATTACAGAGAGAAGAGAGGAGCTGATAGTGCCTAAAATTATTGGTCTTTTGCAGAAATCTTCTTGGCGAGGACTTGGGCCCACTTAACATGAAGGAACTTGAGCAGCTTGAGAACCAAATTGAGATATCTCTCAAACATATCAGGGCGACAAAGGTACATCATCATAGTCAAGCAAATTCACTGGTGGTCATATTTCCATATATATGTATATGTACTTCTCAAGTCGTAGGTTCAGATTTCAGATGCATGCTGTAATAATATACTCCCTCCATCCGGAAATACTTGTCATCAAAATGAATAAAAAGGGATGTATCTAGATGTATTTTGGTTCTAGATACATCCCTTTTTGTTCATTTTGATGACAAGTATTTTCGGACGGAGGAAGTATAAATGTTTGATATCAGATCTGTTTAACATGTAGAATGTCATGCTGACTAGCTATTTCTGTGTATGACATGTACAGAGCCAACAGTCACTTGATCAGCTCTTTGAGCTCAAGCGCAAGGTAACACATGTGTCATCTTGTTAAGCCCTGATCTTGTTCAATATATTTCTTTCAGCGTAGAGGCCGCAGAATTACTAATTACTAATTTGTGCAGGAACAACAACTGCAAGATGTTAATAAAGACTTACGGAAGAAGGTATAATACGTCAATATGAGTGATAAACCTCATCTCTTCCCTCACGGGTTTTAATCATTTTATTTTATTTCCAGCATTGGCTTAGCCTGAATGTGCCATATATACACAAACTATTTTGGTTAATCCTCATTTAGACATGCTCAGGAGTTCCATACACAGTACAGGGAAGCCTCAGTGATAAAATAAAAACATATATACGAAGGGAAAATTAGCACTAGCTGACTTCATATTGTTTCGGTTGTTTCATTAAATTGTCAATCATCTAGTTTCTTTCTCCTAACTAAAGAAAGATCACACAACTGAAAATATGAGACATGGCACGGTTATAACGTCCTGCTCTTTCAACGGTTTTTTGAATATGCGTTTTTTTTTTTGCTTGTTCAATGGAAATGCACGATGGACCATAGAATTCTTGGCAAAAGAAGGTGTTTATATTGTTGTTAAAATTCCATATCTGTGGTTTCTATTGGGAATGGTAAATTAATGGCTGAGTTAAATGGCATATATTCAAAAGAAGTGTGAGCTATGCATGCTTCAATTTTACCTCTTTGTTGTACCAGATACAAGAAACTAGTGCGGAAAATGTGCTGCATATGTCTTGCCAGGATGTTGGACCTAGTGGGTCTAGTGGCCATGCTAATCAAGCTAATCAACAGGAGCATTTTCATCCTGCTTGTGACCCTTCCCTGCGTATAGGGTAATTTTTTTTCTTCAGCTATTAATAGAAGACTCCAAGTATGATGCCTCATTAACATTAACTATGTTCTTTAAATATAAATAATTTCAGCAAAAAAGAAAACCCATATCAACAGCTCATACTTTAGTAAATTATAGGAATTGATTTTTAAACATTCTTTTGAAAGGAATACAGTACTATATTTGAACAAGATTGCCAACATGTAAAAACAGGAATAAAATCCCAATTTGCATTACCAACAGAAACTGAAGTATCACACTAGAACAGCTTGTGCAGAATCAATAAAAAGGTTTCCTTTTTAAACATGTCTTTGTCTATTTTTTTTTCATAACTACCTTTACGATCGTGTGCAGGTATCAACGAAATTTCCTGGATCAATTGAACAAAGAATGAATGGTTGTATTAGCTGAGCCTGAGCGCAGATGTCCTATGTTGGGTCGATGTGATATAAACTTAATGCAATGCTTTCTTTTATCCATGGGTTCTAACTTAAAACAACCTATTATGTACTATTCAATCATATTGTGTGCTATTTTAAACTTGAGAGGCGAATTATCTGAATGTTGGATGCTGAATTGACCACACAATCTCTCAGTTTGAACTGAGGGTACTGAAAAGTGCACCGTGTCAGTGCATAGCTACAAACAATAAGTCACCACTGCACTGACATGTTATCCATAAATGTTCATAAAAGTATAGCAATTCATCTCCATTTCCATAACGAAAATAAAGTAAAAATTAGGTAAATATACCATAATTATGAAATGAGAAACATGTTTCAAACATTAATTAAATATATAATAAACACTTCATTTTCAAGCCATATACACATGGTCTTATTTACCATTTTTATCATGTCAATATGGATTCCATAATACATTTGAAGGTCGTCATATAATCTAAGGAAACATCCAGAAGGTCGTCATATATATAATCTATGAAAACAAAGGTCGTCATATTATCTATAAATAGCATGCCCCATAGTATCATCCAAAAGGTCGTCATATCACCTATAAATAGCATGCATATATAATAGTGTCAAGTCTGTGGACGTGTGACCAGCTCAACTAGATCCATCTCCTCCTTCACCTGGACAGTCTTGATTTCTGTTGGACCTACCGCTGTCACCAATGGCGATGATCCAGATTCAATGTTTGCGAGTGCGTCATCACACCATGCCATCTCCATATCTATCTCATGGTCAATCTTAATAGTGTAGTCCATATGATTGAAGATATAGTCCATGTCAACATCATCATCTATGCTGTAAACCGGTATTGCGCATCCTCCTTTGTGTCAAATAAACCATCACACATGTCAACAGAAAAATTATCACATGTAGGGACTAGAATTTCTTCACAAGAGTCAGCCTGTCTGTTGTCTGTGCCGAATAGTCCTTGGGTGATCATTGTGTTGGATGGGTTGGATTCTGACCAACTGTCATTCACCTGTGCCAGATTTTGTGTTGGGGATGCTGGTGAAGATGGTGACAGTGGAGGTTCTTTGGGGCTAGAGGAGCAGCAGTGACCTTGCTAGAGCCAATTCCAAGGCTTTTGATGTAGTTCTGCAGAAGGGTCCCAGATTTGGGATTCTTGGCGCTTGTGGGTCCGCCTCCTTGCGAACTGCCTTCTCTTGGTTGCATTCCAATGATTTTTTATGGAGTTTTCAGTTCTCCCAGGGAGGCGCTTAGCTATCTCTGCCCATTTGTTGCCAACCTCCTTGTGTGTTTGTATTAGAACCCTGTCTTCCTCCTCACTCCAAGTATCTTTCTGCATTTGTGGTTTCATCCACGCACAAAAAGTTTATTTCAAGCATGAATACTACACAGATAATATGAGAAGTTTTCAGGAAAAAGAACCTGACAAAAATATTTCAGATTTGGAAACATCCTGCCCATTTTTTTGTGTTTCACTATGATATTTACCAGTTATTGTTATTAACCATTAAACATTTTGTAATTTTTTTAAATTTAGTAGGGGAATGGTTATTTGAACTTCTATAACTCTGGTCGGCAACATGATTTTCCATGATACATTGTTTCCAGTTTTTCCTAACTCATATTTCCCCTCAGTTTATGTTTTCTTGTCCCATGTCAGGTTAGATTTTTCTTCTCTTTGGCTCATTGGAAGGGTAGAAAATAGTTTTTGAGTGCTTGTTTGAGTTTCTATCATCATGGATAAGAACCATTCTAGTACTAAGTACTATCCCCAGTTCCCCACCCATCAACCTGATAAAAGCTAACCAAAAAAGACATCGCTTATATTACTCCCAAAATTAGTGCACCCTTAATAAAGGGCAGGCTAGCCCAATGACATTCAAATCTCCCTCAATGTGTTCAAAATAGTTTTTTTAAGCTAAATTAGATTGCAAATCTAGTACTAAATACTATCCCCACCCATGAATCTGATATAAGCAAACCAAAAATGACATCGTGCATATAATTCCGAAAATTTAGTGCACCCATAATGAATTGCAGACTGACCCAACGACATTCAAATCTCACTCAATGCGTTCAAATTAGTTCTTTTGGAGCTTAATTAGTTTACTATTTCATTAAACACGGTCAAAGCAAAAGACATAACTGTAGGCATTCCATTTATTACAGAATATAAAGGAGATCAAAATAGATTTGACTCCTCGGTTCAGCTCAAATGGAAGTTGGAGAGACAAACCTTGATGTTAGGTCTCAAATGGTTGTGCCATCTTTCTCTGCATTGCTTTCCAACTCTTCCAGGCAACATTTGCGCAATCTGAGACCACTTCCTCAATCCAAACTGCTCCACTAACTTCACCAACTTCCTGTAAAATTTGCAAGAACGAACTTCTTGATACCATCGCAGGATAGCAAGTAATAACACAGACATACAGTGCTGCAAACAGAGAAAATACTGAACTAAGCATGAAACAACATATCTAATTCTTACCTGTCTTCTTCCAGCGTCCATTGCCCTTTGACAACATTAGCCCTCTTGAGAGCCTTGCTGGAGGCCTTCTTTCTTGGGAAAAACCTGCGGCTCATCTCATAGGTCTTGTATGATCCAAGGCTACCTCCTATGAGATGTGAAACCTCAAGCTTCGGCGTCAGCAGAGGGAGGTTTGGTCCAGAACTATGAACGACCGACGAAGTGTCGCCGACGATAGCCTTCGTCACTGTGCCTTGTGGGTAGTAGTCAGGATAGAAGGCCGCAAAGGGGCCGATCGACCCGCCGACAGGCTCGAACGAACGATCAAGGGAGTGGAGATCATAGTGGCCACTCTGCTGCACATGGAAATCAAGCGGCATGTCATCGCAGCTCCCTGCGTGCGGCTGGAAGCAACCGAACTCCATGGAGGGGTTTCAGAAGCTGACTACTGCTAGGGGTGGGGTGGGGGGGAAGAGGGACCGGACGGATGCTGGTTCCTGTCTACCTGCATCTCTCGGAAGAGGAGACATTGGCATGGCGTGTCACATTATATCTTGACAAGACCGGCCTTATGGCCCCTTAATGGCCACAACCCAAGGGGGTTTTATGGGTTTATTAACTTGCGCTGTTAATGGGGCATTTACTTTCATAAATAGATTACTTCATGCAAGAGAAAGAAAACTATGGTTAATTAAGCCGCATGCATTATTCAGAAAACGTGGCACACACACCACCCGTACCCATTGCAAGATGCTGGTCAAGTTATATGCCTGTAGCATCAGTCGTTTCGTTTTCCTTTGTGATGTAGTAAAAGCAAAGCACATACTTGGCTAAAATAAATAAATTGTGCAGAATTCAGCTGTAAATTGCTTCTGAACTGAATCTGTGGTCCTTTCAAGCAGTTTTGTGAGACAGTGCAGAACTCATGTCTAAGTTTGATCAAAATACATGTCCACGTTATTTGTTATAGCACCAATATTTAGCAAATGACAAGACTTTGGTTCTGGCTGTGGCATGCAAGTATCATCATTTATGCAACCAATTTGGGCACTTCAGAAATGGTATGGATTAACTAGCCTTATAATTAAACTGTAACATCGATCGAAGATGAAGTAAACTGCGAGCTCAAATTATCACGCAGTGGAACAAATGGAACCCCTTTTTGCGAAGCGAAGAAATCTAGCTAGTTTAGCAACGAAAAAAAATGCTGCTTGCTCAAGCGCAAAGCCGAAGAACTGGAGCAGAGGAGTAGCGGGCGGCACATACCTGCTACGTGCACCGCCGCCCACGGGAAGCGCTGGTCCCGCCGGCGTCGGGGACGGACGGAGCGGGAGGCAACCGGCGGCGATGGCGACGGCGGTCTCGAGTCCGCCGGCCGCCGCACGGCACGAGAAGAGAAGGAAGGAGAGAGAGACCATCCGCCTTTCCGAGTTCCCACCCCCTCGTACTGGGCTCGTTTTGGGTCGGGCGTGATGGGCTCTTGGGCTGGAATTGGGCCTTACAGGCGGGCCAGAATAGAGGCCTGGTACTGCGGTCCGGCCGGCGACGGCCGGCCCCAAGGGAAAAGGCCGCCCTCTGGCCGTCGGAGGCGCCACTGGCTCGCCGGCAGGAAAGAGAGGGCACATCTCCAACTCCGCGGCGCGTGCTCCACGACGGCGACGGCGACGGCGAGGGGAGGAGGAGGAGATGAAGCTGAAGCAGCTGGAGGGCCTTCTGGGGGGCCTGACCCAGTTCTCCGACCCCAAGGTACACCCCCGCCGCCTCCGGCGCTCGATTCGGCTCCGGAACAAAGCAGTGAATTTATCCGAGTTTCGCCGCCGGCGACGTGGTTGCAGGTGGAGCTGGAGCAGTACGCGACGGGCCCCCACATCGCCTCGAGGATGCTCTACACGGTAGCGCCCCGCCCCGATTCGATATGCCTTGTTGCCTTTATGCATGGATGCGATCCTGGTACTCGCTGCGATGTGATTCTGTACTTCTGTCTGCAATTGGACGCCGCGAGTGCGTGCGGCCGCGGCTCCATGCCCAAAACCGGCAAGCTACTCCGGCAGTGGGCTAGTAGGCCTGTGGCGGCTTCCATGATTTGCCAATAGAAGATTCTGCACATGTTGTTGCTCGCACTTTAATTCTTTTGCAGTACAAAGTTGGGAATGTTTGATTTTTCAGCTGCTTGCAAGTTGTGCCTCAACCTTTAGGAATGTCTTGCCTGGCTATTTTTATCTGACAGTGCATGTGGAACCATAAGGTAGACAGATAGCTAATTAGGCCTGTTGGGCGTGCTTGGATGCTGAAATTCTAGTGATTCTGGTTGTGTGCCTCTGTTTTATCTTTCTCATGGTGATTTGGTGAATCCGTCAGGCGGAGAACAGCTTCGATGACATAGCTGGCAAAGTGGTGGCAGATTTTGGGTGTGGCTGTGGTACCCTGGCCATCGCGAGTGCTCTGCTGGATGCTGAGTGAGTGCGTAGAAGCTCTTAGTATTTTGGTGATCGTTTTCTTCAGTTCTTGTTCAGAGTCGTTTCTTCTGAGGTGGTATCAGCAGAGATCTCCGCTCCTTAACCGCACAATAGCGTTGTCATTTTTATGATTCCTGTGCCATAATTCGCACACCTGCTGTAAACAGTAGCTAAATGGAGAACTGAAGACTGGTTACCTCTGCCATGGTTTGCTGATTGATTGTGCAGAATAAGGTATACCATGTTTTTGGGGGAACACTAAGGGTTTAACTAGTAGGCACTACATTGCTTCATGATGTTTATGTGCTGATTACCAGTACTTGGTCTTAGTAGACAGTAAACTACCATAAAAGCTCACTGATCCACCTGTCTTGGTGCCTTGTCTGTAACTTAGTTACTCGTACTGTAGATCTCTGCTGATACTTTAATTGACCTCATATTTTTTTTGTTTGAAATTTCTAGATGCTGGTCAAAATGATGTTGCATAACATATCCTTACGAAACATGATGAGTATGTGACACTATCATTCCCATGGCATGTAACAAACTCTGCTGCACAATATTTTAAATGCTTGTCTGTTACTGTCATGAACTATACACCGACGTGTTTGTGTACCAATTGGCATCTTTACAATTTTTGTGGTTATTCCGTTGTTTGATATTCCTAATCCTGTTCACTACGATTCTGGAATGACAGGCATGTCACTGGTATTGATATTGACCTCCAGTCCCTTGAACTTGCTCAAGAAAATGCTACTGATCTGGAGGTATGCTGTTGCTTTCGTTTCCAATGCAACGATTGCTTTTATCTGAAGCAAATAAACCTTCATATTGACTCTTTTCCCTCTATAATGAGTCAAACATGACACAGAATTTTCCGCGGGTCTGCTTGGTCTACTATCTAGGGCGCTTACTACAGTTTATCAAAGGATGACAACTTGCAAGTGCAGTTAGCTGAAAACTGTTTAGGTCCCCATTTGCTGTTGCCTTTAGCATTACGTTATACGCTTCTTAAGAAATTCGTAGGGACAAGGTTGTGGGCCTTAGCTTGTATCAAATATAGTTCTAGACGGTTCTTTTTGGCGAGGAGAATGTAATTCCGGAATTGACCAAGCTGTTGGTTGCACTTGTAGACATCATACACAATGTAATAGAGGCGCCCCTAAATATAGTATCTTATATGAGATACTCCCTCCATTTACTTATACAAGGCCACTATGGAAAATACACTTTGCATCTATACAAGGCCACCAACAGTAATCGAGGCAAAATTTAATGATATTTTCTCGAACTAGTAGCCTATTTAATACTTGCATGCAAGCAGTCATAATGACACTCCAATCAGCTTTCTATCCCTTCCTTGCATGCATGTGGTGTATTAATGATCCCACTAAACGAAAAGAAAAGTGGGTTTACAAAGCAAGACATTATATTTTACCTTGGTACATGTAATATGAGTTTGTGGCCTTGTATACAAAAATGGAGGGAGTAAGTGCATTACCACTCTAAACCCTGAACTCCAATACTGGTCAGAAACACACCCCTCAACACAGAAAACCATTCACCGAAGTTATGTTGAATTCAGTACTCCATGGATGTGCTAAGCTATCCTGCCACATCCTTATTGTTTGCTGCCTTTTCTTCAGCAATAACAACCTCGGTGTGTTGACACTGATGTTCTTCTTGCATGGTTTTTACCCTTTTGGTACCAGTGATCAAATTTAAATGGTTTAGTACATGTTGGTGAGGTAGAGGTAGAGCTGAAAGTAGTATGTGAGAGGATTGATGCAGTAACTTGATATTTCTAGAATCTACTATGTTTTAACATGTGAATGACATGTTTCTTTTCATCAAATGTTTTGTTATGCAGCTGGATATCGACTTAATTCAGTGTGACATAAAGAACTTAAATTTAAAAGGTATTTTCTTAAGTGGTGATGTGTAGGCTCAGTGAAACTTCAGTGTTCTTTTTGTTTACGATACACTGTTTTCTGTTACCATTATGGAGGTTCTTTTCAATATTGTTCTTCTCTACTGCCCTTTTTGTATGTTCAATACATAAGTAAATAATGTCTAGAAAATCATTTTATGAACAATTTAGTATCCTAGCCGAACATGCTTTCCAAGCTGTCTGAATTACTTCCCAGTCTTTAGTATTTTGTGTAGCTTGCACAGGTAAAAGAAAGTAGATGAATTATAATCATGCTAGCAAAAGGAACACTTGTAAAATGTGGTACCTGAAATGAATTATATTGGGTCACAAATACAGATGCTTTTAACACTGAAAAGCGTCCATAACCTTTTTGAGTACCTTATAAGAGATATGCTGCAGGCCTTCTTGTTGACACTGTTGTCATGAATCCTCCCTTTGGGACAAAAAGAAAAGGAGCGGACATGGAATTCCTTTCTATGGGCTTGAAGGTGGTCAGAGCAGTAGTTTGCTATACCAATTAACGAAAGATGTCCTTAGTGTTGTAACTTTTTATCTGTTCATTATTCATAGGTTGCATCTCAAGCTGTCTATTCTCTACACAAGACATCCACAAGAGAAGTAAGTTCTTCTGCCCTGTAAATCCTTAATGCCTTCTTTGTAGAGAACATTGTGTCACCAAAAGGAATTGATCTACTCCGTGTCGATATTTATATGTTTTCCATTTTGTGCACTCGTGAAAAAAAATCAGTGATTTCCCCTCTTTGTTCTTTGTGTTTATGATCTTGTAGTACATCAAGAAGGCAGCCCTGCGTAATTGCAACGCAATCAGTGCTGAGGTTCTGTGTGAGGTAATGTCATTTGAAACAGAGAAATACACTATTAGCCAGCCTTTCTTGTCTTGCTTAAAACCAGGATAGACAAGCACTTTTTGTTTTTCATGGGAAGGTTATTCTGCATTCGGGATTCTGGGCCCAAACCATGTCTTTTGTTCCGCACCTGCTGTGGTAATATCTACAACGTGCTCCTTTTTCTCCTTGTCACAGCTGCGCTACGATCTACCTCGGACCTACAGGTTCCACAAGCAGAAGGATCTCGATATCGCAGTCGATCTGTGGCGCTTCGTCCCTCAAGCTCGAGACGAAAGGGCAAAGCTAGCAGCCTAGCATGACGCGGCAACGTGACGAGACCGTGACATCACGCTTGCTGAACCACCACAGCGCGATGGCTGGACTTGCTAGAAGAAGAAAACGCATTGGGCGATTTACACTTTCCTCCCCTTGTAAGCGGCAGGCAAACCCCTGTAGTCTAGCAGCCATACCCACCCTGGGCAGTGATAGGGCTTTCCAGCACATTGCCAGGCAGGATTTGTGTTCTCTCTGTCCCACCACTTCTTCAGTTTTTTTTCTTGGTTTATACTATCAGAGAAAATCAGCGTCTTGGAACAAAATTCAGAGTTAAATTGGCGAGCATCGTCTCTGCGCCCAGTAAATTTTCGTACCGGGGGGAGAGTAGGGCCTTGTTACAATGCTCTGGCTACAACCTCGGCAATTTGCTTGAAACTGTTTCGTAATTGATGAAAATGGCAATTCATTTGCCTTGTTTAGAGAAAAACAATATATTTTTTGCTCAATCAGCGAGGACTTTAAGCGCATGGACTTGCACAGAGGAGGGTCCCGGTACTGGTGTACTACATGGATAGAAAATGGCACGGATGTTCCACATGCATGCATGTAGAGAGAGAAGAGAGCACAGGACTTCCATAACAAGATTAGTCAGGATGTGGTGCGGCGTTCTTGGGCAGTCCTTTTTCCTGAGAGCACGATGGAAAGTCCGAGAGAAGATGGAGACGCAGGTACACACACTGTGGTCTATTTGTCTTGATGCATGTCAATGGCAATGCCATGGTGGTGTGCACGATGAAAGTTGAGAACCGGCGGAAAGCTGACAATGCATGCAGTGATGAGCACCTATACCATAATTTGGACAAGGTAAAGGAGAAAGATGTCAACATCCCGCCATGTTGGTGTGGAGATGTTTGCAAGGTGAAGGTGTCCACCGATCGAAAGAAAGCATGGACGGAAGGGCGGAGATATTTTGTATGCCCGAACTATGCTTATGATCGTGCACTTCCAACTAACGCCTATGACCAACCACGGTAAGCTCGAGAAGTAAAATGTTACTCTCAAATGTGTGTCGACACTAACAACAAATTTTATGCAGTCACCGCCTCCTCTATGCAAGTACTTCACGTGGATAGATCTTGAAGTGCCAGAAGATGTGAAAAAGGACCAATACGCAGATTGTCTTAGGCGGCAACGACGGTTCGAAGAATCGTTTCGAAGAGGCTTGGAGGAAGAGCGTCGTCAGAAGGAGAGGATGGAGCGGAAGAAACGAGAGGAGGAGAGGGCACGCCAAGCGAAACTTGCTCGTGAGGAGGAGAGGACAAGAAAGCTTGCAAAGGCTCGCGAGGCACAAGAGGAGGACTCGACGCGTGACAAGAAGGAAATGGCCTCGCTCTACTCGGTAGGGACTTCGCCCGGTGCACTCGTCGTCAACTATTTTCTAATGAATGTGTCATGAAGTTGTGAGGGCATGTGAGATGTTGGTGAACTATCTTTTAGGGCAAGCTGCCATTTGTCATTTGTAATGAATGTGTCGTGAACCATGTCGTAGTAATGTTTGAATTGTCTTAAGTTATGAACTCGTCGGCATAAAATTTGTGTTTGTTCAAATTGTTGTGATGCTGCAGTCATTGTAAGTATTGTGGATGTGATGCAAGCCAACTGTGGCTCTCTGGATGATCATGGAAGTAGTGCAGCGCCTAAGGTCAGGACGCTGCACTATATAGTGCAGCGCCCAAGGGTTGGGCGCCACACAGTACAGTGCAACGCCTAACAGTTAGGCGTTGCGGTCGCTATAAGCAATCTGCGTAAACAGATGCCATTTTGGCCTCCTGCATGACACTCACATAATAAAAGCATCAGTAACTGCACATGCTAAGCAAAGAGAACTAATAACTTGAACATCATATCATTTAAGACAATTCAACATTACTTGAGTTCGCAAACACAAATACCACACTAGTAAGAGTTCACCAACATATAACATAACCTCACAAGTTCATCAACCTAATTAAACGGCTACAATTAACATGAACAAGCACTAATTCCTTCATGGCGTGTTCACGGTGGCACGCCTGCAGGCAAGCTTCTTCTTCTTCTTAGGAGCACAAGGCTCCTCTTCGCACTTCCTCCTCCGCCTCCACCTCCGCCTCCGCCTCCGCCTCCTCCTTCGCCTCATCATCCAAGCTAGCCATCCATGAGGTCCCTCGACCACCTTTGGGTTGCCTCTGTTGTCATAGTCGTTGGGCGTGTGCGGCGTCACAGGCTGCCTAGGCTTGAACACATGCGGACCGAGCTTGGCGTCCGCCAAAGTCATGTCATCATCAAGCTCATCGCCCTATCACACAACGAAACAATATGGTGAAGGCGGTGTCGTAATCAAGTGAGAATCACATCTAAAGGATTAGTCATACCTCTTGGGTGATCCCACCCTCATCATCCATATAAGCATATGAGGAACTCACATCGTCCCCCTCATGGTGAGGTGCGGGGTGCGATGGTGTGCAGGACCTAGAGGCGGATGGTTCATCATATTCAGGATCACGGCAACCGAGAAGGTTTGATAACCGCCTTAACTTCTTGGCTTTGGCTGTAACATGAACAAGTGTGTAAGATATCAAACTTAGCAACATAGACTGGCTCTCATAGTGAATGCGATATGTACCTTGAGGAATGCTCGTAGTGAACCATCATCATTGCAGTTCCAACGGTGTCTTCTCGAATAGACTGGCTCTCATCGGCTGCTTTCTTGATCTCGGTGCGCTGCGGATGAGAAAGAATGAATCGTTAGCCATTCAAACATGTGTCTGGTCAGCGGGAAAGTAAAGAGGGAACACTTTACCACATAGTTAATCACCGAACAATGAGGGACTCCTTGCCCTTGCACGACATCTCTGTTGTACTTCCCTTTGCTAGATCCTCAAAGTTTACGGGTTCTTCAAGAATATCCTCATTATATGCGGCGGGCATATCTCAACTCGAGTAATTCCAATAAACCATAAATGCGTAGTTATCAAAAGCAATTGGGTTGTGCTCACGAAGCGAGCGCGTGCGATGCTCTGAGCTTGCTCCACACAAAGCTGGAAGCGGGTAACATACGCAGAATGATGCTTGTCCCGATCCTTTATCTTCCGTTGCCTTCTCTGTCCAACCTGCGTGGTATAAAACCAAACATTAGCACAATCAAAAGGAGTCGATGATTAGACAATACGCAGACATGCTCTCTTACCTATGAAGTGCTTTTATCCGTGTCCACCCAATCCGGCGGGTGAAATTTGGAAAAGACCAAAGCGGCGATACACACGATGCGGCAAATGAAACTCAACCGCCTAGTTGCATATCGATGGGCACCGCATAAGCCGAAGATCCTTATCCATAAGCACATCGGGTTGAGGCGGAACTCCGCGGTGTACCCCAAGCTCTCACCAGCGCCATATGGCTGCCATTCCACCTATGAAACAGGCAACAATGCAAATTTGATGACTATTTTTCAAGCAAGCATGAGAAAGGACTAACGTAATGACCTCCTTACACCTTTCGAGCGTAATCGTGTCCAACTTCGGCAATGTACTTTTGGTACATGAGATTGACATCGTTCGTCATCTCGGAAGCGATATCCCACTTGTAAGCCCACGTGGGCGCCGTAATTAAATCATGTTCATACGCATACCAAGGATCAAACCTGGCGCTCTTGAGCGTCCAACAGGAAGACGCTCCCGGCTCCATACGAGAAAGTAGAAAGCAGATTACCACCAATGCCTGCACTAGGTGTGATTACGCAACACGCATCGTCCAGCTACATATGAAAGAAAAACAATGTTAACTTGACAGCAAGCTTGCATTGCTAATGAATAAATGAGTTGATCACAAAACAGACCAACTACACTGTCGGTACAAGTAGGCAAGAGTCGGCTGAACCCCAGCTCCATTTGCTATCGAAGGCGGTCAACGCCTTGACCACATCCATGGAGCGTTCTTGCCGGTGGAGTCGAGAAACAAAGTCCTCGACACAATGTACCACATATACACACGAGCATGTATGCGGATCACATCATCAGTGGCATCCGGAGGGCACGTCACAAAGTTATTTTGAATCCACGTGAAAGCAGCTCCGGCTGCTTTCCTTTCCGTCTTCTTCTTCTCTTCTCCCTCCTCTACATCATCCCCAGCCTCGGTAGGAGCCATACCGATAAGAGCAATCATCTGCTCGCGCCACCCATCAGAATCGGTGCTCATACAGAGAGGCCTCCCGTCGATAGCAAGACCGGTGATCAACGAGACATCCTCGAGCGTCACGGTCATCTCCCCGGTCCGAAGATGGAAACTGTGGGTCTTCGGCCTCCACCGATCAACAAGAGCGGACACCGAGAAGCGTTCAGATTCGGCGTGGACGGCTGACCAACAGAATCCACGGAAGTAGTCCTGCACGCTTGATGTACGGTGTGTACCGCTCATCGTAAGGCATGGCAGGACCAGAGACCCGTGATACGGATCTTTAGAGGTTCAAGCTTCTGCAAAAAACAAGTAATGACAAATCTTAGGGCATGTAAATTTCAACTAAAGGCAAATTTGCAAAATATTTAGATTACTCATTATTACCTTATCCTTCTCGCGCATCATGTAGGCCCGGTGTTGCACGTCGTAGACATCGTCCAGAAGCCAAACCATCCTTACAATTTCAAACAATAAACATATAAGAGTTCATCTTCATCTCAAATATCGCTATACACTAAACATATAACATGTGTTCAACTACAAGAATCTCAACATCTCCTTCTCACACAATGAATATGTCATATGTGTTCAAATAAACTAAACATCTAATGTTTCAAATAAACTCAACATCTAATATTTGAAATAAACTCAACATCTAATATATATCTAAACAAACTTCTCATATATGTCTACAAAATCAACATCTCATAGTTATCTATAGAAATAGGCATCTCATACATATCTAAAAAACTAAACAATATAGGCTTTCACCAACAAGAATCATATATTGTGAACTAATAAATAACACTACGGTACTACCAATATGAATACACATCCTAAATCGAGCAAACCAAACAAATCAAGGGTTCCATCAAATCTTGGACAAATCTCTAGAATGGCAACAATTTTACGGAGCAAAAGAAAGAGAAGGGAAGAGTTTACCTAGTAGGATGGATTGGGGATCGAATCCACGGATCAAATCTTACGATCCGAGAGGGATGTGGGGATTAGATGGGGCGCCCGCCGCCGCTGCTCTCTGTCGAGAGAGGAGATGAAGAACTGCACAGTCGGGCTGGGTCGGCCAGCGCTTAAGAATCACCGTGCAGCGCCCAAGGGCTAGGCGCTGCGTCAAAGTGGCGCCTAGCCCTTAGGCGCTTCTGCAGTGCGTGTGGGGCATAAGCTGGACCAGGGCTGCCTGTTGGCGGGGCGTCACGACACCTATGGGAAGGGCGCTGATGGGGTCTGGCGCCCGGTATCGGGCGCCACACCAAAGGGTCAGCAAAGTGAAATTTTTTCGTGACCAGGTCAGTTTGTGATTTGATTTCTGCCTCAGGTCAGATATGTGATTTCTGCCGCAGGTGGTGACATGCGCGCCGGCCGTGGGTACATTACATATGACATGATGTTACCTACTGTACAATCCACTCAGAGTCGGAGAGGGTCAGCTGTTGGTTCATTCGCTCCTGTCCGCCTGTCTCGTGCGCCACGCGCGCGCATATACGCCTGCCTGCCCCGGCGGGTTCACTCACATAAAGCGGATGCAGGTCACAGTGGGAGGGAGATCTGCCTAACTTTTATTACGTGCTGTGCTGTGCTGTGCCAGGATCGCACTCGCGTACCGCACGCAACCACCACCACAGTGGACTGGCCACAGGAGCACACACACACGTCCGGCTTGCTTCTCACTCTCACTGGTGAGCCGCATGCATCTGCCGGCCACATTGCTGCGCTGCTGGCTTGTTATGTTTCCCCGCGTTGCCAAAGTTTATCTGCTGATGATTATATAGCCCGGTGCCTACTGCTCAATCATTCAGTCGTTCGGTCAGCTTTTCTCACCGGTGCGCAACGCCGATGCGGCAAAGGGATCGCGACGTCACAAGTACACTCGTGTGACGTGACGTGACCGGGCCGTGACGGTGACGTGATTGATGATGGATCCGCTTCGCCGTGGCGCCGGCCGGCCTTGCCCCGGCCCGATACGTAGCTTGCAGCCATCAAATGATGGATCACTGGTGCAGCCACCATGTTGAGCGCCTGGAGGATGACTCGACTCGACTCGACCGCTAGAGGTGACTGGGGGGACGATTTTAGATGGGAGCCTACACTTTGTTTCTCGCCTCCACGCATCACGCCAACGACATCACAGCGAGCCCGCACGCCCTTGTTCGTGCGGGCACTCCATCGCCGAGGTCGCACTCGCACAAGCATCGCAAACACCAGATTTGTTGCGGGCTTGCGGGTAGTGCATTTTAAGGCACCTTGAAATATTAGCTGCCGCACTATTTCCGCGGCAAAATTCCCACTATATATCTTCCTTCATCTCGCCGCTCTCCACTCAATTCCCCGCCTTTTCTCCCACTCTCCTCCTCTCTCCGCCGCGACGCATGGAACCGGATAAGAGCATGCCGGAGTTGAAGGTGGTGAAGGTGCAGGAGAATCCGAGCATCACCCTCGCCAGGAAGATCAGCTCGATGACAGGGCAAAATCGCAGCATCAAAGCAAAGGCCGCAAAGGAGGCAACACTCGTTCTGAAGGGGAAGGCCGGTGGAGGGCATGCTGATGACATCTGTAGTGGTGGGCGTGTTGGTCGCGGAGCGCAAATGGTGTCGCCCACCGTCCAGATGCTGCCATGACCGGAGCATTACAATGCTCCATACTACTACACCGCCAAGCAGCTCGGTAGGCAGTCTACAGCAACCACCGTCGGGCAAGTGCCATACATCATCGATGACGCGGTGCCGCTACCATTCTCGGAGTCTACTTCACCACAGCTCGTCCGGGCGCGGCCGGCCGGCGGGGGGCAGATGGGTGCCAGCACACTGTTCGCGTGCTACGGATCGGACAAGATTTGAATTTCTAATTGCTCTTTACTGGCGCACATGTACATGATAGCATTTTTTTGCGGGTGATATACATAATAGCATTGGATGTCGGCTTCCGACATCAGTGTCCATGGATGGACAGATGCCGGACCAAATTTGCGGGCCAACATTGGAGATGCCCTTAATCTATGAAATCTAGCCAACTTTCTAAACTATTTAGGTATTGAATAAATTTATAGGTATTGAGTGGATGTAATTCTAATTTGAATTACATGCACCTCAAACAATTGGTCTCTAAATTCATACTCGAGTAAATTTGCAAGTTCTTAGCTTCTATTAAGCAAATATATGCATAACTCTGTTTGTGAAATTCAAACCTTACATGCATCCTATTGGTTTCTTTCGTCTTACTTAAGCTGAATGTGATCTAGAAATTATGAAAATTAGCATAGGATTATGTTACGACCCCATAAGATTGCGTTTGAAGTTTCATACAATTTCACAATATGGTTATGAGGGTCACCTTGCATGACATGTGGGGCCCACACAACCTTACACTAGTAGAAAACAGGGCATACGTTTGGGGCAGGTAAGCCCATTAGTCTCGGTTCGGTTACGAACAGGTACCCATGGGCCCATTGGTCCCGGTTCGTGAGGCCAGGGGCCTGCCGGGTCTCGTGGGGGCATTGGTGGGTTAAATGCAGGACCTTTGGTCCCGGTTGGTGAGACGAACCGGGACCAATGGTCCTTGCTCTGGCCCACCTTCATTGGACCCGGTTCGTGGCATGAACAAGTGCGAAAGGTGACCTTTAGTCGGTTCGTGCCACGAACCGGGACCAATGAGTTGCCTATATATACCCCTCGCCCATGACGGAGCACTCCTTTGCCTTTGTTTTTCTGGCCGGCGAGGGAGAGCTTTGTGGTGTTCTAGCTCACCTCCTATGCACACGAGGTGTTCGATGGAATGCCGGAGCCACACTACTTAAGCTTTCCCCTCTCCAAGCTCGACCTCCAAGCTCCATTTTTCTCAATATTTGTCTAGGTTTAGCGGTCCGTCACGTCCTGTCCCCGTCTTCACCGCCGTCGATCGCCCGCGCCGATCTCGTCGCCGGCACCACCGTGGTGAGCCTCTTGTTCTTATCTTCATTCTGAAAGGAAAAAAATTCTTACTGGTATGTTTATATAGATACTTGTATAATTTTATTACTTTTATTATTGCTTCTTATTATTTAGTGTGATGGTTTTGGTATCCGCCCCCATCGGCCCTCGTCCTGTCTATGATTCGGATGTGGTATATATTATCTTTATAACTATTTGGTTCATTTATTGTTTATGACAATTATGCCGGTCAACGTGACATAGATTTTATTTATCTAGGAGGTATGTCACTACTAGGAAAATGCTTAAAGGTAGACATTTAGCAGTAGCGTTGGTTATATACCCCACGCTACTGCTACTTAGCAGTAGCGTCGGCCAAAACCAGCGGCCTGGCTGCGTTAGCG
Organism: Aegilops bicornis; assembly: GCA_021605145.1. Taxonomy (NCBI): domain Eukaryota; kingdom Viridiplantae; phylum Streptophyta; class Magnoliopsida; order Poales; family Poaceae; genus Aegilops; species Aegilops bicornis. Next base: position 123,045,568 of record CM038675.1, on the reverse strand, counting down.
ATGGCGCTTGTTTTCCAGGCCAGCGCTGCTATTAGTGGGCCACGCACTCGGCCCACTGTTGCAGCTTTAGCTATAGCGCTGGGCCTCCTCCCCCACGTTGCTGCTAAGCCCACCTCTGCTTCCTCTCCCTCCGGCCCACGCGCGCTCTCTCACTCACTCTCACACTCACACGGTCACACTCACGCACCCCTCAGTCCCCCGCTCCGGCCGCCGCCCCGGTGTCCTACGCCGTCCGCCCACCCCCGCGCGGGCCCTCCTCCCCCGCCGGCCGCCCTCCCAGCAAGCCCTCCTCCCCAGCAGCCATCCTCCCCGCCCCTCTCCCCATGGCCCTCTTCTACCGAGAGGTACTTCTCCCTATTCTTCCTCCTCCTCCCTCCCTCCCTAGTTATAATTATTAGAGATTAGTTATTTTGAATCCTATATAGTTGAAAAATGTAGGTTCTTAGAATAATGTAGGTTATGATCGAACCCTAGCTAGGACAGATTAGATAGTATGAACCCTAGTTAATTTGTATGAACCCTAGGTTTTTAAATTAGCTAGGTTTTAAAACTAGGACATAAATTTATCTAGGTTTTTAAATTAGGACAAAAATTTATCTAGGTTTTTAATTAGGTGTAGTTAATAGAATTTAGCTGTTTTAGGTGTATTTAACATAATTCTAGGTGTTTTAGTTGTTTTAGGTGTAGTTAACAAATTCTAGGTATTTATTTAGTTAAAGCAATTGTTGTTATTTTTTTAATTAAAGCAAGTTTTCCTGTTATATGCAAATTTGCAGTGGACATGTCATATTTTGAACATGTCACATTTTGGACATGTCATATTTTTCCGAGTGGCCTATGTTTCGCCATATTTTTACGTTATGGCAAATTTCAGGCACTCGATATGTCTTGTTTTTAGCAAAGGTCATGCCGAATTTTACTAAGTGTTTATTAATTTTGTTTTCATAATTAAGCATTTATTCTCGACGTCGATGATGCCTGGCCCGCATCCTCGTCGTCGACTCGACGGAGGAGGCTTGCTTGATTGTAGGGGCCATGTCCGGAATTTGGGCTCCACTTTGAATCTTGGGAGGTGCTACCTTAAAGGTAGCGCTTAACAGTGAGGAGGCAGCCCGTCGTCGACCAGGACCTTATTTGGTGGCGGTCGCGTGGGCCAGTGACGGTGGGGAGGCCTTCGTCCACCGCAGAGGTGGTATCTCACTGTGTCAGCGAGGAGGATGAGAACGTCCGTCGCTACATGGTTGCGTTGGAGGGCAGGTCCGACAGTACCTGGATGGTTCTTCAGGGATCTCACCGGAGCTATGATCCTGTGATGGTTCCTTCCCTTTGGGTGTCCACTGCCCGCACCGATACCCGTCATTCGCTAGGGTTCTAACTATATTAGTGACGTTATATGTATGATACAATTCGAGATGTATTAGTGATAATATTTGATGATGTACGGACGCAAGAGATGATTTAGTTTTCTTATTGAATGCATGCTCATTTGAATACTAATTCGTTATATGATTTAGTTTTGCTTATTGAATGCACGTCTGTTTCAACTATATGAACATAGGAAATGTCTGGCGACGATACCGAAAGGGAATTTGGTATGTGCGAATACTGCGAAGACGAGCACGACCAGTGCGACAGGCCTCACCTAGTTGGTAGTAGGCGCTTCAGCATCAAGCTGGATGAGACGTTCGAAGTGCATACAGTAAGTCACAACGACAAGTCTTTTTAGTAATTAAGCATGACTTACGCTTCTTTTGCTTCAACTTATAATTTAAATTTTTTACTATTCTACTAGCGTATCCCCTGCCATCCAAGAATATATGTCTTGGATAAGATTGGTTTCAGTACTATGGAAACTATGGAGGTAAAAAGAGTTAACTTGAGGACCGAGCATGGTTATAGTTTTCTCGCAAAATTATACAATACAGACACCTACACCCAGTTTGAATGCAAACAATGGAGAGCACTATGCAAGGCTTATGCATTTGAGCTTGATATGCTTATCACCTTTGATATGCGTCCGGAAGATGATATTGAAGATAATATTGACATTTGGGTCGATGTGCAGGCGCCTCCAGTTCTACCTTTATGTAAGTTTCTCAACCATATTTATGAATTGGATATTGTTTATTCACAAATAGTTAACAACTAATTTCTATTGACAGCTTATTTCCATTCAAGCAAACATGTCCGGCGCTTGGTAGACATGACCAACTACTGTCTGGGGGCTGAACTAAACTGCGAGGAGACAAGTTATTATGTTTTCATGGCTTGAGGATCTTCATACTTCCAAGACAAATTATTTTCCTGGACTTAGAAATGTTAGTACTCAAAACGTGCGACCAATAGTGTTCGTACTAAACTACGGTCACATCTATTTAGGAAAGAAGGTAAGATTTTTACTATTTGTCCTCAGTGCATCTTTTGCATACATTATTTTTAAGCTAAACTTCATTGCTAAGTATGTTACTACGACGTTCTTCAACAGGGACTCCCAATGATAGTTGTGCCTCAGTGGATCGAAGCTAAAGGTCGCATGTCCATGGTTAGCATACGGCCAAGACTTCCTACATTGCACATGAGTGCATTCAGGATTTCTGAAAGCGAGCAAGTCTTAATTGTCAAAGACTGGAACAAAATTGTGAAGGATCGCAGAGAAGTACTAGGGGGCAGCAATCAGAAGCGTAGCCCACAATTAGAAGACAGGCTCATCTGCATGCTTTAATATGATGAATCAGGAGCGCTCCACATGTTTTATGCTATTTTACCTCAAAGAGAGCAATAGGAGTGATTAGCTAGCTAGAATGAATTTCAAGATGATGATGATGTGCTACACTATGTAGCTATGATGATTAGACAATGTTGGTGGTAATGACTAGCTATGATGATTATTAGCTAGTAGTGTCGGTGGTAATTTTCCCTTACTTGCAACTCCTATGCTGAATTAGAGGCTATGTTGATGCTACTACTAATCATTGTTGGTGAAGCAAATGCATCTGAATTTCCATCCATGAATACCGCATTTGAATATTATTACTTTTAATTTCTAATTAATTAGCTGTAGTGTGTGGTGGAGAAAGCGGCGCTACTAGTACATACGATAGTAGTAGCATGTGTGTAGAAAGAAGCGCTACTAGTACTTAGCATATCTGCGGCGTGGGATAGAAAACGTGCTACTGCTAATATTTAGCTGTAGCGCCGTAGCAGTAGCGCCGGCACCACGCTACTGGTATGAAAAAAACCATGCTACTGGTAAAGTTTTTCCTAGTAGTGTGTGAACTGGAAATTCCAACCGACCCTATTGTCGAGAGGTTAAATTTAGTTGAAGAAGAAAACAATTTCTCGAAGGAAAAACTAAAAGAAATTAAGGAGGAGAAGGTGATATTGGAGTTGCATGTTGCGGATGTCGTCGATGATCACAAGATCAAGATGGATGCAATGCGCTTTAAGATTAGAAAGATTAGAAAATATGCCATTTATACCGAGGCTTGGTATCATTATGCCGTTGGATCAATTGTTACCTTGGTTGCGATTATGATCGCATTTGTTTTGGCATTGAAATGTTTTACATAGTTTCAATGTATGGTTTAATTAATTAGATGCTTTGGAGAGCTATATGTTGTTAGATGAGAACTATGTATGTACTTTGGTTTTAATGTGATGATGAACCTTCTATTAATTTGGTCACTTAATTATCTATTCATGATGTTCTGTAATGGTTTTTGACACACTTAATTATATATAATGCACGCAGATGAACCGACAATGGATGTATGGTGACAAACACACCTCCGAGTACATTAAGGCGTGCATGATTTTCTCGAAGTGGCTGAGGCAAACAAGCAGAATGGTTTTATGTGTTGTCCATGCCCTGTATGTGGGAATACGAAGTCTTACTCTGACTCGAAAAACATTCACACACACCTGCTTTATAAGGGTTTCATGCCACACTATAATGTTTGGACCAAGCACGGAGAAATAGGGGTTATGATGGAAGACAACGAAGAAGAAGAGGACGATGAGAACTATATGCCCCCCGAATACGGTGATCTTTGCAGCGGGAAGCTGTTGAAGATCAAGAGGAAGAACGATGTGGCTGATGATGATCTCCGCCGGGTCATTGTTGATGCAAGGAGTCAGTGTGAAAGTCAAAAGGAGAAGGTGAAGTTCGATCGCATGCTAGAGGATCACAAAAAAGGTTTGTACCCCAATTGCGAAGATGGCAACACAAAGCTTGGTACCGTATTGGAATTGCTGCAGTGGAAGGCGGAGAATGATGTGCCTGACAAAGGATTTGAGAAGCTACTAAAAATATTGAAGAAGAAGCTTCCAAAGGATAACGAATTGCCCAACAGTACGTATGCAGCAAAGAAGGTTGCTTGCCCTCTAGGATTGGAGGTGCAGAAGATACATGCATGCCCTAATGATACGCATCTGTGCCGTAGTGCGTCACGAGGATTTGAATGCATGCCGGTATCACGGTGCATTGCGGTATAAGATCGAGACGAGATGACCACAGTGATGTTGGCGGTGGCGCCCGGAAGAGGGTTCTGCCAAGGTGATGTGGTATGCTCCTATAATACCACGGTTGAAATGCGTGTTCAGAAACAAAGAGCATGCCAAGTCGATGCAATGTACAGAGATGGTATGTAAGAAAGGCGAAGTTGAGAGCACCCGACGGGTCGTAGTGGAGAAAAATCGAGAGAAATCTTGGGAGGAGTTTGCGGATGGCGCAAGGAACATATGGTTTGGTTTAAGCGCGGATGGCATTAATCCTTCGGGGAAGCGAGCAGCAATCACAGCACCTGGCCCATGACTCTATGTATCTATAACCTTCCTCCTTGGCTGTGCATGAAGCGGAAGTTCATTATGATGCCAGTTCTCATCCAAGGCCCTAAGCAACCCGACAACGACATTGATGTGTACCTAAGGCCATTAGTTGAAAAACTTTTACAGCTGTGGATTGGAAAAGGTGTACGTGTGTGGGATGAGCACAAACATGAGGAATTTGACCTGCATGCGTTGCTGTTTGTCACCATCAATGATTGGCCTGCTCTCAGTAACCTTTCAGGACGGACAAAAAGGGATACCACACATGCAAGCACTGTTTAGATGACACCGAAAGTATATACCTGGACAAATGCAGGAAGAATGTTTATGTGGGGCATCGTCGATTCCTTCCGATAAACCATCAATGTCGAAAGAAAGGCAAGCACTTCAAAGGCGAGGCAGGTCACCGGAAGAAGCCCGCCATGCGTACCGGTGATCATGTACTTGCTATGGTTAATGATTTAAAAGTAATCTTCGGAAAGGGTCCCGGCGGACTATCTGTTCCGAATGATGCTGCGGGACACGCACCCATGTGGAAGAAGAAATCTATATTTTGGGACCTACCCTACTAGAAAGACCTAGAGGTCCGCTCTTCGATCGACGTGATGCACGTGACGAAGAACCTTTGCGTGAACCTGCTAGGCTTTTTGGGCGTGTATGGGAAGAAAAAGATCTGGCGGAGGCACGGGAGGACCTGCAGCGTTTGCACGAAAAAGGCGGCTTGCCTCCAAAGCGATATGAAGGTCACTGAGCTACACTCTTACCAAAGAAGAGAAGGAAATCTTCTTTGAATGCCTGCTCATTATGAAGGTCCCGTCTGGCTTCTCGTCGAATATAAAGGGAATAATAAATATGCCAGAGAAAAATTTCCAGAACCTAAAGTCTCATGACTGCCACGTGATTATGATGCAACTGCTTTGTAACGCCCGGATAATTAAGCTACAGTAATTCCATGCTAATGATGCCATGTCATCACTTTTACTGTGGCTAGGTCCCACGTTGGTTCAAACCAATTCAAATTTCAAATTTAAAATAAAGTCAAACAACGAAAGTTTTTCAAATGTCAAAAATAAAATGTTCAAAGTGTGGCAAATATTCCATAACCAATTATGGTGCTGACCCAACATTTTTGTAAAAATATTTAAATGCTCTTTGTGATTAAGACAGTGATAATCATATTTAATTAAATGCCTTTCCTAAGATAAAAATTAGCAAACTATTTTTATTTGGGAGTTGAACTTTTTGTGGCTGAGGGTTAAACTAAAACATTAGTTTAGATATTGGTCTCGTATTTTATAAAACTAAAATAGGCTAATAGTAAATAAAACAGTAAAGATAAATGAACAAACAAAAAAAACACAAAAGAACCCCCTTGGGCCTTTTGGCCCAGCTGGCCTCACTGGCCGAGCTAGGCCGGCCCACCTCGCACTGCCTCCCCCCTCCCTGTTCACGGGGGATCGTGGGCAGCACTGATGCCCGCCACGGCACCGGCCATCGCCGTGGCGCCCATCCACCGGCGTCGCCCCCCTATTTAGCCGTCGTCGCTCTCTCCCCGGTGTGAACCCTAGCTACCCCAAATCACTCCCCCCTCTTTTTCTCGATCTGGATCGGGGAATCCCCCTCGCGCCCGACGCCGTGAACCGTCGCTGTTCATCCTCGCCGTGGTCACCTCATCACCCTCGCCATGGCCGACCTCGTCCTCGTGCACACCGCGCTCCCTGGCGGCTGAGGCCTCGTCCTTCTACTTCGTCGTCGTCCCCTGCTTCATCTACATCGACGGGATCGAGCTCGTCCTCATTTTCGCCACCATCTCTTCTCCGACGAACATCGCCATCGTCCTTCTCCTCCTAAGCCACTCGACGGGCCTCCTTGCGCCTGCTCTGTGAGCGACACTCCCTCTCTCTCCTTTTCCCGCCTCGGAACGTCATCGTAGGCTGGCGCCCGCTCACGCCCGTCGCTCCCCGCGGCAGCACCCTGCTCCCTTCGCTCGGCGCGCCCGCTGCAAGGCCGAGCCCCACGCTGCTCCACTCAACACCACGCATCCCCGGCGCCTCTGGCCCCTCCCGCGACCCATCGCGCGGTCCGTGGCGTCCTGCTGGCCCGTTCGCGCCTGCGCGCCCGCCACGGGTGGCTGCGGCCCTGCTCCATCATCGCCCGCGCCCGTCGGCCGCCCTGCACTCACGCTTTGCGCGCCGGCCCCTGCCTCTACTCGCGCCCTTGATCGCCCGCCAGCGTGGCCGCCGCTCACGGTGCCCGGCGGCCTGTGGCTCCCGCTTCCCCTGCTGAGCACGGTGCTTGCTCGGCCCGCCTCTGCCGGACTCTGGCGGCCGCTGGGGCAGCGTGGCCTCCACCGCGCCGCACCTTGCGGCACCTACGCCCGCTCCGGCGGCGCCCGCAGCCGCGACCATCTCGCCGGCGCCTCGCCGAGACCACGGCCTCGCCGTGCCCCATTGGACAGCGCCACGCCCAGCGCCCGGCCAGCGGCGCGCCGCCCATCGGCGTCGCCCTCGCCCGGTGCCGCCGCCGCGCCGCCCACCATTGCCGCCGTGGCGGCGCCGGCAGCCGTCGCGCCCTCTGGCGGGCTCCCGTCGCCAGGCGGGATTGCCCGCACCGGTGCTCATGGCGCTACGGAACCTCCACCGTGCTAAGCGGCATAGGAGCCTACTCGGCGTCGTGACCGTGCCGCCTTTGGGTGATCCAATATGTGGTTCTGCACGTTCCACCACTTCTCCTGCATCCGGTTCCACTCCACAGCACCCGTTAGGCCCCCTCGGGCATATGACATATGGGCCCATGCCCTTGTTTAGATAAAAAAAGAAGTGTAAAAAAACGTATTAAAAATAATAATTAATTAGTTAGTTAAACGCTTAATTAACTTAATTAATTAATCTTAATTAACCTAATGAACTAGATTAGTTAGTTAAATCTGTAATTAGTTGGGTGAGTCAATGACAGGGGGCCCCACCCCCTCTTGACCAGTCAAACGTTGACTGGTCAACTGGGTCCCCCTGGCCCACCTGTCAGCCACAGGGTACACTCTTGTGTACACTGTGCTGGGTGCACTTAGCATTTTTGCTATTTTAATTCGAATTAATAATAAATCTAGAATATTGTTTAAATCTTTGAAAAATCGTAGAAAATAAACCGTAGCTCGGATGAAAAAGTTTTCTACATGAAAGTTGCTCAGAATTTCGAGACGAATCCGGATACGCAGTCCGTTCGTCTACCACCCGTCTCTAGCATAGCGAACCTGCAAACTTCTCCTCCGGTTCATCTGTTTGACAGACGCCCGGGATCGGGAAAGCTTTCCCGGATGTTTCCCCCTTCGCTAGTAACGCCTAGCACCGCGTTAGAACACCTCTAGCCCCGCTTATAATCATGTTGTGCATATGTTTGCGTGTATTTACTGTTTCTTCCCCTCTTCTCTCCGGTAGGGCCCGACCCCAATTGCCCCGATGCCCACTGTGATCGACTACGTCAGCAGCGACCCTTCTTTCCTTCGATTGGAGCTTCGGGCAAGCCCCCTTTGATCATCCCGATATCGCCCATTCTATACTCTCATGCTTGCATTAGATTTTGCTCTTGTTATTGTTTGCTCCTATTACGATGCATAGCACGCTTTTGTACACCTTATTGTTACCTACTTGTTTATCCTAAACTGCTTAGTATAGATTGGTTAGTGATCCATCAGTGACCCCCACTTGTCCTTGTTGCCCCTTCTTCATCATTGACGCCTCGATCAGCATGATCGATGACTAGAGCCTGACACCTCACATCACATCACGCCCCTTTAGTTGCTCGACTCTGCAGAGCTACTATTGAGTGCCGAGGGTATTCCCTCTTAAACGCACTCCTGATGATAATTCTGTAGTGTAGCTATTCAGTGTGGTCATCAAGGGTGTTTCCTCTTTCACCATTCCCGATACGGCTCTGTCGTGCAACGCCTCAAGTGTGAACCTCGAGGGTGGTTCCTCTTACATTCACCTTGATGATTACATCGAGTAGAATCCTCCGAGGGTGATTCCTTGGGTTTTCCCCTTGATGTCTGGACACACAGTTACCTTGACTTTACTGGAGACCGTTGTGAAAGCCGGGCGGGCCGAGAGCACCCGTGCGATGTGACGATGGCGGTGGCTGTTTAGCGGTATCACCGGGAGGTGATAGCTCCGGACTTGTCCCGACAGCCGTCCTCCTTTTAATAATGCACTAACAGGTTTGGGTATTTGTTACGAGTTGGCCTCTGGCCTACGCACTAACCACCGCGAGAATAGATATGGGCCTCGGCGTGGTGGTATCGGCCAGCTTTGTCGGGCGTCGATTCGGCGATGCGGCGCGGTGGTGACACCATCCATGTAGAGGTGGAGCCTGGACCCGCCCTGCGCGCAACAACCCGGAGTGCAACGGGCGATGGGCCCAGACCCCGGAGTGCTTAGGAGGTAGACCGGCGGGGACCTCTCTGCTGAGCCTAGGTCGGGCTGCGACGTGTTGATCTTCCGAGGCCGGGCATGACCCAGGAAAGTGTGTCCGGCCAGAGTGATCGAGCGTGTTGGAAAACGTGGTGCACCCCTACAGGGAAGATCATTATTTGAATACCGTGTCCACGGTAATGGACGTTCAGACTTGTATCCTGATCTTATACAACTAGAAATGGACACTTGATATATGATGGATTGCTGGGCATTGCTTTCTCGCAGGGAGTCGAGGCAGGATCTCTGGGCATTAATGTTACAACATGCTTGTTAATTATAAACTGCTATTCTTTACTCTTCTACATGCTGCAAGATGCTCGGAGCTGCGTGAAGATGCTAGTCTTTGATAGGCTAGGCCTTCCCCCTCTATTCTGGCATTCTGCAGTTCAGTCCACAGATACAACCCTTCCATTTGATACCAATGCATACTTAGTGTAGATCTGATGCTTGCGAGTACTTTGGATGAGTACTCACGGTTGCTTTGTTTCCCCTTTTCCCCCTTCCTTCTCCTTTCCGGTTGATGCAACCAGATGGTGGCCCCCAGGAGTTAGATGCCACCCCCGCCGACTACGACTACTACCCCGAGGGTGCCTTCTACTACGTGGAGCCCGCCGACGACCAGGAGTAGTTAGGAGGTCCCAGGTAGGAGGCCTTGCCTCTTTGATCGTGTTGTTTTTGTGCTAGCCTTCTTAAGGCATCCTTGTCTAACTTTATGTATGTACTCAGATATTGTTGCTTCCGCTGACTCTTGTGTTTCGAGCTATGTATTCGAGCCCTCGAGGCCCCTGACTTGTAATATAAAGCTTGTATTATGTTATTTGTGTCTAGAGTTGTGTTGTGATATCTTCCCGTGAGTCCCTGATCTTGATCGTACACACTTGCGTGTATGCTGGGCCGGGCGGACAAAATCCGGGGCCCTGTGCAAAACTAAAAAATGGGGCCCTATGTCGTTAAAAATGAACTACGAGCAATTATAATGTATATAAATATATATCAAGCAGAATTTTTTTATAATGTATATAATATAATGTCTTACAAAACAATTAGACGTACAAAAAATCATACCTATTCAATTCCCGGTTGCTATTTATTTGAAAAACTTCAATTATGTTCTCTTTCTTTTCTCTTGCGCTTAGAGGCACCAGACTGATGTTTCCCCATGATGATTTACTTAAATCTATATTATTGAAACACAAGATTAAAAATACAATTAAAGTTATACAGTAGCCACCCGCAAAAAAAAAGTTATACAGTAGCATATATCAATTAAAGATCATGCGTCAGTGTTTGACAGTTAGACAAACCGTCTAACTCGCCTAATTTTCGGTCCTGTCTAGTTGAACTGCTACACTGTGAGTGTGATCTCTAATGAAGACGCAAAGTAACGATCCCTGCCAAAAATTTATTCAAAAATTAGGAATTATGAGTAGAAACTGAAGTTAATCAAAAAAAAAGACTCGCTAAGCACCTGGAGGCTGGAGTCAGTCACGGATCGATTGGGTGATGCAACGAGCCAACGAGTATGAAATATGGGAGAGGAAGTCAGGAACAGGAAGGTCCGATGAGGCCAAGGCGACGAGACGATCCCTGGATCCCGTTTCACTACCGTCGCCGACTCGCCGGGTCGCCGACGCGTCGGTTTCGTGATCGAGAACACGGGCCTGATCGAGAGTTCGAGACGATGGAGACGACGGCTTCGCCGGGTTGTCATTTTTTCTTTACGGACGATCTGTTTCTATCTCAGGAGATCTGTTTTTCCATCTTACTCACCATCGGGTGATCGATGCGGTCCCGTGGCAAGGCGCACGCACTGGTGATCGTGGTAGCCTATAGTGCCGAGCGTAGCGCTCGATGGCCACAAGACATAGGCCCAACTCCAACGCCTTGCAGCCCAGTACGCCCTTGATCTGGTTTTTTTAAAGAAATACTAGGCCTACATACAAAATTTGGGGCCCCTCAAAATTATGGGCCCCGTGCGGGCCGCACACTTGGCACAACAGTGGGCCCGGCCCTGTGTGTATGATTAGTGTACGGTCGAGTCGGGAGCGTCACATGCTTCCGGTTGCATTGAGGGGGCTTCTACCGAAAAACGTTCGATTAGCCATTGTGAAGCTATGTTCATTCCTCAATGCAATCTCTCAGAAGGTGATCGATCCAGAAATCCTACCAAGGTTAAGGAGTGATGTGGCGCAATGTCTTGTCAGTTTCGAGCTGGTGTTCCCACCATCCTTCTTCAATATCATGGTGCACGTCCTAGTTCATCTAGTCGACGAGATTGTCGTTCTGGGCCCTGTATTTCTACACAATATGTTCCCCTTTTGAGAGGTTCATGGGAGTCTTAAAGAAATATCTCCGTAACCGCGTTAGGCCAGAAGGAAGCATCTCCACGGGCCATCAAACAGAGGATGTCATTGGGTTTTGCATTGACTTCATTTCTAACCTTAAGAAGATAGGTCTCCCTCAATCGCGGTATGAGGGGAGACTAGGTGGAAAAGGCACGCTAGGAGGGGACTCAATAGTATGTAGGGACGGACATGCTTGGTCTCAAGCACACTACACGGTTCTACAAAATTCTACCTTGGTGACCCCGTATGTCGATGAACACAAGAACATTCTGCGCTCCAAACACCCGGACCAGTGTGAGGACTGGAGTACATGTGAACACACCAGGAGTTTTGGCAGTTGGTTCCAAACACGTCTCAGGTGTAACAACACTGTTTCCGATAACCTGTACTCGTTGGCGAGGGAACCATCTTCGACTATGGAAATGATATTAAGGTCCCTTTGTTTAAGTGCAAATGGGTCAATATGTCAGGAGGCGGGGTACAGGTAGACCCACAGTACGGAATGACATCAGTGGATCTGAACAATCTGGGGTACACAGAAGAGCCATTTTTCCTAGCCAATGATGTGGCGCAGGTTTTCTATGTGAAGGACATGTCTACCAAACCGAGAAAAAGAAAAGATAAGGAAGCGGATACATCATACGATGAGCCAAAGCACCACATAGTTCTTTCAGGAAAAAGAGACATCGTGAGATTGGAGGGCAAGACAGACGTGTCTAAAGATTATGAAAAGTTTCATGAAATTCGTCCCTTCAAAGTCAAGGCTGACCCAAGCATCCTGTTACGATGAAGATTATCCATGGTTACGGCGCAATAAGCAAAGAACACAAGAGAAGAAAAAGTGGAGACTTTCTATCAACAACTATTATGATGATGCCTTTGATGTAGAATATCACTGCAGTTACATTTGAAAAAAATGAAATCCCTTTGTAACAGATGAGTTTTCGTCCGAAACCCTGATAGTTCCAAAGAGATTGTCTGTTTTGTATCCAGTTTTTGTCATAACCCTCTCAACTTTTTAGCACATGCTATGTGGGTGAAATTATGATACCATGCCAACTTTCAACCTTTTCAGAGTTCATTTGTAGTGCTTTTCAATTTAAGGGTCATTTAGCTCAAATAATGAACTAATAGCAAAAAGAATGAACTAATAGCAAAAAAGAATGAACTAAAATTATATAAAATTTATGCAACCAAAATTATCAAAGTATTTTCTGTTCAAAACATTAAAAGCAAAAAGAATTTTCATAAAGAATTTTTTTGTTAGAAACTTTAATAGCAACAAGAATTATCATAAAGATTTTTTGTGTTAGAAACTAAAATAGCAAAATCTGTTTTTGAATATAATGATAAAACATAGTAATATTAAATAGCAGGAAAAATAATCACTCAAAAATCTATGTTTATAGTAAAGTTATTCAAAAACTAGTGATTCACACAAATTTCAAAAAATTCAAATTTAAACTATTCAAATTGGAAAAGAAATGGCACTAACAGAGAATTTATATTTTTTATTACCTAAAAGCAAAAGGAACTAAAAAATAAAGCAAAAAACAAAAGAAAATAAATAATGCAAAAAATAGAAAAAACTAGAAAAAAATAAAATAAATGCCACCTATTGGGCCAGTACGGCCTGAATACGACTAGAAACCCTACCATGGGCCAGGATTCAGGCCCGCAGAAGGACCAGTAGGCCCATCAGGCATAGCAATGACAATTAGGCCCGTAAGCCTGCAATAGAAAGGAGCTTGAGAGGGAGTGCGGCGGTGGGGCTTATAAACCACCGCCCGCCTCTCAACTAGCGAGGTGGGACTAAAGTTTTGGCCACAGGGCAGCACGAGGCCTTTGGTGGGTTGGTGGCACCAACCCGGTACTAAAGGGCATTGGTACCAATGCCCCCTTTAGTCCGGTTAGTGCCACCAACCGAGACAAACCTCTGCTTCCGCCCTTTGGGCTCTTGAAAAGAGACCTTTGGTCCGGTTGGTTGCACTAACTGGAACTAAAGGGCGGCATTTGTCCCAGTTCTAGGCACCAACCGGCACCAATGCTTCGTGTGTATAAACAACACTTGTCAAATTTTCATTTCAGTTCCTCATTCTCCCGCCGCCGACGCCGCCCGTCACCGCCGTCGCCGTCACGCCCGTCATCGCTGCCCGTCGCCGCCCGCGCTCACGCCGTCCCCATCACCCGATGCCGTCACCGCCCGATGCCGTCGCCGCCCTGCGCCACCGCTGCCCGACCTCGCCGCCTCGGCGCCTACCTTGAGCCCGCCGTCCTCGTCGGCAGCGCCCTCGGCGCGCCCTCGCCGTCTCCCACACCTCGCCCACGCCCTGCGCTGCGCGCGTCGTCCTCGTCGCCGACCTCTGCCCGACCTGCAGCCACCTGCCGCCCAGCGCACCCACCCGCCCCGGCGCCCTCGGCCCTGCCGTGCGCCCCCTGCCCCGACGCCTCCCTCTGTGAGCACCGCTCCACCCCTGCCCCCGCCGCCGCCGCCTCGTTGCGGTTTTTTATATATGCTTTTTCATATATGTATGTATGTATTTTTAGATGTTTTTAGATGTTCATATATGTATGTATGCATGTATTTTTTAGATATATGTAGTTTTTAGATGTATTTTTTTATGCATGTATGTACTTTTTATATGTATGGAAAAGAGGAAGAAGGAAGGAAAAGAAGGAGAGGAAAAGGGAAAATAAGAAGAGGAAGAAGGAGAAGAAGAAGAGAAGAAGAAGAAGAGAGGAATAAGAGGAGAGAAAAAATAAGTAGAGGAAGAAGAAGGAAAAAAAAGAGGAGAAGAAGAAAAATAGAAATTTCTATTTTTCTTCTTCTCCTCTATTCCTTCTTCTTCTCCTCTCTTCTTCTTTTTTTCTTTTCTTCTTCTTCTTCTTCTTCTTCTTCTTCTTCTTCTTCTTCTTCTTCTTCTTCTTCTTCTTCTTCTTCTTCTTCTTCTTCTTCTTCTTCTTCTTCTTCTTCTTCTTCTTCTTCTTCTTCTTCTTCTTCTTCTTCTTCTTCTTCTTCTTCTTCTTCTTCTTCTTCTTCTTCTTCTTCTTCTTCTTCTTCTTCTTCTTCTTCTTCTTCTTCTTCTTCTTCTTCTTCTTCTTCTTCTTCTTCTTCTTCTTCTTCTTCTTCTTCTTCTTCTTCTTCTTCTTCTTCTTCTTCTTCTTCTTCTTCTTCTTCTTCTTCTTCTTCTTCTTCTTCTTCTTCTTCTTCTTCTTCTTCTTCTTCTTCTTCTTCTTCTTCTTCTTCTTCTTCTTCTTCTTCTTCTTCTTCTTCTTCTTCTTCTTCTTCTTCTTCTTCTTCTTCTTCTTCTTCTTCTTCTTCTTCTTCTTCTTCTTCTTCTTCTTCTTCTTCTTCTTCTTCTTCTTCTTCTTCTTCTTCTTCTTCTTCTTCTTCTTCTTCTTCTTCTTCTTCTTCTTCTTCTTCTTCTTCTTCTTCTTCTTCTTCTTCTTCTTCTTCTTCTTCTTCTTCTTCTTCTTCTTCTTCTTCTTCTTCTTCTTCTTCTTCTTCTTCTTCTTCTTCTTCTTCTTCTTCTTCTTCTTCTTCTTCTTCTTCTTCTTCTTCTTCTTCTTCTTCTTCTTCTTCTTCTTCTTCTTCTTCTTCTTCTTCTTCTTCTTCTTCTTCTTCTTCTTCTTCTTCTTCTTCTTCTTCTTCTTCTTCTTCTTCTTCTTCTTCTTCTTCTTCTTCTTCTTCTTCTTCTTCTTCTTCTTCTTCTTCTTCTTCTTCTTCTTCTTCTTCTTCTTCTTCTTCTTCTTCTTCTTCTTCTTCTTCTTCTTCTTCTTCTTCTTCTTCTTCTTCTTCTTCTTCTTCTTCTTCTTCTTCTTCTTCTTCTTCTTCTTCTTCTTCTTCTTCTTCTTCTTCTTCTTCTTCTTCTTCTTCTTCTTCTTCTTCTTCTTCTTCTTCTTCTTCTTCTTCTTCTTCTTCTTCTTCTTCTTCTTCTTCTTCTTCTTCTTCTTCTTCTTCTTCTTCTTCTTCTTCTTCTTCTTCTTCTTCTTCTTCTTCTTCTTCTTCTTCTTCTTCTTCTTCTTCTTCTTCTTCTTCTTCTTCTTCTTCTTCTTCTTCTTCTTCTTCTTCTTCTTCTTCTTCTTCTTCTTCTTCTTCTTCTTCTTCTTCTGCTTCTTCTCCTTCTTCTTCTTCTTCTTCTTCTTCTTCTTCTTCTTCTTCTTCTTCTTCTTCTTCTTCTTCTTCTTCTTCTTCTTCTTCTTCTTCTTCTTATCATGAACGTGGGTGTCGAGGATCGCTGAGGGGTCGAGGGTCGGAAACTAGGCTAGAGGGTCGCGAGGGTCACAGAGGGGTCGAGGGTCGTCGAGGCCGGTCGAGGGTCAAGGGTTTGAGGGTCGAGGGTTCGAGGGTTCTAGGGTTCGAGGGTTCTAGGTTTCGAGGGTCGAGGGTTCGAGGGTCGTAGGGGGGCCGAGGGTGCGAGGGTCGTCTAGGGGTCGAGGGTCGCCAAGGGGTCGAGGGTCGCTGAGGGTTCGAGGGTCGAGGGCCGTCGAGTGGTCGAGGGTTCGAGGGTCGAGGATCGCCGAGGGGTCGAGAGGTTGCCTAGTGTCAAAGTATTGAAGAAATCCATGGCTTCATCATTAGTAGAATCAGGGGCATGATTATTGAAGTTCTCAAAGTTGATGCAGGAACGGAGTCCTGGATAGGATAATCCGGCATTTGGTACAAATTTTAGCACAGGCCTTCCAAATAGCGATATTCGGAAGGCTCTTGCCGTACTTTGTACCAAAAAGTGAATTATCCTATCTGGGATTCCGTTCCAAAATAACTTTGGAGAGCTTCGTACCATCATGCTACTTTCGCCTCATGACGAAGACATGGTTTTGTTGAATCCTTTGACACTAGACAAACGTGACATGAGGGGATCGAGGGTCGGAAACTAGGGTAGAGGGTCGTGGATCGCCGGTCGAGGGTCGTGAACTAGGGTAGAGGGTCGAGGGTCACCGAAGGGTCAAGGGTCGAGAGTCAAGGGTCGTCGAGGGGTCGAGGATCGCCGAGGGGTCGAGAGGGTGGCCTAGTGTCAAAGTATTGAAGAAATCTGTGGCTTCATCATTAGCCGGAAGTAACCGGGGCATGATGGTACAAATTTCTCCAAAGTTGTTTTGGAATGGAGTCCCGGATAGGATGATCCGCCTTTTGGTACGAATTTCAGCAAATGCCTTCCAAATAGCGATATTCGGAAGGCTCTTGCTGAACTTTGTACGAACAAGCGAATTATCTTATCTGGGACTCCATTCCAAAACAACTTTGGAGAGTGATACGTCTCCAACTTATCTACTTTTCCAAACACTTTTGCCCTTGTTTTGGACTCTAACTTGGATGACTTGAATGAAACTAACCCGGACTGACGCTGTTTTCAGCAGAACTGCCATGATGTTGTTTATTGTGCACAAAACAAAAGTTCTCGGAATGACCTGAAAATCCACAGAGAGAACTTTTGGAAAATATAAAAAATATTGGCGAAAGAATCAAGGTCAGGGGGCCCACACCCTGTCCACGAGGGTGGGGACGCGCCCCCCTGTCTCATGGGCCCCCTGGAGCTCCACCGACCTCAACTCCAACTCCATATATTCCGTTTCACGGAGAAAAAAATCAAAGAGAAAGTTTCATCGCGTTTTACGATACGAAGCCGCCGCCAAGCCCTAATCTCTCTCGGGTGGGCTGATCTGGAGTCCGTTCGGGGCTCCGGAGAGGGGGATTCGTCGCTGTCGTCATCATCAACCATCCTCCATCACCAATTTCATGATGCTCACCGTCGTGCGCGAGTAATTCCATCGTAGGCTTGCTGGACGGTGATGGGTCCGATGAGATTTACCATGTAATCAAGTTAGTTTTGTTAGGGTTTGATCCCTAGTATCCACTATGTTCTGAGATTGATGTTGCTATGACTTTGCTATGCTTAATGCTTGTCACTAGGGCCCGAGTGCCATGATTTCAGATCTGAACCTATTATGTTTTCATGAATATATGTGAGTTCTTGATCCTATCTTGCAAGTCTATAGTCACCTATTATGTGTTATGATCCGATAACCCCGAAGTGACAATAATCGGGATACTTCTCGGTGATGACCGTAGTTTGAGGAGTTCATGTATTCACTATGTGTTAATGCTTTGGTCCGGTACTCTATTAAAAGGAGGCATTAATATCCCTTAGTTTCCACTAGGACCCCGCTGCCACGGGAGGGTAGGACAAAAAGATGTCATGCAAGTTCTTTTCCATAAGCACGTATGACTATATTCAGAATACATGCCTACATTACATTGATGAATTGGAGCTAGTTCAGTGTCACCCTATGTTACAGCTATTACATGAGGAATCGCATCCGACATAATTATCCATCACTGATCCAATGCCTACGAGCTTTTCACATATTGTGCTTTGCTTATTTACTTTTCCGTTGCTACTGTTACAATCATTACAAAACTGCTATCTTTACTTTTGCCACTGTTACCTTTACTTACAAACTACTTTGCTACTAAATACTTTGCTGCAGATATTAAGTTATCCAGGTGTGGTTTAATTCACAACTCAACTGCTAATACTTGAGAATATTATTTGGCTCCCCTTGTGTTGAATCAGTAAATTTGGGTTGAATACTCTAGCCTCGAAAGCTGTTGCGATCCCCTATACGTGTGGGTTATCAGAGAGCTTCGTACCATCATGCGCCTGTTACTTTCGCCTATTGATGAAGACATGGTTTTGACACTACACAAACGTCGGACAATCATGAGAGAGAGGCGGTCGATATACCCCCTCTCCGATAACTTCGACAAGAGGGGGGGGGGTCAATATATATACCCCCTCCCTGATAACATTTTTTTCTATGTATATGTCATCGTTGTCGATATACCTCCTCTCGGATAACTTCGACATGAGGGGGGGGGGGGTCGATATATATAGCCCCTCCCCGATAACATTTTTTTCTATGTATATGTCGTCGTTGTCGATATACCCCCTCCTCAATAACTTCAATATATCCATCTCTCATGTTTGTATATTAATTGCCATGTTGTAATATTTGCAGAAACTATGGATCATCAAAGAGACTTCGATCAAGAAGAGATATCGGGGGACATAATCCGCGACAAAGGTGATGTAATCTTGTCGTTTCTCAACGACATCGAAGAAGGTCTGTAAGGAGAGGAAGCAGGCTGCGTTGATCAAACAATGGAGGAGGGCCATGATCGTGATGGTGGCTCCGGCAACCGTGATGACGGCTCCGGTGACCGAACGGAGTCGGGGTCAGCTGTTGCAAAGTCCAGCGAGGTATATATATATAATTAAGCCTGTGCTGACTAGCTAATTGTGCATTAATTGTTTTGATACGTACATATATTAACTCTTCTTTATTCTTTTATATAGCCCTCCGGATCAAGCAATACTTCAGTAAAGAAACGAGGCCCGAAGAAAAAGTTGCACCAGGATGAAAGGTTCACGATCACAGAAATCACGCGCGATGACCAACCGATTAAACCCCTCCGGACCAAGGAAGCAGTTTCTGCTCAGTGCGGGGTTCTTGTTAGGGACAAGATCCCGATCAGCATCGAGCTATGGAATGAACCTAAGAAGTAAGAGCTTCTTCAAGTTTCTTTTGTCGAAGATAGACAGAAAGAAGATCTTTGGAAAGCGCTGAAGGTAAATTTCACCCTACCGGAAGAGGAGGATCCGGAGAATCCAGTTATAGAGCCATTGATCAAGTCCTATGCTCTCAAGAAGATGGCAGATCTATTCAGGAGGTGGAAGAATGAGTTGAAAACAACGTATGTCGACCAAGACAAGACTCTAGAATTCACTGGCCGATTTGAGAAGATAAGAGATCACTGGCCCGCATTTGTGTCCCGTTACCATCGCATGGGGTCAGGTGGCTACCTAAAAGCCCGGCCGTTGTGGGACAACGCTGAGAAGGACCTGATTGCTAAAGGGGTCAAACCAGAGACATCGCACTGGCCAGACCGTTGTAGGACTTGGTTCTTCGGGGCCGGTGGAACATTGGACCCTGAAACAGGGAAGTGCTACTGGACAGACGAGCAACGTGCAACACCCATCACGAAGCTTCGGAAAGCAATCAACGAAGTGCGGGAAGGGAAGTTCGTTCCTGATAGAGAGAACGACGAGCTCACAAGGGCCCTCTGGAATCCTGAGCACCCTGGACGAACACGAGGCACGCCAGTCTCCATTCTGTGCAAGGTTAGGTTTCCCGACGCAGGCGGTTACAAAACCCAAGAGAGGTGGAGGAAAGTGGAGCAGAGCAAACTGCAGGAGCTTAAGGCAAGGGTAAGAAAGCTAGTGGAACAAGATGCTGAGAACCAGCAGCTGCGAGATCCTGCCCAAGATGCTACCCCGCCATCTCAGCGGAGAAGCAGCGTGGCTTCCACCGAGCTCGTTCAGCAGCCTGACTTGACGGGTCCTAACTACCTCGTGGATTTTATCATGGATTCACACCAGTGCCACCTTATGACGCAATGGGATCAGCTCAAAGTCAAGGCGGCTATCGGCTCTGTGTTCCCTCCTTCACCCGGAGCAACTTTCCACTGCCGTCCGATTCCACAAGGCTATGCTGTTGTGATGGTGGACAAAATAATGGAGGGATTTGAGGAGCTCCAGCTTGACCACCCTACAGGTGATGGGGAGACTCAGATGGGTCTTGCTATGCATACTCCGTGTCTATGGCGGAAGGAGCACATCAAGCTTCTGAACTTCACGGCTCCTGCTAGTCAGCTGGGCACTCCGCCTCCTCCGCCTCCTCCGCCTCCTCCTCCTCCTCCGGCGAGTGATCAGGGCACTCCGCCTCCCGCTCCAGCGCGTGAGGGCGGCAGTACTCCGCCTCCTTCTCCGCCTGCTCCGGCCCGTCCGAGCAGCCCGCCTCCTCCTTCGCCGCCTCGTAAGCGACGGCAGAACACAGACACCGCTGCTCCGACTGCTCCTGCGCGTCGTAGCAGTCTGCCTTCGGCTGCTCCGCCTCTTAACGAACGAAAGAAGACAGCCGCAGCCGCTCCGGCTGCTCCGGCGTCTAGCAAGTACAACCCAGGCGGGGAGGCAATCTGAGATATGGTCCATCGTCTGTCAAGCCTCTAGAACGGGAGGTAGTACAGCCAGAAGCAAAACGAAGAAAAGGGAAACAAATTCCCCAGCTCGGCGAACAAGCGAAGCAATCGTGCCCCCAGCTCAATGTGTCTAGCGATATCGTCGCTAATCTTCCGGGGGTGCTGCCCGGTACCAACCATGGAGATTACATGGCCGACGATGATGCAATAATATTTGGAACAATGGAGGTGGACATATTAAGATTCGAGCATGGGAAGCCTCTTGTCAGACCTGGTACTTCCATAACAACGATGATGCGAAGATTCCATGATTGGTACATGGACATCTGCATGAAGTCTGGGAAAAAAAATACTTTGTCGCTATCGGTTAAAGAGGAGCACAACCTCGTTGGAATTGATCTGTTGTCAGTTCCATTTGAGGAGTTCTTCCAGTTCTACAATCAAAAGGCCCTCGATAAAACAATCATCACTTGCTACTGTCTGTAAGTACTACTTCTCTGTAATTAGTTAAGTCTCTATATATAGCTCAGCTCTTTTATTGCATGTATATATAATTATCCTCACTATATTATGCAGATTGAAAATCGCCGAATTGAAGAAAAGACAAGTAGGTGATATTGGGTTCTTTAACACAAATATCATGGATGAATGGAGTGGTAAACATGATGCCAGACAAACCGAGGCCAAGTTGCTCGCATCGTTACTTCGAAATCAAAACAAAGCTACAATACTCTTTCCTTACGAATACAAGTGAGTGTTACTGTCTTGTGCATATCCGGTTTCCCTTATTACTCGAGGTTATAGTAATGTATTTGATGAGTTATGCATGCATGCACAGGTTCCACTTTATTCTGCTAGAGATTAAGCTTGAGCAGGGACTAGTAACCGTCATAGACTCCAAACAAAAGAATCCGGAGGAGTATGCGACCATGACTAAAATGCTCGAGAAGTAAGTTCAATCGATCATTATCGCACCATATCGGCAACTTTATTCATTTCCTGATATCAAGTACTTGTTTTCTTTGTCTGGCAGGGTTTGGAAAAAGTTCACCGCAGAAGCTCCGGGACTGCCGGCGCAACTGCTATTTGACCACCCAAAAGTAAGTACTAGCTACTAGCTAGTTCCATGCATCTCCCATTGATTCTAGGTAGTTTCATCAATACCCTTTAGCATGCTTGCTTATTAGTTTGATTGACCTCTATTTCTTGTAAAGTGGTTGTGGCAGGAACCCGAGAATGATTTGTGTGGATACTACATTTGCGAGTTCATCCACCACACCACCTGTGTGAGCGGGGCTACTCTAAACAAGAATATGAAGTGCATAAGCAATAATATTCACAATTTTATTTTATTACCATCATTGTGTTCAGTTTCATTCATATATATATGTATTGACCCCCTTCTTGAAATTAGATGTGGCAGACGCGGGATGAACTACTACCACAAGATCGCATACGAGCAATTCAAGAGGAATTGGCGGGATTCTTTCTTGACCACGTCATCGACAAACACGGAGAATACCATGTGGAAGTTGAGTTCAGATGTTAGGGGACGTAAGAGATCTTATATTCTATATATATATATATATATATATATATATATATATATATATATATATATATATGTAGCGAGTAGCGTCGGATAGATATATGAAAACTTGTTGTTCGACCAATCTATCGGAGAAGGAGAGGTCGATCACTTCTCTCTGTGTATATATGTTCATGACGATCTTCAGTATTTAATGGTTTCCTTCATTTGCTTACTAGCTAGGTAGCGTGTCGAGTCTTCTCTATACGTAGCGTCGACCAAGCACGAAGATAAGAGAGGACACTCCTCTCTATTAGCTAGCTAACACAATATATGAAACCCCTAAATTAACCCTACAAAACCCCAACCCCCCCCCCCCCCCTTTCAGAAAAAAACAAACCCAGCCCCTAAACTGCTGACGCGTGGAGGCCTTTTGGTCCCGGTTGGTGGCACCAACCGGGACAAAGGTCACCCTGCCTGGGCAAGCCGCTACGGCCACGTGGAGCCTATCTGTCCCGGTTCCCGATCGAACCGAGACTAAAGGTGGAGGGCTTTAGTTACAACCCTTTAGTCCCGGTTCGTGAACCTGGACAAATGGTCCTCACGAACCGGTTCGAATGGCCCTTTTTTTACTAGTGTTACATGCAGGCCCAACATGGTCTGATCTGTCTTGCCCGTCAATTTGTGGTACTACTGTACCATTTTGATATATGGTGACAATTATATGCATGTTTCATGGCATATCCCATTTGGAGGCCATGAGCTTGTCATAGATCCATGACGGAAATATATAGATGATGCCATATCTATGAAGTTTTTGAGACCGTCATCGAAATTCAATCATGGATCACCAAATTTCTTGTAGTGACCGGCATTGTTTTTTTCTGCCAAATCGGGTTGCCTCGCACACTCTGCTCCACTTCGCTTGGGTGATCCATGATTGCCGAAGGATCAGGGCCCACAATCATGGAAAGAGGGGGTAAGAGCGTCTACAACCGAGACAACAAATCCGACCCTAAAAATATTCCACGAACAATGATCGGTCACGTCTCAAATTTGCCCCTCTGCATTAGATCCATACAAAAACATAACACGCAAATGAGAAAATCCGGTACTACGTATATCAAGTAACCTATACTATCCTAATCCTCGTTGAAGATGTCCACTATCTTCGTGTTCGACTCCGGGCGGCAGCTGTAGCTCCGGCTCGCTCCTCCGGCTGCTCCATGTCATCCTCCGCCTCTATCTTCGCTTTGACATCCTCGAAGAGCACGTCAGTCGTCTCCCGTTCCTGTCGGATGAACTGCCGGTTGCTCTCTACATAGGCCTCATCCTGGATGCACTCTAGGATGGTCTGCTGCTCCGCCATCTCAGCCGCTTGGGCGACCGTGAATTCCGCCTCTGCGTCCTTCATGTTGAAGCCCGGAGTCGGCGCCAGCTCCTCCTACGGCTGTTTCGCCTCCTTCGGATCTGCCACCTTCATCGGAGCCTCCTCCGACTACTCCTCCTTCTGCTCCGGTGAGTCAGGAGGCAAGCCGGCAGCGATGCGGGCGGCACGCCTCGTCCGGATCTCCTGCTCAATCCGGAACCAGTGCTCCGACATGAACATAACATAGGTGGTCTTCTTTTGTCGAACCATGACGAAGCCGGAGGGCGTGGGAAGAATGGCGAAGCGAGAGATATGTGGTGGATGGGTTCAGACTGGCGGAGCGGAGAGGGAGAAGGTGGATGTGGCTAGGGTTGGGGGACGCTAGCGGACTTAAATAGCCGGATTTGGCCTCGTACGACGAGCCGAAGCGGCGCCACGCCATGTTCACATCCCCCACTAAAGGAGACGTCCGTTGGAAAGCCAAGTTTCCGGACGATTTCGTATGGGATCCCATAGTCTGACATGATAGACGCCCCAAACGCCCCCATATCCGTCCTAGATTTAGGCTGGATATGAGGGGTGCCGATCAACCTAGACGTTTGAGGTCCATTTGAGGAGCCCTATCTGGATCGCTTTTTGTGACTGGTTAATGACCGGACCGTTTGCTCTGGCATTTGAAGCGGGTTTGGGGCACTCATAAAGCCCCCCTCTCCAGCCACAACGACATGTTGGTGGCGAGGTGAGCACGGGTTTATGCAGAGCTCTGTTGGGTGGCGTTGCTGCCTAATACTCCCTCCGTCCGAAAATACTTGTCATCAAAATGGACAAAAATGAATATATCTAGAACTAACATACGTCTAGATACATCCTCTTTTATTCATTTTAATGACAGGTATTTTCGGATGGAGGGAGTATCATGGACTGCGACTTCTTTGGTGATCTCGCCGTGCAGGTTGTGTTTTGTAACACTGCCGTTGTAGCTTTATTAATCTAAGGCTGCGCATTATGCCTTGGATATAAAATCAGGGCATTATACCTACACATGAATATACAAAGCTTATTTTGTCTGTCCTAAATCAAATCCTTTTCAGTTTGACGCGACTATGTAGAATTTATCAACGTTAACGTCTATGACACTAAACATATCCCACTTGATATGAAATAAAATCCCAAATGATAAGTGCCATACGTGTGATACGAAGCAATTCTGTCCTAACGTTTTTTAATAGCAACTTCAGCTACTTGAGGATGACAATTTTAGTTGTGAAACATGGCAATTTACTATTTGGATAACAAGTTTCAGTTTTTTCGGGTTTTTTTTTCAGATGACAATTTTAGTTATAAAAATGTTAGGGCGATGTTACTTTATGTCACACATGTGGCACTTATCATTTGGGTTTTTATAGTGTGTTTACATGAAGTTGTAATGTTATATCATAAACCTGGTCAAATTTAAACAAGTTTGGCTAAAACCACACCAAATAAATCTTGTAAAATCGATGTGATGAGAGCACTAACAAGTTCTGCGTTTTTTTGTTTTGCCCCCGCTTGCTTGCTACCAGCAAATTAACATATACTGTATATATCGATATTCAATAGTTGATCTTTTTGAAAAAAGCAGGGTCACTGGTTGTAGCGGTAGACAAGACTATTGTCCAGTCAGACATGGAGCTTTAACGTGCTCTCCGTGGTTGATTTTTTATTCTTTTTGTCTTAATAAAGGAGATGGCTGGTCACCTCCACCGTCTACCAGTTTACTTATAGCATCTCTAGCAGACCTCGTATAAGCGGTCAATATCTTATCATTTTTGCGTTTTACAGTTTTGGTCGAAAAAAATATCCAGAACAGAAACCATAAAAGTAGACTGTAAAATTTTAAAGGGCCATCAAAAATGCACACCCGAAACCCTTATGTTTGAACGTTGGAAGGCCGAATCTAGGGGGGCCCGTGTACCGGTCAAACCTCGTCGGAGCAAACACGCCGCCGCGGAGTTTGCCAGAATCCGCCTTAAACTCGCCGGAATTCATCATCGCACACCGGAAAATGCCGCTAGACGCGGCCAGCGTGGTGATGGGGCACGGCTGGCAGGGATGGGGCGCGGCCGATGGGCGACGAGGCACGGCCGGTGGGCGACGGGGCGCGGCCGACGGGGTTGGGCGTGGCCGGCACGGCCGGCTGGGGGAAGGGACGGCAACGGCCGAACTGAGGAAAGAGCTATTTATCCCAGTTTTACAGTATTTGTTCGGCTGTAACTAAAATGAACCCTTAAAATGCATTTTTTTTCTGATCCGTATCTTAATTCTACAGTTTGTGATTTTAAGAGGTCTGCTAGAGATGCTCTTACCATCCATCCCCAGCCCTCCTAGAGATAGTGTGAGTGTGAGTGTGTGACTATATAATAAGCTTTGCTAGCTAGTGTCTCACTCTCACTGCACACGCTCACCTACGCCCAGTGCTCCTACATGTAACTGCTTTGTGGGAGCCGTATATATGTGCAGCTGGCCGAGTTAGCTCAATCATTGTGCCAGAGGAACAGCAAGAGAGACAGACATCATGGAGGCCAACGGGTCGCAGCAGGAGGAGCCTCGGCGCCTCAGCTCTGGTGATCACGAGTCCCTCAAGGAACCCAATAAGCGGAAGGGCGGGTGGATCACCTTCCCTTTCCTCGCAGGTTTGTGCGCGCGTGCGTGCGCTGTGAACTCTGGAGCACGAGGCTTGCACTATGCTCACGAATTTCTGTCCGTGTCATCGATCGATGTTTGCATGCAGTGGCCATACTGTCTCTCGGGCTGGCGACTGCCGGCGCCACGGGGAACATGGTGGTCTACCTGATAACGGAGTACAACGTGCCCAGCGTCGACGCGGCGCAGATCTCCACCATCATCGCCGGCTCCATCAGTGTCGCCCCCGTGGCCGGCGCCATCGTCGCCGACGCCTTCTTCGGCTGCTACCCCGTCGTCGCGGTCGCCATGGTCATGGCCGTCCTGGTAAGTCACCCGAAAGATGATCTTCTCCGCATGCGCCATGGTATATATTTACATCTCGGTGCTGATCTCCATGGTCATGCGTGCAGTCCTTGGTCGTGTTCACGCTGACGGCGAGCCTTCCCGGCCTCCGGCCGGCGGCGTGCCATTTCGGCGCCGGCCCGTGCGAGCTGGCGTCGACGGGGCAGATGGCGGCGCTCTACGCGGCCGTGTTCCTGCTCTGCCTGAGCGCGGCGGGTGCGCGGTTCAACCAGGCGACCATGGGCGCCAACCAGTTCGAGGCCGCCGCCGACCGCGACGTCTTCTTCAACTGGTACTTCATCCTCCTCTACGCCTCCTCCGTGCTCGGCGCCACCGTCATCGTCTACGTCCAGGACACGGTGTCCTGGACGCTCGGCTTCGGCATCTCCTGCGCCGCCAGCGTCGTCGGCCTGGCCGCGCTGCTCCTCGGCGCGCGGTACTACCGGCATCCCGCCGCCCAGGGCAGCCCCTTCACGGGGCTCGCCAGGGTGGTCGTCGCCGCCGCGAGGAAGAGGAAGGTCAGTGTCGTGGCTCCGGGGGAGCTGAAGTTTTACCACGGGTTACGTAGGGAAGACGACGACGGCAAGACCGGCGGCGACGGTGTCCTTCCCAGCGACAGCTTTAGGTAAGAAAAGATTTCACATGCATGTGCTTATTATATGCTGAATCTACTCCCCATCAAAAGTAATAATTATATAATCCACCCCACTACATCAGAAAGTATATTTTAATAGATCATGGCCAATTTTGGAAACCTACGGTGCAAATAGATTTTTCAGGAAAATGATTGGAGCAGGGAATAATATCCACATATAAGTAGGGGAATGTGGAAGAACAAAATGAAATTTGTTTTGGTTTTTCCTTGCTGGGATGATTTTCTTAGAGCATCTCCAACACGCACCCAAAAAAAGCTCCGTGCATTAAAAAGTTATTCTTTTGACGCTGATAGCTCCGCAGGTTCGTAGCGCTTAAAGTTTTGCGTAGCGCTTGAAAAACGCTTATCGCTACAAGCAGCATATTTTAAGCACCGGATTGGGCACGCTTCACAATTTGCACTGTGTTTTTTTTGGGCGCCGCATAGCTCCAGCAGAAGCTATAGCGCTAAAAGTTTTTAGACGCGTGCTGAAAAACGCTATCGCGCAGCATATTTTGGGCATCGGATTGGGCGCGCTTCACAATTTGCATTGTGTTCTTTTTGGGCGTCGCATAGCTCCAGCAGAAGCTGTAGCGCTAAAAGTTTTTAGGCGCGCGCTGAAAAACGCTGTCACGCGCAGCATATTTTGGGCACCGGATTAGGCGCGCTTCACAATTTGTACTGTGTTCTTTTGAACGCGCGCTTTTGGGCTTTTGCTAAATCAATATTGGTCACGGCGCACTAAAAGTGGTACAGTGGCGCGCTAAAATTATTTTAAAGCGCGGAATTTTTGTGCACCTGTTGAAGACACTCTTAGACAAAATACAGAAATAGACGCTCATAATAACGTGCATACATTCAGCTCAATAAAGAGTTGAAGACATACACGCTCAAAATACTCGTAGTAACGACAGACGCATCACTATCGATGGTACATCACTAATCACTGAAAAATAATGCCATTCTATTTCTGAAATAAATCTAGAAAAATATAACCATCGGTGGCACATCACTAATCACTGAAAAATATAACCGTTAAATCCTGTAATAAATCCATGAAACACTCACGCTAAGTCTAGACTCTAGAACTTGAATTTAGATGCGCCTTCCACCAGAAAAGGCGGACCAACTACCGAGAGGATAGTGCAGCTCACGGTGATTTTCTTTTGTTATTAGGAGGTGCTTTTGTATTGTATCGGCCCATCCTCGATCGAGTAACAACAGTATGTGCAAAAGGGCGCTGCTGCACTGCACCTACGTAGCTTGACATACAAGTAAAACAAGCAAGGCCACGATCATAAGCACGTACTCTCTGTGGCTAAAATCATACCAACCGTGCTTATCCTTTCACGGGCATCTAGCTAGCATATGTTCCTGCCATCTTTTCTGAGATGTACATACATATATTCCTGCCATTTGCATAGCACAATTGTGCCACAACCGATGGCGCACAATCCTCAACGGTTGATCGCATGAACATTGTTGGATCGTACACAACCCCGACACCTTTGGTCCAAAATGCTATAGCTACCACGTCTACTCAGAATATTAATGTTTCCAATTGGAGTGGCTACGGCTCCCTTTCCTTGTCTCCTCCGTCCGACAGCACAATACTTGAGAATTGGTTCCGTCAGATAAAGTACCCGTGGTGCCATATCTTTCAACGTCCGTGAAGAACTTTATCCTCGATATAAATACTTTCTCAAATGGTAACGCCTACACATGTAATATTTTTGCACATTATTCACATGCCTTGATCCACGTTG
This sequence comes from Aegilops bicornis, assembly GCA_021605145.1. NCBI lineage: Eukaryota > Viridiplantae > Streptophyta > Magnoliopsida > Poales > Poaceae > Aegilops > Aegilops bicornis. Next base: position 123,016,581 of record CM038675.1, on the reverse strand, counting down.
ATTTTGTTTTGCACGAATCTTAAAGGAATCTGAGTGCCACATAGGCATAGTGTGTTGTGTGGGTGTTAGAGCGCTCGCCCACACGACCCGCCACGCGCGGTTGCCAGCTGTGTCGTGTGGGCGAAGCAATTCCCGCCCACACAATCACCAACCAGTCCACGCGTGTGTGGGTGAACTGCTCTTCGCCCTCACGACGCTCGTATGGTGATAGATGGCGACTGCAGTTGCGTGTATGCGGCAACTAAGTAAACACACATGGCAACTATGATTTGTTGGTAGATGGCAATTGCAGTTGCGCGTACGTGACAACCAGGTAAACACACATGACAACTATGATTAACCATACATGGGAACTATAATTGGACCACACGTGACAACTAGGTAAACACACAAGGCAACTATTGGTTTACCACATGTGGCAATTAGTTAATCACACATGGCAATTATGGTTTGATTGCACACATCAACTACCATAAATTAAACATGGCAACTATAGTTAACCAAAACAGAGAGAGTTGTCATGCTTTTACAACTACATTTGCCATCCTGAATGGCAACTAAAGCGTCATCCCTAACGTAGCTGCGCCAGAACGTGTGGTCATATTTACTCCGTGCCACACGCGCGGGTGGGGATGAGTAGTATTACTTGGGCATGTCGCACGAAGTAGCCGAGCCCACACGTGTAGGCAGTTCTAATGTCCGCCCACACATGGCGCGTGTGAGTTGCCTCCTGCTTACGCCACACAAGGTGTGTGGGCGGATGTCTAGTATGCCACACGTGTGGGCGTTATCAGCGTCTTTTGCCCATGAAAATAATATACGTAAGTTAGATATACGTTTTTGCGTAGTAAGACCATCTCTAACACTTTCCTTGTAATCTTTTAATCATTTCCGAAAGGTTTCTATCATTAACTTCTCTCCCTCTCGCGACACACATGACGCTCCTCTCTGTCGTCCCTGGACATGACCTCCGACGAGATTCTGACGAGGATTTTCTTCGGTTTCTCATCTTCCACATCGTCCCTAGCCGCGTCGCCTCCAATTTTGACCAATCATTACATTCCAGATCACACCATTGTGCCACCAGAAGAACATAGCGGAGAGAAACCCATTTGGACGAAGGAGTGCTCAAATTGTGGTTCTTGTAGGACAAATATCGCTGAATTTCGCGACTCCTTGCTCGTAGATGTATGTGGTGCTCAATGAGCCTCTATCAAACTATTTTAGCGGATCATCAACCATAGATCCTAGCTAGCTCCTAGACATCTACTGGCTAGAAGGTCGCATTGGCCGCGTAAACTCTAGACCATGCCTTGAGGAAGAAGAAGAAAGAAGATGGGGAGAAACTTCCATGTGGGGTTGAACTTGATTGAAGAGTTAAGTTTAGGGAGAGGAATAGGTGCGCCTAGTTTTTTATTCCTTAAATTTGGGGCATTGAGGATTGGGGATAAGTGTAGGGGTTAATTTTAGGGATTTGGCTAGAGATTCTTTAAGAGAAAATAGCATATGTTAGAATATCGTAATATTGTGAGAAGCTTATAATCTCCATGAAAAAAACACATCACTATTATTGGCTAGCTATATTAGCCTCTCTTTCTCATCTTCATGCATACTGAAAATGGAAATATTCTTTCCGTCACAATTTGAAGGTTTGTAGTCTACTTTTCATCTGTCCCTATTGGTGGTTATGCAGAGTTTTCTAAAACCTGTCATGAATCAACAATTAAGTCTACACAAATTTGGTTTTGAGCATAATGGGGCCAGTGTTGGGTAGTATGTGTGGGGCAAGGGTTTGCCTCGATGTCCCTGTCCAGGGCAAGTTAACTCCCACCTTCGCGCTATAATAATCTTATCATATGGTGATCATTGAAGCAAAGACATGGACATATTATCACACCATCATGCTACACAAATTAATGGTGCTTAATTTTCTTGATTAGTAAACTCCCCAGGCACGAAAAATATCGGCTTTACAGCCCATCAAACTTTTAGCCCGTCCATATCCTGGATAAGTGTATTAGCTACTAGGCGGTAGCTAGTGAAGGAATGCACTACCTCATCAGTTAGAATATATGCTATCGGTCCTAAAAAGCTAATAAAATAAAATAATAGAACCAGAGAGAGCCAAAAAAAGTACTCCCTCCATCCTAAAATAAATATAAAAAAATCTCACACACAAGAAAAATCTAAAACCACGGCACGTATTTTAAGACAGAGGGAGTATAATTTAAGCTTACATGGACCCAAGAACCAAATTATCATTGTCACTGAAATTTCAGCTCGGCAAATTAGTCTCACACACAAATATAAGTAGTACTCCCTCCGTTTTTATTTACTCCGCATATTAGAGTTGACTGAAGTCAAACTTTCTAAAATTTGACCAAGTTTATAAAAAAATATAAATATTTATCATAACAAATTTATATGATATGAAAGTACATTTGATAATGAATCTAATGGTGTTGATTTGTTATTGTATATGTTAATATTTTTTTCTATAAATTTTGTCAAAGTCAATAAAGTTTGACCTTGACCAAAGCTATATGCGTAGTAAATAAAAACAGAGGGAGTACTATTTATAAGTACCATGTACCTAGATTAAAGCACGATCTACAGTTTACAACTCACTAAATGAAGAAAACTTAGAACCAAAAAGCTAATCACTTATGCATTGAAGAGCAGAGCTGCTAAACTTTTTTGTGCACTTAGCACCTCATCTAAGCGCTATGCACCGGAGGAGGCTACAATATATGCCACCAGTTCTGAGTGATAAAAGAGAAGTCCAGGACCAAGAGCTTAAACAATCATAAATTTATAATTTAAGCTCAGGTGCGTTCTATAGAACCAAAATGTCACTGTAATTGAAATTTCAGCTCGGTAAATTAGTCTCACCCACAAACTTGAGTAACATAATGAAAGCAAGGTTATGGAGGTATGATTATAACATTTCAAAATGAAAGCATCAAGTGTGACGTCACCTGAATCTCAACGACTGCAACTACAAATGGTCGCCATTAATTAAGATGGATGAAATGAAGATCTTAACAACTAATGGATGGCACTCTTGTAAACATGCATGGTCATATAATTGAGAAATCATCGACGACAATGACATCCACTACAATGACATCCGCTTAATTCCACGCTAACCGATCGCGTGCAGCTTCCTGAACCGTGCAGCGGTGATCACGGACGGCGACGTGGACGGCACGAGCGGCTGGGCGCTCCGGCCGTGGCGCGTGTGCACGGTGCAGCAGGTGGAGGACTTCAAGACGGTGCTGCGCATCCTGCCGATCTGGAGCGCGGCCATCGTGCTGAGCGTGGCCATCGGCGTGCAGATCAACTTCACCGTCCTGCAGGCGCTCGTCATGGACCGGGCCGTGGGGCCCTTCACGGTGCCGGCGGGCTCCATGATCGTCGGCACCCTCATCTCCGTCGTCATCTTCCTAGGCCTCCTCGACCGGGTCCTGCTCCCGCTCTGGAGGCGGGTGACGGGCCACACGCCGACGCCGCTGCAGTGCGTGGGCGCGGGCCAGGCGCTCACCGTGCTGAGCATGGCCGCGTCGGCCCTCGTCGAGCGCGAGCGCACCGCCACCGTGCGCGCGCACGGCCAGGAGGGCGACCCGGCGTGGGTGTCGCCGCTGTCGGCGATGTGGCTGGTGCTGCCGTTCGCCGTGGCCGGGGCCGGGGAGGCGCTGCACTTCCCGGCGCAGGTGACGCTGTACTACCAGGAGTTCCCGCCGTCGCTCAAGAACACGGCCACGGGCATGATGGCCATGATCGTGGCGCTGGGGTTCTACCTGAGCACCGCCCTCGTCAACATCGTCCAGCGCGCCACCACCTGGCTGCCAGACAACATGAACGCGTCCAGGCTGGAGAACCTCTACTGGCTGCTCACCCTGCTCGTCGCCCTCAACTTCGGCTACTTCCTTACGTGCGCGAAGCTCTACAGGTACCAGAACATCGGCAAGTAGCTCAAGCTCAGGACGCAACACTCATTGATCTATATATGCATGGTGTGTGCTTGCTTTGGGTGTGATGAACGATCAGTTTGGCAGAGATATGAAGCTTCCAACTCTGTGCGTTTTGCCTGGTTTGCGAAGAGATGTTATTACTGTGTGGATTTTGAAGAGATTTAATTGGACCTAGACTTCAATCATGATACATCCTGCTCCAGCGGTTGTCCATCGTGCATTTGTCACATGGGTCTGATGTATTTTGATGGAACCTACATATGAATGGACAATTCTCAGTGGAGTCTATGTATAGAGTGTTAATCCAGTCTGATGTGCCAGTTGATAATAACAAGAAGATCTGAAAGATGAAGATACCTCTAAAGAATAAAATCTTTGCATGGTATCTTCGTCGCGGAGTCATTCTTACTAAAGATAATCCCTGTTCAAGAATTCATCCGATTAAGCAGTTAATTTGCCAATTAATCCCTACTCGTAGGATCCCCGAGTAGCCGATAACCCGAAAAATCGTCCGATTAATTGATTAAATGGCCGATTAACTTGCCGATTAGCCTATTAATTCCCTACTCGCCAGCCGACCGAGCAGCTAACAGTTAACGATTTCCTCAACAATGAAGATAATATTATTAAAAGAAATTGGCATGGAAGTCCGCAATGTGTCTTTTGTCACCATGATGAAACAATAAAACATTTATTCTTCCAATGCAAATTGGCTCGTTCTATATGGTCAGTCATTCAGATAGCTTGTGGCTTGTATCCTCCTTGTAATGTTGCTAATGTATTTGGCAACTGGTTACATGGGATTGATTACAGGTTTAGAACTATTCTTAGGGTGGGAGCGCTTGCCGTTATTTGGTCGCTTTGGCTATGTAGAAATGATAAGGTTTTTAAGAATAAAAGTACTTCTCTGATTCAGGTTATCTACAAATGTACCGTGACTCTTCGTTTATGGTCCTCTCTACAATGTGTGGGTAATCGAGATCTGTTTACGGAGGTGTGTACACGATTGGAGGATACAGCGAGGGATACGTTTACCCAACATGGGTGGCAGCATGATCATAGGATTGGCACCTCCGCTTTAGGCGTTATTCAGACTCTACGTGTTTCTTTGTATTTCGCCTCCTTAATTTTTGTTTGTGTGAGAGAATTTGTTTGGCTGTGTGCATTATAGTTATGCAGAGGCCGGGTGTAATGCTTAAACCTTTTAAGTAATAAAGCGCCCTTTTCGAAAAAATCTCCATTGTCTGTATGGCCGTTTCGTTAACAAGCTGGATAAACCGTGCCTTCGTGCGGCCAGATTTAATAAATGTTTATATATTTGGTAAAAAAAGTCCTTTTCTCACACATAACATCTTTTAATTAATCCACAATTTAATTTGCATTGATATATCATTCAAGGTATGCAAAAGTTATAGGCACTATTAGATTTATAAAATTCTTATTTTTCTCTCGAATGTGTTGAAATATATTGCCCGCCTTTTTCCATCAATTCAGACTTTTGGATAAATTGATCGGAACATGAATTCAATATAGTATCCGAGCCAAGAGGTCTGAAGTTCACGACCTGCCGACGCAATTAAAAATAAAAGATTCTATGGCCTACATCGATCCCTCGTCTAAGGACTAGGAAAGCCTAGATGTGAGGAGAGTGCTAGAATATATTGCCTGCCTCTCTCCATAAGTTCGGACTTCCAAATGAACAACATGATGCCCCGTGCAATGCCACAGAATTGGCTATGTTATTTCTAAGTAGTGTGTAGCATACAAATTCAATCTTTATAATTTGAACTATCTGAGAAATTTATGCATGAGCAGAAAATAATGTTAACATGAAAAGGTTTGTGCATGTCACAACTAATGCAATGTGTTAGAATGCACTAATGCATGTTGCATGGTGAAGGATTCTCATGCATAGATCAGATGGATGCTAGTCGATCAAGCTAGTAAATCTGACGGCTACAATAATTTTGATGATGTGGAAGCATGCATGTTGAGATAACTAGATGATGCCCGCACGTTGTTGCGGGAATATTTTGCAATATTTGAATGAGGCTTTGGCTATATGGAACATAACTATTTGAAATAATAATTTTTGAAAGTATATACGAATTAAATGTAAGTAGCATAACAAAATGGAATTTTACATGCACACATGTTTGCATGTTGAAGTGGAATTTTAGTACACATAGTTGCATGTTGAGGTGGTCCTTTTTCTATGCATATTGAATGATGAGGTGGCATAATTGCGTGTTGAGAGAAATATGTTAGTGGGGGTTAACTATTTAGATATATAAGACTGAAGCAGTAGGGATTGGTTTCTTAGGTATATAGGATTAGCTGGAGTATGAATTCAATAGAATGATTTTATTTTAGACTACATTCAAATTTTGGGCCTCCCATTTTGTCCTTGATGCGTGTTGTGTATGTGGATTTAATGGATATCACTTTCATTTTTGTTGTCGTCTCTTTATCTGAGAACAAGTCACACTATATTCTCACAAGTATTGGAACATGTGAATCAGGATACAAATAACTAGAATTTAGTTTTGAAATCATGTAGACTGAATTTTCCTAAGGCTTTTAGTGCAGACTCTGCGTGGAACAAGTTATGATACATTGGATTTTACCCACACAAAGAAATGATACATATGAGATGTTAATACAAGGTTTGGAACATGTAAATCAGGACAAACAACATTGTAATTTAGGTTTCAAAATCACGTGAAACAGATTCCTACTAGTAAGTCACTTTTTCACATTATTTTCGTATTTTTGATACTGAAATTCTGATGGGTGGTTTTAGTAGCTAATTATCTTATTTATTTAATTTGGATAATGGATTCTTGCATGGATGCATTTATATATATTTTTTCTTTGTTGCTAATTTCAAGTAACAAAGTGAACTAACAACCAACCTAAAAACCATGTTGGTGATTTGATCAGAGGTCTGGTCTTTTTCTCCATTCCATTTGTCAAGTTTTAACTAGAAACTAATTTGAAATGAATTCAAAATCATCAAGTGTGATGTCATGTGTCGGGATGTGACTGGAAATAAAACCCGACTGAACTAGTTAAAATTCAGCCAAATAGACTCAATCCTATCCACCAACGAGGGCGAGGTCCTACTTGCCCAGACCTTCACGTTGACGCGAGGGCCGGTCTCGGATGATCCATATTTGGACCTGACATACGGATTCAACCTGGAGGGAGTAATAAATCGAGCCCCTAGGGACAAATCCTTCATTGTAGGCAGTCAAAAGTTACATCCTATCCTGATGAGATCTCCCACGACAAGGATCTTTATGCCATTCACCACCTTGTAGCACTCCCGCAACATGCCAGGAGTTGAAGTCCAGCAATCCCTCACAATTGATCGTCTCCCTTAGAAGTGCATTTCAGTTCGTGTAGCCAGTGAAGGTAAAACCACTTTGGTTTCTAGTCGTACCATGCGTTGTTGGAAGGATGTGTTTCGCGGAGCGAAGCCCGGATGTTGGCATTCCCTACTACCTCCACGAAATTGTCGTCCCGGTACACCTCCAGGGACGGCCTTCGTCCAGCTAGCACTACAAGATACATGTTAATCCATAAAAGTTTCAATGCGTCACAAATCAGCGCAAAATCGGCACAAACATCCATCCTTAAAGATTCAAAATTTGTCATGTATATCACATCATAGATTGACAACTCTGCCCTTGAAATTCGTCATGTATATCATGTCATAGATTGAGAACAGTTCTTTAAATTTTCATGTATATTTTTTAGTGGTAGGAACATTTTTATACTACAGAATACATTTTTTTACATTGCATAAACATTTTCCAAAATTTTCACATACATTTTTTTGAAACGCAGGAACATTTTGTCATGTGAGGAACAATTTGTTTAAACGGTATCAACATTTTTATACTGTGTTCACATCTTTTTTTTAAATTCATGGGTTTTACTTTTTAATTAAAACAAAAATATCAAATTCTAAATAAAACAATAAAAAAACGGAGGCAAAATAAAACAATAATCTAGCGTGACGTCATCGTAGCAGGGCGAGCCCATATCCTACTCGCCCACGTTAGCGTGGGCGAAATGCTTCATACTGCGCTGGGCCAGCCCACTACTGCTCCTCTTGATGTGAGGCTGCTCAACGTCTCGGTATAAGCGAGACATAGCCGTCGCTGGCAGTGGCTCCATGTTCAATATCTTGGTAATTAACTTAGTTTCTATAATCTGACAACCAAGTGGACGTTGCCATTAAATACAAAAAAACTCTCCAAAATATCTCAACTTAGCTACTACTACCTCCGTCCTTACTTATTGGCCCCCTTCGCATTTTGTGCTAATTTTGACCTTACATTTAACTAGCAAAATGTTAATCCATGTAACCATAAATAATATCATTGTAAACTATGTTTAAATACGAATCCAACGATATAACTTTTGGTGACATGCATTATCATTTTTTTAGATAAATCTATGGTCAAAGTTTGACAGAAAATACTAAGGTAGTAGTTTCAAATATCTCGTTGCAACGAAAGTCGATGAAAGAAGGTCAACACTCGGGTTAGTTAGCAAATGGGAAGATAATATATTTCATTTCAATAATAAAAGAATCCTTTGCTCACATGGGTGTTTTCTTACATGCATGCATAAAAGGAAGAAGATGTCACATCCCATACTAAGAGCAACTCCAGCCGCGCCCCCAACAGCCCCCCTAGGCAACTTTTTACGCGTCGGCGCCGAAAAAACGCCCAAGTCGCGCTCCCAAGACGTCAAAATCCGCCGGCTCGGCCCGTTTTTGGGCCCGACGATTGCAGACCGAACCCGTCACACTGGGGGGGTGCTCGGGGGCTCTGGCGCAAGGGAAAAACACACTCGGGCCACACTGTCAGGCGAAACGTCAAGCCGATCATCCAGATTTGCCTCCCACCCCCCGCGTGCTCGACCGCCACCCTGCCGGTCCCGGCGCCGCCCACCACCCACCACAACTAGATAGACCATTCCCCGTCGGAAAAGAGAAGAGGTTTCACTGCGGCAGCCTCTCCACCACCCTCCAGGTGATTTTTCAGGCGTTCCGGCCGCGCAGGGGCAGTGTACCGACGGGTGTGTGTGCCCACCACGCCCGCAAGGTGTTCGACAATTTGTCTGCCCGACCCGGCGATGGACTCGGACGACGAGGAGGCGCTCGCGGCGTTGCTAGAGGAGGAAGCCGAAGCTGCCGTCCAGGAGGAGGAGCATCTCATGGTCCTCGCCACCCTCGCCGGCCTGCACATGAGCAATGAAAAGCCACGGCGAGGTGGCTCGGCGCCGGGGCGGGTGAAAGCAAAGAACCAGCATCGTCTGGAAGGCTACTGCGTGCTCTACTCCGACTACTTTGCCGACGCTCCATTGCACGGTGAGAAAACATTTCGGCGCCGTTATCGGATGAGCCGAAAGCTTTTCCTCAGGATTGTGAATTCCATCCGGGAGTTCGACAACTAATTCAAGTGCAAGAAGGATTGCAACGCCACACTTGGATTCACCTCAATCCAGAAGTGCACGACAACTATGAGGATGCTTGCATACGGAGCTCCGGTGATTCACTCGACGACTATGGATGCATGGCCGAGTCCACGACCATTGAGTGTTTCTACAAGTTCTGCAGGGCAGTGGTGGCAGTGTTTGGACCATAATACTTGCGATCACCCAATGCTGAAGCCACTGCTCGGATCCTAGCATAGAATGCAGCAAGAGAATTTCCTGGGATGCCTGGAAGCATCGACTGCATGCACTGGAAATGGAAGAACTGTCCATTTGCTTGGCAGGGGATGTACAAAGGTGCCAAAAGCAGTTGCAGTGTGGTACTTGAGGCAGTGGCCACACATGACCTCTGGTTTGGCACTCTTTCTTTGGGATGCCAGGAACTCACAATGACATCAAGTCCTGCAGTGCTCCCCTGTCTTTGCCAATCTTCTTGAAGGTCATTCTCCTTCGGTGAACTTCGAGGTCAATGGGCGGCACTACAACAAGGGGTACTACCTAGCTGATGGCATCTATCCGAGATGGTCGACATTTGTGAAGACTATCTCAAACGCTGTGCAAGGAGGCAAGAAGTTCCACTTTGCCAAGGCTCAGGAGGCTTGCAGGAAGGATGTCGAGCGGGCGTTTGGTGTGCTCCAATCTCGATTTGCTGTTGTCCGGTATCCTGCTCAGACTTAGTCGAAAGATCAAATGTGGGAGATCATGACTTGATGTGTCATCTTGCACAATATGATCATTGAGAGCGATCAGGAAGAGCCAGCGTTTGACACTAAACCATACTACAGGTAGGGTCCTTGAGGGAGTCCTGGACTAGGGGGTGTCCGGATAGCCGCACTATCATCTGTGGCCGGACTCCTAGACTATGAAGATACAAGATTGAAGACTTCGTCCCGTGTCCGGATGGGACTTTCCTTGGCGTGGAAGGCAAGCTTGGCGATACGGATATGTAGATTTCCTACCATTGTAATCGATTCTGGTAACCCTAACCCTATTCGGTGTCTATATAAACCGAAGGGTTTTAGTCCAGAGAACGAAGAACAATCATACCATAGGCTAGCTTCTAGGGTTTAGCCTCTCCGATCTCGTGGTAGATCTACTCTTGTACTACCCATATCATCAATATTAATCAAGGTGAGTAGGGTATTACCTCCATCGAGAGGGCCCGAACACAGGTAAAAACATCGTGTCCCTTGTCTCCTCGTTACCATCCGCCTAGACGCACAGTTCGGGACCCCTACTCGAGATCCGCCGGTTTTGACACCGACATTGGTGCTTTCATTGAGAGTTCCTCCGTGTCGCCGCCTATAGGCCCGATGGCTCCTTCAATCATCAAGAACGACGCAGTCTAGGGTGAGACTTTTCTCCCGGACAGATCTTCAGATTTGGCGGCTTTGCTGCGCGGGCCAATTCGCTAGGCCATCCGGAGCAGATCGAAGCTACGCCCGCCATCGTGTCAGATTTAGAAGCTTGAACTATACGGCCGATGTCCGCGGAGACTTGATCTTCGACGGATTTGAGCTACAGCCGAAGCGTGCCGCGACCGTCTCGATGGGTACGATCTAGCTCTGCCGCCAACGATGCCTCGAGGCCGCACCGATGCTGCTCCGACCCCTAATCCGGAGCCGGTTTCGCTTAATCGAGGACGGGTGGTTGGACACCGCCTCGGGGCTGAAATCTCTGGCGATTGAGCCGAACACCATCCCTGTCCTTTGCGGCTCGTGACTCCTGTGTGCCGGACTCTTTTCCGGACTCGAACCTCCCGCTACCGCGGTCGAACCCGACTGGGCGCTGGTTATGGAGTTCACCGCCGCAGACATCTTTCAGCACTCGCCTTTTGGCGATATCCTGAACTCATTAAAGTCTCTCTCTTTGTCAGGGGAGCCCTGGCCGGACTATGGCCAGGAAGGTTGGGATTCGGACGACGAAGAAATTCAATGCCCACCCATCACCCACTCTGTAGCCACTGTCGATGATTTAACCGACATGCTCGACTTCGACTCCGAAGACATCGATGATATGGACGACGGTGCCGGAGACGATCAAGAGCCAGCGCCCACGGGGCACTGGAAGGCCACCTCGTCATATGACATATACATGGTGGACATCCCAAAAGATGGGAATGGCGATGGAACAGCAGAGGATGACCCCTCCAAGAAACAACCCAAGCGCCAACGTCAGCGGCGCCGCTCTAAATCCCGCCACAAGAAAACGGTGATTCTGCACGGAGACAACAATACCGGACAAAGGTTGAAGACGAACCCTCCAAAGCAGGACTCGGCGCAGGAGGAGGGAGAAGCAAGTCCGCATGACGACAAGGCGGCAGAAGAGAGGTAGAGGACGATAATTATCGCCCCCTCCGAAGATGAGGCAAGCCTCGACGACGCAATTTAATTCGTCGTGCTAGAGGATCCCGTCGAACAAGAGCGTTTTAAACGCAGGCTCATGGCCACGGCAAGCAGCCTCAAGAAAAGCAGCAACAACTTAGAGCTGACCAAGACACGCTAGCCGGCTGATGGATGAAGTCCTTGTACCAAGAGTATGAGCTCGAACGCCCTCCAAAAGCTACCCCAAACGCAGGCCTCTCGCCTCGATCAGAGGAGGAAGCACCCACATCACCAAGACGACATGGCAGACCAGCCACCCCGCGGCCGCGACAGAGAAGCCTTTCGGCCATCCGCTCAAGCCACGCCCCGCCGCCGCTCAAAAAGTACCAAGGCACGGGAGAACGCGCCGGACTTGCGAGATATATTGGAGGATAAGGCAAAGCATACAAGATCGATCTACAGATCGCGTGGGCGCCCAACAACCCGGGATGATTACCGTCATGCCGGATACAGCAACCCCGGCCGGGCCGAACACAGTAGACAAAGCTCATATGAGCTACGTCGTGATATAGCCCAATACAGAGGCGCCGCACACCCACTATGCTTGAGGGCTTCAAACCCGTAAACATCGAATCATATGATGGTACCACAGATCCTGCGGTCTGGATCAAGGACTATCTCCTCCATATCCACATGGCCCGCGGTGATGATCTACATGCCATCAAATACCTCCCACTCAAGCTTAAAGGACCAGCTCGGCATTGGCTCAACAGCTTGCCAGCAGAGTCAATCGGTTGTTGGGAGGACCTGGAAGCCGCATTCCATGATAACTTCCAGGGCACATATGTGCGACCACCAGACGCCGATGACCTTATCCATATAATTCAGCAGCCCGGAAGAATCGCCGGACAATTACGGACGCGGTTCCTAACAAAGAAAAATCAGATCGCCGACCGTCCGGATGCAGAGAGGCGCTTAGCAGCCTTGAAACACAACATCCATGACGAGTGGCTAGCTCGGCACCTAGGACAGGAAAAGCCGAAATCCATGGCAGCCCTCACCACACTCATGACCCGCTTTTATGCTGGAGAGGACAGCTGGCTAGCTCGAAGCAACAACTTGGCCAAACACCCTGGTAGTTCGGATACCAAGGACAGCAATGGCAGGTCGCGTCGCAACAAGCATAAACGCCGCATTAACGGTGATAATGCTGAAGATACGACAGTAAATGCCGGATTCAGAGGCTCTAAACCCGGTCAACGGAAAAAGCCGTTCAAAAGAAATACCTGTGGCCTGTCCAACTTGGACCGAATACTCGATCACTTGTGCGGATACATGGCACCCCGAAAACCAGCCAACCACACCAACAGGGATTGTTGGGTGTTCAAGCAAGCAGGCAAGCTAAACGCCGAAAACAACGACAAGGTGCTGCATAGCGATGACGAGGAAGAGCCCCGACCGCCAAACAATAGAGGACAGAAGGGCTTTCCCACACAAGTGCGGACGGTGAATATGATATACGCAACCCACATACCCAAAAGGGAGAGGAAGCGTGCACTAAGGGGCATATATGCGATGGAGCCAGTCGCCCCGAAGTTCAACCCATGGTCTTCCTGCCCGATCACCTTCTATCGAAGGGACCGCCCCACTAGCATCCGTCACGGCGGTTTCGCCGCATTGGTTCTTGACCCAATTATTGACGGATTTCACCTCACCAGAGTCCCGATGGACGGCGGCAGCAGCCTGAACCTGATTTATCAGGATACAGTGCGCAAAATGGGCATAGACCCGTCAAGAATCAAACCCACAAAGACGACCTTTAAAGGCGTCATTCTAGGTGTAGAGGCCAACTGTACAGGCTCCGTTACACTTGAAGTGGTCTTCGGATCCCCGGATAACTTCCGGAGCGAGGAGTTAATCTTCGACATAGTCCCGCTCCGCAGGGCTATCATGCAATCGCCGGACGAACCGCATTCGCAAAATTCAATGCGGTGCCGCACTACGCGTACCTCAAGCTCAAGATGCCAGGCCCTCGAGGCGTAATAATGGTCAATGGAAACACCGAACGCTCTCCCCGAACGGAGGAGCATACGGTCGCCCTCGCGACAGAAGTGCAGAGCAGCCTCTTAAGGCAATTCCCCAGTCCGGCCAATAAGCAATTGGACACTGTCAAGCGCGCCCGGAGTAACCTACAGCAAGACCGCCTGGCACGTTCCGAACAAGCGTAGTAGTGCGGCCCCAACCCCAGCCCTCGCAAACTCGTGAAGCCAGTACTACGCGTACATAATTGCGCTCTAGAAGTACCATGGGCATAGGGGACGGGCCACGACCACGGCATGCCTAGAATGCGGCTAGACCGCACTAGGGGCTCCCGTTTGTGTCATTCCCTTTTTCTTTTTACTTTCAGGACTCTGTTCTCTAGAAGCCCTGTCCGGCATTCGCGCCGAATACACGATGCAACAGCCAGGGAAGCAGAAAACCGCGTCGAGTGTCCAGGTGGTCTCTATTACGAGCAGTATACCTGTTTTACATACCACACCGCAAACTTACCCCTGGAAGGGGGACATGTCAAAAGTCCCGTACCTTGCTTATCGCACAATTTGTATCGATCTGCTTTTACTTGCAGTTTCTTTTGAATAAACAATATATAGCTCTTGCCTATTATTGCATATTTTTCCATTATATATGTTCACCTATGACATTGCGCAGCCATACAATTTGGTACGGCCAATACACCAGGGGCTTATGTACCCCAAAAAAAACATGGTGTGACAAGTGCGAACACTTTCACAAGTGCGGCACCCCGAACTTATAGCATTATATGCATCGGCTCCGAATCATGTCTTGGGTCAATAGTTGGGTTTGCCCAGCTCCCATGTTTTGGTACCTTACGTTCCGCTATATCGGCTAAGGTAGCGCTTGGGAGAACCACCGCGATTGTGCCCCGGTTGAGCTGGGTTGAGCACCTCTGGAGAAAGCTAAAACTGACCGTCATGATAAGGCGAGAGCCGTCGCTGTTCGAGAGGTTTCTCGAGTCCCTAAAGACTTATGCCGCTTAGAGCGAGGAACCGGCATTGTCCGCCAAGGCGTGGATAGCGCCTCGAACTCGGTCTTCCGACTACTAGGGGCTTCACGAAATTTAAAATTATAGAATTCTATGGCTAAGTGAGAGTGTTCAAGCATTATAGTCCGGTTGCCTGGTTCGTTCGTTGAGCGCCTCCCTCAAGGACCCAAGAATGGGCACAAGAGCGCTCAAGTTTATCCCGAACACCCCAGCACTCGTGGCATGGGGCTGAAGCCAACGACTCGCCATCTCTCAAATTTGATAAATGGCCGCACAAAAGGTAATATTTTAAATTCAAAAGCATTGCTTAACGCATATGAACAAGTTTTCAGCGTACAGGATAACAAATGCGAGTCTACTCAAACATTACATCTTTGGAGCATTCACCCGCTATAAGATGGGCACCCTTCAGACGCCTCATAATACTTCTCGGCTTGCGATGCTCCTTGCCCGGCGGTGGCTCGTCCGTCACCAGCTTCTCTCCGTCAGCTTGCCCCAAAGGCACCTTGGCACGGGCAAGGGCCCTACGGGCACCTTCAATAAAGACGGAGCGCTTGATGACTTCGATCCATGGACAGGCATCCATCAGCCGCCGCACTAGACCGAAGTAGCTCCCAGGCATGGCCTCATTTGGCCATAGCCGAGCTATAAGGCCCTTCATGGCCTGTTCGGTGACCTTGTGGAGCTCGACCAATTGCTTCAGTTGGTCGCTCAAAGGCACCGGATGTTCGGCCTCAGCATACTGCGACCAAAACACCTTTTCCGTCGAGCTCCCTTCTTCGACTCGGTAGAAAGCGGCGGCATCGGACACACTCCGAGGTAGATCTGCGAACGCTCCTGGAGAGCTCCGGATTCGGGTAAGTAATAGATAATTGACTTTTACATTCTTGCTCTGCATAAAGAATGCCTTACCCTCCGCGATCTTCTTTATTGCCTCAATCTCCTGGAGGGCTTTTTGGGCTTCGGCCTTAGCGGCTTGGGCACTCTCAAGAGCCGAGGCAAGCTCGGACTCTCGGGTCTTTGAGTCACGCTCCAAACTCTCGTGTTTTTCCACGAGAGCCTGGAGCTCTTGCCGTACCTCCGCCAGCTATGCCTCCCCCTTCTCTCGCTTGGTGCGCTCCGCGGCCGCTTTGTTTTCGGCCGCGGAGACCGCTTCCTTCAGGGTCGCCACCTCGTTCACGGCCCCTGCAGTACCCATGTTATTCCTGATATCTTTTCGCAACCACATTCTTTAAATTCCATAAGGTATTACTTACCTTCCTTGTCCTCGAGCTACTTCTTGGCTTGGCCGAGCTCGTTCTCGGACCGCTCGAGGCTCTCCGTCAATGCATTGACCTCTGCAGTCAGTGCGGCAGAGGTCATCAGGGCAGCCTGCATTCCCATATTGACATAATTATGTTAGACTCATGCGTATATCTGTTTAGATCCTCAGTCCGGCTTTTATTTCCGAACACCGAACTAAGCATCAGGGGCTACTGTCTATGCGGTAATCTTCTTACATATATTGAAAACTTACCTCAAAGCCTGTTAGAAGGCTGTTGCAGATTCACCATCCCGCTCTTGGCGGATCGAACCTTCTGGATCACCACACTCATAACAGGCGGTGCTCCTCCTCGATGGAGGCGCCTGTTAAGCGCCTCAAGAAGCTATTCGGTGCCTCGGTTGGACGGAGGATACAGGCTGCCTTACCCTTCTTACGAAGGGGCCGCTGTCGGACTTCGTAATCACCAAGGTTCCAGATGGAGTCCGGACAAGGGTCGGGCTTAGAGCCCCTGGGGGTCTTGCTCCCCTCGCGCCTGGAGTCCGGGAGGCTGCCTTGTGGCGCCTCCTGTGTCACCTCCTCCTGACCAGGCCCCCCTTGGGGCCCCACCTCAGCGTCGTTAGCAGCGTGAGGTGAGGAGGCGACCGGAAGTGAAGTACTCTTCACTTCCGACGAATTCAGGGACCCACTCGACGAAGCGGCAAGCTCGTCCTTGGGCGGGCTGCATAGTTGTTCGGCATTAAAAGACACTATGCGATAAATGAAAAAGCCATGAGCTATTCGGAATCCGCACACTTACGATCTCGCCAGGGGCTTGGCCCTTGAGGGCCACTCCTCCTCGCCGTCGTTGGCGTTGGTGGAGACGTCCGGAGGGAGGGTTCTTCCCTTCTGATTCCCGGCCTCCCGGTTGGGGCGGCCTTTCTTTTCTTCTCTCCCGGGGGAGAGGCTTTTTCCTCCTCCTCGTTTTCACGGAGGAGTCCGCCTCGAGTCGTCGGACGATGAGTCCGACAACACTGGCGCCGGCACTCCTTCGAGTCCTCGTGGCCTTTTCTTGGTTTCTTCTCCGGCACCACGTAAGGCGCCGTAGCCAGCAGCCCCGCCAAGCGGGCGTCTACTGGGACTTCTGGCAAAGGAGCCGGGCAGTTAACCTGCCCGGACGTGTTCTGCCAGTCCTGTCAAAGGCAAAGGGGAGTTTAGATCCCGCATAGAATCAAATTGTGAAAAACAAGAGCCCTCTAAAGGGCAAATGAAAAGCTTACCGCGGAAGCCTGACGCTTCAAGCAGAATCCGCGATCTTCTGTAGCAGATGAGGGAGCTTCGGCGCCCTTAAACAGCGCCTTCCAGGCGTCTTCGTACGAAGTATCAAAGAGCCTTTTCAGGGTCTGATGCCGCTCCGGATCAAACTCCCACAATTTGAAAGCCCGTTGTTGGCAGGGGAGGATCCGACGGATGAGCATAACCTGGATCACATTGACAAGCCTGAGGTTATTGTTTACTGTGGTTTGCATGCAGGTTTGAGTCCGGTCAGCCTTCCGAATCACCCCACGCCAGGCCGATCTCCTTCCAAGAGGTGAGCCGCGTGGGAATGCCAGACCGAAATTCGGGGGCCGCCGCCCACTTAGGGTCGCGCGGCTCGGTGATGTAGAACCACCCCAACTGCCACCCCTTCACGGTCTCCACAAAGGAGCCATTGAGCCATAAGACGTTGGCAATCTTGCCGACCATGGCGCCCAAGACTCCGCTTGGCCGCCCACAACCTTCGGCTTGACATTGAAGGTCTTCACCATGTCGAAGTGGGGCTGGATGCAGAGGAAAGTTTCGCACACCACGATGAACGCCGAGATGTTGAGGATAAAATTGGGGCCGATCGTGGAAATCTAGGCCGTAGTAGAACATGAGCCCCGGACGAATGGGTGAAGTGGAAAACCCAGTCCGCGGAGGAAGTGGGCAAGGAATACGACCCGCTCATGGGGCTCAGGGGTGGGGATGAGCTGCCCTTCGTCGGGCAGCCGATGTGCGACGTCGCCGGACAAGTATCCGGCCTTCCGCAGTCTCTTTACGTGGCCCTCCGTGACGGAGGAGACCATCCACCTGCCTCCCGCTCCGGACATGGCTGGAGAAGGTCGAGGAGGGATGCACGGACTTGGGCGTTGGAGCTCGAAGTGCGCGGAAATGGATGAGCAAGGGAGGAAGATGGCGTAGGTGAGAAAGGTGGATCCTTATCCCCTTATATGGACGGACGAAACTATGCGTCCCCCACCAGCCTGGTGAAACTTGCTTGCCTCCCAAGCGCCGCAATCAATGGCGCGGTTGGGTTACCCACGTCCGTATTGATGAGGATCCCGGAATAAGGGGGCACGATCTACGCTTTGATAAGACATGCCAAGGAAACCGCCTCGCTAAACGACCGAGGTGGGACAAGAAAAACGATTCGAATAAAGGCCTGGCCGTGGTGTGATGTCACGCCACGGAATACGTCAGCGGATCTGTGCAAAGAATTATTCTCTCTACGGTGGTATGTGGAACTTGTTTTGCAGAGCCGGACACTATCCTTGTGTTCAAAACCTTCTATGAAGTATTCGGAGGAGGAACCCGCCTTGCAATACCGAAGACAATGTGCGTGCAGGACTCGTCGTCATTGAAGCCTGGTTCAGGGGCTACTGAGGGAGTCCTGGACTAGGGGGTGTCTGGATAGCGGCACTATCATCTTTGGCCGGACTCCTGGACTATGAAGATAGAAGATTGAAGACTTCGTCCCGTGCCCGGATGGGACTTTCCTTGGCGTGGAAGGCAAGCTTGGCGATACGGATATGTAGATTTCCTACCATTGTAACCGACTCTGTGTAACCCTAACCCTATTCGGTGTCTATATAAACCGAAGGGTTTTAGTCCGTAGGACGAAGAACAATCATACCATAGGCTAGCTTCTAGGGTTTAGCCTCTCTGATCTCGTGGTAGATCTACTCTTGTACTACCCATATCATCAATATTAATCAAGAATGAGTAGGGTATTACCTCCATCGAGAGGGCCCGAACCTGGGTAAAAACATCGTGTTCCTTGTCTCCTGTTACCATCCGCCTAGACGCACAGTTCGGGACCTCCTACCCGAGATCCGCCGGTTTTGACACCGACAAGACACATCCGTGACATTTTGGGCCGAACGAATTTTTTCTGTCATACTTATGACAATTCTATGACGATAATTGTGACAAAACCCGGTATCATCATAGATGTGGTGGGCTCCTACTTCTATGAGAAGAAATCATGACAGAAAATGTGCTTTTCGTCCTGGGCGGGCCGGAGACGCAGCTGCATGACATTCTTTGGGCCGTCCATGACGGAAAAAACCGTGGTAGAAGTGAGGGCAAGGAAAATTTCGGGGAGTTCCTGGTTATGGTGGGTGGTCGGGGGCCGAGCGATGCGCGTATCTCTCGTACACGTATGTGCGTGGGTGCGAGGCGTTAGGCTCTAACTGAACCCGGCGAAGGACATCGCAGTTACGACATCGAACCCGAGCGATCGAGAAATTCTTCGCCATCGCCGCTAATCGAAGCCGATCGAACCCTGCTGCCTCCTTCCCTTGATGAACAGTGAGCATTGTTTGGGGGGGGGGGGGGAGGTTGGATGAACAGTTCCCAGTGGGGGTGGATGAACAGGACCCCGTGGTGTTGCCTCTGGATGTACAAGACCCCGATCGATCGAGCCGGTTGGGGCTGGATGAACAGGACCCCATGGAGGGCTGGATGAACAGCACGACCCCGTGGAGGGCTGGTTGAAAAGTAGCCGGTGGAGGGCTAGATGAACAGTAGCCCGTGGAGGGGTGGTTGAACAGAATCCCATGGAGAGGGCTGGTTGAACAGTAGCCGGTGGAGTAGCGCGCGGTGGAGCCTGGATGAACAGGAGCCCGTGGATGAACAGTCGCAGGTTGTGGTTGGAGGAGGTCGACAGTGGATGAATAGTAGCCCGCGGAGGCTGGAGGAGGTCGACGGTGGAGATGAACAATATCCCGTGGAGTCCCATTTTGCGGTACGCCACACCCCACCCGATGAATAGGACCCCCTTTTCGACCGTAGCGCTCCAACACAAGTCTGTTTCCTCCGTTTTGCGGTACGCCACATGATGACCCACAAGTATAGGGGATCCATCGTAGTCCGTTCGATAAGTAAGAGTGTCGAACCCAACGAGGAGCAGAAGGAAATGACAAGCGGTTTTTAGTAAGGTATTCTCTGAAGCACTGAAATTGTAGGTAAGAGATAGTTTTGTGATAAGATAATTTGTAACGGGTAACAATCAGTGAAAGTAAATAAGGTGCAGCAAGGTGGACCAATCCTTTTTGTAGCAAAGAACAAGCCTGGACAAATTCTTATAATGAGAAAAGCGCTCCCGAGGACACATGGGAATTATCCTCAAGCTAGTTTTCATCACACTCATAAGATTCGCGTTTGGTACTTTGATAATTTGATATGTGGGTGGACCGGTGCTTGGGTACTTCCCTTTCTTGGACAAGCATCCCACTTATGATTAACCCCTATTGCATAGCATGAAACTAGTGGATCCAAATCAGCCCCTTACGAAGCAACGCATAAACTAGGGTTTAAGCTTCTGTCACTCTAGCAACCCATCATCTACTTATTACTTCCTAATGCCTTCCTCTAGGCCCAAATAATGGTGAAGTGTCATGTAGTCGACGTTCACATAACACCACTAGAGGAGAGACAACATACATCTCATCAAAATATCGAATCTAATACCACATTCACATGACTACTAATAGCAAGACTTCACCCATGTCCTCGTGAACAAATGTAACTACTCACAAAGCATATTCATGTTCATGATCAGAGGAGTATTAATATGCATTATGGATCTGAACATATGATCTTCCACCAAGTAAACCAATTAGCATCAACTACAAGGAGTAATCAACACTACTAGCAACCCACATGTACCAATTTGTGGTTTTGATACAAGATTGGATACAAGAGATGAACTAGGGTTTTGAGAGGAGATGGTGCTGGTGAAGATGTTGATGGAGATTGACCCGCTCCCGATGAGAGGATCGTTGGTGATGACGATGATGATGATTTCCCCCTCCCGGAGGGAAGTTTCCCCGGTAGAACAGCTCCGCTGGAGCCCTAGATTGGTTCCGCCAAGGTTCCGCCTCGTGGCGGCGGAGTTTCGTCCTGTAAGCTTGCTTATGATTTTTTCCAGGGTAAAAGCCTTCATATAGCAGAAGATGGGCACCGGAGGGCCACCAGGGGGCCGACGAGACAGGGGGGCGTGCCCAATAGGGGTGGGCGCGCCCCCTACCCTCTTGGCCAGGGTGTGGGCCCCCTCTAGTACTTTCTTTGCTCAATAATTCTTATTAATTCCAAAAATGACTTTCATGGAGTTTCAAGACTTTTGGAGCTGTGCAGAATATGTTTCCAATATTTGCTCCTTTTCCAGCCAGAATCCCAGCTGCCGGCATTCTCCCTCTTCATGATAAACCTTGTAAAATAAGAGAGAATAGCCATAAGTATTGTGACATAACGTGTAATAACAGCCCATAATGCAATAAATATTGATATAAAAGCATGATGCAAAATGGACGTATCAACTCCGCCAAGCTTAGACCTCGCTTGTCCTCAAGCAAAAGCTGATACCGAGAAATATGTCCAAATGTTTAGAGATAGAGGTGTCGATAAAAATAAAATACGGACATGAGGGCATCATGATCATTCTTATAACAGCAACATATATAGATTTTGTCATCTGATTTCTTATGCTCAAGTAACAATCTATTCTCAATGTCAAGTATGGATCATAAACTTCATTGAGAACTAACAAACTATAATCCACATCCTTTGAAGCAATTGCAATTTATCATAACATCGGAAAGAGTCAAGAATAGAGCTTTTCAGCAGGTCCACATACTCAACTATCATATAGTCTTCTACAATTGCTAACACTCACGCAATACTTATGGTTATGGAGTTTTAATCAGACACTAAGAAAGATAGGGGCTTATAATTTCAGCTCCCAACATATTCACCTTTGGGTGATGTCAACAATAATAGATCATGCTAACTTACATCCAACGCGAGTTTATCAATAGTAATCATGATGACTTGGCATCATTAGCAGGGAATTGCTATAGCTTAATTATTCGGGCGTCACAATTCTCCTCCACTACAAGAAATCTCATCCCGAGATTTAAGGAGTGAATTAAGGGGGAAAGACTCGAGAAGGATGGAGCTCAACACAAGATATGTACCTGGGGCTACCTCGACGAACGTGGCATAGAGGCATCTCTCGAATTAGAATTCAAGAAAGTCATCGAGATCAAGGTAAGGAGGAGCAATAAGAAGCTTCAACCGGGTAGGCAATCATTTGTTGCCTGAAACAGAGGGTGAAAGGGGTTTAGAGCAATGGGAATAAGTATTGCTTCTGATACCAGAATAGATCACTAGGAAGATGGCTCGTGATTTACATACATCGCCAAGCGTGAGGAACAATTTTGGAAGACAAAGATGTACAGGAGAGTCAGGTTTTTATCCTGTGGAACTGTGGGTTATGGGCCCACCATGTGGAACAAAAATTAGGAAGGGTGATGTCATCTTGCATGATCTCGATAGCGAGGCATGTCAGACAATAACCTGTCAGTTATGTCGGCAACAACATCGGTACCAAGGGAGAGGGACGAAGAGAACCATTTTCCTGCTCGTTAAGACGAGGCGGACCAATAGGAAAAGTTCTCGTCCATCGGCAGCTTCCAGAATGTCATCAACAATAGTAACAAGGTCTTACTGACAGAGAATGTACACTGAGGTGTTTACATAAGCAGGGAATTATCACTGCTCAGGTAAGATAGGTTACAAGAAAGATTAAACAAAACAATGGAAAGGAAAGCGAGACTGTTATCTCAGATTTCTCTCGAGTGTCTAACAACTCCGAACCGGTGAAAATTTTGAATCAGCGAGAAATAATAGTTGATCAAGAACTCATAAGAAGTTATGTAGTTCCGTGATATTCTCGAGATACCAAAGGATAATACCCAAAGGTATATCAATGTAGAGGTTGAACAGGTGAAACGATCTGAAGAAGACAAGTACTTTAACTTGTTCGATAAATGGATCAAACAAGAACAATATGGTCGGAACCACGATTGCAAAGGACCAAACATGGATACGATATGAAATTACCACAAGGGGATTATTATTATCATAACAAGAAGCTTCCATGATAAGTTCCACATCGGGTCCATGGGCATGAACACAAAGGTTCAAGGTCGACTCCCACTTCATCAATGCACAACCTTCCATTCACTTCTCGCATCCGAAGAAGTTGTAGCATTGAAATGTTATCCGAAAAAACGCCATTAGATATAACCCGCATAACCTTCCGGTTCACATGGATTAGGCAAGGCGTAGATTCAACCCATAGGGGCATCTTAGGAACCTATACCACAAACTTCACGAGTAAATAACTCAAGCCCGTAAGCAGTATGGTTGACAAGAGCGGGGGATACAATTTTCCAAAGGCATTGTGTATCCGAGGAAAGGCTCACAAGGTTACTGAATATGAAGGATGCTGTCGGATAAAACCCAACAAAGGACCTGGAGGTCCACAATGGATCTGATGTGAGTATTGGTACTCAACCAGAAGAAGAAAGAAACAAGGACATCAGATTATAGAAATAACTGACTAATTCAAAGCTCAAAATGCAAATGAAATATGATTTTCAAAACGGTGGATCAGAACAAGAGGCTCTAATCAAAGGCAGGTAAGTTGAATAGACATAGATTGACAATCAATCAAGGTTTGATTTGTCGAACACCAGCTCATGTCAGGGGTGACGTCTGAGCCGAAGGGAAGAATTATAACTTTGATTGATGATTGCAAGCATTCACAAACATATCGAATCAAATGCTCAAAATTAAATATGACAAAGGATACTACTGAATATTGCCAGACATATGGAAAGCATCCATAATGCAAGCAGACAAGGAGGAGCAAGAGTAATTGGTTTCTAAGGATTTTCGGAAGATCGGATAATATTCCAAATAATTTTGTGAAACAGTGAACAACTACGGACGATCGGATACTGGGCAAGCACGAGTAATTATCTGCAGGGGTATTCATGTGGCAAAAACTGCAAGGCAGTAGGCTCAACGGATTCTCAAGACAATAGAGAGTAATTCAAGGCATCTTGTAATAACAAGAGCAACTGGGGATGAAGGTATGAACGACAACGTAGGTAGTTACGCATAAGGATTTATCAATGGTAGGGATCGCAATGGCGAAGGGTATAAGGGTCTCGCGAAAACATCTAAGAGTATCTTTAGAATCTTCTGGTGCACCAAGCAATCATCTGGACTGAGGGGCTCTCCGGGAGAACGTATTTACGAGAACGTAGAGTTAGAGTTAGCAAAACCATTTAACCCGAATAAAAGAGAGATCAGAGTCCCAGAGTATAGACGAGGAGTAAAAGATCCTAATACCATCCAATTTGGCGACATGGGCTTGTAAGCCACACAACCATGTTAGTAAAATGGTTCTTTCAAAGACTAGACTCAATTTCGGCCAAGGAGTTGGAAAGGGGGATCCTACAGGCAGTCGGCTCTGATACCAACTTGTGACGCCCCCGATTCGAACGTACACTAATCATTCACGCAATTGTGTACGATCAAGATCAGGGACTCACGGGAAGATATCACAACACAACTCTAGACACAAAATGAAATAATACAAGCTTCATATTACAAGCCAGGGGCCTCGAGGGCTTGAATACAAGTTCGATACACAAGAGTCAGCGGAAGCAACAATATCTGAGTACAGACATAAGTTAGACAAGGGTGCCTTAAGAAGGCTAGCACAAAAGCAACACGATCGAAGAGGCAAGGACTCCTGCCTGGGACCTCCTAACTACTCCTCGTCGTCGGCGGTCTCCACATAGTAGTATCCGTCGGCGGTGGCATCTGGCTCGAGGGATCCACCATCTGGTTGCATCAACTGGAAAGAAGAAAGAAGGGGGAAAAGGGGGTAGCAAAGCAACCGTGAGTACTCATCCAAAGTACTCGCAAGCATCAGATATATACTAAGTATGCATTGGTATCAAATGGAAAGGCTGTATCTGTGGACTGAACTGCAGAATGCCAGAATAGAGGGGGAAGGCCTAGCCTATCAAAGGCTAGAATCTTCAAGCAGCTCCAAGCATCTTGCAGCATGTAGAAGAGTAAAGAATAGCAGTTTAATTAACAAGCATGTTGTAACATTAAGGCCCAGAGATCCTTCCTCGACTCCCTGCGAGAAAGCAATCCCGGAGCCACATATCCATCACATATCAAGTATCCATTTCTAGGTGTATAACATCAGGATACAAGTCTGAACGTCCATTACCGTGGACACGGTATTCGAATAAAGATCTTCCCTGCAGGGGTGCACCACGTTACCCAACACGCTCGATCACTCTGGCCGGACACACCTGCGGGGTCAATGCCCGGCCTCGGAAGATCAACACGTCACAGCCCTACCTAGGCTCAGCAGAGAGGTCCCCGCCGGTCTACATCCTAAGCACTCCGGGGTCTTGGGACCATCGCCCGCAGCACTCGGTCGCTATGCGGCAGGGTGGATACCAAAGCCTCGGATGGCCAGCACCGTCCGACCGTGCCGCACTGCTGAACTGGACATCTGACAAAGCTTCGGCTGATACCATGACGTCGAGGCCCATAAATATTCTCACGTGGTGGTTGGTGCATAAAGGCCAGAGGCCAACTCAGAACAAATACCCAAACCTGTTAGTGCATTGGGGGCTCGCGGAGACGAGCAGAGACTCACGATAATGGGACCCCGTCGCCTCGTCTCGAGGAAAGACGGCAAGGGCAAGCCCAGCCCACTCGAGGGCTGCCAGACTTCCTGGCCATGCCTCGTAACCATCTTGCGGGTGATCTCCGGGCCCGCCCGACTTTCCCAAAGGTCTCAAGTAATGTCAAGGTAACCGTGTGTCCAAACATCAAGGGGAAAACCCAAGGAATCACCCTCGGAGGATTCCACTCGATGTAATCATCAAGGTGAACGTCAGAGGAATCCCCCTCGAGGATCACACTTGAGGGGTTGCATGACAGAGCCGTATCGGGAATGGTGAAGGAGGAAATCACCCTTGAAGACCACGAACAAATAGCTACACTACAGAATTATCATCAGGAGTGCATTATGAGGGATCACCCTCGGCACTCGATAGTAGCTCTACAGAGTCGAACAACTAAAGGGGCATGATGTGATGTGCGGTGTCGAGCTCTGGTCGTTGATCATGTAGCTCAAGTCGTCGGTGATGAAGCAGGGGAAATAAGAACAAGGTGGAGGACACTGATGGATCACTATCCAACCTATACTAAGCAGTTTAGGATAAGCAGGTAAGGTACAATAGCAGGTTACAAAAGCAGGCTATGCATCAGAATAGGAGCTATCAATAACAGTAGCAAAATCTAATGCAAGCATGAGAGTATAGAATGGGCGATATCGGGATGATAAAAAAGGGGGGGCTTGCCTGGTTGCTCAGACAAGAAGAATCGTTGTCGACGTAGTTGATCACAGCGGCATCAACGGCAGTCTCGGGGTCTACCGGGGAGAATAGGGGGAAGAAACAGTAAATACATAGCAAGCAAGTGCATAACAGGACAACAGACAGGGCTAGACGTGTTCTAACACGGTACTACACGATACCGGCGAAGGGTGGGGGGGGGGAAACAACCGGGAATGTTTTCCTGAAGTTTGGCATTTTCGGACAAACGAACCGGAGGGGAAAGGTTGCGTGTTAGCTATGCTAGGGATGCGTGACACATGAACGGACTGCGTATTCGGACTCGTCACATTTTTCTGAGCAACTTTCATGTAGAAAACTTTTTCATCCAAGCTACAGATTATTTTCTATGAATTTTCAATGTTTTATTTATATATAGGAATTCAGTTTAATCCGAAAATAAATGCAAAATTGCTAAGTGCACACAACACTGTGTACACTAAGTGTACACAGGTTGACATGTGGGTCTGTGGAGGGGCTGAGTCATTAGCTTAGTCGCGATCAACAGCTGATTGTTGATCGCCAAACTGACTGGTCGGGCCCGTGCGTAAGTGACATATATTTTAACAGGTTTTTTATTAAAATAAGTTATTGCCTCAGATTAAGTTGGTGGCCTTGGGCCCACAGGACAGTGAGCGGTTAGGGGAGTGGGTTAGTGACAGGGAGGGGTTATCCCCACTAAACGAGCAGGGGCTGGCCCAGGCAGAAGCGAGTGGCCTCACGCCATAGCTGCTGGCACAAGGCGCTGGCTACTGGCCGGGCTGCCGGAGAGCAGCGGCCGGAGGCGCGGGCGGCGCGTAACGGGCGCAGAAGGGCAGCGGGGCGGGCATCGAGCGAAGGCAGGACATGGCGGTGGTTGGGCACGCACGCGGCTGTGCGGGGCCACGACAGGAGCAGCAGCAGTTCGAGCACGGGCGACGCGCGCGGTCAGGAGGTGGCCGAGCACGCGAGTGGGCTCAGACGAGGCGCGCACGGGGCGGCCGGGGCATGGTCGCGGGTGTGGTGAGCACAAGGTCGTCGTGAGCTTCGAGCGCGAGCGGGACGGCGCCAATCGACTATGGAATCGATGGGGAAAGGAGGAGGGGAACGCGGCTCACTGGGAGGAGGGCGGTGGAGAGTGAGGGAGTCCTGGACTAGGGGGTGTCCGGATAGCCGCACTATCATCTGTGGCCGGACTCCTAGACTATGAAGGTACAAGATTGAAGACTTCGTCCCGTGTCCGGATGGGACTTTCCTTGGCGTGGAAGGCAAGCTTGGCGATACGGATATGTAGTTTTCCTACCATTGTAACCGACTCTGTGTAACCCTAATCCTATTCGGTGTCTATATAAACCGAAGGGTTTTAGTCCGTAGGACGAACAACAATCATACCATAGGCTAGCTTCTAGGGTTTAGCCTCTCGATCTCGTGGTAGATCTACCTTGTACTACCCATATCATCAATATTAATCAAGCATGAGTAGGGTATTACCTCCATCGAGAGGGCCCGAACTGGTAAAACATCGTGCCCCTTGTCTCCTGTTACCATCCGCCTAGACGCACAGTTCGGGACCCCCTATTCGAGATCCGCCGGTTTTGACACCGACATTGGTGCTTTCATTGAGTGTTCCTCTGTGTCGTCGCCGATAGGCCCGATGGCTCCTCCGATCATCAACAACGACGCGATCCGTGGTGAGACTTTTCTCCCGGACAGATCTTCAGATTCGGTGGCTTTTGCTGCGGGCCAATTCGCTAGGCCATCTGGAGCAGATCGAAAGCTACGCCCCTGGCCATCAGGTCAGATTTGGAAGCTTGAACTATACGGCCGATGTCCGCGGAGACTTGATCTTCGACAGATTCGAGCCATACCGAAAGTGTGCCGTGACCGTCTCGATGGGTACGATCTAGCTCTGCCGCCGAACAGTGCCCCGGAGGCCGCACCAGTGCCCGCTCCGACCCCTAATCCGGAGCCGGTTTCGCCAATCGAGGACGGTTGGTTGGACACCGCCTCGGGGGCTGAAATCTCTATGGCGATTGAGCCGAACACCATCCCTGTCCTTTGCGAAGCTCGTGACTCTCAGGTGCCGGACTCCTTTCCGAACTCCGAACCTCCCATGCCCGTGCCAGTCGAATCCGACTGGGCGCCGGTTATGGAGTTCACCGCCGCGGACATCTTTCAGCACTCGCCCTTTGGCGATGTTCTGAACTCATTAAAGTCTCTCTCTTTGTCAGGGGAGCCCTGGCCGAACTACGGTCAGGAAGGTTGGGATTCGGACGACGAAGAAATTCAACGCCCACCCACCACCCACTTTGTAGCCACTGTCGATGACTTAACCGACATGCTCGACTACGACTTCGAAGACATCGACGGTATGGACGACGACGCCGGAGACGACCAAGATCCAGCGCCCATGGGGCACTGGAAGGCCACGTCAACTTACGATGTATATATGGTGGACACACCTAAGGGAAGCGATAACGAGGAACGACGGGACGCTGCGAAAGATAATTCCCGCGGGAAGCAGTCAAAGCGGCGGCGTAAGCGCCGCTCAAAACCCCACCTCGACAAAGATAGCACCCACACAGACCCAGCCATAGAGGAGGGTGAGCCGGCCGACGATGAACATGCCACTGAGCAACCATCCGAACGGGCCAACTTGGACAAACAACCCGTCTCCGGCAAAGATAACAGTCCGGAAGATCTCACGCCGGACACGTCATCGGAGCAGAAGAACCTCCACAAAGAGCTCCTCGCCACTGCACGTAGCTTGAAAAAGCAGAAACAGAAGCTCAAAACAGCGGAAGACGCACTCAGAATGAGATGGAGTAAAGTGCTCAACACCGCAGACAAATATGGCAACAGCCGCCAAACAAAGAGCTACCCAAAGCGCAAATTACTGCCCGAATTCGACGAGGAGGCCGTAGAGCCCC
This sequence comes from Aegilops bicornis, assembly GCA_021605145.1. Taxonomy (NCBI): domain Eukaryota; kingdom Viridiplantae; phylum Streptophyta; class Magnoliopsida; order Poales; family Poaceae; genus Aegilops; species Aegilops bicornis. The sequence continues at coordinate 122,986,976 of CM038675.1, read as the reverse complement.
CATGATCAAAAAACAAGGAGGCCACCCGATCGAATAGACGACCACATGGCACACTTAAAGCGGCAAACGGCACCGCACACAAGCCGGCACGCGATCCGCATAAGGATTCGTACCGAAAGGACGACCCAGTTAGATCTATCTATAGGCCAAGGAAACAAGCTCTAGCAAGCAATACAACACGTCAAGTATCCGAACATCACGGCATGCCCAAATATAGGGGCGCCGCGCACCCTCTATGTTTCACCGACGAGGTGCTGGATCATGAATTCCCAGCGGGATTCAAACCCGTAAACATAGAGGCATACGACGGAACTACAGACCCTGGAGTCTGGATTGAGGATTATATCCTCCACATACACATGGCCAGAGGAGATGATCTCCACGCCATAAAATACCTACCCCTCAAGCTCAAAGGGCCAGCCCGGCATTGGCTCAAAAGCCTCCTCGAAAACACCATTGGTAGTTGGGAAGAGCTAGAGGATGCTTTTCGGGCCAATTTCCAGGGAACCTATGTCCGACCTCCGGACGCAGACGATTTAAGTCACATAACCCAACAGCCCGGAGAGTCAGCCCGAACATTCTGGAACAGGTTCCTCACCAAAAAGAATCAAATAGTCGACTGTCCGGACGCCGAAGCCTTAGCAGCTTTTAAACACAACGTCCGAGACGAATGGCTCGCCAGACACCTTGGCCAGGAAAAGCCAAGAACAATGGCCGCACTAACAAGCCTCATGACCCGCTTTTGCCCGGGAGAGGATAGCTGGCTAGCAAGATGCAGTACCAGCGACCCAAGTACATCCGAAGTCAGGATGGGAATGGGAAACCACGACGCAACAAGGACCAGCGCCGGATTAAGGGGAACGGTCCAAAGAGCACGGCAGTCAACGCCGGATTCAAAAGCTCACGACAGAACAATAAAAAACTGCCCCTTAAGGATAATAGCGATGAGCTATCCAACTTAAACAAAATCTTGGACAAGATATGCCAAATCCACAGTACTCTCGGGAAGCCTGCAAACCATACCCACCGAGATTGTTGGGTCTTCAAGCAGTCCGACAGACTCAACGCCGAACACAAGGGGCTTGACACACCACGTGAGGATGATGACAAGCACCACAAGCAGAGCCCCGGAAAACAAAAGAATTTCCCACAAGAGGTCAAAACAATAAACTTACTTCAAGTAACAAAAGGGGAAAACAGAGCGGCGCCCTTGAATTACGCTACCGCATACCTACTCCCAATGGAATCCCAACACTGGTTGTAAAAACAAATCACCTTCGACCATCAGGTCTACTCCGAAAGTATCCGGAACGCAGGATGGACTGCCTTGATACTAGAACCTATAATCGACGGTCTTCAATTTACGCAGGTCCTAATGGACAGCGGCAGTGATTTAAACCTGTTATATCAGGACACAATCCGCAATATGGGGATAGACCCAAACAGGATTAGCCATAGCAACACTTCCTTTCAAGGAATAATGCAGGCACATACGCCCATTGTACGGGCTCCCTACTATTGGAAGTTATGTTCGGCTCACCCGACAACTTCCGTCATGAAAAGTTGGTCTTCCACATCGCCCCATTTAAAAGTAGCCATCAAGCACTCATCGACGCACAGCTTTCGCCCGCTTTAATGCAATACCGCATTATGCAGCTCTTAAACTTAAAATGCCCGGTCCACGAGGCATCATTTCATTAAGGGGAAGCTGCGCGTGTCCCTCAAGGAAAGAATGTGAGACTGCCTTAACAGCCTCACACTAATACGGCCTTACTGGCCAAAAGCGCCTAAAGCAGGTCGTTCAGACCCCGGACTGATTAGGCGGGTCCGCATAAACAAACATGATGCTTACTAGCCGCTGCACTTCTTACAAGGGGCTCCACACATGTACAACAAGAGACAATAAAGCTCAATTTTATTCATTTTTGAATCATACTCTGTTTATTTCCAATTATATTTTCGCACGATCTTTTTTCAAACTAAGTTCCTCTCTTTAACAGACGAACGCCGTGCTATACCCGTCCAGGATACGACACAACGGAGATACAGGCGCAGACGTGCAGCAGGGACCCGTTGCAAGGATTCTTTTTAGATTAAGACCCTGCGTAAACCTTTTTTAACTGTCTCTTGTTGTTACTCCTCCCCCGGTCTCTTATTATAGCCGAGGAGGAGGCTGGCGTTTTGGCATCGGCCGCGTCAGAATTTTGCACGTACCTGGACACCAGGGGCTTGTTACCAAGGGCATTGTTCGGCCCGCTTTATAAAAGACCGAATACCTTAGGGAGTGCTCGGCGTCTCGAGTTAGGCCTTATATGCATCAGCTCTAAATCATGTCTTTGGTCAAATGTTGGGTTTGCTCGGCTCCTGTGTTTTGCTGACTTACGTTCCGTTCTATCGGCTAACGCGACACCAGGAGAACTACTGCGATTGTGCCCCGGTTCGGCCGGGCGAGCACCTTAGTAGAGAAAGCCGAAAACTGACTGTCATGATACAACGAGAGACTGGTCAACCACTCGATGACTCACCGGAATGTTTAGAATTCCTCCGCATTGACGAAGGACCGTTTCCCGGTCAGGCACATACGCACCCCGAATTTGGGAGAGTGCGGTGCCCCCAGGGGCTATATTGTAGCCCCATCATCGAACCCCTATGGCTAAGTGAAAGTGATAAAGCATTATAGTCCGATTGCTTAGTTTGCTACGCTACCACCTCCTTCATAGGACCAAGACGTTGGATTAAGTGTGAAAACGCGACTTCTTTGCAAACACCCCCGCACCATGTTCGTGGGGGCTGAAGCCGAAGACTGCCATCTTTCAGGTTATATACATATATACATCAACGGCCGCACAGGAGGTATTTTGCTACTTGAAGGCACAAGTATAAAAAGCTCTTACATTAAATTGAAATGTTGTTTCATAAAATTACACATGTCATTCAAACATAACACCCGTCGAGCACTGCATCTCTATTAAACGAGCACCCGGAAGAACTTCCTCAAAATAGCGCTCGACTGATACTTGGCTTTCGTCCGAATCTGGGGACGTAATGTTGGTGGCCTTCATTTCAGCCCAGTATGCCTTGACACGGGCAAGAGCCATCCGCGCCCCCTCAATACACGCCGACCGCTTCATTGCGTTGATACGCGACACCGCACCAAGGAACTGCTCCACTAAGCCAAAATAACTCTTCGGCTGGGGTCCGCCTGGCCACAAATGAGTCATGACATGCTTCATGGCAAGTCCGAACAATCGACTCAGCTCGGCCCATTCGGCCAACCGATTGGTCAACAGAAGAGGACGCTCCGGACTATGGAATTGCGACCAAAATAGCTCTTCCCTTCTGTGCCCCTTCTGGCCTCGGAAGTGCTCAATCGCGTTCGCAGCGCTCGCCGGTAAGTCCAGATAAGCATCCTCCAAACTCCACAGCTTGTCCAACTGAGCACACTTCGGATCTGTATATTTCCTCCGCAGCAGAAACGGTTTTCCACCCGCAATATCCCCGGCCTGACTCAACTCCTCCTGGGCAGCTCTCGTAGCGGAACGGGCATCCTTGGCCTCGGCGGTGGCCTTTTTCAGGTCTTCTTGTTCCGCTTGACGTCCTTTTTCAAGAACCCCGCAGCAGTCGGTAGCATTCTTCAGCTTCAGGGCCATATTGGCCATTTCCTCTTTGCTTCGGCAGTGAGCAGCCCGTTCGGCTTTCAGCTCTTCGGCCGCCTTTAAAGCAGCCGCATTACTCTTTCAGGCTTGCTCTTTAGCTCGGGCGAGTTCCGCCCGCAGCCTCTCCACGGCAGCGACGCCATCTGCATCAAAGCATACAAGTAGTAAGGCATGGGCGTCAAGCTCCCTTACCAGGTGCCCGCGGAGAAGTCGCATACCTGTGACTCGTCAAACCGCTTATTGACCAGCGCGATGTCCGCATCCGCCTCGTCAAGTTGCCGCTTTAGTTTGGCAAATTCGTCAGTCCGGCCGGCCGCCGGACGCCCCGCCACCTACATAGGAACGGCGACATGTTAGCACTAAGATTATGATCCTCAGCACGCTGTCCGTTCTGACAACATACCGAGTCTCAGGGGCTACTATCTATACATGGCGCATTCTATATTCATAACTGTTAGAAGGTACATCATTTTTTCGTACCTCAAACCCCGTCAGTAAACTTCTGGCGGCTTCATGCAGTCCGCTCTCAGCGGATGTAATCCTTTCAATCACCGTAGCCATTAGCGCACGGTGATCTTCTGAGATAGACGCTCGCCCGAGCAGATCTTTCAGCTCCTCTGACCGCACGCCAATTGGCGCCGGACCCTCCGTCCCCGCCGGACTCAGGGAAACTCTCCGTGACGACACTTCAGGGTCGCCCGCCTCGCATGAAGGCGCGATAGGTGGAGGCGTTTCGCTCTCTATCATCTTCGGACGAAGATCCCCCGAAGACGAGCTCACGAGAAGGGCTGAGATCCGAACTACAAGGTACAATTTTGGTTATCTTCGTAAATAAATACAGGATATCCTTTATTCACAAGACCCCTTCTTTTACTTACGGCTCATTGGAGGGCTGATCCCTTTGGGGAAATAGTGCGGCTGGGGTATTTCCCAAAGACCAGACTGTCTCGACGAAGACTTCTTTCCCCGCTTTGAGGCCTTGGCTTCGGGTCTTGAGGCGGTCCTCTTCTCCCTTGGAGGGTAGGATCCTTGATTCCTCCTTCCTTGAAAGCCTCCTTCGTGGAGGCAGTTGTTTCCTGCTGCCCCTTCGCCTTCTTCAAAAGGCGCGGCCTTCAACATCTTGGTCAAAGATAGGATCCGGCGTGGTCTCTGGGAGGGGAGCCGGACACCATATCAACTTTGCCTTGGCTATCCACTCCTGTTCAAGAAACAGCTCCCTTAAAGGGCATATATATGATAAATGAATGAACAGCATGTCCGGTTACATGACTACTTACTTGAGTATCTAGGCGATTGTAGCTTAGTCCTGCGTCCTCAGTTAAGTCCGGACACTTCTCCTGTGATCCGAAGAACAGTTTATACATCTCCACGGGCGTCGCGCCCATAAAATGATGGAGAGCGCGTGGTCCCTCCGGATTAAATTCCCACAGACGGAGGGGGCGACGTTTGCAGGGCAGAAGGCACCGAATCATCATAACCTGCGCCACCACGACCAGATTGATCTCTCTTTCTTGGAGGTCTCGAATACGGCCCTACAATAGAGGAACGTCTTTGGACGGCCCCCAGTCGAGCCCCCGGTTGACCCATGATGCCAGCCGCTGTGGTGGACCTGAGCGGAAGGTGGGTGGCACCACCCATTTGGTGCCCCTGGGAGCGGTGATATAAAACCACTCCCGTTGCCACAACCCAAGCTCCTTCTGAAAAGAGCTCTCGGGCCATGGAGCATCAGCGCATTTTCTTATGACCGCCCTCCAAGACTTCGCTTGTTGCCCCTCGATCATCTTCGGCTCCACCTTGAAGGTCTTGAGCTACAATCCAAAGTGAGGGGTAATATGGAGGAATGCTTCACATACGACAATGAATGACGAGATGTGGAGGATGGACTCCGGATTCAAGTCATGGAATTCCATCCCATAATAAAACATGAGCCCCCGCACAAAGGGATCAGTCGGGAAGCCTAAACCCCGAAGGAAGTGAGACACGAACACCACGCTCTCGCCGGGCTCGGGAGTGGGAATGACATGCCCTGGAGCAGGCAGCCTATCACGAAATCTCGCGGTTAGATACACAGCGTCTCGCAGCTTTAGCACATCTTCTTCCGTGACGGAAGAAGACATCCATCGGCCGAGCTGGTCGGAGCCGGACATCGTCGAAGGTCCGAAGCGCCTAAATCTGAAGCTTTGGGTGTTAGAACTCGAAGCGCGAGGAGGATTCGATGGAGGATGGAAAGAAGAAGAGGGCCTTGGCCTCATTATAAAGAGGTTGAATACCAAGAGCCCTCCCCGTGGCCGATTGGGACTCGCCTTCGATAGAGGAGGCATGCCAACGGGCGCGGTTGGGTTACCCACGTCCGTATTGATGAGGATCCCGGAATAAGGGGGCACGATCTACGCTTTGATAAGACGTGCCAAGGAAGCCGCCTCGCTAAACGCGCTAAGGTGGGACAGTAAAAAACGATTCGAATAGAGGCCTGGCCGTGGTGTGATGTCACGCCGCGGAATACGTCAGCGGATCTGCGCAAAGAATTATTCTCTCTACGGTGGTATGTTGAACTTGTTTTGCAGAGCCGGACACTATCCTTGTGTTATAAACCTCCTATGAAGTATTTGGAGGAGGAACCCGCCTTGCAATGCCGAAGACAATGTGCACGCCGGACTCGTCGTCATTGAAGCCTGGTTCAGGGGCTACTGAGGGAGTCCTGGACTAGGGGGTGTCCAGATAGCCGCACTATCATCTGTTGCCGAACTCCTAGACTATGAAGATACAAGATTGAAGACTTTGTCCCGTGTTCGGATGGGACTTTCCTTGGCGTGGAAGGCAAGCTTGGCGATACGGATATGTAGATTTCCTACCATTGTAACCGACTCTGTGTAACCCTAACCCTATTCGGTGTCTATATAAACCGAAGGGTTTTAGTCCGTAGGACGAACAACAATCATACCATAGTCTATCTTCTATTGTTTAGCCTCTCACGATCTCATGGTAGATCTACTCTTGTACTACCCATATCATCAATATTAATCAAGGTGAGTAGGGTATTACCTCCATCGAGAGGGCCCGAACCTGGGTAAAAACATCGTGCCCCTTGTCTCCTGTTACCATCCGCCTAGACGCACAGTTCGGGACCCCCTACCCGAGATCCGCCGGTTTTGACACCGACAGAGAGCTCGGGGCGTTCGGAGTGGTGTCGGAGAAGCAAGACGATGTGGTGCCGTGGCGATTGCTGAAGCGGAGGAGGTCGTCCATGGCGGCGGTGGTTCGGCTCGTCCTGGCGCTCGGGAAGGACGGAGACGAGGGCGACGATCCTCCTGGAGGCCGTGGCGAAGCTCGGTGAGGTCCTGAAGCATGGCAATGACGATGCGGTGGCGACGGGCTCGGTCGGGCGAGCTCCAAATCGAGAGGGAGCTCGATGGAGGAGGGAGAAGAGTGAGCAGGGGGTGGAGGGAGGCGAGCGAGGGGATCTAGGGTTCGAGGGCCGTCCTTATAGCACGAGGGAGAGGACGGATGGCCAGCGCGTGTGCGTCGCCGGTAATGGCGCCGATGGATGAGCGCCACGCCCACCCCTGCTTTTGTAGCTGGAGATGTGGGGGGGGGCAAGTGGGGTGTGGGTTGGGCCTAAAGTGCTCTGTGGCCACTAGGACCCAGACGCACCGTAATGAGACAGGGCGTTTTCTATTCCCTATTATGTATTTAAGTTAGCTACTGTTTCGTGTTAACTTGAGTGACAAAATGAATTTAGTTAACCATGAAATCTAGCACACAATTCAAGAACAACATTGTGGTGTTGCATAAAAAGTTTTTAGAGCCAACGGAATAGTTCGAGCTTTTTTAGAAATTGATTAGGTCAATTAATATGCCACTCGGCCACTTTATATTGTCCTAGGGATTAAAGGGAGAGCCAAATGATGTTGGTTGCCACATGATAATTAACCAGTGAATATTTGCAACCCAACAAAATTTTTTGTTTTGACATTTGAAAACTTTTTTTACATTATTTTAAATTTGAAATTTGAACTCGGTTTTGAACCAACGCGAGTTTATCAATAGTAATCATGATGACTTGGCATCATTAGCAGGGAATTACTGTAGCTTAATTATGCGGGCGTCACAATTCTCCTCCACAAGAAGAAATCTCGTCCCGAGATTTAAGGAGTGAAGTAAGGGGGAAAGACTCGAGAAGGACGGAGCTCAACACAAGATAGGTACCTGGGGCTACCTCGACGAACGTGGCATAGAGGCATCTCTCGAGTTAAAATTCAAGAAAGTCATCGAGAGCAAGGTAAGGAGGAGCAATAAGAAGCTTCAACCGGGTAGGCAATGATTTGTTGTCTGAAACAGAGGGTGAAAGGGGATCAGAGCAATGGGAATAAGTATTGCTTCTGATACCAGAATAGATCACTAGGAAGATGGCTCGTGATTTACATACATCGCCAAGCGTGAGGAACAATTTTGGAAGACAGAGATGTACAGGAGAGTCAGGTTTCGATCCTGTGGAACTGTGGCTTATGGGCCCACCATGTGGAACAAAAATTAGGAAGGGTGATGTCATCTTGCATGATCTCGATAGCAAGGCATGTCAGATAATAACCTGTCAGTTATGTCGGCAACAACATCGGTACCAAGGGCGAGGGACGAAGAAAACCATTTTCCTGCTCATTAAGACGAGGCGGAGCAATAGGCAAAGTTCTCGTCCATCGGAGGCTTCCAGAATGTCATCAACAATAGTAACAAGATCTTACTGACAGAGAATGTACACTGAGGTGTTTACATAAGCAGGGAACTATCACTGCTCAGGTAAGATAGGTTACAAGAAAGATTAAACAAAACAATGGAAAGGAAACCATAGACTGTTATCTGTATTCTCGAGTGTCTAACAACTCCGAACCAGTGAAAATTTTGAATCAGCGAGAAATAATAGTTGATCAAGAACTCATAAGAAGTTATGTAGGTCCGTGATATTCTCGAGATACCAGAGGATAATACCCAAAGGTATATCAATGTAGAGGTTGAACAGGTGAAACGATCTGAAGAAGACAAGTACTTTAACTTGTCCGATAAATGGATCAAACAAGAACAATATGGTCGGAACCACGATTGCAAAGGACCAAACATGGATACGAGATGAAATTACCACAAGGGGATTATTATTATCATAACAAGAAGCTTCCATGATAAGTTCCACATCGGGTCCATGGGCATGAACACAAAGGTTCAAGGTCGACTCCCACTTCATCAATGCACAACCTTCCATTCACTTCTCGCATCCGAAGAAGTTGTAGCGTTGAAAGGTTATCCGAAGAAACGCCATTAGATATAACCCGCATAACCTTCCGGTTCACACGGATTAGGCAAGGCGTAGATTCAACCCATAGGGGCATCTTAGGAACCTATACCACAAACTTCACGAGTAAATAACTCAAGCCCAGAAGCAGAGTATGGTTGACAAGAGCGGGGATACAATTTTCCAAAGGCATCGTGTATCCGAGGAAAGGCTCACAAGGTTACTGAATATGAAGGATGCTGTCGGATAAAACCCAACAAAGGACCTGGAGGTCCACAATGGATCTAATGTGAGTATTGGTACTCAACCAGAAGAAGAAAGAAGGCAAGGACATCAGATTAGAGAAATAACTGACTAATTCAAAGCTCAAAATGCAAAGGAAATATGATTTCCAAAACGATGGATCAGAAGCAGTGGCTCTGATCAAAGGCTGGTAAGTTGAATAGACATAGATTGAAAATCAATCAAGGTTTGATTTGTCGAACACCAGCTCATGTCAGGGGTGACGTCTGAGCCGAAGGGAAGAATTCTAACTTTGATTGATGATTGCAAGCATTCACAAACATATCGAATCAAATGCTCAAAATTAAATATGACAAAGGATACTACTGAATATTGCCAGACATATGGAAAGCATCCACAATGCAAGCAGACAAGGAGGAGCCAGAGTAATAGGTTTCTAAGGATTTTCGGAAGATCGGATAATATTCCAAAGAATTTTGTGAAACAGTGAACAACTATGGATGATCGGATACTTGGCAAGCGCGAGTAATTATCCGCAGGGGTATTCATGTGGCAAAGAACTGCAAGGCAGTTGGCTCAACGGATTCTCAGGACAATAGAGAGTAATTCAAGGCATCTTGTAATAACAAGAGCAACTGGAGATGAAGGTATGAACGACAACGTAGGTAGTTACGCATAAGGATTTATCGGTGGTAGGGATCGCAATGGAGAAGGGTATAAGGGTCTCGCGAAAACATCTAAGAGTATCTTCAGAATCTTCTGGTGCACCAAGCAATCATCTGGAGTGAGGGGCTCTCCGGGAGAACGTATTTACGAGAACCTAGAGTTAGAGTTAGCAAAACCATTTAACCTGAATAAAAGAGAGATCAGAGTCCCAGAGTATAGGCGAGGAGTAAAAGATCCTAATACCATCCAATTTGGCGACGTGGGCCCGTAAGCCACACAGCCATGTTAGTAAAACAGTTCTTTCAAAGACTAGACTCAACTTCGGCCAAGGAGTTGGAAAGGGGGGTCCTACAGGCAGTCGGCTCTGATACCAACTTGTGACGCCCCCGATTCGACCGTACACTAATCATTTTTACGCAAATGTGTACGATCAAGATCAGAGACTCACAAGAAGATATCACAACACAATTCTAGACACAAAATGAAATAATACAAGCTTCATATTACAAGCCAGAGGGCTCGAATACAAGCTCGATACACAAGAGTCAGTGGAAGCAACAATATTTGAGTACAGACATAAGTTAGACAAGGGTGCCTTAAGAAGGCTAGCACAAAAGCAACACGATCGAAGAGGCAAGGCCTCCTGCCTGGGACCTCCTAACTACTCCTGGTCGTCGGCGGTCTCCACATAGTAGTATCCATCGGCGGTGGCATCTGGCTCGAGGGATCCACCATCTGGTTGCATCAACCGGAGAGAAGAAAGAAGGGGGAAAAGGGGGTAGCAAAGCAACCGTGAGTACTCATCCAAAGTACTCGCAAGCATCAGATCTATACTAAGTATGCATTGGTATCAAATGGAAAGGCTGTATCTGTGGACTGAACTGCAGAATGCCAGAATAGAGGGGGAAGGCCTAGCCTATCAAATACTAGCATCTTCAAGCAGCTACAAGCATCTTACAGCATGTAGAAGAGTAAAGAATAGCAGTTTAATTAACAAGCATGTTGTAACATTAAGGCCCAGAGATCCTTCCTCGACTCCCTGCAAGAAAGCAATCCCGGAGCCACATATCCATCACATATCAAGTATCCATTTCTAGTTGTATGAGATCAGGATACAAGTCTGAACGTCCATTACCATGGACACGGTATTCGAATAAAGATCTTCCCTGCAGGGGTGCACCACGTTACCCAACACGCTCGATCACTCTGGCCGGACACACCTTTCTGGGGTGAATGCCCAGCCTCGGAAGATCAACACGTCGCAGCCCTACCTAGGCTCAGCAGATAGGTCCCCGCCGGTCTACATCCTAAGCACTCCGGGGTCTTGGGCCCATCGCCCACAACACTCCGGGTCGTTGCGAGCAGGGTGGATACCAGCACCGCCTCAGATGGCCAGCACGATCCGACCGTGCCGCACTGCTGAACTGGACGTCTGACAAAACTTCGGCTGATACCACGACGTCGAGTCCCATAACTATTCTCACATGGTGGTTAGTGCGTAAAGGCCCGAGGCCAACTCAGAACAAATACCCAAACCTGTTATTGCATTGGGGGCTCGCGGAGACGAGCAGAGACTCACGATAATGTGACCCCATCGCCCCGTCTCGAGGAAATACGGCAAGGGCAAGCCTAGCCCACTCGAGGACTGCCAGACTTCCCGGCCATGCCTCGTAACCATCTTGCGGGTGCTCTTCGGGACCGCCCGACTTTCCCAAAGGTCTCAAGTAATGTCAAGGTAACCGTGTGTCCAAACATCAAGGGGAAAACCCAAGGAATCACCCTCGGAGGATTCCACTCGATGTAATCATCAAGGTGAACGTAAGAGGAATCACCCTCAAGGTTCACACTTGAGGGGTTGCATGATAGAGCCGTATCGGGAATGGTGAAGGAGGAAATCACCCTCGATGACCACGACCGAATATCTACACTACAGAATTATCATCAGGAGTGCGTTATGAGGGATCACCCTCGGCACTCGATAGTAGCTCTACAGAGTCGAACAACTAAAGGGGCGTGATGTGATGTGCGGTGTCGGGCTCTGGTCGTTGATCATGTAGCTCGAGTCGTCGATGATGAAGCAGGGGCAATAAGGACAAGGTGGAGGTCACTGATGGATCACTATCCAACCTATACTAAGCAGTTTAGGATAAGCAGGTAAGGTACAACAGCAGGTTACAAAAGCAGGCTATGCATCAGAATAGGAGCAATCAATAACAGTAGAAAAATGTAATGCAAGCATGAGAGTATAGAATGGGCGATATCGGGATGATCAAAAAGGGGGGGCTTGCCTGGTTGCTCAGATAAGAAGAAGGGGTCGTCGTCGATGTAGTTGATCATAGCGGCAGTCTCGGGGTCTACCGGAGAGAAGAGGGGGAAGACACAGTAAATACATAGCAAGCAAGTGCATAACAGGACAACAGACAGGGCTAGACGTGTTCTAACGCGGTACTACACGATATCGGCGAAGGGGGGGGGGGGGGACATCCGGGAATGTTTTCCCGAAGTTTGGCATTTTCGGACAGACGAACCGGAGGGGAAAGGTTGTGTGTTTGCTATTCTAGGGATGCGTGACACATAAACGGACTGCGTATTCGGACTCGTCACATTTTTCTGAGCAACTTTCATGTAGAAAACTTTTTCATCCAAGCTACATATTATTTTCTATGAATTTTCAAAGTTTTATTTATATATAGGAATTCAGTTTAATCTGAAAATAAATGCAAAATTTCTAAGTGCACACAACACTGTGTGCACTAAGTGTACACAGGTTGACATGTGGGTCTGTGGAGGGGCTGAGTCACAGCCAGGTCAGCCGATCAACAGTTGACTGTTGACTGGTCAAACTGACTGGTGGGGCCCGTGTGTAAGTGACACATATTTTAACAGGTTTTTTTATTAAAATAAGTTATTGCCTCAGATTAAGTTAGTGGCCTTGGGCCCACGGGTCAGTGAGCGGTTAGGGGAGTGGGTAAGCGTCAGGGAGGGGTTATCCCCACTAACCGGTCAGGGCCGCCCAGTGCAGAAGCTGGGCCTCGCTGGCTGGGCTCACGCGGGCACAAGGTGCCGGCAGCCACGGGCGACCGATCGGAGGGGGCGGCAACGGCCGAGGCGCAGGCGCTGGCGGACGGGCGCTAAGGGCAGCGGGGGCGGGCGTCGAGCGAAGGCAGCGTGTCAGTGGTTGGGCGCGCACGCGGCTGTGCGGGGCCACGACAGGAGCAGCAGCAGGTCGAAAGGGGGCGACGCCGCTGTCGAGGTGGCGGCGCAGGTGGGCTCGCACGAGGTGCGCCAAGTATAACCTGAGTATTCTGCGTGCAAAACTGGCTTGCACCCGTTGTAGATGGACGAGAGCTTATCACACCCGATCATCACGTGGTGTCTCGGCACGACGAACTTTGGCAACGGTGCATACTGTGGAGAACACTACTTGATAATTTTAGTGAGAGATCATCTTAAAATGCTACCGCCAATCAAAGCAAAATAAGATGCATAAAGGATAAACATCACATGCAATCAATATAAGTGATATGATATGGCCATCATCATCTTGTGCTTGTGATCTCCATCTCCGAAGCACCGTCATGATCACCATCGCCACCGCGCGACACCTTGATCTCCATCGTAGCATCGTTGTCGTTACGCCATCTATTGCTTCTACGACTATCGCTACCGCTTAGTGATAAAGTAAAGCAATTACAGGCGTTTGCATTTCATACAATAAAGCGACAACCATATGGCTCTCGCCGATTGCCGATAACTCGGTTACAAAACATGATCATCTCATACAATAAAATATAGCATCACGCCTTGACCATATCACATCACAACATGCCCTGCAAAAACAAGTTAGACGTCCTCTACTTTGTTGTTGCAAGTTTTACGTGGCTGCTACGGGCTGAGCAAGAACCGTTCTTACCTACGCATTAAAACCACAACGATACTTCGTCAAATAGACTCCGCTTTAACCTTCTCAAGGACCGGGCGTAGCCACACTCGGTTCAACTAAAGTGAGAGAGACAACACCCGCCAGCCACCTTTAAGCACGAATGCTCGTAGAACGGTGAAACCAGTCTCGCGTAAGCGCACGCGTAATGTCGGTCCGGGCCGCTTCATCTCACAATACCGCTGAACCAAAGTATGACATCTGGTAGGCGGTATGACTTGTATCGCCCACAACTCACTTGTGTTCTACTCGTGCATATGACATCAACGCATAAAACCAGGCTCGGATGCCACTGTTGGGGAACACAGTAATTTCAAAAATTTTCCTAGGCACACACAGGACCATGGTGATGGCATAGCAACGAGAGGAGAGTGTTGTCTACGTGCCCTCGTAGACCGTGAAGCGGAAGCGATCACAACGTAGAGGAAGTAGTCGACGTTCTCCTCGCGATCCTGCCGATCCCAAAGGTGCCGTTACTCCGGCACCTCCGAGTCGATGATGACGTAGAGGAAGTAGTCAGACGTTCTCCTCGCGATCCAGCCGATCCAGCGCCAAGCATTACTCGGCGCCCGAGTTCTTGGCACACGCTCAGCTTGATGACGCTCCTCGGGCTCCGATCCAGCAAAGCTCCGGGAGAGGGAGTTCCACAAGACGACGGCGTGGTGATGAGCTTGATGTTTCACCGACGCAGGGCTTCGCCTAAGCACCGCTACAATATGACCGAGGTGGAATATGGTGGAGGGGGGCACCGCACACGGCTAAGGAACGATCTCAAGGATCAACTTGTGTGTCCTAGGGTGCCCCCCCCCGTGATATAAAGGAGGGAGGGAGGAGGTGGCCGCCACAAGGGGGGCGCACCATAGGAGGGGGAAACCTACTCCAAGTAGGTTTCCTCTCTTCCTTATCTTATTTGGAGGGAAAGGAAGGAGTACTAGTATTTAGGAAGTAGTACTAGTAGTAGGAATAGGAAGAGGGAAAGGAGAAAGGAAAGGGGGCCGCCCCATTCCCCAATTGGATTGGGCTTGGGGGCGCGCCTCCCTTGTTCCTTCTCCCTTCCTCCTACATGGGCCCAATAAGGCCCATATACCTCCCGGGGTTCCGGTAACCTCCCGAGCTCCAAACTTCTCCTAACCTTTCCGGTGTCCAAATATATCCGTCCAATATATTAATCTTTATGTCTCGACCATTTCGAGACTCCTCGTCATGTCCGTGATCATATCCGGGACTCGAACAACCTTCGTACATCAAAATACACAAACTCATAATATAACCGCCATCGAAACCTTAAGCGTGCGGACCCTACGGTTCGAGAACAATGTAGACATGACCGAGACACATCTCCGGTCAATAACCAATAGCGGGACCTGGATGCCCATATTGGTTCCTACATTTTCTACGAAGATCTTTATCGGTCGCATCCGCATAACAACATACGTTGTTCCCTTTGTCATCGGTATGTTACTTACCCGAGATTCGATCGTCGGTATCCAATACCTAGTTCAATCTCAAGCATCGGCAAGTCTCTTTACTCGTTCCGTAATACATCATCTCACAACTAACTCATTAGTTGTAATGCTTGCAAGGCTTATGTGATGTGTATTACCGAGAAGGCCCAGAGATACCTCTCCGACAATCGGAGTGACAAAACCTAATCTCGAAATATGCCAACCCAACAAGTACCTTTGGAGACACCTGTAGTACTCCTTTATGATCACCCAGTTACGTTGTGACGTTTGGTAGTACCCAAAGTGTTCCTCCGGTAAACGAGAGTTGCATAATCTCATAGTTACAGGAACATGTATAAGTCATGAAGAAAGCAATAGCAACATACTAAACGACCAAGTGCTAGGCTAACGGAATGGGTCATGTCAATCAGATCATTCTCCTAATGATGTGATCCCGTTAGTCAAATGACAACTCATGTCTATGGTTAGGAAACATAACCATCTTTGATTAACGAGCTAGTCAAGTAGAGGCATACTAGTGACACTGCTTTGTCTATGTATTCACACATGTATTATGTTTCCGTTAATACAATTCTAGCATGAATAATAAACATTTATCATGATATAAGGAAATAAATAATAACTTTATTATTGCCTCTAGGGCATATTTCCTTGATCCTCCCACTTGCACTAGAGTCAATAATCTAGTTCACTCAAGAATGATTCTAACACCCATGGAGTCTTGGTGCTGATCATGTTTTGCTCGTGGAAGAGGCTTAGTCAACGGATCCGCAACGCTCAGATCCGTATGTATTTTGCAAATCTCTATGTCTCCCACTTGGACTTGGTCCCGAATGGAATTGAAGCGTCTCTTGATATGCTTGGTCCTCTTGTGAAATCTGGATTCCTTTGCCAAGGCAATTGCACAAGTATTGTCACAGAAGATCTTCATTGGTCCCGATGCACTAGGTACAACACCTAGATCGGAAATGAACTCTTTCATCCAGACTCCTTCATTTGCTGCTTCCGAAGCAGCTATGTACTCCGCTTCACATGTAGATCCCGCCATGACGCTTTGTTTAGAACTGCACCAACTGACAGCTCCACCGCTTAAAAAACACGTATCCGGTTTATGCATTTAGAATCGTCCGGATCAAGGTCAAAGCTTGCATCGACGTAACCATTTACGACTAGCTCTTTGTCACCTTCATACATGAGAAACATATCCTTAGTCCTTTTCGTGTATTTCAGGATGTTCTTGACCGCTGTCCAAAGGATCCACTCTGGATTACTTTGGTACCTTCCTGCCAAGCTTACAGCTAAGCATACGCCAGTCCGGTACACTGACATTGCATACATGATAGAGCCTATGGCTGAAGCATAGGGAACATCTTTCATTTTCTCTCTATCTTCTGCTGTGGTCGGGCATTGAGTCGACTCAATTTCACACCTTGTAATACAGGTAAAAACCTTTCTTTGCACGATCCATTTTGAACTTCTTCAAAACTTTATCAAGGTATGTGCTTTGTGAAAGTCCAATTAAGCCGCCTTGATCTATCTCTATAGATCTTGATGCCCAATATGTAAGTAGCTTCACCAAGGTCTTTCATCGAAAAACTCTTGTTCAAGTATCCCTTTATGCTATCCAGAATTCTATATCATTTCCGATCAGTAATATGTCATCTACATATAATATCGTAAATGCTACAGAGCTCCCACTCATTTTCTTGTAAATACAGGCTTCTCCATAAGTGCAGTATAAACCCAAATACTTTGATCACACTATCAAAGCGTTTATTCCAACTCCGAGATGCTTGCACCAGTCCATAAATGGATCGCTGGAGCTTGCACACTTTGTTAGCTCCCTTTGGATCGATAAAACCTTCCGGTTGCATCATATACAACTCTTCTTCCGTAAACCCATTCAGAATGCGGTCTTTACATCCATTTGCCAAATTTCATAATCATAAAATGCGGCAATTGCTAACATGATTCGGACAGACTTAAGCATCGCTACGGGTGAGAAGGTCTCATCGTAGTCAACCCCTTGAACTTGTCGAAAACCCTTTGCGACAAGTCGAGCTTTGTAGACAACAATATTACTGTCAGCGTCAGTCTTCTTCTTGAAGATCCACTTGTTTTCTATTGCTTGCCGACCCTCGGGCAAGTCAACCAAAGTCCACACTTTCTTTTCATACATGGATCCCATCTCAGATTTCATGGCCTCAAGCCATTTTATGGAATCTGGGCTCACCATCGCTTCTTCATAGTTCGTAGGTTCATCATGATCTAGTAGCATGACTTCCGAGAACAGGATTGCCGTACCACTGCAGTGCGGATTTTATTCTGGTTGATCTACGAGGTTCTGTAGTAACTTGATCTGAAGTTTCATGATCAACATCATCAACTTCCTCACTATTTGGTGTAGATATCGCAGAAACTGGTTTCGGTGATAAACTACTTTCAAATAAGGGAGAAGGTACAGTTACCTCATCAAGTTCTACTTTCCTCCCACTCACTTCTTTCGAGAGAAACTCCTTCTCTAGAAAGGATCCATTCTTAGCAACAAATGTCTTGCCTTCGGATCTGTGATAGAAGGTGTACCCAACTGTCTCCTTTGGGTATCCTATGAAGATACATTTCTCCGATTTAGGTTCGAGCTTATCAGGTTGAAGCTTTTTCACATAAGCATCGCATCCCCAAACTTTAAGAAACGACAACTTTGGTTTCTTGCTAAACCACAGTTCATAAGGTGTCGTCTCAACGGATTTTGACGGTTTTCTATTCAGCGTGAATGCGGCCGTCTTAAGAGCATAACCCCAAAACGATAGCGGTAAATCTGTAAGAGACATCATAGATCGCACCATATCTAGTAAAGTGCGACACGACGCTCGGACACACCATTGCGCTGTGGTGTTCCGGTGGCGTGAGTTGCTAAACTATTCCGCATTGTTTCAAATGTAGACCAAACTTCGTAACTCAAATATTCGCCTCCACGATCAGATCGAAGAAACTTTATTTTCTTATTACGATGATTTTCAACTTCACTCTGAAATTCTTTGAACTTTTCAAATGTCTCAGACTTATGTTTCATTAAGAAGATATACCCATATCCGCTTAAATCATCTGTGAAGGTGAGAAAATAACGATATCCGCCACGAGCCTCAACATTCATTGGACCACATACATCTGTATGTATGATTTCCAACAAATCTGTTGCTCTCTCCATAGTACCGGAGAACGGGTTTTAGTCATCTTGCCCATGAGGCACGGTTCGCAAGTGCCAAGTGATTCATAATCAAGTGACTCCAAAAGTCCATCAAGATGGAGTTTCTTCATGCGCTTTATACCGATATGACCTAAACGGCAATGCCACAAATAAGTCGCACTATCATTATCAACTCTGCATCTTTTGGTTTCAACATTATGAATATGTGTATCACCACTATCGAGATTCATTAAAAATAGACCACTCTTCAAGGGTGCATGACCATAAAAGATATTATTCATATAAATAGAACAACCTTTATTCTCTCGATTTAAATGAATAACCGTCTCGCATCAAACAAGATCCAGATATAATGTTCATGCTTAACGCCGGCACCAAATAACAATTATTTAGGTCTAAAACTAATCCCGAAGGTAGATGTAGAGGTAGCGTGCCATCGCGATCACATCGACTTTGGAACCATTTCCCACGCGCGCATCGTCACCTCGTCCTTTGCCGTTGTTCGCAATCTGTAGTCCCTGTTTTGAGTTGCAAATATTAGCAATGTAACCGATATCAAATACCAGTGCTATCATGAGCTCTAGTAAGGTACACATCAATAATATGTATATCACATATACCTTTGTTCACCTTGCCATCCTTCTTATCCGCCAAATACTTGGGGCAGTTCCGCTTCCAAAGGACTGACCAGTCGCTTATGAGAAGCACTCAGTTTCAGGTTTAGGTCCAGACTTGGGTTTCTTCCCTTGAGCAGCAACTTGTTTGCTGTTCTTCTTGAAGTTCCCTTCTTCTTCCCTTTGCCTTTCTTCTTGAAACTAGTGGTCTTATTGACCATCAACACTTGATGCTCCTTCTTGATTTCTACCTCCGCAGCTTTCAAAGCATTGCGTAAGAGCTCGAGCATAGTCTTTACTAACCCTTGCATATTATAGTTCATCACGAAGCCTTTGTAGCTTGGTGGCAGTGATTGAAGAATTCTGTCAATGACACAATCATCCGGAAGATCAACTCCCGCTTGAGTCAAGTGATTGTAATACCAGGACATTCTGAGTATGTGCTCACCGATGCACTCCATTCTCCTCCATTTTGCAGCTATAGAACTTATTGGAGACTTCATATCTCTCAATCCGGGCATTCTCGTTGAAATATCAACTTCAACTCTTGGAACATCTCATATGCTCCACGACTTTCAAAACGTCGTTGAAGACCCGGTTCTAAGCCGTAAAGCATGGCACATCGAACTATAGAGTAGTCATCGCCTTTGCTCGCCAGACGTTCTTAATGTCGCCGGTTGCATCAAGAAGAGTTCGGCACCTAGCGGTGCATCCAGACGTAACTCTTACGTGCAGCAATGAGGATAATCCTCAAAGTTACGGACCCAGTCCGTGTAATTGCTACCATCATCTTTCAACTTTGCTTTCTCAAGGAACGCATTAAAATTCAACGGAACAACAAAGACGAGCCATCTATCTACAAACAGACATAGACAAGCAAGATACTATCAGTACTAAGTTCATGATAAATTTAAGTTCAATTAATCATATTACTTAAGAACTCCCACTTAGACAGACATCTCTCTAGTCATCTAAGTGATCACGTGATCCAAATCAACTAAACCATAACCGATCATCACGTGAGATGGAGTAGTTTTCAATGGTGAACATCTTATGTTGATCATATCTACTATATGATTCACGCCGACCTTTCGGTCTCCGTGTTCCGAGGCCATATCTGCATATGCTAGGCTCGTCAAGTATAACTCGAGTATTCTGCGTGTGCAAAACTGGCTTGCACCCGTTGTAGATGGACGAGAGCTTATCACACCCGATCATCACGTGGTGTCTCGGCACGACGAACTTTGGCAACGGTGCATACTCAGGAGAACACTACTTGATAATTTTAGTGAGAGATCATCTTAAAATGCTACCGTCAATCAAAGCAAAATAAGATGCATAAAGGATAAACATCACATGCAATCAATATAAGTGATATGATATGGCCATCATCATCTTGTGCTTGTGATCTCCATCTCAAGCACCGTCATGATCACCATCGTCCACCGGGCGCGACACCTTGATCTCCATCGTAGCATCGTTGTCGTTACGCCATCTATTGCTTCTACGACTATCGCTACCGCTTAGTGATAAAGTAAAGCAATTATGTATGCTTGCATTTCATACAATAAGCGACAACCATATGGCTCCTGCCGATTGCCGATAACTCGGTTACAAAACATGATCATCTCATACAATAAAATATAGCATCACGTCTTGACCATATCACATCACAACATGCCCCGCAAAAACAAGTTAGACGTCCTCTACTTTGTTGTTGCAAGTTTTACGTGGCTGCTACGGGCTGAGCAAGAACCGTTCTTACCTACGCATTAAAACCACAACGACATTTCGTCAAATAGACTCCGCTTTAACCTTCTCAAGGATCGGGCGTAGCCACACTCGGTTCAACTAAAGTGAGAGAGACAACACCCGCCAGCCACCTTTAAGCACCTAATGCTCAGAACGGTGAAACCAGTCTCGCGTAAGCATAATGCGTAATGTCGGTCGGGCCGCTTCATCTCACAATACCGCTGAACCAAAGTATGACATGCCGGTAGGCAGTATGACTTGTATCGCCCACAACTCACTTGTGTTCTACTCGTGCATATGACATCAACGCATAAAACCAGGCTCGGATGCCACCGTTGGGGAACGCAGTAATTTCAAAAATTTTCCCACGCACACACGGGACCATGGTGATGGCATAGCAACGAGAGGGGAGAGTGTTGTCTACGCATTCTCGTGAGACCGTGAAGCGGAAGAGATCACAACGTAGAGGAAGTAGTCGACGTTCTCCTCGCGATCCTGCCGATCCCAAAGGCTGTTACTTCGCACCTCCGAGTCGATGATGACGAGAGGAAGTAGTCGACGTTCTCCTCGCGATCGGCCGATCCCAGCGCCCGTTACTCCGGCGCTTCGAGTTCTTGGCACACGCTCAGCTTGATGACGCTCCTCGGGCTCCGATCCAGCAAAGCTCCGGGAGAGGGAGTTCCACAAGACGACGGCGTGGTGACGATCTTGATGTTTCACTGACGCAGGGCTTCGCCTAAGCACCGCTACGATATGACCGAGGTGGAATATGGTGGAGGGGGGCACCGCACACGGCTAAGGAACGATCTCAAGGATCAACTTGTGTGTCCTAGGGTGCCCCCCCTCCCCCGTAGATAAAGGCGGGAGGGAGGAGGTGGCCGGCCACAAGGGGGGGCGCACCATAGGAGGGGGAAACCTACTCCAAGTAGGTTTCCTCTCTTTCCTTATCTTATTTGGAGGGAAAGGAAGGAGTACTAGTATTTAGGAAGTAGTACTAGTAGTAGGAATAGGAAGAGGGAAAGGAGAAAGGAAAGGGGGCCGCCCCTTTCCCAATTCGGATTGGGCTTGGGGCGCGCCTCCCTTGTTCCTTCTCCTTCCTCCTACATGGGCCCAATAAGGCCCATATACCTCCGGGGGTTCCGTAACCTCCGGAGCTCCAAACTTCTCCGGAACCTTTCCGTGTCCAAATATATCCGTCCAATATATTAATCTTTATGTCTCGACCATTTCGAGACTCCTCGTCATGTCCGTGATCATATCCGGGACTCAACAACCTTCGGTACATCAAAATACACAAACTCATAATATAACCGGCCATCGAAACCTTAAGCGTGCGGACCCTACGGTTCGAGAACAATGTAGACATGACCGAGACACATCTCCGGTCAATAACCAATAGCGGGACCTGGATGCCCATATTGGTTCCTACATTTTCTCGAAGATCTTTATCGGTCAGACCGCATAACAACATACGTTGTTCCCTTTGTCATCGGTATGTTACTTACCTGAGATTCGATCGTCGGTATCCAATACCTAGTTCAATCTCGTTACTGGCAAGTCTCTTTACTCGTTCCGTAATACATCATCTCACAACTAACTCATTAGTTGTAATGCTTGCAAGGCTTATGTGATGTGTATTACCGAGAAGGCCCAGAAGATACCTCTCCGACAATCGGAGTGACAAAACCTAATCTCGAAATATGCCAACCCAACAAGTACCTTTGGAGACACCTGTAGTACTCCTTTATGATCACCCAAATACGTTGTGACGCTTGGTAGTACCCAAAGTGTTCCTCCGGTAAACGGAGTTGCATAATCTCATAGTTATAGGAACATGTATAAGTCATGAAGAAAGCAATAGCAACATACTAAACGATCAAGTGCTAGGCTAACGGAATGGGTCATGTCAATCAGATCATTCTCCTAATGATGTGATCCCGTTAGTCAAATGACAACTCATGTCTATGGTTAGGAAACATAACCATCTTTGATTAACGAGCTAGTCAAGTAGAGGCATACTAGTGACACTCTGTTTGTCTATGTATTCACACATGTATTATGTTTCCGGTTAATACAATTCTAGCATGAATAATAAAAATTTATCATGATATAAGGAAATAAATAATAACTTTATTATTGCCTCTAGGGCATATTTCCTTCACCCGAAGCATGGCAATGACGACGCGGTGGCGACGGGCTCGGTCGGGCGAGCTCCAAATCGAGAGGGAGCTCGATGGAGGAGGGAGAAGAGTGAGCAGGGGGGTGGAGGGAGGCGAGCGAGGGGATCTAGGGTTCGAGGGCCGTCCTTATAGCAAGAGGGAGAGGACCGATGGCCGACGCGTGTGCGTCGCCGGTAATGGCGCCGGTGGATGAGCGCCACACCCACCCCTGCTTCTGTAGCTGGAGATGGGGGGGGGGCAAGTGGGGTTTGGGTTGGGCCTAAAGTGCTCTGTGGCCACTAGCACCCGGACGCACCGTAATGAGACAGGGCGTTTTCTATTTCCTATTATGTATTTAAGTTAGCTACTGTTTCGTGTTAACCTGAGTGACAAAATGAATTTAGTTAACCATGAAATCTGGCACACAATTCAAGAACAACATTGTGGTGTTGCATAAAAAGTTTTTAGAGCCAACGGAATTGTTTGAGCTTTTTTAGAAATTGAATAGGTCAATTAATATGCCACTCGGCCACTTTATATTGTCCTAGGGATTAAAGGGAGAGCCAAATGATGTGGGTTGCCACATGATAATTAGCCAGTGAATATTTGCAACCCAATGAACATTTTTGTTTTGACATTTGAAAACTTTTTTTAACATTATTTTAAATTTGAAATTTGAACTCGGTTTTGAACCAACGCGAGTTTATCAATAGTAATCATGATGACTTGGCATCATTAGCAGGGAAATACTGTAGCTTAATTATCCAGGCGTCACAGTTCTTGGCATCCAGCTTGTGGTTGTTGGTGAACTCCGCGATCATCATCTGGTTGGCATTGAGTCCACGCTCCACCATCCCTTGGCACTTGAAAACTTGTTGTTCCATTGCTTCGAGCTTTGTCTCCACGCTTCCGGTATGCCTTGGTCCCTCCACATCGCGGATGTGTTGCACCCCCTCATGCATCTCAATGGTTTGAGGCTGTTGCAGCACCTCTGCGAGGTAGGGGTTGATAACCCTCTCAAAAAACTTGTCCTTGGGAGCGCTTGGACACGTCATGGTTCTCTAGACCTGTCAGAAAAACAGCTCGAAATGAAAACAGAAAATTTTTGCGTGATACGGTGGTCAAAACTTTCGGGAGATTATATAATGAATTTTTACCGACCAAAAGAAGTAACGTGTAAGAAAACGGAGTCCATAAGGCACACGAGGTGCCCACGAAATAGGGGGGCGCGCCCAGTAAGGGTGGGCGCGCCCTCCACCCTCGTAGAGGCCTCGTGTCCTTCCCGGATTACTTCTTGCTTTCCTAAATTCTTAAATATTCCAAAACGGAGAAAAATTGCCATTAGAATTGTTTTGGAGTCGGTTTACTTACCTTACCACATACCTATTCCTTTTCGAGTCTCAAACGCTCGAAAGTGTACCTTATGTATTCCTCCGGGGTTACAGTTTCAATAATATTAGTTTCAACATTTATAGGATTACCTGAGATATAATGTTTGATTCTTTGACCGTTCACCACCTTCAGATTTGTGCCTTCGAAGTGGTTGATTTTTATGGCACCGGAACGATAGACCTCCTCGATAACGTAAGGACCTTCCCATTTAGAGAGAAGTTTTCCTGCAAAAAATCTTAAACGAGAGTTGAATAGCAACACATAATCACCTAAGTTAAACTCACGCTTTTGTATTCTCTTGTCATGCCATCTTTTAACTTTTTCTTTGAACAACTTGGCATTCTCATAGGCTTGGGTTCTCCATTCATCGAGTGAGCTAATATCAAATAACCTCTTCTCACCGGCAAGTTTGAAGTCATAGTTGAGCTCTTTAATAGCCCAATATGCTTTATGTTCAAGTTCGAGAGGTAAGTGACATGCCTTTCCATAAACCATCTTATATGGAGACATACCCATAGGATTTTTGTATGCAGTTCTATAGGCCCATAATGCATCATCAAGTTTCTTGGACCAATTCTTTCTAGATCTATTGACAGCCTTTTGGAAAATTAATTTGAGCTCTCTATTACTCAACTCTACTTGACCGCTAGACTGTGGGTGATAAGGAGATGTAATTCTATGATTAACATCATACTTAGCAAGCATTTTATGAAAAGCACCATGAATAAAATGTGAACCACCATCAGTCATGAGATATCTAGGGACTCCAAACCTCGGAAAAAGAAATTCTTTAAGCATCTTAACAGAGGTGTTATGATGAGCACTACTAGTTGGAATTGCTTCTACCCACATAGTAACGTAATCAACATCGACTAAAATATGTGTGCATCAATTAGAGACAGGAAAAGGTCCCATATAATCAAAGCCCCAAACATCAAATTGTTCAATAACAAGAGAATAATTCAGAGGCATTTCTTGACGTCTTCTAATATTACCAATTCTTTGACATTCATCACAAGACAGGAAAAACTTACGGGCATCTTTGAAGAGAGTAGGCCAATAAAAATCGGATTGCAATACCTTATGTGCAGTTCTATCTCCAGCGTGGTGTCCTCCATATGATTCATAGTGACACTTCCATAGGATCTATTCCTGTTCATGCTCAGGTACACAACGTCTAATAACACCATCTACTCCTTCTTTATAAAGGTGCGGGTGATCCCAGAAGTAATGTCTTAAATCATAAAAGAACTTTTTCTTTTGCTGGTATGTGAAACTAGGTGGTATAAATTTAGCAACAATGTAATTAGCATAATCATCATACCATGGAGCAGTACGAGAAGCATTAGTGACCGCTAATTGTTCATCTGGAAAGCTATCATCAATAGGTAGTGGGTCATCAAGAAAATTCTCTAACCTAGACAAGTTATGCAAGAACGGGTTCTCAGCTCCTTTGTATCAATAATATGCAAATCAAATTCTTGGAGCAAGAGAACCCATCTAATAAGTCTAGGTTTAGCATCTTTCTTTTCCATAAGATATTTAATAGAAGCATGATCAGTGTGAATAGTAACTTTAGAATCAACAATATAAGGTCTGAACATATCACAAGCAAATACAACTGCTAAGAATTCTTTTTCAGTAGTAACATAAATTCTCTGGGCAGTATCAAGAGTTTTACTAGCCTACTGGATAACATTTAATTTCTTATCAACTCTTTGCCCTAGAACAACACCTACAGCATAATCACTAGCATCACACATAATTTCAAAGGGTAAATTCCAATCAGGTGGCTGAACAATAGGTGCAGTGATCAAAGCTTTTTGAAGTATTTCAAATGCTTCTACACAATCATCATCAAAGACAAAAGGAATATCTTTTTGCAATAAATTAGTTAGAGGCCTGGAGATTTTAGAGAAGTCCTTAATGAACGTCCTATAAAAACCGGCATGACCAAGGAAACTTCTTATACCTTTAATGTCCTTGGGACATGGCATCTTTTCAATAGCATCAACTTTAGCATTATCAACTTCAATATCTCTTTCAGAAATTTTATGCCCCAAGACAATGCCTTCATTAACCATAAAGTGTCACTTTTCCCAATTCAAGACGAGACTAGTGTCTTCACATCTCTGCAAAACTCGATCAAGGTTGCTCAGGCAATCATCAAAAGAGGATCCATAAATGGAGAAGTCATCCCTGAATACCTCACAAATCTTTTCACAAAAGTCAGAGAATATAGCCATCATGCATCTTTGAAAGGTAGCAGGTGCATTACATAAACCAAAAGGCATACGCCTATAAGAAAAAGTACCGAAAGGGCAAGTAAAAGTAGTTTTTGATTGATCGTCCGCTGACACAGGTATTTGAGAGAAACCAGAATAACCATCTAGAAAGCAGAAATGTGTAAGTTTGGATAGTCTTTCTAGCATTTGATCAATAAAAGGTAAAGGGTAACGATCTTTCTTAGTAGCTTTATTTAATTTATGGAAATTAGTTACCATCCTATAACCTGTAATGATTCTTTGTGGAATCAATTCATCTTTATCATTAGGAACAATAGTAATACCTCCCTTCTTAGGGACGCAATGGACATGACTTGCCCAATCACTATCAGCGACGGGATAAATTATACCTGCCTCAAGGAGCTTTAATATCTCCTCTCTTACCACTTATTTCATCTTAGGATTTAACCGTCGTTGATGATCTCTAACTGGTTTAGAGCCTTCGTCCAATTTAATTTTGTGTTGGCACAGAGTGGGACTAATGCCCTTAAGATCATCCAGAGTATATCCAATAGCAGCACGATGCTTCTGCAGTGTTTTCAATAATCTTTCCTCTTCTTGCTCTAAAAGATTAGCACTAATAATAACAGGATATATCTTCTTTTCATCAAGATAAGCATATTTAAGATTATCAGGTAAAGGTTTGAGCTCAAACATGGGATCACCCTTGGGTGGAGGGGGATCCCCTAGGATTTCAACAGGCAAGTTGTGTTTCATAATAGGACCTTGTAGAAGGAATACTTCATCTATTTCCCTTCTTTCATTCATAAACATATCATTTTCATGGTCTAGCAAATATTGTTCTAACGGATCAGTAGGAGGCACGGCAATAGAAGCAAGACCAATAATTTCATCCTTACTAGGTAATTCTTTATCATGGGGTTGTCTACAAAATTTAGCAAAATTAAACTCATCAGACATATTTCCTAAGCCAATCGTAACAACATCCTTTTTGCAATCTATCCTAGCATTAACAGTATTCAAGAAGGGTCTACCAAATATAATGGGACAAAAGCTATCTGGTGGGGAACCAAGAACAAGAAAATCAGCGGGATATTTTTCCCACACAAGACTTCAACATCTCTAACAATCCCAAATGATGAAATAGTATCTCTATTGGCAAGCTTAATTGTAACATCAATATCTTCTAACTCAGCGGGTGCGATATCATGCATAATTTCTTCATATATGGAAAAAGGTATTGCACCAGAACTAGCACCCATATCACATAAGCCATGATAACAATGATCTCCTATTTTAACAGAAATAACAGGCATGCCTACAACAGGTCTATGTATCTTAGCATCTGGTCTAGCAATATTAGCAGCTTCATCACAGAAGTAAATAACATGCCCATCTATGTTATCATCCAAGAGATCTTTAACCATAGCAATACTAGGTTCAACTTTAATTTTCTCAAGAGGTGTATATGTTCTAGTATTACTCTTACAAACCACAGTTGAAGCTTTAGCATGATCCTTTATTCTAACAGGAAAAGGTGGTTTCTCAACATAAGTAGTAGGAACAATCGGATCATTATAAGTGATAGTCTTTTCTTCAACTGTAATAGGTGCAACTACTCTTACTTAAGTGGGAGGATTATATTTAAACCACTTCTCCTTAGGAAGATAAACGTGAGTAGCAAAAGATTCACAGAAAGAAGCTACTATCTCAGAGTCAAGTCCATATTTAGCGCTAAATCCACGAAAAGCATCGGTATCCAAAAAAGATTTAACACAATCAAACTTAGGTGTCATACGTGACTCCTTACCATCTTTGGAACACCAATCTTCAGAGTTGTGTTTAATTCTTTCCAGTAAATCCCACTTGAATTCAGTAGTCTTCAGCATGTAAGAACCAGCACATGAAGTATCAAGCATGGTGCGATCATTGAGAGAAAGCAGAGCATATTTTTTTTGAATAATCATTTCTCTTGAGAGCTCATGATTGGGGCATGAATATAACATTGACTTAAGCCTCCCCCAAGCTTGAGCGATGCTTTCTCCTTCACGAGGCCAGAAATTATATATGTAATTATGAACACGATGAACAAGATGCATAGGATAGAACTTCTGGTGAAATTCCAACTTCAATCATTTATAGTTCCAAGATCCCGTATCATCACATAGCCTATACCATGTCAATGCATCTCCCTTCAAAGATAAAGGGAATACCTTCCTTTTGACAACATCATTGGGTATACCTGCAAGCTTAAATAATCCACAAACTTCATCCACATAGATGAGGTGTAAATCGGGATGCAATGTTCCATCTCATGCAAAGGGATTAGCTAGCAGTTTCTCTATCATACCCGAAGGAATCTCAAAGTAAACATTTTTAGTAGGTGCAGTAGGTTGAGGAGCAACTCTTTGCTCTACTGGTCGGGGCGAAGATGCCCCTAACAAGCCCCTCAAAGGATTACTTTCCATAGTAACAAGTGACAGAAAATTTCAGCACACTATATAAATGTTTCATTACCAAGTTCCACTCACCGAAGGCGCTTCACTCCCAGACAACGGTGCCAGAAAAGAGTCTTGATGACCCACAAGTATAGGGGATCTATCGTAGTCCTTTCGATAAGTAAGAGCGTCGAACCCAACGAGGAGCAGAAGGAAATGACAAGCGGTTTTCAGTAAGGTATTCTCTACAAGCACTGAAATTGTAGGTAACAGATAGTTTTGTGATAAGATAATTTGTAACGGGTAACAAGCAATGAAAGTAAATAAGGTGCAGAAAGGTGGCTCATTCCTTTTTGTAGCAAAGGACAAGCATGGAAAAATTCTTATAATGAGAAAAGCGCTCCCGAGGACAAATGGGAATTATCGTCAAACTAGTTTTCATCACGCTCATATGATTCGCGTTCGGTAATTTGATAATTTGGTATGTGGGTGGACCGGTGCTTGGGTACTTCCCTTTCTTGGACAAGCGTCCCACTTATGATTAACCCATATTGCAAGCATCCACAACTAGAAAAGAAGTATTAAGGTAAACCTAACCATAGCATGAAACTAGTGGATCCAAATCAGCCCCTTATGAAGCAATGCATAAACTAGGGTTTAAGCTTCTGTCACTTTAGCAACCCATCATCTACTTATTACTTCCCAATGCCTTCCTCTAGGCCCAAATAAAGGTGAAGTTTCATGTAGTCGACGTTCACATAACACCACTAGAGGAGAGACAACATACATCTCATCAAAATATCAAACGAATACCAAATTCACATGACTACTAATAGCAAGACTTCACCCATGTCCTCAGGAACAAACTTAACTACTCACAAAGCATATTCATGTTCATGATCAGAGGAGTATTAATATGCATTAAGGATCTGAACATATGATATTCCACCAAGTAAACCAATTAGCATCAACTACATGGACTAATCAACACTACTAGCAACCCACAGGTACCAATTTGTGGTTTTGATACAAGATTGGATACAAGAGATGAACTAGGGTTTTGAGAGGAGATGGTGCTGGTGAAGATGTTGATGGAGATTGACCCCCTCCCAATGAGAGGATCGTCGGTGATGACGATGATGATGATTTAACCCTCCCGGAGGCAGTTTCCCCGGTAGAACAGCTCCGCCGGAGCCCTAGATTGGTTCCGCCTCGTGGCGGCGGAGTTTCGTCCCGTAAGCTTGCTTATGATTTTTTCCACGGTAAAATCCTTCATATAGCAGAAGATGGGCACCGGAGGGCCACCAGGGGGCCCACGAGACAGGGGGGCGCGCCCCCACCCTCGTGGCTAGGGTGTGGGCCCCCTCTGGTACTTTCTTTGCTCAATAATTCTTATTAATTCCAAAAATGACTTTTGTGGAGTTTCAGGACTTTTGGAGCTGTGTAGAATAGGTTTCCAATATTTGCTCCTTTTCCAGCCAGAATCACAGCTGCCGGCATTCTCCCTCTTCATGATAAACCTTGTAAAATAACAGAGAATAGCCATAAGTATTGTGACATAACGTGTAATAACAGCCCATAATGCAATAAATATCGATATAAAAGCATGATGCAAAATGGACGTATCACCACACCCCTCCTGATTAACAGGACCCCGTTTCAACCGTAGGAGGTCCAACAGAAGCGCGTTTCCTCCGTTTTGCGGTACGCCAGACCCCTCCCGATGAACA
This sequence comes from Aegilops bicornis, assembly GCA_021605145.1. Lineage (NCBI taxonomy): Eukaryota > Viridiplantae > Streptophyta > Magnoliopsida > Poales > Poaceae > Aegilops > Aegilops bicornis. The sequence continues at coordinate 122,956,185 of CM038675.1, read as the reverse complement.
GGATCCCGTTACAACCATGGTCGGTCGAACACAAGCTTGTTTCCTCTGTTCTGCGGTACGCCAGGCCTCATTTCCATCGGCTGTTCTATCCAAGCCCTCCCGATGAACACGACGACGCATTCCGATCCGACCCAGCCGGTTGGCTCCCCATGAACACGACGATGACGATGTTTCTCCATTCCGACCCAGCCATGTACACGAGCCCTGGCCGTACGCATGTGCGAGTAGGCGTTCGAGACCCCGCCCGTATGTACTTACGTGGTCATATTTTCTTTCTTGCACACTGGCCGCTATACGTACGTGTACATGCTACGTGCGCGCCTCTACTACGACACGTGCAGGCCTCTACATCGACCAGTATGTACATACACGTTCGCGACCAGAATGACAACGCTACGTACGCTTCGACCAGGTGGGTCCCGATTGTCATGTTGGAAATATGCCCTAGAGGCAATAATAAAATGGTTATTATTATATTTCTTTGTTCATGATAATTGTCTATTATTCATGCTATAATTGTGTTATCCGGAAATCGTAATACATGTGTGAATACATAGACCACAACATGTCCCTAGTGAGCCTCTAGTTGACTAGCTCGTTGATCAACAGATAGTCATGGTTTCTGACTATGGACATTGGATGTCATTGATAACGGGATCACATCATTAGGAGAATGATGTGATGGACAAGACCTAATCCTAAGCATAGCACAAGATCGTATAGTTCGCTTGCTAGAGCTTTTCCAAATGTCAAGTATCATTTCCTTAGACCATGAGATTGTGCAACTCCCGGATACCGTAGGAGTGCTTTGGGTGTGCCAAACGTCACAACGTAACTGGGTGACTATAAAGGTGCACTACGGGTGAGGGAGTCCCGGATTAGGGGGCGTTCGGATAGCCGAACTATCACCTTTGGCCGGACTCCTGGACTATGAAGATACACGATTGAAGACTCCGTCCCGTGTCCGGATGGGACTTTCCTTGGCGTGGAAGGCAAGCTTGGCGATACGGATATGTAGATCTCCTACCATTGTAACCGACTCTGTGTAACCCTAACCCTATCCGGTGTCTATATAAACCGGAGGGTTTTAGTCCGTAGAGACGAACAACAATCATACCATAGGCTAGCTTCTAGGGTTTAGCCTCTCCGATCTCGTGGTAGATCTACTCTTGTACTACCCATATCATCAATATTAATCAAGCAGGAGTAGGGTTTTACCTCCATCGAGAGGGCCCGAACCTGGGTAAAAACATCGTGTCCCTTGTCTCCTATTACCATCCGCCTAGTCGCACAGTTCGGGACCCCCTACCCGAGATCCGCCGGTTTTGACACCGACATTGGTGCTTTCATTGAGAGTTCCTCTGTGCCGTTGCCATCAGGAAGGATGCCTCATCCCGTATTTAAAGACGGCACCGTTGCTAAAGGAGCTTTGTCCACTGGCCAAACTCTCCGGCTAGGCGGTTTTCTTATGACCGCCTGTTCGGCCACCGCGCCGACGATGACCTCTCGGGTCATCGAATGCAATCTTCACATTAACTCGGAACTCGCCGAGCAGCTAGATCCGATGGAGCACTCCTCCTTAAACGAGCTCTTGGATCGCATCGCCGCCCTGGGAGTCGCTACAGACTACGATCAGATTGGGCCTAAAACCAATCTGAGAGAGATCAACTCTCCCCAGGTTACCCACCACATTGCTGTGGTAGAGGAACAATACGGCAACCCTTCTTCTAGCTTAAGGACTAGCTATGTCCGGATTCCCGACCACTCCAAGCCGGATACCTGCGGAGGGACGGACGTCACTCAAGCCCTGAACCTAAAGTCGGGTAGCGGGCTAGATTCATTGGACAACATCCAAAAACCCAAGCTTCCAAGTCCGGAAACTTCTTGGCCCCTGAGTCTCAGATTGGACGGGGTTCCAAATTTAATTCCACCCGCCCGCCCAAACACAAGCGATCTATCCCAAATCCGGCAAGAGCTCGCTGAAACAGTACACCATTACTGGGCCAGATTCCTCCTGGTTATGGACAGGATAAAGGATTGCCGCGAGGAGGACGCAATTTCATTCTTCTGCAATAATTGCACGGACAAGGGAATCCTAAACGCCATAAGTCGTCGTGAAATTACACGCTTTGCTGACTTGGCGTCCATAGTACGAAAGTACTGTGCGATGGAGAGCGCCTGGAAAACCGAAATCAAATTTTGGGAGGCCCTGAATACAACCCTAGTCCGGAATAAAAGGGTGCATCATTACCAGGCACCTGTGTTAAATACCAAAAAGCAAAAACCCCCTAAAGGGCATGGAACCGTACTGGAGGGAAGGCCCAATGGACCCTGCAAAATTCATAGTACAGAGGGCGCCACTCCAACTCATAGCCTTAAAGCATGTTGGATACTACGACAGGTCGCCAAAAGCGGCGAAGAGCTTCTAGCTCCAGAGCACCAGCCCAGCAATACCAGTACGGTATTAACAGTCTTTGAGACTTTCGCATCAAATAATATGCGGAAACGAACACTCCGCAGCCTGGCCGAAGTCAAACAGGTAGCAACAATAAACCCATGGAGTGACACGGCTATTACCTTTAATGCCAGTGACGAACCTAAATTCTGAACAGCCCGAGCACCAACCGTATTGGTCCTCAGTCCAATAGTGGACGACTTTCGCCTTACCAAGGTACTCATGGACGGCGGCAGCGGATTGAACCTCATTTACGAGGAAACCGTCCGAAAAATGCAAATAGACTGGAGCCGCATTGAGCGAAGCAGCACAACCGTTGGAGGAATAATCCCCAGTCGGGAAGCATGCTGTACAGGGAAAATCACACTGGATGTGGTATTCGGCACGTCGGATAATTACAGGTCCGAGGAGGTCACTATCGGTGTCAAAACCGGTGGATCTCGGGTAGGGGTCCCGATCTGTGCGTCTAGGCGGATGGTAACAGGAGACAAGGGACACGATGTTTTTACCCAGGTTCGGGCCCTCTCGATGGAGGTAAAACGCTACTCCTGCTTGATTAATATTGATGATATGGGTAGTACAAGAGTAGATCTACCACGAGACCAGAGAGGCTAAACCGTAGAAGCTAGCCTATGGTATGATTGTTGTTCGTCCTACGGACTAGAACCCTCCAGTTTATATTGACACCGGATAGGGTTAGGGTTACACAGAGTCGGTTACAATGGTAGGAGATCTACATATCCATATCGCCAAGCTTGCCTTCCACGCCAAGGAAAGTCCCATCCGGACACGGGACGGAGTCTTCAATCTTGTATCTTCATAGTCCAGGAGTCCGGCCAAAGGTGATAGTTCGGCCATCCGGACACCCCCTAATCCAGGACTCCTCAAGAGCCCCTGAACCAGGCTTCAATGACGACGAGTCCGCACGCATATTGTCTTCGACATTGCAAGGCGGGTTCCTCCTCCGAATTCTTCATAGAAGATTTTGAACACAAGGATAGTGTCCGGCTCTGCAAAACAAGTTCCACATACCACCGTAGAGAGAATAATATTCACACAGATCTGCTGACGTATTCCGCGACGTGACATCACACCATGGCCAGGCTTTTATTCGAATTGTTTTTACTGTCCCACCTCAGCGCGTTTAGCGAGGCGGTTCCCTTGGCACGTCTTATCAAAGCGGAGATCGTGCCCCCTTATTTCGGGATTCTCATCAATACGGGCGTGGGTAACCCAACCACGCCATTGATTACGGCGCTTGGGAGATTAGCGAGTTTTACCAGGCCGGTGGGGACGCATAGTTTTGTCCGTCCATATAAGGGGATAAGGATCCACCTTCTTGACCACGCCTTCTTCCTCCTTTGCTTATCCATTTCCGCGCACTCGAGCTCCAGCGCCCAAGTCCGCACATCCCTCCTCAACCTTCTCCAGCCATGTCCGGAGCGGGAGGCAAGTGGATGGTCTCCTCCGTCATGGAGGGGAAAGTCAAAAAGCTGCGGAAGGCCGGATACTTGTCCGGCGACATCACGCATCGGCTCCCCGACGAGGGGCAGCTCATCCCCACCCCCAGGCCCCATGAGAGGATGGTGTTCCTCGCCAACTTCCTCCGCGGACTAGGGTTTCCACTTCACCCATTTGTCCGGGGGCTCATGTTCTACTACGGCCTAGATTTCCATGATCTGGCCCCGAATTTCATCCTCAACATCTCGGCATTTATCGTCGTGTGCGAGGCCTTTCTCTGCATCCAGCCCCACTTCGGCTTATGGCTGAAGACCTTCAATGTCAAGTCAAGGTAGTGGGCGGCCGCCAAGCGGAGTGCGGAGGTGCCATGGTTGGCAAGATGGCGAACGTCCTATGGCTCGAGGGCTCCTCTGTGGAGACCGTGAAGGGGTGGCAATCGGGGTGGTTCTACATCACCGAGCCGCGCGACACTAAATGAGAAGCGGCCCCCACATTTCGGTCTGGTTTTCCTATGCGGCTCACCTCTTGGAAAGAGACGGGCCAGACGTGGGGTAATCCGGAAGAACTGACCGTACTCCAAACCTGCATGCAAACCCTGGTGAACAAGAATCTCAGGCTTGTCAACGTAGTCCAGGTTATGCTCATCCACCGGATCCTCCCATGCCAACAACGGGCCTTCAAATTGTGGGAGTTCGATCCGGCACAACACCAAACTCTGAAAAGGCTCTTCGACACTACGTACGAAGATGCCTGGAAGGTGCTGTTCAAGGGCACCGAGGCTCCCACATCCGCTACCGAAGATCGCGGATTTAGATCGCAGCGTCAAGCTACCCAGGTAAGCTATTTTACCCTTTACGGGACGCTTGTTTTTCATAGTTTGACTCTATGCGGGACCTAAGCTCCCTTACCTTTGACAGGACTGGCGGAACACGTCCGGGCAGGTTAACTGTCAGCCTCCCTTGCCAGAAGGCCCAGCGAACACCCGCTTGACGAGGCTGCTGGTTCTGGCACCTCATGTGGTGCCGGAGAAGAAGGCCAAGAAGAAGGCCACGGGGACTCGAAGGAGTGCCCGGCGCCCGGTGCTGTCGGAGTCATTGTCCGACGACTCTGAGGCGGAATCCTCCCATGAAAACGAGGAGGAGGAAAAAGAAGCCTCTCCCCCAGCGGGGGGAGAGAAGAAAAGGAAGGCTGCCCCGACTGGGGAGGCCGGAGGGTCCAAGAAAGGAAGGACCCTTCCTCCGAACTTCTCCACCAACGTCGACGACGGCAAAGAGGAGTGGCCATCGTGGGCCAAGCCCCTGGCGAGATCATAAGTGTCCGGATTCCGGAATAACTCATAGCTTTTCATTTATCGCATAGTGTCTTCTAACACCGAATACAACTATGCAGCCCGCCCAAGGACGAGCTGGCCGCTTCGCCGAGCGGGTCCCTGGATCCGTCGGACGTGGAAAGCACCTCACTTCTGGCCGCCTCTTCTCCTCGCGCCACCGACGATGCCGAGGTGGTGCCTCAAGAGGGGCCCGGTCAGGAGGAGGTGGCCCAAGAGGTGCCACAAGGCAACCTCCCGGAATCCAGGCGCGAAGGGGATGAAACCCCCAAGGGCTCTAAGTCCGACCCTGGTCCGGGACTGCATCGGAACCTTCAGTGGTTCCGAAGTCCGGCAGGCGGCCCCTTCGAAAGAAGGGCAAGACTGCGACGCCGGTGACCTCCATCCAACCGGAGCACCGGATAGCTTGCTGGAGGCGCTTCCATCCACGAGGAGCACCACACTGTTATGAGTGTGGTGATCCAGAAAGTTCAGTCCGCCAAAAGCGGGCTGACTGAAGCCTGTACCATCCTTCTAACAGGCTTCGAGGTTAGTTTTTAAGATATGTAAGAATATTACCGCATAGACAGTAGCCCCTGATGCTTAGTTCGGTGTTCGGAAAGAAAAGCCGAACTGAGGATCTAAAAAGATATATGCAGGAGTCTAACAGAAGTATGTCAATATGGGAATGCCGGCTACGCTGCTGACCTCTGCCGCACTGACTGCAGAGGTCAATGCATTTAAGGAGAGCCTCGAGCGGTCCGAGAACGAGCTCGGCCTTTCCAAGAAGCAACTCGAGGACAAGGAAGGTAAGTAATACCTTATGGGATTATATATAAAAATGTGGTTGCAAAAAATGACAGGAATAACGTGGGTATTGCAGGGGCCACGAACGTCGTGGCGACCCTGAAGGAAGCGGTGTCCACGGCCGAAAACAAAGCGGCCGCGGAGCGCACCGAGCGAGAGAAGTAGGAGGCGCGGGTGGCGGAGGTGCGGCAAGAGCTCCGAACTCTCATGGAAAAACACGAGAGTTTGGAGCGTGACTCGAAGACTCGAGAGTCCGAGCTCGCCTCGGCCCTTGAGAGTGCCAAAGCCGCTAAGGTCAAGCCCAAAAGCCCTCCGGAGATTGAGGCGATAAAGAAGATAGCGGCGGGTAAGGCATTCTTTATGCAAAGCAAGCACGTAAAAGTGAATTATTTGTTACTTACCCGAATCCGGAGCTCTCCAGGAGCATTCGCGGATCTGCCCCGCAGTGTGTCTGATGCTGCCGCGTTCTACCGAGCCGAGGAAGGGAGCTCGATGGAGAAGGTGTTCTGGTCTCAGTATGCTGAGGCCGGACACCCGGTTCCCGTGAGCGACCAGCTGAAGCAGCTGGTGGAGCTCCACAAGGTGGCCGAACAGGCCATGAAGGACCTCAAAGTTCGGCTGTGGCCTAAGGAAACCATGCCTGGGAGCTACTTCGGGCTAGTGCAGCGGCTGGTGGACGCTTGTCCATGGATTGAAGTCATCAAGCGCTCCATCTGCATTGAAGGTGCCCGTAGGGCCCTTGCCCGTGCTAAGGTGCACTGGGGCAAGCTGGACGCTGAGAAGCTTGTGACGGACGGGCCACCGCCGGGCAAGGAGTATCGCAAGGCCGAGATGTATTATGAGGGCGTCCTGAAGGGTGCCCACCTTATAGCGGGCGAATGCTCCAAAGATGTAATTTTTTAGTAGACTCGCATTTGTTATCCTGTACGCTGAAAACTTGTTCATATGCCCTAAGCAACGCTTGTGAATTTAAAATATTACCTTCAGGCGGCCGTTTATTAAATTTGAGAGATGGCGAGTCGTTATTTCAGCCCCATGCCACGAGTCTTTGGGGTGTTCGGGATAAACTTGAGTGCTCTTGTTCCCATTCTTGGGTCCTTCGAGGGAGGCGCTCAATGCAACGAACCAGGCAACTGGACTATAATGCTTGAACACTCTCACTTAGCCATAGAATTCTATAATTTTAAATTTCGGCGAAGCCCCTAGTATTCGGAAGACCGAGTTCGGGGCGCTATCCATGCCTAGGCCGGACAGTGCCGACTCCTCGCTCTAAGCGGCATAAGTCTTTAGGGACTCGAAAACCTATCGAACAGCGACCGGCTCTCGCCCTATCATGATAGTCAGTTTTAGCTTTCTCCACTGAGGTGCTCAACCCAGCTCAACCGGGGCACAATCACAGTGGTTCTCCCAGCGCTACCTTAGCCGATATAACTGAACGTGAGGTACCAAAACATGGGAGCCGGGCAAACCCAACTATTGACCCAAGACATGATTCGGAGCCGATGCATATAATGCTATAAGTTCGGGGTGCCGCACTTGTGAAAGTGTTCGGACTTATCACACCATATTTTGGGGTTCATAAGCCCCTGGTGTATTGGGCGTACCAAGGTGTACGGTTGTGCAATGTCATAACTGAACATATATAGATAAAAAAAGGAATGCAATAATAGGCAAAAGCTATGTATTGTTTATTCAAAAGGTACTGCACTGAAAGCATAACGATACAAATAGTGCGATAAGCAAGGAACGAGGCTTTTGACATGTCCCCCTCCAGGGGTAAGCTTGCGGGATTTTATGTAAAACAGGTATACTGCTCGTAATAGAGACCACCTGGACACTCGGCGTAGCTTCCTACTTCCCTGGCTGTTGGATCGTGAGTTCGGCGATTCTACTTCCGAACATGGCTTCTTGAGAACGGAGTCCTGAAGGCAAGAGAAAAAACAAGAATGACACAATCGGGAGCCCCTAGTGCGGTTGAGCCGCATTCTGGGCATGCCATGGTCGTGCCCCTCCCCCTATGCCCATGGTATTTCTAGAGCGTAGTTATGTACGCGTAGTACTGGTTTCGCAATTTCGCGAGGGCTGGGGTTGGGGCCGCATTGCTACGCATGCTCGGGACATGCCAGGAGGTCTTGTTGTAGGTTACTTCGGGCGCGCTTGACGGTGTCCGGATGTTTAATAGCCGGACTCGAGAATTGCGTTGAGAGGCTGCTTTGTACTTCCTCGTGAGGGCCGCCGTATGCTCCTCCGTTCGGAGAGAGCGTTCGGTGTTTCCATTGATCGTGATTACTCCTCTAGGGCCTGGCATCGTGAGCTTGAGGTATGCGTAGTGCGGCACCGCAATGAACTTTGCAAATGCGGTTCGTCCGAGCAGTGTGTGATAGCCGCTGCGGAACGGGACTATGTCGAAGATTAATTCCTCGCTTCGGAAGTTATCCGGGGATCCCAAGACCACTTCGAGTGTAACCGAGCCTGTACAGTTAGCCTCTACACACGGTATGACGCCTTTAAAGGTCGTCTTTGTGGGTTTAATCCTTGAGGGGTCTATGCCCATTTTGCGCACTGTATCCTGGTAAAGCAGGTTCAGGCTGCTGCCGCCGTCCATGAGGACTCTAGTGAGGTGAAATCCGTCAATGATTTGGTCTAGAACCAATGCGGCGAATCCACCATGGCGGATGCTAGTGGGGTGGTCCCTTCGGTCAAAAGTGATCGGGCAGGAGGACCACGGGTTGAACTTTGGGGCGACTGGCTCCATCGCGTATACGTCCCTTAGTGCACGCTTCCGCTCCCTTTTGGGTATGTGGGTTGCGTATATCATGTTCACCGTCCGCACTTGTAGGGGGAAACCCGTCTGTCCTCTATTGTTCGGCGGCTAGGGCTCCTCCTCGTCATCGCTATGCAGCCCCTTGTCATTGTTTTCGGCATTTAGCTTGCCTGCCTGTTTGAACACCCAACAATCCCTGTTGGTGTGGTTGGCTGGTTTTTCGGGGGTGCCATGTATCTGGCACGAGCGATCGAGTATTCGGTCCAAATTGGACGGGCCCTGGGTATTTCTTTTGAATGGCTTTTTCCGCTGACCGGGTTTAGAGCCTCTGAATCCGGCATTGACTGCCGTATCCTCAGCATTATCGCCGTTAATGCGGCGCTTGTGCTTGTTGCGACGCGACCTGCCATTGATGTCCTTGGTATCCGAACTACCAGTGTTTTTGGTTAAGTTGTTACTACGAGCTAGCCAGCTGTCCTCTCCCGCGCAAAAGTGGGTCATGAGTGTGGTGAAGGCTGCCATGGATTTCGGCTTTTCCTGTCCTAGGTGCCGGGCCAGCCACTCGTCGCGGATGTTGTGTTTGAAGGCCGCTAGTGCCTCTGCATCCGGACAGTCGACGATTTGATTTTTCTTTGTTAGGAACCGTGTCCAGAATTGTCTGGCCGATTCTTCTGGCTGCTGAATTATATGGCTAAGGTCATCGGTGTCTGGTGGTTATCAAGGAATGCGGCTTCCAGGTCTTCCCAACAACCAATTGACTCTGCTGGCAAGCTGTTAAGCCAATGCCGAGCTGGTCCTTTAGGCTTGAGTGGGAGGTATTTGATGGCGTGTAGATCATCACCGCGGGCCATATGGATATGGAGGAGATAGTCCTCGATCTAAACCGCATGATCTGTTGTCCCATCGTATGATTCGATGTTTACGGGTTTGAAACCCTCAGGGATTTGATGATCCATCACTTCGTCTATGAAGCATAGTGGGTGTGCGGCGCCTCTACATTGGGCTATATCACGACGCAGCTCAAATGAGCTTTGTCTACTGCGTTCGGCCCGGCCGGAATTGCTGTATCCGGCGTGACGGTTATCATCACGTGTCGTGGGGCGCCCACGCGATCTGTAGATCGATCATGTTTGCCTCGCCTTGTCCTCCAATATATATCGCAGGTCAGGCGCGTCTCCCCGTGTCTTGGTACTTTTTGAGTGACCCGGGGTGCCGCTTGAGTGGAGGGCCGAGAGGCGTCTGCGGCCACGTGGTGGCCGGTCGGCCGCGTTATGCGCTGGTGATGTAGGTTTGGGTGCTTCCTCCTCTAATCGGGGTAGCAGCATGCGTTTTGGTTAGCTCTTGGAGGGGCGTTCGAGTTCATACTCTTCGGCTGCAAGGACTTCAGTCCATCTATCAGCTAGCAAGTCTTGGTCAGCTCTAAGCTGTTGCTGCTTTTTCTTGAGGCTGCTTGCCGTGGCCATAAGCCTGTGTTTGAAACGCTCTTGTTCGACGGGATCCTCAGGCACGACAAATTCGTCGTCGTCGAGGCTTGCCTCGTCTTCGGAGGGAGGCATATAATTATCATCCTCTACCGCTCATACGCCTCTCTATCATGCGGGCTGTCTTCTCCGTCCTCCTGTGCTGAATCCTGCTGGAGGAGGTTGTCTTCGGCACTGTCCGGGGTGTTATTATCTCCCGTGCCGGAAACACCGTTTTTGCTGTGGCGGGATTTAGAGCGGCGCCACTGACGCCGGCGCTTAGGTTGTTTCTTGTGGGGGTCATCCTCCGCTGTTTCATCGCCATTCCCGTCTTTTGGGATGTCCACCATATATATGTCGTATGACGAGGTGGCCTTCCAGTGCCCCGTAGGCGCTGGTTCATGGTCGTCTCCGGCATCGTTGTCCATACCGTCGATGTCTTCGGAGACAAAGTCGAGCATGTCGGTTAAATCATCGACAGTGGCTACAAAGTGGGTGGTGGGTGGGCGTTGTATTTCTTCGTCATCCGCATCCCAACCTTCCTGACCATAGTTCGGCCAGGGCTCTCCTGATAAAGAGAGAGACTTCAGTGAGTTCAGGATGTCGCCGAAGGGCGAGTGCTGAAAGATGTCCGCGGCAGTGAACTCTATAGATGGCGCCCAATCAGATTCGATTGGCAGGGGTGCGGAAGGTTCGGAGTCCGGAGACTAGTCTGGCGCTTTGGAGTCACGAGCTTCGCGAGGGACAGGGATGGTGTTCGGCTCAATCGCCGTAAAGATCGCAGCCCCCGAGGCGGTGTCCAACCACTCGTCCTCGATCGACGAAGTTGGCTCCGAGCTAAGGGTCGGAGCGGACATTGGTGCGGCCTCCAAGGCACTATTCGGCGGCAGAGCTAGATCGTGCCCATCGAGGCAGTGCGGCGAGATCGACTATGGCTCGAATCCATCGAAGATCAAGTCTCCGCGGACGTCGGCTGTGCAGTTCAAACTCCCAAATCTGACCTGATGGCCAGGGGCGTAGCTTTCGATCTGCTCCAGATGGCCAAGTGAATTGGCCTGCAGTGCAAAGCCGCCGAATACGAAGATCTGTCCGGGGAGAAAAGTCTCACGCTAGACCGCGTCGTTGTGATGATCAAAGGAGCCATCGGGCCTAGAGATGACGACACAGAGGAACTCTCAATGAAAGCACCTCGGTGTCAAAACCGGCGGATCTCGGGTAGGGGGTCCCGAACTGTGCGTCTAGGCGGATGGTAACAGGAGACAAGGGACACGATGTTTTTACCCAGGTTCGGGCCCTCTCGATGGAGGTAAAACCTACTTCTGCTTGATTAATATTGATGATATGGGTTGTACAAGAGTAGATCTACCACGAGATCAGGGAGGCTAAACCCTAGAAGCTAGCCTATGGTATGATTGTTGTTCGTCCTACGGACTAGAACCCTCCGGTTTATATAGACACTGGATAGGGTTAGGGTTACACAGAGTCGGTTACAATGGTAGGAGATCTACATATCTGTATCGCCAAGCTTGCCTTCCAAGCCAAGGAAAGTCCCATCCGGACACGGGACGGAGTCTTCAATCTTGTATCTTCATAGTCCAGGAGTCCGGCCAAAGGTGATAGTTCGGCCATCCGGACACCCCCAAATTCAGGACTCCCTCAGTAGCCCCTGAACCAGGCTTCAATGACAACGAGTCCGGCGCGCATATTGTCTTCGACAAGGCAACCTCCCAGAATCCAGGCGCGAAGGGGATGAAACCCCCAAGGGCTCTAAGTCCGACCTCGTCCGTTTCTTCGCATCGAACCTTCTGGTTCCGAAGTCCGCAGCGGCCCCTTGAAAGAAGGGCAAGATCATGACGCCGGTGACCTCCGTCCAACCGGAGGCAACGGATAGCTTGCTGGAGGCGCTTAACAGCGCCTCCATCGACGAGGAGCACCGCACTGTTATGAGTGTGGTGATCCAGAAAGTTCAGTCCGCCAAAAGCGGCTTCCAGGTCAGTTTAGCTTTCTCCACTGAGGTTCTCAACCCAACTCAACCGGGGCACAATCGCAGTGGTTCTCCCAGCGCTACCTTAGCCGATATAACGGAACGTAAGGTACCAAAACATGGGAGCCGGGCAAACCCAACTATTGACCCAAGACATGATTCGGAGCCGATGCATATAATGCTATAAGTTCGGGGTGCCGCACTTGTGAAAGTGTTCGGACATATCACACCATATTTTGGGGTTCATAAGCCCCTGGTGTATTGGCCGTACCAATGTGTACGGTTGCGCAATGTCATAACTGAACATATATAGATAAAAAAAGGAATGCAATAATAGGCAAAAGCTATGTATTGTTTATTCAAAAGGTACTGCAATGAAAGCAGAACGATACAAATAGTGCGATAAGCAAGGAACGGGACTTTTGACATGTCCCCCTCCAGGGGTAAGCTTGCGGGATTTTATGTAAAACAGGTATACTGATCGTAATAGAGACAACCTGGACACTCGGCGTAGCTTCGTACTTCCCTGGCTGTTGGATCATGAGTTCCGCGATTCTACTGCCGGACATGGCTTCTTGAGAACGGAGTCCTGAAGGCAAGAGAAAAAAAAGAATGACACAATCGGGAGCCCCTAGTGCGGTTGAGCCGCATTCTGGGCATGCCGTGGTCATGCCCCTCCCCCTATGCCCATGGTATTTCCAGAGCGTAGTTATGTACGCGTAGTACTGGTTTCGCAATTTCGCGATGGCTGGGGTTGGGGCCGCATCACTACAAGAAACAGATAATTTGCCGTCTGTGAATTACAGACGGCAAAGACCTAAATCTAGACGACAAAGATTTTGCCGTCAGGAAGCAGACGGCAAACTCAGACGGCAAAGATAAGTCGGCAAAGTATTTCTTTGCCGTCAGCTCTTCATCTGGAAGACGGCAAAGACTTAGCCGTCACCCAATCCCAGTACCAGACGGCAAAGAAACTTCTTTGCCATCAGCCGAAACACAATCTTTGTCATCAGCCAATCTACTTTCCAGATGGCAAATATTTTTTTTAAATATAAAAAATTCACAGGACCACTAAACATCAAAACATTTTCCCTGGCATTCTTTATAGGTCGTTTTACACAACAAATCTACCACAATCGGTTCTCAAGACACAACATATTTATTTTTGATGGTGAAAAACAATTCCATTGCATCCGCAAAAAAAATAAAAACAATTCCATTGACCATTGAGCTCAGCAAGATCGCTGGCTTATCTAAAAAAGCTACATCGCTAGCTCCCTCCGACGGCAACCGCTCGGCGTCATCCCCCCGATGTGGACGAGCGGCAGCGACCCTAGGCGTCCGGCGCTGCTCCCTGCGACAGCCAATGGGCTAAATGAGGCGGGCTCCAGCGGTCGGACGGCACGGGCGGAGGCGTATGGAGGCGGGCGGCCGGGCGGACGCCGGCGGAGGTGCGTGGAGGTGGGCAGCCGGGCGGAGGCCGGCGGAGGTGTGGAGTCCGGCGGAGATGGGCGGAGGCCGGTGGAGCTGCGGAGGCCGGGCGGAGACGGGCGGAGCTGCAGAGGCCGGGCGGAGACGCAAGGACGGCGGAGACGGGCGGCCAGGCGGAGGCCAGCAGAGGCCGGTGGAGCCACACGGAGGCGGGCGAAGGCCGCCGGCGGCGGGGTCCGGCGACGCTGCTGCTTCTAGTGAAGTGGTGGTGCAGTGGCAGGGGAAGCACGGGCCGGGGATCGATAGTGCTTTCTATCCTAGTGATAGCGCGTGCGTGGTGGGTGGGGCAGGTTGCAGAGAACGTGTGTGGGGAGAGAGAGGACGTGGGGGCGTGGGAGATAGATCAGGTAGCGTGTGGACCGGATGATGCCACCTCATCGATCCAGGAGATGGATCCGCGAGATGTGTTCCTTTCCTTTGCCATATGCGTTGACTGTTACACACGGCAAAGTATTTTTGTTGTCTATATTTTCAATTACACACAGCTAAGAAATATCTTTGCCGTCTATAATTGAAAACACAGATGGCAAAGATACTTTGCCTTCTGTATTTGTCCTTGCAGATGGCAAAGTAATCTTTTTGCCGTCTGTGTTTTTTTTGCAGACGGCAAAGTATATTTTGCCGTCAGTTTTTCTTTGCCGTCTGCTGATGATGGCAAACCATCTCTTTGTCGTCTGCCCGACGAAAAGCTGACGGCAAAGACGCCTCCTGACGGCAAACTAGCTGTTTCCCGTAGTGCATTGCTACGCATGCTCGGGACGTGCCAGGCGGTCTTGTTGTAGGTTACTCCGGGCGCGCTTGACGGTGTCCGGACGTTTAATAGCCCGACTCGAGAATTGCCTTGAGAGGCTGCTTTGTACTTCCGCCGCGAGGGCCGCCGTATGCTCCTCCGTTCGGAGAGAGCGTTCGGTGTTTCCATTGACCGTGATTACTCCTCGAGGGCCTAGCATATTGAGCTTGAGGTATGCATAGTGCGGCACTGCATTGAACTTTGCAAATGTGGTTCGTCTGAGCAGTGCGTGATAGCCGCTGCGGAACGGGACTATGTCGAAGATTAATTCCTCGCTTCGGAAGTTATCCGGGGATCCGAAGACCACTTCGAGTGTAACCGAGCCTGTACAGTTAGCCTCTACACCCGGTATGACGCCTTTAAAGGTCATCTTTGTGGGTTTAATCCTTGAGGGGTCTATGCCCGTTTTGCACACTGTATCCTGGTAAAGCAGGTTCAGGCTGCTGCCGCCGTCCATGAGGACTCTAGTGAGGTGAAATCCGTCGATGATTGGGTCTAGAACCAATGCGGCGAATCCACAGTGGCGGATGCTAGTGGGGTGGTCCCTTCGGTCAAAAGTGATCGGGCAAGAGGACCACGGGTTAAACTTTGGGGCGACTGGCTCCATCGCGCATACGTCCCTTAGTGCACGCTTCCGCTCCCTTTTAGGTATGTGTGTTGCGTATATCATGTTCACCGTCCGCACTTGTAGGGGAAACCCGTCATCCTCTATTGTTCGGCGGCCGGGCTCCTCCTCGTCATCGCTATGCAGCCCTTGTCATTGTTTTCGCATTTAACTTGCCTGCTGCTTGAACACCCAACAATCCCTGTTGGTGTGGTTGGCTGGTTTTTTCGGGGTGCCATGTATCCGCACGCAGTGATCGAGTATTCGGTCCAAATTGGACGGCCCTGGGTATTTCTTTTGAATGGCTTTTTCCGCTGACCGGGTTTAGAGCCTCTGAATCCGGCATTGATCGCCGTATCCTCTCATTATCGCTGGCACGCGGCGCTTGTGCTTGTTGCGACGCGACCTGCCATTGCTATCCTTGGTATCCGAACTACCAGGGTTTTTGGTTAAGTTGTTACTACGAGCTAGGCAGCTGTCCTCTCCCGCGCAAAAGCGGGTCATGAGTGTGGTGAGGGCTGCCATGGATTTCGGCTTTTCCCATCCTAGGTGCCGGGCCAGCCACTCGTCGCGGATGTTGTGTTTGAAGGCCGCTAGTGCCTTTGCATCTGGACAGTCGACGATTTGATTTTTCTTTGTTAGGAACCGTGTCCAGAATTGTCTGGCCGATTCTTCTAGCTGCTGAATTATATGGCTGAGGTCATCGGCGTCTAGTGGTCGCACATATGTGCCCTGGAAGTTATCAACGAATGCGGCTTCCAGGTCTTCCCAACAACCAATTGACTCTGCTGGCAAGCTGTTAAGCCAATGCCGAGCTGGTCCTTTAAGCTTGAGTGGGAGGTATTTGATGGCGTGTAGATCATCACCGCGGGCCATATGGATATGGAGGAGATAGTCCTCGATCCAAACCGTAGGATCTGTTGTGCCATCGTATGATTTGATGTTTAGGGGTTTGAAACCCTCAGGGATTTGATGACCCATCACTTCGTCTGTGAAGCATAGTGGGTGTGCGGCGCCTCTGCATTGGGCTATATCACGACGCAGCTCAAATGAGTGTTGTCTAATGTGTTCGGACCGGCCGGAATTGCTGTATCTAGCGTGACGGTTATCATCACGTGTCGTGGGATGCCCACGCGATCCGTAGATCGATCTTGTTTGCCTTGCCTTGTCCTCCAATATATCTTGCAGGTCAGGCGCGTCTCCCCGTGTCTTGGTACTTTTTGAGCGACGCCGGGGTGCGGCTTGAGTGGAGGGCCGAGAGGCCTCTCTGTCACGACCATGTTGTGGCCGGTCGGCCGCGTCATGCGCTAGTGATGTAGGTTTGGGTGCTTCCTCCTCTAATCAGGGTAGCAGCCTGCGTTTCGGGTAGCTCTTGGAGGGGCGTTCGAGTTCATACTCTTCGGCTGCAAGGACTTCAGCCCATCTATCAGCTAGCAAGTCTTGGTCAGCTCTAAGCTGTTGCTGCGTTTTCTTGAGGCTGCTTGCCGTGGCCATAAGCCTGCATTTGAAACGCTCTTGTTCAACGGGATCCTCAGGCACGACAAATTCGTCGTCGTCGAGGCTTGCCTCGTCTTCGGAGGGAGGCATACAATTATCGTCCTCCACCTCTCTGTCTGCCGCTCTATCGTGCGGGCTGGCTTCTCCGTCCTCCTGTGCTGAATCCTGCTAGAGGAGGTTGTCTTCGGCACTGTCCGCGGTGTTATTATCTCCCGTGCCAGAATCATCGTTTTTGCTGTGGCGGGATTTAGAGCGGCGCCGCTGACGCCGGTGGTTAGGCCTTTTCTTGGGGGGGTCATCCTCCGCTGTTCCATCGCCATTCCCGTCTTTTGGGATGTCCACCATATATATGTCGTATGATGAGGTGGCCTTCCAGTGCCCCGTAGGCGCTGGTTCTTGGTCGTCTCCGGCATCGTCGTCCATACCGTCGATGTCTTCGGAGTCAAAGTCGAGCATGTCAGTTAAATCATCGACAGTGGCTACAAAGTGGGTGGTGGGTGGGCGTTGAATTTCTTCGTCGTCCGCATCCCAACCTTCCTGACCATAGTTCGCCAGGGCTCTCGATAAAGAGAGAGACTTGATGAGTTCGAGGATGTCGCCCGAAGGGCGAAAGTCTTTGAAAGATGTCCGCGGCAGTGAACTCCATATATGGTGCCCAATCGGATTCGATTGGCAGGGGTGCGGAAGGTTCGGAGTCCGGCGCCTTGGAGTCACGAGCTTCGCGAGGGACAGGGATGGTGTTCGGCTCAATCGCCGTAAAGATTGCAGCCCCCGAGGCGGTGTCCAACCACTCGTCCTCGATCGGCGAAGTTGGCTCCGAGCTAAGGGTCGGAGCGGACATTGGTGCGGCCTCCAAGGCACTATTCGGCGGCAGAGCTAGATCGTGCCCATCAAGGCAGTGCGGCGAGATCGACAGTGGCTCGAATCCGTCGAAGATCAAGTCTCCGCGGACGTCGGCTGTGTAGTTCAAACTCCCAAATCTGACACGATGGCGGGGCGTAGCTTCGATCTGCTCCAGATGGCCAAGTGAATTGCCCGCAGATGCAAAGCCGCCGAATACGAAGATCTGTCCGGGGAGAAAAGTCTCACCCTGGACCGCGTCGTTGTTGATGATCGAAGGAGCCATCGGGCCTAGAGATGACGACACAGAGGAACTCTCAATGAAAGCACCAATGTCGGTGTCAAAACCGGCGGATCTTGGGTAGGGGGTCCCGAACTGTGCGTCTAGGCGGATGGTAACATGAGACATGAGACACGATGTTTTTACCCAGGTTCGGGCCCTCTCGATGGAGGTAAAACCCTACTCCTGCTTGATTAATATTGATGATATGGGTAGTACAAGAGTAGATCTACAACGAGATCAGAGAGGCTAAACCCTAGAAGCTAGCCTATGGTATGATTGTTGTTCGTCCTACGGACTAGAACCCTCCGGTTTATATAGACACCGGATAGGGTTAGGGTTACACAGAGTCGGTTACAATGGTAGGAGATCTACATATCCGTATCGCCAAGCTTGCCTTCCACGCCAAGGAAAGTCCCATTCGGACTCGGGACGGAGTCTTCAATCTTGTATCTTCATAGTCCAGGAGTCCGGCCAAAGGTGATAGTTCGGCCATCCGGACACCCCCTAATCTAGGACTCCCTCACTTGCCCAAAGGATCCCTTCCCCCTCCCCCGCATCGATCAAATTATCGACGCTACCGCAGGACACGATTCGTTGTGCTTCCTCGATGCATACTCCGACTACCACCAAATTAAGATGGCAGAGCCAGACCAAGCCGCAACGGCATTCATCACTCCATACGGCCCATTCTGCTTCAACACAATGCCTTTCGGGCTCAAAAACGCCGGCGCAACATATCAGCGCATGATTCAGACATGTCTGGCAAACCAGATCGGCAAAACAGTGGAGGCATCTGCAGCATTTATGTGGTCGTCAAATCCAAGCATGTCGAAACTCTAGTAGACGACTTGAGGCTCACGTTTGATAATCTCCGAGCATATGACATTAAGCTCAACCCAGAAAAATGTGTTTCCGGCATACCAGCCGGAAAGCTCTTGGTCTTCATTGTATCGAGTAGAGGAATTGAAGCAAACCCAGCCAAGATCCGAGCCCTGTCACAACTGGATATCCCAAAAGACCTCAAACAAATACGACAATTGACTGGATGCGTGGCGGCCCTAAGCCGCTTTATCTCCTTGGGAGAAAAGGCATTACCCCTTTATCGCCTCCTCCCGGCCCGAACAACACTTCGAGTGGGCGGATGCCATGACGGACTCGAAGAAATAAAAGCCATATTGGCAACAAATCCGGTCCTGGCCGCGCCCAACATGGGCGAACCAATGCTATTATATATCGCGGCAACCCATCAAGTTGTAAGCGCGGTACTCGTTGTCGAACGAGAAACGAACGGACACAAGTTCCCCTTCAAAACCAGTTTACTACGTGTCCACCGTCCTAACTCCATGCAAGTCCCGGTATCCGCATTATCAAAAGATAACGTACGCGGTGTTCATGGCATCCCGGAAGCTGCGACACTACTTTCAATAGTGTTCGATAACAGTAGCCTCCAAAGTACCTCTTAATGACATTATAAACAACCGCGACGCAATGGGCCGGATTGCCAAATGGGCCATCGAGCTCCTCCCATTCGACATAACCTATAAGCCACGGCGAGCTATTAAGTCACAAGTTTTGGCCGACTCTGTCGCCGAATAGAGTGAAGCCGAACTCCCTAAAGAGTACGACGCCTATTCAAATTGGATCATGCACTTCGACGGCTCCAAAATGTTGGCCGGCCTGGGGGCTGGCGTCGTCCTGACGTCCCCAACCAGAGATACAGTTCAATACGTACTCCAGATAATGTGCACGGACTCCAACAACGCAGCCGGATACGAGGCCCTTCTACATGGTCTTCGGATGGCAGTCTCCATGGGCATTCAACGCCTAGAGGTGCGCGGGGATTCGAACCTCGCGATATCCCAAATAAATGGAGACTTCGATGCCAAGGATCCGAAAATGGCAGCTCATCGCAACGCCATCCTAAAATTGTCAGCTCGGTTCGAAGGGCTTGAATTTCACCATATAGCCTGGGATAATAACCAGGCAGCAGATGTATTGGCACGCATTGGCGCAAGGCGCGATGCCGTCCCTCCCAATATCTTCCTGGAGAGGCTGTTCAAGCCATCCGTACTATGGGAGGGGGAATCCAGAAATAACAACCCGGACCCAACGCACTGCCCGACACCGAACATTCTGACACAATCGATGGTTCTGCCAACGAAGTAACATCTTCAGCCCATGTTATAATGGCAGTCATTGCCCCGTGAACAGAACCATTCCTAGCATACCTAACTAGGCAGGAACTTCCCGAGGACCAAAACGAGGCCCGCTGCATAGTACGGCGATCTAAAGCCTATAAGGTCCATGAGGGAGAGCTTTATAAGAAAAGCACAACCGGAGTCCTTCAAAGGTGTATATCCGAAGAGGAAGGGTGAAATCTTCTGGCTGAAATTCATGCCGGACTCGGTGGGCACCACGCCGCAGCCCGGGCCCTTGTAGGCAAGGCCTTCCGTACAGGATTTTATTGGCCGACGGCCCGGGCAGATGCTCAGGACTTAGTCCAACGATGCGTCGGTTGCCAATTCTTTGCTAATCAAAGCCACATGCCACCCACCGCCCTCAAAACTATACCAATCACCTGGCCTTTCGCTGTCTGGGGGCTTGACATGGTTGGACCCCTTAAAGGAGGAACCCACAAGCAAAAATACCTATTGGTCATGGTGGATAAATTCACCAAATGGATAGAGGCCAAGCCTGTTAAGACGGCCGAATCCAGACCGGTGATAGACTTCATATCCGGGGTAGTACACCGTTACGGCGTCCCCCATAGCATTATCACTGATAACGACACGAATTTCATGGCCGATGAGGTCAAACTCTGGTGCAAAAACATGGGCATCAAGCTCGACTACGCTTCAGTCTATTACCCTCAAACTAACGGTCAAGTCGAGCGAGAAAATGGTCTAATTATGAGAGGCATTAAACCCAGACTAGTGCGGTCCCTCAAGGAATCTAATACGCACTGGGTAGAGGAGCTGGACTCCGTACTCTGGGGGCTGCGGACCACGCCGAATCGCACTACCAGATTCACACCATTTTTTGTGGTATACGGCGCAGAGGCAGTTTTGCCCTGCGACATAATTCATGACTCACCTCGCGTGCGCATGTACGAAGAAAGAGAAGCTGAGCTCGATCGGCAGGACAGTTTGGACACCTTGGAGGAGGAGCGCGACGTGGCAAAAGCTCATTCCGCATTCTATCAACAGCAGGCTCGAAGATATCAAAGCAGAGAAGTACGGGCCAAAGCTTACAATGTTGGCGAATTAGTTCTACACCTGCCGGACACGAAAAAGGAAAAACTCAAGCCCAAATGGGAAGGTCCCTTCATCATCGACCAAGTCCTGACCGGCGGAGCGTACCGTCTGCGAAACGCGTCGGATAACCGACTCGAGCCTAACCCATGGAACGCAGCCCGTCTCCAAAGATTCTACGCCTAGCGCCGGATTCTGAGTTCGTCTCCTTCCTCCGTCTATATTTTATACTTTAGTTGTCTTCTATTCTTCTCCTTCTCCCTCCTTTTTCTTGCAAGCCTCTGAAGGCTCGTTTGCGCATTGTTCGCACAAACTTAACGCGCTATCCGCGCTCATTATACCTGGGGGCTTCTTTAACAGAAGCTTATTTATACGGGCTTCATGCCCAACACATGCGTTACACTTCCACATGTACCTTTCATTCGCCATTATATGCATCGATATGAATTAAGTTTTGGCCAAGCTGGGTTGCCTGACTCCTGTGCTTACCCCTACGTTCCCGATTGTTCGGCTAGGTGGTAAAGGGAGCACCTCTGCGATTGTTACCGCCGGGTCACCGGACGTGTACCTCGGTAGGTGAAGCCGAAAGCTAAGCGTTCTTACGGAATATTTGGTCGCTGAACTAAAGATGATTCCTTACCTATTTATTTATCTGCCCCAGATGATTTTACGCTTTTTCGCAGTCCGGACATGCACTTTAGGGCATGCCTCCCAGGGAAAGGAACCCCTAACGGAACTATTCTCCCTGGAAGATGTTTCTTACTAACCATGTAATATAACATAACTAGTTGGGCACTTGTCTGATAAAGCACTCATGACACCTACGCCTGGTCTCCACGCATGCCCCGGTTTTTACACAACCGCGAGGGTATTCGGACACACTCCGGACTATTGGGTCCCGAGGTCGAAGCGAAAAGGTCCGCTACGACAAACGATCTACAATCCGGCTAGAAGGCATTTTACATGTCATTTTAAATTACGATAACCTCGACCGATTGTATTCCTTTTCAATGCCATCTAATAGGCTGTCTAGTTTACTGATCCTGCTTTGGGAATACTTTGCGGCCAATTCTACTTGGCCGTACACTAAGCTCACAGGATCTCCTTCCCATCGGGCCCCACAGGTCCGACCTCGGCCATGTGTTTGGGTCCAACCGTGTACTGGCGTCTTCACCATGGCCCAGGCCTCCTGGCGCCCTGACGGCAGGCTGATATCTTCCATAATCGGAAGCGCCGCCGTGCTCCCTGAAGCCTCTCTGCAAGCTCTCCAAGGCCTTCGGACAGGGAGATAGACGGCCATAAGGCCTGGGCGACGCCTTTCATCACCTGCCGAACTCGTTCGTGCAGTTGTAGCAACTCGGAAAGAAGGTCACCCGTAGAACCGGGCATTTCCTCTACAGGACGACTTGTGAGCGTACCTACAGACATATCTCTGTTAGTCGACTTCTCGCCGAACTCTTTTTCAAAGTTCATTCAAGCACTTACTAAAAATGCCGCGACGAAGCCGCCGATTCTCCCTAACGGAGTCAGACAGCTGGGCACAAACATCCTTTAGTTCCTCACCTAGCTGGGTGTTGGCATCTTGGAGATTATTTTTCTCTTGCCTCACACTTGTAAGCACATTCTCGCCGGCCTTTAACCGGCGCAGGAGCTTTTGCTTGTCCGGATCTATCCCGGCGACATCTGCAATACTATTGTCAGACTTATACACACGCCGCACTTCACAAACTACTTATCTTTTGAAGCATATATTACCAGAGGGGGTCTCTGTGGCTTCCCCTGTCGCGACTACTGCAGCCTCAAGTTGGGCCTTGCACTCTTGAAGCTCCTGGGACAGTCGGGTATTATTTTCTATAAGATCCTGCATAACAAATGATCCTTAAATCAGTTATTCTAAATATTTTAAGTCTCGGGGCTACTGGCATATATAACTGCCAAAATTCCTCACCCGTATGTCTTTTACATACTGCTCCGTGGCTCTGGCTAGACCATTTTGAGCGGCACGGAGGTGCGCATCTCCCGCACTGAAGGCATTCAATGCCTCTTGGGAGAAACATGCGTCACGAAGAACTGTACGGCGGCGCCTATGAATCATGGCACTTTCCACCTTAGAGTTGGTGGTGGACAATCTGTCGGCATCCTCCACTGGAGGAGCACCCGACGCGCGCCTCGTGTTCACCTCCGCTTCCGGACCTGGCTCTGGAGCCTGGCTGGCGGAGGCTCGATTGGCAACCTCTCCGGACACAGTCCGGCGAGCGCTCTTTTTCCTGAAAAGATCACAAGGGTTAGTATGCCTTCCAGGAATCAAACCTTGGGACACGATGGCACGCCATACCGTTGCAGCGGCGTTTCGATCCGGACCGCACTTCTTTTTAGCCTGCTGGGCTGTGTTGCCCCTTGTTGGCCAGCCGCCGTGGGCTCGGCTTCCTGCCTCAAAGGCACCCCCTGTGAAACACCATTGGTATACGGTGATCAGAAATAAGCACGGATGGGTCACGGTATTGGGACTTCGGTCGCAGTTACCTGTGAGCCCGGGAATATTCCGGGGTAATCAGCCATAATGGCGACCAAGGCATTGTCGATGCTAAGTTGGTGAAATACCCCATCAATCAGCTCCACCTTTATGTCTGGATCCTCTTGGGAAGCCGGATCGAGGGACCGTTCCGGATCCTCGGGTTGTGGAGGCGGGCTGTGTATATCTTTTACAGCCCGGCGTAGTTCCTGCGTCAAAATCACAAAATGAGATACTTGACCATGGGAATATGGATCGGATGGGCGAGAAGAAGTGTCCGCTTACCCTGCTTCGAGGGTTGTTCATAGAAAATCCGTTCACCGGACTGACGCGGAGAAAATCCTCCTCTTCTCCCTTATGCAGTAGCGGACAAGATCTTCACCAGATCGGGCGACCGATCCCGGCCCTTGCGGCCATGACGGGTGGCATCATCCTCCCCGTTGAAATCCCACATGGGGTGGCCCCTATACTGGAGCGGCTGCACCCCCCGCATAATGCATGTGGCCATGACCCCAATCATGGTCAGTTCGGAATAAGCCAACAACCTTATTCGGCTCATCAGGTAAAGGACGTCCCTGTCATTTTCCCTCTGGGGGCTCCGCGGAAGCCAACTTAGGCGTTTCTTCAAGGGAGCATTGCTGAACTCCGGGAGGCCATTCCGAATAGGATCCGGCAGCGGACGTCTTCTATATAAAACCATTCCGAAGGCCAGTCTTTGGACGCCTTCTTTGGGGTTCCGGATAGATATCCGGTCCCGGCGATGCGCCACAGCTCGGCTCCGCCCACTCGATATAATGACCCCTCGTGAGAACAGGGTACAAGGCGGAACAATCTCTTCCACAACGCGAAGTGAGCCTCGATGCCCAAAAACAGCTCGCAAAGGGCCACGAAGCCCGCAATATGCAAAATGGAAGCGGGCGTGAGGTTGTGCAACTGGAGGCCGTAAAACTCCAGTAGCCTCCGAAGAAACGGATGAATTGGGAATCTGAGCCCTCTTATTAGATAAGAGACGAAGCATACCCGCTCCCCTTTGGAGGGATCGGGGGTGCTCTCCGCTTGCTTTCCGCCCTTATAGGTGGCGAGTCCGGCTCGAACCGGAACCATTAAGGCTGGGGGAAGAAATCCCTTGGTTTGAAGCGTCACTAGCTCACTATGCGGGACTGAGCACCTCTCCCAATCTCCAGGCTGAGGGCTGGGAGCGCCAGAGGAGGAGTCGCGTCGACTGTCCATGATGGAATGGATTTTCGTCAGAGGCGTACCGATGAATGCTCGCGGAGGGAGAATGGTGTGATTCGGATCTGGATCCTCGTCTCTCTTATAGACGGCTCATTTGCGCAGCTAGGGGGGTAAATGTAAAAATACCCTGGCTTTTCGCATTCATTCAACACGTGGAAGATGGCCATTATTGGGCGTGGAAGCCGAGGAGCGCGATATTTATGAGAAGCACACTATTCAACAGGTGCACAGGATTTGGAGAAGAACCCGCCTTGCAATGCCGAAGACAATCAACGCGCCGGACTCATCGTCATTAAAGCCTGGTTCGGGGGCTACTTAGGGAGTCCTGGACTAGGGGGTGTCCAGATAGCCGCACTATCATCTGTTGCCGGACTCCTAGACTATGAAGATACAAGATTGAAGACTTTGTCCCGTGTCCGGATGGGACTTTCCTTGGCGTGGAAGGCAAGCTTGGCGATACGGATATGTAGATCTCCTACCATTGTAACCGACTCTGTGTAACCCTAACCCTATCCGATGTCTATGTAAACAGGAGGGTTTTAGTCCGTAGGACGAACAAAAATCATACCATAGGCTAGCTTCTAGGGTTTAGCCTCTCCGATCTCGTGGTAGATCTACTCTTGTACTACCCATATCATCAATATTAATCAAGCAGGAGTATGGTTTTACCTCCATCGAGAGGGCCCGAACCTGGGTAAAAACATTGTGTCCCTTGTCTCCTGTTACCATCCGCCTAGACGCACAGTTCGGGACCCCCTACCCGAGATCCGCCGGTTTTGACACCGACAACGGGTATCTCCGAAAGTGTCTATTGGGTTGGCACGAATCGAGACTGGGATTTGTCACTCCGTATGACGGAGAGGTATCTCTGGGCCCACTCAGTAATGCATCATCATAATGAGCTCAATGTGACAAAGTGTCTGGTCACGGGATCATGCATTACGATACGAGTAAAGTGACTTGCCGGTAACGAGATTGAACGAGGTATTGGGATACCACTGATCGAGTCTCGGAAAAGTAACGTACC
Source organism: Aegilops bicornis (assembly GCA_021605145.1). Taxonomy (NCBI): domain Eukaryota; kingdom Viridiplantae; phylum Streptophyta; class Magnoliopsida; order Poales; family Poaceae; genus Aegilops; species Aegilops bicornis. The sequence continues at coordinate 122,930,417 of CM038675.1, read as the reverse complement.
GATTGACAAAGGGAATTGTATACGGGATTGATTGAATCCTCGACATCATTGTTCATCCGATGAGATCATCGAGGAGCATGTGGGAGCCAACATGGGTATCCAGATCCCGCTGTTGGTTATTGGCCGGAGAGTCGGCTCGGTCATGTCTGCGTGTCTCCCGAACCCGTAGGGTCTACACACTTAAGGTTCGGTGATGCTAGGGTTGTAGAGATATTAGTATGCAGTAACCCGAAAGTTGTTCGGGTCCGGATGAGATCGGGACGTCACGAGGAGTTCCGGAATGGTCCGGAGGTAAAGATTTATATATAGCAAGTCAAGTTTCGGCCATCGGGAAAGTTTCGGGGGTCACCGGTATTGTACCGGGACCACCTATCCCGGAGGGCCCCATGGGCTGAAGTGGGGAGGGGAACCAGCCCCTGGTGGGCTGGTGTGCCCCCCTTGGGCGTCCCCCTGCGCCTAGGGCAGGAAACCGTAGGGGTGGGGGGCGCCCCCCTTGGCTTGGGGGGCAAGCCACCCCCTTGGCCGCCGCCCCCCTTGGAGATCAGATCTCCTAGGGCCGGCGCCCCCCCAGGGGGCCTATATATAGTGGGGGGAGGGAGGGCAGCCGCACCCTAGCCCCTGGCGCCTCCCTCTCCCTCTCGTGACACCTCTCCCTCTCCGTAGATCTTAGCGAAGCCCTACCGAGATCCCCACTGCATCCATCACCACGCCGTCGTGCTGTTGGATCTCCATCAACCTCTCCTTCCCCCTTGCTGGATCAAGAAGGAGGAGCTGTCTTCCCAACCGTACGTGTGTTGAACGCGGAGGTGCCGTCCGTTCGGCACTCGGTCATCGGTGATTTGGATCATGACGAGTACAACTCCATCAACCCCGTTCTCTTGGACGCTTCCGCTCGCGATCTACAAGGGTATGTAGATGCACTCCTTTTCCCCTCCTTCCTAGATAACTCCATAGATTGATCTTGGTGATGCGTAGAAATTTTTTGATTTCTGCTACGTTCCCCAACAGTGGCATCATGAGCTAGGTCTATGCGTAGTTAGTATGCACGAGTAGAACACAAAGCAGTTGTGGGCGTAGATGTTGTCAATTCTCTTGCCACTACTAGTCTTATCTTGCTTCGGTGGCATCGTGGGTTGAAGCGGCCCCCTTACACGTACACTTACGTGAGACAGGTTCCACCGACTGACATGCACTAGTTGCATAAGGTGGCTAGCGGGTGTCTGTCTCTCCCACTTTAGTTGGAGCGGATTCGATGAAAAGGGTCCTTATGAAGGGTAAATAGAAATTGGCATATCACGTTGTGGTTTTACGTGGGTAAGAAACGTTCTTGCTAAAAACCTATAGAAGCCACGTAAAACATGCAACAACAATTAGAGGACGTCTAACTTGTTTTTGCAGCATATGCCTTGTGATGTGATATGGCCAAAAGATGTGATGAATGATATATGTGATGTATGAGACTGATCATGTTCTTGTAATAGGAATCACGACTTGCATGTCGATGAGTATGACAACGGCGAGAGCCATAGGAGTTGTCTTTATTTTTTGTATGACCTGCGTGTCATTGAATAACGCCATGTAAATTACTTTACTTTGTTGCTAAACACGTTAGCCTTAGAAGTAGAAGTAATCATTGGCGTGACAACTTCATGAAGACACGATGATGGAGATCATGATGATGGAGATCATGGTGTCATGCGGTGTGAAGATGATCATGGCGCCCCGAAGATGGAGATCAAAGGAGCAAAAATGATATTGGCCATATCATGTCACTATTTGATTGCATGTGATGTTTATCATGTTTTACATCTTATTTGCTTAGAACGGCGGTAGCTTAAATAAGATGATCCCTCGCAATAATTTCAAGAAAGTGTTCCCCCTAACTATGCACCGTTGCAAAGGTTCGTTGTTTCGAAGCACCACGTGATGATCGGGTGTGATAGATTCTAACATTCGAATACAACGGGTGTAAGCCAGATTTACACATGCAATACACTTAGGTTGACTTGACGAGCCTAGCATGTACAGACATGGCCTCGGAACACGGAAGAACGAAAGGTCGAGCATGAGTTGTATAGAAGATACGATCAACATGAAGATGTTCACTGACGTTGACTAGTCCGTCTCACGTGATGATCGCACACGGCCTAGTTGACTCAGATCATGTTTCACTTAGATGACTAGAGGGATGTCTATCTCGAGTGGGAGTTCATTGAATAATTTGATTAGATGAACTTAATTATCATGAACTTAGTCTAAAATCTTTACAATATGTCTTGTAGATCAAATGGCCCACGCTAATGTTGCCCTCAACTTCAACGCGTTCCTAGAGAAAACCAAGTTGAAAGATGATGGCAGCAACTATACGGACTGGGTCCGGAACCTGAGGATCATCCTCATAGCTGCCAAGAAAGATTATGTGCTAGAAGCACTGCTAGGTGAAGCACCGATCCCAGAGAACCAAGAAGTTATGAACGCTTGGCAGTCTCGTGCTGATGATTACTCCCTCGTTCAGTGCGGCATGCTTTACAACTTAGAACCGGGTTCCAAAAGCGTTTTGAGCAACACGGAGCATATGAGATGTTCAAGAGCTGAAAATGGTTTCCCAAGCTCATGCCCGGTCGGAGATATGAAGTCTCCGACAAGTTCTTGATTGTAAGATGGAGGAAAATAGTTACATCGGTGAGCACATACTCAAAATGTCTGGGTTGCACAACCGCTGACTTCAGTGGAGTTAATCTCCCGGATGACCTTGATCATTGACAGGATCCTTGATCGCTTCCACCAAGCTACAAGAGCTTTGTGATGAACTTCAATATGCAGGGGATGGAAAAGACCATTCTGAGGTATATTCAATGCTGAAATCAGCGGAGGTGGAGATCAAAAAGGAACATCAAGTGTTGATGGTGAATAAAACCACTAAGTTCCGAAAGGCAAGGGTAAGAAGAACTTCAAGAAGGACGGCAAGGAGTTGCCGCGCCCGATAAGCCGATTCTTAGTGAAGAAGCCAAAGAATTGACCCAAGCACGAGGCGAGTGCTTTTATTGCAAGGGAAGTGGTCCTTTGGAAGCGGAACTGCCCCAAGTACTTAGCGGACAAGAAGGTCGGCAACACCAAAGGTATACGTGATATACATGTAATTGATGTGTACCTTACCAGTACTCGTAGTAGCTCCTGGGTATTTGATACCGGTGCGGTTTCTCATATTTGTAACTCAAAGCAGGAGCTATGGAATAAGCGGTGACTCGCGAAGGACGAGGTGACGATGCGCGTCGGGAATGGTTCCAAGGTCGATGTGATCACCGTCGGCACGCTGCCTCTACATTTACCTACGGGATTAGTTTTAAACCTCAATAATTGTTATTTAGTACCAGCGTTGAGCATGAACATTGTATCAGGATCTCGTTTAATTCGAGATGGCTACTCATTTAAATCCAAGAATAATGGTTGTTCTATTTATATGAGAGATATGTTTTATGGTCATGCCCCGCTAGTGAATGGTTTATTCTTAATGAATCTCGAGCGTAATGTTACACATATTCATAGTGTAAATACCAAAAGATGTAAAGTTGATAACGATAGTCCCACATACTTGTGGCACTGCCGCCTTGGTCACATTGGTGTCAAGCGCATGAAGAAGCTCCATGCTCATGGACTTTTAGAGTCTCTCGATTATGAATCATTTGACACGTGCGAACCATGCATCATGGGTAAAATGACCAAGACTCCTTTCTCCGGAACAATGGAGCGAGCAACCAACTTATTGGAAACCATACATACTGATGTGTGCGGTCCAATGAGCGTCGAGGCTTCATGGAGGCTATCGTTATGTTCTCACCCTCACCGATGACTTGAGTAGATATGGGTATGTCTACTTGATGAAACACAAGTCTGAGACCTTTGAAAAGTTCAAGGAATTTCAGAATGAGGTAGAGAATCAACGTGACCGAAAGAAAAAATTCTTATGATCAGATCGTGGGGGAGAACATTTAAGTCACGAATTTGGCACGCACTTAAGGAAATGTGGAATCGTTTCACAACTCACGCCACCTGGAACGCCTCAGTGTAACGGTGTGTCCGAACGTTGTAATTGCACTCTATTGGATATGGTGCGATCTATGATGTCACTCACCGATTTACCGCTATCATTTTGGGGATACGCTCTAGAGACAGCTGCATTCACATTAAATAGGGCACCATCTAAATGCATTGAGACGACACCGTGTGAATTATGGTTTGGGAAGAAACCTAAGCTGTCGTTTCTAAAAGTTTGCGGATGCCATGCTTATGTCAAGAAACTTCAACCTAAAAAGCTCGAACCTAAGTCGTAAAAAAGCGTCTTCATAGGATACCCTATGGAAACCATTGGGTATACCTTCTACCTCAGATCCGAAGGCAAGATCTTTGTTGCCAAGAATGGGTCCTTTCTGGAGAAAGAGTTTCTCTCAAAAGAAGTAAATGGGAGGAAAGTAGAGCTTGATGAAGTACTACCTCTTGAAACGGAAAGTAGCGCAGCTCAGGAAGATGTTCCTGTGGTGCCTGCACCGACTAGAGAGGAGGTTAATGATGATGATCAAGGTACTTCGTATCAAGCCCCTACTGAACTTCGTAGGTCCACAAGGATACGTTTCGCACCAGAGTGGTACGACAACCCTGTCTTGGAAATCATGTTGTTAGACAATGGTGAACCTTTGAACTATGAAGAAGCGATGGCGGGCCTAGATTCCGACAAATGGCTAGAAGCCATGAAATCCGAGATACGATCCATGTATGAAAACGAAGTATGGACTTTGACTGACTTGCCCGATGATCGGCGAGCCATAGAAAATAAATGGATCTTTAAGAAGAAGACAGACGCGGATGGTAATGTGACCATCTACAAGGCTCGACTTGTCGCTAAGGGTTATCGACAAGTTCAAGGGCTTGACTACGATGAGACTTTCTCACCCGTAGCGAAGCTGAAGTCAGTCCGAATCATGTTAGCAATTGCCGCATTCTATGATTATGAGATATGGCAAATGGACGTCAAAACGGCATTCCTTAATGGTTTTCTTAAGGAAGAATTGTATATGATGCAGCCGGAAGATTTTGTCGATCCTGAGAATGCTAACAAGGTGTGCAAGCTCCAACGCTCAATCTATGGGCTGGTGCAAGCATCTCGGAGTTGGAACATTCGGTTTGATGAGATGATCAAAGCGTTTGGGTTTACACAGACTTATGGAGAAGCCTGTGTTTACAAGAAAGTGAGTGGGAGCTCTGTAGCATTTCTCATATTATATGTGGATGACATACTGTTGATGGGAAATAATATAGAATTCTTGTAAAGCATAAAGGCCTACTTCAACAAGTGTTTTTCAACGAAGGACCTTGGAGAAGCTGCTTATATATTAGGCATCAAGATCTATAGAGATAGATCGAGACGCCTCATTGCTCTTTCACAAAGTACGTACCTTCACAAGATATTGAAGAAGTTCAATATGGATCAGTCCAAGAAGGGGTTCTTGCCTGTATTGCAAGGTGTGCGATTGAGCACGTCTCAATGCCCGACCACGGCAGAAGATAGAGAAAAGATGAGCGTCGTCCCCTATGCCTCGGCCATTGGGTCTATTATGTATGCCATGCTGTGTATCAGACCTGATGTAAACCTTGCCGTAAGTTTGGTAGGGAGGTACCAAAGTAATCCCGGCATGGAACATTGGACAACGGTCAAGAATATCCCGAAGTACCTGAAAAGGACTAAGGACATGTTTCTCGTGTATGGAGGTGATGAAGAGCTCGTCGTAAAGGGTTACGTCGATGCTAGCTTCGACACAGATCTGGATGACTCTAAGTCACAAACCGGATACGTGTTTATTTTGAATGGTGGGGCAGTAAGCTGGTGAAGTGGCAAGCAAAGCGTCGTGGCGGGATCTACATGTGAAGCGGAGTACATGGCAGCCTCGGAGGAAGCGCATGAAGCAATCTGGCTGAAGGAGTTCATCACCGACCTAGGAGTCATACCCAATGCGTTGGGGCCGATCACACTCTTCTGTGACAACACTGGAGCTATTTCCCTTGCCAAGGAGCCCAGGTTTCACAAGAAGACCAGGCACATCAAGCGTCACTTCAACTCTAGTCGTGAAAATGTTCAAGATGGAGACATAGATATTTGTAAAGTACATACGGACCTGAATGTCGCAGATCCGTTGACTAAACCTCTCCCTAGAGCAAAACATGACCAACACCAGAACTCTACGGGTGTTCGATTCATCACAATGTAACTAGATTAGTGACTCTAGTGCAAGTGGGAGACTGTTGGAAATATGCCCTAGAGGCAATAATAAAATGGTTATTATTATATTTCTTTGTTCATGATAATTGTGTATTATTCATGCTATAATTGTGTTATCCGGAAATCGTAATACATGTGTGAATACATAGACCACAACATGTCCCTAGTGAGCCTCTAGTTGACTAGCTCGTTGATCAACAGATAGTCATGGTTTCCTCACTATTGACATTGGATGTCATTGATAACGGGATCACATCATTAGGAGAATGATGTGATGGACAAGACCCAATCCTAAGCATAGCACAAGATCGTGTAGTTCGTTTTGCTAGAGCTTTTCCAAATGTCAAGTATCATTTCCTTAGACCATGAGATTGTGCAACTCCCGGATACCGTAGGAGTGCTTTGGGTGTGCCAAACGTCACAATGTAACTGGTTGACTATAAAGGTGCACTATGGGTATCTCCGAAAGTGTCTGTTGGGTTGGCACGAATCGAGACTGGGATTTGTCACTCCATATGACGGAGAGGTATCTCTGGGCCCACTCGGTAATGCATCATCATAATGAGCTCAATGTGACCAAGTGTTTGGTCACGGGATCATGCATTACGGTACGAGTAAAGTGACTTGCCGGTAACGAGATTGAATGAGGTATTGGGATACCGACGATCGAGTCTCGGACAAATAACGTACCGATTGACAAAGCGAATTGTATACGGGATTGATTGAATCCTCGACATCGTGGTTCATCCGATGAGATCATCGAGGAGCATGTGGGAGCCAACATGGGTATCCATATCCCGTTGTTGGTTATTGGCCGGAGAGTCGTCTCGGTCATGTCTGCGTGTCTCCCGAACCCGTAGGGTCTACACACTTAAGGTTCGGTGATGCTAGGGTTGTAGAGATATTAGTATGCAGTAACCCGAAAGTTGTTCGGGGTCCCGGGTGAGATCCCGGACGTCACTAGGAGTTCCGGAATGGTCCGAAGGTAAAGATTTATATATAGGAAGTCAAGTTTCGGCCATCGGGAAAGTTTCGGGGGTCATCGATATTGTACCGGGACCACCGGAAGGGTCCCGGGGGTCCATCGGGTGGGGCCACCTATCCCGGAGGGCCCCATGGGCTGAAGTCGGGAGGGGAACCAGCCCCTGGTGGGCTGGTGCGCCCCCCTTGGGCCTCCCCCTGCGCCTAGGGCAGGAAACCCTAGGGGTGGGGGCGCCCCCCTTGCCTTGGGGGGCAAGCCACCCCCTTGGCCGCCGCCCCCCCTTGGAGATCAGATCTCCTAGGGCCGGCGCCCCCCCAGGGGGCCTATATATAGTGGGGGGGGGAGGGAGGGCAGCCGCACCCTAGCCCCTGGCGCCTCCCTCTCCCTCCCGTGACACCTCTCCCTCTCCGTAGAGCTTGGCGAAGCCCTGCCGAGATCCCCACTGCATCCATCACCACGCCGTCGTGCCGCTGGATCTCCGTCAACCTCTCCTTCCCCCTTGCTGGATCAAGAAGGAGGAGACGTCTTCCCAACCGTACGTGTGTTGAATGCGGAGGTGCCGTCCGTTCGGCACTCGGTCATCGGTGATTTGGATCACGACGAGTAAGACTCCATCAACCCCGTTCTCTTGAACGCTTCCGCTCGCGATCTACAAGGGTATGTAGATGCACTCCTTTTCCCCTCGTTGCTAGATAACACCATAGATTGATCTTGGTGATGCGTAGAATTTTTTTGATTTCTACTACGTTCCCCAACATGTCAGGCACTTCCTTGCGTACTAAGATGTAGATGGTGGGTCCCAGTAGTTAGGGGGCGAATCATTTTTTTTGCCCGGACGCACTTCCTTGCGTGCGAATATATAGCTGGTGGGTCCCAGCAGTTAGGGGGGAAAGGTCTTTTTCACGAAATACGGTGGCCCTCCTGGTGGGTCCCCACTTTCAGGTGGAGGAATAATTATTTTGCGCGTAATAAGGAGGCACTTCCTTGCGGCTGCCGTGGACCCATCTGTCAGTCTCTCCACGTACAGTACTCTTCTGATGGAAGTCGGTCGTTGACGACATTGACCACGCCGCACTGAGAGCACCACGGCGGTGGACGACGGCGAGGCCTAGGAAGGGTCGACGCAGAGGTGGGGAAGACGCGGCAGTGGATGCCCACGTGGAGAGGAGTACGAGGGTTCACTGGTTCGGCTGCGGTGTGAGGCTGCCGTCGCCGCAGAATAACAGGGGGTGTGGGTGAGTGGAGGGATGGCCTGGCCAGCAGTGGGAGTAGTAGGGGGCGGTGAGGCCTCCGCAGCAGCACAACCGGCCACGAGAGGCAGGAGCAGGCGGCAAGACCTACGCTGCTTTGGTAGGCTGGAGCAATAAGACCAGAGGTTGAAGAAGCACTACGGCCGTTGGATGGACAACGTACGGTCACCGGAGCTAGAATCGTGCATACTGACTAAGTTGACAAAGCCCTCCGTCCCCGTCAACTTAGTAGGCCCACAAGTCAGCCTCCCAATATACTGGGTCCCATCTAGTAGGGGGAGTATTCATTTTTTGTGCGTAATAAGGAGGCACTTCCTTGCATGCGAAGATATAGTTGGTGGGTCCGAGGTGTCAGCGGCGGTAACGTTTTTTTCGCAAAATACAGAGGCCCTTTTGGTGGGTCCCAAATGTCAGGTGGAGGAATCATTATTTTGCGCGTAATAAGGAGGCATTTCCTTGCGTGCAGCCGTGGACCCAGCTGTCAGCCTCTCCACGTACAGTCGACTTCAGATGCATGTGGGTCGTTCACCACGCCGCGCCGAGAGCACCAGAGCGGTGGACGACGGCGAGGCCTAGAAAGGGAACGTCACGGAGCCAGGGAAGACTCGACAGTTGTTTCCCTACGGAGGGTGTATGGATCACGAGGGTTTGCTGGTTAAATCGCCATCGCCGGAGAATAACAGCAGGTGTGGGTGAGTGGACAGATGGCTAGGCCAGCGATGGGAGTACGGTGGGGCGGTGAGGCCTGCGCTTATAGCCGACCCCAGGAGGAGGGAGAAGCGAGCAGTCCCTTGGCGGCGCTTGTTTGAGCGGCTGGAGCAAGAAGATCAGAGATTGGAGAAGACGACGGCCGTTGGATGGACATCCAACGATCCTTTGCTTGTCGTCAACCTTTTTTCAGGAAAGCCTCAAATCTGTGGAAAACAGCATACAACCTATCTGCCATTATTTCTAATAATTTACAGCCCATTTTCTAATTCTTAAGGTTTTTTTGGAGCCCATATTCTTTTTGTTAGCATTACAACCCATATTGTGGCCACGGTTAAAAAATTATATGAAATTTTGCATGTAAATAAAAAATAAATGTATATAAATATAAAATCCAAAAAATTGGTTTTAATCCTGAAATTTCGAGTCACATTCAAACTGATTTTAAAAATAAATGTATATAAATATAAAATCCAACAAATTGTCCATGCATAAAAATCAATGCAATTTAAAATCTCGAAATGAAAAAAAGAAATTTGAAACTAATTGCCAGTTTGATGTGTTTTAAAAATGTACAGCCCATTTCTCATTACTGATAGGCCATTTTCTCGGCCAGCCGAATGAAGCTCTCCTCGTATTGAAAGATTTGCAGCTAAAAAGGCCTGACAAAGCGACTTACTTGACAAATCACTATAAAAAAGGGCTAGCCATTTTCAGAAAGAAAAAAAAACTACTGGGCTGGTCTGTGGTAAACATAAAAGAAGGCTGTCTAGACAGGCCAGAGTGCCCCACACGGCCCAGTTGACACCCTGCTTCCATCTAAAAAACAAATTAGATAAATGCTACTACAATTATGGCGATTCATAAAAATGCCACTGCAATTTCCAAACTTTGAAAAATGCCACTGCAATTTTTGCATACTTTGAAAAACGCCACTGCAATTGCAAACTTTGAGAAACGCCATTCCAGACTTCGCAAAATGCCACTGGAAATGGCATGAAATGGCATTTTTCAAAGTTTGGAAATTGGAGTTGCATTTCTCGGAAACACAAGATTTGGAGTGACATTTATCAAATTAACCCAAAACAAAAATAACTGGGCAAGCTGTTGGGTCCCTGGTGTCAGCCGCTCGTTGTGCAATTCTCTCGTTTATTGACTACGTTGACAATGGCATGGGACCCAGATGTCATAAATCCATTAGGAGCCATTTTTTTATTGGCTTGAAATAGGGAGGTGTCGGTGTCAAAACCGACGGATCTCGGGTAGGGGGTCCCGATCTGTGCGTCTAAGGCTAATGGTAACAGGAGGCAGGGGACACGATGTTTTACCCAGGTTCGGGCCCTCTCGATGGAGGTAAAACCCTACTTCCTGCTTGATTGATCTTGATGATATGAATATTACAAGAGTTGATCTACCACGAGATCGTAGAGGCTAAACCCTAGAAGCTAGCTTATGATGATTATGATTGTTCTTGTCCTACGGACTAAACCCTCCGGTTTATATAGACACCGGAGGGGGCTAGGGTTACACAGGGTCGGTTGCAAAGAAGGAGATCTAACATCCGGATCGCCAAGCTTGTCTTCCACACAAAGGAGAGTCCCGTCCAAACACGGGATGAAGTCTTGAGTCTTGTATCTTCACGGTCCAACAGTCCGGCCAAAGTATATAGTCCGGCTGTCCGGATACCCCCTAACCAGGACTCCCTCAGTAGCCCCGGAACCAGGCTTCAGTGACGATGAGTCCGGCACGCAGATTGTCTTTGGCATTGCAAGGCGGGTTCCATCTCCGAATACTCCAAAGTAGATTGAGGATCGTGTCCGGCTCTGCGAGATAATTTCCTAACACCTCCATAGAGAGCATAACACTTTACAAATCTAATCTGCTGCAATTTTTTACGATGTGCCTTTACGCCGCGACCTGGCCCAATACGAACCGGTTTTTCTCGGCCTGCCCCGACACGCATTGCGAGGCGGTTTTATTGGCATGCCTTGTCGAAGCAGAGATCGTGTTCCCCTTATTATGGGATCCTCCATTAATACGGGCGCGGGCAACCTCATGACGCCTGTTGGTATGACTCTGTGTTTTTAGGCAAGTCCCAAGCGGTCACGCTGAGGACGCTTGATATTCACCCCCTTTATAGAGGGGCCGAGGCCTATCCCTCTTTCCTACCACGCTTGCGCCTTTCCGCATCTCGAGTTCCAACACCCGAAGCCCAAGCTTGGCACTTCGGATCTTCAATCATATCCGGATCCAACCTTCAAGGTTGGTGGATGGCCTCCTCTGTCACGAAGGAGGACATTGCAAAGCTTAGGGAGGTCAGATATCTGACCGCCGCCATCAAGCACAGGCTTCCTGCTCCAGGGCAGGTCATCCCTACTCCCGGGCCCAATGAGAGCGTCGTATTTGTCTCTCACTTCCTCCGTGGCTTAGGCTTCACCCTTGATCCCTTCGTGAGAGGGCTCATGTTTTATTACGGGCTAGATTTTCATGACTCCATCCTTCACATCTCGTCATTCATCGTCGTGTGCGAAGCCTTCCTCCACATCACCCCGCACTTCGGCTTATGGCTCAAGACCTTCAATGTAAAGCCGAAGGTGATTGTGGGGCGACACGTAGAGTGCGGAGGCGCTGTAATAAGCAGAAACGCCGATGCCCCATGGCCAGAGGGCTTCTTCCCGGAGGTGTCCGATCTATGGCAGCGGAGGTGGTTTTACGTCACGGCTCCCAGAGGCACAAAGTGGGTGGATGCCCCCGACTTCCGGTCGGGCTCTCCGCCTCAACTGGCATCATGGGCCAACGTGGGACTAGATTGGGGGCCTGCTAATGACGTACCAACATTGCAGGGCCGCTTCGGGAGCTTCTTGAGAGGGACATTAGTCTTGTCAGCGTAATTCAGGTAATGCTAGTCCGACGGATCTTGCCGTGCAAACGTCGGCCTCTCCGGATGTGGGAGTTCAATCCAAAAGGTCCGCGGACTATTCAGCACTTCTTCGGCATGACGCTCGAAGGGATGTGTAAGTTATTCTTCGGACCACAAGTAAAGTGTCCAGACACCACCGAGGATGCGGGCCTGAGCTGCAACCACCCAGATACCCAAGTAAGTAACCCAGAAACCGAACACTTTGTTTATATTTATCATAATATTATTCTGAAAACCATTCGCGGCCAGGAATGGCTCAGCAAGGCGGAGATAATCAGGTGTCCGGCACCACTTCCTGAAGGCTCGCCTAGTCCTGCCATAGCCAGGATGCTTAGTCGTGTGCTAAGTCAAGTGCCCTCGGGGAAAGACGAAGGGAAGAACAGAGAAGCAGAGCTTCACACATTGCACATCCAAACCGGGGGAATTACTACCTCCGCAAAGGAGGATAGTTGGGGAGGGGAATCTACGGTCTCCTCCCCCCGCGGGAAGAAGAGGGCCACCTCCGAAGACTTGGAGACGAAGGTGCCTAGACAAGGGAAGAAAACTTCACCAGGGGGCCTTGCCCCAAAGGGTGTCCTCACCGCGCCATGCCCACAAATAGGCTAGCCCTCAGCCGAGCTGTAAGTTAATCGTAAATACAAAGCTACTGCTTCCTCCTCCGAGAACAATAACCAGGATCCATTCTTTGCAGTCCGGCTAGCATCTCTTCTCGACATAGTTCATCTTTTCTTCCGGAGATGATGGAGAGTGAAACCCCACCTGCCTCTCCGCCTCATGGGACGGGCGACCCCGAGGTGTCGTCACGGAGGAGTCCAGATTTGCTGAGGCCAGAAGCTAATACTTCGGCCGGCCTGAGCCCGGAGCGTTCGGCTCCTGTGGGGGGCGATAAGAAGGGTCCGACACAGTTTGGTGACCGGCCGAACACGCTGACAGGCCTTTTGGAGCAAGCTGCTCTCTCGGAGGATCACCGTTCATTAATGAGCTCGTTGCTTGAGAAGATTTCATCCGCCACAAGCGGGTTGAACAAAGCTTTTACGAGCCTACTCAAAGGCTTTGAGGTATGTAATGAAATATGTAATTTTTGGTTGCGGCGCACGCACTAGGTGTGCTCCGTATAGATAGTAGCCCCTGAGACTTTGGTTGCCAGCCCTAGGCGGCAAACGGAGGATCACATTGTTAAGTAATGATCGCACTGAATTCATGCGCAGGTGGCTAAGGGTCCGGCTGCCGACCAGACCGTTGAAGTCGCCGAACTGAGGCGACAAATTGAAGTTGTAGATGCCGACATCACGCTTGTGAACGAGCGGCTTAACGAGTCACAGAGTATGTGCTCTGTTTTCCTTGTTTTTATAGGAAATATTAAGAGGAGCATAATGTTAATATGATATGCTTTGACTGCAGGCGGAGCTGCTGCCGTGGAAGCCCTGAGGGCGGAGCTTGCCCTAGCCAAGGAACAAGCCCGGGCTAGCAATGCGGCTGCCCTAAAGGTGGCCGAAGAGTTGAGAGCCGAACAGGCTGCTCATCGCCGAAGCGAAGATAAAATAGCCGAGATGGCTATGGAGCTGAAAAACGCCGCCAGCCGGTATGAGCTCCTTGAAAAATAGAATCAAGCAAAGTCGGCTCACCTGAATCACGAATCGATGCCATGAAGTGGTCGACGTGCATAGAGGGTGCGCGGATGGCTTTTGCCTGTGTTAAAGCATATTGGACAGATATGGAGGCCACCATCATTGCAACCCAGAATCCGGCGGGAAGCCAGGATCCAGCCGAGCACTACTTGGAGTAGGTAACAGAAGGTGCTCAGTTAATAGAGGCTCAGTGCTCAAAGAGTGTCATGTTCGAGTGAAAAATCATTCCGTTGTAAAAACAATTGTCTTTTAATTATAGAGTCTATGTTTATACTTTCGCCCGAAAGTGTTATTGTGCCTCCTGTGCGGCCGTATGATGTATATATATCCTAAAAGTTAGCAGTCGTTGCCTTCAGCCCACACGCATACAATTCGGGGGTGTTCGCAAAAAGATGCGTAATCACACTTGATCCAATGTCTTGGTCCGTTAAGGAGGTGGTCGCATGTCGAACTAGGCAACCAGAGTCTATATCTTTAACACTTTCACTTAGCCATAGGAGTTTGACGGTGGGGCTACTATGTAGCCCCTGGTACCTTCGCGTGCATCCGGATACGGGCGCGTGTGTACATGACCGGGGAACGGCCCTTCGTCAATGCGGAGGAATCCGAAAGATTCCGATAAGTCCTCGAGTGGTTGACCAGTCTCTTGCTATATCATGACAGTCAGTTTTTGGCTTTCTCTACTGAGGTGCTCATCCGGAATAACCAGGGCACAATCACAGTAGTTCTCCTTTGGCCGCCTTAGCCGATAGAAGCGGAACGTAAGACAGCAAACCCAGGAGCCGGGCAAACCCAACATTTGACCAAAGACATGATTCGGAGCTGATGCATATAAGGCCAAACTCACGACGCCGAACACTCCCGAGGGTATTCAGACTTTATAACAATACTGGGCTGAGTGGCGCCGTTGATTATGAAACCTATATTTCCAGGTACGTGCGGTAGTCTGTCGTGGCGAAATGCCAATCACGCCAGTATCCCTTATGGGTGTATAGAATACCCATGGGAAGTCAAGCAACAAGAGACAATAAAGAAGGTTTACACATGGGCTTAATCTAAAGAGAAACCTTTGAGCAGGGCCCTGCTGCACGTCTGCGCCTTTGTCTCATGCAGCCGTGTCCTCGGAAGGGTATCACCACGAATGGTGTACGTAGAAGAGGAAAACTCATGTAAAAAGAGTATGGCGTAAAGCGTGCGAAGAGTTGGTTATTATCAGTGGATAGTAGAAGTGTAAGACATTGGCCTGTTAATAAGGTCAAGCCAAAAGGTGGGCTTTATTGCATGTTTGCAGCCCCTGGTGCCCTCTATGGGATTACATGTATAGCACCTAGCTCAGGTTTATCTGGGCTTGTTGCCGACGGTGGTGTGCCGGACTCGTCTAACCGTATCCGTGGTCTTAACGACCGATCATGCATTCTGATAGGAGAGGTCGCTTAGTGTCCAGCTGCTAGAGCCGCCGCATACTCTTCCGCACGTAAGGAATGGTCTGTATTTCCGCTAACGGTGATGACGCCATGTGGACCGGGCATCTTGAGTTTAAGGTAGGCGTAGTGCGGTACTGCGTTGAAGCAAGCGAAGGCCGTTCTTCCGAGCAGTGCATGATAACCAGTTCGGAGGGGAGCGATGGTGAAGAGTAATTCTTCGCTTCTGAAGTTCTCTGGAGAACCGAATGTCACCTCCGGGACGAGGGAGACCCTGCAGCGGGCCTCAATGCCTGGTATCACCCCTTCAATGGTGGTGTTACTTTGGCTGATTCTGGATGGGTCTATCCCCATCCTACGGATAGTGTCCTGGTATATTAGATTGATACTACTGTCGCCGTCCATGAGGACACGAGTGAGATGGTATCCGTCGATTATTGGGTCGAGCACCAAGGCAGCCGATCCTCCATGCCGCATACTAGTCGGGTAGTCCCTGTGATCAAAGGTGATCGGGCAGGCCGATCAGGGGTCGAGTTTGAGGGCGACGGGCTCTACAGCGTATGCGTCTCTGAGCGCGCATTTGCGCCTTCTCTTAGGTATGTGAGCCACGTATATCATGTTAATTGTTTTTACCTCTGGTGGAATTTTTTTCTGTCCCCCAGTGTTCGGCTGGCGAGGCTCATCCTCGTCTTCACTTGGTGTTTCCCTTCCCTTGTGTTCAGCATTTAACTTGCCGGCATGCTTAAAGACCCAGCATTCTTTGTGACTGTGGTTCGCAGGTTTTTCGGGGGTGCCATGGATTTGGCATAGTCTGTCCAGGACTTTGTTCAGGCCGGACGGTCCCTCTTTGCTGCCTTTAAATGGCTTCTTTTGTTGACCGGGTCGAGAGCCCCTGAATCCGGCGTTGACCGCTGTGTTGTCTGGACTTTCTTCCTTGTTTCGACGCTTGTTTTTATTGCGCCGTGGCTTCCCGTTGCCATCCCTGATTTCGGACATGCCTGGGTCGCTGATGCCTCTACGGGCCAACCAACTGTCTTCACCCGCGCAAAAGTGGGTCATAAGGCTTGTTAAGGCTGCCATTGTCCTCGGCTTTTCTTGGCCGAGGTGTCTGGCGAGCCACTCATCCTGGATACTGTGCTTGAAGGCCACTTGGGCTTCGACATGTGGACAATCAACAATTTGATTCTTCTTAGTGAGGAATCTATTCCAAAGCTTGCGGGCGGACTCTCCGGGCTGTTGGATTATGTGACTTAAATCGTCAGCGTCCGAAGGTCGGACATAGGTCCCTTGAAAATTGGCCCTGAAAGCGTCCTCAAGTTCCTCCCAACTTTCGATTGAATTTTTGGGGAGGCTTTTCAACCATTGCCGAGCTGGTCCCTTCAACTTGAGGGGAAGCACTAGTTGAAAAAGGGCCTATAGTCCCGGTTCATAAGGGCCTTTAGTCCCGGTTCGTGAATCGGGACTAAAGGGTCGGTACTAATACCCTCACCCTTTAGTCCCGGTTCTATCCAGGCCGGGACAGATGGGCCTCCACGTGGCCTGTCCATTGAGCTCAGGCGGGAGGGCCTTTGGTCCCGGTTGGTGGCACCAACCGGGACCAATAGGCATCCACGTCGACAAGATTTCTTTAGCTCTGGTTTTTGTTTTTTTCTAAAGAGGGGGGGTTTGGGGGTTTTGGGGGTTAATTTAGGTGTTTCATATATTGTGCTATAGCTAGCTAATTAATAGAGAAAAGTGTCCTTTCTTTTGTCCGTGCTTGGTTGACGCTACGTACTATACATACGTATAGAGAGGACTAACTAGACATGCTAGCTAGCTAGTAATTAAGCAAACAGAAGATCGTCATGAACATATATATGCATACAGAGAGAAGTGATATCGACCACCTCTCCTTCTCCGAGAGATTGGTCGAACAACAAGTTCTCATATATCTATCCGACGCTACCGGCTACATATATACAATAATTATCTTTCACAATACGGACGCGTGGTCCACATGGTATTCCCCGTCTTCAGCGATCATATAGTCAAGAAAGAATGCCGCCAATTCCTCTTGAATTTCTCGCATGCGATCTGGTGCTAGGAGTTCATCCCATTTGCCGAAACATCTAATTTTAAGAAAGGGGTCAATACATATATATATATATATATATATATATATATATATATATATATATATATGAATGAATGAAACTCAACACAAATTATTGTAATAAAATAAAATTGTGAATATTTTTATTTACGCACTTACGTATTGTATGTCGGAGTAGCCCCTCTAACAGGTCGTGAGGAGGATGGACTCGCAAAGCGTAGTATCCACAGAAATCATTCCCTTGTTCCTGCCACAACCACTTTACAAGAAAGCAGAGGTCAATCAAACTGATAATTAGCAAGCATGCTAAATGGTATTGATGAAACTAGTGCTTGAATCACTAGGAGATGCGCGTGGAATCTGCTACTATATAGTACTTACTTTGGTGTCTAAATTGCAGCTTCTTCGGTAGTCCGGAGCTTTTTGGTGAATTTTCCCCAAGCCCTGCCATACAAAGAAAACAATTACTTGATATCAGAAATGAACAAAGTTGCTGATATGGTGGATAATGATCGATTTAACTTACTTCTCGGCGTTTCAGTCATGTCCGCATACTCCTTGGGATCTTTTTCGTCTCGAGTCAAAGACAGTTACTACTCCCTTCTCAAGCTTAATCTCTAGGAGAATATAGTGGTAGCTGCGCACACATGCATAACTCATCAATATTACATTACTATAACCTGGACTAATAAGGAAACCGAATATGCCACAAGACAGTAACACTCACTTGAAGTTGTAAGGAAAGAGTATTATATCTTTGTGTTCATTTATTACCAATGATTGTACCAAGTTGGCCTCGGTATCTTTGGCACGAAATTCAACCTCATTTGCATCTATGAGATATGTGTTAATGAACCCAATATCACCCACTTGTCTTTTCTTCAATTCGGCGATCTTCAATCTGCATAATATAGTGAGGATATTTATAAATACATGCAATGAAAGGGCTGAGTTATATAGAGATACTTAATGATGAAGTAGTACTACTTACAGACGATGGCGGTGACCGTTGTTTTATCGAGGGCCAATTGATTGAAAAACTGATAGAACTCCTCAAATGGAATAGGCAACAGTTCAATTCCAAGGAGGTCATGCTCCTTTTAACTCTCAAATACATAGTACTCCTCCTCGGACTCTTTGCAGGTTTTCATGTACCAATCATGCAATCTTTGCATCATCGTTGATAGAGAGCTTTCATCTTTGACGAGAGGCTTCCCGTACTCGTATCTTTGTATCTGCACCTCCAAGAAATCAAATTGTACATCGTCGGGCAAGTAATCTTCAGGATTGCCATAACCGGGCACCATCCTCGGATCGGCGATGTCGCTTAGCGAGCACCTTGAGCGGGGGGCACGATTCCTTCGCTTGTTCGCCGAGCTGGGCAATTTGTTTCCCAGCTCGTCGTTCTTTCATCCTTTGATCACTGACAGTGCTTCCCGATCTCTCCGCCTCGGCAAATGCCTTTCCAATAATGCGCTCATAGTTGCCTTTCGGCGGAGACTTGGGTGGTTTTGTCAGGGCAGCCAGAGTGCGCTTCGCTTTGACCGGATCTACCTTCTCCTTCGGAGGTGGATGTCTCTTTGCTTTCAACCCTTGAAACCAGTCATCCACTTCGGTCTGCGCGATCTTCGCGTTTTCCTCCTCGCTCCTCTCGTACGGTAACTTCTCTGGAGTCTTCAGAGAAGGACCGAATCTGTATCTCCTGCCGCCTTTGGCAGTACTGCTAGACGCCGGCAGAGCAGACTCAGCGGATGTCTTCTTTCCTTGCTTACGAGGCGGAGGAGAAGGACTACGACGCGCCGGAGCAGCCGGAGCAGCGGCGGGTCTCTTCCGCCCTTGCTGACGAGGCGGAGAAGGAGGAGACTGGCTGCCGGACGCGCCGGCAGCAAAGTGAGAAGGAGACGGAGTGCCGCCACGCCGGAGAAGGAGCCGGCGAGTGCCCTTATCGTCACTCGCCGGAAGAGGAGGCGGTGGAGGAGGCGGAGTGCCTGACTTCGCGGAGGAGGAGGAGGAGGCGGAGGCGCCCAGTTCGGAAGGTTGATGAGATCCTTCCGCCATAGGCATGGAGTGTTGAGAAAGAACCCAGCCGATACTCCCCTTCACCGGTAGGGTGGTCAAGCCGGAGCTCCTCAAATCCCTCCGTTATTTCATCGACCATCACCTTAGCATATCCTACGGAATCGGCGGCAGTGAAAAGTTGAGTAGGGTTTAGTGGGATAAACAGAGCCAACAACCGCCTTGACATTTAAAATGATCCATTGCGCGATAAGGTGGCAACTGTCAGCATTCGTGATAGCATCCAAGGGATAGCTGTCAGGAGACGTCAAGGCATCTTGCTCTGGCTGAAGCAGCTCGGTGGAAGCCACGCTGCTTCTCCGCTGAGATGGCGGGGTAACCGGGGAAGCTTCGCAGGTCGTTTGTTGTGATCGGCTGCTTCTCGTTCCTCTTCTCGTTCCTCTAGCCCCATTACCCTTCGTGCAGCGCCGCATTAGGCTCTGCTCGGTTTCTTCCTCCTCTCATGGGTTTTGTAACCCCTTCGTCCGAAATCCAGCCTTCCACGAAAGGGAGCCTGGCGTGCCTCGTGTCCGTCCGTGGTGCTCGAGATTCCCGAGGGCCATTGTGAGCTCGTCCTTCTCCCTGTCTGAACGAACTTCCCTTGCTGCGCTGCTTCGATATAATGCTTAAGCCTCTTGGTGGTATGTCCAATTGTTCGTCCGTCCAAATGCACTTCCGGTTATAGGGTCCAAGGATCCATGCCCCGAAGAACCAAGTCCGCAACGGTCTGGCGATTCATTGTCTGGGTTCGATCCCTTTATCAAGCAGATCATTCTCAGCCTTGGACCACTTAGGCGGGCTATGAGGTAGCCACGACCCCGTGCGATGATGAAGCTTCTTCTTCGCAGCATTTCTCTTGTTTGTTGCTGACATCTTTTACTCTTTTCCGATGTCTTGTAGGCCACAAATGCGGGCGATCATCTACGATCTTCTCATATTTGCCCGTGAATTCTGGTGTCTCATTTTTTTCGACATACGTATTGAGGTCTTTCTTCCAATTCCTGAATAGTTCTGCCATCTTCTTAAGAGCAAAAGACTTGATTAATGGCTCTATTACTGGCTTCTCCGGATCATCCTCTGGCGGAAGGGTAAAATTTGACTTCACTCAGTCCAAAGATCATTTTTACGCATATCATTGACATAAGACACCTCGGGGTCTTCGTTCTTAGGCTTATACCATTGGTGGATGCTGATCGGGATCTTGTCCCTAACTGTAACCCGACCTTTGAGCAACAAATGCCTTCTTTGTCCGGTAGGGTTCAATCGGTTGGCCGTCGCGCGCGATTTCTACGATCTCAAACTTTTCATCCGAGCTCAACTTTTTCGTCGGGCCTCGTCTCTTTACCGAAGTTGTGCTCAATCCGGAGGGCTAGAAAAAAGAACAAAGAAGAGAGTTAATTAATATGTGTATATATATATACCAAAACAAAGACGAGAGCTAGTCAAAGACAGGCTTAACTAATATATATACCTGGCGGACTCGGTTTGGTGATCACCGAGCCGTCCTCACGGTCTACTTCTTGCACCGGCATTGGGTCATCGGAGCCATGTAAATCATAGCCAGCTGCTTCTTCACCCTCTCCTTCCAGACCATCGTTATCGACGCTGAGAAACATCATCGAGGAGACGACATCACTTCCGTGTGCGATTATGTCCCTCAACAACGCTTCTTGTGCTTCGTCTCGGGGGGTGTCCATAGTTTCTACAAATATTTACAACATGGCAATTATTATTCAAACATGACAGATATGGATATATTAGTGCCAACGTAGAACTAGCTAGCTAATCACAACAAGGAATCATATTAGTGGCCTCGACGCTGCTTCTCTAGGGTTTGGGGTGGCCTCGACAACGCTTCAAGGGTTAGGGGTGGCCTCGAGAACGCTTCAAGCTAGGAGGAGTGCGTAATATCGACCCCCCACGTGTTGAAGCTATCGGGAGGGGTCGGCGTTGAACAGTACATCTATGTCCCACAAGTAGGGTAGAGGGTCGTGGATCGGGGCGGTCGAGGGTCAAGGGTCGAAGATCGCCGAGGTCGGGAGGTTGCCTAGTGTCAAAGGATTCAACAAAACCATGTCTTCATCATTAGGCGAAAATGCTTGGTGCATGATGGTGCGAAGCTCTCCAAAGTTGTTTTGGAGCGGAGTCAGATAGGATAATTCGCTTTTGGTACAAAGTTCAGCAAAAGGCAAATTATCCTATCCGGGACTCCATTCGAACAACTTTGGAGGACTTCATACCATCATGCCATGGTTACTTCCGGCTAATGATGAAGCCATGGATTTCTTCAATACTTTGACACTATCGGGACCTCGACCTGAAACCTTCGACCCTTGACCCTTAACGACCCTCGACCCTCTACCCTAGTTCCCGACCCTCGACCCCTCGGCGATCCTCGACACCCTCGTTATATCGACAACGACGCAACATACATATACATGGGAAAATAATGTTATCGGGGAGGGGGTATCGGTACCCCCCCCCCTCGTGTCAAAGTTTCTTCTTTCTCCTCTATTCCTTTCTTTCTTCTTATCCTCTTATTTTTATTCTTATCCCACGGGAAAGGAAAATAAGGAAAAGGAAGAAAAGAGGAAGAAGGTAGAAGGGAGGAGAAGGAGAAAAAAAAGAAGAAAAAAAAAGTGGAGAAGAAGAAGAATAGAGAAGAAGAAAAATAGAAAAAATTCTATTTTTCTTCTTCTCCTCTATTCCTTTCTTCTTCTCCTCTTCTTCTTTTTCCTCTCATTCTTTTTCTTCTTCTTCTTCCTTCTTCCTTCGGATCCTAGAACCCTCGAACCCTCGACCCTAGAACCCTAGAACCCTCGAACCCTCGACCCTAGAACCCTCGAACCCTCAAACCCTTGTGCCTCGAAACCTCGACCGGCCTCGACGACCCTCGACCCTCAAAACATTGACCCTCGACCGGCCTCGACGACCCTCGACCCCTCTGTGACCCTCTCGACCCTCTAGCCTAGTTCCCACCGTTGACCCCTCGGCGATCCTCGACACCCTCGTTCGATAAAAAGAAGAAGAAGAAGAAGAAGAAGAAGAAGAAGAAGAAGAAATGAGAAGAAGAAAAAGAGAAGAAGAAGAAAGAAGAAGAAAAATAGAAGAAAAAAGAGGAGAAGAAGAAGGAAAGAGGAGAAGAAGAAATTTTTCTTCTTCTCCTCTATTCCTTCTTCTTCTCCTTTTTCTTCTACTTCCTCTTCTTATTTTTTCTCCTCTTCTTCTCCTTCTTCCTTCTTCCTCTTTTATTCTTTTTCCTTATTTTCATTCTTCCTCGACGACCCTAACTCTAAACAGTACAACTTCCTCGTCGACGTCCCCGCCTCTCTCATGAACAAAATAAAAGCATCATACATATGAAAACAAAATAAAAAAGCATCGTACATATATATGCAGAAAACAAAATAAAAACATCACATATATATGCAGAAAATAAACATTAGATCAACACATATGCAAAAAGCATCATACATATATCCATACATCAATATATATACATGAAAAAAACATTAGATCAACACATATGCAAAAAAATCATGGCGGCGTGGCAGGGGGCAGGGCTGGTGCTGGGCTTACTGTGGGCGGAGGCGACGGCGAGGTCGCGACGGGCGGCGGGGAGGCGGAGGCGATGGCGAGGTCGGGAGGCAGGGCGGCGACGGCGAGGTCGGCGAGGTCGGCGAGGTCGCGGAGGCGGGCGGCGACGGCGAGGGCGTGACGGGCGGGACGGCGATGACGAGGCAGGCGACGGCTTGGGGCAGATGCGGTGCACGACGGCGGGGCAGACGGCGGCGACGACGGCGCTGGGCGGCAACGGCGATAACGGGTGCGGGCGACGGCAGCGATGGTGACGACGGCATGACGGCGTCGGGCGGCTTGGCAGCTGGCGGCGTCGGGAGGTTGGGAGAAAATGGGCGATGAATCTGAAATATCCCAAGTGTTTTCTTATATAGCAAGGGCATTAGTCGGTTCGTAGCACGACCGGGACTAATGCTTTAGTCCCGGGTGGGTCCCACCAACCGGGACCAAAGGCCAAATTTCAGCAGCCCAAAGGGCGGGAGCGGCTGACCTTTGGTCGGTTGGTGGCACCAACCGGGACTAAAGGCATTAGTCCCGGTCGTGCCACGAACCGGACTAAACTCCACCTTAGTCTCGGTTGGTGCCACCAACCGGGACCAAAGGCCTGTGCTGCCCAGCGCCAAATGTTTAGTCCCACCTCGCTAGTTGAAGGGCGCCGACCTTTGGTTTATAAGCGGCTGGTGTGCGTCCCCTTCGAGCTCCTCTCAAATACTGAGGCTTTGGGCCTAATCATGCTCTTGCTGTGGGCCTATTGGGCCTCTGCGGGCTGAATCCTGGCCCATGTAGGGTTTCTAGTCGTATTCAGGCCGTGGGGGCCTAGTAGGTGGTAGTTTTTTTGCTTTATATTTTATTTCTTTTTGCTTTTAGTTTTAGAAAAATATAAACTTTCTATTAGTGCCATTAGTTTTAAAATTTGAAAACACTTTTTTGTTTTCTTTGTTGCTTTATTTATTTTATTTTGTTTCTACTTACGACAAAATACTTATTGTTGCTATTTTTATTTTTTTCAAGTTTTTTGTTTTGTTTTCTGCATTATTTATTTTCTTTTGGTTTTTGCTTTATTTTTTAATTCTGTTTGCTTTTAGGTCGCAAAATTATAAACTTTACATTAGTGCTTTTAGTTTTAGAAAAATATAAACTTTCCGTTTGTGCCATTAGTTTTAAAATTCAAAAACACTTTTTTGTTTTCTTTGTTGCTTTATTTATTTTATTTTGTTTCTACTTACAACAAAATGCTTATTGTTGCTATTATTATTATTTTTTCAAGTTTTTTTGTTTTGTTTCCTGCATTATTTATTTTCTTTTGGTTTTTTGCTTTATTTTTTAATTCTTTTTGCTTTTAGGTCAGCAAAATTATAAACTTTCTATTAGTGCCATTTGTTTTAGAACAATTATAAACTTTCTGTTTGTGCCATTAGTTTTATAAAATTTGAATTCTTTGAAATTTGTGTGAATCACAAGTTTGTGAGCTCAACAAGGCGTAGAGGGACGGGCTTATAAACCGGTGTGAGCGCCTTCGTTTAGCGAGGTTCTCAAAGTTGGCATAGTATGTTCATGAACAAAGCGGACAATGGTATCATACTCGTGTGTTACAAGGTTGGCATGATATCATCATAATAGTTATGGGAGAAAGTCTTCACTTTTTCTTCGCTTGTGTCGCTTTGCTTATTGCGCGTAACCATGGATAATCTTCATCATTTATCGGGATGCTTGGGTCAGCCTTGACTTTGAAGGGGGAATTTCATGAAACTTTTCATACTCTTGACATGTCTGTCTTGCCCTCCACTCCCGGGATGTCCCTTTTTCTGAAAAGAACTATGTGGCGCTTTGGCTCATTGTATGATGTATTCGCTTCCTTATCTTTTCTTTTCCTCGGTCCGGTAGACATGTCCTTCACATAGATAACCTGTGCCACATCATTGGCTAGGACGAACGGTTCGTCAGTGTACCCAAGATTTTTCAGATCCTTGTTGTCATTCCGTCTTTGTGGGTCTACACATACCCGCCTCTGACAGATTGACCCACTTGCACTTAAACAAAGGGACCTTAAAATCTACTCCGTAGTCAAGTTCCCATATGTCTACTATGTAACCATAATATGTGTCATTTCCCTTGTCGGTTGCTTTGCATCAAAGCGGGCACCGCTGTTTTGGTTGGTGCTCTTTTCATCTTGGTCAATCGTGTAAAATGTATTCCCATTTATCTACGTATCCTTTCCAAATCATTACAGTCGAAGATGGTCCCTGGACAACAAGTACAACTCATCACAAACAGTCTTTGTCACCTCCGAGGCGTGTTTCCAACCAAGCTGCTGAAAGTCCCGATGTGTTCACATGTAATCCGGTCGTCGACCTGCTCCGGTGTTTGGAGCGCAGATCGCTCTTGTGTTCATCGACATACGGGGTCACCAAGGTAGAGTTACGTAGAACTGTAGTGTGCTTGAGACCAAGAATATCCGTCCTGCATATTATTGAGTCTCTTCCAAGCGTGCCTTTTCGGTCAGTCTCCCCTCATACCGCAATTTAGGGAGACCTATCTTATTAAGGCCAGGAATGAAGTCAACACAAAACCCGATGACATCCTCTCGTTTGATGGCCCATGGAGATGCTTCCTTCGGCCTAAGCGATTCTGAGACATATTTCTTTATGACTCCCATGAACCTCTCAAAGGGGTACATATTGTGTAGAAATACGGGCCCCAGAATGACAATCTCGTCGACTAGATGAACTAGGACGTGCGTCATGATATTGAAGAAGGATGGTGGGAACACCAGCTCGAAAGCTGACAAGACATTGCGCCACATCACTCCTTAAGCGTTACTACGATTTCTGGATCGATCACCTTACGAGATATTGCATTGAGGAATGCACATAGCTTCACAATGGCTAATCGGACGTTTTCGGTAGAAGCCCTCTCAATGCAACCGGAAGCGGTTGCGTCATAATCACGTGGCGATCATGAGACTTTAGGTTACGGAACTTTTTCTCGACATATTTATTATTCCCTTTATATTCGACGAGAAGCCAGTCGGGACCTTCATCTTGAGCAGGCATTGAAAGAATATTTCTTTCTCTTCTTCGTAGAAGAGCGTAGCTGGCGGGACCTTCATACTGCTTTGGAGGCATGCCCTCTTTTTCGCAAGCGTTGCAGGGTCCTCTCGTGCCTCGGGTGTATCTTTTGTCTTCCCATACACGCCCAAGAAGCCTAGCAGGTTCACGCAAAGGTTCTTCGTCACGTGCATCACGTCGATCGAAGAGCGGACCTCTAGGTCTTTCCAAAGAGGGTAGGTCCCAAAATATAGATTTCTTCTTCCACATGGGTGCGTGATTCTCAGCGTCATTGAACAGCTAGTCCGCGGGACCCTTTCCAAAGATTACGTGTAAATCATTGACCATAGCAAATGCGTGATCACCGATGCGCATGGCGGGCTTCTTCCGGTGATCTGCCTCGCCTTTGAAATGCTTGCCTTTCTTTCGACATTGATGGTTGGTCGGAAGAAATCGGCGATGGCCTGTACACATTCTTCCTGCAGCTTCCCGGTATATACTATCGGTGTCAAGTAAACAGTGCGTGCATGCGTGGTATCCCTTGTTTGTGCATCACGAAAGGTTATCGATAGCGGGCCAATCGTTGATTGTCACGAACAGCAACGTCTTCGTGTCAAATTCCTCCTTTTGTGCTCATCCCACGTCGCATACACCGTTTCCATTCCACAGCTGTAAAAGTTCCTCAACTAATGGCCTTAGGTACACATCAATGTCGTTGCCGGGTTGCTTAGGGCCTTGGATGAGAAGCGGCATCATAATGAACTTCCGCTTCATGCACATCCAAGGAGGAAGGTTATACATACATAGAGTCACGGGCCAGGTGCTGTGATTGCTGCTCTGCTCCCCAAAAGGATTAATGCCATCCGCGCTTAAAGCAAACCATACGTTCCTTGGGTCCTTTGCAAACTCATCCCAGTACTTTCTCTCGATTTTTCTCCACTGCGACCCGTCAGCGGGTGCTCTCAACTTCCCGTCTTTCTTACGGTCCTCACTGTGCCATCGCATCAACTTGGCATGCTCTCCGTTTGAACAGACGTTTCAACCGTGGTATTATAGGAGCATACCACATCACCTTCGCAGGAACCCTCTTCCCGGGAGGCTCGCCGTCAACATCACCGAGGTCATCTCGTGCGATCTTATACCGCAATGCACCGCATACCGGGCATTCGTTCGAGATCCTTGTAGGCACCATGGTAGAGGATGCGATCATTAGGGCATGCATGTATCTTCTCCACCTCCAATCCTAGAGGGCGTACCACCTTCTTTGCTGCGTATGTCTTGTCGGGCAATTCGTTATCCTTTGGAAGCTTCTTCTTCATTATTTTAGATAGCTTCTCAAATCCTTTATCGAGCATGACATTCTACGCCTTCCACTGCAGCAATTCGAGTACGGTACCGAGCTTTGTGTTGCCATCTTCGCAATTGGGGTACAACCCTTTTTGTGATCCTCTAACATGCGATCGAACTTCAGCTTCTCCTTTTGACTTTCGCATTGTGTCCTTGCATCGACAATGACCCGTGGAGATCATCATCATGGGGCACATCGTGCGGTTCATCTTGATCTTCAGCTTCGCCCGTTGCAGCACCATCGTGCACATCGTGCAGTGCAACTTGATGTTCGATAGCATCACCGTATTCAGGGGCACATAGTTGTCATCGTACTCTTCTTCCTCGCCGTCTTCCATCATAACCCCTATTTCTCCGTGCCTCGTCCAAACATTATAGTGTGGCATGAAACCCTTGTAAAGCAGGTGGGTGTGAAGGATTTTCGGTCGAGTAAGACTTCGTATTCCCACATATAGGGCATGGACAACACATAAAACCATTCTGCTTGTTTGCCTCAGCCACTTGAGAAAAGCATGCACGCCCTTAATGTACTCGGAGGTGTGTCTGTCACCGTACATCCATTGCCGGTTCATCTGCGTGCATTATATAAATTAAGTGTGTCAAAAATCATTACAGAACATCATGAATAGATAATTAAATGACCAAATTAATAGAAGTTCATCATCACATAAAAACCAAAGTACATACATAGTGCTCATCTAACAACATAAAGCTCTGCAGAGCATCTAAATTAATTAAACCATACATTGAAACTATGTAAAACATTTCAATGTGAAAACAAATCTGATCATAATCGCAACCAAGGTAACAACTGATCCAACGGCATAATGATACCAAGCCTCGGTATGAATGGCATATTTTCTAATCTTTCTCATCTTCAAGCGCATTGCATCCATCTTGATCTTGTGATCATCGGCGACATCCGCAACATGCAACTCCAATATCATCTTCTCCTCCTCAAGTTTTTTGTATTTTTTCCTTCAAGAAATTGTTTTCTTCTTCAACTAAATTTAACCTCTCGACAATTGGGTCGGTTGGAATTTCCGGTTCAACAACCTCCTAGATAAATAAAATCTATGTCACGTTGGTCGGCTTAATTTTCATAAACAATAAATGAACCAATAGTTATGAAAAGATAATATATACCACATCCTAATCATAGACAGGGCCGAGGGCCGACGGGAGGCGGATACCAAAACCATCGCACTATATAAGATGCAATAATAAAAGTAAGAAAATAATACAAGTAAGAATATTTTTCCTTTCGTAAAGAAGATAAGAACAAGAGGCTCACCACGGTGGTGCTGGCGATGAGATCGCCACTTGGTGATCGACGGCGGTGAAGACGGGGCCAGGCGTGACGGACCGCTAAACATAGACAAATATTGAGGAAAATGGAGGTTAGAGGTCGAGCTTGGAGAGGAGAAAGCTTAAGTAGTGTGGCTCGGGCATTCCATCGAACACCTTGTGTGCATAGGAGGTGAGCTAGAGCACCACCAAGCCCCTCCCCTCGGCCGGAAAAAAGCAGAGCGGTGTGCTCTGTTCTTGTGAGGGGCTATATAGGCAGCACCATTAGCCCGGTTGGTGGCATGAACCGGGACTAAAGGGAAACCTTTGGTCCCGGTTCATGCCACCCACCGACCAATAGTGGTGGGCCAGAGCCAGACCATTGGTCCCGGTTCGTCCCACCAACCGGGACCAAAAGGTCCGGACGAATCGGGACCAATGGCCCACGTGGCCCGGCCGGCCCCCTGGGCTCATGAACCGGGATAAATGCTCGCATTAGTCCCGGTTCTGGATTGAACCGGGACTAATGGGCAAAACAGGCCACAACGATAGCCCCTTTTTCTACTAGTGAAGGTCTTTGATGGCGTGGAGGTCGTCCCCACGAGCCATGTGGATATGAAGGATAAAATCCTCAATCCAGACCCCGGGGGTCTGTCGTTCCGTCATATGCCCCTATGTTCACGGGTTTAAAACCCTGTGGAAATTCATGGTCCAGTACCTCTTCGGTGAAGCACGGAGGGTGAGCAGCCCCTCTGTATCTGGACATGTTGTGGCATGCTGTCGACTATTGTTGTGTCCGGTGCTAATTCCGAACTGGTATTCGTTCAGTCTGATCGTTTTGGTGACCATAATCCTGCGCCGGAGCGTGTCCTCTAGATCCATAGATGGACCTCGTCGCGCCAGCCTTTTTGTCTAGGAGCTCGCATAAATCATGTGCGGCGTCAGTAGCTGCTCTGTTGCGGTCATGAAGTGATTGGTCCGGCCTAATGTCCGTATTGTTCTTTGGTGGAATGGCCTCATCGTCGAATTCTGGCAGCAGCTTGCGCTTTGGGTAGCTCTTTGTGTGGCGATCGTCGCCGTATTTTTCTTCAGTGTCTAGCACTTTATTCCATCTGCGGTTGAGTGTTTCCTGCGCGGCCTTAAGTCTTTGCTCCTGCTTCTTTAGACTTCTCGCAGTGTCCATAAGCCTTCTGTGGAGGTTATCTCGTTACAAACATTTTTCCGGGATGATTAATGCATCGTCGTCCGGACTGTGCTCCTCTCTCGAGGCAGGTTGATGAGTTCGGCCCTCAGGATCGCTGTGATCGGGCGTCTGCTCCGGGCTGTGTTCGGTGTGACCTGTCTCATCCTGCTCCATCGATGGGTCCATATGGTTGTTGTTGCCTTTGGAGTTGACTGGGGTGTCGATCTTTCTAGCGCTGTTATCGCTATTTTTAATGTGGCTGGACTTAGAGCGGCGTCTGCACCGTCGTTTTGGCTTTTGTCCGGGGGTTTTATCCTCCGTTGTGTCTTTTTTGTCGCCATCGTCCTCCTTAGGCATGTCCACCATGTATATATCATATGATGAGGCGGCAGTCCAGCGCCCCGTGGGCGGTGGTTCCAAATCGTCCCCTACGCCCACGTCCGTACCGTCGGTGTCATCGGAGTCGAAGTCAAGCATGTCTGTTACGTCATCGACAGTGGCTATATTTCTTCGTTGCCAAAGAATCTCCTAAAAACGAATTTCTTCGTCGCCTTCTTCCCCCTCGAGCCGGACATAGTTCGGCCAAGAGTCTCCTGACAAAGAAAGAGACCTTAATGAATTCAGCATGTCGCCGAAGGGCGAGTGCTGGAAGATATCTGCAGCGGTGAACTCCATTACCGGAGCCCAACCAGATTCGGCGGGCTCGGGGGCGCGCGGTCTGGAACCTACATCCGGACACAAGTCCGGGAGGCCTATGACACAGACTTCCTTGGGGTGGAGTCTGTGTTCGGCTCTACCGCTGATGAGTATGCGGCCTCCGGGGCGGGGTCCATCCACCCGTCCTCGGACGACGCGATCTGCCCCGGATTTAGGTCTAGAGCTCCTGCAGGTGCGATATCCCGAGTATTGTCTGACAGCAGGTCTAAGCCGTGCTCGTCGTGACTGTTCGGCGCTCCTGGCGTAGGACCGAATCCGTCGAAGATCAAGTCTCCGCGGATATCAGCCGTGTAGTTCAAGTTTCCGAACCTGACCTGATGGCCAGGAGCGTAGCTATCGATCTGCTCCAGATGGCCAAGTGAATTAGCCCGCACTACGAAGCCGCCGAACACGAGGATCCGTCCGAGGAGAAAAGTCTCACCCTGGACCGCGTTGTTGTTGATGATTGAAGGAGCCATTGACACTTGCAGCGACGACACAGAGGAACTCTCAATGAAAGCACCAGTGTCGGTGTCAAAATCGGCGGATCTCGGGTAGGGGGTCCCGATCTGTGCGTCTAAGGCTAATTGTAATAGGAGGCAGGGGACACGATGTTTTACCCAGGTTTGGGCCCTCTCGATGGAGGTACAACCCTACTTCCTGCTTGATTGATCTTGATGATATGAATATTACAAGAGTTGATCTACCACGACATCGTAGAGGCTAAACCCTAGTAGCTAGCCTATGATGATTATGATTGTTCTTGTCCTACGGACTAAACCCTCCAGTTTATATAGACACCGGAAGGGGCTAGGGTTACACAGGGTCAGTTACAAAAAAGGAGATCTAACATCCGGATCGCCAAGCTTGTCTTCCACGCAAAGGAGAGTCCCATCCGAACACGGGATGAAGTCTTGAGTCTTGTATCTTCACGGTCCAGCAGTCCGGCCAAAGTATATAGTCAGGCTGTCCGGATACCCTCTAATCCAGGACTCCCTCAGGAGGCACTTGCTTGTGTACTGCCATGACCTTGGCGGGTCCGTCATCCTCTCCACATACAATCATCTCATAATTGTGTACGCGTCAACTTGGTAGGCCCACAAGTCAGCCTCTAAACCCGTGGCGGACAAATACAACCCATTTAAAAAAATAACAGCCCATTCCATACGTTCAAACGGAAAGTTCAACATTTAGAGCAAAGTAACAGGTCTGATCTAGATATAGAGTTCTGAACTTCCACGTTGACAACCATCATAGCCAAGTTAACTATCTACTCCCACTAATACTCTAGTAGAGTACATGTACTAACTTACCCTTAGCTAACTAGGCGATGCCGGCCGCCATCTGCGGTACATGCTAAACGCCGGCACCGGCGTCCTCCGCCTCGGCTCGGACTTGCCAGAGGTTCGATAGGGCGCGTTGCTTGCGCGCGTTGGCCCTTTCCATGCCGGCGTGTTCCATCGAAGCTTCGGCTTCTAAGTGGGAAACCCACTTGATGAGTTGGTAGTAAAAATCGGCGTCGCGAATGCGTGCATTCCCGACAGCCTTCAGGGCTATTTGCCGGGCGCCGGCCTCCATGTAGTCGGCCCAGTTGCGGGCGCTCTGCTCGCGACTAAGGGCGTCGAAGCACTGCTGCTCCATGTCCCGCTGGCGGCGCAAATTGGTGATACGCTGTTCCTCCGCCAGGCGGTCGCGCTCCAACAACTCCTGCTCCTCCGCCAGGCGGTCGTGCTCCAACAAGTCCTCGATCTCCGCATTGCCATCTAAAGACCGATAGAATGCCTCCTCCCTCCGTCTGCCTTCCGGTGAAAAACCGAACACTAGTTCCGGCGGTGACCGCTTCCGGCCTCGCCTATCGCGGATGGGCGGGGGCATGGCCGACATGGCGAGAGCGAGGATAAGTGGCGAGCGACGTCGGGCCGGTGGGGGATTATGAGGATAGGGTGAGTTGGGTCATGGTGCCACCGGAGAAGGCCGGGAAATAGTACTTATAGGCGGAAGGTAGCACGATAGTCTTCGGAATTCAATGCATAAGCAGGCATGGCTTAGCGCACCAGCTTGCTGAGGAAAACTAGAGAAATTGAAATTATGATTGTGCCGTCCTGTCCCGTCCGTGCTGGGTCGCACGTCGGCATGACGGTCAAACGAGTGCACTCGAATCATCCAGATGAGGTACTCCCTCCTTGTCAATAATGATTCCACGGATTTAAATGGCCCGCAACAATTAAAGCGCATCTTTTTTTGCATCAGTTAGCTGCCTTAATTACGACCGGCTGCATGCAGGCACACAGAATCGCTCGCAGCCAGTACGCGGAGCAGCATGCAACGAGTCGCAGCCGAGGGCACACATGCAACCACTTAAATAGCTGCAATTAATTAGGCTTAAACTTCTGCATGCAGTTAATTATTGCCATGCCTTGGTATTGATGCTTTGGCTCAAGGACTAATAAACCCAGACGGAGGGATTACCTTGGTTGGTGACATTTTTGAATTAAGCCCTGTAAATCGGAAAGGAGGTACTAGTACGTGCGTGATCCGCTATTTATTCGTGTAGGATCGAGTAGGCCGTTTCTTGAATTGAGCCCTGCAAACCGGAAAGAAGGTAGTACGTGCGTGATCCGCTATTTATCCGTGTAGGATTGAGTAGGTCGGATAGTGTACGTGTAGGATAGAGTAGGTCTGATGGTGTGTACGATCGCATTAGCTGATGAATGTTAGCTGGGAGATAAGGCATTTGCGAACGTTTTTGTTGGCAGTTTCTTCAGATTCGCATGGCATTTTCTTCAGAGCAGCTTGTTAGTTTCTTCAGAGGTAGGCATTTTTATTCAAAAACTGCCGCCGGATCTTGCGTCGCAACTAAAACTGCCAGGAGCGCATTAGTAGGCTAGCTAGTGATCGATCAGTAACTTGTAAACACTGAGCGAACAGAAATAAGGAACTGTTAATGCATCTCAATGATTCACAGATCATATACAAATATGTAGCTCCAAAAGCAAAGATCAGCCACTTCGGATCTTGCATCGCAACAAAAACCAACTAGTATGATTCCCATACATAAGATCAACATGTTAATGCATCTCAATGATTCACAGATCATATACAAATATGTAGCTCCAAAAGCAAAGATCTAGGAAAAACATCTGTTCTTCATACTAACGTGGATGCTTCTCTTGGCAAACATTCAAGATCTGGTGAAAGACAAATTTGTTTGTGAAGTCTACAATTCCTCTTGCAAGCGTAAGTGGTTTCACCAACAAATTTGGAACCATGAGAATGAAACTCACATGATGGAGGCACATCCACTACAATATGATTTGGTCTTCTCTCGATCACACGGCGAGACTATTTTCGAAATACAAACTTTAATTTAGGCAAAATGATGCCCATTGTATAATCAGACCAAAGCAATGAAGCACCTAGTGTTGGCCAATAAATAGTATGGTACTACTTTTCTGCAGTCTATGAAGTGACTATCCAATCTTTCTGTGTCTATTTTCAAATGGCACTGCATGCAGTGACTATACTATTCTCTTGTGCAGTTCAACCAAAATTGCGGTCACTTTGTTTGTTTGCCAAATAGCAATGGCCAGACATATTTGTCTACACAAATATCAAGCAGTTAGTAAATATATACCCCACCTTGTATTTTCGGTTTAAACATGTCTCTTCCTCTTAGCATCTGCCATGTTTTGCACTGGACAATTTGATACAGTCATGTTTTGCCCTGGACAATTTCATACTGAATTGATTTGCTGGTTCAGAACAGAAATATAGCGCCTATTCTTCATCAGACCAGGATATCCATGTTCACAGTGATGGAAGTGGTGAAATCGATACAACCGAAATTGAGCATCCAATCACTGAATCCTGTCCTACACTTCCAATGTAGGTCCACCCTGCCAATAAATTCACATGCAAACCACTAGTATTACTATCTAATGACATTACAAAAAGAGTAGCAAGATAGTAGCAAACCATGTACCTTCATAATGAACAGCTCATAGTGGCACCAATTGGATATAAAGGTTTGGAAGAAAACATGCTCCTAATGTTGAACCATTTGGACTTTTTGTGCAGTTCCAACAAAATCGAGCATCCCTGTTTGCATAGATATTGAAAGTGTGAGTACTATAAAAGTGGCACTAGTTGAAGCATAGACTCACAAATATAAGCATTCCAATTTCTTAATGGGAAAAGGTAGCAAGACTATTTCTAACCACCTGTTTGAAGGAATAAATAAGGCAACACCGGCTGATGTCAGGAAGGCATATATAGTTCTTTCTGAAAGAATGATCGATTCCAGACCTTTCCTCTTCTTTTAAGCATATTTTGTGCAGTTCAACTAAAATAAAATGCCATCACCACCTTGAGAATTCAGTGACACTGTACAAAAGGAAATGACTTAACATTACATCACGATGTCAGGTATGTAGTCGACAAGCATTAGAGACAAACATATAGACCTGCTCTGATAACATAATGAACATTAATTTTAACAAAGGTGTGACTAGCTTTACCGGGATAATTTGAGTGCACTCTACACCCTCTGTTCCTTAATATAAGACGTTTTCGCAGTTCAATTTAAAGTACCCAAACGTCTAGTATTTAGAAAAACAGGTAGTAGCTAGTTTTCTGGAGCACATATCTGGGAAAGCTTGCCACACTTTATTTATGTCCATACGCTAATGCAACACCATTCAAATACTACAAATATACACTAATCCAGTGGCTAGTGCAACAATAGAGTAGTTATTTTATTACAGTGCAGTACAATGGTTTCTTGAATGGATTTCAATAAATCTAACCTTTGGAAGATTTCTATGAGAATTAACAATACAAAATGTAAAGGTAACAAGTTTCAGCATTGGTATACTAGATGCGCATGAGCATTAAACCAAATACAAAATTCTGAAGGTAACTAGCATTATTAACTAATGACAGTATAAAAAAATTGCAAATCATGTACCTTCAAGGTAAATATCATTTCGAACTCGAGGGGACCTAAAAATTGCTATCCCAATCTTGATAATTGGTCAAACATAAAAACTTGATCGAATGAGTCAAGAGAACAGCCGGAGGAGGAGGTGCCCACTCTTGACCTTTCCTCTTGACACTGCACAAAAAAATTGACTCATCTCATGAAAGTAAGGTATGTAATCTATAAGCATTAACAGTGCAAAAATCTGAAGGTAGTAACAAGATTCATCGTTGGTATACTGGCTGTGCAACAACATTAGAATGCCTTAGCTGAAAAATCTTTAATACATCCACAATCAACAGCTAACCCTGAAATAATCCAGTGACATTAAATGGCATTGCTTAAATTTATCGGTGGCATTAGACTGAGTGTGGCATTAGTTAAATGTGGCATCACTTTAGCAGTAGCATTGCTTGACTTGACTGCTGGCGTTATACTAACAAAAAAAAGGTGGCAATAAGAGCATGGGAGGCCCATTCGGACAGTTGGCGCACCAGTACAATGTAGCTCCACGGACGCATAGAGTGGTGAGGGAGGTATGGTTGCCCAAAGCAACAAATATCCAGGCAGCATATGTGGATTATGTCCCATTTTTGTTCTCTTTAGCCACCTTTTTCCTATGTGAGGACAACAAACCGATCGACCTGGTCATTCTCTATTGCATTGTCATGCCTTTCTATCCTTCTTCAACCAAGAGACACGAGACTCGTTCCTTAGCTACTGATTTCCCCCTTTTCAACTTAGATGCGGGTTCGATGCCTACTCTCTTGGACAGTATAGTCTCCCTTACTTTCCTTATTCAACCCAGACATGGATTAGTCTGCATGAAGTAGGGTTTCCTTTAATACTGCAAATTAAGATTTTTCTCTACGTGACCAGCATAGCAGAGGATAGAAAATTGGGAAGATGGTGGAGTGGAAAAAGATCCACATGCAGTGACGTGGCAGATGGGGCAATAGAACAAGGGTATGGTTCGAAAAGAGGTAGCATACCTGAGGGTCGGCGGGAAGTGGCTTCGCTCGTGGTCGGAGTTCTCCGCACACACTACGACAGTGAGCTTGGGGACGGAGGCCATCCCGCACGGGCGCTAGGTCTGAGAGGACGGCCTTGTCGTTAGTGCGTGACCTCCCTCGCCGACGACGAGTGCGTCAATGCTGCATGTCCTTTTCTTCCCCGGCGGATCTATGACCACCGGTGAGGAGGGAGAGAGAGGCCGTCTTTTTTAGATCTGGAGAGAGGGTGATAGTGTGAGAAGCAAGAGGGCAGCTCTTAGCACAAAAGTGCTGATGCTCCAGCTTATATATCTTTTTATACTACTATTACTAGAGGTGGAGTAGCGGTAGAGTAGTTTATATTTTCTCTGCATACAGTACCAGT
Source organism: Aegilops bicornis (assembly GCA_021605145.1). Classification (NCBI taxonomy): domain Eukaryota; kingdom Viridiplantae; phylum Streptophyta; class Magnoliopsida; order Poales; family Poaceae; genus Aegilops; species Aegilops bicornis. The sequence goes on along the minus strand of CM038675.1, from coordinate 122,893,596 downwards.
TAGTCGTGCTTCAAAACTGAACTACACACCATTAAAAAAATAAAGTCGAGAAATAATGCGGCACTTCGGGCCAACGCGACCAGATCGCATTTTTCACGAGAAATTACACACCAAGTTTCGTTGCCATGTGGTCCCGTTCCAACATGTCAGTGAGACGACGGCGAGTCCTTTTCTACTATTTCCGAACAGACGTGTAGGACGAGGCGCCTCTTCGTGTACCATGGCAAACTGGCAACTGTCCACTGACTCTTCGCCTTTCCCTCTCGATTTGGAGCTGCTGTCGAACACTCTTCCTCCCTCCTCCATTTGCCTTCACCCTTCCTTCTGCCATTGTTCGATCATCTTCTCCATGGAGGGAACAAGCCAGAAACGACCCCGTTATTCTTGCCCCAATCTGAAAGATGACGTGGTGGAGGAACTCATTGATCGGTGCGACGTCATCACCTCGGCTAGCATGGCAGGTTCGTTCAAGACCATTCTCGACCCAAGGGTCCATGAGCGGTTTGATCTCCCTTATCTTCTTCGCTATAAGCCTGTTCGCATGGGTGCGGACGATGGAGGCCTCGCCTTGTGCAAGTTGATGCCGCCTGATAATGATACGTGTGATGTTAAGATGCCATTGCTTAAGGGTAAGTCCTGGGCTGGCACAAATGGAGATTGGGTTGTTTATATTGGGTACAATTGCGAGTGGGAACTTGTGAATGTGTACACTCGTCAGCGGATTCCACTTCCAAAAATCTCAGAGTGCCCTAAGGCTGAGCACACAGATGATCTACGTCCATTCAAATACGAATGGTGGTTGTCGTCTATGGAAGATAGCAATTTGTTGAGTTCCCAACCGCTCTTGGAATTACAAGAACAATGAAGTTGTTGCTATCATCAACAAGCTTGTTGCAGTTGATACGTCCATTTTGCATCATGCTTTTATATCGATATTTATTGCATTATGGGATGTTATTACACGTTATGTCACAATACTTATGGATATTCTCTCTTATTTTACAAGGTTTATCATTAAGAGGGAGAATGCTTAAATTTGGGATTACAGGTGGAAAAGGAGCAAATATTGGAAACCTATTCTGCACAACTCCAAAAGTCCTGAAACTCCACGAAAGTCATTTTTGTAATTAATAAGAATTATTGAGAAAAGAAAGTATAGAGGGGGACCACACCCTGGCCATGAGGGTGGGGGGCGCGCCCACCCCTACTGGGTGTGCCCCACTGTCTCGTGGGCCCCCTGGTGGCCCTCCGGTGCCCATCTTCTACTATATGAAGGCTTTTACCCTGGAAAAAAAATTATAAGCAAGCTTACGGGATGAAACTCCGCTGCCACGAGTTGGAACCTTGGCGGAACCAATCTAGGGCTCCGGTAGAGCTGTTCATGGTGCTTTTCGTAAAATGCTTGCTAAGTATGATGTTAATCATAGAATTGCATCTCCTTATCACCCACAGTCTAGCGGTCAAGTAGAGTTGAGTAATAGAGAGCTCAAATTAATTTTGCAAAAGACTGTCAATAGATCTAGAAAGAATTGGTCCAAGAAACTTGATGATGCATTATGGGCCTATAGAACTGCATACAAACATCCTATGGGTATGTCTCCGTATAAGATGGTTTGTGGAAAGGCATGTCACTTACCTCTCGAACTTGAACATAAAGCGTATTGGGCTATTAAAGAGCTCAACTATGACTTCAAACTTGCCGGTGAGAAGAGGTTATTTGATATTAGCTCACTCGATGAATGGAGAACCCAAGCCTATGAGAATGACAAGCTGTTCAAAGAAAAAGTTAAAGGATGGCATGACAAGAGAGAATACAAAAGCGTGAGTTTAACGTAGGTGATTATGTGTTGCTATTCAACTCTCGTTTAAGATTTTTTGTAGAAAAACTTCTCTCTAAATGGGAAGGTCCTTACGTTATCGAGGAGGTCTATCGTTCCGGTGCCATAAAAATCAACAACTTCGAAGGCACAAATCCAAAGGTGGTGAACGGTCACAGAATCAAACATTATATCTTAGGTAATCCTATAAATGTTAAAACTAATATTATTAAAACGGTAACCCCGGAGGAATACATAAGGGACACTTTCTGGAATGTTTCAGACTCCGAAAAGGAATAGGTATGTGGTACGGTAAGTAAACCGACTCCAAAACAATTCTAATGGCAATTTTTCTCTGTTTTGGAATATTTGAGAATTTAGGAAAGCAAGAAGTAATCCGGGAAGGACACGAGGCCTCCACGAGGGTGGAGGGCGCGGTCACCCTTACTGGGCGCGCCCCCCTGCCTCGTGGGCACCTCGTGTGCCTTCCGGACTCCGTTTTCTTGCACATTACTTCTTTTGGTCGGTAAAAATTCATTATATAATCTCCCAAAAGTTTTGACCACCGTATCACGCAAAAATCTTCTGTTTTTTGATTCGAGCTGTTTTTCTGACAGATCTAGAGCACCATGACGTCTCCAAGCGCTCCCAAGGACAAGTTTTTCGAGAGGGTTATCAACCCCTACCTTGCGGAGGTGCTGCAGCACCCTCAAAACATTGAGATGCGTGAGGGGGTGCTGCACATCTGCGATGTGGAGGGACCAAGGCGTACCGGAAGCATGGAGCCAAATCTCGAAGCTACAGAACAACAAGTTTTCAAGTGCCAAGGGATGGTGGAGCGTGGACTGAACGCCAACCAGATGATGATCGCGGATTTCACCAACAACCACAAGGTGGATGCCAAGAACATTGGGGAGACCATCTTCAAGCTTCATGAGAAAATCGAGCATCTCCAAGCCCCGATCTATGACCTGCAAAATCAAAACTGTGAGTATGAATATAGATTCAAGAGGATGAGTTTGGCTGTAGATTTGAGGATCCCGGAGAGTCGATCATCCTTCTATGATGGTGAGCCTATGTCTTGGAAGACAGATGACAAGCCTACATCATCAACAACGTCCTTCTTCACCACCTTCGAGGACATAATCACATGGGTATGGGCACTCCGCTTGGCAACTGCCAATTTTGGGGGAGGTGCCCCGGTATCGTATCACCATCACACTCCTATCTTTACCGTTTTACTTAGTTCGATCCTTTTGGTAATATCTAGATCTAATAGATTGAAGTTTTGGTATGAATTAGTTTTGAGTTTTGCTTTATGACCCCTCTATGTAATCGAGTCCGTGAGCTATAAAATAAAGATTAGTGTTGAGTCAAGGGCTTTGCTATCTTGCTATGATCTTGAGAAAATAGAAAGAATAAAAAAGGAATAAAAGAGTTCATATTGATCTTATGGATAGTAATGACTTCACATATAAAGAGTATGAGGCATAAAAATTGTTGAGAATTGACAAACATAGTTTTGGTCATCGTTGCAATTAATAGGAAGTAATAAAGAAAGAGAGGTTTTCACATACAAATATACTATGTTTGGACATATGTTATAATTATGAGCACTCGTTAAAATATGACATGCTAAAGAGTTGATGTTGGACAAGGAAGACAACGTAATGGGTTATGTTTTCTCATATCTCAGTCAAAGTATATTATCATGGATCATTCAAACTTGTTGAGTTTGCCTTTCCCCCTCATGCTAGCCAAAAATTCCTTGCACCAAGTAGAGATACTACTTGTGCTTCCAAATATCCTTAAACCCAGTTTTGCCATGAGAGTCCACCATACCTACCTATGGATTGAGTAAGATCCTTCAAGTAATTTTTCATGTTGCAAGCAATAAAAATTGCTCTCTAAATATGTATGACTTATTAGTGCGGAGAAAATAAGCTTTATACGATCGTGTGATATGGAAGTAATAAAAGCGACGGACTTCATAATAAAGGTTCATATCACAAGTTGCAATATAAAGTGACTTTATTTTGCATTAAGATTTTGTGCATCCAACCCTAAAAGCACATGACAACCTCTGCTTCCCTCTGCAAAGGGCCTATCTTTTACCTTATGTCTTTTACTTTATGCAAGAGTCAAGGTGATCTTTACCTTACACTTTTTCATTTTATCCTTTGGCAAGCACCTCGTGTTGGGAAGATCCTGATATATATATCCAATTGGATGTAAGTTAGCATGAACTATTATTGTTGACATCACCCAAAGGTGAATACGCTGGGAGGCGAAATTATAAGCCCCTATCTTTCTCAGTGTCCGATTAAAACTCCATAACCATAAGTATTGCATGAGTGTGAGCAATTGTAGAAGACTATATGATAGTTGAGTACGTGGACTTGCTGAAAAGCACAATTCTTGACTCTTTCCGATGTTATGATAAATTGCAATTGCTTCAATGACCGGGATTATAGTTTGTTAGTTCTCAATGAAGTTTATGATCCATATTTGACATTGTGAATAGATTGTTACTTGAGCATAAGAAATCATATGACAAAATCTATATATGTTGCTGTTATAACAATGATCATGATGCCCTCATGTCCGTATTTTATTTTTATCGACTCCTCTATCTCTAAACATGTGGACATATTTCTCGATATCGGCTTCCGCTTGAGGACAAGCGAGGTCTAAGCTTGGGGGAGTCGATACGTCCATTTTGCATCATGCTTTTATATCAATATTTATTGCATTATGGGCTGTTATTACACGTTATGTCACAATACTTATGGCTGTTCTCTCTTATTTTACAAGGTTTATCATGAAGAGGGAGAATGCCGGCAGCTGGGATTCTGGCTGGAAAGGAGCAAATATTTGAAACCTATTCTGCACAGCTCCAAAAGTCCTCAAACTCCAGAAAGTCATTTTTAGAATTAATAAGAATTATTGAGCAAAGAAAGTACCAGAGGGGGCCCACACCCTGGCCACGAGGGTGGGGGAGCGCTCACCCCTACTTGGCGCGCCCCGTCTCTCGTGGGCCCCCTGGTGGCCCTCCGGTGCCCATCTTCTTCTATATGAAGGCTTTTACCCTGGAAAAAAAATCATAAGCAAGCTTACGGGACGAAACTCCGCCGCCACGAGGCGGAACCTTGGCGGAACCATTCTAGGGCTCCGGCGGAGCTGTTCTGCTGGGGAAACTTCCCTCTGGGAGGGGGAAATCATCATCATCGTCATCACCAATGATCCTCTCATCGTGAGGGGGTCAATCTCCATCAACATCTTCACCAGCACCGTCTCCTCTCAAAAACCTAGTTCATCTCTTGTATCCAATCTTGTATCAAAACCACAAATTGGTACCTGTGGGTTGCTAGTAGTTTTGATTACTCCTTGTAGTTGATGCTAATTGGTTTACTTGGTGGAAGATCATATGTTCAGATCCTTAATGCATATTAATAATCCTCTGATCATGAACATGAATATGCTTTGTGAGTAGTTACGTTTGTTCCTGAGGACATGGGTGAAGTCTTGCTATTAGTAGTGATGTGAATTTGGTCTTCGTTCAATATTTTGATGAGATGTATGTTGTCTCTCCTCTAGCGGTGTTAGGTGAACGTCGACTACATGACACTTCAGCATTATTTTGGGCCTAGAGGAAGGAATTGGGAAGTAATAAGTAGATGATGGGTTGCTTGAGTGACAGAAGCTTAAACCCTAGTTTATGCGTTGCTTCATAAGGGGCTGATTTGGACCCACTAGTTTCATGCTATGGTTAGGTTTACCTTAATACTTCTTTTGTAGTTGCGGATGCTTGCAATAAGGGTTAATCATAAGTCGGATGCTTGTCCAAGAAAGGGCAGTACCCAAGCACCGGTCCACCCACATATCAAATTATCAAAGTAACGAACGTGAATCATATGAGCGTGATGAAAATTAGCTTGACGATAATTCCCATGTGTCCTCGGGAGCGCTTATATCACTATAAGAAATTGTCCAGGCTTGTCCTTTGCTACAAAAAGGATTGGGCCACCTTGCTGCACCTTGTTTACTTTCATTGCTTGTTACCCTTTACAAATTATCTTATCACAAAACTATCTGTTACCTACAATTTCAGTGCTTGCAGAGAATACCTTACTGAAAACCGCTTGTCATTTCCTTCTGCTCCTCGTTGGGTTCGACACTCTTACTTATTGAAAGGACTACGATAGATCCCTTATACTTGTGGGTCATCAGTCGTCGTTACTGATTCCATGGTTCATCCACGGATATTGCTCAAAAATCAGTTTCCGTACACAAAATGATGAATACTATGATGCAATTGAACACGACGATCTTGTGTTTCCTTCCACCACTCATGGCACTTTTTTTGTATGGGATCCTCGTAGTTTCTGTAGGTTTGTCTTCCACTATAATTATAATTGTCTCATCCACATGCATGCGGGTTAGCAAGTTTCCCTTTACTAATTAACCTTCTTCTTGTGTTTCCAAGGTCCCGTGAACATTCCACCACCTATACTTGAAAAATTTTATAACCAAGGGGGAGATGATGATGGTGATGATCACGAGCCTGAGGACGAGCAGACTTATATACTCAGTGGCGCCTGGCAACTAATTCCGATGGATCACCTCTTTTTGTCTGTATACAGTGCACTGAGATTGTTACTACCAAGGGAGCACGTGTTGTGTCCCATGGTCGCCCTCTCTGGACCTATTCCAACACCCATTGCAGGGTATTTGGGATGGATACTAGTGTGCTAGCACCAACACCTTCTCCCTTGTACAATATTGATAGTCTTGGAGAAAACTCGCTCTTCCTTGGACCCAACTATCCAATGATGGTTAAAGGAGATCCAGCTGCTGTGGACACACCATTACTACCATTTATGAGAAGCAACTGTATGTATACCTCGGACATTTCGGTGGTTCCCTACCCTGCTCCTGATATATGTCGCTTCAGCCTAGATGATTAGTCCTGCGTTGCTCTCGACATTGACAATACCTGGCCCTTCCCAGAGCACCTATGGTTCCAAGAAAGCGTTTCCAACGCCGAGGATTGGTTGAGTTGAAGTTCATTTCATTGCTTGTTATTTGTTGTGTGATGAAAACTTCAGTATTTACTAGAATATTTTGTTGGAAATAATCTATAATCCAACATGTATCCTCGTTATCGTTGTGTGTTGATGAATTGTTGTATGTAATGAATGGTACATTTGCAAATGCATGTCATAGACTCAATTTATGAATGGTTTTCGAGTCACTTCTTGGAGTGTGAGTACCGTAGTAGTATAGCCAGCATCCGGTTAGTATAAGAAGTTGCCACATCACATAGATCCAACCTAATATTGGAGTATGCTAGTCCTCCACCGGCGCGCCGCTTCAATTGGCGGACGAAGTGAGAGGCCGCGTCACCTTGTGTCCAGATCTAAGATGCCACGTGTACCAGATGAATGCCTCCAAGTTCGACCACCGTGATGCTAGGTGCGAGCTGAGGAACACTATTGGAGAGACCCCCCTCATAATTTTCCTACATTGGCCGTTTGATTCATAGGATAGAATGCTATAGGATTTTTTCCTATGTAATAATTTTTTAATTGACAATCTAGCATCCACTCCAACTTTTTTTCACTTCCTTTGTTCCTACGAAGAGAGTACTGCTCTAAATGATGTGCCGCTGCAAGAGCCGCCTATATTAATTAACCACACTTTTAAAAGGTGGACCAGCTTTGGCTATAGTAGTACTGTACTAGGTTAGGAGGTAACCTTGCGCTTGGCTCTTCTCCTCTTCCGGAAGTAGAAAACTAATGATGGTACTAAAGTAGTACTTTTGGAAATCTGAGACCAAATGAACTTCTGCACATCCACCGCTTGTAAGCAAAAGTTTATCCTCGTGCTGCGAGCCACCACACACGCGTTGACGAGGGAGAAGGTAAGCAAGCTTCTTGTCGTTCTGCGAGTTGACGTGACGCATCAAAGTTATTTATTAGTACTCCTTCAAAAAGGGCCGACCATGTCCATGGCTACCATCCCGTGCTCTGTTATTGAGTACGTGCACTATTCACGTGCCATTGAGGAGAAAAAATATTGCGTAGTACTAGGTGCCATCGAAGTGCACAACTCACTTACGCACTGCATATCTCCATTTTCTTGCATGACACGCCACCTTCATGCTAGATGTCTCGTGTGTCATGGAGGCATATAGTATGATTTTTAAAATGGAGGCATATAGATGTCTCGCATGTCGGCAAAAGGATGAACAAAGCTCATGTCTTAAAGGAAAGAGTGGAAGAACATAGAATCCCGACGACCGAGAAGGAGCAACAAACCTTGCGGTGAAGCGTCTGCACTCATAATATTTATATTATTCAGCGATATAAAATCAACCAAATCTCTCCACATTCCTATACCATTCTATACTATGCGAATAACTTTGAACGTAATACATTGATTCACTCTATCCAATGGTCATAGTTAGAAAATCCAAACAAAACCAAGCTTTGGATCAACTCTTTTGGCACTCAGATTGTTGCCGCTTTCCCACCTAGCCCACCTATATATCCGCTCACATGTGATGACCACAGGAGCTATCCACTCAGATGTTATGTTAAAAAAATAAAGGTCGATAACTAATGCGGCACCTCGGGCCAACACGGCCAGATCGTATTTTGCATGAGAAATTACACACCATGTTTCGTTGACATGTGGTCTCGTTCAAACATGCAAGTGAGACGATGGCGAGTCCTTTTCTACTATTTCTGAACGGACGTGTAGGCTGGGGCGCCTCTTCGTGTACCATGGCAAACTTGCAACCGTCCACCGACTCTTTGCCTTTCCCTCTCGATTTGGAACTGCTGTCACACGCTCTTCGTCCCTCCTCCATTTTCCTTCACCCTTCCTTCTGCCATTGTTCAATCGTCTTCATGGAGGGAACAGGCCGGAAACGACCCCATTATTCTTGCCCCGATCGGAAAGATGACATGGTGGAGGAACTCATTGATAGGTGTGACGTCATCACCTCGGCTAACATGGCAGGTTCGTTCAAGACCATTCTCGACTCAACTAATAACATCAGTACAAGGAACCCAAGGGTCTAGGAGCGGTTTGATCTCCCCTATCTTCTTCGCCGTGACCCTGCTGACTGGTGCGGGGATGACGGAGGCCTCGCCTTGTGCAAGTTGATCCCGCTTGATAATGATACGTATGATGTTAAGATGCCATCACTTGAGGGCAAGGCTTTGGCAGGCGCAAATGGAGATTGGGTTGTTTATATTGGGTACAACTGCGAGTGGGAACTTGTGAATGTGTACACTCGTGACCGGGTTCCACTTCGAAAAATCTCAGCAGACTGCCCAGAGGTTGAGAACACCGGTATTCTACGCACGTTCAAATACGATCATGGTGACTGTCTTCCATGAAAGATAGCAATTTGTCGAGTTCCCAGCCGCTCTTGGCATTACAGGAACTATGTAGTTGTTTCTATCTTCGACAAGGTTGTTGCCGTCCTTCATGGTTCGACTCGATGGATCTTGCTCAAAAATCAGTTTCTATACACGAATGTGTACTGTGATGCAATTCAATACGAGGGTCTTGTGTTTGCTTCCACCACTCATGGAACTATTTTTGCATGGGATCCTCGTACTTTCGGTACGTTTGTATTCCACTGTAATTATAATTGTTTCATCCACATGCATGCGGGTTAGCAAGTTTCCCTTCACTAATTAACCTTCTTCTTGTGTTTCCAAGGTACTGTGAACATTCCACCACCTATACTTGAAAACTTTTATAACCAAGGGGGAGATGACGATGGTGATGATAACGAGCATGAGGACGAGGAGGGCCCATATATTCAGCGGCGCCTAGCAACTTATTTCGATGGATCACCCCTTCTTGTCTGTATACAGCACACTGCTGATGTTACTACTAAGGAAGCAGGTGTTGTCTCCCGTGGTCGCACTCTCCGGACCTATTCCAACACTCGTTGCATGGTATTCGGGATGGATACTAGTGTGCTAGCGCCAACAACTTCTCCCTGGTACAGTATTGATAATCTTGGAGAAAACTCACTCTTCCTTGGACAAAACTATCCAATTATGGTGAAAGGCGATCCAACTGCTATTGACACAACGTTACTACCATTTATGAGAAGCAACTGTATCTATACCTCGGACATTTCGGTGGTTCCCTACCCTGGTACTGATATAGTAGGCCGCTTCAGCCTGGATGATCAGTCTTGCGTCGGTCTCGAGATTGACAATAGATGGCCCTTACCAGAGAATCACTTGTGGATCAAAGCAACCGTTTCCAACGCCGAGGATTGGTTGAGTGAAGTTCATTTCATTGCTTGTTATTTGATGTGTGATAAAAACTTTAGTATTTATAATGTATCCTCGTTGTCGTTGTGGGTTTATGACCTGTTGTATGTAATAAAATGATATGCCTGTGATAAACTTACTAAATTATGAATGGCTTTCGAGTCGCTTCTCTGAGTGGGTGCTGCGAACAGGCAAAAAAATATTTTACGAATACATAATTGTACGTGCATTGCAACAGGTTATCGGATGAGGCCAATCAACAATAGTACACTATTTGTACTAGCTTCACATGCTTTGCGCGTCAGGCGGGTGTTTTTACTGTAGCTGCGAATCCCATCATCCTAAGTCCTCGGATGAGTCCAGTAGAAATTGCATTCTTATGTTTGGCTTCAAACTTTCAGAACTGCTGCACTATCTCTACGTCTACATATACATAATACAATAAGTTTTAAACTTCAGACTAGCCACCCACCCTCACAAAGAACACTTTTTAACCTAGCACTATATAGTCGTAGGGTTGCATGGGCCAGAACAAGCATTCACGTCTAGGAGTATGACACACACCACCAGCATGACTTCCATCTGACACCATATTTCTTGGTGTCCGTACTACAACTATCTCTTCAACCTCGTCATTTCTCTAACTCAGCCATCGCGCGGCGGGCGAGGTGGGGGTTTGCCGATAGTTGGTTTCCTAAACTGCAGTCCTACTTGTAAGGCCAACTCCAACGCACGACCCCAAACAGAACTCTGTTTTGCCTGGATTCTGTCCGTTTGGGTAGGGTAATGGGGTCGTGTCTGGGCCGTTTCTCGGATGCGGTGGCCGTGCGCCAAACGCGCGGGCGCATCCCGGCCGCGTACATTTTTCTTTGCAAACACATATCTTTCTTTCATCATTGATTTTTGGTACATGGAAATACATCACCAAAATTTGACTATAAAAGCAAGACCAAAGAAAACAACAACCACAAGAATACATTTTAGAAGATATCCTACTTCCATAACTGCTCCTGTAAGTTGGATTAGTGCCTTCTCGATGCATTCATTGTTGATCTGCGGAGGCTCGATCTTGCGTTATTCTTTCTTATTCGAGTGTAAAGAAGTAGACGTCAACATTCGCATCTAGTCTCATGTCTAGCCTCTATTCTATCAACAAGTGCACTATTCTCATCTCTAGCCTCTATGCTAGCTAAAAGTGCTAGAACATCTACTAAATTGCGCTCTATCAATATATCGATGTACTCTTCTTCCCAATACCAAAACTTGCATCCATTCTACACAATAAAAGATTAAGTTAGCACAACTAGTCTAATCCGAGAGCACAACCAAAGATTTGGTCGAGTTCTTCCTCCTTTTGCCGACACGTGGAGTGACCAGCACCTTGGAGTGACCAGCACCTTGGGTTAAACTGTAAATAGAATCTTACTACTCTTGAGTAACTCCAAAAGCGACCACTGAAGATATTTATTGGATTTGTTTTTCATCACCAGCATGTTGAGGTGAAAGATGTGCAGGTTCACTGGGTCCTCTTGTGTTTTCACTGACATGTGGGACCGCATATGAGCAAACAGATGATGGGCTCTGCACGCGTGCTGGCTGGCTGAGAAGAGAGATAGAGGAGGGCTGAGAACGGACTCCAGGAAATTTGTACTACGTAACCAGCACCTTGATATAGGCTCGATATAGTGGGGTGGCATGGGCCACTAGCATTCACATCTAGCAGTACGACACACGCCACCCACATGAGTCCCATCCGACACCAATTTTCTTGGAGTTCGTGCTACAACCATCTCTTCACCCTCCTGTTTTCTCAGCCATCGCGCAGTGGGCGGGGTGGGGGTTTGCCGATAGTCGGTTTGCTCAACTGCGGTCCCACTTTTAAGTGAAAATGCAACACCACACGCATTCCCCCTTGAGCGGCGTGCCGGACCAACCGTGTGGGGGTGCGACGCGAACACGACAGGCTTTTCCTTTTGAACTTGTAACTTGTAAAATTTGGTCCTGTTCCATGGCGCGACCGATATATAGAAATAACGATTTTCACTAGAGTAATGAGAAGTTTGGTTCTGGCGCTGTTCATGCATGGAGTACGTACGAAAATTATGAAGTTGACGCGAAAGGTAAGATAATTACTAGTAGTACCATATACTACTACACGGATTTGACGGAAAGATAAAAATACATACGGATCCATCAACGACATCCTCACGCCCTAGTGCACCGGGTCACCAACCAACGTATGAGGAGCAGCGGCGTTGGCGGCGAGCTCAACGTGCTTATGAACAATGCCATCCAAGGTTGCCCTGCGGTCCAAGAATGCCAATGTCCTATCGTCCTCCTCTTGCATTTAGTAGTCCTTGTGGACGATTTGCGTAGACGTGGATGATTATGTCGATGGTGTCTTGCTGCACCAGGCGCTGCGCGGCAAGCGCGACCTCGAGGTGGACATTCTCCGGTAGCATTGCGGGCGATCGCGAGGCCACCTGATCGTCGAAGAGGTTGTCACCATACACTAGTGCAGAACCGGCAATAGCACGGTTCATAAAAGCCCTTTAGTGCGGTTCCATAACCGCACTAAAGTGTGGGCAATAAAGGCCCCCCTTTAGTACCGGTTCAGCACGAACCCGGTGCTAAAGGGCAACCACGTGGCACGAGCCAGCTCGGGCTCGAGCCCTTTAGTACCGGTTGGTAACACCAACCGATACTATAAGGTTTGGGGGTTTTAGTTTTATGATTTCTTTTTCATTTAATTTTGTGTTTCCATTTTATTCTTTTTCGTTTGCTTTGGTATTTTACGATACTACACATTGTACACGTTATGCATATATATATATATATATATATATATATATATATATATATATATATATATATATATATAAATTTCTAGTGGAACCAATCATGCATATATATATCATCAATGTCTCACCAACCACCATATTAATTAATTCACACAGACACACATGTATAGCTATATACAATTTCTCCTACATATGCATGTTGCCTTCGGAGCCAGTGGCATTAGCCTAATTGGTGCCTTCGGAGCACGATGACAATCGGAAGTGGTTCATGGTAGCGGGTAATAGTATTCTCCCTTCGGATTTATGACCTGGTCGAGCAAAAATCCCGCTATTTCCTCTTGAAGTGCTTCTACGCGCTCCGTTTCTAGGAGCTTGTCCCGCACCTCTTTGAACTGTTAAGAAGGAGATCAATATGCATGTGTATTAGTTGTGTGACTAGATATCAATAATGGTGTAAAAATTGTGAATAGTGTTCTTACAAGCGTACCCATTCCTGTCTTTGAGATCTGCTCCTTTCGGACACCATCATGCGAATGTTCTCGCAAACGCAGAATGCACACAGATCGATCACCGCTACCGCTTGTGGCCTTTACGAGAATGGAATTTGATCAGATAATAATTAATCAAGCATGATAATTAAAGAGATGGCAGCTAGCTAGCTAGCTAGTACTACTTAATTACTTACCTTGGGTCGAAACCATTTAAGCTTTTTTTCCATTCGCCTGTGACGCCGATGAACCTTGCCCAAGCCCTGCCCGCCGACAAAGAAAATGAATAAAGGGGTTATTAAATAGTTCATATCATGAAATGACGAACTAAATAGGCCGAGATATATAGTTAATAATGATTGAAATTACCTGTTGACTATCCCAAACAAGGTGTTATAGTCAATATTTGCTTTGAGTAGTGAGTCCAGTATTTCAACTGTTCCGGCGTCAACTTTAATGATACACAAGATCCAGTGAAATATGCATGCACACACGTTTGCATGTCTTAATTAAGCGGGCATATGTAAGCAAAAACATGTAGAAAACAGAGAATACTGGAGTCTTCCATCCTCCCTTGACGTACTTGTCCCATTCACGATTCTTGTGGTTCTTGAATGCAACCGCCATCTTCCTAAGAGCAGCGTCCTTGACTTTCTGCACATCTGCTTCTGTGAAATGATCTGTTAGGGTGAAATGTTCCGTGAGAGTATCCCAAAGCAGACCTTTTTGTCTGTTGTCGACAAAAGTAACATCTGGACGTGGCTTTGCTGGCTCTCTCCATTCTTGAAGGGAGATCGGGAGTTGGTCCTTCACAAGAACTCCGCACTGACGAACGAACTTGTCCGCAATCTTCTTAGGCGCTAATGGTTCACCATTAGGTCTGATTGCCTCGATATTGTACTTTACGCCCTCCTTCAACTTTTTGTTCGGGCCTCATTTCGTCCTTTTGCCTGAAGATTTGCTCGATCCGGATGGCTGAAAGAACAAAGATCGATTCGTTAATATATCTTCAAGTCATTTAAAACATGTGATGATCACCAGATGGCTGCTTATATAAATATATATACCTCGCCGGTCTTTGTTGTTTCAAGATCAACATTTTCTTCGTCATCATCATAATCATAGTTCATGACTTCATCAATTCGGTCGTCGCGATCGAATATCATATTACCCTCTCCGATGTTGTTTAGAAATTCGGAGCCGTCATAATCTTCTTCATTCTGATCATCATCTGGCCCATGAGGATGGCGTATCATATCGAACATGGCCTGTTCTCCCTCTCTGCCGGTATTGTCCGCCATAGCTTTTATTTAACTAATCCAAAAGAAATATAAAACAATTTAGTATTCAAATTACATCATCTCGAATAATAGATATAATCTCGAATACATCGTCTTGAATAATAGATATAATCTCGAAAACATCGTCTCCAATAATAGATATAATCTCGAATACATTGTCTCAAATAATAGATATAATCTCGAATACATCGTCTCGAATAATAGATATAATATCGAATACATCACTGGCTAGGTAGCTAATAAATATCGAATACTACAGAAGAATCTAGGACACTCGCGGTTCTGCTTGGCGGGCGGTGGACACCCAAAGAGAAGGAACCCTCACGGGATCATAGCTGAAGTGAGATCCTGAAGAAACTGCCGGTATTGGAGAACCTGCCGCCTCTAACGCAACCATGTAGCGATGGATGTGCTCGTCCTCCTCCACGACACATGACGTACCACCTCCGGCTGGGCCGGGCTCCTCCGCACCAAACTGGCCCACGCGAACGCCACCAAACGAGATCAGGGTCGACGACGGGACCCGGGGCCGGGTTCCTCATCAAGCGCGCGCCTCCGTGTAGCACCTCCAGTGCCAGCCAGCGGAACCCGATCCGGACATGGGTCAGCGGACGTCGTCATGACGTGTCGACGGTGAGGATCTTGGTCGGGCATCGTCGAGAACAAATACTAGCTATATGCCCGCAGAAAGTAACATTTTTTTAATGATTGGATTTTATAACTAAAATTTCTAACATTTCTATATAACTAACCTTTCTAACAATGTTATATATAACTAACATTTCTATAACATTTCTAATATTTCTATAACTAAAAAACATAAAAAATTATAACATTTCTATATATATAACTAACATTTTTATAACTATTTCTATAACTAAAAAATAGAAAAATTTCTAACAATTCTAACTTTTTTATAACTATTTCTATAACTAAAAAGCAGAAAAATTTCTAACAATTCTAACATTTCTAACCATTCTAACAATTCTAACATTTCTAACAATTCTAACATTTCTAACAATTTCTGAAAAACAGAAAAATTTCTAACAATTTCTAAAAAACAGAAAAATTTCTAACTATTTGTATAACTAAAAAACAAAAAATGTATGTGTGTGTGTGCGCTCACCGGCGAGGCGGGGGCAGCGGCAGGCGGCGGGCAAGGGCAGCGGCAGGCGGCGATGACAGGGATGACGGCAGCAGGGACAGGGGCAGGCGGCGGCAGACGACGAGGCAGACGGGCAGGGCAGCGGCAACGATGGGGACGTCTGGCGGCGCCAATGACGGGACAGACGGGGCAGACGGGCCGGGCAGGCGGCGGTGACAGCAGGGGCAGCAGGGACGGGGACGGCAGCGGCGGCGACGAGGGGACGGGCGGCGGCAGGCGGCGATGAGGGATGGAGACGACGGGCGGCGAGGCGATGGTGCGAGGAGAAGAAGCGGATGAGAAACTGAAATTTTCGTAAGTGTTGTTTATATAGGAGGGGCCTTTAGTACGGTTTGTGCCACCAACCGTACTAAAGGCCAATTTTGGCCAGCCCAAGCGGCGGAAGCGACCCCTTTAGTACAGGCGGTGGCACAAACCGGTACTAAAGGCCCCCTTTAGTACCGGTTTGTGCCACGACCGGTACTAAAAGGTCTTATTGAAGGTGCGGTGCGGCAAGTTTAGTCCCACCTCGCTAGCCGAGGGGCGACCTCACTGGTTTATAAACCCCCGTGCGGTCGCTCTCTCGAGCTCCTCTCCAAAGCAGGCCTACTGGGCCTACGTGTTCTTTGCTGCCCTGTGAGCCCACTTGGCCTTTGCGGGCCTGCATCCTGGCCCAACAACAGGTTGGGTTTCTAGTCATATACAGGCCGCTCTGGCCTAGTAGGCGGGCTTTTTTTATTTTTTTTTGCTTTATTTATTTTTGTGTTGTTTTTTTGTGTATTGAGAGTTCCTTTGTGAATATTTTTGCTTTAGGTACAAAAAATTACAAACTTTCTTTTAGTGCCCGTAGTTTTCAAATTTGAATAGTTTAAATTTTGAATTATTTGAAATTAGTGTGAATCACTAGTTTGTGAATAACTTAACTTTAAAAATTAGTAAAGGCATGAAAGAATTTGTTTGCACATAAAATTTCTTCGCGTTTCAAATGCCAAAACACATAACTACCCTAACTATTACCGAGATTCCCCTCTGGGTGTGAAACATGTAAGAAAGTGATGATAGTGAAGCCGATCACATCCCAGATCTTTGGGTGTGAAACTTTTTCTTCAGCGTGTGTCCCTTTGGCGCCGTAACCATGGAAAATCTTCATCATTTAACGGGATGCTCGGGTCAATATTCACCGTGAATGGAGCAATTTCATCAAACTTTTCATAATCTTCGACTTGTCTGTCTTGTCATCCACTCCCACGATGTTTCTCTTCCTAGAAAGAACTATGTGCCGCTTTGGCTCATCGTGCGATGCATTCGCTTCCTTATCTTTTCTTTTTCTTGGCTTGGTAGACATGTCCTTCACATAGAAAACCTGTGCCACATCATTGGCTAGGACGAATAGTTCATCTGTGTACGCAAGATTGTTGAGATCCACTGTTGTCATTCCATACTGCGGGTCTTCCGTTACCCCGCCTCATGTCATATTGACCCATTTGCACCGAAACAAAGGGACCTTTAAACCACGTCGATAGTCAAGTTCCCATATGTCCTGTATATAACCATAATATGTTTCCTTTCCCGTCTTGGTTTATGCATCAAAGCGGACACCACTGTTTTGGTTGGTGCTCTTCTTATATTGTGCGATCGTGTAAAATGTATTACCATTTATCCTGCACCCTTTGAAAGTCATTATATTCAAGATGGTAACTGGGACAGCAAGTACATGTCATCTTCAATAGAGGTGTCATGCATGGTGCGTGTCTACAACCATTGGCGAAACTCCTAGTTTGTTCACGTGTAATCCAGTCATCAGACCGCTCCGGGTGTTTGGAGCGTAGCAAATTCTTGTGTTCATCCATATACGGAGCCACCAAGGCGGAATTCTGTAGAACTGTTTTGTGTGCTTCCGTGAGAGAATGTCCGTCCATACATATTATTTGTTCCCCTCCTAGCGTGCCTTTTCCATCCAGTCTGCCCTTATGCATGATTCAGAACACCAATCGGCTTAAGGTCAGGAATAAAGTCAATACAAAACTCAATGACCTCCTCATTTTGATGGCCCTTAGAGATGCTTCCTTCTGGCCTAGCACGGTTATGAACATATTTCTTTAAGACTCCATGAACCTCTCAAAGGGATCATATTGTGTAGAAATCTGGGACCCAAAACGTTAATCTCTTCAAGCATAGGTGAACTAGGGCGTGCGTCATGATGTTGAAGAAGGATGGTGGGAACACCAACTCGAAAGCCGACAAGACATTGCACCAAATCATTCCGTAACCTTGGTATGATTTACGGATCGATTACCTTCGAGAGATTGCATTGAGTAATGCACATAGCTTCACAATGGCTAATCGAGCGCTTTTCGGTAGAAGCCCCTCAATGCAACCGAAGCGATTGCGTCATAATCACGTGGCAGTCATGAGACTTTAGGTTCGGAACTTTTTATCTGCCATGTTTATTATTCCCTTTATATTCGACGAGAAGCCGACGGTACCTTATCATCGAGCAGGCATTCAAAGAAGATTTCCTTCTCTTCTTTGGTAAGAGCATAGCTTGCATGACCACGATGTATGCCGTCTTCTCCGTGCATACGTTGCTGGTCCTCCGTGCCTCGTGTGTATCTTTTGTCTTCCCATACACGCCCAAGAAGCCAAGCAGGGTCACGCAAAGATTCTTTTGTCACGTGCATCACGTCGATTATGGAGCGGACCTCTAGGTCTTTCCAATATGGCAGGTCCCAAAATATAGATTTCTTCTTCCACATGGGTGCGCGTCCGTCAGCGTCCTTTGGAACAGGTTGTCCGCTAGGACCCTTTCCAAATATCACCTTCAAATCTTTGACCATATCATGTACATCAGCACCAGTACGGTGGCGAGGCTTTGTCCGGTGATCCGCCTCACCTTTGAAATGCTTGCCTTTCTTTCTTACGGGATGCCTGCTCGGAAGAAATCGACGATGTCCCAAGTACACATTCTTCTTACAACTATTCAAATATATACTGCCGATATCATCCAAACAGTGCGTGCATCCGCGGTATCCCTTGTTTGTCTGTCCTGAAAGGTTACTGAGAGCAGGCCAATCATTATTGGTCACGAACAGCAACGCCTTTAGGTCAAATTCTTCCCCCATGTGCTCATCCCACGCACGTACACGTGTTCCATTCCACAATTGTAAGAGTTCTTCAACTAATGGCCTTAGGTACACATCAATGTCGTTGCCGGGTTGCTTAGGGCCTTGGATGAGCACTGGCATGATAATGAACTTCCGCTTCATGCACAACCAAGGAGGAAGGTTATACAAACATAGAGTCACGGGCCAGGTGCTATGGTTGCTGCTCGCTCCCCAAAAGGATTAATGCCATCTGCGCTTAGACCAAACCATACGCTCCTTGCGTCATCTGCAAACTCCTTCCCGTACTTTCTTTCGATTTTTCTCCACTGCGACCCTTCAGCGGGTACTCTCAACTTTTCGTCTTTCTTACGGTCTTCTCTGTGCTATCGCATCGCCTTGGAATGCTCTTTGTTTTGGAACAAACGTTTCAACCGTGGTATTATAGGAGAATACCACATCACCTTGGCAGGAATCTTCTTCCCGGGCGCCGCCTCGACATCACCGAGGTCATCGCGGCTGATCTTATAGCGCAATGCACCACATACCGGCAAGCATTCAAATCCTCGTGACTCACTGCGGTAGAGGATGCAATCATTAGGGCATGCATGTATCTTACGCACCTCTAACCCTAGAGGGCAGACAGCCTTCTTTAACCGTCACGTACTCTCCAGCAATTCGTTGTCCTTTGGAAGCATATCCTTTATCATTACTAGCAACTTTCCAAATCCCTTGTCAGATACACCATTCTCTGCCTTCCATTGCAGCAATTCCAGTGTGGTGGCCAGCTTTTTCTTGTCACCTATGCAATTCGGGTACAACAATTTATTGTGATCCTCTAACATGAGCTGCAACTTCTTCTTCTCCAAATCACTTGCGTAGTTTCTCTTTGCATCGGCAATGGCCCGACCTAGATCATCAACGGGCTCATCTGATGCCTCTTCTTCAGCTTCTTCCCGCATTGCCGGCTCAGCTTCTTCCCCCATTGTTGTATCATCGTATTCAGGGAACCCATTGCCAGGATAGCTATCGTCGTCCTCTTCTTCTTCATTGTCTTCCATCATAACCCCTCTTTCTCCGTGCTTGGTCCAAACATTATAGTGGGGCATGAAACCGGACTCAAACAGGTGGACGTGAATGGTTCTTGACGTAGATTAATTGTGACCATTCTTACAGCCAGCACATGGACAAGGCATAAAACCATCCTCCCGCTTGTTTGCCTCAGCCATAGCAGAAAAGTATGCACGCCCTCAACGAATCGGGAGAGCATCGGTCATCGTACATCCATTGCGGCTCATCTTCATTACACAACACCGAATAGACCAAATTAATACAAGTTCATACATAAAGTTCATACAACACTTAAATGCAACAAACAAATAACTCTCTAGCTAAAGCATTTAAATGCAACAACAAATGTGATCAAGATCGCAACTAAGGTAACAATTGATCCAACACATAATGATACCAAGCCTCACTACCGATGGCATATTTTCTAATCTTTCTAATCTTCAAGCGCATTTTCTCCATCTTGATCTTGTGATCATCGCATTTACATCGGCAACATGCAACTCCAATTCCATCTTCTCCCCTCAATTTTTTTCAATTTTTCTTTCAAGTACTCGTTTTCTCTTTCAACTAAATTTAACCTCTCGACAATAGGGTCGGTTGGAATTTACGATTAACATACCTCCTAGAAAAAATTTATATGTCAACTTTATGGGCATAATTTGTCATAAACACGAAATGCAACTAGTTTTAAAAGAGAATATATATACCACATCTGAATCATAACAAGGACGAGGGCCGACGGGACGGATATCAAAACCATGGCACTATATGTATAACAAACAACGTACGGGTAAGATAATTATACGAGTAACTATATATCCAAATCACACAAACATCAATTTTTATATAAAATTTGATGAACAAGAGGCTCACCACAAGGTGGTGCCGGTGACGGGACGGTGTGGGCGATCGACGGTGGTTACGATGGAGATTTAGAAGGCACTAAGTAAACCACACCTACATATGCAAACTAAGTGTTATTTTTGACCTCAAATTGCATATAAATCAAATACTAGCACATATATATATTTCCTCCCAAATTACTAAACTCACAAATTAATCACTATATAAAGCATTGCAAGAGCTAATCTAGCAATGCAATCAGAGATGAAAGGACAAAGTTGCTAACCTTTGTGATCATTTGAAAGGGTGGGGGCCGTCAAATCTTGACAAATTTTGGGCAAAATGTGTGATGAGCTCGAGAGGAAGAGGGGAAGAATAGAGAGGAGAGGGGAAAGGGGAAGAACAGAGCGAGCTCGGGTGGACGAAGGGTTTATGTAGGAAGACCTTTAGTACCAGTTCGTGCCAAGAACCGGTACTAAAGGGCCTGGAGGGGCCCCAGTCTGACAACATCCTGCCACCACTCTCATTACTACCGGTTCATGGCACGAACCGGTCCTAAAGGTTCGACACGAACCGGTACTAATGAAAGCGGCCCGGCTAGCCGTTGGAACCGGCACCAATGTATACATTAGTGCCGGCTCAAATTCAAACCGACACTTATGTGCTTCACGTTTGACCCTTTTTCTACTAGTGATAGTGGCCATTAAGGGTGGCGGCCATCGCAGAGCCTGGGCGCGTCGGCTGGAGGCGTACGTCAAGGTCATCCGCGAGCTTCTTGACAACGGTGAACTTGTCGAGGAAGCCGATGAGGACCTCGTCGAACAAGGAGACGAAGCTGTCGTGCAAGCGGCCACTCGCCCTGGCGGCCTCAAGCACTACCTAGAGACGTTCCCCGGTGCCGGGTCGCAGGCCGGCGTCGTGGACTATATGGCACAGCCGGCTCATGCTCGCGCCCATCGCCTCGATGGGTCTAGCTTAGCTTCTAGTCAATTGATCTTGCAATTGAAGTGATCACTCTTGCCCTTGGTTAGCGTGCATAGGTGCGTAGGATTTCATACTAGATTGGACTGGCGGGGAGCCTATATATGAGAAGTGTAGACTGCGTTGAATTTATGTGCGTGTTGGCCATCTACTCCTCGTCCCTCTACTGCACCTGCATTTGGCTGTATGACAGGTGGGCCAGCCACCCGTTGGGCCCACGTGTCATGCACCCAAAGGCATGTGTAGTAAGTCAATGAAGCTGCGTCCCCCTCTGTGCCGGTGCAGTATAGTCATCTCACCGGACCTCTTGTTGGGGCCAAACGAGAGAAGTTTGATGTTTACTGGTTTATTGGTCCCCTTTGCATTTCACGCCAAGTTTTGACCTTTGATTTAACTAATGAAATGTTAATGCATGTAACCAAAAATGTTGTGTAGGTGACCTTACGAAAACCAAATAATCCTACAACACTTAGGCATGGTACATTAACTCCCTCCCCGTTTCTTATTTCGTGACATATCAACCAATGAGAGATGTGGGCCGTGCATGCTTTCAATGACTTGAGAAAACCAAACATGACATGCAGTGTTTAGTTCATTGCATGTAATCCTATTAGTTAGCAAAAATACATTAAGTTATCTCGCCGATAGGAATAAAACAATACACCATGTATTTATTTACAGAGGGAGTAGTACATTTTTGTGACATGCATTACTAGATATTGCTAGTCAAATACTAAAATCCAGATGGACGTGGTAGTACTCCTAAATCGAGACGGTGGTGCTAGTAGTACTACCAATGTAGTAGCACTGTACTACCCTTTGGTCAAATTATTACGTGCTACTCCTCACAGTGAAGTGACAAGACCCTGCGCTGGAGATGACACCTGAGTATAGGCGCCGTGTTCGGCATACCATAGTCAGCCTCACCGTATGCAGTCACTATCATCATGGATGTATACCTAGCCTTCTTACAACTAGCCGTGTTCGACATAATTTCCCATGCATAGATGCCCGTGCATTGCACGGAACACCAAGATTGGGGGTGGACGATCCCGGCAGCGGCCATCACGCTAGATTTTTCCATGACCTTCTAGATGTGGTTGGGAGGAGATAAGGCTGATTGTGAGAGACAAGGAGTTGTTTGTAAATAGGGAACAAGTGCGGGCATCTTTTTGCAAAACTGGAGAAGTTTGGTTGGTATGCGTCAGACCTAGATCTGACGGCTATTGGTGAAAGATGGCAGGCACAACATCATCACCAACTCAGGACCTGTTTGATTCGCACGGTTTTGAAAACGCAGGAATAGGACATGGCAATATTACAAGTTTCAAACTGATATTACAAATGTTAGGAATAATGTTGCACCTACGAAGAGGGAATTACGAGGAAGTTTACGTAAGAACTTTTGTTACTTTAGGTGGATGCAGCATTATCGTACAAACTAAAATCCACCGCCTTGACAAGTCACTAATGGGCAAATAAGTTTTCGAGTCTCTGGCCACTTGATGTTTCATAAACAAATTCAGCTTCTGCGGAGACTTTGTCATTTAGGCTTAGACGCTTGCGGTGATAAGCACGCCATTCATTGTTGCACCAGAGAATGCCAAACCTCATTACCTTGAGCACACTTGCCTCCAGAACAAAGAACCTGGCCAATTTAATCTCAGATGTGCTACCTCGGTAGTCGATCAAATCAATTTCTGTAAGATGGAGATCAAGGCATTCGATGAGATTGTTATAGTGCAGCACATTTTTCACTTTCGGGTCTTTTTTTATCTGCAAAAGAAGAGAACATATTAGAGAAGCTGGCTGTATAAGATTGCCGTGTCATCAAGAGGTACCAATATCATTCGCTCATATGAAAGGGTTGGTTGGCTAGTGATATCTTTTCACTCTCTCTCTCTCTCTCTTTCTCTTTCCTCTCATTTACGTAGGAGCACGTGAAGAGCTTGGGCATTTGTTGCCTTCCACTATGTGGATGATGCTATATTTCTCAAAAGTATGCCACATAATACGCATCAATGTCAAATCAAAAGATTTTGGCACCGCTCTCGCGATGTGAGAGGGTTGGCACCGTTATTGCTACAGACCCACATGTATAAACAAATCAATCAAACTAACTACACCAGCCTCTCACTCTCCCAAACAAGTGTTTTTTATGGCCTCAGTCCTCTCTCTCTCCCACGCAAGTGTTTTTTCATTGCGTGAGTTAATTTGGCACCAGAGCAAACTAGGTGATCCAGATTGGGGTACCAGGTGAGCAATGGAGGGGCATCGACGCCAAATGCATCACAAGTGAATTTGGCACGTGTTTTGGCCTACATAGTGGAGGGACGTTATAGCCCACTTTTGTAATACCTCGTATTTAGTATAAAATTTTGACCATAGATTTACATAAGAAAATGCCAATGCATGTCACTAAAAATTATACCATTTGAAATTATGTTCAAATACGAATCCAACGATATAGTTCTTAGTGACATGCATTAACATTTTGTCAGCTAAATCTATGGTCAAATTTTGATACTACAAAATAGGAAGAGTAAACCAGGACGAAGGTAGTACTTGCTCCTAGGGTAACCATAGAGTTACTAGTCTAAGTTACTTTCCACTATGACTAGACTAGGCTACTATAGTAGTACAACAAAAAAATATGCAGGTGATCACGTGAGAAAAAATACAAAAAACATTTCTTTCGGTGCAGTGCGTAGATGCAGTTTTGAACACTACACTTGTCATCGTAATTTGGGAAAATTATGAAAAACTTGAGCTACGTTGTGATTACCGTTTACTAATAGGAAAGAAGTTTCACCTCGATGAGTAGCTTCTCCGCACGGAAAGCATGTAAGGAATCCAACAACTTGATCCAGATTGGGGCCGGCGATTTTATTGCCAAGTTCTTCATCATGCGCATAGACCGGGTCAAGCTTGTGGGAATCATTTTCTGGAAGACGGTCGTAAATACATCAAGAAGAAATTTAAAAATGTGAATTTCAAGAAGACGGAGAAGAAGATGAGTGATGTACCTGAACGATTACGGATCCAATAAAGAGTTCAGAGAATTTGGTAGACGAGAACACCAACGCTGTCAATTTCGGCGCGTCAACAACCCTGATTTTTGTTGGACCTTCTAGATCCGATACAAGCAATCTCTCAACGAAAGGCGCATTCTCAATGACCATAACGTGGAACAGCTGGAATGATATCTTCCCAATTAATGTCTTGTTGCGGGGCCAGCAAGACACATAAATCCATCGGAGATTCATCGAGGCAATGTGGAGGCTAATGAACTCGTGGATCTGCTCAAGATGAAGGTACTCGAGTGCAGTACAGCTGCGGAGCAGGTGCTCCATAGCCTTCTTCGAGATGACAACGTCGAAGAGGTCGAGCTGCTTGAGTTGAGGGAGAAGAAGGGCGGGCGCGCCATTAATCTGGGGAAGATAGCAGGAGCTGAAGCTGGCGCGGTGCAGTGTTGGCGTGAGGCAGAGCGCGGACGGCTGGAGAGAGCGACATCATCCAGCTTCAAAGCTGAGCTCCTCGAGCTGATCTAGGGTGGGGGTAAGAACCACTCGTCGAACTTGGGTTGGACCTTGCAGTTGGTACTGAACATGCGGATGTCAAGGCGTCTGGCTGGCCCAGGGTGCGATGAAAGGATCTTGGAGACTGCGGCCATGCGTTTACAATCCCCGTCACAGAGGCAGCTGTCAACGGTGAGGTTGTAACATCCCAAAATTCTAAATTTTGGAATGTTATAAACAAATTGATAGATTTTATTTGATTGTTTGATTGACTGACTGAAAGTGAGTGAATTCGAAACTTTTGAAAGTTAAATGAGAGGGAATAAAAGGACTTTCCCAAACTTCCATTTTGCATTTTATGATCTTCGGGAATTCAAATTCTTTTCATCACAAAACCATGGAGAGAAGATGACATGACTTCTTCCATTTATTTAAATGACAAGGGGTGTTGAAAATATTTGAATTTCATTTGAGAATATTTCCAATTCTGAAACTTTATGCAACTCAATGATTTTCACGAGCGAAGATAAAATGACTTCTTCAAAACATATGAAATACGAGTAGGGAGTTTCAAAGAATTAAATTCAAAGTCCTTTTGAATCTATTT
This sequence comes from Aegilops bicornis, assembly GCA_021605145.1. Lineage (NCBI taxonomy): Eukaryota > Viridiplantae > Streptophyta > Magnoliopsida > Poales > Poaceae > Aegilops > Aegilops bicornis. The sequence goes on along the minus strand of CM038675.1, from coordinate 122,867,618 downwards.
TCAATTTGGAGTTATTTGAGTTTTATTCAAATTATTTTTCTCCAAAAATAAAATATATGGAAAATAGGGTAACATGATTCCCTACATCAAAAAAATTTGGAGAGAAATTAATTTGAAGTCATTTTGGTATTTTTAAAATGATTCTTATTGGATTTTATTGGACCAGAAGCACTTTTTGCTTTATTTGAATTTGTGTGGATTTTATTTAATGCTATAGAAATGTCCATGTTGTAAGAAATATTTTTCTGAAAATTTTGATATATTATATGTCTATAGGGTTTTATTTTCTGAAAATTTATTTTAAAAAACTCCCTCTCATGAATCGGCCCAGCCTCACCAGTAAAGGCCCAGCCCAGCTGCTTGTTGCCGCCCGAGCTCCCGGCGGGAGTCCAACCGCCAAGACGACTCATGCCACCGCAGTGACCGAGTCGGCCTCCCCACGCCTCCGTGCCCCCTCCCGCACGCCATCGCCCCTCCCGTGGCCTTTAAAAGGCGGGCCCCGACTCCCCTCTCTCCCCTCCTCCACGCAAGAGCCGCCTCCTCCCTCTATATAATCCGGAGCCCCGGAACCCACTTCTCCTCCCCTCGCGCCGCCGCCCTCGCCAGATCCGCCGCCCGCATCTCGAGCCGCCCATGGCGCCGCCGCCCGAAGCAGCTACTCGCCGACTCCACCACCACCGCCACCACCGCCCCTCGCCGCCGACCCCGGGGCCACCGCCCGAGTTCGCCGGAGCCACCGCTCGCCTCGCCGGAGCCGCTGCCCGTGTCTCCGCTGACCGCCGCTTGGCAGACCCGTTTAGCCGGTAAAAAACCGCCCGGCCCGATCCGGTTTATTTTCCTGTTTCGTTTTTTTTAAAACCCGGTTTGTTTTTTTAACCTAGTTATTTAGTGAATGATCGCTAGGTTAGATCTGTTAGTGAACGCTTTCGTTCATTAGGTCTCGGTAGCGAGCGTTAAACTCGATAGTTTTTTTTTTCATTTTATTTTCTATTCAGGGACCTATTTGTAGTAGTTTTCTTACAGAATAGCCCCTAGTTTTCAAACGTTAATAACTTTTTACTCGTTAGTCTAAATCCAATGAAACCAACGCCCACTTCTTCGTTATGATCCCCTGTATCCAGTAATCCAACTCAAACATGTTTTTGACAATTTAAAAATTGAGTTTAGTTCAGATTAGTATTTGAACTTCGTTTGATCATAACTTGAGTTTCAGAATCTCGATTTAGTTGATTCTTTTTGCAAATCAAAGCTCTTGACCTAAACTTTCTGATAAGGACAAATACACATAATTTTGGTACTGTTAGAAATTTTTTTATGTTGCAAGAGCTATTTGCTTGGTTTTGACATTTCCCGAATTGTTTCTTCGTTCTTCCCGACCTTTTGAGTGATTGCTTATGTGTGGTTACCATTGATTGCTTACGATAGATTGACCGGAGTGTGACGAGTAGAACTATCAAGAGTTTTGAGTGCGAATCGTCTTCATCAACATTGCAGGCAAGTAACACTTGATCATACCTTTTCATACCCAGTTTTTGTGCATTAGCTCAATCCTCAAACATTGCATGATTAGGATGTCATTAATTTGTGGGTTGGGAAGTAGATGATGTGGTAGGAACCTATTGCCCTGTTACTATCAAACCCTTGGGAGTTACTTCTACGTTATGCTTATATTTCCATGCTATGCTCGTAGACGTGGTTTGGGTTTGAGAGATATTCACGACAGATGTGAGGTTGTTAAATAATGGTTTACTTTAAGGTGGCAACTTAAATACACATCTGGGTGGATTGAGGCACCTGGGGAACCCAGTGTTGTCTGTTTTATTTTTTGGAAATCACGGGGTACCCGTGTGATCTTCCTAGGACCGCCACCCAGCTCAAAGGGAACTGAGATTATTCATGCTAGAAACTTCCGTGTGCAGCCACAAGCTATTATGGGCTCTAGCATAGTTGAGTAAGTTACGTGAAGCTCTCGAAGAGGTAGGTCAGCAGGTAGTGGGTTTTATAGGTTTGGTATGATCTATCCGAGTAGAGAGTTAATGTTTCAGAAGATCGTGTCTCGGTCATCCGTCTCTCAAACACCATGCAAAGGCGAGAAACCAACGGAGGCGATCGAGTCTTGTGGGGAAAAGTGCGCAAACCTCTGCAGAGTGTACAAACTAATCATGGTTAGCCGTGTCCCCGGTTATGGACAATTCTGAGTATCTAGTACTTGAGTATTCACATGTATCTCATCACTCTTAACTAATTTTGTTGGGTTGTTAATCACTTTAATTGGGATCATTGAGTTGGGGCACCATGATAGTTAAATTAAATTTATTCCTTTGATGTAGGGAAAAATTGGCTTTTCGCAAAACTGTAACCATAGAGCTTTCCACCAGTCATATATGCATGTAGTATAGCTTATTCTTTCATTACTCTATGTGTTACATTGCCAGCATATTCCATGTGTTGACCCGTTTCCGGGCTGCAACGTTTCATGTTGCAGACTTTTCAGACGGCGAGTAAGTGATACGTTAGGGTTACGATTTCCTATACTCAACTTTGCCGTTGGTGTTGATGGGAATCCTCAACCTTGTTGCTTCCGCTATATTTGGATTGAGGTAATAGTATTTACGTTACTTTATACATGTGATTTACCTCTGTTATAAATCCTTCGAGTACTGTGTGTGTCAGCATACCGATCCAGGGATGACACATAAGCACAGAGACTTGACCCATTCGGGTCGGGTCGCTACAAGATGGTATCAGAGCACATGTTGACTGTAGGACGTGACCCTAGAAACTGACAAGCCCATAGGAAAGATTTTTCTCTACAACTTCATTTTCAAAAAGATCTTTACCTCTCTTCTCTTCTGAGCTTATTCAAATATTCCCTTTTAGTGAGACTATACCCCTTTTCCCTTTTGACCACGTAGATTCGTCTGATGATGAGACCACCCCAAGGAGACAAGATATCGGACAACTAAGACCATTTGGAATGAAGAGGATTTTACCGTGTAAATGGAAACTACAACTTTTGAAGACTCCGAAGACTATGAGATTTTGAAGGCTCTAAAGTATTCCCAGATCTTTATGACCAAAGAAGGCTACACTTATGGAACTTGGCAGACTATGGAAGCTGTCAATACCCGAGATCAAGGTGTATCGGAGAAAGACCGAAACATGAAGTATAGAACTCAAAGTTCTGTCAAGGAAAACCCTAAGGCAGGAGATATCAACTATGGAATGATAGCTCATGGAAATGACAAGAGCAGAAACATGCTATCCATGATGTTATCACCCGTTTATGCTATTGTCACCGTGCTGAGTTAAGCATGCATATGCATGGAAGGATTGGATGGTAGAAGGCTGATGGAGCACCTATCAGCAAGATGAAGTTTTAAATCTTAGCTGGTGTATCACCGGTATCCGGAGTATTACCTCAAGGAGTTTAAGATGGATCTGCAGGAAGCCGTATTTGACAAGGAGGCAATTTGTGAAGAATTCAGGAACCTGAAACTGAAAGTAGACAAGCTAGAGGAGCAAAACCTTGAGACATCAAAGGTTCGTCAGGACTGAAGGACAGTAGGATCATTGTTCATGTCAAGGAAGTTGAAACCAGAAGTTTGGAATGCAACTCCAGGAATATTAAAGGACGTCACGAGAGACTCTGCGTCAATAGAGATGATCTTGCAAAAGAACTTGAGAAGGACAAGCATGATCAGAAGAAGCCATCGGAGACATGAACAAGACTTGAAGAGTTTGATGATTTTGAAGATTTATTGACCATTAGAAGACCAAACCCCTGTTACATACCTACGTTGGATGCGACGATTGTGAGCTGTCATTTTGTTTGATGTTTTTCCGACTGCCACAATAAAATCTGTTTTTCAAAAACTTTTGTTTGCATTGTGTGCATCCCTCTCGATCTCTCTTATCCCACCCCAAACCCATGGACCTGTTAGAAGATGAATGGAGAAGAGCTTATATTTTCTGGACCGATGAGTCAATTGGAGATGGACCAATGGATTCAGAACATGAGGATCACATGGAGAATAATCCTATAGCCGGAAAGGATATGGCCTATCATGCCCTTCAGTGCTTTGAAAGAGATGTTGCTACTGGGTGGAGGATGTACCAAACCATCAATGGATGGCAAGGAATAACCACTTGGAAAGAACTTAAGTGGACTTTACTAAAGTCTTGGCTAGTGTCCCAGAAATTGAGGCTTTATGGAAAGGATATGAAGAAACCTTGTGCATACCAGCTTTGTGGAGAATTTGGACACAACCATAAAGAAAACAAGGACGAATACCCTCATAAGCAGAGGATTACCAAAGGAGTTAGCCGAGGATTTTCAGGGAACTTCGGTTGGAGATTGTTCCCAAAGGTTTTGTTGCAGCAATGGAAGTTTAGTCTACATTATTGGGAAGATCCGAAGGATGAGCACGACACCTTATGGCTTGAGGATAGTGTATATGTACCCAATAATGCAGAGATCAGGAAGTTAATGCTTCAGGAGGCTCATGACTCACCATACTCGATTCGCCCTAGAAACACCAATATATATTTGGATTCGAAGGAGCATTTCTGGTGGACTGGTATGAAGAAGGATATTGCGGAGTATGTAGTCGTAGGTGATGTATGCCAGAGGGAATAAAAGCAGAACATCAGAAGCCAGCAAGATTACTACAGCCTATGCCGATACCCGAATGGAAGCAGGATAAGCTTGGCATGGATTTCATCACCGGATTTCCTAGAACCCGAACGGGATATGATTCTATCTGGGTAATAGTTGACTCGCTTGACCAAAGTGGCTCACTTTATCCCAGTGAAAACCATCTATACAAGTGAGAAGTTGGCCAAGATAGATTGACAAGGATCGTATGCCTACATGGAGTTCCGAGGACCATCGTAGAGGAACACAGTTTTACCTCAAAGTTTTGGAATTAACTGCACCAGACTTTGGGTACTAGGCTAGAGTTCAGTACAACCTTTCATTTGCAGACAGATGGATAGACCGAGAGAGTCAATCAGATTCTGGAGGACATGTTGAGAGCTTGTGCGCTAGATTATGGATCTAGTAGGGATGATAAATCTACCTTACGCGGAGTTCTCATACAACAACAGTTACCAAGCCAGTTTGAAGATGGCCCCTTTTGAAGCTTTGTATGGGAGAAGGAGCCAGACACCGTTGATGTGGGATGAAGTTGGAGACCGTCAGTTGTTTGGACTAAATATGATCAAGGAGTCAGAAGAGAATGTTAAAGTTGATCGAGATAGACTGAATGTAGCTCAGTCCAGACAGAAGAGTTATGCAGACTCAAAAACGCAATGAGGTAGTCTATGAAATTGGAGACAGAGCATGTCTTCATGTGTCCCCCTGCGAGGAGTTAAACGATCTGGAGTTAAGGGAAAGTTAGCCCTGAGATTTGTAGGACCATACCGAGTTTTGGAGCATATGAGAGAAATGACCTACAAGTCGGAGTCACCCGAAGGACTGTCAGGAGTTCATGATGTGTTTCACGTTTCCCAGTTGAAGAAGTGCCATGCAGAGATGGCCAATATTCCCCTGTAAGGACGCTTGACCCTAGAAAGGAAAATGATGTTCCACGAAGTGGAGTATGGACTTCATAAGTATAAGTTTTTATCTCGGTAGGTGGGATATCCCACGAAGTTGAAGAGATGAATTACTATTGGATATAAAGGAGGTATGATGTTGGAAATATGGATCAATGGAAATTCCATGATGAGTCTGAGTAATCATGTCCTAGTTTGGTGCCAATAGAAGGAAGGAAGACAGTACAATTGGATGGATTTAAGTATGCCAGGAAGTTGGATGCTGGGATAATGATCAGTTGGCCAGATGATGTGTTCAAGGATTTTAAGTGATGAGATGGGCCATAACCCACAGGCCCCATGACCTGCCAAGAAGCAAGCACACTCTTGCTGAAGGACAAACTCTGGAAGAAGAGGATATGCCTTTAACAACCGACGATTTTATAGGAGTAACGCAAAACCTGAGAGTTGTTAAGGAACAATAGATGTTTGTTTGGCTTGCAGAATCAATGGATTTTCCGAACTTGGTTCGTCGACAAGAGAAATTCTGCAATGCTTGTGAGGATGACCGAGTGTTAGAATGCGAGATTCACTAAACCATGTACAAGGTAATGATTTGGGTGCGGGATGGATTGATCACCATACCGACTTACTCTTATTATTCGCTTTGCTATATGGAATGGTAAATTTGAGTGACTTACCTATAGTAGAGAGACGACGATCAATACCCTGTTTAAACCTTAGAATGGTATAAGCATTTTTCCCTTGTACACGGCAGTTGTTGCCAACCGTAGGTTATACGGTGAGGTTCAACCCAGACCCGTTTTCTGCAGGAGAAACCATAAATCGTTGACCACCATGAGATATCGATAGTTGATTAGTATTGGCGCCAGACCTGTCAGCTATGAAGACCCAGTCTCGGAATAACCTTACCAAGAGGAAAGGACAAAGGAATTGAGGAAAAGGTTATGCCACTACCGGAAGAGCCCAGAGAGGAATTGTCCTTACGATCTGAGAAGACCGACACTGTCAGTAATAAGGATGGAGTATATGAGTTTTGATGCAACCGTAACAATGCTTCTAAGGGTGGTAGCACCCGAGACCCCGGAGACGAACGATGGATTTTGAAGACCCCCAAACCCTAACCTATTTCTTTCTAGCCTCTCCGAATCTCGAGGACGAGATTCATTTTAAGGGTGATAGTTTGTAACATCCCAAAATTCTAAATTTTGGAATGTTATAAACAAATAGATAGATTTGATTTGATTGTTTGATTGACTCACTGAAAGTGAGTGAATTCGAAACTTTTGAAAGTTAAATGAGAGGGAATAAAAGGACTTTCACAAACTTTCATTTTGCATTTTATGATCTTCGGGAATTCAAATTCTTTTCATCACAAAACCCTGGAGAGAAGATGACATGACTTCTTCCATTTATTTAAATGACAAGGGGTGTTGAAAATATTTGAATCTCATTTGAGAATATTTCCAATTCTGAAACTTTATGCAACTCAATGATTTTCACGAGCGAAGATAAAATGACTTCTTCAAAACATATGAAATACGAGTAGGGAGTTTCAAAGAATTAAATTCAAAGTTCTTTTGAATTTATTTTCAATTTGGAGTTATTTGAGTTTTATTCAAATTATTTTTCTCCAAAAATAAAATATATGGAAAATAGTTTAACATTATTCACTACATCATAAAAATTGAGAGAAATTAATTTGAAGTAATTTTGGTATTTTTAAAATGATTCTTGTTGGATTTAATTGGACCAGAAGCACTTTTTGCTTTATTTGAATTTATGTGGATTTTATTTAATGCTATAGAAATGTCCATGTTGTAGGAAATATTTTTCTGAAAATTTTCATATATTATATGTCTATAGGGTTTTATTTTCTGAAAATTTATTTAAAAAACTCCCTCACTTGGGCTGGCGGCCCGGCTCCAGTACGGCCAGCCCAGTGGGCGCCAAGGCTGCCCCGAGCTCCCGGCGGGAGTCCAACCGCAGACGACTCGCCGGCCACTGGCCGTGACCGAGTCGGCCTCCCACGCCTCCGTGCCCCTCCCGCACGCCATCGCCTCCACAGCCTTTAAAAAGGCGGGCCCCGACTCCCCTCTCTCCCCTCCTCCACACAAGAGCCGCCGCCTCCTCCCTCTATATAATCCGGAGCCCCGGACCCCACTTCTCCTCCCCTCGCACCGCCGCCCTCGCCAGATCCGCGCCGCCGCATCTCGGCAAGCGACGCCGCCCAGCCGCTACTCGCCCGCACTCCACCACCACCGCCACCTCCGCCCCTCGCCTTGCCGACCAGGGCCACACTTTGAGTTCGGGAGCCACCGCTCGCCGGAGCCGCTGCCCGTGTCTCCGCTGACCGCCGCCGGCTGGACCCCGTTTAGCCGGTAAAAAACCGCCCGGCCCGATCCGGTTTATTTTCCTGTTTCGTTTTTTTTAAAACCCGGTTTGTTTTTTTAACCTAGTTATTTAGTGAATGATCGCTAGGTTAGATCTGTTAGTGAACGCTTTCGTTCATTAGGTCTCGGTAGCGAGCGTTCGCTCGATAGTTTTTTTTTTCATTTTATTTTCTATTCAGGGACCTATTTGTAGTAGTTTTCTTACAGAATAGCCCCTAGTTTTCAAACGTTAATAACTTTTTACTCGTTAGTCCAAATCCAACGAAACCAACGCCCACTTCTTCGTTATGATCCCCTCTATCCAGTAATCCCACTCAAACATGTTTTTGACAATTTAAAAATTGAGTTTAGTTCAGGTTAGTATTTGAACTTCGTTTGATCATAACTTGAGTTTCGTAACTCTGATTTAGTTGATTCTTTTTGCAAATCAAAGCTCTTGACCTAAACTTTCTAATAAGGCCAAATACACATAATTTTAGTACTGTTAGAAATTTTTTTATGTTGAAAGAGCTATTTGCTTGGTTTTGACGTTTCCCGAATTGTTTCTTCGTTCTTCCCGACCTTTTGAGTGATTGCTTATGTGTGGTTACCATTGATTGCTTACGATAGATTGACCGGAGTGTGACGAGTAGAACTATCAAGAGTTTTGAGTGCGAATCATCTTCATCAACATTGTAGGCAAGTAACACTTGATCGTACCTTTTCATACCCAGTTTTTGTGCATTAGCTCAATCCTCAAACATTGCATGATTAGGATGTCATTAATTTGTGGGTTGGGAAGTAGATGATGTGGTAGGAACCTATTGCCCTGTTACTATCAAACCCTTGGGAGTTACTTCTACGTTATGCTTATATTGCCATGCTATGCTTGTAGACTGGTTTGGGTTTGAGAGATATTCACGATAGATGTGAGGTTGTTAAATAATGGTTTACTTTAAGGTGGCAACTTAAATACACATCTGGGTGGATTGAGGCACCTGGGGAACCCAGTGTTGTCTGTTTTATTTTTTGGAAATCCCGGGGTACCCGTGTGATCTTCCTATGGATCGCCACCTGTGCTCAAAGGAACTGAGATTATTCATGCTAGAAACTTCCGTGTGCAGCCACAAGCTATTATGGGCTCTAGCATAGTTGAGTAAGTTACGTGAAGCTCTCAAGAGGTAGGTCACAGGTAGTGGGTTTTATAGGTTTGGTATGATCTATCAGGAGTAGAGAGTTAATGTTTACGAAAGATCGTGTCTCGGTCATCCGTCTCTCAAACACCATGCAGGTCACGAGAAACCAACGGAGGCGATCGAGTCTTGTGGGGAAAAGTGCATAAACCTCTGCAGAGTGTACAAACTAATCATGGTTAGCCGTGTCCCGGTTATGGACAATTGAGTATCTAGTACTTGAGTATTCACATGTATCTCATCACTCTTAACTAATTTTGCTGGGTTGTTAATCACTTTAATTGGGATCATTGAGTTGGGGTTACACCTTCTCAATGATGTTTCAACCACCATGATAGTTAAATTAAATTTATTCCTTTGATGTAGGGAAAAATTGGCTTTTCGCAAAACTGTAACCATAGAGCTTTCCACCAGTCATATATGCATGTAGTATAGCTTATTCTTTCATTACTCTATGTGTTACATTGCCAGCATATTCCATGTGTTGACCCGTTTCCGGGCTGCAACGTTTCATGTTGCAGACTTTTCAGACGACGAGTAAGTGATACGTTAGGGTTACGATTTCCTATACTCAACTTTGCTGTTGGTGTTGATGGGAATCCTCAACCTTGTTGCTTCCGCTATATTTGGATTGAGGTAATAGTATTTACGTTACTTTATACATGTGATTTACCTCTGTTATAAATCCTTCAAGTACTGTGTGTGTCAGCTAACCGATCCAGGGATGACACATAAGCACAGAGACTTGACCCATTCGGGTCGGGTCGCTACAGAGGTTGAGGGGGATGCGGCGCCAGAGGGGGCGCCATCGCCGGGAGAGCAGGGCGGTCTGCACGGTAGATTTGATGGGGAGGAGGCCGATGATGACGAGCAACATGTCATCGGGGAGGCTGCTGACGAAGTTCAGGCTCGTCGGATGCGGTTTTGGCTCGAGCCGCCTCTGCTTGTTGGCTGCCTCGCCGTCCATCTCAACCGGCGGCGACGCCAGTGTACACGTGTGCTGGTGTGTGTTGTGTGCTGGGTGTGCGCGAGTGCGTCCTTTTGTGCATGCCGCCGCGCAGTGGTGAATTGTGCGCGAGTGCTTCCTTCATGCGGAAGAAGTGTGTTCTCAATGCGCCCTCAATTTACTAGCATGTGGGGTGCTACCCGGAGTGGCTTAAACTTTGTTTACTTCACCGCGTGTCAGATGGTCCTCTAGTTTACTTATTTTCACCCACTGCCACATGGGCTAGCACACGAAGATACAGAACACCAGCTGACAAGGCAGCATGTGAACTGGTTGACTGGTCAACTAAACAATATACAGAGCTATACGCTGACACAGTGAGCATATAATACGTCGGTATAGAGAGTTCGAGTGAGAGGGGAGGCCTGTGAGAGATAGCAGAGAGAGAGAAAGAGCTACTCCCTCCGTTTGATAATGTAGTTCCAACATTTTTTTAAAGTCAAATTTTTGAATATTTGACCAAGTTTATAATGAAATTACTTATATCTACAATACCCAAGATAAATGATAGTATTAAGTAAGTACATATTGTGATGAATCTAATGATCATTCCAGATGTAAATGTTTTTCTCCACATATACTTGGTCAAACTTTTCTGAGGTTTGACTTTTCAAAACATCCATATGCTTATGGACGTGAGAGAGTCCCTAACTAGAGAGAGAGAGAGATAGAGAGAGAGAGTGAAATTGAAAGAGTGAGTGAAAAAAGTGTGTGTGCGTGTGTGAAAGAGACATGTACAACACACGATAAAAGTAGAGAAAAAGTGTGCATGTCTTATGCAAACATATCACACATGCATCTTCGACAACAAAAGCAAGGTGAGGAGATAGTGTGTGGTTGTTTGCAACCGAGAGAGAAAGACCCCTAGCACGTGGCCAAGAGGGGTCTAACAAACAAGGGAGAGAGGTCGAGAGAGACGTACGGAGAAAATGCAGACATGGGGAGGAGAGAGTGTATGTTTGCCATAGAGTGTATGTTTGTCGAGATAGGCGTATGGATGGAAGGAGACAATACGTGTGTTCCTGATGGCTAGTGAGAGATAATCATACTTAGGGGGGTGAGTGCTTGCGCCTATGATGGAGTGAGGGATTATGGTACTTAGGGGGGTGCGTGTCACATAGAGAGAGAACAAGGGCGGAGCGTGTTGGATGGGTCTATATGTATAGCATGAGCGAGACATGTGTATGTCTGAACCAGGGAGATATAAAGTTTGCGAGAGATAGAGGAGCCCTGATAAGGCTGAGTGGTGTGTCAGATAGCTGAGAGGGGGAAAGAGATATTCCATCCGCTCGATAATGTAGTGCATGTAAATTTTTTAGAAGTCAAACTTTGGAAACTTTGATCAAGTTTACGCAAATGTTATTTATATCTACAATACCAAATATACATCATACGAAACTACATCTCATGGTGAATCTAATGGTATATGTTTGCCGTTCTAGATGTAATTGTTTTTCTCCACATACATGGTCAAACATTGTGATGTTTGACTTTTCAATAAATCTATATGGTATGGACCAAAGAGAATGCCTAAGTCGAGAGAGATCAAGTGCATGTGAAGGAAAATGAGTAAGTGTGCAAAAAGTGTATGTGTGTGAAACAAAAAGTGACAAAAAACTATAAATTAGAGAGAGAGAGTGTGTTTTTTCGTTTCTTATGCAAACATATCACGCATGCATCTCCGAGATAGAAAAGCGAGGCGAGGACATACACGAAGATAGCTAGTGCATGATCGTTTGCAACGGAGAGAGACACCCCTATAGCACATGTTCAATAGAGGTCTGGCCAACAAGGAACAAAGATCGACAGGGATACATGGAGAACATGGACGCATGGGGAGGGAGAGAGGGTGTGTTTGTGATAGAGAGATCCCCTCGAGATCATGAGGGGACTATATGGGTGGGAGATCGAGGGAGGTGCGTACGCGATAGAAAGATGCCCCGAGAGAAATCGGGATAGACCATGCACATGTTTGTGATGGAGACTAAGATTAGCTAGTCAGATACATATAGGGGGGACTGCGCGTGCCTACAATTGAGTTTGAGACCATCATACTTGGCTAGCTAGGCATGAGATTGTGTGTGTGCATGTGAGATGGAGAGAGAACGACGGAGAGAGATAGAGCTTTAGATGGGCCTATCGAGTGCGAGTGAGATATGCATGTGTATGTGTGACCCAGGTAGATTGAGAGTTTGAGAGAGAGAGGGAAGAGCTCCGAGACGACAGAGTGGTGCGTGAGAGAGTTACGGGCAATGAGCCAAGGAATTTGTGTGCGTACGATGAGTGCACCCAAGATATCTAGCTTGGACTAGAGAATCATACATAGTGTGCGAGAGAGACCTATAGATGGAGTATATATGCATGTGAACTAGAAAGACCAACCCCACACACACACAAAGAGAGAGAGAGATGGAGAGAAAGGGAGAGGGACCAACAAGGTTTGTGTGTTGGATGCGTGCGACGGAATTGAAGATTGTCGGCGAGAGAGAGAGAGAGAGAGAGAGAGAGAGAGAGAGAGAGAGATAGATAGATAGATAGAGAGAGAGAGAGAGAAAGAGAGAGAAGGAGTCCGGAAGAGGGGGAGGTCGCCTTTTATGTATCAAAGACTGATATAAACCATGTTTTGATATAAACTTGCATTCAAATATTTAAATAGGAGAACATGTTGTCTGCAATCCACACATGAACGGATATATGCGTATATCGAAGAAGTTCATTAATTTGACTTTCAACGTGTTCATGGAGTACTATAATACTGTAAAACATGCTACTCGATTGAGGTGTTCAATTTTGGATTTAGTTCACTATTTTGACCTGGTGAACGAGCTATTTCATTGAATCGAGATATTACATTTTGGGTTTGATTCCCGTTTATGAGTGGGTCATCTATTTGTAATATAGTAAATCGCTAGCAACGAGCATGTAAAAACACATTACTCCCGAGCATCATCTCTCCATCTAAAAAAGAAGTGGCAAGCTAATATTTCAAAATTTGATTCGAATCGACTTGTTAAGGTAGACATGGATGCTCGCTCTTCCAAAATTTGAGCGAACCGTTAAACATCCTCTGCTCGGTGCAATTCAACCGAGCAAATAAATGGGAGACGCGAAATTACCGGCCTATGTGGGACACGCATCAATTTGCCCGTTGTACATCGAGGGTAGGTTCATAACTTCATCCAAGTGCGCCTTCTCCTCGGCTGAAATAACATGTGCCAAATAGTTCGTAAACCATGGTCGGCAAAACACGCTCTCCTCGCCCGAAATAGCTCGCGCCCACTATTTCAAAACACGCTCTCCTCGCCCGAAATCGCTCGCGCCCACTATATTTCAAAACACGCCCTCCTCGCCCAAAATTGCTCCCGCCCACTATTTCGGGAGAAGCAAAGTTACTCTACTATCCCCGACCCTCAGTACACCCACATTTCAGACAAATGCGTCCATAAGACATGGTTCCACTCCCCTCCCAATGCCCCCCCATTCATACCTCGTGGGTGCCAAATCACCTTCTCCCAGGAAGCTCCCTTCTCCCGAGCCGCGAAACCTCAGCCCCTCCTCCATGGCGCCCCCACCGCACCAATTTCACAGCCGCCCTCCTTCCTAATGCCGGAGACACTGTCCCTTTGCTGTCGTGCACTGGGCCCTGTGCCTCTTACTCCGTGCTCCTGGAGCTGCCATGACGACGGCCGCGTGAACTGTACCGGAGCCAATTCACCCCCGCCGTTGTTCACTGCGCCGGAGCGGCTCCAACTTCGGATCCGTCCAGAGTCCCGGCGCTGCTTCCCCGTAGCCATCGACAGTTGCGACATCGCTGCTTCCCTACCGTCGGTCACCACCGCAACCGCGCCGGCCTCACCGACTCGGCAGCTAGAGCTGCCTACTTCACCATGCCGCCAGATAGGTCACACCCTCATCTCAAATCACTTTCTTTGGGCGCCAGTTGTCTGAATTTTTATTCTGGGCCAATCGATTCCCAATGGGAAGCAGCACCCCTCGAGGCGGTGGAGCTCCTAGGTTGCTGGTTGGCTGGTGTCTAACGTAAGGATGCGGGGCCGCAAGGTCGCTGCGGAAGCAGCGCTTAGATGGCTATCTTAGAGTTGCGTGGGTTGAAGTTACTGCCGCCGCCGGATCTGGATGACAGCGAGTCTTTGTGGATTGGCCCGGGGGCGGCGCAACCATGACAGTGCGGTGGGGCGGGGAGCAGGGTTTTGGTCGGGGCCACGGACGGTGGAGGCAGGCTGCTCTGCTGTTGGTCGCTGGCTCTTCAGGGAAGATTTTGAACAGTGTCAACCGGGAGGCACAAGACGACCATCAAGCCATCCGGCGTAGATCAAACAGTACCAAAATAAAATAAAATCATGTGACCCCAATTTAGTCTTCAGTCAACAGACGTGTGACCAGTCTCGTACCTTGCTGTTGATCTCTTAGTGTATTTCTTCAGATCAAAGAGACGTGTCGTTCTTAACATTATGTGTTATCTGCATCTTCAGCCACACCGTCTATCGACTCACTGGAGCTGCTCCAACAAGCGAAGCATACACCAGAAGGCAGCTATAGTCCCCACTCAACAGTTCCCTGCATCGAATGCGCGTCCCCGACATTGATAGCCACAACAACTGCAGGTCCATCGACAAGTCAGCACATGATGCTCACTCCTATGGATGGCGGCCAGATAGGTTGTACCCTCATCTTAATTGTCTGCAACATTTATGGCTTTGTTATCCAGCTAAGCATGGAAAATAGATTATCACATTTCACTGTATATTCATGCTGATCTCTTACGGCTCTTGTTCAGGAGTTAACGTTGTTCCATAGTTCAACTAAGATACATGTTCTTATGTAACGTTGTTCCATAATTATCATCCATCAGCCAATGCTATCCCACAGGCTGGTGATTATAGTATTATACCACTTGTAGTATTACCTATGTTGTTCTTTAATACTTTTGTGTGCCATCTAGTTAATCTCGAGGACAAACGATACATATTTTGTAGCTTTCATTTATGTTCACCCTTTTGTTTTTGGGACCTGTTCCTGCTAGTTAACCCCAGTCTTGCTATTTATGTCGTCTCCTACAGGCACTCATTACATAAATCTAACTACTATTTGTCTTCCATGCATGTAAGATATAATTGCACACACTGATATATCCATAGAACCTCACGGAGAAATGTAAAGGCCATAAACTTGATGCCAATGATACCCAATATGATGGAACATGTAAAGGCAGTTCTTCAGAAGACTTGCAGAAAGATGATGAATCCTCTTCACCCCACAAGGTCCTTGCTCTAACTTGGCCCGTGATATGGGTACAACATGCACATAATGTCCTGGAGTGTATCTACTCTGTTGCAATGCCATGTGTGCTTAGCATGCGGACCATTCATGATAACATGTTTTCAAATTCAAGTACTGTCATTCTACTCTATGGCAATGCCATCTGCTTAATTTGGACATCATGCTTCTGAATATCTTATGCATTTTTATTCATCAGTATGTACTTCATCATCTACCATACCATGTTTTTTTACATTGAAGTGTTGTTCTAGTGCTCTGTTGCAATGCCATCTTAGTTTCCCAATCATACACATGTATGTTGCCTTAGTTTTTTCTGTACGTATTCCACTAGCATACAATTTTACATTCAACTAGTGTTTTTATACTATGTTGTCCTGTCGTATCCCTAGCTCTTACACCATCTCCCTCCGTCCGGATTACATGTTGCCGAAATGGATAAAAAAGGATGTATCTAGAACTGAAATACGCCTAGACCCATCCATTTTTTCTAGATGGAGGGAATGCATGTCAATATGTCATGCCTTTCTATTCTTCAGTACCTATTCCATCTCTCTGTTGTAGCATGTTTTATAATTGAAGCACCGTTATTCTATACAAGGCATGCAAGGGGAAGATGACTATGTTAGAATCTGAAGGGTTACAAACAAGGTCTTTGCAAAAGATCCAAACGCCAGGAGATAATTAACCAACTCCAGTTTTTATAGATACTGCTCCAGCACAGAGAAACCCAACTCATACTGATAATAAGCAAATTCCAGTGGCCAACGAACTAGTCCGCTCCAGTCCAGCAAAAATATGTCAACTCTATTCTAAGAAGCGAGTGCCTATCCTTGCATCATGAAATTTTATAGCATGCTGATCATATTTTCTACATGTTTCTTACCCATCTCTCTTTTAGAAAACAAGCTTAACAGACAGAAGAATTTCTGCACTGGTATCGTTTGTGAGGAAAGATTCTTGCAGGAATTCCCTGTGCTCCAATGCAGATGTAAGTACCTGTTGTACATCACTATATTTTTACATCAGCATGTATTTTGTTAATTGGCGTGAATCCAACCTTTATCTTATCTAAATTTAGTTGTAGCAAAATTATGATTAAAGTCCACAATGTTGGTTTTTGTAAGGAAAACTACCTGGTAGTTTTGCATCCTGAGCTGCATGAGTGTACTATCTCATATCAGTAGGTTTGAATACTTTGGTTTTGCAGTGGGTTTTCAGTGTTTTTTACTGTGTTGTCCTGTCGTATCCCTAGATCTTACATCATAATCCCTCTGTCCGGATTACATGTCGCAGAAATGGATAAAACTGGATGTATCTAGAACTGAAATACGCCTAGACCCATCCATTTATTTCCGGATGGAGGGAATACATGTCAATATGTCATGCCTTTCTATTCTTCAGTACCTATTCCATCTCTGCTATAGCATGTTTTATAATTGAAGCACCATTCTTCTATATAAGGCATGCAAGGGGAAGACGGCTATGCTAGAATTTGAAGGGTTACAAACCAGGTCTTTGCAAAAGATCCAAATGCCAGGAGATAATAAACCAACTCCATTTTTCATAGATACTGCTCCAGCACAGAGAAACCCAACTCCCACTAATAATAAGCAAATTTCAGTGGCCAAAGAACTAGTCTGCTCTAGTCCAGCAAAAGAATGTCAACTCCATTCTAAGAAGCGTGTGTGTATCCTCGCATCATGAAATTTTATAGCATTCTGATCATATTTTCTACATGTTTCTTACCCATCTCTCTTTTAGAAAATAAGGTTAAATAATAGAAGACTTCCTCCATTAGGATTGTATTCGAGGAAAATATCTTGCGGGAATTCTCTATGCTCCAATGCTGATGTAAGTACCTGTTGTATATCACTATATTTTTACATCAGCATGTATTTTGTTAATCGGCGTGAATCCAACATTTATCTGATCTAAAATTATTTGTAGCAAAATATTAAAGGCGCCAATGTTGATTTTTGTAAAGACAACTGCCTGGTAGTTTTGCATACTGAGCTGCATGAGTGTACTATCTCATATCATGCTCATTACTGAATTGTAGTGTTGCTCTGGTTGCCCATTCATTCATCGTGTCAATGTTGCTTTCATATTACCTTACCTGGCTGATGATAGCTATGCCATATTGTGTTAATTTGGTGTAGGCTAGTTGCCCAAACGTTCATTGTGGCAGCGTTGCTTTTTTATTATCTGACTTGGCCAATGATAGCAATGCTAGTGTGTTAATTTGGTGCATGCTGCTGCTGAAGATAAGAAGACAAACTCTGAAAACAGCAAGGCAACCCCATTGTTTCTTTCCAATAAATCTAGGCCAGGTAATATGGCAATAACTCATGATTAATCTGTTTGGTTCCCCTCCTAAGTTATGTTATGATGCAATGGTCGAGACACTCTCCACTATCAATAATACAAGCCTGTCAAAATTGCCATTTGAATCTGTTCAGTATTCTCTGTCTCGAATGCAATGAAAAAATGTATGTTTGTGAACCAATTAATGGCTGAAGCAATGATGGAAATGGTGGAGGAACCAGAGGTGCAGATTCGTGCACAGCAACAACTGATCAATGTTTTCAAAGAGAGTGTAGCAAAGCAGCAAGAACTTGCCCACATGCTTATGGGCGTCATCCGTACCGAGGTTGCAGATTGTGACGTTGTAGATCATTAGGTTCTGTTCATTTATTTGCACTGGCATCAATCTTTGATTGCCAAGTGGATGTAATTTCCTCTAATATATGCTGGATGTGCAACATTTTTCCCTGTATGTCGTACCTTTCACTACTAGGGAAAAGGCTAGTAGCAGCGCGGGTTTTAGGTGTATCAGTAGCGCCGGGAGAGGCGCTACTAATAAGGTGATACAACTAACACATAGCAGTAGCGCATGCTCACCGGCGCTACTGCTACACAAGTGTAGCAGCTGCGCGGTTTGTGGGAGCTCGCTACTGCTAGTAGCTCTAGCGCGCTTTGCCTCGGACGCCATCGCTAACGCCAGCTGCTGCTAACTTTTATACACTCGCTACTGCTAATTTAAGTAGTTTTTTGTTTTTTTTTGGCATATTTTTTTTGTATTTGAACAGGCTTTATAGAAGAATATTTAGCACATAGAAATGTCAGCATGATACACATACAAATGCCTGCAAGACCACAAATGTAATCATAGCATATACATACATATAGTCTCATCATAATCATCATCCAACACAAAGTGCTATCTTGTCATCATCTCGAAAATAGCGATACATGCAAGTCTCGAATACTTGCAACTACAACAACGTCATCCATCTAAACAAAGGTATACACAAGAAGTGATATCACTATGAGTGAGAGCGGAACTATGTTGTACACGAGGTGGCGGTTACGAGTCCTCTCTCGCGCTAGCGTGAACCTCAAGTAACTAGCTTCTTCTTCTTGTCTGCTTTTGAATCCTTTATGGCTGGCGCCCGTGAACCCATTCACTTGCGCCTGACACTCATGCCACTCGTTGTACACCCCCGGAACCTTCGCTTTGTACATGACATAGCAATTCCATCTCGCCATCAAGAAACTAGGTACCTGTTAGAGATGCATGTTCATGAAGAGGATGTACAATCATATATATGCAACAAAATATACTAGAGCAACACCGAAAAAGAAAGGATGAGCAACTATATGCAACATACAGTACGCAAATTAATTAACTAGAGGTACGCATGTCATCGTACGCAAACTAACAAAGTAGCGTTACGCAAGTTCGGCAGGGACCATGGACATCACAAAGTTTCATCGCTACAAAAAGTATACAAGTTCAACCGACACATATCATCATCATCGGCATCATAAATCACTAGAAGTTCCATCCTTCCATATCATCGAGGATGAACCCTAGCTTCTTGAACAGCGTGAGGTCTAGACGTTGCATGCCTATGCGAGTTCAGACGTCAACTCGCGATATAGTAGGGCCGTGGTGGAACATCCCCTTCTCATCGACGACTTCATTCATGATGATCGTCGCAATGCCGCTTTGGATGCGAAAGAAGTCATTTCTAAGTTTATAATCCGCTTCTCCATGAGATTCTAGCCACTTGTGGATATGATCATCATTTCTGCTTCTCATGCAAAGCTTTTGGTGATCCGTGTTGAACTGAATCATGAGATGGACGATGTAGAATCCATCCTTCTTGCTTGGCTTTGGGACATGGATGCAGGAGAAGTTAGTTTTATGCGTGAAACCCATCTTCTTGTTCCTTTGTTTCCTGATCTTCACGTGGCCACCTCTAAAGCTGAAGCCTTGGAGAGCATCATCTAGAATATTCATTATGTGGGTGTAGTCTTTTTTCTCGTAGTCTCTGGAAGGGTCAAAATACACGGCGTGGGAGACTTGTGGGTAAAGAACGATAAGGACGGCGCGCCCGTTGCTGCGGCGAAAAGACACCTCAAATTATTCCCCATATGAGAGAGGAGGAATGATTGAAATGTACGAAAGGGTTGTCCGGAACTGACTTACTTTGGATGATAAGGCACGAGGACAATTTCCCGGTCCTTATTCTGTAACATGAAGTTTTGGAGGTACTCCCTAGCAGTTTCACGCTCAAAGTCGCCGAGACTCAAGAATGACTCGTGCATGTAGTACGGATCCGCCACACAGATTTGCGAGACTTCTTCACTCTTCATGACGGAGCTCATATAGAAGCAAAAAGGCGGACGATAGTAAAATCAAGCCGCCTTGTTAGAAACATCTCAAAGATATGGTCAAACCGCAGGAAGAACACCTCCGCGGGCCGTGTGTCGACGTAGCACTTCCCCTCAGACACACGAGCCGCGTATGTCGGATATCCTGGATCCTTTGAGGCTAGTAGGCTTTTCTCAGTCGACAGCACATGGTCGTGCAGTCTCCTGAGATCCCCTGATAGTGCATTTCGGCGGTAGCGTCGGCTCGCCCGTGAGATGGAACATGACCACACCTTTCACGGGTACACGCTCTTCAGAATGCATCGTCTGGCTGCTATGTGCTCTGGCTTGTTTGGAGGCAGTTACCTTCCCCGATCTCTTCCTCTCCTTTTTCTTGGGCACACCTTCCAGACCCTTCCTTAACCCCTGCCCAGTGTTCCCGGGATAAGCATCAGACGACCCTCGCGCCCGGCTAGTTGAGCATGTGTTGAGGCGGCATCTTCAGCGTGTCCTGTGAGGATTTCATGAAGAGAGACTTTTGCAATCCCTGCTACGACCGTGCGGGCATATCATCCATATCCTCATTAGCAAGTCGATAGCCCGATTCGTCATATGGTTGACTCATCATATCTATGTCACAGTCATACGCGTTTGTATTGAGGAAATCCATAGGGTCGACCTCCGTCTCATCATCCATTCTCTCGTTCTACAGGAGAAATTACATCAGCCAAGACTATTGCACCCCCTTCATCATGTCGTCCGCCGCTCTCACCCGGCACTACAGGAGCTGGTAATTGCGTAGGTGGGGTGGTGGTCTACGCACATGCTTGTTGATGTGTGGTAGTTATTGGTGTGCTCTCGGACGGCTCCAGACGAATAAGATTCTTCGGACATAGAAGCACCCAATTCTTGCAGCTTCCAATCCGCGGCAGGGTCTCGTCGTCCGCTCCCACATGCTGTACTGGAGGAGGCAAATCCTCGTGCCCTGATTTCACACTGGTCAAGCTAACCCTGAAGTGCCCAGCGGGGATCGGCTGGTTGTGGAACGTGCGTTGAGAGGGGTCCATTATCATCCCCTTTCCCACGTCCACCTTCTGGCCTTTGATCAAGTAGAATATGGTGCACGGGGTTTCTTTCGCCTGGAAACACATATGTCTATGGCGTAAAACAACCGAAAGGCAACAAAAAAGGAATATTATATATATATATGTTGGTGCGACATGTAATTACCGTGACGGCGTTGAGCTCAGCCAAAGACGAAGGCCCACCTAGCGCTTCGAGATCGAGGACGGGTTGCTATGAGCGGAGCGGCTGCGAGAGGAGGCCCGTTGCGTGAGCAAGTGATGGTGCGATGGTGTTGTTGTTCATGGAGTTGCTCCCGATGAAACCGGGCAACGGGAAATCATGTACCGCCTTGTCTGGATTTTCCTTCGCCAGCTTGATGATAATCGAACCAAGTTAGTAGCAAAATCATTTCGCAGTGCCATAAATGCATTGGCTGCTCAGAGTAGCAACTCATATTTGTCCTCGGCTGCTTTTTTCGCGTCCTCAGCTGCTTTTTTCTCGACCGCAAGCTTCACCTTTGCGTCGATGTCCGCCTGACTAAACTTCTTTTTCTGCTTCTTGGCCTCCGGGCCCTCGTTGTAAAACACCTTCCACGTGGCGGGATGAAGCAGGGCGAGTGAGAATTTTGGGTTAAGTGGACGTAGCAGTAGCGCATTTGGACAAAACGCGCTGCTACTACCTTCAGTAGCTGTAGCGCTTTATAAGAAATGCGCTACTACTAACTTCAGTAGCTGTAGCGGTTTAGGCAAAACGCGCTGCTACTACCTTCGCTACTGCCAGTTTTCCTTTTTCTTTTCCTTTATTTTATCCCACTTTTATTTCCCGAGGGCAGTGAACGAAGGGAGGGCGATATATATTGCATCATTTGACGGTTAAATATGTATGCAAAATAGGAAAATATATATTACACATCATTGGACCCATGCATAATAATGGTTAAGTGTGTATACAAAATAGGAACATATACTTCCTCAGTGCTGACGTTTTCGTTTTTGAGTCAGCTTCTTTCCCTTCTTGTTCGTCGAAGAATAATTGAGCCTCTCATTGTGACTTTGCCTTTTCCATGGAGTACGATTTTTCTTAGGTAATGTAGTATTGATTCTTATTTTGACGTATACTTCATAATCGTCGTCATCTTCCCTCATTGGGTTCCCGTACTGATCATAGTCTTCCTCGTTGGCGACTCCATCCATTCCAATGATGTTCCTTTTTCCTCTTCTCACGATAACACGGCTGGGATTGCGCGGGTCAGTTATGAAGAAGCATTGTGTCACATGCTTAGCGTGTACCCATGGCTCGTTTTTTGCGATAGCGTTCACGGTAGCGCTCTTGGCATCAGGTATAGTCATGGTAGTGAAAATCTGGCTTTCTCTTTCGACATTCTTAGCCCATCTGACACGGAACATCGTCGTGTTGTGCAGTCCAGAGTAGTCAAGCTCCCATATCTCCTCGACCCTTCCATAAAATCGTTCAGTTGCGCCGTTGTCGCTGCCGGTCATGCATTCCATCGTCACCCCTGAGTTTTGATCATAACTGTCCATATCTTTGGCCTCCGTGTAGAACGTGTATCTTTGATATCATATGCCTGATAGGTTACGAGGTTGGGCGAGGGGCCATGTGCTAAGGCGTATATGAGCAATCCGTCCTTAGAGCCCTCCTCCAGGGGATTAGCAATAATATGCTCTTTGAACCAACGCAGGAAAGTGGAGTTGTGCTCTAGTAACTTTGGCGTCCGTCCTGCATACCCCCCGGTCACGATACTTCTTTGCGATAATTTCTTTGTGCAGTGCCACGAAAGGATCTACCTCGTCTAGGTGGTGTAGCACTACCAAGTTTGCTCTGTCAAAGTCGCTGCGTCGATCTGAGTATGCCACGTGCAGTTCCCTGCGACCGCTGCGGTGACCATCTCCTTCGAGCCTCCCATCGTGCTTGTTAACGGGCAAACCAACACTAATACCAGGCGGCTGGTCTGCGCCATATAGAAAATTCTCACAGAAAGAGATGCACTCTTGTGCCAAATGGCCCTGGACGATGCTTCCATCCGGACAGGACATGTTACGAACGAATCCTTTGATGATCCCATTCATCCTCTCAAACGGCATCGTGTTGTGCAGGAATGACGGCCCCAGGTCTATTATGTCATCCACAATATGGAGACACAGATGCACCATCACGTCAAAGAACGCGGGCGGGAAGTACATCTCAAGCTCATTCAGTATCTCAACGATCTCTTCCTGTAGCCTTCAGAGCTGCTTCACATTGATCAACTTTCGAGAGATGACGTCGAAAAAGTTGCAGAGACCAATAAGCGTGTCACAGACGTGCTTGTCCATTATCCCTCTAAGGGCAACAGGTAGTATCTGCGTCATCATCACATGACAGTCATGAGACTTCATCCCGCTGAACCTTTTCTTGTCCGTGTCTAGATATCTGCTTATCTTGCCACAAAGAATCGGAACTAACTTTGACTCGTAAGGCACTTAAAGAAGGCATTGATCTCAGCCTGACTTAAGGTGAAGCAAGAAGGGGGCAATAATCCTCGTTCTTTATTTTCTTGCCCTTCTTCTCCGTGCCTCTGTCTCCGCCTCTACTCGTCTCGACATTTTACGGGCGGCATGTGCAGATCTTCCCTGATTTTCAAATCTTGCAAGTCTTTTCTTGCCTTCGGCCCATCCTTGGTCTTATCCGGCATGTTCATCAGTGTTGCGAGCCAGCTCTCAAGGACATTCTTACAGATATGCATTTGATCAAGGCAATGAGGTGTATTGATTTTGTGCCAGTACTCCAAGTCCCAGAACACAGACCTCGTCTTCCATACCTTCAGCAGCGGCTCCGGCGCCTTTCTCATCTTCTTTCGGCTGGGCACTCCTTCCAGTTTTTCAACAGCTCATCGATTTCGGCACCGCTCCACTTACGTGGAGGTCCTCGATGCTCAGCGTGACCATTGAATAGGTCTCCATGGTTTCTCCACGGGTCGTCCTGTTCAAGCCATCTTCGATGCCCCATGTACACGATTTTCCCAGGCCCGCCATCTTTCCTTGACGTTAGCTGCTGAGACATCGTATCATCCATGCACCGCGTGCATCGGCAATATCCATGGCACACCTGGCCTACCACATATCCGTAACCGAGATAGTCCTGCACTGTCGTGATCAGCGCGGCTCTCATGTTGAAATACTCGCTTTTGTCAAGGCGTCCCATGTCTTGGCCGGTGTTTTCCATAACGTGTCTAACTCCTCTTGAAGTAGCCCCAGATACAAATTAATATTATTTCCTGGTTGTTTTGGCCCTTGAATAAGCATGCTCATGTGAATGTACTTCGATTTCATGCACAACCAGGGGGGAGGTTGTACATCCATACAAACACGGGCCATGTGCTATGGTTGGTGTTCTGGTTGCCAAACGGATTCATGCCATCGGTACACGCGCCGAGCACGATGTTCCTTGCATCACATTCAAAATACCGATAGAAGCTGTTCAACGCTCTCCACTGGCTGCCATCCTTCACGTGTCTCAGCCGGATCATCTCCATCGTCGGGCTTCTTCCTCTCCGCGTGCAAGCATTAGCTTTGCTTCCTTGGGATCTACAAAATACCTCTAGAGACGGGAGTGATCGGTAAGTACCATACAACTTTACGGGGACATTTCTTCCGGCCTTCTTGTATCGAGAAGCATTGCACACCAGCACAACTTGTTTTTTCCGTGCTCCTTCCGATAAATTATGCAATCGTTGATGCATGCATGCTATCTAACGTGTGGCAGATCAAGAGGGCACACGATCTTCTTGGCCTCATCAACACTAGTAGGACATAGATTACCCGTGGGAAGAACATCCTTTAGGTACTTGAGATGCTCATCGAGCCTAGTGTCGGTCCATTTTTTTTAGCCTTCGTCTTTAGGAGTTGGAGCGCGAAACTCAAGCGGGTCACCTCAGGGTTGCCACCATCATAAAATGGAGTGTTTGAGTCTACGACCAGTTGCTCCAGCTTAGCCTCCTCTCCTGAAGCAGCTCTCTCAGTACTCGTCTCCTTGCGAAGCAATGCTTGAACATGAGGGTCCCGCACGATTGAACTTAGTACCGACGAACTCTGCTGCGTGGAGTCCATGTCGTTCTCTCCGCCGCCATGTCCGCCCTTCTCCTCCGCCATGTCCGCCCTTCTCCGCCGCCATGTCCAGCCTCTTCCCCGCCGCCATTATCGATCATCTCTTCGTCTTGCGCCGTGTCATCATTGCCTGCCCCGTCGGCATCCTCAACATCGTCATCCTCATCTTTAGTTATCCACCGAGTATAGCCATCCATAAAACCAGTCATGAGCAGGTGAGCTTCTACACGACCATCGTCATAGGGGTCGAGCCAAACTATTCCTTTGCATTTTCGACACGGACATAAAACCTCCACAGTTATTTTCTTTCATGTCCTGCACCGCCGATCGCAACCACCTGCCCACCATCGCTCCAATCGACCATCATGAACGCCTGCATGGTAATAATAAAACAAATTGATTATAAAAATGCGTGCATGCATCAAAGTAATACAAAAATTCGGCGACCTTCCCTAAAAATAGGACATATATGGATCTAGAGTTTGCCCGGAATTCGCCGAAACGGAAATAAATCGACATTTAGGCAAAACATAGGCAACTCAAAAGCACAATTTGGCGTCAACTCATGCCACACACACAATTACCACAAACATATCACACACACATAAACATATTTCCATTTTGCAAAAGCATGAAATTTTCATCACCTCTATCTCGAGATCGAGCACGGTGATGAGATGATGATGTAGGGAGACCAAAAGTGCCCAAAGCTCTTCTTGACAAAGATAGATCTAGTTAGGGGGCAAATAGGTCACTTAACTAAATGCTACATCTACCTAGCAACCCTTCATCTACTTATTACTTCCCAATGCCTTCCCCTAGGCCCAAACAATGGTGAAGTGTCATTTAGTCGACGTTCACATAACACCACTAGAGGAGAGACAACATACATCTCATCAAAATATCGAACGAATACCAAATTCACATGACTATGTATAACAAGACTTCTCCCATGTCCTCAGGAACAAATGTAACTACTCACAAATCATATTCATGTTCATAATCAGAGGGGTATTGAATAGCATTAAGGATCTGAACATATGATCTTCCACTGAATAAACCAACTAGCATCAACTACAAGGAGTAATCAACGCTACTAGCAACCCACAGGTACCAATCTGAGGTTTTGAGACAAACATCGAATACAAGACATGAACTAGGGTTTGAGAGGAGATTATGCTGGTGAATATTTTGATGGATATTGACCCCCTCTCGATGAGAGGATTGATTGTGATGATGATGGCGATGATTTCCCCCTCCCGGAGGGATGTTTCCCTGGCAGAACAGCTCCGCCGGAGCCCTAGATTGGTCCTGCCCAGGTTCCACCTCGAGACGGTGGCGCTTCGTCCCGAAAGATTCCTTATGATTTATTCCAGGGCAATAGACACCATATAGCAGAAGATGGGCATCGGGAGCCTGCCAGGTGCCCACGAGGCAGGGGGCGTGCCCTCCACCCTCGTGGCTGGTGGGTGTCCCCCTCTGGTGCTTTCTTCGCCCAATATTTTTAATATATTCCAAAACTGACTTTCGTGGAGTTTCAGGACTCTTGGAGTTGTGCAAAATAGGTCTATAATATTTGCTCCTTTTCCAGCCCATAATTCCAGCTGTCGGCATTCTCCTCTTCATGTAAACCTTATAAAATAAGAGATAAAAGGCATAAGTATTGTGACATAATGTGTAGTAACTGCTCATAATGCAATAAATATTGATATAAAAGCATGATGCAAAATGGACGTATCAACTCCCCCAAGCTTAGACCTCGCTTGTCCTCAAGCGAAAGCCGATATCGGAAAATATGTCCACATGTTTAGAGATAGAGGTGTCGCTAAAATAAAATACGGACATGAGGGCATCATGATCATTCTTAGAACAACAACAACAATATATATATATATATATATATATATATATATATATATTGCCATATGATTTCTTATGTTAAAGTAACAATCTGTTCACAATGTAAAGTATGAATTAGAAACGTCATTGAAAACTAACAAACTGTAATCTCAGTCATTGAAGCAATTGCAATTTATCATAACATCGGAAAGAGTCAATATAAGAGCTTTTCAGCATATACTCAACTATCATTTAGTCTTTCACAACCTATAAGAGCTTTTCAGCATATATCCACATTGCTAACACTCACGCGATACTTGTAGGTATGAAGTTTCAATTGGACAAAGAGAAAGATAGGGGCTTATTGTTTCGCCTCCAAACCTTTTACCTCAAGGGTAATGTCAACAATAATAATTTATGAAAACCTACATCCAAGTGGATATATATATATATTAGGATCTTTCCAACACATAGTGCTTGCCAAAGGATAAAGTGTAAAAAGGAAAGGTGAAGATCACCATGACTCTTGTATAAGGCTATAAGATAAAAATAAAAGATAGGCCCTTCACAACGGGAAGCGGTGGTTGTCATGCGCCTTTAAGGTTGGATGCACAAAATCTTAATGCAAAATAACATCACTTTATATTGCCACTTGTGATAGGGACCTTTATTATATATGCAGTCCGTCGCTTTTATTTCTTCCATATCACAATATCTTATAAAGCTTATTTTCTTCGCACTAATAGATGGTACATATTTAGAGAGCAATTTGTTTTGCTTGCACCGATGACAACTTACTTGAAGGATCTTACACAATCCATAGGTAGGTATGGTGGATAGGGATGGCAACGGGGCCCTGTACCTGCCAAACCCGTGGGGATTTCATCTATTAGGGGGTGGGGATGGGCTAAAAACATCCCCATGGGGATATTTACCAAACTAATTTATTCCCCATAGGGTACAACGGGGATGCAGACGATATCCTATTCCCCAGACCCAATACCCATCGGGGACCCGGTTAGTAACCGTGACACTGCGGTGAACGTTAAAATATTCATAAACAAACTTGCGAAAACAAAAAAAGCTATGAAAAAACTTTAGACCTATCTCACATCTTCACCTTAGCTGCCACCATGACCAAGAAGTCAATACGACCTAGATAGGCATTAGCAAGACAAGGACAACACCATGTATGCATGTTGATCATAGGGTGTCATATTATGTATATGAGTATTTGTTTATAGGGATGGGGACCCTAATGGGGCCCCGTTCCCAAGTGGGGCATGGGTATGGGGAAATTTCATCCCCAGTCATGTAAACGGGGATGGGGACGGGATGATAGGGAATAGATGGGGATGGGGATGTTGTAGGTATCCCCATAGGGGATTGTCCCTATTCCCATCTCTAATGGTGGACTCTCATGGCAAAACTAGGTTTAGGGATGTTTTGAAGAACAAGTAGTATCTCTACTCGGTGCAAAGAATTTGGCTAGCATGAGGGGGAAAGGCAAGCTCAACATGTTGGATGATCCATGACAATATAACTTTTTCTGATATAAGGAAACATAACCCATTACGTTGTCTTCCTTGTCCAACATCAACTTTTTAGCATGTCATATTTTAATGAGTGCTCACAATCATAAAAGATGTCCAAGATATTATATTTATATGTGAAAACCACTCTTTCTTTACTACTTCCTATTAATTGCAACGATGACCAAAACTATGTTTGTCAACTCTCAACAACTTTTATTCATCATACTATTTATATGTGAAATCATTACTCTCCATAAGCTCAATATGATCTTTTTATTTATTTTTGTTCTTTCTTTTATTCCCTCAAGATCATAGCAAGATAGCGAAGCCCTCAACTCAAACTAATCTTTAGTGTATATAACTCACGGACTCAATTACATAGATAGAGATGAAATCTAAACTCAAGACTAGATCATACTAAAACTTTATTCTACTAGATCAAGATATAACCAAAAGGATCGAACTAAGAAAAACGGTACAGATAGAAGTGTGATGGTGATACGATATTGGGGCACCTCTCCCAAGCTTGACAGTTGCCAAGGGGAGTCCCCATACCCATGTATTTATGTCTCCTTCTTCGGAGGTGGCGATGTGATACTCTTGGCGATGATTCCCCTTAGGATACGATTCTCTTCCTCGAGCTTATTGACTTGCTCCTTAAGATCCATTATTTCCTCACGGAGTTTACCTGTGATGGCTAAAGCTCCTTTCACCCATGGATGTTGCATAGCTGACGGAGAACAAGTAACACTCTTTTTCATATTTTCATAAGAAAGAAATCTAGCATTGGGAGGGATGACTGAATTTGGAATTGCTGAGCTCTGAAGTTCCTCCATCATGAATCTAGCTTGGAGACGAGAGGTAACTTCTTAATCCTCCTCCATGGCATCTATCCTTTTCAAGTTGGCGTCCATCTCTTCCTCCGTTGATGGCCCGAAATAGTCTGCATCGCTGTTTGCTCTTGGCCCCGCTGTCGGATGAGATACCTGAGTCTCCCCGACTGACTCTTGAGAAGACATCTTGCTCTAAATCTGTGACAGAAACAACTCAAAAAAACAGAGGATTTCACCGCTACTAGGAAAACCCTTATTAGTAGCGCTGGTTATTTGGCTATTAGTAGCGCGGGTGGGCGTGCTACTGCTATCACTAGTAGAAAAAGGGGCTATCGTCCACCCCGGTTTAGCCCATTAGTCCCGGTTCAATCCAGAACCGGGACTAATGTGAGCATTTATCCCGGTTCGTGCGGCTAAGGCATTAGTCCCGGTTCACCTGTGCCCTTTAGTCGGTGTGCCTCAAACCGGGACTAAAGGGTGCGATACCATTAGGCGGTTCATGCCTCAAACCGGGACTAAAGAGTAGACCTTTAGTCCCGGTTTGAGGCACGAGCCGACTAATGGTTGAGATTCTTAGTCCGGTTCGCTCCACGAACCGGTACTAAAGGTCCTATTTTCAAACTCTCCACCCCCTTCGTGGATCGCCTTTTCAATTTAAAAAAATAAAAGAAAATGATGGAAATGTCAAAAAATAAAAGAAAATAAGTTTCCCATGTGATATGTGGTCTAGTTGTTGGGAAAATTTGCAAATGTGAATTTCGACTTTATTTGCAAAATCTCTCTGAAAGTTGTAAATATGGGCATAACTTTTGCATACTAACTCGGATGAAAAAGTTTTTTATATGAAAAATCATCTACTCGAAAAGTTACATCCAAATCAGCCGTTAAACATTTTCAAAATCCTCAAAAACCTAACAGAAAAAAAGTTACGGGGCTTTTAATATCTAGAGTGGAAAAAATCGAAAAAATTTCAAACTGTGGTCAAACAATGGTCAAACCATGGTCAAACTGATTATTCTAGAATATTAGTGTTACTAAATAATTTATTCAGTTATTTTGAATTTTGGTCAAATCTGGTCAACCTGTGGTCAAACTATGGTCAAGCTATGGTCAAAACATGGTCAAACCATGGTCAAACTAATTATTCTAGAATATTAGTGTTAGTAAATAATTTGTTCAGTTATTTTGTATTTTGGTCAAATCTGGTCAAACTGTGGTCAAACTGTGGACAAACTATGGTCAAACCATGGTCAAACTAATTATTTAAAATAACTATTGTTTTCTAAATAATTATTGTTTTTGAAAACAATAGTTTGAAACTCAAACAGTAAAATGTGTCAATTCATGCTCAAGCAAAATTCCCGAGGGTTAATAGGATTGACATCTTACTATTGTCAGGAAAACAACAAGTGCAGACTTGGAAACGAGGGAGAATAGAAGCCGGAAGTTAAGCGTGCTCAGGCTGGGGGAGTGGGAGGATGGGTGACCGTTCGGGAAGTTAGGCGATTTGGAATGATGAGGGTGATTAGAGAAGAGGATAAATTGAGCAGTGATGAGGGGTGCTGATTAGAGATTAGGGATTAAAATAATTCAGAAATTTGAAAATAAAAAATTATTCAAAAAAAATTCAAAAAAAAATTCAAAAAAAATTTTCAAAAAAAAATCATAAAATTTCCATTAGTCCCGGTTGGTGTTACCAACCGGGACTAAAGGTGGAGCCCCACGTGGCCGCGGCCTTTAGTCCCGGTTCTGGATTGAACCGGGACTAAAGGGGGGAGGTATTAGTACCGACCCTTTAGTCCCGGTTCACCAACCGGGACTAAAGGCCCTTACCTACCGGGACAACAGGCCCTTTTTCTACTAGTGTATGGTGCTACAACTATTTTTTAGCAGTAGCGCTTGTTTGAACCAGCGCCATCGCTATCTCAGATTCAGCGATAGCCTCGCCCATCGCTATCGCTAATGCTAGTAGCGTGGCCCAACAAAAACGCCACTGGTAAGCAGCGCTACTACTACTCCAATACCCCACGCCATCGCTAGTATTTTATTTTTTATGTTGTTGTATTCAGTATTTTTACTTGTTTTATACAGTTACAACATACACATACAGTGGAACTATATGAAAAGGAATGTCTCATCATCATCATCGAAGTGGTAGAACATAGTCTCATCATATCAACATAGTCTCAACACAAATGATGTCGATCTCATCATCATCTCGAAATAGCGATACACATGACATGTATCTTATATTGTCACCGTAGACACATGTTTCATCATCTACCTAAACTAAGACATACACGATAAGAGCGATCACGATGATCAAAAGCGGTATTATGTAGTAGTTTTTGTAGCGGCGCTGGTTCTGAATCCCCTGTTTTGCTATGAATCTCAAGTAACTAGCTTCGGCTTCCGCTCTGCTATCAAACCCTTTCTGGCTTCCGCCCGAGAAGCCAGAGACTTGGGCCTGACACTCTGGCCACTCATCATACACACCCGGAACATGCCCTACATACACGGCATACCACTTCCTCGCCATCGTTGATCTATATATATACCTGTCAGAGATGCACATATATATACCATGAAGCGAATTCAACAAAACAGTTATGAAATAGAAGAAACATATATAGTAAACAAAGTTAACAAATTTTATCGTACCGAAAGTAATTAACTAGAGCGCGGCACCATACATCTAATAGTTTCGTCGTACTGAGAGATTCGAAGCTTCGTCGTACAGAAAGTAACAAGTAACTAAACAGACACATTTTTTTAAGCGTTGCACTCTTCCCATCTGTCCATATCCGGGAGGACAGACCCAAGCTTAGTGAAAGGCGTCATGTCCTGACGCTGTAGGGCAATGCGGGTTCGGACGTCAGCTCGCGATATTGGGCTGGCGTAGAACATCCCATTCTCTTCGAGGACATCTTTGATGATGATGGACGCAATTTCTTGTTGGATCCGGTAGAAATCATTTCGAAGTCGATTATCCGGCACGGCTCCAAAGGCTTCGCCCATCTCTGGATATGGGTATCGGATGAAGATTTCATGCGAGTGATTGCACATCCTTACAGTACTACATCATTAGATGGATGACGAGAATCCATCATTCTCACTTCTTGTCGGTTCTTTGGATGCAATGAAGTCGATCTTGTGGGTGAAACAAAGCCCGACCTTATTTGTTTTTTTGTGTTGGATGTAGCCACCCCGCATGCTGAAGCCCAGCAAAGCTATGTCCAGAACATACTTTACGTGTGTGTAATCTTTCTTTTGTATGTTCTTCGAAGGGTCCAAATATAGAGCGCGGGAGTAACGCGGGTAAAGAACAATGAGAACGGCACGACACCCCCGCTTCGTAAAAATACACGATCAAGTTTAGCCTCCATGCGTGCAAAGTAACTATTGAAATGCACGAAAGGATGTATGTGTTATAGTGCTATCCGCGGAGGACTTACCTAGGATGATAAGGTAGTTGAATCGTTTCTTTGTCATTATTGCTGACCAAGAATTCTTCGATGTCTTCGACTTCGCACATTGACGGTTGGCGTCGTTGACTGACAAGAAGCCCTCATGCATGTAGTATGGGTCCGCGACCGCAAGACCGGTGACTTGCTCTCTCCTGACGATGTAGTTCTGTCGCGACCAGTTCTCCGGGTCATAATTCCCAGAAAATGGCCCTTGTGCTCACCAGCCCCAGGATAACTGTTAGCTGATGAGGCACCAACTTGATACAGAAATTCCAAGCAAAAATACAAAATATGTAGTACAAGACCATTCTGGCCTGTGAGTACAATAAATGTTTTCTAGTGGTTGATGGCGGAAGCGGGTTGTGAATCATCATCGCCTATGGGACTCCATTTTCCACGGGAACAGCTGACCAGGCTAGCTCCTATCTTCGCAGGGCTGCTATCACCGTAGCTTAGGTTCCGGAACTGTCGGCACGGTCGCTCCTCTCCGTGCAAGGAAATCTGGCCAAGACAATAGCCAGGGACAAGCCAGTGAGTACTTTGAATGTACTCGCAAACATTATGGACACAGGCATAATATAACAATGATATGCTAAAAATATCTTATGTTCATGACGTCAGTCACGAAAGATAAATAAAACTCTGATGCGTGCAAGCATGTTATTTGAGAATATGCAATAATATGGTAGTATAAAAATTAAGAAGTAAATGACATGAAGGACTTTAAAGGAAATGCCACAGTCGGGCGTCTTAGCGACACCGCATAAAGGGCTTTAAAAGAAATACCACAGTCGGGTGTCTTAGCGACACCACATAAAGGGCTTTAAAAGAAATGCCACAGTCGGGCGTCTTAGCGACACCACATAAAGGGCTTTAAAAGAAATGCCACAATCGAGGCGTCTGGCGACACCAAATAAAGGGCTTTAAAAGAAATGCCACGGTCGGGCGTCTGGCGACACCACATAAAGGGCTTATAAATAAACAAAAACAATGTCATGATCAAGGCGTCTGGCGACACCACATCAAGGGCTTATAAATAAATACTGTGAATATCCAGGAGGTAGAACCATCCCAGGGATATTCGATAATACCAAAAATATCACGGGTTAGTCCACATCAAAATAATAATCATAATTATCACAAGTCACAATCGTGATTCCAGGTTTAACAGTTTCACCTCCGAAGACCGACACTAAGACCGACACTTGACCCATCCTGCATCGTAGTCCTTAACCATGGACACGGCTATTCGAATAGGTTTAATCTCTTCAGAGGGTGTACTCTTTACCCACGAGTAACGGATTCCTTTAGTCCATCGGGACTAATTCCGCCTACGGTCTTTTTGCTGAAAACACACCTAACTTGCACACACCAGCTTAACTCACCTGTGTCTGGAATCACCCACGACACCTGTCAAGCAAAACTCTAAGTGGGGAGGCTACAACCTCGACGTAACATGGGGTCACAAAATTTATACCGCACAAGAACTGGGAGCTACCCCTTCGGCTACAACCGAAACACCCATGCTCCCGAACCCGGTGGCATGACTACCGGATACCTCCAGTATCTTCCACCATGGCCTCTCTGTACGGTGTGTGCTAGGAAAGGGTCAACAACTTACTGAACCGTACCCTACTTGTTGTAGAGACGAGTGGTAGTACGAAGCAAGTATGGGGGTTACTGGCACAAGACTCGATCTACGGTCGACTCAGGAGGTTGTAAGATTCCCTGCAAGATTAGTATAACAATGCAAATACTTCAAACTACAGATAGAAACACCACGCGACATACCCCCTCATGCCATACCGGACACGACCGTCTCGACGGAGGACTAGGGACAAGACCGTGTCTACCCAAGACAGTGGCCTTCTCGTCTTTCCTCCCGGTATGCATGAAAGGCATATGACGGTGATTTCTATCACAATCATATCAACTCCATTTGCATGAAATTCTTTAACATCCACTCATGAGTAAGAACACATCCTCACATAAAATGATGTATGCTCGTGTCGGGGTGGTGTTGTCACCGTGCTATGCAACACACACAAAAATTTCACCTGGGTTCAGAATGCTTGCCTTTAGGTCATGGGAAGGCAGGGTGCATTCCAACACATCTTGAAATCTTCAAAAATCCTATTTAAAAGAATATATATGAATTAACACAAAAAAATCAAAGAAGCACAAAAAGTTGTTTTGAAAAATTCTCAAATAAATCTTAAAATAAGCTAGACAATATTTGAGAGAGGTAGGAAAAAGAATTAATTTATTTGGAGCTGTATTTAAAAAGATACAGCCGGTCAAAGTTTGGTCAAAAATCTGTTATTAAAAATAAAACAGAAAAGAAAACGTGTCGAATATATACGTACACGTGGAAGGCGTAAACTGGAAATGCGCTTCCACTTAACCCATGTGGACTGGCGGGTCACCGACAAGGTCCAGGGGGCCCACTGGTCAGGTTTGACTATTCTCCCTTCCCTCTTCTTCCTCTAGCCGAACAGAGGCGGGGGCTCCGGCGATCGTCGCCGGCGCTAGGCGGCTCCTCGTGTGCCCCTGAGGGTGGGGATGGATCCGCAAGGCTGGGGCGGTTCTTCCGGTGGTCGAGGGAGTGATGGGAATGGAGGGAGTGGTCGGCGACGAGCTCTGCAGCGGAGGAAGGTTTCGGTGGCGTAGTGGTTTTGGTGCGGCGGTGGTTCCCGATTAAAATTGAGCAGGGGGAAGAGTTCACGGGAGGAAGGTAGAGCTCCTGGTGAAGAGAACGGAGAAGGGGAGGCTCTGATGACGCCGGAATGGCCAGGGCAGAGGCGGCGGCTGCGGTTGCCGCAGATGGGGAAGGAGATCTCCCCGGGTCGATTGGCTGCCAATGGGGTCCTAGGGAGGGGGTTTGAGACTGCCCTGCGTGCGGAGACGAGCTCGGGTGCTCCTTAAATAGGCGCTCGGTGTCGGTTCCGCAGCGGCCGGGGCTAAGGTCGCCGGTGACCGCCATTCTGTAGCTTAGGGTGTCGTGGCGGCGACGAGCGCTAGTGTACATTGCTGCGGATGAGCTCGCGCTGCTCCAGGGGCCAGGTGGCGAGCGCTGGAGGCTTGGGCGGTGCTGCTCATGGCGGTGGCGGTTGCGGCCGCGGGCGTGCCGCCAAGCGGCTTGCTGGCAACGCTGCAGAGGCGGTCGGGGTTCTTGGCGTGACGTAGTGAGAGGCCAAGTGAGTGGCGCGGCTCTGCAGAGTGGTGGCAAGCAGTAGCTGACAGCGTCGGCTCGGGCACGCCACGTGCTGTCTGGCGTGCTTTCTGCTGGCGCCCGAGCACGCCGCGGAACATGCTCGACGAAATGCCATGGCATGCTACAGGGCTTGGGTGAGGCTGGCACTTAGCAGATCTAGGTTAGGATCTTCTAGGTGCTTAGTAGACATGCTAGATTGCCCAGAGGTGCAAGGTCACAGTGCAAAACAAAAATAATGTCAAAACAGATCATGCCTATAAGGTGTTTGACAAAATGCCAAGGGTACTTAGGCATTTCTTGGAGTGTCCAAAAACTCCAGATCAGTGTCTCTATGGACGTAAGAAAGGGTGGTGAAGTTAGTTTGCCAAAAGGAGAAACTTGCTAGTGCAAGTTTTGCAAAACTACAATTCTGGACAGAAAGAAAAAGGCATCACTACATGGACCAAAAGTGTTCCAAAGAGTGCATGCTCCTGGACTTAGGGGTTTGGCAGGGAGGACCACAAGCAGGAGAAAGCTCATGGGTAAAGGAGCAAGTTAGGAGATGGTTGCAGTACAAATCACAAGTCTGGTCCAGAATGAGAAAGAGGTTGGTATACTTAATTTTTCCATAGAACATCACAATGTTTTTGCATAAAGTTGGATGGCATGCTACCACTGACATCCCATAATTTTGGTGGAGGTTCTAGGGAAATATTTAATTTGGCTATAGTGCAAAGTGCCCACTGGACCAGATTTGAAAAACTGGTGTAAAACTCAAAATATGAAATGAAATAATTATATTATTGCACACAAGTGATTTAGAGACATCTCATGACATCTCCAAATTTTGGTTGGATTTTTAGCTAAATATAACAAATGGTTGTAGTTCAAAAGGAGCTCCAAAATTTAAAACAAGTCATTTTAATGAATAAAGCTCAGGGTGAAATAATCTAATAAATAATTCTACTGATTAAGAAAATGTTATACAGAGAGCATAGAAGTCCAATATGTTTCGGAAAGCTCTACTTGGAAAGGACTCCTTAATATTAAAAGAAGAGTTATGAAATGTACAGAAATCAAATTTTGAAACTCCTGGCAAAAATTTAACATCTAAAACTTGGTTAAAATTTTGGGGTGTTACAAGTACTACCCCCCTTAAGAAAAATCTCGTCCTCGAGATTTGCTAAGAGTTAATTTAAATAAATATGCATTAAAACGAAAGTGGCTACAGTGAGAGCAATAAGTGGTGCAAAAATACAGTGTGGTATACTGGCGCGGTGTGGGGAAAATCCACGGTTTTGGGGAAAACTAGTGATTTCTACACTGGACATAAATTTAGAATAAATTCTAAATTTAAAAAAATACGTTGGTCGTACCAGAGAGCACAGTGCTCTCTCTGGCTGACAGGTGGACCCGGGCCCACGGTCAGCCTCTTCTTCTTCCTCCGGCTCTTTCTTCTCCCTCTCTCCCGCGCGCTTTCCCGCGCTTTCTCCACCGGTGATGCCTAGCGCATAGGGCATCTAGGCCGTACTGCGGTAGTGCGCGGCATGCTAGTTGCCGGTGCAGCATGCACTCACCTCGCGGGCCAGTGCGCTGTCGGCATTGCTCGCGGATTCGCCTCCGAACACCAGCGGTCGGGCGACGAGCGGCGCTGGTGGACCTCGCCCACCGTGCACCGAGCTCGGGCTTATAAAATGACCGCGGCGGTCTCCTCTTCTTCCACACACTTGGCCTCGCTCCTCCTTCTCTCTCCTTCTCCTCTGTTTCCGCTTGCCGGAGCTCGATACGAGGCTCTAATGGCGGAGGTGGTGCCGGACTGGTAC
Source organism: Aegilops bicornis (assembly GCA_021605145.1). Classification (NCBI taxonomy): domain Eukaryota; kingdom Viridiplantae; phylum Streptophyta; class Magnoliopsida; order Poales; family Poaceae; genus Aegilops; species Aegilops bicornis. The sequence continues at coordinate 122,829,673 of CM038675.1, read as the reverse complement.
GTGATCCTGCTGTGCGGAGGGCTGGCAGCGGTGCTGCGGCTCTCTGTGCTCATGTGCGCGATGATCCTTGATGATCGTCGCGATGCCGCGGCTCGGTTGCTGGCTCTCCGCGGTGGTGGTGACCACGAGGAGTAGGTGGAGTGTGCCAGGTGATAACTGTTGTTCGGAGGTGCTTAGTTAGATGCGACACAGTTGCAAAAATTTTGCAAGCGGTGTATGTGTCCGTGTAATTGTGGTTGTGAGCCTGCTGTCGGGGTGCTGCGTGAAATAGAATAGTCTATGCCATGAGAAAATATACGATGCGGCAACTCAGGGAAAAGAAATCTCACTCCAGGATTTCTCGCGAGAGAAAACAGTAATACATTAGAGTCAAACCGCGACAGAGCTACTCACATTAATAGAATCTAAAAGTTTTACTCGCTGCGCGAACTCGGGGTACCAAGCATAAGTTACAACACATAAATAAAAGTAGCAGTAATAAAAATAGCGGTGCATCTAAATTGAAAACGGTAACTAGACGGGGTCCCGAGAAAATGTCTCTGGTACGGGGATACACTCTTCTTCTATCGGAGAAAGTGGATTGACCAGTCAATGAATGTGTCTCTCCTGATCGGGCCTCAGTGATCTGCGGATGGCGATCTGAGGATTTAAATCCGCGAGGCTCTGTAGATAACCCATCACACGTTGGGTTAAACGTTCTTGAGCGATGACGTACTGGACAAGGTTGGCCAGTACTGGGTCTCTCTCAACTCGTCCACCGGGAAAAGATGTTAGTCCTCCGGGTGCTGCACGGCTCGGAAAGTAATAATACCCTCGTTCGCTAGCATAGGGTACCGCGAATCGAAGGCGAGCAAGCGCTTCATACGCAGCAGCTTCTATGGCCGTATGCGGGGTTGGCATAGATTTCCCCACGAAGGAGACTTCTGTTGGGTCTTGGTTTGGGTTTACAGGAGGGATGTGCACGGCTGCCCAATATCTTGATGTGGAAGGGGTGATTCTCGATTTGAACAGCTCGTACTGGGGTGGCTGGGTAGCGCCCATGGTACTGCGGGTAAAACCCACAATATCTGGACAATACTACCTGGGGTAGCATCTGGAGTCCTCAGATAAATACTAGGGCTCAGCATGGCAAGAAATGGTTGTGAGGATGGTGCACAAGGTGAGGGGTTCTTGGCAAGGTCACGTGGTGGCCTTTTTATAGCACCGGGGCTGGGTCATTTACCGTGGTAAAAAGTAAAGAATTGGCCGGCTCAGCTCGGGGTCAACCACAGATACACACATCTTACTAAAGTGACGTATCGCTGTGGGTGTTGTCGGGGCAGTTTTTGGTGGCTGCGCCAAGGATAGAGAAATCACACTGCATGCTAATACATCCATGCAAGACTATTATATAAAACAAAGGCAAGATGACAGGCTGCGTTAATTTAAGGGATCACAGGATTACAAAGCGAGGATACACTGGGACTCGACACTACTCGAGTGACTTAGTCTACTTCGTTTACATCCAATCGGGCGTTCCTTGTGGATGTTGAGGCTTCTCCACGGTTCTCACCATCGGAATTAGCTGGAGAGGGCTGAGGGGCTGCAGGCTCGGGGTAGTGATGATGACCATCGCGGGATTGTTGACCACAACCCCATTGGAGTGTGCTCGGGAGGCTGACGAAGCACTACGGGGTCATCAAAGCACCTTGGTCGACGGCTGGTGCTGACCTCGTGGTCTCGATCGGGTGTCCAAACAGCACGACTGGGGTTGTCGGTGTTGGGCTCGATCTCCTCTCGCTGGGCTCGACGAACCAGCTCTCCACGAGCTGCGATCAGATCAATGGTGATTTGATCGAATAGATCCTCCAAATAAGACCTACATAGCGCACTAGGTGCAACAATGCAGGTCCGTCTCGTGATCACCGTTGGCTACTTGGGGTGGTCTACCATACCCTTCACGCCTGGGGTAGTAGTGGAACGAGCGACAGTTAACTCTGGGCGACAGGTGCCTGAGATGAACTATAGCCTCTCGAGCAGCGAGTTGGATGGCTTGTGGCTCAAAGGAAGTTGTTCTTCCGGTGAACCTGTAGGGGCGCTCGAGTGCCAGACCCCTACCATAGATATGTACAGTGGCCCAAAATTGACGGCTCTCACCACTTATGGGTCCTTGGTACACAACATATTCGGGTGGCTCTTCTAACGCATAGGCACGACGGGTGAGGTTTGCGAGTATGGTCACAAAACCTCCAAGGTTGGTTGTTGTAGTCTCATGGTGCACTACGGGACCAGGCATTGTGGCTTGGTTTTGGGGTAGCGGCTGTGCTGGGCTGGGTTGAGGCGAGCGTGCCCTTTTTATAGAAAAAGGGAACGGAGTCTTCCTCCGCACGCTTGCGAATGAGACACCTTGGGTGCTGGTCACTGGTGCGTGATAGACGGGCTAGGTTGATAGGTTGGGCACCGACTGCCAAAAGCGTCGGGTCACTGTGTGGCTATCTTGCACGGGAAGCTTGGCTGAGGTTTTGGTTATGGCTTGGTGGGTTGTTAGCCTAAGTTTATTGACCTGGCTAAGAGAGGATTAGCCAATGGTCAGCCTGGCTCTGATACCAAGTCTGTCGCGACCGGTTCTCCGGGTAATAATTCCCAGAAAATGGCCCTTGTGCTCACCAGCCCCACGATACCTGTTAGCTGATGAGGCACCATCTTGATACAGAAATTCCAAGCAAAAATACAAAATATGTAGTACAAGACCATTCTGCCCTGTGAGTACAATAAATGGTTTCTAGTGGTTGATGGCGGAAGCGGGTTGTGAATCATCATCGCCTATGGGACTCCATTTCCCACGGGAACAGCTGACCAGGCTAGCTCCTATCTTCGCGGGGCTGCTATCACCGTAGCTTAGGTCCCGGACCTGTCGGCACGGTCGCTCCTCTCCGTGCAAGGAAATCTGGCCAAGACAATAGCCAGGGACAAGCCAGTGAGTACTTTGAATGTACTCGCAAACATTATGGACACAGGAATAATATAACAATGATATGCTGAAAATATCTTATGTTCATGACGTCAGTCACGAAAGATAAATAAAACTCTGATGCGTGCAAGCATGTTATTTGATAATATGCAATAATATGGTAGTATAAACATTAAGAAGTAAATGACATGAAGGACTTTAAAAGAAATTCCACAGTCGGGCGTCTTAGCGACACCGCATAAAGGGCTTTAAAAGAAATACCACAGTCGGGCGTCTTAGCGACACCACATAAAGGGCTTTAAAAGAAATGCCACAGTCGGGAGTCTGAGCGACACCACATAAAGGGCTTTAAAAGAAATGCCACAGTCGGGCGTCTGAGCGACACCACATAAAGGGCTTATAAATAAACAAAAACAATGACGCAGTCGGGCGTCTGAGCGACACCACATAAAGGGCTTATAAATAAATACAGTGAATATCCAGGAGGTAGAACCATCCCAGGGATATTCGATAATACCAAAAATATCACGGGTTAGTCCACATCAAAAATAATAATCATAATTATCACAAGTCACAATCGTGATTCCAGGTTTAACAGTTTCACCTCCGAAGACCGACACTAAGACCGACACTTGACCCATCCCAGACTGTAGTCCTTAACCATGGACACGGCTATTCGAATAGGTTTAATCTCTGCAGAGGGTGTACTCTTTACCCACGAGTAACGGATTCCTTTAGTCCATCGGGACTAATTCCGCCTACGGTCTTTTTGTTGAAAACACACCTAACTTGCACACACCAGCTTAACTCACTGTATGCGGAATCACCATGACACCTGTCAAGCAAAACTCTAAGTGGGGAGGCTACAACCTCGGCGTAACATGGGGTCACAAAATTTATACCCAGCATAATCGGGAGCTACCCCCTTCGGCTACAACCGAAACACCCATGCTCCCGGACCCGGTGGCATGACTACCGGATGCCTCCAGTATCTTCAACCATGGCCTCTCTGTACGGTGTGTGCTAGGAAAGGGTCGACAACTTACTGAACCGTACCCTACTTGTTGTAGAGATGAGTGGTAGTACGAAGCAAGTATGGGGGTTACTGGCACAAGACTCGATCTACGGTCGACTCAGGAGGTTGTAAGATTCCCTGCAAGATTAGTATAACAATGCAAATACTTCAAAACTACAGATAGAAACACCACGCGACATACCCCCTCATGCCATACCGGACACGACGGTCTCGACGGAGGACTAGGGACAAGACCGTGTCTACCCAAGACAGTGGCCTTCCCGTCTTTCCTCCCGGTATGCATGAAAGGCATATGACGGTGATTTCTATCACAATCATATCAACTCCATTTGCATGAAATTCATTAACATGCACTCATGAGTAGGAACACATCCTCACATAAAATGATGTATGCTCGTGTCGGGGTGGTGTTGTCACCGTGCTATGCAACACACACAAAAATTTAACCAGGGTTCAGAATGCTTGCCTTCAGGTCATGGGAAGGCAGGGTGCATTCCAACACATCTTGAAATCTTCAAAAATCCTATTTAAAAGAATATATATGAATTAACACAAAAAAATCAAAGCAGCACAAAAAGTTGTTTTGAAAAATTCTCAAATAAATCTTAAAATAAACAAGACAATATTTGAGAGAGGTAGGAAAAAGAATTAATTTATTTGGGGCTGTATTTAAAAAGATATAGCCGGTCAAAGTTTGGTCAAAAAACTGTTATTAAAAATAAAACAGAAAAGAAAACGTTTTGAATATATACGTACACGTCGAAGGCGTAAACTGGAAATGCGCTTCCATTTAACCCACGTGGACTGGGCGGGGTCACTGACTGTGGGTCCAGGGGGCCCACTGGTCAGGTTTGACTATTCTCCCTTCCCTCTTCTTCCTCTGGCCGAAGAGAGGCGGGGGCTCCGGCGATCGTCACCGGCGCTAGGCGGCTCCTCGCGGGCCCCCGAGGGTGGGGATGGATCCGCAAGGCTGGGGCGTTCTTCCGGTGGTCGAGGGAGTGATGGGGATGGAGGGAGTCGTCGTGACGAGCTCTGCTGGCGGAGGAAGGTTTCGGTGGCGTAGTGGTTTTGGGGCGGCGGTGGTTCCCGATTAAAATTGAGCAGGGGGAAGAGTTCACGGGAGGAAGGTAGAGCTCCTGGTGAAGAGAACGGAGAAGGGGAGGCTCTGATGACGCCGGAATGGCCAGGGCGGAGGTGGCGGCTGCGGTTGCCGCAGATGGGGAAGGAGATCTCCCCGGGTCGAATGGCTGCCAATGGGGTCCTAGGGAGGGGGTTTGAGACTGCCCTGTGTGCTGAGACGAGCTCGGGGGCTCCTTAAATAGGCGCTCGGGGTCGGATCCGCGGCGGCCGGGGATAAGGTCGCCGGTGACCGCCATTCTGTAGCTTAGGGTGTCGTGGCGGCGACGAGCGCTAGTGTACATGGCTGCGGATGAGCTCGCGCTGCTCCAGGGGGCAGGTGGCGAGCGCTGGAGGCTTGGGTGGTGCTGCTCATGCCGGTGGCGGTTGCGGCCAAGGGCGTGCCGCCAAGCGGCTTGCCGGCAATGCTGCAGAGGCGGTCGGGGTTCTTGGCGCGACGTAGCGAGAGGCCAAGTGAGTGGCGTGGCTCTGCAGAGTGGTGGCAAGCCAGGGGCGCGACGCGTCGGCTCGGGCACGACACGTGCAATACGCTGGCGATGCGCTGCTCGTTTCAGCACGCATTTTAACGTGCTCGACGAAATGCCATGGCATGCTACAGGGCTTGGGTGAGGCTGGCACTTAGCAGATCTAGGTTAGGATCGTCTAGGTGCTTAGTAGACATGCTATATTGCCCAGAGGTGCAAGGTCACAGTGCAAAACAAAAATCATGTCAAAACAGATCGTGCCTATAAGGTGTTTGACAAAATGCCAAGGGTACTTAGGCATTTCTTGGAGTGGCCAAAAACTCCAGATCAGTGTCTCTATGGACGTAAGAGAGGGTGGTGAAGTTAGTTTGCCAAAAGGAGAAACTTGCTAGTGCAAGTTTTGCAAAACTACAATTCTGGACAGAAAGAAAAAGGCATCATTACATGGACCAAAAGTGTTCCAAAGAGTGCATGCTCCTGGTCTTAGGGGTTTGGCAGGGAGGACCACAAGCAGGAGAAAGCTCATGGGTAAAGGAGCAAGTTAGGAGATGGTTGCAGTACAAAACACAAGTCTGGTCCAGAATGAAAAAGAGGTTGGTATACTTAATTTTTCCATAGAACATCACAAGGTTTTTGCATAAAGTTGGATGGCATTCTACCACTGACATCCCATAATTTTGGTGGAGGTTCTAGGTAAATATTTAATTTGGCTATAGTGCAAAGTGCCCACTGGACCAGATTTGAAAAACAGGTGTAAAACTCAAAATATGAAATGAAATAATTATATTATTGCACACAAGTGATTTAGAGACATCTCATGACATCTCCAAATTTTGGTTGGATTTTTAGCTAAATATAACAAATGGGTATAGTTCAAAAGGAGCTCCAAAATTTAAAACAAGTCATTTTAATGAATAAAGATCAGGGTGAAATAATCTAATAAATAATTCTACTGATTAAGAAAATGGTATACAGAGAGCATAGAAGTCCAATATGTTTTGGAAAGCTCCACTTGGAAAAGACTCCTTAATATTAGAAGAAGAGTTCTAAAATCAATAGAAATAAAATTTTGAAACTCCTGGCAAAAATTTAACATCTAAAACTTGGTTAAAATTTTGGGGTGTTACAAGTTCATGTGCAGCGCATACAGGCGGACGAACGTAAAATCGAGCGTCCTCATTTGAAACATCTGGAAGATGTAATCAAACCTCAGGAAGAAGAGGTCCGCGGGGCATGTGTGGACATACATCTTGCAACTTTCGGCACATGAACCGTATAAAGTGGGTATCTGGATCATCCGAAGCAAGGAGGCTTCTCTCTGTCGAAAAGCACATGGTCATGGAGTCTCCTGAGATCCCCTTCTATGGCAGCTAGTGCATTCGCGGTACCATTGGCTCTCCGCGACATGGATTAATGGCGCATGTTTCATCGATACATGGTCAACCTTGGTCGAAGGCTGCTGGCTGCTAGAACCAACATTGCCAGCTTTATTGGATTTTCTTGCCGCCGGTCTCTTCCTCTGCTTCTTCTTGGTGGGCTGAGGTGCTGGTGGGTCTGTCAGACCCTCCCTGAGCAGCACCCCTAGTGTTGTTGGGCTTAGCATTGGACGACTCTGGCTAAGTAGTTGAGCTTGGGTGGAGCCGGCATCTGGAGGCGTGTCATGCGAGGATTGCATGAACAAAAGATTTCTTGCACTCCCGAGAACGTTCCGGCTCTGGTACATGCATCTCATATTCATATGGTTGACTCATTGTTACTTCGTTGTCAAAGGCAGTATTGAAATACTGGGTAGGGTCATCGTCGGCATCCTCCATGTCATGATCCCTATCCTCTTCCATGCGGCAGATGGCATCATCTGCGGGCGGAACGGTTGGCCCTCCTTCCTCATGTCTCTCGATCTCAGCAAGCAGCACAGACGATGGTTGTACTTGTGTAGGTGGTGTTGTCATCATACCTTCATGAGGTCCCGTTGGTGTTCTCCCGACCACCTCGACAAGAAGAAGATTTTTCGGCCATAGGATCGGCCAATTTTTGCATTGGCCAAGCTGCGTGGGGGTCTCATCATCCTCTCCATCGATTTGTATCGGCCGAGGGAGACCCTCGTAGCCCGCTTTCACACTCGCCACGGCGACCCTTAAGGCGTTATCAGGCATCCGCGGCGGTGAAACAATCGATCCTTAGGCTTCACTATAGTACCCTTCCCCACATCCACTAACCCGCCCTTCATGTTGTAAAGGAGGGTGCACGGAGTGGAGTCGGCCTACAAAGACATATACGTGCGGTGTCAGAGATCCAAAAAGAACGGCAACTGAAGATTAATTAATTAGTTGAGTTGATGAAGGTGCAATCACGCGTATTTACTGTGAGGGCGTCGAGCTCAGCCAATGTCGACGGCCCGACATTCAAGCCAGAGACGGAGCTAGGGCTGTTGTGAGAGCTGGGCGCAAGAGCAGGTGCTGGAGGAGGTGCGGGTGCGGTTGCCATACTAGGTACGGGTATGGGTGCGATGTTCATTGAGTTGCTCCCGGTGAAGCTGGGCATGGGAAATTCACTTGGTGGCGCATTTGGATTTTGTTGCACCCATGTGACCACTGTTGGAATCAACGTTGTAAAGGCATCCATAAAATCAGATCTACAGGCAGCGATTATCTCAGCTTTAGTCTCAGCCTTTGATTTCTCCATCGCCCGCGCCACCTTCTCGTCGATAGTCACTTGACTGAACTTCTTTCTCCATCTTTTGGCCTCAGGGTCCTCGCTATAATAGTACTTCCAAGTGGCCCCATCCCCGGCGCCATGCACACGTCCATATTGCGGCCGCTGGCCGAGCGGGTGTCCCATCATTATGTTCATGGCCTGGTTGAAAGGAGTGTCCCACTTGTACTTCACCGACGACTGAGTCGACTGAGTCGACGAGTCGCTCTCGGTCACCGCAAGCTTGTGTTGCTCTCTCTGCAAAATGGACCGTGAATCATTTACGAATGCGACTAGAATGTAGTAGACTTCTTTGATCAAAACCTAATATGTAAGGTGGTAAAAGGATAATTACCAGTATTCTCATGAATTTCCTAGTTGGCCCGTCGGTGAAAAAAATCTTTTTCTTGGGGTCCCACGAGAATCGGGCCCTGATGAAGTCGTGCTCCTGCTGGTCGGCGAACTCAGCCAATGGGTCTGGGATCCCCTGATGTTCATGTTCTGCATCCTCCTTAGCCCACACGGGCCTCTTTCCTGTGTAACCACGACTTCCAAGGCGGTTGTTCCCCATGTTCTTTGCCTGCAGCTGCTTGCCTCTCTACGACCTGGCCTTGGCAGCTTCTTCATTGCAAGTCTCCTTGAACTTTTCAAAGTCCTCTATCATAATTTCCGGATTGTCTGCAACAATCTCTGCGTAGGTTTCATGGTCTACTTGAATTTCCTTTTTCACCCTAGTTTTCCAAGCGCTCAATGCGTTGCTGAACTTCCCTAGGGCTTTGTTGTTGATTTTTTTCATGGCATGATCATCCCATGGGTCGACTTCGTCATTACGACCGGGGAACAGGAATCTTGCGTGCAACCTAGTTAGAAGCAGCTTCTTCAACTGATCATTCTTCCGTATTTTTGTGGTGTTGCTATTAGTGGTATCCCGTAGGATGCATGCTAGTTGGTTGCCATAACACGCTGCCACTTCTCGCGGCTCTATTGGCTCGAACTCACCAGGGTGCACCGCCGTGACCACCAGTCTTCCGGTGCCGAGCTCATTTCCGCGTCGTGTCCTCTTTTCCTTCTTTCCCTCACTGGCTTGGGAGGTCCCACCTTCCGTGCTATAGTTAGGAACATTATCAGCGCCAGTCTCAGTGCCGGTGTCGTTGGTGGCATCAGTGCCGGCGCCAGCGCCACCACCGTCGTCATCCGTCGGACTCCCAGCTTCCTGTCTCTCCTGATCCACCAAAAACTCGAGGTAGGCGTGTGCTCGACCTAATTGGGAGTGAGAACCTCCGGCCTCATCGGTGTCGGTCATGTTTCCTAGGGTTCAATGTCGTAGTCGTTTAATTATCAAGCTTCATATAATAAAGTGAATAATGACAAAAAAAGTGACGACCTTTGTTTTGCCAGAAATATCGTTCATTCCTGTCGCGACAAATCTCAAGCACTCGATATGTCCAACTTTCTAGAACAAGTCATGCGGAAATTCACGGAAAATTTCGGCATGACCTTTTCTAGAAAGTGCACATATAGAGCGCCTGAAATTTGCCGGAATGGAAATGAATCAACATTTCCAGCAAAACATAGGTTACTTAGGTCAATATTTTGCCAAATCATCAATATAAGCTGCAAAACTGATCTCACTACATAGAAGATCTCAATAGTAGCCAAATCATCACACACACACTGAATTAACTGAATCATGCATGATTCAGTTAACTGAATTTACTGTCAATAGCAGCAGCACACATGCATCAATATTAACACTAACTGAATTACAAAAATTAACTAAGCAGCAGCACACAAAATATTTAAGCGAGCAGTGTGCTCTAACTGAATTTCAAAAACAGCTGACACACATGCATCAATATTAACACTAACTATCACTGGGCTAACACTAACACTAACAACAATTAACTAACTAGCACTAACAGCAAATTAAGCTAACTAACACTAACTAACACTAACAGCAATTAAATAAAGCACGTGTCTAGTGCTAGCCGGGCGTTCTCGGGCGCCGGGCCGCCTTCACGAGGGAGGCGCTGAAGGGGTCGGTGGTGGCGGCGGCTGGGTCGCTGGGTCTCCGATCTCAGAGAGCGGGAGGGGGAGAGAGAGAGAGAGAGCCGGGGCTGAGGGGTCGAGAGGAAGGAAGAGGCGGGGGGCATACCGGTCTGGGTGGGGGTCGGGGCAGAGGCGGGGCTGGGGTCGTGGCGTTGGCGGGGAGGGGCAGGGCTGGCGTCGGCGTGGCGGCGTGGCGGCGTGGCGGCGTGGGCGGGCGTCAAGGTGGAGTCAAGAGGGGATCGAGCGGAGCGAGTGAGAGAGAGTCAGAGGGGATCGAGCGGACCGGTGTTATAGCTAACTTAGCTATAGCGCGTGTTGGAAAAACGCATTATAGCTAACTTAGCTATAGCGCTGGGTCCGAAAAAACGCTGCCATCGCTACTTCTTTTCTTTATTTATTTTTTATTTCCCTTTTTCTTAGCTATAGCGCTTCCCTGGATAAAACGCGCTACTGCTAACTCTTTTTTTATTTTTATTTTTTTATTTTTATTTTTATTTTTTTATTTTTCTTGCATTTCATTTTCCACAACTTATTAGTTTCTTTTTCTTTTTCTTTTCTTTTAATTTTGCAAAACTTCCTTTCTTTTTCTTTTTCTTTTTCTTTCATTTGCACTTTTCTTTTTCTTTTTCTTTCATTTTGCAATATACCATTGTTACCCTCCGGATAATAATTAGTATAATATATATCTTACATCATTTGACCTCTATCGGCGGTATACAAAATAGCTAGACACACACAAACTTTGATATTAGTTTGTCAGCTTGGGCGACGACGACGCTTCTGACTGATCTTCTTCCCTCTTTTGTTCGTTGTCGAATAATTGAGCCCACGGTCGTGACTTTTCCTTCTCTAGGGATTACGATCTTTCGTAGGTAATGTAGTCTTCATTCTTCTTTTGACATATGTTTCGTCATCAGCATCATCTTCCCTCATCGGATCACCGTACTGGTCATAGTCTTCCTCATTGGCGACTCCATCCATTCTGGCGATGCTCCTTTTGCTTCTCCTACGACAACACGACTGGGATTGATCAGATCAGTTATGAAGAAACATTGTGTCACGTGTCTAGCGTGTACCCATGGCTCATTTTTGGCGATGGCGTTGACGGTACCGCTATCATCGGAGTCGGGTATACACATGGTAGTGAAATGTCGGTTTTCTCTGTGTACATTTTAGCCCATCGACCACGGAACATCGTCGCGTTATGCAATCCAGAGTAGTTAAGCTCCCATATCTCTTCGACCCTTCCGTAATATCTTTCAATTACATTCCCGGTCATGGCTTCCTTCGTCACCCCTGAGTTTTGGTCATCACTGTTTTTATCTTTCTCCTCCGTGTAGAACGTGTATCCGTTGATATCAAATGCTTGATAAGTCGCGAGGTTGGTCGAGGGGCCATGTGCTAAGGCGTATATGAGTGTTCCGTTCGGACAACTCTCGTCCGGGGGATTAGCCAAAACTCGCTCTTTGAACCAACGCAAGAAAGTGGAGTTCTGCTCTCTAATAACTTCAGCGTCCATCCTGTGCACCCCACGGTCACGGTACTTCTTTGCGATGGTCTCTTTCTGCAGTGTCACGAAATCTTCTAGCACATCTAGGTGTTGTAGCACTACTAAGTTTGCCTGTCAAGGTCGTTTTGTCGGCCCGAGCGTAACACATTCACATCCCTATGACCGTCGGTGTGACCTTCGCCTTCGAGCCTTCCACGATTGCTTGTTGACGGGCAAACCAACAACAGGTCTTTGGTCGAGATAACTCTCACAGAAGAGATGCACTCTTTGGTCGAGATATCCCCGGCTATGCTTCCATCTGGGCCGGGACATGTTACGACGAATCCTTTGATTATCCCATTCATCCTCTCGAACGGCGTCATGCTATGCAGGAATGTCGGCCCTAGGTCGATGATGTCGTCCACGATGTGGACACATAGATGTACCATGACATCAAAGAACGCGGGCGGGAAGTACATCTCTAGCTCATTCAGTATGACAATAATCTCTTCCTGTAGCCTATGGAGTTGCTTCACAGTGATCGACTTTCGAGAGATAGCATCAAAAAAGTGGCATAGGTCGATGGCGTCTCACGCACATGTGTGTCCATAATCCCTCTAAGTGCAACCAGAAGTAACTGCGTCATCATCACATGACAGTCATGAGACATCATCCCACTGAACCTTTTTTTCTTAGTGTCCAGATATCTGCTTATCTTCCCACAGTATCCAGAACTAACTTCGATTTCGGCAAGGCACTTGAACAATTGATGACCTCCTTCGGATCTAAGGTGAAGCAAGAGGGGGGGGGCAATATTGTTCTTCCTTCTTGTTTACTTTTTTGCCCCTATCTTCTGTCTCCGTCTCGGTCTCGGTCTCCTCTGACGACCTTTTACCGGGCATTTGAAGATCTTTACTGATTTTCAAAAATTCCAAGTGTTTTATTGCCTTCGGCCCATCCTTGGTCCTCTCCGGCATGTTCATCAATGTTCCAAGCAAACTCTCAAGGATATTTTTTGTGATATGCATTTGCTCAAGGCTATGAGGCATGTCGAGTATGGGCCGGTATTCCAAGTCCCAGAAAAAAGATCTCGTCTTCCATATCTTCAGCAGGGGCTCCGACGCCTTTTTCTTCGTCTTTCCCGTCGAGGGAAACTCTTCCCAGTTCTTCAGTAACTCATATATTTCTGCACCGCATCGCTTACGTGGAGGACCTCGATGCTCAGCCTTACCATTGAATAGATCTCCATGCTTTCTCCATGGGTCATCCTTCTAGAGCCATGTTCGATGCCCCATGCACATGATTTTCGAAGACCCGCCATCTTTCGATAGCTGTAGAGAAGTTGTATCATCCATGCACCTCGTGCATCCGCAATATCCGTGGCACACCTGGCCGGAGAGATAGTCGTAACCGAGATAGTCATGCACCATCGTGATCAGCACGACTCTCATGTAGAAATACTCTCCTTTGCTTGCATCCCATGTCTTGGCCGGCGTTGTCCATAAGGTCTGTAACTCCTCTTTCAGTAACCCGAGATACAGATTTATATCATTTCCCGGTTGTCTCGGCCCTTGAATAAGCATAGCCATGTGTATGTATTTTTCCTTCATGCACAACAAGGGGGAGGTTGTACATCCATACAAACATGGGCCATGTGCTATGATTGGTGTTCTGGTTGCCAAATGGATTCATGCCATCACTACTAGCGCCAAGCACGATGTTCCTTGGATCATTTGCGAAAAATTCAAATTCAGCATTTAATGCTCTCCACTAGCTAGCATCTGCGAGGTGTCTGAGCTTCGGTTCATCTCCGTCATTTGGCTTCACCCTCTCCGCGTGCCAGCGCATAAGCTTTTCTTCCTTAGGATCTACGAAATACCGCTGTAGACGCGGAGTGATCGGAAAATACCATACAACTTTCTGTGGAGCTTTCTTTCCGGCCTTTTTATATCGTGAAGCATTGCACTTTGGACAGATGGTTTTTTCCGCATGCTCGTTCCGATATATGATGCAATCATTGATGCATGTGTGATATCTAATATGTGGCAGATCAAGAGGGCACACGATTTTCTTTGCCTCCTCGACACTAGTAGGACACGAGCTTCCAGGGAAGATCCTTCTTTAGGTACTTGAAGCTCATCCAGGTTTGTATGTCATCCATTTGTTTTTGCCTTCATCTTTAGAAGTTCTAGTGTGAAACTCAGCGGGTCACCTCGGGATTATTGCAACCATCATACAAAGGAGTCATCGAGTCTACCTCGATTCTTGATTTGGCCTCCTCTCTAGAAGCAGCTCTGTCGCTAGTTGTCTTCTTGCGAAGCAGGTCTCGAACATGCGGGTCCCGCATGGCTGAACTTAGTAGCGACGAATACGGTGGTGTGTCTGCGTCTCTCCGCCTTGAACTGCCTCTTTGCCATCGACATTTCCGAGGCCGTCTTCCTCTTCGGGCACATAATCGGTCATCCCTTCGTCTGGTGGCCCCATGTCGTTATTTCCTGCCCCGTCGAATTCCTCATCATCATCATCATTATCATCTTCTTCTTCACTTATCCACCGAGTATGGCCATGCATGAAACCATGCATGAGCAGGTGCGCCTTGAATTTACCACCCTCAAAGGGGTCGAGCCTAACTATTCCTTTGCATTTTCGACATGGACATAAAACATCCCTCAGTCTTTTTTCATACATGTCATCCATAGTGGATTGCCAGTATCTTTCCACCATCCTTCCATTGACCTTCATGATCACTGGCGGAGCAAATATTATAACCACGTATGTATGCATGCATGGATCAAATTCATACAAAAATTCGGCATGACCTTCCCTAAACATAGGACATATTGAGTTTGCATGCCCGAAATTCGCTGAAACGGAATTGAATCGACATTTCAGCAAAACATAGGCAACTAATGTCACCCACATTATTTCATCAAATACACAATGTAGGCAACTCAAATTATGCCACATACAATTCGGTATATATATTCTCATTACGCCCATATATATATATAGTTTCGGTCCTATCCACACAACCACCTTTTTTTCTCACCTATGTGTCGAGAGGGATATCGAGCACCTTTCTTCTTAATTACCTAGTAGCTCTAGATATATAGATCTAGCTAGCTAGCTAGCTAGCTAGGGAGAGAGAGAGAGAGAGAGAGAGAGAGAGAGAGAGAGCTAGCTATCTAGGGAGATAGTGGGAGAGGAGAGGGATAGAAGAGGGAAGGCATTAATGGAAGTGGGAGGGGGGAAAAGAAGAGGGGAGGGAGGGCATTAATGGAGGGGTGGTGGTGGAGGGCACAATGAAAAGGAGGATGGTGGAGGGTAAATAAGAGGGGGAGGGAGGGGGCTCTAATGGAGGGGTGGTGGAGGGGCAAAGAAGAGGGGGAGGGAGGGGGGCTCTAATGGAGGGGTGGTGGAGGGGCAAAGAAGAGGGAGAGGGAGGGCTCTAATGGAGGGGTGGTGGTGGGGGAGCATTGAAACGAACAAGCAAGGTGCAAGGAAAGGGGGAGAAAGGAAGGGGGAAGAAGAGAGGGGAGGAAGAAGGGGAAATGTGGTAGGTGGCTGGCGGGCATAGCAGTAGTGCGGGTCACCCATACGCGCTACTGCTATGGCAGCTTGCAAAATATCTACAGCTAGGGTTGCACTACTTATAGCACTGGCCAGAAACACAAGCTACTGGTAAAATGTTATACATCGAAAAATTAGCAGTAGCGCGCTTAGTAAAATAGGCGCTATAGATACTATACTAGCAGTAGCGCGGGTTCGAGGACAGGCGCTGCTGCTATTTTTTGACCAGGGGGTGTGGTGTGTTACACTTAGTAGTAGTGTGGGCCTAGGTAACAAGCGCTGCTGCTAACTTATACCAATAGCGCTGTTTGTACCCAGCGCTACTACTATCAACTAGTAGCGTTGGGTTGTAAACAAACGCTACTGGTAAACTTCTATCTATAGGCATTTACCTAGTAGTGGTGGTACATTGGTCAAAACCTTCGGGAGATTAAATAATGAACTTTTACCGACCGAAAGAAGTATCGTGCAAGAAAACAGAGTCCGGAGGGCACACGAGGTGTCCACGAGGCAGGGGGGCGCCCCCGGGGGGTAGGGCGCACCCTCCACCCTTGTGGATGCCTCGTGTCCCTTTCGGACTACTTCAAATTTCCTAATTTTTTATATTCCAAAATGGAGAAAAAATGCTATTTGAGAAGTTTGGAGTCGGTTTACTTACCGTACCACATACCTAATCCTTTTCGGAGTCTGAAACGTGCTGGAAAGTGTCCCTTATGTACTCCTCCGGGGTTACGATGTCAATAACATTAGTTTCAACATTTATGGGATTATCTAAGATATAATGTTTGATTCTTTGACCGTTTACCACCTTCGGATTTGTGCCTTCGGCGTTGTTGATTTTTATGGCACCGGAACGATATACCTCCTCGATGATGTAAGGACCTTCCCATTTAGAGAGAAGTTTTCCTGCAAAAAATCTTAAACGAGAGTTGTATAGCAAAACATAATCACCTACATTAAACTCATGCTGTTGTATCCTTTTGTCATGCCATCTTTTAACTTTTTCTTTAAACAATTTGGCGTTCTCATAGGCCTGGGTTCTCCATTCATCAAGTGAGCTAATGTCAAATAGCCTCTTCTCACCGGCAAGTTTGAAATCATAATTGAGCTCTTTAATAGCCCAATATGCCTTATGTTCTAGTTCGAGAGTTAAGTGACATGCTTTTCCATAAACCATTTTATATGGAGACATACCCATATGATTTTTATATGCAGTTCTATAGGCCCATAATGCATCATCAAGTTTCTTGGATCAATTCTTTCTAGATCTATTAAAAGTCTTTTGCAAAATCAATAATCTCTCTATTACTCAATTCTACTTTACCACTAGACTGAGGGTGGTATGGAGATGCAATTATATGATTAACATCATACTTAGCAAGCATTTACGAAAAGCACCATGAGTATAGTGTGAACCACCATCAATCATTAAATATCTAGGGACTCCAAACCTCGGAAAAATAGCTTCTTTAAGCATATTAATAGAGGTGTTATGATCAGTGCCACTAGTTGGAATAGCTTGTACCCACTTAGTAACGTAATGAACAACAACTAAAATATGTGTATACCCATTAGAGGAAGGAAAAGGTCCCATATAATCAAAGCCCCAAACAGCAAATGGTTCAATGACAAGTGAATAGTTCATAGGCATTTCTTGACGTGTACTAATATTACCAATTCTTAGACATTCATCGCAAGACAAGACAAACTTACGGGCATATTTGAAGAGAGTAGGCCAATAAAAACCAGATTGCAATACCTTATGTGCAGTTCTATCTCCAACGTGATGTCCTCCGTAAGCCTCGGAGTGACACTTGCGTAGGATCTGTTCCTGTTCATGCTCAGGTACACAACGTCTAATAACATCATCTACTCCTTATTTATAAAGGTGTGGGTCATCCCAAAAGTAATGTCTTAAATCATAGAATTTTTTTTCTTTTGCTGGTATGTGAAACTAGGTGGCATAAATTTAGCAACAATGTAATTAGCATAATCAGCATACCATGGAGCAGTACGAGAAGCATTTACTAATTGTTCATCAGGAAAGCTATCATCAATAAGTAGTGGGTCATCAAGAACATTTTCTAACCTATATAAGTTGTCTGCAACGGGGTTCTCAGCTCCCTTTCTATTAATAATATGCAAATCAAATTTGTGTAGCAAGAGAACCCATCTAATATGTCTAGGTTTAGCATCTTTCTTTTCCATAAGATATTTAATAGTAGCATGATTAGTGTGAACAGTTACTTTGGAATCAACAATATACAGTCTGAACTTATCACAAGCAAATTCTTTCTCAGTAGTAGCATAATTTCTCTATGCACTTTCTAGAGTTTTAGTAGCATATTGGATAACGTTTAATTTCTTATCAACTCTTTGTCCTAGAGCAACACCTACAACATAATCACTAGCATCCACATAATTTCAAAGGGTAAATTCCAATCAGGTGGCTGAACAATAGGTGCAGAAATCAAGGCTTTCTTAAGTATTTCAAATTCTTCTACACAATCATCATCAAAAACAAAAGAAACATCTTTTTGTAAGAGATTAGTCAGAGGCCTAGAATTTTTTAGAAGTCTTTAATGAACCTCGTATAAAAACCGGCATGACCAAGGAAACTTCTTATACATTTGATGTTCTTAGGACACGACATCTTTTCAATAGCATCAACTTTAGCTTTATCAACTTCAATACCTCTTTCAGAAATTTTATGCCCTAAGACAATACCTTCATTAACCATAAAGTGGCACTTCATTAACGAGATTAGTTTCTTCACATCTCTGTAAAACTGGATCAAGATTGCTTAAGCAATCATCAAAAGAAGTTCCATAAACAGAGAAATCATCCATGAAAATCTCAACAATCTTTTCACAGAAGTCAGAGAATATAGTAGCCATACATCTTTGAAAGGTAGAAGGTGCATTACATAAACCAAAAGGCATACGTCTATAAGAAAAGGTACCAAAAGGGCAGGTAAAGGGGGTCTTTCCTGATCCTCTTTTGACACAGGTATTTGAGAGAAACTAGAATAACCATCTAGAAAGCAAAAATGTGTATGGTTGGATAATCTTTCTAGCATTTGATCAATAAAAGGTAGAGGGTAATGATCTTTTCTAGTAGCTTTATTTAATTTGCGGAAATCAATTACCATTCTATAACCTATAACAATTCTTTGTGGGATCAATTCATCCTTATCATTAGGAACAACAGTAATACCTCCCTTCTTAGGGACACAATGGACAGGACTTACCCACTGGCTATCAGCGACAGGATAAATTATACCTGCCTCCAGAAGCTTTAGTATTTCATTTCTTACCACTTCTTTCATCTTAGGATTTAACCATCGTTGATGATCAACAACTGGTTTAGCATCTTTCTCCAGCTTTATTTTGTGCTGGCATAGAGTGGGACTAATGCCCTTAAGATCATCAAAAGTATATCCGATAGCAGCACGGTGCTTCTTCAGAGTTTTCAATAATTTTAAATCTTCATGCTCTAAAAGGTTACAACTAATAATAACAGGATATATCTTCTTTTCATCAAGATAAGCATATTTGAAAGTATCAGGTAATTGTTTAAGCTCAAACACGGGATCTCCCTTGGGTGGAGGAGGATCCCCTAGGATTTCAACATGCAACTTGTGTTCCAAAATAGGTCCTTGTTTAAAGAATACTTCATCTATTTCCCTTATTTCATTCAGAAACATATCATTTTCATAGTGTAGCGAATATTGTTATAAGGATCATTAGGAGGCACGACAATAGAAGCAAGACTAGTAATTTCATCTTTACTAGGCAATTCTTTATCATGGGGTTGTCTATGAAATTTAGTAAAAATTAAAATCATGAGACATATCCCCTAACAATACAAGAAAACTGTCAATCCATGAAGGATTTTTGATGACATTCTCAGAACTGTCATGAACGGCCTGCTAGAACTCCGCAAGCCCATCGTAGCCCACCGAACCTTTACCCATACAAAACCAAACCCTAAACCTCCTCCCATCCCCCTCTTCCACAACCCCCTCCTGATTACCCATCGCCCCAACACAGTGCTGCCACCCAGCACCTCCTTGCCTTCCTCCTCGTACAGCTCATCGCAACCACTCCATCTTCTTCCCTCCCCTACACCTCCACCTCAACCACCAAGTTGTGACGCCCGGATAATTATGCTACTGTAATCCGCTGCTAATGATGCCATGTCATCGCTCTTACTTTTGCTAATCTTTCGTTAGTTAAAACCGATTCAAAAATCAATTCAAAAAAAATGGCAAACAACAAAAGTTTTTAGAAGTTGAAACAAAAATGTTCGGACAGTGCCAAAAATGTCATAGGTAATTGTGGTGTAGAAGACACAGTTTTATAAAATACCTAAATGCCCTAAACTAAACTAAATAGAAAAGGAAAAGAAATAAAAGAAAATACAAAAAAAAAAGAAAACAAAACAAAAAAATGAAAGAAAGAGAAAAGCCCCCCTGGGCCTCATGGCCCAGCTGGCCGCCGAGCTGGCCGGCCGGCCAGGCCCAGCTGGCGCCTGCCTTATCCCCTTCCCGTTTAGAGCCCTAGCCCCGCACGACCCCCCCACTTGCCCACTCGCTCCCTCAGCCCTCTCTCCCTTGCTCCTCAGCCCCCCCCCCTCCCGTCTCGATCCAGATCGACGGGCAGCAACCCCGGCGACCGCACCGCCCCACTCCTCGACGCCGGCGCCCGTCCTCGCTGTCGTCGCCTCACCCATCCTCCTCGAAGCCCTCCCTCGCTGCGACGCCCCGGGGCACCGCTGCCTCGACCCCGCCGCCAACCGATGCCAACCACCGTCGCCTCCTCGGGCCCGACGAGCCACCTCGCTGCCGTCCGACTAGTCCTCCTCCCTGCCGGCCGCCGCTCCCAGTCGTCGCGTTCCCTCTGCATCAGGCCTTCCCTTCAGCGCAAGTGAGGCCCCAGGCCACTGCCTCCCTCTCCTTTCCTCTATCGCCGAACCCGACCACCGCGCCGGTGCCTTGCCTCCTGCACCATCCACCCCATCCGCTGCTATGCACTGCCTCACGGCAGCCGCTCGCCCGGGCTTACCTCGCCGCGCCCGCTGATGCCCCTCGCCGTCCGATGTCACCAACCGCGCCCGCTCGCCGAGGCAGAGCCGCCACCGCTGGAGCTTCCAGGGTGGCGGCGTAACCCCGCCGCTGCTGGTGCAGCTCGGCCTTGCCCCGTGCCCAGGACGGGCAGTGGCCTCCGCCCGAGAACAGACGCCATGCCCGCTAGCGCCCGCTCCAGTGGCTTTTGCGCCACTGGCAGCAGGGGCCCTCTCCCCTGTTTAGTTAAAAAAGAGATTTAAAAAAAATATTAATAATAAACTAATTAATTAGTTAATTAACTTAAATAAAATGGCTTAGTCAAACTAACTAATTAGTTAGCCTAATTAATCAAGTAATTAGTTAGGTCAGTCAATGACAGGGGGCCCCACCCCCTGTTGACCAGTCAAACATTGACTGGTCAACTAGGACCCACAGCCCACAGCCATTGGGTACACTTTGTGTGCACTGCATCTTTGAGTGCGCCTAGCATTTTAGCATTTATTTTTGTATTAAACTTAATTTCAGAATATTAATAAAACTTTAATAATTCATAGAAATTAAACTGTATGTCGGATGAAAATATTTTGTACATGAAAGTTGCTCAGAAAAATTTGAAGAATCAGAATACGCTCTCCGTTCATCCGTCACGTACCCCTAGCATAGCAAACATGCAACATTTCCCCTCCAATTCGTCTGTCCGAAAATGCCTAACTCCGGGAAAACTTTCCCGGAAGTTATCCCCCTTGCACGGTATCGTGTAGCACCGCGTTAGAACACGCCTAACACCGCATATTGTCATGTCATGCTTAGTGCTGCAACTTTATGCTTGTATTTACTGTTTCTTCCCCCTCTTCTCTCCGGTAGACCTCGAGACCGCTGCTGATGCCCCTGTGATCGACTACGTTGACGACGACCCCTCCTTCTCGCCTGAGCAACCAGGCAAGCCCCCCTTTGATCATCCCGATATCGCCCATTCCATTCTCTCATGCTTGCATTAGATTTTTACATTGTTATTGATTGCTCCTATTACGATGCATAGCCCGCTTTTGTACTGCTATTGTTACCTACCTCCTTATCCTAAATCGCTTAGTATAGGTTGGTTAGTGATCCATCGGTGACCCCACCTTGTCCTTGTTGCCCTCGCTTCATCATCGACGACTCGATCTACGTGATCGATGACGAGCCCGACACCTCACATCACATCACGCCCCTTTAGTTGCTCGACTGAGAGCTACTATCGAAATCTTGAGGGTGATCCTCTTAACGCACTCGATGATAATTTTGTAGTGTAGCTATTCGATTGTGGTCATCGAGGGTGGTTCCTCTTTCACCATTCCCGATACGGCTCTGTCGTGCAACACCTCAAGTGTGAACCTCGAGGGTGGTTCCTCTTATGTTCACCTTGATGATTACATCGAGTGGAATCCTCCGAGGGTGATTCCTTGGGCTTTCCCATTGATGTCTGGACACACAGTTACCTTGGCTTTACTGGAGACCGTTGTGAAAGCCGGGCGGGCCCGGAGAGCACCCGTGCGATGTGACGGTGACGGCTGGCTCTTTAGCGGTATCACCCGGGAAGGGGTGATAGCTGCGGACTTGTCCCGACAGCCGTCACTGCTTTAATTGTTAATGCACTAACAGGTTTGGGTATTTGTTCTGAATTGGCCTTTGGCCTTTATGCACCAACCACCACGTGAGAATAGTTATGGGCCTCAGCGTCGTGGTATCAGCCGAAGCTTTGTCAGACGTCCAGTTCAGCATTGTGGCCGGGCCGGATCGTGCTGAGCCTTACATTTGCTGAGCCTAGGTAGGGCTGCGACGTGTGTTGATCTTCCGAGGCCGGACATTTTCCCAGAAAAGTGTGTCCGGCCAGAGTGATCAAGCGTGTTGGGTAACGTGGTGCACCCCTGCAGGGAAGATATATATTCGAATACCGTGTCCGCGGTAATGGACGTTCAGACTTGTATCCTGATCTTATACAACTAGAAATAGATACTTGATATGTGATGGATATGTGGCTCCGAGATTGTTTTCTCGCAGGGAGTCGAGGAAGGATCTCTGGGCATTAATGCTACAACATGATTGTTAATTAAACTGCTATTCTTTACTCTTCTACATGCTGCAAGATGCTTGGAGCTGCTTGAAGATGCTAGTCTTTGATAGGCTAGGCCTTCCCCCCTATTCTGGCATTCTACAGTTCAGTCCACAGATACAGCCCTTCCATTTGATACCAATGCATACTTAGTATAGATCTGATGCTTGCGAGTACTTTGGATGAGTACTCACGGTTGCTTTGCTACCACTTTTTCCCCTTCCTTCTTCTTTCCGGTTGATGCAACCAGATGGTGGATCCCAGGAGCCAGATGCCACCCTGTCGCCTACTACTGCATGGAGACCGCCGACGACTAGGAGTAGTTAGGAGGTCCCAGGAAGGAGGCCTTGCCTCTTCGATCGTTGATGTTTGTTCTAGCCTTCTAAAAGCAAAACTTGTTTAACTTATGTCTATACTTAGATATTGTTGCTTCCGCTGACTCTCTTGTGTATCGAGTTACGTATTCGAGCCCTCGAGGCCCCTGGCTTGTAATATAAAGCTTGTATTGTTTTAATTTGTGTCTAGAGTTGTGTGGTGATATCTTCCCGTGAGTCCCTGATCTTGGTCGTACACATTTGCGTGCATGATTAGTGTACGGTCGAGTCGGGGGCGTCACACAAGTGACGGCACATCACCGCCGCCCGCACCCACCGGCCACCTTGCTCACGGGCTCGGCCCAGTCCCCCACCCATCCCTCATGTTCTGCCCCAGATCAGATTGAGTAGCCGCCAGCTAGGTCCGCTTTTGTGCTTCCGGTGCCTAAGCTATGGAGCTCGTCCACTAGGCCCTTTCTTCTCCCCATGCCTCCCTCTGCCCTCTTCTCTCATTGATTTGATTTAATTCAATTTCATAGGTGTTATTCGATTTCCTCAAACTGGTGCTGCTACTGCCTCGAAGGACCTGTCGAGGTGGAGAAGAAGGACCACCGGCGCCATGATCTGACGGCAACCAAGTCAAAACCTCGGAGACGCCATGGAGCTCCAGCCCAACATCATCCGCACCTTCCCCCTCTCCTGGAGAGCAGCAAGTTCTTTCTTCTCCTCCCCGCAACATGAATCTCTCTCTTTTGGTGAAGTCAGATCCCATATTAGTACAGTTACTAACCTGGACATATTCTAGAATTTTTTTCCTCTCTATGTGGTTTCATAGATTAGTTATCATAAAATTGTTGTGCATATCTATTCAGGTTTTCTCCTCTCACATGCTCATTTCCCTTTTTTTTGCTCCTGCAAAAGAAAAGGCTATATTTTGTTGGCAGGGAGCAAATCTTAATTTTCTTAATGGTTTTTTTCAGGGTTTTTGAAACTAAATACCATGCAGTTATGTTCCTGGTTCCTACTATTTGTAGTTCTAGTATGCTTCCTGCTGATTCGGTGCCATTGCCAATTTCTCTTACAACACTGATCTGGTTCAATATTTTCCCACTACTGTTAGCCAGCCAAAACTATTATGCAGCCACTTGGTACATTGTCACTTGCCAGTGGGAGCAGGATGCAGGGCTGTTGAGCTGGGTGAGGGATGATAACAGCCAATGGAATGTCATAGGTGCTTGCGGTGGTGCACTCCTCATCAGTCATCACTGCTAGCGACATTGCTCAGGTATTCCATTTGATTATTGATAATGTGGCTGGAGCTGGACAACCCGCAGCAGCAGCATGGTCTATAAATATTGTACTACTTACTAATTGATTAGGTGATCTGTTACTTAGTTACCAACTAATAATGCCTCCACTCAAATTAATTTCTAAGTTTTTTATGCTCTTGTTCCCTGTCAAAAGTGCAACATGTACAATTAGTTAGTATTTGTCTATAGAAGCTTCAGTAGTAAAAAATGCAGACTGGAAGTTTGTACAACTAGGAGCATTGGTTTGCATTTGTCATGATCAGATAATCAAGCTTTATACTATTTGATGGTAGTTTCTTGTTGCAACAATTTACTTGGTTGAAAGATGAAATACACAGAGAAAAGAAATACACAGAGAAGTTATTTCTATCCTTAGGTTGCTAAATTTTGTTATATTTTTTACATGAAAACTCTAAACCTGACAACATATCCTTTTTATAGACACCAGATTGGAACCTTCTAAGGGAAGAGGTACGTCGGCAGTTCCCAGGTTAGCAGGATCTAAGAACAATATACATGAGCTCTCTGTTGTATTTCTTGCTATAGTGTATCCAGTGAGTACCTCCACCCATATCATTATCACACACTAGGAATTCCTCCTTCACTGAGATAAGTAAATGAAGATGTATGTACGCACTAACCAGTTTGTTGGCTTAAATTTTACTTCCTAAAGCAATCTGTTATGCTGTCTCTAATATGGTTTACAAACATGTTAATTATTAAGTTAAAGAAAGCAAATTCAATTAATATTATTGTACATCTGCACAATTGGAATGGTGAATCTGATGGTTACTTAACCTGACTTTAAATCTGAGTATTTACTTGGTGGAATGAGCTCAGCACGAGTAAATAAACAGAATACTATTTATCACCATTCATTCTCATTGTTCATGATGCTGAAATTTTTGCAGCACATTGGAAAGCTGCTGCAGAACAACGAGGCCCATATGTTGCCTCTTCTATAGCACTTCAAGTTTTGTGATGTGTGTTTTGTCTCTGTCATTTGACTTCCATTTGACAAAAGTTTTCTTTGCATTATACTAGGAAGCCTCATGTTTCTTCTTGTTTTATAGTAGATGCAATGGTATTCTCATTTGTAGCACCTAAGGTTTCAGAATCTTGGACAACATGTAATTCATTTTTATCTTTGTTGCAATTCTCTTATTTCTACTATCTATTTGTATCTACAAATATCTAATATTCTTGTAAATATGATAGGTAAGATTGGGTCGCGAGCAACGTGGTGTTGCCTATCACAATTAGCCATGACATGATAATTGCCACAAGAGGGACGCGGACAAGAACATGAATAAGAGTCTTAATAGTTTATATGTTCTCTTGATGTAAAATGGTTTCTACTGGTTCCTATCCTTGATGTGATATATTTTGTCAATCTATGTTGCATTTCATAGAGGATTTTGGAGGAATAAACTACTATGTTGTAGATACATACAGTTGGCTGCATACTCAATGAACTATGTAATGTTTGACACTTTGCAAATACTTCCTCTTGGCACAAAGTTGGCGTTAAATATCTGTGTGATGCATTATGCTAAAAACATACTAGGTGAAAATTAGGCCGAAATAAATGGGCTAGTGGGCTTGACCCAATTTATACTGTATCTAAATCCATGACGATTTTTATGAGAAAAATAGTGTCCACGTAGGCATCAATCTTGGTTAATCGAGAATCCTATGTGGCATCAATCCATGACAGACTATTCCATCACAACGATTTGGGCATGGGCGGGCTTGGGGCAGATCCATGACGGCCTAGAACCGTCACGGAAGGTACGATGTAAAACTATGACACGATATACATGACGGACTTCATGTCTGTCATGTATGGGCACCCATGACATCTTTTCCCTTATCCATGACAGATTAGATCTGTCATGTATTAATAGATTTCTTGTAGTGAAACCAACGGTAACAATGTCTTTTTCGCAGTCTATCCTAGCATTAACAGTATTCAAGAAGGGTCTACCAAATATAATAGGAAAAAAGTCATCTTGTGGGGAACCAAGGACAAGAAAATCAGCAGGGTATTTAATTTTCCCACACAAGACATCAACATCTCTAACAATCCCAATTGGTGAAATAGTATCTTTATTGGCAAGCTTAATGGTAACATCAATATCTTCTATCTCAAGAGGTGCAATATCATGCATAATTTCTTTGTATAAGGAATGAGGTATTGCACTCACACTAGCAACCATATCACATAAGCCATGATAACAATGATCTCCTATTTTAACAGAAACAACAGCCATGCCAACAACAGGTCTATGTTTATTTTTAGTGTCAGGTCTAGCAATTCTGGCAGCTTCATCACAGAACTAAATAACATGCCCATCAATATTATCGAACAAGAGAACTTATACCATAGCGATACTAGGTTCAACTTTAATTTGCTCAGGGGGTGTAGGTGTTCTAGCATTACTCTTACGAACCATAGTTCAAGCTTTAGCATGATCCTTTATTCTAACAGGGAAAGGTGGTTTCTCAATATAAGCAGTGGGAACAATAGGATCAACATTATAAGTGATAGTTTTCTCTTAAACTTTAATAAGTTCTACTACCTTTATTTCAATGGGAGGATGCTATTTAAACCACTTCTCCTTAGGGAGATCAACATGAGGAGAAAAATATTCACAGAAAGAAGCTACTATCTCAGAGTCAAGTCCATATTCAGTGCTAAATTCACGAAAAGCATCGGTATCCATAAATGATTTAACACAATCAAACTTAGGTGTTATACCTGACTCCTTACCTTCGTCGAGTTCCCAATCTTCGGAGTTGCGTTTAATTATTTCCAATAAATCCCATCCAAATTCAATAGTCATCATCATAAAAGAACCAGTACAAGAAGTATCGAGCATGGAGCGATTATTAAGAGAAAGCCGAGCATAAAGCTTTTGAATAATAATTTCTCTTGAGAGCTCATGATTGGGGCATGAATATAACATTGACTTAAGCCTCCCCCAAGCTTGAGCGATATTTTCTCCTTCACGAGTCCAAAATTTATATATATAATTATAATCACGATGCACCATATGCATAGGATAAAAATTCTGATGAAATTCCAATTTCAATCGGTTGTAGTTCCATGATCCGATATCATCACATAGCCTATACCATGTAACTGCCTTTCCCTTCAAAGATAAAGGGAAGACCTTCTTCTTGATAACATCCTCGGGCATACCTGAAATCTTAAATAATCCACAAACTTCATCTACATAGATTAGGTGCATATCGGGATGTAATGTTCCGTCTCCTGTATAAGGATTAACTAGCAGTTTCTCTATCATACCCGAAGGAATTTGAAAGCAAATATTTTCTGTAGGTTCAGTAGGTTGAGGAGCAACTCTTTGCTCTTCTGGTTGGGGTGAAGATACCCCGAACAAGCCCCTCAAAGGATTATTTTCCATGGGATCAAGTGACAGTAAATTTCAGCACACTATATAAATGTTTCCTTACCAAATTTTACCTACCAAAGGCGCTTCACTCCCCGGCAACGGCACCAGAAAAGAGTCTTGATGACCCACAAGTATAGGGGATGTATCGTAGTCCTTTCGATAAGTAAGAGTGTCGAATCCAACGAGGAGCAGAAAAAAAATGAGAAGCAATTTTCAGTAAGGTATTCTCTGCAAGCACTGAAATTATCGGTAACAGATAGTTTTGTGATAATATAATTTGTAATGGGTAACAAGTAACAAAGTAACTATGGTGCAGCCAGGTGGCCCAATCCTTTTTGTAGCAAAGGACAAGCCTGGGCAAACTCTTATATAAAGCAAAGCGCTCCCGAGGACACATGGGACTTATCGTCAAGCTAGTTTTCATCCTGCTCATATGATTCGCGTTCGTTACTTTGATAATTTGATATGTGGGTGGACTGATGCTTGGGTACTGCCCTTCCTTGGACAAGCATCCCACTTATGATTAACCCCTCTCGCAAGCATCCGCAACTATGAAAGAAGAATTAAGCTAAACCTAACCATAGCATGAAACATATGGGTCCAAATCAGCCCCTTACGAAGCAACGCATAAACTAGGGTTTAAGCTTGTTTCACTCTTGCAACCCATCATCTACTTATTACTTCCCAATGCCTTCCCCTAGGACCAAACAATGGTGAAGTCTCATGTAGTCGACGTTCACGTAACACCACTAGAGGAGAGACAACATACATCTCATCAAAATATCAAACGAATACCAAATTCACATGACTACGTATAACAAGACTTCTCCCATGTCCTCAGGAACAAACGTAACAACTCAAAAATCATATTCATGTTCATTAAGGATCATAACATATGATCTTCCACCGAATAAACCAACTAGCATCAACTACAAGGAGTAATCAACACTACTAGCAACCCACAGGTACTAATCTGAGGTTTTGAGACAAAGATCGGATACAAGAGATGAACTAGTGTTTGAGAGGAGATGGTGCTGGTAAAGATATGGATGGAGATTGACCCCCTCTCGATGAGAGGATCGATGGTGATGACGATGGCGATGATTTCCCCCTCCCGGAGGGATGTTTCCCCGGCAGAACAGCTCCGCGGAGCCCTAGATTGGTCCTGCCCAGGTTCCACCTGGAGACGGTGGCGCTTCGTCCCGAAAGCTTCCTTATGATTTTTTCCAGGGCAAAAGACACCATATAGCAGAAGATGGGCATCGGGGGCCTGCCGGGTGGCCCATGAGGCAGGGGGCGTGCCCAGGGGGTAGGGCGCGCCCTCCACCCTCGTGGCTGGTGGGTGGCCCCCCTATGGTGCTTTCTTTGCCCAATATTTTTAATATATTCCAAAACTGACTTTCGTGGAGTTTCAGGACTCTTGGAGTTGTGCAGAATAGGTCTCTAATATTTGCTCCTTTTCCAGCCCAGAATTCCAGCTACCGGCATTCTCCCTCTTCGTGTAAACCTTATAAAATAAGAGAGAAAAGGCATAAGTATTGTGACATAATGTGTAGTAACAACTCATAATGCAATAAATATCGATAAAGAAGCATGATGCAAAATGGACGTATCACCGTTGCTGGGGAGCATAGCTATATTTGTTGAGTCACTTGGGATTATTATCATATTATCACTATGAAGAATCCGAAGGATGCTAAAACTAGGATTTTTCCCTCTAACACGAGGGGAGGTAAGGAACTGCCATCCAGCTCCGCTTTAGATTCACCTTCTGTTGCAAGTAAACTTGCAACACCACCTCATGCTATTAATTCTCATATGTCGCAAGTTGTTGATGATGCTACTTCTGCTATGAATGCTACTCATGATGATGCTAGTACCTTGCTTGATGATGATGCGCCACTAGGTGAATTTTTGATGAACAAATTGCTAGAGTAAGACAGCATGATATTGTTGAAACTGATGATGAGCTTGAAACTGAAAATCTTGGAACACCTACTAGAACTAGCTCTCCTAGATATGAAAATATTCTTGCTTTTAATGATAGAGATAATCTAGAAAAATTATTACGCAAGTATAAAGAAAAATCTTTGAATGCTAAAATGAAATGTGATCCTAAGTTTGCTACTTCACCTATCTTTATTGATGATAAGGATTATGAATTCTTTGTCGACCCAGAGTTAATTACTTTGGTTGAATCTGATCCTTTCCATGGTTATGAAACTGAAACTGTCGTGGCACA
This sequence comes from Aegilops bicornis, assembly GCA_021605145.1. Lineage (NCBI taxonomy): Eukaryota > Viridiplantae > Streptophyta > Magnoliopsida > Poales > Poaceae > Aegilops > Aegilops bicornis. Next base: position 122,799,842 of record CM038675.1, on the reverse strand, counting down.
TCTTACTAAGTTGAATGACATAGCCACCCTTTTTGCTTATGATGAGAAGATTCTCTATTATTATATTCTCAAGTTATTTCCGTTCTCATTAAATGGTGATGCTAAAGCTTGCTACAATACTCTTACTCCTGGTTGTATGCATAGTCCCCAGGATATGATTTATTACTTCTCTGAAAAATATTTCCCTACTCATAAGAAACAAGCTGCCTTGCAGGAAATATTTAACTGTGTGCAAATTGAAGAAGAGAGTCTCTCGCAAGCTTGGGGGAGGCTTCTCCAATATCTTAATGCTTTGCCTGATCATCATCTTAAGAAAAATGAAATACTTGATATCTTCTATAATAGACTAACCGATGCTTCTAGGGACTTCCTAGATAGTTGTGCTGGTTGTGTTTTCAGGGAATGAACTATTGGGCAAGCTGAAGAATTATTGAATATCATATTGAAAAATTATGATGATTGGACTCCTCCTGAAACACCGCTTAAACACACTCCGAAGAAGAGGGGGATCTTATATCTCAGTCCTGAAGATATGCAAGAGGCAAAGAAATCTATGAACGAAAAAGGTATTAAAGCAGAGGATGTTAAGAATTTACCACCTATTGAAGAAATACATGGGCTTGAAGCACCACCACCACCTAAGGTGGTAGAGATAAAATCTTTAATGAAATTCAATGATAATGATGATCCTCGTAATAAACATCCTAGTCAATGTCTTTATGCGTTGGTAATTACATTAGAAAGCAAGATCACTTCAAGGCAAATGTTATGAAACAATTGAAATACTACTCTGATATGATTGCTCGCTTAAGTGACTTGCTATTTAGAATCTCAAATGGTGTTAGAGGTGTAGGAAAGCATGCCTCTATGGTTCAAACTCAATTAGAACAAGTTGCTGAATCTCAAAGAGAGTTGCTTGATGAAATGTACAATAATATAGGTAACTTTGCGGTTAGAGTAGCAACTAGAGGAGGTAAAATGACTCAGGAACCACTTTATCCCGAGGGACACCCAAAAAAGAATTGAACAAGACTCTCAAAGAATTAACACTGATGCACCTAGTCCTTCTAAAAATAAAAGGAAGAAGAAAAATAATAGGACTTTGCCTGCCTCTAGTGAACCTAAAGTAGAAAAACCTCCTGATATTGATAATGAAGTTTCTATCTATGATGTTGAAACTCAATTTGGTAATGAACACTCACCTTCTGATAATGAAAAAGATAATGATGAGGTTCATGAAGACACTCAACCTAATAATAAAGAACATATAATGGTGTTGAGATAGAACCAGTTGTTGATTTTGATAACCCACAACCAAAGAATAAAATATATGATAAAAGAGACTTTGTTGCTAGAAAACACGGTAAGGAAAGAGAACCATGGGTTCAAAAACCAATGCCCTTTCCACCTAAGTCAACTAACAAGAAAGATGGTGAAGAATTTGAACATTTTGCTGAAATGTTGAGGCCAGTATTTTTCGTACTCGCTTGACTGATATCCTAAAAATACCTCCTTATGGAAAGTACCTTAAAGACATCATCACAAATAAGAGAAAAATACAGGAAGCTGAAATCTACTATGCTTGCTAATCATACTTTTAAGGATGGAGTACCTAAAAAACTTGGAGATCCGGGAATACCAACTATACCTTTCTCCATCAAAAGAAACTATGTGAAAACTACTTTATGTGATTTGGGAGTTGGTGTTAGTATTATGCCTTTCACTTTATGTAAAAGACTTGGTTTGAATAAACTCACACCTACTAAAATATCTTTGCAAATGGATGACAAATCAACTTCCATACCTATTAGTATTTGTGAGGATGTTCCCGTTGTTGTTGCTGATGTTACTATTTTGACTGACTTTGTCATACTTGAGTTGCCTGAGGACGACAACATGTCGATTATCCATGGTAGACCCTTCTTGAATACTGCAGGGGGTGTTATTGATTGCAATAAAAGCAAGGTCACTTTTCATATCAATGGTAATGAGCACACAGTGCACTTTCCGAAGAAACAATTCCAAGTGAATGGTATTAATGTTATTGAATAATCTCCGGCAATCACTATTGGAAGTTTTCAGCTACCTCTACCAACTGTTCAAAAGAAATATGAAATCCTTATTGCGGGGAACATTCATATCCCCGTTGAGGTAACTTAGTGATTTACGAAAGTTCTTCGGTTTCATATTAATCGAAAGTGGTTGTTAATAAAACTTGATCAACCTTATTAATGGATCATTTTTTTGGGGTATGAAGTTGATGAATTTAGTAAGCACTACCTTCTGTCCCTACCTTTTGTTTTCTATTTTTCTTCGTTAAATAAAATAAAATGCCATGCTTTGTCTATTTTGTGAGTTTTTCGTGCAATAAAAAATGACCCGGAAATAAAAGTTCACAGAATGCCCTCAAAATTTAATACGATTTTTTCTGATTATTTAAGATTTTCTAGTGCAAATAATATCAGTGGGAGGTGCACTAGGTGGGCACAACCCACCTGGGCGCGCCAGGACCCCCAGGCGCGCCCTGGTGGGTTGTGGTCCCCACGTGGGCCTCCTCACTTACTTCTTCCCACATCACCACATTCATCCAGAAAAAATCATCATTCACTACTGCAGGATGCTGCTAACATGACACCATCATCAGAGACCCTTCGATGAAACTGTTTGCGATGCAATAATCGCAAACGGTGGTGTAAAAAAGGTCAAAAAAGGAGCAAAATGTTTCCGATGACGAATGCATCAAACATGCTTCAGATTTTTGGTGCGTGTGTGATTCAGGGCATACGATTCGGTTCAGTTAACTATTTGTGATGAGGGTGAACAAAAGAAACGGGCTGCCAAATGAAGGCGTGTGCGATGTAGACCATACGGTCACTCAGATGAAATGTTTGCGATGAGGCGGAACAACAGAAACGGGCAGCCAGATGAAGGTGTGTGTGCGATATATGGCATACAGTTCACTCGGATGAACAGTTTGCATTGAGCCAAGAGAGCAGAAACGATTCAACATAACAAGATGTGTGTGATACGCAACAAACAGGTCCGTAATCGAAAATGTGTGGGAAGACCGATAACAACACAGACGAATCCTGTTAAAAAGCCGTGTGTGTTGTGAGCAAACGATTGCTAGTATACAATTGTCAGTGATTGATGAAATCATCACCGAGAGGTTCCATCGTTTAGTCTATGTGCGATGTGATTTGCTCTGTGTATAGAGCATCAACATATATATATACTTAAAAAGACAGCATTGCATAACTAAATTAAGCATACAATTACACAAGTGACTACACACATAACATTTTCACACACCAAAGTAAGCAATTACATGCATACTAAACTAGGAGAAACGAGGATCTAATCATCTACTTCTTGTTGCGACGACGCTTGCCATTGTTGTGCTTCCGGCTGGATCCTTGGCCGTTGTGGGGAAGGAGGCACTTCCTCATGTCAACGATCCACCTGTACATGTCGTATCATGTGTACGCCTCCTTGGCCGTGTACACGACGTGAGCTTTGTCGAGTTTCTCCATCCAGGGCGAGTGCCTTGCACGCTTGTCCTTGTTGCGGGAATCCTTCATGTCTCTCTCCTCCACATAGGCAAAATTGCCATGTAAGCAAGCAATAAGCGCACTATTGTAGTACTTGCTCTTGGCGCCATGGCAGACCAACCGTGTGGGTGCAAAGTGGCTTTGCTCGTGTGGGGGACGGAGGCCATCCCGCGCGGGCGCTAGGTCTGAGAGGACGGCCTTGTTGTCAATCTGTGACCTCTCTATGGCAACCGTTCGCTCCCCACTAGCCTCTTCATGTACCGTGGCAACGTCCACCGCCTCTTCGCCTTTCCCTCTTGATTTGGAACTACTGTCGCACGCTCTTCCTCCCTCCATTTGCCTTCACCCTTCCTTCTGCCATTGTTCGATCATCTTCTGCATGGAGGGAACGTGCCAGAAACGACCCCGTTATTCTTGCCCAGGTCTGAAAGATGACGTGGTGGAGGAACGCATTGATCGTAGTGACGTCATCACCTCGGCTAGCATGGTAGGTTCCTTCAAGTCCATTCTCGACTCAACAAATAACATCATTGCAAAAAACCTGAGGGTTCAGGAGCGGTTTGATCTCCCCTATCTTCTTCACCATGAAGCTGGTCGCCGGCGTGGGGACGACGGAAGCCTCTCCTTGTGCAAGTTGATGCCGCTTGATAGTGATACGTGTGATGTTAAGATGCCATTGCTTGAGGGTAAGGCTTCGGCACACGCAAGTGGAGATTGGGTTTTTTTATATTGGGTATAACTGTGACTTCCAAAAATCACAGACTGCCCTGAGGTTGAGCACACAGATGATCTACGTACGTTCAAATACGATCATGGGGACTATCATCTATGGAATATAGCAATTTGTCGAGTTCCCAACCGCTCTTGGGATTACAAGAACTATGAAGTTGTTGCTATCTTTGACAAGCTTGTTGTCGTCCTTACTTCCACGCCTCGATGCATATTGCTCAAAAATCAATTTCTGTACACGGATGAGTACTGTGATGCAATTCAATACGAGGGTCTTGTGTTTGCTGCCACCACTCGTGGCACTGTTTTTGCATGGAATCCTTATGATTTTGGTACTTTTGTCTTCCACCGTAATTATAATTGTTTCATCCACATGCATGCGGGTTAGCTAGTTTCCCTTTACTAATTAAACTCATTGTGTTTCCAAGGTCCTGTGAACATTCCACCACCTATACTTGAAAAAATTTATAACCAAGGGGGAGATGACGATGGTGATGATCATGAGCATGATGACGGGCATGACCTATATTCTCAGTGGCGCCTGCCAACTTATTCCGATGGATCACCTCTTCTTGTATGTATACAGGGCACTGCTGATGTTACTAACGAAGCAGGTGTTGTCTCCCATGGTCGCACTCTTCGGACCTATTCCAACATCCTTTGCAGGGTATTCAGGATGGATACTCGCGTGCTGGCGCCAACACCTTCTCCCCGGTTCAGTATTGATAGTCTTGGAGAAAACTCTCTCTTCCTTGGACAAAACTATCCAATGATGGTGAAAGGCGATCCAGCTACTATGGACACAATGTTACTACCGTTTATGAGAAGCAACTGTATCGATACCATAGTATTATTGGAGTGGATACACAACTCACAAAAAATACAAGAAGTCGACTAGGCGGACTGGTCCGAGTGAAGAGAAAAAAAAGCCATACGGAACTCAAAATATTTTCCGGAGATATTCATTTTCCTGAATAGGCGGATAAGATATTAGGTGGTTGTTTGATACCGCCAGAAAAGACAAAAAAGATTCTAAGGAATCAAAAAAAAGGAAAAATTGGGTCTATGTTCAACGGAAAAAAATTCTCAAGAGCAAGGAAAAGTATTTTGTTTCCGTTCGCCCTACAGTGGCATATGAAATGGACGAAGGAAGAAATTTAGCAATGGACATTGCTATGGTTCCCTACCCTCGCTATCACAATATGCATCCTATAGGCTGCTTCAGCCTGGATGATCAGTCATATGTTGGTCTCGAGATTGACAATAGCAGGCCCTTCCCAGAGAATCAGTTGTGGTTCAAAGCAAGCGTTTCCAACACCGAGGATTGGTTGAGCTGAACTTCATTTCATCGCTTTGTTATTTGTTGTGTGTGAAAAACTTTAGTATTTACTAAAATGTTTTGTTGGAAATAATCTATAATCCAACATGTATCCTTGTTGTCGTTGTGTGTTGATGAATTGTTGTATATAATCCAACCTATATTGTTTCTTATTTGGATGATTAATGCTGCCGCTTTATTGCTTAACCGAAGCATGGCACGTATCCATTGTTGGTCTAACCCTCACGGTTTGAATAAATAATCCATTTGGGATATTGGTTCCCAATTATTAATAATCTCTTGTTTGTAATTAGATAAACATTACATAAAAACTGGTCTCAAAATTGACCTTAAAAAGTACAATGCAATTTTGTATTGGTGTCCATATGACAACACGATAAGTTTCATGAACTACAAATAAGTTTTAGATGTACTAGAATTTAAAAATCAAGATTCTCATTGTTTGAAATTTGTTGCACGGGGAGTAAACATGCACCCAATGAGACACATGTGTTTTTGCAATCCACATTTAGGTGCACTGTCACGTGTGCATGTAGCTCGAATTTGATTTTTGCACGTTATACCCGTAGAAAATCAATCAATTAATGTACTAAAATATCTTAATGATCTATGATTTTTTTCCAAATTAAAATGTCCCTCCTTTGGTAACATAAATATGCACAGGGATAATTAATTTAACATGCATCGTAGTTGCGGTGGATTCACGGTGTGTATGTGGGTGTGTGCGTCTGGGGGTGGCGGGTGGCTCGCAATACAGTATGAATTCTGAGCCACCATGTGGGTTGACCATTTTGTTAGGTAGGCCGGTGCCACATCAGAGTCATGAATTCGTAATTTAAAACATTACACAACCCTTTCATACATACATGTTTTGGCCAAATGCAGTCGATGTTTGTCCTACACGACACTCGATACTCGCGTGTGATGCTTTTAGTGGGCCCGCGAGGTCGTCGTCCATCACTTTGACGAACATCCGATAATGAGGTTAATATAAAAAGCAGGTATCTCAATGTTTGCGGCCGAGTGGCGGTGGCAGGGTGTTTGATATCCATTCCCATTTCTTGCATAGGACCTAAGCATGCAACCAAGGACACGGATTTGAATTTTCAACCAATTTATATGCATTAGAGCATGTGCGTGTAGTTCAAATTTGAATTATGCACATAAATGCATTGAAAACACAATTAATGTATAAAAAATGTCCAAACGAACCCCGAAAATTTCCAAATTTGAACACAACACTCCTGTTGTTCTATGTTGACACTAGAGAAAAAATTGAAAGCAATAACAGGCAACGGATATCGTTTCGTCCCTAAAGGTGGCATGTTCCCTACCGAAACCATGAGGCTCTTGTTGTGAGAAGCTCTGGTTTTTGAGAAGTTTATACCCCAACCTGCCCCAAATGGGACAAAAAATTACCACGACATGTTGATGCCGCTCCATGATAGCATGCCAAGTTTCATGAATTTCAGAAGAGTTTTGGATTTACTAGAATTTAAAAAGCAGGTATCTCAATGTTTGCGGCCGAGTAACGATGGCAGGGTGTTTGACATTCATTCCCATTTCTTGCATGGGATCTAAGCATGCAACCAAGAACATGGATTTGAATTTACAACCAATTATTATGCATTAGAGCATGTGCATGTAGTTCAAATTTAAATTATGCACATAAATGCATTAAAACTCAATTAATGTATAAAAATGTCCAAACGAACCCCGAAAAAAAAAATCAAAACTAACACAACACTCATGTTGTTCTATGTTTTTACCACTGCCCCAAATGGGACAATATTTTTACCATTGCATGTTGATGTCGTGCCATGCTAACATGTCAAGTTTCATAAATTCCAAACGCGTTTTTGATTTACTAGAATTTAAAAATCATGTATCTCAATGTTAGCGGCCGAGCGACGGTGGCAAGGTGTTTGACATTCATTCTCATTTTTTGCATGGGACTTAAGCATGTAACCAAGGACACACATTCCAATTTTGAACCACTTTATATGCACTGAAGCATGTACGTGTAGTAATTCTAATTTAAATTATGCACATGAATGCATAGAGAACTCAGTTAATGTATAAAAATGTCCAAGCAAACCCCCAAAAATCCCAAAAAATGACACAACACTTGTGTTGTTCTATGTTGACACGAGAAAAAAAATTGAAAGTAAGAAGAGGCAACATATATCGTTTGTCCCCCAAGGTGGCACGTTCCCTACCGAAACCATCTGGCTTGTTGTGAGAGACGCTCTGGTTTGCGAGAAGTTTATACCCAAACCTGCTCCAAATGGGAAAATATATTTACCACTGCATGTCGATGCCGCTCCATGATATCATGTCAAGTTTCATGAATTTCAGCCGAGTTTTCAATTTACTAGAATTTTAAAACCATGTTTCTCAATGTTAGCGGCCGAGCGACAGTGTCAAGATATTTGACATTCATTCTCATTTCTTGCATGTGACCTAAGCTTGCAACCAAGGACAAACATTTTATTTTGCAACCCATTTTTATGAACTGGAGCATGTGCTTTAATTTTGAATTGTGCACCTAAAATGGCTAGAAAACAAATTTACACTACTAGGGAAATGCCTAGCAGCAACGCGGGTTTTAGGCCTGTTAGTAGCGCGGGCTTGAGCGCTACTGGTACAGCGCTACAGCTAAAGCTTAGCAGTAGCGTGCCTAAACCCACACTACTGCTAAATCGACTTAGTAGTAACGCTTCCTCAGAGGAGCGCTACTGGTAATTAATAGTAGCGCTTCTCCCTGCCCGCGCTACTATTATTATTTCGTATTTTATTTTATTTTTTATTTCATGTTGTATTCATACATTTAAACAACTTTTCATAAAACAGGAATTTAGAGATTGTTTTTACATCATAATGAGTTATTACATCATGGGGTGAAAGAATCGTGGACTAGTTTCAAGTGGATGTCCATCCACTTGAAACTAATCCACGGTTCTTTCACCCAATAATATAATAAATGTCATCATCATCATCATCATATCATTAAAAACTTATTATTGTAATACATCATTGTCATATAACACCTCCTCAAGATCATCGTTTTCATCAATGACATCACATAGCAAATTGGTCACTAGTCGTAATCACAAGTACTCCTTATCATCAATTCTAACACATTGTACCACATGAACATACATGAGGACGGACTCTCCTCTCTCCCTCGCCTCCAGATCCCAGCCGCCAGGAGGCTCGTGACCCACGCCACCCTCAATCCGCTGTCGCGCTGTCCGGCGGATGCCGACGATCGCATCAACCGGCATCACCGTTCTTCTTCAGCACCTCCTCTCCCCAGCGCGCCCCAACTCCTCACTAGCTATCCCTACCTTACGAACCAAGTCTTGTGCCTGCCAATTAATAGTCCCACTCTGCTCTATTACATCAAATGCAACCAACTTAGATAAATTCATGCATTACAACATCAACAAGCCAACAAAAAGAGGATGAGATGTTCATGTTTAACCTAGAGAAATAAAGAAAGCGACCTGCCGCATGTATTATATGCGTCACCAATCGAAAATGAGCAGAGAGGAGAGGCGCATGAATCCAAAGAAAATCCCCATGGGTGACAAGCCTAATCTAATAGAAAGAAAGATCTCAGCTCAATTGCCATTTGAGATAATAATCCTAGAGAGAGAGAGAGAGAGAGAGAGAGAGAGAGAGAGGGAGCCGAACTGAAGATACAGAGAAAATTGATGCCCATATTGATTCGTGGTACAGAGACCCGCTCATGGAAGAGAAAACCGGGGCCCAGGGGCTTTCACCGGAGGTAGCTTCGGCACTCCCACATCCATGGCCATCGGCAGAAGTGCAGGACCACCAGACCGCCCCCGCGCGTGCTGGCCGGCCGCCAGATCTGGCGCAACCGAGCCAATTGCACACCTGCCCCGCAACCTCGGTTGCCCCAGCCACCCTCCGGGAGGAGGGGCTTCACCACCACCACTGCATGGGAGGGGCATCCGCCTTGGCCCCAGTGCACCGATGAGCAGGCACCGCCGCCCCAGCCGTAGCCAGAAAGCACATCGATGCTGTCAGCTGGGATGTGGCTCTGGCCAGCCACCGCGGCCTAGAACAGGAGAGCAACACTTGGGTGGTGAGGTGGATGGAGAAGAGGAGAGGAAGAGGAGCAACGATGGGTGGTCAGGCAGCAGGAGGAAGATGGAGGCAGAACGGCGCTTGGGTGATGAGGAATGGCGACGTGTTGTGGATAAGAAGGCACGCAGTGGGCGGTGACATCGGTGGGATTTGTTGCCTGTTGCTTTTTTTCCTTTTTATTAATCAACTGTGGACTAGAAGCTGCTGGATGCAGATGTGCCCATCCGAGCGGCTGGTGCACATGCGTGTGTCTAGGATGTAGTACTAATTAGACCAAGATTAGTAGTAAGTACTATGCTATTTTGTATTGTTTTGACCTATTCGTGGGCGTATATCAATCAAGGGATCGGTGTTATTCAGTGTGATTCAACTTTATTTCATTGCTGCAGGATTCAAAACATTTGTACAATTTTGGTAGTTTTTCGTTCATATTTCACCCGTTGTTTTGTCCAAAAATTTAAATTTTGGATTGTCCATTTCACCTGAGATCTTCCGAAACAATTCCAAAATTCACTCATTTCATTCAAGGGTGGTAATTTTTTCAAAATGAAACATAAAACCTACAAAACCATGGCTGGATGCTATGCGCGCCAGCACTGTTTTTCGGATGAGCACCAATTATAATTACTTCTTGTTGTCTGTTGTTACTATCATAGTTTAATATTCATGCCAACCATACCTTACAAATACATTATTAGATAGACTAATTAAAAATGAATGAAACATTGGAAAGAAATACTTCTTTTAAGGGAGAAGATATTTGGGGCAAATGAGTACTCAATGAAGGCAGGGGGTGCCAGCAGGGGCCCCGGCCGAGGCCAACATGTAGATTTTTCCACTACATGAGTGATTACCTTCTGCTAATATTGTGTTTTACGGTGATTTTGTTGACTTTGGCCCTCCTCAACATGATTTAACATCAGTTGGCCCCCCGATTAAGTTTTCCTGGCTCGCCACTGTCGGTACTTGCTGACCACCAACATATACCTCAAATCTGGTTGTCATCGATGACGTTGGTGTGATAGGGAGCAGAGAGGAGGAATGAAGAGTAGAGAGAGTGCGACAACAATGCATCTTTCTTGCATCCTGTTTCGCCCCGCACACCAAACTGGGAGGGGGTTATGGCACACACAGCAAACTCAAAAAATATATTTCACATCCGACTTATAAATTATTCTTTTTTTGCAAGATCAATAGTAGTTTATAAATTATCCTTTTGATTACACCTTTTCTGGTATACAAATTATTGTAACATCACTAATTAAATTTGTTGGGCTAGGGTGTGAGGTATTTTTTTTCTCCCGTTGCAACTCACGGGCTCTTTTGCTAGTGATATAATAAATATCATCACCATCATATCATTAACAACTTATTATCATAATACATCATTGTCATATAACACCTCTTCAAGATCATCGTTTTCATCAATGACATCACATAGCAAATTGGTCACTAGTCGTAATCACAAGTACTCCTCATCAACTCTAACACATTGTACCACATAATAAACATATTGTACCTCATAGGACCTACTACATTCTCTTAGGACCTACTACATTTTCTAAGGTAAAATAGCAAAAAAACAAGATAGCCTCTGACTCTCTATTATGGAGAATGGAGATTATCCTGTCTCCAATTCTTGCCTTTCGCTTAATGTTACTTCCAAGAACCTCCTTGCGAATGTCCAAACATTTTTTCCATTCTTTGATGAGCATGTATTCACCGGTTTTAGAAATCCGATATGCACAGGTGAGCTCCTTAGATTGACCTGGTAGTATGTTCAGAACTCTAAGGCGACCATTCAGATACATCAAATGAGGCACACAATCCATCGGGATTTTCTGTTGAAAAACATAGTAATAACTTCGTAGTTAGCAATGATGTACTAGTTTTAGAAGTATGCAAAAGATGCACGGATGTCGTAAGTAAAAATCTTACGGGTATCTCCATAGAAGTTAGTGGTTCAACACGTGCACTAGTGGCACGTATTCACCATAATTTGGAGGAGTTCGATAATAGGTATTGTAATTCTCAAGATAAGTACAATAAGCGATCAGATGACTTTTCTCCTTATAAGTTAATTCGAAGCCATCAGTGAAGTGGGTTTTATCTACCATCTTCCGCACATTCTTTTAAGAATCAAAATAAGCTGTCAATGGGAATAATCTGTCAACTATTTTGAAATAAACAATATAAATTAGTTAATAACTATGTTTGAGAAACTAACATTGCGGTAGAATCGGAAGTGTATCAACAAGGACCCAAATGTCCATATTGTCTTGCTCAATGTGAGGATCACCAATATCCATGGTGACAATCATACCCTCATAAAAACCATACATTTTGCAAAGTGCTTCCCAATTTTGGCTACCAAAATGGGTTATTCTCTGAGCATTGCACAGATTTACTTCAAAATCCATATCATGATGGGTCCTTAGGTGTATTTTCTTTATTTCAAAATTTTCATGGTCTTCAAAACCCATCCTCTCCAAGACATAGCGTCTTGCATGGCATGGGATAAGCTAGTCGAATTGTAAAAGATGAAAATTAGACTTTGAAATAGTTGAATTCATGCTTAATTACGAAAAAAACACTTGTCATTGTTGCGTACCATTTCAACATCGAATGTCTCCTCGAGCTTAATGCTGAAGCGTCAATATTTGTCCAGCTCAACGAACCTGTCGCACATACCTCGATCGTCATGGCACCAGTTGCACTCCCCCGGAAGACTGTCGTCGTCCGAGTACAACATTTCCTACGTTCATAATTCAAAGATTAAACTTGTACATATTCTAGCACAAGTCATGCCAGAATTCACGAAAAATCCCGGCATGACCTTTGCTAAAAAAGGACATATCGAGCGCCTGAAATTTGCCGAAACGGAAATTAATCAACACTCCGGCAAAACATAGGCCACTCGGAGGTGTAACCTGAACATGACCGGCCACTTGGGCAACCACATATCCTATTTGAGCAACACAAGATATACATGGAGATTTGGCAGGTCTCAGTAAGATCTTTGGCGCAAGAAGAAGGGGCGACCCATATCATCTTGACTTGGTTCTGCTTCCCCTCTCGAGGTCGGAGGGGTCGGTGATGGGGACGACGACGAGGATGATGGAGGGGCTCCTTGATTTCTGCAAAAGCAAAAACCCTATAAGTTATCACTAATACATCCCGAATAATTGCTTAAACTAAAAAAATAACAACAAATATGACATGTTCAACTAGTTATATTAATTCAACTAGTTCTTACTAAATATAAACTTACTATAAATAGAAAAAACTAGTTCTTTCTAAAAATAAAGTAGTTCAACTAGTTATATTAATTTTCTTACTAAACTAGTTCAACTAAAACTAAACTAGTTCAACTAGTTTATTAATTTACTTACTAAAAATACATTAGTTCTATTAATTCAACTAGTTCAACTAGTTTATTAATTTACTTACTAAACTAGTTCAACTAAAACTAAACTAGTTCAACTAAAACTAAACTAGTTCAACTACTAAAAATCATTATCTATGAACCCTAAATTAACATCTACTACTACTAAAAAACATCTAGTACTAACTAAGCAGAGAGAAATGGGGTGGGGGAGGGGTGGGGGCTTCTGAGAGGAGAGAGGCGGTGGTGGGGAGGTGCTCGTGACGGAGGTAGGCGGCGAGGCGGGCTCGGGATCGGAGGCGGTAAGGTCGAGGCAGCGGGGTGTGGTCGAGGCGGCTGTGTGGTCGAGAGCGGCAAGTGGCCAGTGAGGTTGAGGGCGGCCTCGAGCGGCGGCGGTGAGGGCAGGCTCGGGCGGGGCCGACAGAGGAGTAGGGGAAAGGGAGAGAATGGAGGACTTAGTAAAATTTTGAGCCCGCGGGTGGTTAATTCAAAAGTAGCAGTAGCGTGTTCCAGAAAGCGCATTACTGCTATGTTAGCTATAGCGCGTTCTGGTATACACGCTACTGCTACTCCTTTCTCTTTTTTTCCCTTTTTCATTTATTTTTCTTCACATTTTATTTTTTTCCTTTCACCTTATTCTATTTCTTTCATTTTCAATTTCCTTTCTATTTGCTTTCCATTTAATTTTATATCCTTTAGCAGTAGCGAGTTTAGAGAAAAATGCGCTGCTACAAAGGAAGTAGCGGTAGCGCGGTTCAGTATGGATCGCTACTACTATGTGTAGCCTATCGGCTAAGCCGTGGGAATTTTAGTAGTAACGTGTTTAGAACAAGGCGCGCTACTGCTAGAACTTTATCTGTAGCGCGGTTTGTGCAGGCGCCCTACTACTACTTAGCACCAGCGTGCTTTTTTGACCCACGCTACTGCTAAAGTTCTGTGTATAAGGTTTTCCCTAGTAGTGTTAATGTATAAAATTTCCAAACGAACCCTGAATAATTCCAATTTTTGTACGACACACATATAGTTGCATGTTCACTGCAGATAAAAGGTCTAGCATGTCAAACACCGTCCATTGCCGCTGTGACCCCATTATGTAATTCAAATCAAAATGAAAAATCAAGTAGATCCCACACAGTTTATTCTCACCAACCATGTGAGATGCAGTACAACATATCCTAGAGCACCATCGGTGTATAGTACGCCTATGGCTTACGCGAGAAGGTGCGTCGGAAACAGTCCATAGCCGGCGTGTCAAGCACACTAGCTCACTCCCCAACTACTCCCGCCTCCCTCACAATCTGAAAAATATCTTCTTGCCCTTGATCCAAATTTTCAGTAGCCCCGCCTTGTTACTCCTGCCTAGTAAAATTTTCAGTTGCCGCAGTATTTTCTCAAACACCACCTTAACCCCCCCCCCCCCCCGCCAGCTGCACACACACCACACACTCCCCAAAACCTCCCATCACCGACACACACCACCCATGTAACCATTGGTAGGTCGCCGCCATCGCCGCCGCCTCCATCCTCAAGCTCTGCCTGTGTGCCAGGGAGCTCGAGGAGCCAATGGCCCAAGAGATGTTTATCGTGGCCTCTTCGCCCGACGTCGGCGAGGTGGCCGCTGAGGTGTCCCCGTCATCCTCCGCGGGCTCTTTATCAATCCGCCATCGCCGGTCCCCCGATCCGCCCGCCGCCGCGCCCCTACACCGGTTCGAGGACTTCCCCGTCCTCCCTCGGACCCGGCAGCCGGCGAGGTCCTACCTCGGGGTCCGGCAATGGCGGTGGGGGATGTGGGTCGCCGAGATTACAGATCGGGAACCCACACCCACCGGTGGCTCGGTAGCTTCCACACGGCCGAGTTTGCGGCCATGGAGTACGGCCGCTGGCAGGTCCGCTACCACAGCGCGGCGACTAGGCTCAATTTCCCCTTCGCCACACGTTCGTTCCACCTCGTTCCGCCGGAGCTAGGGGTGGTGAGCTCGACTATGGCGCGGGAGGACCGCGAGGCGTGGGAGCACCTCGAGGCCGAGGCCGCCGACGAGGCCTACATGCAAGAGCTCCGTCGGCAGCACCCGGAGCTCATGGAGGCGGAGCGGGCGATCTTTACCGGCACGGAGGGCGGCAAGGTTATCGGGCTCTCCTCTGCTGACAAGGTTGAAGGCAGCGAGGATGGCGGCGCGGAGGGTGGCGAGGTTATCGTGCTCTCCTCCGATGATGAGGTCGAAGGCGGCGAGGACGGCGGCGCGGAGGGCGGGGACGTTATCGCACTCTCCTTAGATGACGAGGTCGAGGCGGCAAGGACGGCGGCGGGGAGGGCGTCGAGGTGGGTGATACGTCTCCAACGTATCTACTTTTCGAAACACTTTTGCCCTTTTTTGGACTCTAACTTGCATGATTTGAATGGAACTAACCTGGATTGACGCTATTTTCAGCAGAATTGCCATGGTGTTATTTTTGTGCAGAAATAAAAGTTCTCGGAATGACCTAAAACTTCACGGAGTCACGTTTTGGAATTTATAAAAAATATTAGCGAAAGAATCAACAGAGGGGGACCCACACCCTGTCCACGAGGGTGCAGGGCGCGCCCAACCCCCTGGGGTGCGCCCCCTGCCTCGTGGGTCCTCTAGACCTCCACTGACCTCAACTCCAACTCTCTATATTCACGTTCAGGGAGAAATAATCAGAGAGAAGGATTCATCATGTTTTACGATACGGAGCCGCCGCCAAGCCCTGTTCTTCCTCAGGAGGGCTGATCTGGAGTCTGTTCGGGGCTCCGAAGAGGGGAATCCATCGCCACCATCATCATCAACCATCCTCCATCACCAATTTGATGATGCTCACCGCTGTGCGTGAGTAATCCCATTGTGGGCTTGCTGGACAGTGATGGGTTGGATGAGATTTACCATGTAATCGAGTTAGTTTTGTTAGGGTTTGATCCCTATTATCCATTATGTTCTAAGATTGATGTTGCTATGACTTTGCCATGCTTAATGCTTGTCAATAGGGCCCGAGTGCCATGATTTCAGATCTGAACCTATTATGTTTTCGTGAATATACGTGAGTTCTTTATCCTATCTTGCAAGTTATAGTCACCTACTACGTGTTATGATCCGGCAAACCCCGGAGTGACAATAGTCGGGACACTTCCCGATGATGACCGTACTAATGCTTTGGTCCAGTACTCTATTAAAAGGAGGCCTTAATATCCCTTAGTTTCCAATAGGACCCCGCTGCCATGGGAGGGTAGGACAAAAGATGTCATGCAAGTTCTTTTCCATAAGCATGTATGACTTTATTCGGAATACAAGCCCACATTACATTGATGAACTGGAGCTAGTTCTGTGTCACCCTATGTTATAACTGTTGCATGATGAATTGCATCTGACATAATTATCCATCATTGATCCATTGCTACGAGCTTTTCACATATCGATCTTTGCTAAGTTACTTCTCCGTTGCCACTGTTACGATTGCTACAAAACCGCTACTATTACTTTTGCCACTGTTACCGTTACTTCCATACTACTTTGCTACTAAACACTTTACTGCAAATATTAAGTCTTTCAGGTGTGGTTGAATTGACAACTCAGCTACTAATACTTGAGAATATTCTTTTGCTCCCCTTGTGTCAAATCAATAAATTTGGGCTAGATACTCTTCCCTCAAAAACAGTTGCGATCCCCTATACTTGTGGGTTATCAAGACCTTTTTCTGGCGCCGTTGCCGGGGAGCATAGCTCTATTCTTTGGGTCACTTGGGATTTATATCTTTTGATCACTATGAGGAATTTGAAGGATGAAAGAACCAAGATTTATCCCTCAACTACGAGGGGAGGTAAGTGATACGTCCATTTTGCATCATGCTTTTATATCGATATTTATTGCACTATGGGCTGTTATTACACGTTGTGTCACAATACTTATGGCTCTGCTCTCTTATTATACAAGGTTTACATAAAGAGGGAGAATGCCGGCAGCAGGGATTATGGGCTGGAAAAGGAGCAAATATTGGAAACCTATTCTGCACAACTCCAAAAGTCCTGAAATTCCACGAAAGTCATTTCTGGAATTAATAATAAATTTTGAGTGGAAGAAGTACCAGAGGGGACCCACACCCTGGCCACGAGGGTGGGGGCGCGCCCTACCCCCAAGGGCGCGCCCCCTCCCGTGCCCATCTTCTGTTATATGAAGACTTTTACCCTGGAAAAAAATCATAAGCAAGCTTTCGGGACGAAACTCCGCTGCCACGAGGCGGAACCTTGGCGGAACCAATCTAGGGCTCCGGCGGAGCTGTTCTGCCGGGAAAACATCCCTCCGGGAGGGGGGAAATATCACCATCGTCATCACCATCGATCCTCTCACCAGGAGGGGGTCAATCTCCATCAACATCTTCACCAGCACCATCTCCTCTCAAACTCTAGTTCATCTCTTGTATCCAATCTTTGTACCAAAACCTCAGATTGGTACCTGTAGGTTGCTAGTAGTGTTGATTACTCCTTGTAGTTGATGCTAGTTGGTTTATTCGGTGGAAGGTCATTTGTTCATATCCTAAATTCATATTAATACTCCTCTGATTATGAACATGAATATGCTTTGTGAGTAGTTACGTTTGTTCCCAAGGACATGGGTGAAGTCTTTCTATAAGTAGTCATGTGAATTTGGTATTCGTTCGATATTTTGATGAGATGTATGTTGTCTCTCCTCTAGTGGTGTTACGTGAACGTCGACTACATGACACTTCACCATTATTTGGACCTAGAGGAAGGTATTGGGAAGTAATAAGTAGATGATGGGTTGCTAGAGTGAAAGAAGCATAAACCCTAGTTTATGCGTTGCTTCGTAAGGGGCTGAATAGGATCCATATGTTTCATGCTATGGTTAGGTTTACCTTAATACTTCTTTAGTAGTTGCGGATGCTTGCAATAGGGGTTAATCATAAGTGGGATGCTTGTCCAAGAAAGGGCAGTACCCAAGCACCGGTCCACCCACATATCAAATTATCAAAGTAACGAACGCGAATCATATGACCGTGATGAAAACTAGCTTGACGATAATTCCCATGTGTCCTCGGAAGCGCTTTTATCTATATAAGAACTTGTCCAGGCTTGTCCTTTGCTACGAAAAGGATTGGGCCACCTTGCTGCACCTTATTTACTTTCATTGATTGTTACTCATTACAAAATACCTTATCACAAAACTATCTGTTACATACAATTTCAGTGCTTGTAGTGAATACCTTACTGAGAACTGCCACTAGTAGAAAAACACCTATTAGTCCCGGTTCGTAAGGGCCTTTAGTCCCGGTTCATGAACAGGGACTAATGGGTCGTTACTAATACCGCCCCCCTTTAGTCCCGGTTCTAACACGAACCGGGACAGATGGTCCTCCACGTGGCCGGTGCGCCGAGCCCAGGCAGGGGGGCCTTTGGTCCCGGTTTTGCCTAATGCATTGTTCATATGAATATACAAACATTTGCATATTCTACAATAATTAATATCACCAAAAAAATTCTATGAACAGAAAAAAAACCTAACTTTTCTAAAAATCTATCTTTTGCATATATGAAAACATTAATACACGTATGAACAAAAAATACATATATGAACAAAAACATGCTCTGAACAATTTTTTTATACATTTTGAACATCTACATACACATAGCCACATACATACACATA
This sequence comes from Aegilops bicornis, assembly GCA_021605145.1. NCBI lineage: Eukaryota > Viridiplantae > Streptophyta > Magnoliopsida > Poales > Poaceae > Aegilops > Aegilops bicornis. The sequence goes on along the minus strand of CM038675.1, from coordinate 122,781,044 downwards.
TACATTATATATATATATGAACAAAAAAACTAAACTAATAAAAATGAAAAAAACAGAGCCGCATATATATATAGCCACATACATACACATATACATTGAACAAAAAAATTAAACTAATAAAAATGAAAAAAAATAGAGCCGGTGCGGCGTGGTGGCTCACAGCGGGGGCGGCTAGATGACGATGGCGACGGTGGGGGCGGCGAGGCGGCGCTGAGCTCGGGAGGCCGGGCGACGCCGAGGAGGCGGGCGACGAGGACATGAGCTCGGGAGGCCGGCGACCAGACGGCGCTGGCTCGGGAGGCCAGCGACGAGGACGACACGGGCTCGGGGAGGCGACGGCCTTGGCGGCGGCGGCGGCGGCGACGACGGCGAGGTGGAGCAGCCTGGCGGCGTCGAGGAGGGTCGGCGTCGTCGGGGGCAACTGGCGATGAGATCCTGAATTTTTGCAAAGTGTTTGCTTATCTAGCAAAGCCATTGGTCCCGGTTCGTGAAACCAGCGGGACTAATACTCATTAGTCCGGTTGGTGCCACCAACGGGACCAAAGGCCTCTTTTTCGGGAGCCCAAAGAGGCGGGAAGGGGCGACCTTTGCACCGTTGGTGCCACGAACCGTACCAATGTCTCTTTAGTCCCGTTGGTGCCACCAACTGGGACCAAAGGCCCCGGTGCTGCCCCCGTCGGGGCCAAAGTTTAGGGCCACCACGCGAGTTGAGAGGGGCGCTGATGGTTTATAAGCCCCACCGCCGCACCCTCTCGAGCTCCTCTCCACCGCAGCTTTCGGCCTACTTGCTATTGCTTTGCACGATGGGCCTTACGGGCCTCTGCGAACTGAATCACGGCCCATAGTAGGGTTTGATGTCGTATTCAGGCCGTGGGGGCCCAGTAGGAGGCATTTTTTTTGTTTTCTTTACTTATTCTTGCTTTTTTTTCCAGTTTTTTTGTTTTGTTTTCTGCATTATTTATTTTCTTTTGTTTTTTGCTTTATTTTTTAATTCTTTTTTCTTTTAGTTTTAGGAAAATTATAAACTTTCTGTTAGTGCCATTACTTTTCAAATTTGAAAACACTTTTTTTGTTTTTTTGTTTTCTTTATTTCTTTATTTATTTTATTTTGTTTCTACTTACAACAAAATACTTATTTTTGTTTTTTTGTTTTGTTTTCTGCATTATTTATTTTCTTTTGTTTTTTGCTTTATTTTTCAATTCTTTTTGCTTTTAGTTTTAGGAAAATTATAAACTTTCTATTAGTGCCATTAGTTTTCAAATTTGAAAACAATTTTTTTGTTTTTTTTCTTTCTTGCTTTATTTATTTTATTTTGTTTCTACTTACAACAAAATACTTATTGTTGTTTTTTGTTTTGTTTTCTGCATTATTTATTTTCTTTTGTTTTTGCTTTATTTTTCAATTCTTTTTCTTTTAGTTTTAGGAAAATTATAAACTCTCTGTTAGTGCCATTAGTTTTCAAATTTGAAAACACTTTTTTGTTTTTTGTTTTATTTCTTGCTTTATTTATTTTATTTTGTTTCTACTTACAACAAAATACTTATTGTTGCTATTTTTAATTATTACGAGGGCGAAGCATAAGACATTAAAGCATTTCAAATGAACTCTGAAAAAGTTGAAAGTTGGCATGGTATCATAAATTGACCCACATAGCATGTGTATGTACAAAAGCGGACAATGGTATCATACTAAATGGGTTACAAAGTTGGCATGGTATCATCATAATAGTTGCGGAGAAAGTCTTCACTTTTTCTTCGCTTGTGTCATTGCTTATTATTGCGCCGTAACCATGGATAATCTTCATCGTTTATCGAGGATCTTTGGGGTTAGCCTTGACTTTGAAGGAGGAATTTCATGAAACTTTTCATAATCTTTAGACATGTCTGTCTTGTCCTCCACTCCCACGATGTCCCTTTTTCTTGAAAGAACTATGTGGCGCTTTGGCTCATCGTATGATGTATTCGCTTCCTTATCTTTTCTCTTTCTCGGTCTGGTAGACATGTCCTTCACATAGATAACCTGTGCCACATCATTGGCTAGGACGAACGGTTCGTCAGTGTACCCAAGATTTTTCAGATCCACTGTTGTCATTCCGTACTGTGGGTCTACCTATACCCTGCCTCCTGACAGATTGACCCATTTGCACTTAAACAAAGGGACCTTAAAATCATATCCGTAGTCAAGTTCCCATATGTCCACTATGTAACCATAATATGTGTCCTTTCCCCTCTCGGTTGTTGCATCAAAGCGGACACCGCTGTTTTGGTTGGTGCTCTTTTGATCTTGGTCAATCGTGTAAAATGTATTCCCATTTATCTCGTATCCTTTCCAAATCAATACAGTCAAAGATGTTCCCATGGACAACAAGTACAGACTCATCACAAACAGTGTTGTCACCTACGTCGTGTTTCCAACCAAGCTGCTGAAAGTCTGATGTGTTCACATGTAATCCGGTCGTCACTTTTCTCCGGGTGTTTGGGCGCAGATTGTTCTTGTGTTCATCGACATCTGGGGTCACCAAGGTAGAGTTACGTAAAAGCGTGTAGTGTGCTTGAGACCAAGAATATCCGTCCTGCATATTATTGAGTCCCTTCCAAGCGTGCCTTTTCGGTCAGTCTCCCCTCATACCGCGATTTAGGGAGACCTACCTTCTTAAGGCCAGGAATGAAGTCAACACAAAACCCGATGACATCCTCTGTTTGATGGCCCATGGAGATGCTTCCTTGGCCTAAGCGTGATTCTGGACATATTTCTTTAGGACTCCCATGAACCTCTCAAAGGGGAACATATTGTGTAGAAATACGGGCCCCAGAATGACAATCTCGTCAACTAGATGAACTAGGACGTGCGTCATGATATTGAAGAAGGATGGTGGGAACACCAGCTTGAAACTGACAAGACATTGCACCACATCACTCCTTAGCGTTGGTATGATTTCTGGATCGATCACCTTCTGAGAGATTGCATTGAGGAATGCACATAGCTTCACAATGGCTAATCGGACGTTTTCCGGTAGAAGCACCCTCAATGCAACGGGAAGCAGTTGCGTCATAATCATGTGGCAGTCATGAGACTTTAGGTTCTGGAACTTTTTCTCTGCCATATTTATTATTCCCTTTATATTCGACGAGAAGCCAGTCGGGACCTTCATACTGAGCAGGCATTCAAAGAAGATTTCTTTCTCTTCTTTTCGTAAGACCGTAGGCTGGCAGGACCTTCATCTGCTTGGAGGCATGCCCTCTTTTTCGAGCAAGCGTTGCAGGTCCATCCGTGCCTCAGGTGTATCTTTTGTCTTCCCATACACGCCCAAGAAGCCTAGCAGGTTCACGCAAAGGTTCTTCGTCACGTGCATCACGTCGATCGGAGAGCGGACATCTAGGTCTTTCCAGTAGGGTAGGTCCCAAAATATAGATTTCTTCTTCCACATGGGTGCGTGATTCTCAGCGTCATCCGGAAGAGCTAGTCCGCCGGGACCCTTTCCAAAGATTACGTGTAAATCATTGACCATAGCAAGTACATGATCACCGGTACGCATGGCGGGCTTCTTCCGGTGATCTGCCTCGCCTTTGAACGCTTGCCTTTCTTTTGACATTGATGGTTGGTCGGAAGAAATCGGCGATGGCCTGTACACATTCTTCCTGCAGCTTCCTAGGTATATACTATCGGTGTCAAGTAAACAGTGCGTGCATGCGTGGTATCCCTTGTTTGTCTGTCCTAGAAGGTTACTGAGAGCGGGCCAATCGTTGATGGTCACGAACTGCAATGCCTTTAGGTCAAATTCCTCCTTTTTGTGCTCATTCCACGTACGTACACCATTTCCATATCACAGCTGCAAAATTTCTTCCACTAATGGCCTTAGGTACACATCAATGTCGTTGCCGGCTTGCTTAGGGCCTTGGATGAGAACTAGCATCATAATGAACTTCCACTTCATGCACATCCAAGGAGGAAGGTTATACATACATAGAGTCATGGGCCAGGTGTTGTGATTGCTTCTCTGCTCCCCGAAAGGATTAATGCCATCCGCGCTTAAAGCAAACTATACGTTCCTTGGGTCCTTTGCAAACTCATCCCAGTACTTTCTCTCGATTTTTCTCCACTGCGACCCGTCGGTGGTGCTCTCAACTTCCGTCTTTCTTACGGTCCTCACTTTGCCATCGCATCAACTTGGCATGCTCTCCGTTTACGAGCAGACGTTTCAACCATGGTATTATAGGAGCATACCACATCACCTTCGCAGGAACCCTCTTCTGGGAGGCTCGTAAATCAACATCACCGGGGTCATCTCGTCGATCTTATACCGCAATGCACCGCATACCGGGCATGCGTTCAGATCCTTGTATGCACCATGGTAGAGGATGCGATCATTAGGGCATGCATGTATCTTCTCCACCTCCAATCCTAGAGGGCATACGACCTTCTTTGCTGGGTATGTACTGTCGGGAAATTCGTTATCCTTTGGAAGCTTCTTCTTCATTATTTTTAGTAGCTTCTCAAATCCTTTATCAGGCACATCATTCTCTGCCTTCCACTGCAGCAATTCCAGTACGGTACCGAGCTTTGTGTTGCCATCTTCGCAATTGGAGTACAACTCTTTTTTGTGATTCTCTAACATGCGATCGAACTTCAGCTTATCCTTTTGACTTTCGCATTGCGTCCTTGCATCGACAATGACCCGGCGGAGATCATCATCATCGGGCATATCGTCTGGTTCCTCTTGATCTTCAGCAGCTTCGCCCGTTGTAGCACCATCATGCACATCGTCTGGTTCCTCTTGATGTTCAGTAGCATCACCGTATTCAGGGGGCACATAGTTGTCATCGTACTCTTCTTCTTCATCGTCTTCCATCATAACCCCTATTTCTCTGTGCCTCGTCCAAACATTATAGTGTGGCATGAAACCCTTGTAAAGTAGGTGGGTGTGAAGGATTTTCCGGACAGAGTAAGACTTCGTATTCCCACATATAGGGCATGGACAACACATAAAACCATTCTCGCTTGTTTGCCTCAGCCACTTTGAGAAAATCATGCACGCCCTTAGTGTACTCGGAGGTGTGTACGTCACCGTACATCCATTGCGGTTCATCTGCGTGCATTATATATAATTAAGTGTGTCAAAAATCATTACTGAGAACATCATGAATAGATAATTAAGTGACCAAATTAATAGAAGTTCATCATCACATTAAAACCAAAGTACATACATAGTTCTCATCTAACAACATAAAGCTCTGCAGAGCATCTAAATTAATTAAACCATGCACTGAAACTATGTAAAACATTTCAATGTGAAAACAAATGCGATCATAATCGCAACCAATGTAACAACTGATCCAACGGCATAATGATACCAAGCCTCGGTATGAATGGCATATTTTCTAATCTTTCTAATCTTCAAGCGCCTTTGCATCCATCTTGATCTTGTGATCATCGACGACATACGCAACATGCAACTCCAATATCATCTTCTCCTCCTCAATTTTTCTAATTTTTTCCTTCAACGAATTGTTTTCTTCTTCAACTAAATTTAACCTCTCGACAATAGGGTCGGTTGGAATTTCCGGTTCAACAACCTCCTAGATAAATAAAATCTATGTCACGTTGGTCGGCATAATTGTCATAAACAATAAATGAACCAATAGTTATGAAAAGATAATATATACCACATCGAATCATAGACAGACGAGGGCCGACGGGGCGGATACCAAAACCATCGCACTATATAAGATGCAATAATAAAAGTAAGAAAATTATACAAGTATCTATATAAACATACAAGTAAGAATTTTTTTACTTTCAGAATGAAGATAAGAACAAGAGGCTCACCACGGTGGTGCCGGCGACGAGATCGGCGCAGCGATCGGCAGCGGTGAGTGAAGACGGGACGGACGTGACGGTCCGCTAAACCTAGACAAATATTGAGGAAAATGGAGCTTGGAGGTCGAGCTTGGAGGAGAAAGCTTAAGTAGTGTGGCTCGGGCATTCCATCGAACACCTCGTGTGCATAGGAGGTGAGCTAGAGCACCAAGAAGCTCTCCCTCTCGCCACGAAAAAACAGAGCGGGAGTGCTCTGCGCAGCGAGGGGTATATATAGGCAAATAATTGGTCCCGGTTGGTGGCTTGAACCGGGACTAAAGGGCACCCTTTGGTCCCGGTTCATGCCACCAACCGGGACCAATGGTGGTGGACCAGGAGCGAGGCCCATTGGTCCTGGTTCGTCCCACCAACTGGGACCAAAAGGTCCAGACGAACCGGGACCAATGGCCCACGTGGCCCGGCCGGCCCCCGGGGCTCACGAACCGGGTCCAATGCCCCCATTGGTCCCTGTCCTGGATTGAACCAGGACTAATGGGCTGGCCGGGCATGGACCATTGCCCCCTTTTCTACTAGTGCGCTTGTCATTTCCTTCTGCTCCTCGTTGGGTTCGACACTCTTACTTATCAAAAGGACTACGATAGATCCCCTACACTTGTGGGTCATCAAGACTCTTTTCTGGCACCGTTGCCGGGGAGTGAAGCGCCTTTGGTAAGTGGAACTTGGTCAGGAAAAATTTATATAGTGTGCTGAAATTTACTGTCACTTTTTAATATGGAACATAATCCTTTGAGTTGCTTGTTCGGTGTATCTTCACCCCGACCATAAGAGCAAAGAGTTGCTCCTCGACCTACTAAACCTACTGAAAATTTTTACTTTGAAATTCCTTCGGGTATGGTAGAGAAACTGCTAGCTAATCCCTTTACAGGAGATGGAACATTGCATCCTGATTTACACGGTATAGGCTATGTGATGATATGGGATCATGGAACTATAAACGATTGAAATTGGAATTTCACCAGAAGTTTTATCCTATGCATCTTGTTCATTGTGACCGTAATTATATATATATAATTTTTGGTCTCGAGAAGGATAAAGCATCGCTCAAGCTTGGGGGAGGCTTAAGTGAATGATATATTCATGCCCCAATCATGAGCTCTCAAGACAAATGATTATTCAAAAAATTTATGCTCGGCTTTCTCTTAACAATCGCTCCATGCTCGATACTTGTTGTGCTGGTTCTTTTATGATGAAGACTATTGAATTCAAATGGGATTTATTGGAAAGAATTAAATGCAACTCTGAAGATTGGATATCGACGAAGGTAAGGAGTTAGGTATGACACCTAAGTTTGATTGTGTTAAATCTTTTATGGATACCGATGCTTTTGTGGATTTACCACTAAACATGGACTTGACTCTGAGATAGTAGCTTCTTTCTGTGAATCATTTGCTACTCATGTTGACCTCCCTAAGGAGAAGTGGTTTAAATATAATCCTCCTTTGAAGTAAAAGTAGTTGCACCTATTACAGTTGAAGAAAAGACTATCACTTATAATGATCCTATTGTTCCTTCCACTTATATTGAGAAACCACCTTTACCTGTTAGGATAAAGGATCATGCTAAAGCTTCAACTGTGGTTCGTAAGAGTAATACTAGAACATATACACCTCCTGAGCAAATTAAAGTTGAACCTAGTATTGCTATGGTTAAAGATCTCTTGGCTGATAATATTGATGGGCATGTTATTTATTTCTGTGATGCAGCTGCTAGAATTGCTAGACCCGATGCTAAGAAGCATAGACCTGTTGTAGGCATGCCTGTTATTTCTGTTAAAATAGGAGATCATTTTTATCATGGCTTATGTGATATGGGTGCTAGTGCCAGTGCAATACCTCATTCCTTATACAAAGAAATTATGCATGATATTGCACCTGGTGAGATAGAAGAAATTGATGTTACAATTAAGCTTGCCAATAGTGATACTATTTCACCAATTGGGATTGTTAGAGATGTTGAAGTCTTGTGTGGGAAAGTTAAATATCCTGCTGATTTTCTTGTTCTTGGTTCCCCACAAGATGAATTTTGTCCCATTATATTTGGTAGACCTTTCTTGAACACTGTTAATGCTAAGATAGATTGCAAAAAGGATGTTGTTACGATTGGCTTAGGGGTTATGTCTCATGATTTTAACTTTGCTAAATTTCGTAGACAACCCCATGATAAAGAATTTCCTAGTAAGGATGAAATTATTGGTCTTGCTTCTATTGCCGTGCCTCCTAATGATCCTTTAGAATAATATTTGCTAGACCATGAAAATGATATTTTTATGAATGAAAGAAGGGAAATAGATGAAGTATTCTTTAAACAGGGACCTATTTTGAAACACAACTTGCCTGTTGAAATCCTAGGGGATCCTCCACCACCCAAGGGTGATCCCGTGTTTGAGCTTAAACCACTACCTGATACTCTCAAATATGCTTACCTTGATGAAAAGAAGATATATCATGTTATTATTAGTGCTAACCTTTCAGAGCAGGAAGAGGAGAGATTATTGAAAATCTGAAGAAGCACCGTGCTGCCATTGGATACACTCTTGATGATCTTAAGGGCATTAGTCCGACACTATGCCAACACAAAATAAAATTGGAGGAAGACACCAAACCAGTCAATGATCACCAACGATGGTTAAATCCTAAGATGAAAGAAGTGGTAAGAAAGGAAATACTAAAGCTCCTTGAGGCAGGTATAATTTATCCCTTTGCTGATAGTCAGTGGGTAAGTCCTGTCCATTGTGTCCTAAGAAGGGAGGTATTACTGTCGTTCCTAATGATAAATATGAATTGATCCCGCAAAGAATTATTACAGGTTATAGGATGGTAATTGACTTCCAAAAATAAATAAAGCTACTAAAAAGGACCGTTACCCTTTACCTTTTATTGATCAAATGCTAGAAAGACTATCCAAACATACACATTTTTGCTTTCTAGATGGTTACTCTGGTTTCTCTCAAATACCTGTGTCAGCAGAGGATTAAGAAAAGACCACTTTTACTTGCCCTTTCGGTACTTTTGATTATAGACGTATGCTTTTTGGTTTATGTAATGCACCTGCTACCTTTCAAAGATGCATGATGGCTATATTCTATGACTTTTGTGAAAAGATTTGTGAGGTATTCATGGATGATTTCTCCGTTTACGGATCCTTTTTGATGATTTCTTGAGCAACCTTCATTGAGTTTTGCATTGGGAGAAGTGCCACTTTATGGTTAATGAAGGCATTATCTTGGGGTATAAAATTTCCGAAAGAGGTATTGAAGTTGATAAAGCTAAGGTTGATGCTATTGAAAAGATGTCGTGTCCCAAGGACATCAAAGGTATAAGAAGTTTCCTTGGTCATTCCGGTTTTTATAGGAGGTTCATTAAGGACTTCTCTAAAATTTCTAGGCCTCTGACTAATCTCTTACAAAAAGATATTCCTTTTGTCTTTGATGATGATTGTGTAGAAGCATTTGAAATAGTTAAGAAAGCTTTGATTTCTGCACCTATTGTTCAGCCACCTGATTGGAATTTACCCTTTGAAATTATGTGTGATGCTAGTTGAGGGAGTCCTGGATTAGGGGGTACCCGGACAGCCGGACTGTATACATCATCCGGACTATCGAAGCGTGAAGATACAAGACTCAAGACTTCGTCCCGTGTCCGGATGGAAATTTCCTTGGCGTGGAAGGCAAGCTTGGCGATCCGGATATTATATTTCCTTCCTTGTAACCGACTCCATTTAAACCCTAGCCATCTCCGGTGTCTATATAAACCGGAGAGGTTGGTCCTTAGAAGGCCGATCACAATTACAATCATACCATCATAGGCCAGCTTCTAGGGTTTAGCCTCCTTGATCTCGTGGTAGATCTACTCTAGTACTACCTATATCTTCAATATTAATAAAGCAGGAAGTAGGGTTTTACCTCCATCGAGAGGGCCCGAACCTGGGTAAACATCTGTGTCCCTTGCTTCCTGTTACCATCAGCCTAGACGCATAGATCGGGACCCCCTACCCGAGATCCGCCGGTTTTGACATCGACATTGGTGCTTTCATTGAGAGTTCCTCTGTGTCGTCGCTGCGGGGCTCGATGGCTCCTTCAACCATCGTTAATAACACGGTCCCGGGTGAGACCTTCCTCCCCGGACAGATCTTCGTGTTCGGCGGCTACGTCCTGCAGGCCAATTCGCTAGGCCATCTGGAGCAAATCGATAGCTATGCCCCAGGCCACCAGATCAGGATCGGAAACCTGAATTACACGGCGGATATTCGCGGAGACCGGATTGCCAACGGATTCATGCCCATGCCAGGGGCACCGGACAGTCACGACGAGCACGGCTTAGACCTGCTGTCGGACAAAGCTCGGGGTATGACCCCCGCAATAGCCTCGGACCTAAATCTGGAACAGGCCGCGTTGCCTAAGGACGGAGGACTGGACCCTGCCCCGCAGGTCGCACACTCATCGGCGGTGGAGCCGAACACGGGCCTTACCTCTGTGGTGGCCTGTGATTCCGGACCCCCGGATTCGTATCAGGATGTTGGTCCCAATCCGCGCACTCCCGAGCCAGTCGAGCCAGGTTGGGCTCCGGTAATGGAGTTCACCGCTGCGGATATATTTCAGCACTCGCCCTTTGGCAACATGCTGAACTTGTTAAAAACTCTCTCTTTGACAGAAAATTCTGGGCCAAACTATTTCCGGCTCGAGTGGGAAGCAGGCGACGAAGAAATTCGTTGCCCACCCACCACCCACTTCATAGCCACAGTCAATGATTCAACCGACGTGCCTGACTTCGACTCCGAAGGCATCGACGGTATGGACGACGATGCAGGAAAAGATTCGAAATCTGTGGGGTGCTCGACTTCTCCCTCGTCACACGACATATACATGGTGGATACGCCCAAAGAGGACAAACAAGACAATCCAGACGATAAAATCCCCCGATAAAAGCCAATGCGACAGCGCAGACGCTGTTCTAAGTCCAGCAACAGTAAAAATAGCGACAAGAGCGCTAGAGGGATCGATACTACAATCAACTCCGAAGGCAACAACGACCATACGGACCAAGCGATGGAGCAGGGCGAACCAGGTCACCCTGAACACAGTTCGGAGCAGACGCCCGAGGACAATGACCCTGACAGACAAGGTCATCAAACCGAGTCAGCACAGGAAAACAGTCCGGATAATGATGCAATCCCGGAAAAATACGTGGAACGAGATAACCTCCACAGAAAGCTTATGGCCACCGCAAGAAGTCTAAAGAAGCAGAAACAACGGCCCAAAGCCGCACAGGAAACGCTCAACTATAGATGGAACAAAGTGCTAGACACTAAGGAAAGATACAGCGATGATCGCCATACAAAGAGCTATCCAAAACGCAAGCTACTGCCAGAATTCGATGACAAAGCCGTGCCACTTCACAACCGCAACAAAGCGGCTACCGACGCCGCGCACGATCTACTGAGCACCTGGATAAGAAAGCTGGCGCGGCCAGGTCCATTTATGGATCTAAACGACACACCCCAGCAAGGGACTACGGTCACCAAAACTATTATGCCAATCGAATACCAGTTCGGAATAAACACCGGACACAACAACAGCCGACGGCATGCCACAACACGTCCAGATATAGAGGGGCTGCTCACCCCCTGTGCTTTACCGAAGAGGTACTGGACCATGAATTCCCACAGGGCTTTAAACCTGTGAATATAGAGGCATACGACGGAACGACAGACCCAGGCGTCTGGATTGAGGATTTTATCCTGCATATACATATGGCTCGTGGGGATAACCTCCACGCCATAAAATACCTTCCCCTCAAACTGAAGGGACCAGCCCGACACTTGTTGAAAAGCCTCCCTGAAAATTCAATTGGGAGTTGGGAGGAACTCGAGGATGCTTTCTGGGCCAATTTTCAAGGGACCTATGTCCGGCCTCCGGATGCTGACGATCTAAGTCACATAATCCAACAACCCGGAGAGTCCGCCCGCAAGCTTTTGGAATAGATTCCTCACTAAGAAGAACCAAATTGTCGACTGTCCGGATGCTGAAGCTTTAGCGGCATTCAAACACATCATCCGTGACGAGTGGCTCGCCAGACACCTCGGCCAAGAAAAGCCGAGGACAATGGCAGCCTTAACAAGCCTCATGACCCGCTTTTGCGCGGGTGAAGATAGCTGGCTAGCCCGTAAGGGCACCAGCGACCCCAGCACATCCGAAATAAGGGATGGCAACGGGAAGCCACAGCATAATAAAAACAAACACCCAAACAAGGAAGAGAGCCCGGATAACACAACGATTAATGCCGGATTCAGGGGCTCTCGACCTGATCAGCAAAAGAAGCCATTTAAAGGCAGTAAAGAGGGACAGTATGGTCTGAATAGATTCCTAGACAGACTATGCCAAATTCATGGCACCCCTGACAAACCTGCGAACCACACGCACAAAGAGTGCTGGGTCTTCAAGCAGGCCGGCAAATTAAATGCCGAACACAAGGGAAGGGAAACACCAAGTGAAGACGATGATGAACCTCGCCAGCCGAACACTGAGGTACAGAAAAAATTCCCGCCAGAGGTTAAAACAGTGAACATGATCCACGCGACTCACACATCCATGAGAAGGCACGAACGTGCGCATAGAGACGCGCTCGATATAGAGCCCATCGTACTCACAACTAACCACTGGATGTCTTATCCGATAACCTTCGATCACTTGGATGACCGAACTAGTATTCGGCGTGGAGAATCAAAGGCCTTGGTGCTTGACCCAATAATCGACGAATACCATCTCACCCATGTCCTCATGGACGGCGGCAGTAGTCTCAATTTAATATACGAAGACACTGTCCGCAGGATGGGGATAAACCCATCCAGAATCAGCCATAGCAACACCACCTTTGAAGGGGTGATACCAGGTGTTGTAGCCCACAGCAGGGGCTCCGTCGTACTAGAGGTAACATTCGGCTCTCCAGGCAACTCCAGAAGCAAAGAGCTGCTCTTCATCATCGCACCCTTCCAAAGCGACTATCATGCATTGCTTGGAAGAACGGCCTTCGCCCGCTTCAACACATTGCCGCACTATGGCTACCTTACACTCAATATGCCCGGCCCATGTGGCGTCATCACCGTTAGCAGAATCACAGAGTGCTCTTCACGCACAGAAAAACCCGCGACGGCCGTAACGGCCGGACTATAAGCGGCGTCCAATATTAGAAAATATGACTGGTCATTAAGACCACAGACACGGTTAAACGAGTCCGGTCGCCCGGATAAGATTGAATCAGGCACCGTATATGCAATCCCATATCGGACACCAGGGGCTATAAATACTTGATACAGCCCCACACTTCGCTCAACCTTATTGGCAGGCCAACATCTTACACTTTTATTATCCATCGCATACTAACGTTGTACTCTCCTACGAGTTTTCCTTTTTTCACAGACAACGTTCGCGCGATACCTTTCCAGGATACGGCACAACGGAGACAAAGGCGGAGACATGCAGCAGGGCCCCATTCAACAGGTTTCTTTTTAGATTAAGCCCCTGTGTAAACCTTTTCTATTTCCTCTTGTTGTTCAACCATCCCATGGGTTCCATACCCACAGAGGATACTGCCGTTTTGGCATTTCGCCACGACAGATTGACGCATGTACCTGGAAACACAGGGTTTATATTGAATGGGCATTCTTGAGCCCATCGTTTGTCATAAAGTCCGAATACCCGAGGGAGTGTTCGCCGTCACGAGTTTGGCCTTATATGCATCAACTCCGAATCATGTCTTTGGTCAAATGTTGGGTTTGCCCAGCTCCTGGTTTTTCCGCCTTACGTTCCGTATTATCGGCTAAGGTGGCCAAAGGAGAACTACTGCAATTGTGCCCTGGTTATTCCGGACGAGTACCTCAGTAGAGAAAGCCGAAAACTGACTGTCATGATACAGCGTGAGACTGTTCAACCACTCGAAGACTTATCGGAATATTTAGGATCCCTCCCCATTAACGAAGGACCGTTTCCCGATCATGTACACACGCGCCCGTATTCGGATGCACGTGAAGGTAACAGGGGCTACATAGTAGCCCCAACATTAGACTCACATGGCTAAGCAAAAGTGTTACAGCTATTTAGTCCGGTTGCCTAATTCGACGTGCAATCACCTCCTTAATGGACCAAGACGTTGGATCAAGTGTGATTAAGCATATTTTTCGCGAACACCCCCGCATTGTCTCCGTGGGGGCTGAAGCCAACGACTGCTATCTTTCAGATTACACATTCATATATATACATACATACATATATATATATATATATATATATGTATGTATATGTAAACGGCCGCACAGGGGACACAATCATATTTTCAGGCAAACAGTATAAATATTGTCTAATAATGAAAATAAACATTGTTTTTACAATGATTTGGTTCATCACTCGAACATGACATTTTTCAAGCACTGTGCCTCTATTAGGCGAGCACCTTCGATGACCTGCGCCAAGTAGTGCTCGGCCGGATATTGGCCCCCCGCCGAATCTTGGGTTATAATGGTGGCCTACATATCCGTCCAATAGGCTTTAACGCGGGCAAGAGCCATTCGTGCACCCTCTATGCACGCCGACCTCCTCATGGCGTCGATCCGAGGCACGGCCCCAAGGAATTGCTGCACCAAGCCAAAGTAACTGTCCGGCTTAGGCCCCTTCGGCCAAAGATGGTCTATCACAGACCTCATTGCAAGACCGGACAACCTGTGAAGTTCCGCTACAGCAGCAATCTTGTCACTTAACGGCAGCAGGCGAGTGGGAGCATTGAATTGCGACCGGAAAAGCTTCTCCACTTCCTTTTCACCCTGACCCTCGAAGAACTTGGCAGTGTCAGCTGTACTCTTTGCCAAATCCGCATACGTGTCCGCAGGACTCCAGCGTCCATCCAGGGGAGCATCCTTTGGATCGAAAAACTTCGTCCGCAGCAAGTAGGAGCCTCCAGCCGTGATTTTACCGGCCTGTTGAAGCTCCTCCCATGCACCCCTGAGCTCGGTCCGTATTTCCTTGGTGGCATTACGTGCCTTGTTCAGATCGGTCGAACTATCCTTACGCTCCTTTCTAAGGAGCTCATACCGGTCAGCGGCATTTTTTAACTCCACAGCCATTTCGGCTATCTTTTCCTCGCTTCGGCGATGAGCAGCCTGTTCGGCTCTCAATTCCTCGTCCGCCTTTAGGGCAGCCACACTGCTAACCCGAGCCTGTTCCTTGGCCTGGGCAAGTTCTACCCTCGGGGCCTCCACGGCAGCAGCACCATCTGTAGTCTGAACATATTACATTAATATCATGCCGCCTCCATATTTTTGTATACGAAGGAAGGCAGAGCACATACCTTGCGATTTGTCCAGCCGCTCGTTCACCAGCGTGATATTAGCATCAATCGATCCAATCTGCCTGGTTAGTTTGGCAACTTCAACGGACTGGTCGGCGGCCGGACCCACAGGTACCTGCACGTATTTACAGCGTAATCATTGATTTACGATCCCCTGTTTGCCGCCTAGGGTGGGCAACCAGAGTCTCAGGGGCTACTATCTATATGGAGCACACCTAATGCGTGCCTCACAGCCAAAAACAGTGTATTCTTCACTACATACCTCAAAGCCTCTGAGCAGACTTGTAAATGCTTCATTCAAACCGCTTGTAGCGGATGAAATCTTCCTGAGCACCGCGCTCATTAATGAGCGGTGCTTCTCTGAGAGCGCAGCTCACTCCAGTAGGCCCGTCAGTACGTCCGGCCGGACATCGAACTGTGACAGACCCTTCCCATCGCCCCTCATGAGAGCCAAAGGCTCCGGGCTCAGGGCGGCTGACGCATTGACTTCCGGCTTCGGCAGATCCGGACTCCTCCATGACGAACTCTGTTGAGAAGGGCTTCTAGCCGGACTGCGAAAAGACCCCCCGAAAGGTGGGGTTTCGCTCTCCATCATCTCCGGAGGAAGATCCCCCGAAGACGAACTCTGTTGAGAAGGGCTGCTAGCCGGACTGCGAAAAGACGAATCCTGGTTATTGATCTAGGAGGAACGCAGTACCTTCGAATTAAAAATTAACTTACAGCTTGGTGGAGGGCTGGCCCATTGGTGGGCACGATGCGGTGAGGGTGGCAGTCGGGGCAGAGCCCCCTGGTGTTATCTTTTTCCCTGGTTTGGGCATCTCCGCCTCCGAGTCTTCGGAGGCAGCCCTCTTCTTCCCGCGCGGGGAGTGGGATTTAGCCTCCTCTTCCCGACTATCCTCCTTAGGGGAGGCAATAATTCCCCCGGTTCGTATGCATAGCGTGTGAAGTTCGGTTTCTTCGTTCTTCCCCTTGTCTTCCCCTGAGGGCATTCTGCTGAGCACCTGGTCAAGCATCTTGGCTATGGTGGGACCAGGCGAGCCTTCGGGAAGTGGCATCGGACACCTGATTCTCTCCGCCTTGCCGAGCCATTCCTGGCCACGGATGATTTTCAGAATAAACAATTATGACAAATACAAAATAAGGTGTCCGGTTTCAAGTTTACTTACTTGAGTATCTAGGCGATTGCAGCTTAGGCCCGCATCCTCGGTGGTGTCCGGACACTACTTTCGGTCCGAAGAATAATTTGCACATCCCTTCGAGCTTCAGGCGAAGCGATTGCTTGACAGTCATGGACCCTCTGGATTGAATTCCCACATCCGGAGAGGCCGGCGTTGGCACAGCAACATCCGTTGGATTAACATCCCCTACATTATGCTGACAAGGTTAATGTCCCTCTCAAGAAGCTCCCAGATGTGGTTCTGCAGTACTGGGACATCACCAGCGGGCCCCCAATTCCGTCCTACGTCGGTCCAAGACGCTAGTGTGGGGACCGATTCTCCGGGTGTTGATTTCCAGAAAATGGCCGATGTGCTCATCAGCCCCAGGATTACTGTTAGCTGATGAGGCACCAACTTGATGCATAAATTCCAAGCAAAATGCAACATATGTATTACAAGACCATTCTGGCCTGTGAGTACAACAAATGGTTTCTAAAGGTTGATGGCAGAAGCGGTTTATGGATCATCAGCGTCTATGGGACTCCAATTTCCACAGGAACAGCTGACCAGGTTAACTCCTATCTTCGCGAGACTGCTATCACCATTTGCTTAGGTTCCGGGGCTGTCATCGCAACGCTCCTCTCCAAGCAAGAAATCTGGCCAAGATAATAGCCAGGGACAAGCCAGTGAGTACTTTGAATGTATTCGCAAACATCATGAACACGGGTATAATATAACAATGATGTGTTGAAAATATTTTATGCTCAGGGCGTCAGTCACAAAAGATAAATAAAACACTGATGCGTGCAAGTATGTTATTTATGAATATGCAATAACATAGTATATTAAAATTTATGAAATAAATAACATCATGCCACAGTCGGCCGTCTTAGCGACACCACATAAAGGGCTTTAAAAGAAATGCCACAGTCGGGCGTCTTAGCGACACCACATAAAGGGCTTTTAAAAGAAATGCCACAGTCGGGGGTCTTTGCGACACCACATAAAGGGCTTTTAAAAGAAATGCCACGATCGGGCGTCTTAGCGACACCACATAAAGGGCTTTAAAAGAAATGCCACAGTCGGGCGTCTTAGCGACACCACAAAAAAGGCTTTTAAAAGAAATGCCACAGTCGGGCGTCTTAGCGACACCACATAAAGAGCTTTAAAAAGAAATGCCACAGTCGGGCGTCTTAGCGAGACAACATAAAGGGCTTTAAAAGAAATGCCACAGTAAATATCCATGAGGTAGAACCATCCCAGGGATATTCAATAATACAAATAAAATCACGGGTTAGTCAACAATAATAATAATAATCATAATTGTCACAATCCACAAGTTGTGAAATTCAGTTCTGGTTTAACAGTTTCACCTCAAGACCGACACTAAGACCGACACTTGACCCATCCCAGACTGTAATCCTTAACCAAGGACACGGCTATTCGAATAGGT
Source organism: Aegilops bicornis (assembly GCA_021605145.1). Lineage (NCBI taxonomy): Eukaryota > Viridiplantae > Streptophyta > Magnoliopsida > Poales > Poaceae > Aegilops > Aegilops bicornis. The sequence continues at coordinate 122,763,221 of CM038675.1, read as the reverse complement.
TTAATCTCTGCAGAGGGTGTACTCTTTACCCACGAGTAACGGATTCCTTTAGTCCATCGGGACTAATTCCGTCTACGGTCTTTTTGTTGAAAACACACCCAACTTGCACACACCAGCTTAACTCACATGTGTCTGGAATCACCCACGACACCTGTTAAGCAAAACTCTAAGTGGGGAGGCTACAACCTCGACGTAACATGGGATCACAAAATTTATACTGCACAAGAACTGGGAGCTACCCCTTCGGGTTACAACCGAAACACCCATGCTCCGGACCCGATGGTATGACTACCGGAGGCCTCCGGTATCTCCCACCATGGCCTCTCTGTACGGTGTGTGCTAGGAAAGGGGTTGACAACTTACTAAACTGTACCCTACTTGTTGTAGAGACGAGTGGTAGTACGAAGCAAGTATGGGGGTTACTGGCACAAGACTCGATCTACGGTCGACTCAGGAGGTTGTAATGTTCCCTGCAAGATTAGTATAACAATGCATATACTTCAAACAACAGATAGAAACACCATGCGACATACCCCTCATGCCATATGGACACGTCTGGTCTCGACGGAGGTCTAGGGACAAGACCGTGTCTACCCAAGACAGAGGCCTTCCCGGCTTTCCTCCCGGTATGCATGAAAGGCATATGACGGTGATTCATATCACAGTCATGTCAACTCCATTTGCATGAAATTCATTAACATGCACTCAGGAGCAGGAACACATCCTCAACTAAAATGACGTACGCTCGTGTCGGGGTGGTGTTGTCACCATGCTATGCAACTCACACAAATTTTACCAGCGTTCAGAATGCTTGCCTTCAGATAATAGGAAGGCATGGTGAACACATCTTGAAATCTTCAAAAATCCTAATTAAAAGAATATATTTGAATTATTACATAAAATCAAAACAGCACAAAAAAAGGTGTATGAAAAATTTTCTGGTGAAGAGATTGGAGAGGGGGAGGCCCTGGTTGCGCCGAACGGAGCCGGGAGGCGGCGGTGGCCGAACTGACCGGAGAGGTTGAAGATGACCTGCTCCCCTTTAATTGGTGGCGATGGGGGTGCTAGTGAGACGGCGTGAGGCTTCCCGAGGGCTCGGAGACGCTCGGGGCTTCCTTATATAGCGTGGCTAGGTCGGTCCGAGGTGGCCGGAGATAAGAACGGCGGCAAACCGACGTTCTGTAGCAGCAGGGGGACGTGGCGGGGCTGAGGATGGCGGCAAGAGCTAGCGGACGAGCGGGGCACTGCTCCAGGGCGAGCTGGCGTGCGGGAGTGGCTCGGGCGGCGCCGACACGGCCGGGGCCTGCAAGCGGTCGTCAGCTAGCCGCCACGGCCATCTCCGGGCGGTGGCGCCTGTGGGTGCCGAGGTGGTCGGGTGGCGTGGCGGTGCGAGGATACGTGGCGTGCTAGCAGCTGTTGGCCAAGGGCCGGAACGGGTGCGGGGCGAGACGCGGCGGCTCGGGTGCACGTGCGTGCCAAACGCACGCTCTGGGCGCGCCCAAAGCACGCCCGGGACGTGTTTGGCGAATAGCCAGGGTAGTCTAGAGGTTGCGGGTGAGGCTGGCAAGAAACAGGGCTATGTTAGGGTTATCAAGGGGATCAAGGGACATGGTGGATAGGCCAGGGGCTCAAGTTCACAATGTAAACTTGAAATCATGCCAAATCTGGCTATGCACTCAGGGTGTTTGTCAAAATGCCAAGGGCATCTAGGCAACACTTGGGGTGGCCAAATTCTCCAGATCAGTGTCTCTTTGGATGGATAAGGGGGTGGTGAAGTTAGTTTGACAGAAGCGGAAACTTGTCAGTGCAAGTTATGCAAAACTTCAGTTCTGGGCAGAAGGTGGATGGCACTGTTTCATGAACCCGAATTGTTCCAAAGGGTCCACTCTCCTGGACTTAAGGGTTTGGCAAGGAGGACTATAAGTAGGAAAAGGAATTATGGATGAAGAAGCAAGTTAAGAGATGGTTGCAGTACAAATCACCAAATGGCACCAGAATGAAGATGAGGATTATTCACTCAATTTTTCCAAAGAACAACACTAGGTTTTTCCATAAAGTTGGATGGCATGCTACTACTGACATCTCATAATTTTGGTGGAGGCTCTAGAGAAATATTTAATTAGGCTATAGTGCAAAAGTGCCCACTGGACCAGATTTGAAAAACAGGTGTAAAACTTAAAATATGCAATGAAATAATTATATTAATGCACACAAGTGATTTAGAGACATCACATGACAGCTCCAAATTTTGGTTGGAATCTTAAGTGAATCTGTCAAATGGTTGTAGTTCAAAAAGAGCTCCAAAATTTAAAACACTTCATTTTAATGAATAAAGCTCAGGGTGAAGTAATTTAATAAATAAATCTACTGATTAATAAATTGTTATACAGAGAGCATAGAAGCCCAATATGTTTTGGAAAGCTCCACATGGAAAAGACACCTTAATATTAAAAGAAGAGTTCTGAAATCAACAGAAATAAAAATTTTAAAACTCCTGGCAAAAATTTTAATATTTAAAAACTTGGCTAATTTTTTGGGGTGTTACAATTACTACCCCCCTTAAGAAAAATCTCGTCCTCGAGATTTGCTAAGAGTTAATTTTAAATAAAAATGAATTAAAACGAAAGTGGCTAGAGTGACAGCAATAAGTGGTGCAAAAAGACAGTGTGGGATACTGGCGCGGTGTGGGGAAAAATCCACGATTTTGGGGAAAACTAGCGATTTCTACACTGGACATAAATTTAGAATAAATTATAAATCTTAAAATACGCTGGTCGCACCCGAGAGCACAGTGCTCTCTCTGGCTGACTGGTGGACCCGGGCCCATGGTCAGCCTCTTCTTCTTCCTCCGGTTCTCTCTTCTTCCTCTCTCCCGCGCGCTCTCCCGCGCTTTCTCCACCGGCGACGCCTAGCGCGTAGGGCACCTAGGCCGTACCGCGGTAGTGCGCGGTGTGCTAGCTGCCGGTGCAGCATGCACTCACCTCAAGGGGCCAGAGGCTGTCGGCCTGCCGCATGGATTCGCCTCTGAACACCGGGCGGTCGGGCGACGAGCGGCTGGTGGACCTCGCCCACCGTACACCGAGCTCGGGCTTATAAAATGACCATGGCGTTCTCCTCTTCTTCCTCACACCTGGCCTCGCTCCTCCTTCTCTCTCCTTCTACTCTGTTTCCGTTTGCCGGAGCTCGAGACGAGGCTCTAATGGTGGAGGTGGTGCCGGACTGGTACGTGATCTTGCTGTGCGGAGGGCTGGCAGCGGTGATGGGGCTCTCCGTACTCCTGTGCGCGATGATCCTCGACGATCGTCGCGATGCCGCTGCTCGGTTGCTGGCTCTCCGCGGTGGCGGTGACCACGATGAGTAGGTGGAGTGTGCCGGGTGATAACTGTTGTCCAGAGGTGCTTAGTTAGATGCGCATACGCTTTGCAAAAATTTGCAAGCGGTGTATGTGTCCGTAATCGTGGTGGTGAGTCTGCTGCCGTGGGACTGCGTGAAATAAATAATCTATGCCGTGAGAAAATATACGATGCGGCAACTCAGGGAAAAGAAATCTCACTCCAGGATTTCTCGCGAGAGAAAACAGTAATACACTAGAGACAAACCGCGACAGAGCTACTTACTTTAATGATCTACTCGCCGCGAAACTCGGGGTACTAAGCATAAGTCACAACACATAAATAAAAGTTGCGGTAATAAAGACAGCGGTGTATCTAAATTGAAAATGGTAACTGGACGGGGACCCGAGAAAACGTTTCCGGTACTGGAATACACTCTTCTTCTATCGGAGATAGTGGATTGACCAGTCGATGAATGTGTCTCTCCTGGTCAGGCCTCAGTGATCTGCCGATGGCGATCTGAGGATTTAAATCCGCGAGGCTCTGTAGATAACCCATGACATGTTGGGTTAAACGTTCTTGAGCGATGACGTACTGGACAAGGTTGGCCAAGATTGGGTCTCTCTCAAAACGTCCACCTGGAAAAGATGTTTCTCCTCCGGGTGCTGCACGGATCGGAAAATAATAATACCCTCGTTCGCTGGCATAGGGTACCGTGAATCGAAGGCGAGCAAGCGCTTCATACGCAGCAGCTTCTACGGCCATATGCGGGGTTGGCATAGATTTCCCTACGAAGGAGACCTCCGTTGGATCTTGGTTTTGGTACACGGGCGGTATGTGCACGGCTGCCCAATATCTCGAGGTGGAAGGGGTGATCCTCGATTTGAACAGCTCGTACTGGGGTGGCTGGGTAGCGCCCATGGTACTGCGGGTAAAATCCCACAATATCTTGACAAAGCTGCCTGGGGTAGCATCTGGAGTCCTCAGATAAATACTAGGGCTCGGCATGGCAAGAAATGGTTGTGGGGACGGTGCACAAGGTGAGGGGTGCTTGGCAAGGTCACTTGGTGGCCTTTTTTATAGCACCGTGGTTGGGTCATTTTCCGTGGTAAAAAGTAAAGAATTGGCCGGCTCAGCTCGGGGTCAACCACAGGTACACACATCTTACTAAAGTGACGTATCACTGTGGGTGTTGTCGGGCGGTTTTGGTGGTTGCGCCAAGGATAGAGAAATCACACTGCATGCTAATACATCCATGCAAGACTACTATATAAAACAGATGCACGATGCCAGGCTGTGTTAATTTAAGGGATCACAGGATTACAAAGCGAGGATACACGGGGACTCGCCACTACTCGATTGACTTAGTCTACTTTGTTTACATCCAAGCGGGCGTTCCTTGTGGATATCGAGGCTTCTCCACGGTTCTCGCCGTCGGAATTAGCTGGAGAGGGCTGAGGGGCTGCAAGCTCGGGGTAGTGATGATGACCATCGCGGGGATTGTTGACCACAACCCCGTTGGAGTGTGCTCCGTGAGGCGGCGAAGCACTTCGGGGTCATCAAAGCACCTTGGCCGACGGCCGGGGCTGACCTCGTGGTCTCGATCGGTTGTCCAAACAGCACGACAGGGTTGTCGGCGTTGGGCTCGATCTCCTCTCATTGGGCTCGACGAACCAGCTCTCCACGAGCTGCGATCAGATCAATGGTGATTTGATCGAATAGGTCCTCCAAAGGCACTTAAATAGCGCACTAGGTGCAGCAATGCGGGATCCATCTCGTGATCTCCGTTGGCAACTTGGGGTGGTCTACCATACCCTTCACGCCTGGGGTAGTAGTGGAACGAGCGACAGTTAACTCTGGTCGACAGGTGCCTGAGATGAACTATAGCCTCTCAAGAAGCTAGTTGGATGGCTTGTGGCTCAAAGGAAGTTGTCCTTCCGGTGAACTCAGAGGCGCTCGGTGCAGACCCCTATCGTAGATATGTACAATGGCCCAGAATTGACGGCTCTCACCACTTATGGGTCCTTGGTACACAACATATTCGGGTGGCTCTTCTAACACATAGGCACGACGGGTAAGGTTTGCGAGTATGGTCACAATAGCTCCAAGGTTGGTTGCTATAGTCTCATGGTGCACTACGGGACCAGGCATTGTGGCGTGGTTTTGGGGTAGCGGCTGTGCTGCGCTGGGTTGAGGCGAGCGCGTCCTTTTTATAGAAAAAGGGGACGGAGTCTTCCTTCGCACGCTTGCGAATGATACACCTTTGGTGCTGGTCACTGGTGTGATAGACGGGCTAGGTTGATAGGTTGGGCACCGACTGCCAAAAGCGTCGGGTCACTGTGTGGCTATCTTGTGCGAGAAGCTTGGCTGAGGTTTTCTTATGGCTTGGTGGGTTGTTAGCCTAAGTTTTGCGACCTGGCTAAGATAGGATTAGCCAATGGTTAGCCTGGCTCTGATACCAAGTTTGTGGGGACCGATTCTCCGGGTGTTGATTTCCAGAAAATGGCCAATGTGCCCATCAGCCCCAGGATTACTGTTAGCTGATGAGGCACCAACTTGATGCACAAATTCCAAGCAAAATGCAACATATGTATTACAAGACCATTCTGGCCTGTGAGTACAACAAATGGTTTCTAAAGGTTGATGGCGGAAGCGGTTTATGGATCATCAGCGTCTATGGGACTCCAATTTCCACAGAACGGTGACCAGGTTAACTCCTATCTTTATTGAGACTGCTATCACCATTTGCTTAGGTTCCGGGGCTGTCATCGCAAGCGCTCCTATCCAAGCAAGAAATCTGGCCAAGACAATAGCTAGGACAAGCCGGTGAGTACTTTGAATGTACTCGCAAACATCATGAACACAGGTATAATATAACAATGATGTGCTGAAAATATTTTATGCTCAGGGCGTCAGTCACAAAAGATAAATAAAACGATGATGCGTGCAAGTATGTTATTTATGAATATGCAATAACATAGTAGTATTAAAATTTATGAAATAAATAACATCATGCCACAGTCGGGCGTCTTAGCGACACCACATAATGGGCTTTAAAAGAAATGCCACAGTCGGGCGTCTTAGCGACACCACATAAAGGACTTTTAAAAGAAATGCCACAGTCGGGCGTCTTAGCGACACCACATAAAGGGCTTTAAAAGAAATGCCACAGTCGGGCGTCTTAGCGACACCACATAAAGGGCTTTTAAAAGAAATGCCACAGTCGGGCGTCTTAGCGACACCACATAAAGGGCTTTAAAAGAAATGCCACAGTCGGGCGTCTTAGCGACACCACAAAAAGGGCTTTTAAAAGAAATGCCACAGTTGGGCGTCTTAGCGACACCACATAAAGGGCTTTAAAAGAAATGCCACAGTCGGTCGTCTTAGCGACAGCACCTAAAGGACTTTAAAAAGAAATGCCACAGTCGGGCGTCTTAGCGACACCACATGAAGGGCTTTAAAAGAAATGCCACAGTAAATACCCAGGAGGTAGAACCATCCCAGGGATAGTCAATAATACAAATAAAATCACGGGTTAGTCAACAATAATAATAATAATCATAATTGTCACAATCCACAAGTTGTGAAATTCAGTTCTGGTTTAACAGTTTCACCTCCGAAGACCGACACTAAGACCGACACTTGACCCATCCCAGACTGTAATCCTTAACCAAGGACACGGCTATTCGAATAGGTTTAATCAGAGAGGTGTACTCTTTACCCACGAGTAACAGATTCCTTTAGTCCATCGGGACTAATTCCGTCTACGGTCTTTTTGTTGAAAACACACCCAACTTGCACACACCAGCTTAACTCACATGTGTCTGGAATCACCCACGACACCTGTTAAGCAAAACTCTAAGTGGGGAGGCTACAACCTCGACGTAACATGGGATCACAAAATTTATACACACAAGAACTGGGAGCTACCCCTTCGGCTACTGGCAAAACACCCATGCTCCCGGACCCGATGGTATGACTACCGGAGGCCTCCGGTATCTCCCACCATGGCCTCTCTGTACGGTGTGTGCTAGGAAAGGGGTTGACAACTTACTAAACCGTACCCTACTTGTTGTAGAGACGAGTGGTAGTACGAAGCAAGTATGGGGGTTACTGGCACAAGACTCGATCTACAGTCGACTGAGGAGGTTGTAATGTTCCCTGCAAGATTAGTATAACAATGCATATACTTCAAACAACAGATAAAAACACCATACGACATACCTCCTCATGCCATACCGGACACGTCCGTCTCGACGGAGGTCTAGGGACAAGACCGTGTTTACCCAAGACAAAGGCCTTCCCGGCTTTCCTCCCGGTATGCATGAAAGGCATATGACGGTGATTCATATCACAATCATGTCAACTCCATTTGCATGAAATTCATTAACATGCACTCAGGAGCAGGAACACATCCTCACATAAAATGACGTATGCTCGTGTCGGGGTGGTGTTGTCACCATGCTATGCAACTCACACAAATTTCACTGTGGTTAGAATGCTTGCCTTCAGGTCATGGGAAGGCAGGGTGCATTCCAACACATCTTGAAATCTTCAAAAATCCTAATTAAAAGAATATATTTGAATTATTACATAAAATCAAAACAGCACAAAAAAAAGTTGTCTGAATTTTTTTCAAACAAATCTTAAAATAAACTAGGCCATATTTGAGACAGGTAGGAAAAAGAATCAATTCATTTGGAGTTGTATTTAAAAAGTTATAGTCAGTCAAAGTTCTGGTCAAAATCTGATTTTATATAAACAGAAAAAGAAAAGAAAACGCTTGAATCGGTACACGCCGAAAACGCATTTCGAGCTTTACGTCTCCACTTAACCCACGTGTCTTTGGGCGGGGTCAGCAGTGGGTCCAAGGCCCACTCGTCGGTTTGACCGGTCTCCCCGCCTCCTTCCTCCTCTGGCCGAGCAGGCGGGGCTCGGCGACCAACGCCGTGCGGCGGCCTCGCGGCCTCTGGAGGGCGGGATGGATCCGCAAGATCGGGCGGTCCTTCCGCTAGTCGAGGGAGTGACAGGAATGGAGTGAGCTGTCGGCGGCGTAGCTTATGGCGGGAGGAAGCCGGGAGCATAGTGGTTGGGGCTGCGGTGGTTCCCGATCGAAATTGAGCAGGGGAAAGGTTCGGGGAGGAAGAGAGGGTTTGGTGAAGAGATTGGAGAGGGGAGGCCCTGGTTGCGCCGAACGGAGCCGGGAGGCGGCGGTGGCCGAACTGACCGGAGAGGTTGAAGATGACCAGCTCCCCTTCAATTGGTGGCGATGGGGGTGCTAGTGAGACGGCGTGATGCTTCCTGAGGGCTCGGAGACGCTCGGGGCCTCCTTATATAGCGTGGCTAGGTCGGTCCGAGGTGGCTGGAGATAAGAACGGCGGCGAACCGACGTTCTGTAGCAGCAGGGGGACGTGGCGGGGCTGAGGATGGCGGCAAGAGATAGCAGACGAAGCGGGGCGCCTTTGCTCGAGGCGGCTGGCGGCGGAGTGGCTCGGGCGGCGCCGACACGGCCGGGGCCTGCAAGCGGTCGTCAGCTAGCCGCCACGGCCATCCTGGCGGTGGCGCTGGGGTGCCAGGGGTGGTCGGGGTGGCGTGGCGGTGCAGGGATACGTGGCGTGCTAGCAGCTGTTGGCCAAGGGCCGAACGGTCTTGCGGGCGAGACGCGCGGGCAAGACTCGGCGCGGCGTGCAAACGACGCCTGGCGCGCTTGCAGCACGCCCGGACGTGTTTGGCGAAATGCCGGGGTAGTCTAGAGGTCGCGGTGAGGCTGGCAAGAAACAGGGCTAGGTTAGGGTTAGCAAGGGATCAAGGGACATGGTGGATAGGCGGGGCTCAAGTTCACAATGTAAACTTGAAATCATGCCAAATCTGGCTATGCACTCGTGGTGTTTGTCAAAATGCCAAGGGCATCTAGGCAACACTTGGGGTGGCCAAATTCTCCAGATCAGTGTCTCTTTGGATGGATAAGGGGGTGGTGAAGTTAGTTTGACAGAAGCGGAAACTTGTTAGTGCAAGTTATGCAAAACTTCAGTTCTGGGCAGAAGTTGGATGGCACTGTTTCATGAACCATAATTCTTCCAAAGGGTCCACTCTCCTGGACTTAAGGGTTTGGCAAGGAGGACTATAAGTAGGAAAAGGAATTATGTATGAAGAAGCAAGTTAGGAGATGGTTGCAGTACAAATCACCAAATGGCACCAGAATGAAGATGAGGATGATTCACTCAATTTTTCCAAAGAACAACACTAGGTTTTTGCATAAAGTTGGATGGCATGCTACTACTGATATCTCATAATTTTGGTGGAGGATCTAGAGAAATATTTAATTAGGCTATAGTGCAAAAGTGCCCACTGGACCAGATTTGAAAAACAGGTGTAAAACTTAAAATATGCAATGAAATAATTATATTAATGCACATAAGTGATTTAGAGACATCACATGACATCTTCAAATTTTGGTTGGAATCTTAAGTGAATCTATCAAATGGTTGTAGTTCAAAAAGAGCTCCAAAATTTAAAACACTTCATTTTAATGAATAAAGCTCAGGGTGAAGTAATTTAATAAATAAATCTACTGATTAAGAAAGTGTTATACAGAGAGCATAGAAGCCCAATATGTTTTGGAAAGCTCCACATGGAAAAGACACCTTAATATTAAAAGAAGAGTTCTGAAATCAACAGAAATAAAAAATTTAAAACTCCTGGTAAATTTTTTAATATTTAAAAACTTGGCTAAATTTTTGGGGTGTTACAGCTAGTTGTGACGGAGGGCCCGAACGGAACTCGGGGGCGGCCACCCACTTTGTGCCTGTGGGAGCCGTGACATAAAACCACCTCCATTGCCATACTTTTGATACTTCTGGGAAAGAACCCTCTGGCCATGGGGCATCAGCGTTCCTGCTTATTACGGCACCTCCGCACTCCGCGTGTCGCCCCTCGATCATCTTCGGCTTCACATTGAAGGTCTTGAGCCATAAGCCGAAGTGTGGGGTGACATGGAGGAAGGCCTCGCACACTATAATGAACGACGAGATATGGAGGATAGCTTCCGGAGCTAGATCATGAAAATCCAACCCATAATAGAACATGAGCCCCCTCACAAAAGGATCGAGGGTGAGGCCGAAGAGACGGAGGAAGTGGGGAACGAACACGACGCACTCATTGGGCTCCGGTGTAGGGATGACCTGCCCTAGAGCAGGAGGCCTTCGCAATGTCCTCCTTTTGAATCGAGGAGGCCACCCACCGGCCTTGAGGGTCGGATCCGGACATATTGTAGGATCCGGGGTTTTGGAGCATAGATCTCGGGTGTTAGAACTCGAGGTGCGAGAAGGCGCGAGCGAGGTGGAAAAGAGGCATAGGCCTCGGCCCCTTTTATAAAGGGGGTGAATATCAAGAGTCCTTAGGGAGACCGCTTGAGGTTTACCTGACGACACACGGAGTCACACCAACGGCTGTCGTAGGGCTACGCACGCCCTCATTAATGGAAGATCCCGTAATAAGAGGAACACGATCTCTACCTCGACAGGACGTGCCAATAAAGCCGCCTCGCAGCGCGGGTCGAGGTGAGGCGAGAAGCACCGGTTCGTGTTGAACCGGGCCACGATGCGAAGGCACGGCACACGAAGATTGCCAGTGGATCAGATTTATGTTATGTTCCCTACAATTGTGTGGATCCGGACACGATCTACATGTTCAATAATTACTTTGGAGTATTCGGAGGAGGAACCCGCCCTGCAATGCCGAAGACAAGACTGCGCGCCGGACTCATCGTCATTGAAGCCTCGTTCAGGGGCTACTAAGGGAGTCCTGGATTAAGGGGTACCCGGACAGCCGGACTGTATACATCATCCGGACTATCGAAGCGTGAAGATACAAGACTCAAGACTTCGTCCCGTGTCCGGATGGAAATTTCCTTGGCGTGGAAGGCAAGCTTGGCGATCCGGATATTATATTTCCTTCCTTGTAACCGACTCCATTTAAACCCTAGCCCTCTCCGGTGTCTATATAAACCGGAGAGGTTGGTCCTTAGAAGGCCGATCACAATTACAATCATACCATCATAGGCTAGCTTCTAGGGTTTAGCCTCCTCGATCTCGTGGTAGATCTACTCTAGTACTACCTATATATTCAATATTAATCAAGCAGGAAGTAGGGTTTTACCTCCATCGAGAGGGCCCGAACCTGGGTAAACATCTGTGTCCCTTGCTTCCTGTTACCATCAGCCTAGACGCACAGATCGGGACCCCCTACCCGAGATCCGCCGGTTTTGACACCGGCACTAGTGATTATGCTGTAGGTGCTGTTCTAGGAAAAAGAGTTGATAAGAAACTAAATGTTATTCAATATGCTAGTAAAACTCTAGACACTGCCCAAAAAAATTATGCTACTACTGGAAAAGAATTCTTAGCAGTTGTATTTGCTTATGATAAGTTTAGACCTTATATTGTTGATTCTAAAGTAACTATTCACACTGATCATGCTGCTATTAAATATCTTATGGAAAAGAAAGATGCTAAACCTAGACTTATTAGATGGGTTCTCTTGCTACAAGAATTTGATTTGCATATTATTGATAGAAAGGGAGCTGAGAACCCGCTGCAGACAACTTGTTAGGTTAGAGAATGTTCTTGATGACCCACTACCTATTGATGATAGCTTTCACGATGAACAATTAGCTGTCATAAATGCTTCTCATCGCTCCATGGTATGTTGATTATGCTAATTACATTGTTGCTAAATTTATACCACCTAGTTTCACATACCAGCAAAATAAAAAAATTCTATGATTTAAGACATTACTTCTGGGATGACCCACACCTTTATAAAGAAGGAGTAGATGGTGTTATTAGACGTTGTGTAACTGAGCATAAACAGGAACAGATCCTAGGCAAGTGTCACTCCGAGTCATATGGAGGACACCACGTTGGAGTTATAACTGCACACAAGGTATTGCAATCCGGTTTTTATTGGCCTACTCTCTTCAAAGATGCCCGTAAGTTTGTCTTGTCTTGTGATGAATGTCAAAGAATTGGTAATATTAGTAGACGTCAAGAAATGCCTATGAACTATTCTCTTGTCGTTGAACCATTTGATGTTTGGGGCTTTGATTATATGGGACCATTTCCTTCCTCTAATGGGTATACACATATTTTAGTTGCTATTGATTACATTACTAAGTGGGTAGAAGCTATTTCAACTAGTAGTGCTGATCATAACACTGCTATTAAGATGCTTAAAGAAGTTATTTTCCCGAGGTTTGGAGTCCCTAGATACTTAATGACTGATGGTGCTTCACATTTTATTCATGGTGCTTTTCGTAAAATGCTTGCTAAGTATGATGTTAATCATAGAATTGCATCTCCATATCGCCCACAGTCTAGTGGTCAAGTAGAACTTAGCAATAGAGAGCTCAAATTAATTTTTCAAAATACTGCTAATAGATCTAGAAAGAATTGGTCCAAGAAACTTGACGATGCATTATGGGCTTATAGAACTGCATATAAGAATCATATGGGTATGTTCGTATAAAATGGTTTATGGAAAGGCATGTCACTTACCTCTCGAACTTGAACATAAGGCATATTGGGCCATTAAAGAGCTCAATTATGATTTCAAACTTGCCGGTGAGAAGAGGCTATTTGACATTAGCTCACCTGATGAATGGAAAAATCAAGCCTATGAGAATGCCAAACTGTTTAAAGAAAAAGTTAAAAGATGGCATGACAGAAGGATACAAAAGCGTGAGTTTAACGTAGGTGATTATTTGTTGCTTTTCGACTCTCGTTTAAGATTTTTTGCAGGAAAACTTCTCTCTAAATGGGAAGGCCCATACGTTATCGAGGAGGTCTACCATTCCGTTGCCATAAAAATCAACAACTTCGAAGGCACAAATCCGAAGGTGGTGAACGGTCAAAGAATCAAACATTATATCTCAGGTAATCCTATAAATGTTGAAACTAATGTTATTGAAACCGTAATCCCGGAGGAATACATAAGGGACACTTTCCAGAAGGTTTCAGACTCTGAAAAGGAATAGGTATGTGGCACGGTAAGTAAACCAACTCCAAAACAGTTCTAATAGAAATTTTTCTCCATTTTGGAATATTTTAAGAAAATAAGAAAATAAGAAGTAGTCCGGGAAGGACACGAGGCATCCAGGAGGGTGGAGGGCGCGCCCTACCCCCTGGGCGCGCCCCCTGCCTCGTGGGCACCTCGTGTGCTCTCCGGACTCTGTTTTCTTGCACGATACTTATTTTGGGCGGTAAAAATTCATTATATAATCTCCCGAAGGTTTTGACCATCGTATCACGCAAATATCCTCTGTCCTTGTTTCGAGCTGTTTTTCTGACAGATCTAGAGCACCATGACGTCTTCAAGTGCCCCCAAGGACAAGTTTTTTGAGAGGGTCATCAACCCCTACCTTGCGGAGGTGCTGCATCACCCTCAAACCATTGAGATGCGTGAGGGGGTGCTGCACATCCGGGATGTTGAGGGACCAAGGAGTACTGGAAGCATCGAGACAAAGCTCGAAACAATGGAACAACAAGTTTTCCAGTGTCAAGGGATGGTGGAACGCGGACTCAACGCCAACCAGATGATGATTGCGGGGTTCACCAACAATCACAAGCTGGACGCCAAGAACATTGGGGAGACCATCTTCAAGCTTCATGAGAAAATCAAGCACCTCCAAGCCCAGTTCTATGACCTGCAAAACCAAAACTGTGAGTGTGAATATAGATTCAAGAGGATGAGTTTGGCTGCAGATTTGAGGATCCCGGAGACTCGATCATCAGCAACTGCCAAGCTTGGGGGAGTTGCCCCGTTGTCGTATCACCATCACACTCCTATCTTTATCATTTTTCTTAGTTCGATCCTTTGGTAATATCTTGATCTAGTAGAATAAAGTTTTGGTATGAATTAGTTTTGAGTTTTGCTATGATCCCTCTATGTAATCGAGTCCATGAATTATATATAATATAGATTAGTGTTGAGTCAAGGGCTTTGCTATCTTGCTATGATCTTGAGGAAATAAAAGAACAAAAAGAAATAAAAGAGACCATATTGATCTTATGGATGGTAATGACTTCACATATAAAGAGTATGATGACTAAAAGTTGTTGAGAGTTGGCAAACATAGTTTTGGTCATCGTTGTAATTAATAGGAAGTAATAAAGAAAGAGAGGCTCTCACATATAAATATACTATCTTGGACATCTTTTATGATTGTAAGCACTCATTAAAGTATGACATGCTAAAGAGTTGACGTTGGACAAGGAACACAACGTAATGGGTTATGTTTTCTCACATCTAAATTAAACTATATTGTCATGGATCGTCCAACATGTTGAGCTTGCCTTTCCCCCTCATCCTAGCCAAATTCTTTGCACCAAGTAGAGATATTACTTGTGGTTCCAAACATCCCTAAACCCAGTTTTGCCATGAGAGTCCACCATATCTACCTATGGATTGAGTAAGATCCTTCAAGTAAGTTGTCATGTTGCATGCAATCAAAATTGCTCTCTAAATATGTATGACTTATTAGTGTGGAGAAAATAAGCTTTATACGATCTTATGATATGGAAGCAATAAAAGTGTCGGACTTCATAATAAAGGTCCGTATCACAAGTGGCAATATAAAGTGACGTTCTTTCGCATTAAGATTTTGTGCATCCAACCATAAAAGCACATGACAACCTCTGCTTCCCTCTGCGAAGGGCCTATCTTTTACTTCTTGTCTTAAATTAAGAGTCATGGTGATCTTCATCTTTCCTCTTTACATTTTATCCTTTGGCAAGCACCTCGTGTTGGAAAGATCCTGATACATATATCCAATTGGATGTAAGTTAGCATGAACTATTATTGTTGACATTACTCTTAAGGTAAAAGGTTGGAAGGCAACACTATAAGCCCCTATCTTTCTCTGTGTCCGATTAAAACTCCATAACCATAATTATTGCGTGAGTGTTAGCAATTGTGAAAGACTAAATGATAGTTGAATATATGGACTTGTTGAAAAGCTCAGATATTGACTCTTTCCGATGGTATGATAAATTGCAATTGCTTTAATGACCGAGATTACAGTTTCTTGGTTCTCAATGAAGTTTCTGATTCATACTTGATATTGTGAATAGATTGTTACTTTAGCATAAGAAATCATATGACAAAATTTATATATGTTGTTGTTATAAGAATGATCATGATGCCCTCATGTCCATATTTTATTTTATCGACACCTCTATCTCTAAACATGTGGACATATTTTTCGATATCGGCTCCCGCTTGAGACCAAGCGAGGTCTAAGCTTGGGGGAGTTGATACGTCCATTTTGCATCATGCTTTTATATCGATACTTATTGCATTATGGACTGTTATTACACGTTGTGTCATAATACTTATGGCTATCTATCTATCTATCTATCTATCTATCTATCTATCTATTATATAATTAAGAGAGAAGACAAATAAGCAGTCATGTTTGTCCACATATGCTAATATTATTTCGACCGTTCGATTAGAATAATAATGGCTGAGATTTAAATTTTTTTGCGTAACATACTATTGTTGACAGGTCAGCGTATTGAACCTGTCACGTGCACACACATATATGGTAATACATATAGAAACAAGTCTACATAAAAAAAAACTTATGGACATATCGATGCACTGCATATAGACCATGTCTAGCGATAGAAAAATATAAAAAAAATACAGAAACAGCTATTTGCGTTTTTTAATAACATCTTTATGTCCAACTATTATGTCGACACTAAATTAGGAAATTTGATCAATACGACAGGAATAGACAAATAATGATACATATAGATTAAGAAAATATTGGAATAATTGCTTAGTATTAATTCTCTCTGTAACTTTTTATAAGATGTTTTCCGAGTCCATGACACTGTCAAAAAATGTCTCATACTAAGTTAGAGAGATTGTACTAAGATAAAAAATATTATAACAATTGCTATATCTTACACCAAATATTTTCTATTTACAAAAGAAATTCCAATTTTTCTACAAACATACGCATACATAAGATTTATAGTCAAAATACATGCTCGAGGCCGGGCCAGCGTGTGGGCCCATAATGTTGTAAGTGGATGCACAAGTGTCACGTTGATATCAGTATGTATATATATCCGTAAGTTTCCTAAAATAACAAATACATAAAGCATCTACTTGGTAAACTGATTGGCCTCGACTAAAAATATCTTTATAAATAAATTAGCTTTTGATTTATAGAAAACAACTATATGTCTGTATGTTGGTATACAGTAATAAGAAATAAGTATAAAAATGAAAAAGTTAGTGCAAACACCACGTATAACTTAAATTACTAAATACAAAATAAGTTATGCATAAAACTATAATTAGGTGGATCAGCAAAATTATGATTTTTTACACATAGCTAAAGTATATTTTTGAAAAAAAATGTTTCCATACGAACTACATAGCTGGGAAACATGAGTCAGGACGACCTGAACCTGGGTATATCTACACCCACTTTTCTAAAATGGGTTTCAAAATGCCAACAAATTTTTTAAATAATATCATGCGTACATCTCATAAAATATATGTGCGCCCAATGTTTTCTTGAGTAAATAATTTTTATTTTGGCTCCACCAAAAAGACAAATTTTAGTATTTCTAAATAGCGTACCACGCACTTTTTTTTTTGCACATATCAAAAGGAGTTGTCACGTCTATGCATATCATCAATGGTACATGCACGGAAAGACAACCTGCGCACTATAATTGAACCTGCCTTTTGAGTTTCAAAAATAAATAAATTAAACGGGCCTAAACTGGTGTATCCAAGTCGGCCGCGTGCGTGCACAGCAAGGAAAAATACAGCCTGAGTTTCCAGAGACACACGGAAGCACGCAACATCAGTTTTCTATTGATTTGCGTGGCCTGATTGATTTCAAGCATAGGAGGCAAGTATCGAGTGCCAAAAGCCTTTTTTTTTTCTCAATCCACCACGTTGGAGTAATTAACTACTACTATATCACATGCATGCACACGAGCTAGCACAATACTGTCCCTAGAAATAATTACAAATTTTTACGTACAAGGTAAGGAATTTGGCACCCTCACACCTTCTCTAAAGGTTCAAGAGAGTCTATAGCAGTTGTATTAGCGTAACGTAAGACATTATAACTATATTATTTAAACCTTTAAATTCAATAATAATAAATAATAATAATAATCCAGTTGTGATATACAGTCTACATATAGTCCAAAAATAGAAGCATAATACCTATGAAATAACCCTACTTGAATATATCAAGTCTGTATGACGAAGAATAACAGTTTTATTTCCAAGACAAATCTTCTCTATTATATCTTAAATATTTATTTTTGAAAGAAGCATATAAATCCATCAGTACATTTAGTACAAGTCGGCAAATATTACTATGAGAAATTGAGTGAATTCCAAATTACTACAAGTACAATCATAAGAATGGCTACATGATGCCATTGCTTCATCAGTAAACTTATCACACAAATCAAAATGATGAAGCGGGTGCGAGAATAAATTGGAAGCAACAGAGCATGGCAAGCCTGATAAATATTTTAATCTGGGTATATTCCCAGATAAGCACAATTAGCACGACATTAGCGAGATGGAATGTGTGAGGATATTTAGCTATTCTGGTGAATGCCTTAGATGGACAATAAATATAACTGATGATAGATAAAATTATAATGCCTTAGATGGCCAAGAAATATAAATGATGATAGATAAAATCAAGACGCGCATCTCTCACAAAAAAAATCAACATACGTGGAAGCATTTTGAGGCAAGAGTATTTACAAAGCAAGATTCGCAACTGCAATAAAATGAATATGGAGCACAAAGAAGGAGAAAATAAAAAAGACTTCAATCAATGTTTAGATGTCGTTGTTAGCGTTAAATTTCTAAAGAGGGCGTTGATAGAAATATAGACACCAATGGATTCAGAGATTTAGAAGAGAAAAATAGAAAACACTATGATACTCTAATTGTGTGCATGGTGAATCATACATTGTCTTAGACCTATTAATCTACAAAGTATCAAAGTTTCGATGTTATTCTCGATGTAAATTTTCTCTGCAAACTATTGTTTGAAGCTAGACACTAACAAATGTAGAGAAGTGGAAGATAAAAATCAAGAAAATGTAGCTTTGTGCATGAAGAAACATGCCTTATAAGCTAACAAATATGTACACTCAATGAAAAGAGGTACTCCCACCGAATTCCAGATACTTTTCCTGAAGATATCCATATCGTCTGCAACGATTTCCTATAGTTTGAATGGTACATCATATGTTGTGTAGTGGTGATCTAGGTAAAATTAAAATCTATGGACACAAATGACTAGAGAGTAAACAATCTGAATAACTTTTTTCTCAATATGTATTCCGACTATAATTGTAATACCTAACATCCTACTAATGCCAAATTGTAATAGTATATGAGGAAACAGAAACAAAACAACACTACTAACCTAGATGCGCAAATGCGCGGGTGACCCCGCTAGTTCTCTGTTATTTTACAAGGTTTACATAAAGAGGGAGAATGCCCGCAGCCGGGATTTTGGGCTGGAAATAGAGCAAATATAGGAGACCTATTCTGCACAGCTCCAAAAGTTCTGAAACTCCACGAAAGTCATTTTTGGAATTAATAATAAATATAGAGCAGAAGAAGTACTAGAGGGGGTCCACACCCTGGCCACGAGGGTGGGGGGGCGCGCCCTACCCCCCTGGGCGCGCCCCCTGCCTCGTGGGCCACCTGACAGTCCTCCAGTGCCCATCTTCTGCTATATGAAGTCTTTTACCGTAGAAAATATCATAAGCATGCTTTCGGGACGAAACTCCGCCGCCACGAGGCGGAACCTTGGCGGAACCAATCTAGGGCTCCGACGGAGCTGCTCTGCCGGGGAAACTTCCGTCCGGGAGGGGGAAAACATCACCATCGTCATCACCATCGATCCTCTCACCGGGAGGGGGTCAATCTCCATCAGCATCTTCACCAGCACCATCTCCTCTCAAACCCTAGTCCATCTCTTGTATCCAATCTTTGTACCAAAACCTCAGATTGGTAACTGTAGGTTGCTAGTAGTGTTGATTACTCCTTGTAGTTGATGCTAGTTGGTTTATTCGGTCGAAGATCATTTGTTCAGATCCTTAATGCATATCAATACTCCTCTGATTATGAACATGAATATGCTTTGTGATTAGTTACGTTTGTTCCTGAGGACATGTGTGAAGTCTTGCTATAAGTAGTCATGTGAATTTGGTATTCGTTTGATATTTTGATGAGATGTATGTTGTCTCTCCTGTAGTGGTGTTATGTGAACGTCGACTACATGACACTTCACAATTATTTGGGCCTAGAGGAAGGAATTGGGAAGTAATAAGTAGATGATGGGTTGCTAGAGCGACGGAAGCTTAAACCCTAGTTTCTGCGTTGCTTCGTAAGGGGCTGATTTGGATCCATATGTTTCATGCTATGGTTAGGTTTACCTTAATACTTCTTTTGTAGTTACGGATGCTTGAAATAGGGGTTAATCATAAGTGGGATGCTTGTCCAAGAAAGGGCAGTACCCAAGCACCAGTCCACCCACATATCAAATTATCAAAGTAACGAACGTGAATCATATGAGCGTGATGAAAACTAGATTGACGATAATTCCCATGTGTCCTCGGGGGCGCTTTTCTCTATATAAGAACATGTCCAGGCTTGTCCTTTTCTACAAAAAGGATTGGGCCACCTTGATGCACCTTATTTACGTTCATTGCTTGTTACTCGTTACAAATTACCTTATCACAAAACTATCTGTTACCTACAATTTCAGTGCTTGCAGAGAATACCTTACTGAGAACCGCTTGTCATTTCCTTCTGCTCCTTGTTGGGTTCGACACTCTTACTTATCGAAAGGACTACGATAGATCCCCTACACTTGTGAGTCATCAGTAAGGAACTGCCATCTTGCTCTGCACTTGATTCACCTTCTATTTTGAGTAAACTTGCGACACCTACACCTGCTATTGATTCTGATATGTCGCATGTTATTGATGATGCCACTTCTACTATGCATGATGCTTATGATGATACTACTTTTCTGCTTGATAATAATGTGCCACTAGGTGAATTTTAGGATGAACAACTTGCTAGGGTTAGAGAGAATGAAATTGTTGAAACTAATGATATTAATGAAAGTGATGATGAAGATTCTCCCCCTAGATATGAATTGCCTGTTGTACTTAATGGTTATGTTATGGATGAAGAAACTGCTAGAGACCTTTTTGCTTGCAATGATAGATATGATCTTAAGAAACTGTTAGCTAAGCTGAAAGCAAAGTCTTTGAATGCTACAATGAAATATGACCCTGCTTTTGCTACTTCACCTATCTGTGTTACCGGTAAGGATAATGAATTGTCTGTCGATCCTGAGTTAATTACTTTGGTTGAATCTGATCCTTTCTATGGCTATGAATCTGAAACTATTGTGGCACATCCTACTAAACTAAATGATATAGCCACCCTATTTACCCATGAGGAAAAATTCACTATTACTATATTCTTAAATTGTTTCCTTTCTCGTTAAAGGGTGATGCTAACATATGGTTTAATTCTCTTGCTCCTGGTTTTGTGCGTAGTCCCCGGGATATGATTTATTACTTCTGTGCAAAATATTTCCCCGCTCATAAGAAACAAGCTGTCTTAAGGGAAATATTTAATTTTGTGCAAATTGAAGGAGAGAGTCTCCCACAAGCTTGGGGGAGGCTTCTCCGATTACTTAATGCTTTGCTTGATCATCCTCTCAAGAAAAATGAAATACTTGATATCTTTTATAATGGACTAACCGATGCTTCCAGAGACCACACGGATAGTTGTGCTGGTTGTGTTTTCAGGAAAGAACTGTTGAGCAAGCTGAATTGCTATTGAATAATATATTGAGTAATGATAATTATTGGACACTTCTGAACCAACTCCTAAGCCAACTTCAAGAAAAGGAGTATTCTATTTCTCGATCCGATGATATGCAAGAGGCAAAGAAATCTATGAAAGAAAAGGGTATTAAAGCTGAAGATGTTAAGAATTTACCGCCTATTGAAGAGATACATGGTCTTAATAACCCGATAGAGGTAGTAGAGGTAAATCTCTCCCTAATAATAAAGCACGGATTGAGTCTCCGGGTTCACCGTCGTGGCATTTTAATAAAAAGGTCCCTATAGTTTTGGAATTCAACCCGCGCTACAGATCGAATCGAACCGGTACGAAGGGAAAAAAACGAAGCCAAGCTCTGCTTCGTCGCGCTCCGCTCCGCCCCACCCACCTCCTGCCGCGCCCAAGACGCCGGGCCGGCCGCCCGCCTCGGCCCCTGCCCCCACCTCACCACTCGTTGTCCACCTCCTGCCTCCTAATCCCATCTCCTCCTCACATGCCGCTATCTTCGCCGTTCACGGCTCCCATCCACATAATGGTCGCGACCTCGCTGGAGGAAGAGGATGGGAGGGTGCGGCGATGGCGTCCAGCTCCCGAGCACCTATTGTGCTCGAAGGCAAGGAAGGCAGGGCGTAGGGTCCTTCGGCATGCGGTGGCGCATGGGATGGCGCAAGTGGCTAAGCGCATGGATCTATGAGGGGTCAAGATCCGGTGGAGGACGGGGTGATCGGCAGCGGCGCCTGGAACTGCGGGGTGGCCAGCTTGCATCCTGAGAGAGCAAAGAGTGATTTGAGAGAGATGTAGAGAGAGCACGGGAGGGAAAAAGAAAGGAAGAGGAGTAGGTGTGGCGGTAGTTGGTTCTCGGGTGGCGCTGGATCGGGGCACAGACGCAGAGGTCCTGCTCGGGGACTGTCGGTGTCAAAACCGGCGGATCTCCGGTAGGGGGTCCCGAACTGTGCGTCTAGGCGGATGGTAACATGAGACAAGGGACACGATATTTTTACCCAGGTTCGGGCCCTCTCGATGGAGGTAAAACCCTACTCCTGCTTGATTAATATTGATGATAAGGGTAGTACAAGAGTAGATCTACCACGAGACCAGAGAGGCTAAACCATAGAAGCTAGCCTATGGTATGATTGTTCTTCGTCCTACGGACTAAAACCCTCCGGTTTATATAAACACTGGATAGGGTTAGGGTTACACAGAGTCAGTTACAATGGTAGGAGATCTACATATCTGTATCGCCAAGCTTGCCTTCCACGCCAAGGAAAGTCCCATCCGGACACGGGACGGAGTCTTCAATCTTGTATCTTCATAGTCCAGGAGTCCGGCCAAAGATGATAGTTCGGCCATCCGGACACCCCCTAATCCAGGACTCCCTCAGTAGCCCCTAAACCTGAAGGAAATATGCCCTAGAGGCAATAATAAAGTTATTATTTATTTCCTTATTTCATGATAAATGTTTATTGTTCATGCTAGAATTGTATTAACCGGAAACATAATACATGTGTGAATACATAGACAAGCAGTGTCACTAGTATGCCTCTACTAGACTAGCTTGTTAATCAAAGATGGTTATGTTTCCTAACCATAGACAAAGGAGTTGTCATTTGATTAACAAGGTCACATCATTGGTTGAATGATCTGATTGACATGACCCATTCCATTAGCTTAGCACCCGATCGTTTAGTATGTTGCTATTGCTTTTATCCATGACTTATGCATGTTCCTATAACTATGAGAATATGCAACTCCGTTTACGGAGGAACACTTTAGGTACTACCAAGCGTCACAACGTAATCGGGTGATTATAAAGGAGTACTACAGGTGTCTCCAAAGGCAGATGTTGGGTTGGCGTGTTTCGAGATTAGGATTTGTCACTCCGATTGTCGGAGAGGTATCTCTGGGCCCTCTCGGTAATACACATCACTAAGCCTTGCAAGCATTACAACTAAATGAGTTAGCTGTGAGATGATGTATTACGGAACGAGTAAAGAGACTTGCCAAGATGTGAGATTGAACTAGGTATTGGATACCGACGATCGAATCTCGGGCAAGTAACATACCGATGACCAAGGGAACAACGTATGTTGTTATGCGGTCTGACCGATAAAGATCTTCGTAGAATATGTAGGAGCCAATATGGGCATCCAGGTCCCGCTATTGGTTATTGACGGAGGCGTGTCTCGGTCATGTCTACATTGTTCTCGAACCGTAGGGTCCATGCGCTTAAGGTTTCAATGACGGTTATATTATGAGTTTTGTGTATTTTGATGTACCGAAGGAGTTCGGAGTCCGGATGTGATCACGGACATGACGAGGAGTCTCGAAATGATCGAGACATAAAGATTGATATATTGGACGGCTATATTCGGACACGGAAAGGTTCGGAAGTTTCGGAGAAAACCGGAGTCTTGGGAGGGTTACGGAACCCCGGGAAGTAATGGGCCTTATTGGGCCAAAGGGAGAGAGAGGGCCGCACCGGGAGGTGGCGCGCCCCCCATGGGGAGTCCGGGTGGACAAGGAGGCGGCCCCCTTCCCTCTCCTCTCCTCTCTTTCCTTCCCCTTCCTCCTTCCTAGTTGGACTAGGAAAGGGAGTCCTACTCCCACTGGGAGGAGGACTCCCCCCTTCCTTGGCGCGCCTCCTAGGGCGGCCGGCCCTCCCCTTGCTCCTTTATATCACGGGGCAGGGGCACCCTAGGACACACAAGTTGATCCTTGAGATCGTTCCTTAGCCGTGTGCGGTGCCCCTCCACCATATTCCACCTCGGTCATATCGTGGCGGTGCTTAGGCGAAGCCTGCATCGGTAGAACATCAAGATCGTCCTGCGCCCGTCGTCTTGTGGAACTCTCTCTCCCGGAGCTTTGCTGGATCGGAGCTGAGGAGCGTCACCGAGCTGTACGTGTGCCAAGAACTTCGGAGGCGCCGGAGTAACGGGCGCTGGGATCGGTTGGATCGCGAGGAGAACGTCGACTACTTCCTCTACGTTGTGATCGCTTCCGCCCGGTCTCACGAGTGCGTAGACAACACTCTCCCCTCTCGTTGCTATGCATCACCATGATCTTGCGTGTGCGTAGGAATTTTTTTGAAATTACTACGTTCCCCAACAAAACCAGGCTTCAATGACGACGAGTCCGGCGCGCATATTGTCTTCGGCATTGCAAGGCAGGTTCCTCCTCCGAATTCTTCGTAGAAGATTTTGAACACAAGGATAGTGTCCGGCTCTGCAAAACAAGTTCCACATACCACCGTAGAGAGAATACTCTGTGCACGGATCTGCTGACGTATTCCGCGGCGTGACATCACACCACAGCCAGGCTTTTATTCAATCGCTTTTCTTGTCCCACCTCGGTAGCGTTTAGTAAGGCGGTTTCCTTGGCACGTCTTATCAAAGCGGAGATCGTGCCCCCTTTATTCCGGGATTCTCATCAATATGGGCGTGGGTAACCCAACAGCGCCATTGATTACGGCGCTTTGGAGACAAGCGAGTTTTACCAGGCTGGTGGGGACGGATAGCTTCGTCCGTCCATATAAGGGGATAAGGATCCACCTTTTCACCCACGCCTTCTTCCTCCTTTGCTACACCATTTCCGCACACTTGAGCTCCAGCGCCCAGGTCCACACATCCCTCCTCAACCTTCTCCAGCCATGTCCGGAGCGGGAGGCAACTGGATGATCTCCTCCGTCACGGAGGGGCAAGTAAAAAAGCTGCGGAAGGTCGGATACTTGTCGGGCGACATCGCGCATCGGCTCCCCGACGAGGGGCAGCTCATCCCCACCCCCAGGCCCCATGAGAGGGTGGTGTTCCTCGCCCACTTCCTCCACGGACTAGGGTTTGCACTTCACCCATTTGTCCGGGGGCTCATGTTCTACTACGGCCTAGATTTCCACGATCTCGCCGCGAACTTCATCCTCAACATCTTGGTGTTCATCGTCGTGTGCGAGGCCTTTCTCTGCATCCATCCCCACTTTGGCTTATGGCTGAAGACCTTCAATGTCAAGCCGAAGGTAGTTGGCGGCCGCCAAGCGGAGTGTGGAGGTGCCATGGTTGGCAAGATGGCCAACGTCCTATGGCTCGAGGGCTCCTTTGTGGAGACCGTGAAGGGGTGGCAAGCGGGGTGGTTCTACATCACTGAGCCGCGCGACCCTAAATGGGCAGCGGCCCCCGCATTTCGGTCTGGTTTTCCTACGCGGCTCACCTCTTGAAAAGAGATGGGTCTGACATGGGGTAATCCGGAAGAGCTGACAGGACTCCAAACCTGCATGCATACCCTGGTGAACAAGAATCTCAGGCTTGTCAACGTAGTCCAGGTTATGCTCATCCACCGGATCCTCCCATGCCAACAACGGGCCTTCAAATTGTGGGAGTTTGATCCGGCACAACACCAAACTCTGAAAAGGCTCTTTGACACTATGTACGAAGATGCCTGGAAGGTGCTGTTCAAGGGCGCCGAGGCTCCCTCATCTGCTACCGAAGATCACAGATTTAGCTCGCAGCCTCAAGCTACCGAGGTAAGCTATTTTACCCTTTACGGGACTTTTGTTTTTCATAATTTGACTCTATGCGGGATCTAAGCTCCCTTACCTTTGACGGGACTGGCGGAACACGTCCATGCAGGTTAACTGTCCGGCTCCCTTGCCAGGAGACCCAGCGAACGCCCGCTTGATGGGGCTGCTGGTTCCGGCACCTCACGTGGTGCCGGAGAAGAAGGCCAATAAGAAGCCTACGGGGACTCGAAGGAGTGCCCGGCGCCTGGTGCCGTCGGAATCATCGTCCGAAGACTCTGAGGCGGAATTCTCCCGTGAAAACGAGGAGGAGGAAAAGAAGCCCCTCCCCCAGCGGGGGGAGAGAAGAAAAGGAAGGCTGCCTCGACTGGGGAGGCCGGAGGGTCCAAGAAAGGAAGGACCCTTCCTCCGAACTTCTCCACCAACGCCGACGACGGCGAAGAGGAGTGGCCATTGAGGGCCAAGCCCCTGGCGAGACCGTAAGTGTCCGGATTCCGGAATAACTCATAGCTTTTCATTTGTCGCATAGTGTCTTCTAACGCCAAATACAACTATGCAGCCCGCCCAAGGACGAGCTGGCCGCTTCATCGAGCGGGTCCCTGGATCCATCGGATGTGGAAAGCACTTCACTTCCGGCCGCCTCTTCTCCTCGCGCCGCTGACGATGCTGAGGTGGGGCCCCAAGAGGGGCCCGGCCAGGAGGAGGTGGCCCAAGAGGTGCCGCAAGGCAACCTCCCGGAATCCATGCGCGAAGGGGATGAAACCCCCAAGGGCTCTAAGTCCGACCCTGGTCCAGACTCCGTACTGGAACCTTCAATGGTTCCGAAGTCCGGCAGGCGGCCCCTTCGAAAGAAGGGCAAGACTGCGACGCCGGTGACCTCCGTCCAACCGGAGGCACCGGATAGCTTCTTTGGGCGCTTACGCGTCTCCATCGACGAGAGCACCGCCTTTGTTATGAGTGTGGTGATCCAGAAGTTCGATCCGCCAAGAGCGGGCTGATCAAGCTCTACAACAGCCTTCTAACTGGCTTTGAGGTAAGTTTTTTAAGATATGTAAGAATATTACCGCATAGACAGTAGCCCCTGATGCTTAGTTTGGTGTTCGGAAAGAAAAGCCAAACTGAGGATCTAAAAAGATATACGCAGGATTCTAACATAAGTATGTCAATATGGGAATGGAGGCTGCGCTGCTGACCTCTGCCGCACTGACTGCGGAGGTCAATGCATTGAAGGAGAGCCTCAAGCGGTCCGAGAATGAGCTCGGCCTTGCCAAGAAGCGGCTCGAGGACAAGGAAGGTAAGTAATACCTTATGGGATTATATATAAAAAATGTGGTTGCAAAAAATGACAGGAATAACGTGGGTATTGCAGGGGCCACGAACGACGTGGCGACCCTGAAGGAAGCGGTGTCCACGGCCGAGAACAAAGCGGCCGCGGAGCGCACCGAGCGAGAGAAGCAGGAGGCGCGGGTGGCGGAGGTGCGGCAAGAGGTCCGAACTCTCGTGGAAAAACACAAGAGTTTGGAGCATGACTCGAAGACTCGAGAGTCCAAGCTCGCCTCGGCCCTTGAGAGTGCCAAAGCCGCTAAGGCCGAAGCCCAAAAAGCCCTCCAGGAGATTGAGGCGATAAATAAGATATCGGCGGGTAAGGCATTCTATATGCAAAGCAAGCACGTGAAAGTGAATTATTTGTTACTTACCCGAATCCGGAGCTCTCCAGGAGCATTCATAGATCTGCCCCGCAGTGTGTCGGATGCTGCCGTGTTCTACCGAGCCGAGGAAGGGAGCTCGACGGAGAAGGTGTTCTGGTCTCTGTATGCTGAGGCCGGCCGGCTGAAGCAGCTGGTCGAGCTCCACAAGGTGGCCGAACAGGCCATGAAGGGCCTCATAGCTCAGCAATGGCCTAAGGAAACCATGCCTGGGAGCTACTTCGGGCTAGTGCAGCGACTGGTGGACACCTGTCAATGGATTGAAGTCGTCAAGCGCTCCGTCTGCATTGAAGGTGCCCGTAGGGCCCTTGCCCGTGCTAAGGTGCACTGGGGCAAGCTGGACGCTGAGAAGCTTGTAACGGACGGGCCACCGCCGGGCAAGGAGTATCGCAATGTAACGCCCCGGATGCAACTTTCCATATTCGTAACTCCAACTCTTGCCTTTTCCGGAGATGCGATATTATTATTTCCTCCGTGGTTGGGTTTTTGTCTTTTGTTTTTGCTTTTTGTTTATGGCGTGCATCTCATCTCATAGCATCATGTGCATCGCATCCATATGTTTTCATGAAACTTCGTAGCAGCTCATAGTTGCTTTTTCTCTCTTTGCCTTCGTTGGCACTTTGTCGGAACCGCTTGTCCTTGTTGACCTTCTCTCGGACCAATTGGACCCCTCTTTTCTCTCTTTCTCCGAGACCAACAAAACCCCTTGTCCCCATGGCCTTTCGTGAGACTCCATTGTCTTTGTTTTGTTTCCCTTTTGTCAAACCACCTAACCTCTCTTGCGGTTCGCAGACCCCTCGCGTGCGTCCGAAACCTGCCCGAACCCGAATCGCTCGGTCATCACTTGTTGAATTCAGATCATCCCCAAACATCTATAAATATCTGCGTTTAGTTGTTGGTCTCCCTAAGCCATTTATCTCGACTGCTCGATTTTAATCCGATGATCCAAATGCCCCTCCTATTTACTTACTTGCTATATAAATAGACCCCAACCCTAGGATCTAGGATCATGTCCCATCCATCCCACGCCGCCACTCTCCCGCATCGTCCTCGAGATCCTCTGATCCATTCCACCAACCAGATCTCCGACCACCTCCCGTGTTCTGCGCTACCGCCCAAATCACAGCAGCCTCGATCCCGAGCTCCTCCTCCGCCGCTTCTTGCCCCGGCGCCCGAAGCCTACCTCTTCTCCCCTCGATCCCGAATGGATCGTGAAGCCGCCCAAGGCCCCGAGCTCGTCGATCTCCTCATGCCCGAGCACCTTCTCCAAATTCCAGCGCCACGGACCCCACAGTCGCCTCCCGACACGAACTGGCCTGATCTGGCCATCTCAAAGCCTCCTCGCCAACCCGTTGCTTCCAGCAGCCGGAGCTCCTGCAGCCTCGCGCCTCCCGGCGAAAGGTAAACCAGGAGCACGAGCTCCTCCTTCCACATCCAGCGGCCAAGGACCCCAACTCCGGTAGCGTCGTCGCCCTCCTCTTCTCCTCCCGACGCGTCCGTCCTCGCAGTCCCGCATCAGAGCTTCTTCCCGCCTCGCCATTGTGTTCTTGGACAGCGGCCGAGCCGTCGCCGTCCGCTTTCGACTCCACCGTCCTGGAGATCCATCAACGCCACCGGGAACCGCGCCCCTTCGCCGGGTCCGCCTCCCCCTGTCCGTCCGTCTCCTTCCCTCGTTCTTCCTCCTCCCTCTGTATTCAACTCTCTCTCAGGTCTCTCTCTCTGCCTTGGACAGGAGCTCCACGCCATGGCCCTGCAGTTCCTCCCCGCCTTGGAGCTCCCTTGCACCGCCGGATCCGAAACCCCTCGCCTGGACCTGCCCGTTCCCAGCACTCGCGTCGTAAATGACCACCCGTCGCCCGAAGTCCATCGAGCCCAACCGCCGGCGTTTGAACTTTCTGCTGTTTACATTCTTGAAGCAGGCAGCGGCAACTTCCTTCGCCCGCTGCGTTGACCGCTCCGAGCCGGCATGGGCCAGGCGCTAGGCCCGCCTTTGCTCCATCCGAGGCCCAGCGCCAGGTCGCACCAAGGCCCAGCCGGCCTGCCCCGCCTCCTGCTCCACCGACCGGGCCAAAGCCCATGGTGAGCGCCCCCGCAGCCTGCAGTTTCGGCCCAGGCCGTGTTTTTTTTCAGCGCCTGCGAATTTGCTATTTATCCAGAGATTTACCTGTTTTGTAGAAAACCCCCTCATGTACATGCATATAATAACTCACAATTGGTGCATCGGTTTAAAATGACTTATATATGAAAAATGCTTAGTTTTTCATCTAGTTTCGTAATCTGCCACTTTCATCCATGTTTAAAATGCTTAAAATGCTGTTTGTTTAATTTTGCTCAAATTATATGTTAAAATGATTTATTTCATAACTAAATAACCGTAGCTCGGTTTTAAATAAATTATATATGTAAATGGGGTAGAAAAATGCCTAGTTTAACATGGTATACTTTATTTGCATGTTTAACAACTCTAAAATTATGTACATGGCAGAACAGTACCTAATCCATAAATATGCACATGGGGATTTTCCGGACTTGTTGTTTGTTATTTCCGGCCTCATTTAAACTTGCCTAAATAGTTAGTTTGCTTATGTTTCACCCCTTGCCATGTTTAATAACATTTAATATTGTTTGGTAGCTTAAACGAGATTAAACTAAATAATTGATGTGGTGTTTTGTCCACTTAACTTGTAGTATTGTTTGTTGCACTTTGCCATGCCATGCTCATTAAATCGGACATGCATCATACTTGTTTGTGCATCATGCCATGTTTATGCTTGTGCATTTATCATGATGTTTGTTTCTTTCCGGTGTTGCTTCTCGGTTCCGGTAATGTTGCGATTGTGAGGATTCGTTCGACTACTCTCGTTCGTTCTTCTTCATGGACTCGTTCTTCTTCCTTGCGGGATCTCAGGCAAGATGACCATACCCTCGAAATCACTTCTATCTTTGCTATGCTAGTTGCTCGCTCTTTTGCTATGCCTATGCTGCGATGCCTACCACTTGCTATATCATGCCACCCATATTGCCATGTCAGCCCCTAACCATCCTTTCCTAGCAAACCGTTGATTGGCTATGTTACCGCTTTGCTCAGCCCTCTTATAGCGTTGCTAGTTGCGAGTGAAGCTGAAGTTTGTTCCTTGTTGGAACATGGAGTTGTTGTTCCTTGTTGGAACATGTTTACTTGTTGGGGATATCACAATATATATCTGCTATAATTAATACATCTATATACTTGGTAAAGGGTGGAAGGCTCGGCCTTATGCAGTGTTTTGTTCCACTCTTGCCACGCTAGTTTCCGTCATACCGGTGTTATGTTCCTTGATTTCGCGTTCCTTACGGTTGGGTGATTTATGGGACCCCTTGACGATTCGCTTTGAATAAGACTTCGTCCAGCAAGGCCCAACTTTGGTTTTACCATTTGCCACCTAAGCCTTTTTCCCCGGGTTTTCGCGAGCCCGAGGGTCATCTTATTTTAAACCCCGGGCCAGTGCTCCTTGACGTTGGTCCAAACTAGAGCACCGTCTTGGGACCATTCCTTGGCAACTTGGATTACGTCGGTTCCTGACGCTTAGCTTATCCGGTGTGCCACGAGAACGAGATATGTGCAGCTCCTATCGGGATTTGTCGGCACATTCGGGCGGCTTTGCTGGTCTTGTTTTATTCTGTCGAAATGTCTTGTAGTCCGGGATTCCGAGATTGATCGGGTCTTCCGGTAGAAGGAATAATCCTTCGTTGACCGTGAGAGCTTATAATGGGCTAAGTTGGGACACCCTGCAGGTAATATCTTTCGAAAGCCGTGCATGGTTATGAGGCAGATGGGAATTTGTTAATGTCCGGTTGTAGAAAACTCAAAGTTGACCTCAAATAAAATACACATCGACCGCGTGTGTAACCGTGATGGTCTCTTCTTGGCGGAGTCCGGGAAGTGAACACGGTGTTGGAGTTATGTCTGACGTAAGTAGTTCAGGATCACTTCTTGATCGCTATTAGCTTCACGTCCGTGCTTTGCTCCTCTTCTCGCTCTCTTTTCTTGAAGTAGCCACCATATATGCTAGTCGCTTGCTGCAGCTCCACCTTACTACTCTGTCCTTCCTAAAAGCTTAAATAGTCTTGATCTCGGGTGTGAGATTGCTTTGAGTCCCGTGACTCACAGATACTTCAAAAGCGATTGCAGTGCCGGCGATGCGGTCTGAGGCGACTCAACCGAGCTCAAGTGGGAGTTCGACGAGGAACGTGGTCGTTACTATATGTCTTTTCGGATGATCAGTAGTGGTGCCCAGTTGGGACGATCGGGGATCTGTGTAGCATTTGGGGTATCTTCTTTTATTTTGGTTCCGTAGTCGGACCTTGAGTGTACACTGAATGATGGATGTTTATTTATGTACTGTGTGAAGTGGCGATTGTAAGCCAACTATGTATCTCTTTTCCTTATTTATTACATGGGTTGTGTGAAGATTACCTCACTTGCGACATTGCTTTCAATGCGGTTATGCCTCTAAGTCGTGCCTCGACACGTGGGAGATATAGCCGCATCGGGGGCGTTACAAGTTGGTAATCGAGCCTTCCCGACTTAGGAGCCCCCTACTTGATTGTTTCTTGGCGTTGTTGAGTCTAGAATGGAAAATGTTTTGAGTCTTAGGATTATATATATCGAGAGTAGGATTCTTTTTACTTCCCGGTCCTTCGCCGCTCTGTGAGGTCTCTGACGTAGAGTTTTGACTCTTCTCTCCTCAAATTTCACTAAAATTTTTTTAGGATCACGTGGGTATCTTGGAATCGTTCCGATGGTTTTGTGGCGAGAACATTGTTCTTGGTGCCTCGACATTTAGGGGTTGTGGCGGTGTCCGGGAGTTGAGCTCCGAGGTGTTGTCGTCACAATTTTATCGTTGCTTGATTCTGGAATACACGAGTTTTGCCGACATCGAAATCTCTTTTGTGCAGTTGTTGGTGAGATAACCACGATAGCCCGATCTTGAGGCGAAAAGGGAGTATTGCCATGACTTGTATAACGGATGTTTTTGAAGGTCGAGGTACCACGATTTCCGAGGATTTCTTGGTTATGTGTTGACGGATGGATACTGGTGGATCTAGGTATTGTTAGTTTGGGTGATATATTTTGTGTCCCCTGTATCTCCAACACCAGATTGCATAACCAGAAAGTTTCGGGAGTTTATAGGTGGGAATTCTAGTAGCTTACAGGATTTCTTTCCGACAAATGTATGATTTGAGATTGGGGTTCAACGTCTAGTGGTCCGCCCATTCACGGTCGATTTACAGTGGTCGCGAGACGTCTTAAAGAATCCTTGGCTATGCTGATTCGGGGACGTCTTGTTAGTCATTCGTGACGTCCGCTATACGTCGTGCCCGTGTGGGCCCCACCACGAACACTTTGGGCAAAATCTCTATCATGTGTTTGTTCCGGCTCATTCTAGAAGCCAATCTTTTGTTTTCAGTTGTGGTATTCGAGTTGCTTCGAAGCCAAGTGTTGATTCCATACCTTATTCTAAACGTGTTCTCATATTTCTATGTGAATACTAATCCTTCTTGATTATCGAGGTCATCATGTTAATTCTTTTCCCAACCGGCGTGCTTCTCTTCAAGTGGATCCGATCATTCCAACATTCGCAAGATCAATTCTAAGATTTTCTCAACGGTGTTCATTTCATCCATCCCAAGTTGTTTTTGTTTTCCCACCCTCCCACCCCTTTTTCTTCAAGGACTCAGATTTCTTAATCAAGCATCCATTTTACTGTTGTGAAGTTTCTTCATTCTTTTCCTTTAATGTTTTATCCGGTGATTTCTCATGAAGGCGCTAAGGAAGCTTCAACCTTATCGTTGTTCCATTCTAATTTTCTTCTCCGGTGGATTCAATTCAAGCTTTGTCGATCATATCATTTTCCCGTTTCAAATGCTTTCTCATACCGGTGCACCTATCAATCACTCACTTCTCGTTATTGATTTGTTCTGGAGTGCTGAAGATATCTCCGAAGGCTCGTCTTTTCATTCAAGATCCGTTCAAGCTATTTGGGGATTATTATCTCATTCAAGTCATTTAATTTAACCGGTGCAATCTTTATTTCAAGCAATCTTTCAACGGTGTTTCTTTTGAGTGGGCCCTAACCCACAGGTCTTTTCCCAGGATCTTACCTGACTCTTCTAATTTTCTGGAGTTATTCTCAAATTCTTTGCAAAGTTTGACTTAAGAATGATTTATCATCAGTCAAATGCTTTTCTCCAAGATCTTTCAAATTATCTTCATCGTTGGTTCAACCTTTCTAATTTTTCATCCCGGAGTGCCTCAACAATTCATGGTGGTGTTTCTCGTCGTCATTATCGGATTTTGAAGACCGAAGAAGAGTTTCTCTTTTATCTTGCTCCATTCTCTTGAGGATTCATGGTTCTAGTTTGATGCCGCCCTCTCATAGTTGTTTTCGATTGTGAGAATTCTTTTTACCCATCCGAAGCAATTCAGAAATCTTTTCAGTTTGATTATCTAGAGCCATCATCTTAGAATTATTCATTCTCAACATCTCACTCTCCAAATCTTACGGTGCATCATTCAACTATTCTCCAATCAGCTCGTCATCTATTCGTTCACTTGTATCTAAATCCTCAAATATCTTCATTCGTTTTCCAATTCTTCCGGTGAATTGTGCCTTTGCTACTTTCATTCTCAATTCTTACGGTGGTTCATTCAAGATTTCATTTCCTTTATTATCGTATCAATTCATTCGTTCTTTCCGAATCCTACCGGTGAATTGTTGAAGACCTTCCCAAGTTTCCGCCATATCTATCTTAATCCTTTCTACGGGAATAAGTAGTATGCCAAATCCGTTGCTTGTCATCAATCTAATTGGTGAAGGATACGCATAACATAATTCTTGTTCTTGTTTGTCCAAGTGATTGATTCATTCTTCCGGAGTTCGTAATGGTATCAATTTCTTAGTTCTAAGTTGTTCATCTCTTCTTTCCGGAGTTTGTTCATCATATCACATTCTCGGTCCGAGATGCTTCATCTTTTCTTTCCAGAGTTCAAAGTTTTTCTCGGTTATATCATTTCAAAGCTTCTTCTTATCACTGCAAGGCTTCACCTTGTGTTTTCAACTTCTCTTTCTTTTATCATCCTTTTCTTACCGGAGTTCTTCATGGAGGCTCTACATGGTGGTTCATCAAGGATTCTTTTCATTCGTCATTTGTTCTTCAAGATTTCTCTCGAAGTTATGATCCGTCAAGCCATACTTCAAATAAACATGGTGCTCAACACATGTTTTGTTTTGAGGAGTTCAAGTATTCTTCATTTTGCATTCCGAAGTGCAATTCTTTCGACCTTATCTTTTGAGGTGGTGTTATGTCATTCTTGACAATTTCCTTCATGCTTCATGATTCACATGTTGTCAAGAACGAGGTATTTTTAAATCCATCAATCTCTTCGTTGGAGTTATCTTGTGTCATATTTCACCTATAGCCTTCCCTAAGGAATGTTGCTAATTATGGTGCTTATTAATGATCCAAGTTTCTCCTTCTCTTCTCGGTGAAAGAGTTTTCATCTCTGCATTGCTCTCAAGCAATCAACTGTTTTCCATAGTGGCATGTATTCACCTCTAAGTTTGAGATGTTTTCCATAAGCCCACAACTAGTTTATTCTTTTCGTTGTTGGTTTTCCAACAACTCCGTTCTATCTTTCTTTTAAGGGTGCTTTCCAAACTCATTTGTGGTAGAAGTTGTCATTTTCTTCTTCATTCTGTTATCCCAATGATCTATCTTCTATTATTTCTTCCGGAGGCATTGTGATGTTGCTCTTTTCACTCATCATCTCGAATTGTGAGGATCGTGTTCTTTTCGTGCTTATCCATTTAACCTTAGGGCGTTGTGTCATCTATTCAAGTTCTTTTCATCTTATCAAGTCATGCGTCTCTTTTCAACCCGAGTGCTGTAAAATCCTTCTTACCCCTTGTGCCATTCCTTCAATAGTTCTGGAAGCAGTGTGTTGTTGTTTTCATCAAGTATCCTCTCATCTTGTCAAGTTCATGTTCAACTCCTTCCATTTACAGTCGGAGTGCTGCCCAAATTATATCATTCTTCCTCTCTCATCTTGTTTTAACCGGAGTGGTTTCGAATTCTATCTTGTCCATTAAACTCTTATTTCCATGTCTGTCAACCATCAAGTTCTCGTAATACTCCTTGTTCCTCTTTTCGACCGGATTGTTTGCAATCTCGTTCATCTCTGTTGTACTATTTCTTTTAAATTGTTTAACCTCTCAAGGTTCTTTGGTCTCATTCTTTTGTCGAAGAAGCAACTTAGTTTTACCGCTTATCTTCCTCTTCCTTTTCCCTCCGGTGCCATCCTAGATCTCGGGACGAGATCCTCTCGTAGTGGTGGAGTGTTGTAGCGCCCGGATGCAACTTTCCATATTCGTAACTCCAACTCTTGCCTTTTAGGAGATGCGATATTATTATTTCCTCCGTGGTTGGGTTTTTGTCTTTTGTTTTGCTTTTTGTTTATGGCGTGCATCTCATCTCATAGCATCATGTGCATCGCATCCATATGTTTTCATGAAACTTCGTAGCCGCTCATAGTTGCTTTTCTCTCTTTGCCTTCGTTGGCACTTTGTCGACCGCTTGTCCTTGTTGACCTTCTCTCGGACCAATTGGACCCCTCTTTTCTCTCTTTCTCCGAGACCAACAAAACCCCTTGTCCCCATGGCCTTCGTGAGACTCCATTGTCTTTGTTTTTGTTTCCTTTTGTCAAACCACCTAACCTCTCTTGCCGGTTCGCGAGACCCCTCGCGTGCGTCCGAAACCTGCCCCGAACCCGAATCGCTCAGTCATCACTGTTGAATTCAGATCATCCCCAAACATCTATAAAATATCTGCGTTTAGTTGTTGGTCTCCCCTAAGCCATTTATCTCGACCGTTCGATTTTAATCCGATGATCCAAATGCCCCTCCTATTTACTTACTTGCTATATAAATAGACCCCAACCCTAGGATCTAGGGATCATGTCCCATCCATCCCACGCCGCCGCCACTCTCCCGCATCGTCCTCGAGATCCTCCTGATCCATTCCACCAACCAGATCTCCGACCACCTCCCGTGTTCTGCGCGCCGCCCAAATCACAGCAGCCTCGATCCCGAGCTCCTCCTCCGCCGCTTCTTGCCCCGGCGCCCGAAGCCTACCTCTTCTCCCCTCGATCCCGAATGGATCGTGAAGCCGCCCAAGGCCCAGGCTCGTCGATCTCCTCATGCCCGAGCACCTTCTCCAAATTCCAGCGCTTGGGACCCCACAGTCGCCTCCCGACACGAACTGGCCTGATCGGCCATCTCCAAGCCTCCTCGCCAACCCGTTGCTTCCAGCGCGGCCGAGCTCCTGCAGCCTCGCGCCTCCCGGCGAAACCAGGAGCACGAGCTCCTCCTTCCACATCCCGCGGCCGAGGACCCCAACTCCGGTAGCGTCGTCGCCCTCCTCTTCTCCTCCCGACCGCGTCCGTCCTCGTAGTCCCGCATCAGGAGCTTCTTCCCCGCCTCGCCGTTGTGTTGCTGGACAGGATCCGAGCCGTCGCCGTCCCGCTCGACTCCACCGTCCTGGAGATCCATCAACGCCACCGGGAACCACGCCCCTTTGCCGGGTCCGCCTCCCCCTGTCCGTCCGTCTCCTTCCCTCGTTTTTCCTCCTCCTCTGTTCAACTCTCTCTCGGGTCTCTCTCTACGCCTTGGGCAGGAGCTCCACGCCATGGCCCTGCAGTTCCTCCCCGCCTTGGAGCTCCCTTGCACCGCCGGATCCGAAACCCCTCGCCTGGACCTGCCCGTTCCCAGCACTCGCGTCGTCGTCAGCCACCCGTCGCCGAAGTCCATCGAGCCCAACCGCCGGCGTTTGAACCTGCTTTGTTTACATTCTTGAAGCAGGGCAGCAGCTTCCTTCGCCCGCTGCGTTGACCCGCTCCGAGCCAGCGTGGGCCAGGCGCTAGGCCCAGCCTGCTCCATCCGAGGCCCAGCGCCAGGTCGCACCAAGGCCCAGCCGGCCTGCCCCGCCTCCTGCTCCACCGACCGGGCCAAAGCCCATGGTGAGCGCCCCCGCAGCCTGCAGTTTCGGCCCAGGCCGTGTTTTTTTCAGCGCCTGCGAATTTGCTATTTATCCAGAGATTTACCTGTTTTGTAGAAAACCCCCTCATGTACATGCATATAATAACTCACAATTGGTGCATCGGTTTAAAATGACTTATATATGAAAAATGCTTAGTTTTTCATCTAGTTTAAATCTGCCACTTTCATCCATGTTTAAAAT
Source organism: Aegilops bicornis (assembly GCA_021605145.1). Classification (NCBI taxonomy): domain Eukaryota; kingdom Viridiplantae; phylum Streptophyta; class Magnoliopsida; order Poales; family Poaceae; genus Aegilops; species Aegilops bicornis. The sequence goes on along the minus strand of CM038675.1, from coordinate 122,725,464 downwards.
GCTTAAAATGCTGTTTGTTTAATTTTGCTCAAATTATATGTTAAAATGATTTATTTCATAACTAAATAACCGTAGCTTCGGTTTTAAATAAATTATATATGTAAATGGGGTAGAAAAATGCCTAGTTTAACATGGTATACTTTATTTGCATGTTTAACAACTCTAAAATTATGTACATGGCAGAACAGTACCTAATCCATAAATATGCACATGGGGATTTTCCGGACTTGTTGTTTGTTATTTCCGGCCTCATTTAAACTTGCCTAAATAGTTAGTTTGCTTATGTTTCACCTTGCCATGTTTAATAACATTTAATATTGTTTGGTAGCTTAAACGAGATTAAACTAAATAATTGATGTGGTGTTTTGTCCACTTAACTTGTAGTATTGTTTGTTGCACTTTGCCATGCCATGCTCATTAAATCGGACATGCATCATACTTGTTTGTGCATCATGCCATGTTTATGCTTGTGCATTTATCATGATGTTTGTTTCTTTCGGTGTTGCTTCTCGGTTCGGTAATGTTGCGATTGTGAGGATTCGTTCGACTACTCTCGTTCGTTCTTCTTCATGGACTCGTTCTTCTTCCTTGCGGGATCTCGGGCAAGATGACCATACCCTCGAAATCACTTCTATCTTTGCTATGCTAGTTGCTCGCTCTTTTGCTATGCCTATGCTGCGATGCCTACCACTTGCTATGTCATGCCACCCATATTGCCATGTCAGCCCTAACCATCCTTTCCTAGCAAACCGTTGATTGGCTATGTTACCGCTTTGCTCAGCCCTCTTATAGCGTTGCTAGTTGCAGGTGAAGCTGAAGTTTGTTCCTTGTTGGAACATGGAGTTGTTGTTCCTTGTTGGAACATGTTTACTTGTTGGGGATATCACAATATATATCTGCTATAATTAATACATCTATATACTTGGTAAAGGGTGGAAGGCTCGACCTTATGCCTGGTGTTTTGTTCCACTCTTGCCACCCTAGTTTCCGTCATACGGTGTTATGTTCCTTGATTTCGCGTTCCTTACGGTTGGGTGATTTATGGGACCCCCTTGACAGTTCGCTTTGAATAAGACTTCGTCCGGCAAGGCCCAACTTTGGTTTTACCATTTGCCACCTAAGCCTTTTTCCCCGGGTTTTCGCGAGCCCGAGGGTCATCTTATTTTAAACCCCGGGCGGTGCTCCTTCGACGTTGGTCCAAACTAGAGCACCGTGGGACCATTCCTTGGCAACTTGGATTACGTCGGTTCTGTCGCTTAGCTTATCCGGTGTGCCACGAGAACGAGATATGTGCAGCTCCTATCGGGATTTGTCGGCACATTCGGGCGGCTTTGCTGGTCTTGTTTTATTGCTTTGTCGAAATGTCTTGTAGTCCGGGAGTCCGAGATTGATCGGGTCTTCCCGGTAGAAGGAATAATCCTTCGTTGACCGTGAGAGCTTATAATGGGCTAAGTTGGGACACCCCTGCAGGGTAATATCTTTTGAAAGCCGTGCCCGCGGTTATGAGGCAGATGGGAATTTGTTAATGTCCGGTTGTAGAAAACTCAAAGTTGACCTCAAATAAAATACACATCGACCCGGCGTGTGTAACCGTGATGGTCTCTTCTCGGTGAGTCCGGAAGTGAACACGGTGTTGGAGTTATGTCGGCGTAAGTAGTTCAGGATCACTTCTTGATCGCTATTAGCTTCACGTCCGTGCTTTGCTCCTCTTCTCGCTCTCTTTTGCTGAAGTAGCCACCATATATGCTGAGTAAACTTGCTGCAGCTCCACCTTACTACTCTGTCCTTCCTAAAAGCTTAAATAGTCTTGATCTCGCGGGTGTGAGATTGCTGAGTCCCGTGACTCACGGATACTTCAAAACAGTTGCAGGTGCCGGCGATGCGGTGCAGGCGACTCAACCCGAGCTCAAGTGGGAGTTCGACGAGGAGCGTGGTCGTTACTATATGTCTTTTCGGATGATCGGTAGTGGTGCTCAGTTGGGACGATCGGGGATCTGTGTAGCATTTGGGGTATCTTCTTTTATTTTGGTTCCGTAGTCGGACCTTGAGTGTACAACTGAATGATGGATGTTTATTTATGTCTTGTGTGAAGTGGCGATTGTAAGCCAACTATGTATCTCTTTTCCTTATTTATTACATGGGTTGTGTGAAGATTACCTCACTTGCGACATTGCTTTCAATGCGGTTATGCCTCTAAGTCGTGCCTCGACACGTGGGAGATATAGCCGCATCGGGGGCGTTACACGCAAGCCCGAGATGTATTATGAGGGCGTCCTGAAGGGTGCCCACCTTATAGCGGGCGAATGCTCCAAAGATGTAATTTTTTAGTAGACTCGCATTTGTTATCTGCACGCTGAAAACTTGTTCATATCGCTAAGCAACGCTTGTGAATTTAAAATATTAACTTCATGCGGCCGTTTATCAAATTTGAGAGATGGCGAGTCGTTGGCTTCAGCCCCCATGCCACGAGTGCTGGGGTGTTCGGGATAAACTTGAGCGCTCTTGTTCCCATTCTTGGGTCCTTCGAGGGAGGCGCTCAATGCAACGAACCATGCAACCGTACTATAATGCTTGAACACTCTCACTTAGCCATAGAATTCTATAATTTTAAATTTTGGTGAAGCCCCTAGTATTTGGAAGACCGAGTTCGGGGCGCTATCGACGCCTAGGCCGGACAATGCCGGCTCCTCGCTCTAAGCGGCATAAGTCGTTAGGGACTCGAAAAACCTCTCGAATAGCAACCGGCTCTCTCCCTATCATGACGTTCAGTTTTAGCTTTCTCCACTGAGGTGATCAACCCAGCTCAACCGGGGCACAATCGCAGTGGTTCTCCCAGCGCTACCTTAGCCGATATAACGGAATGTAAGGTACCAAAACATGGGAGCCGGGCAAACCCAACTATTGACCCAAGACATGATTCGGAGCCAATGCATATAATGCTATAAGTTCGGGGTGCCGCACTTGTGAAAGTGTTCGGACTTATCACACCATATTTTGGGGTACATAAGCCCCTGGTGTATTGGCCGTACCAAGGTGTACGGTTGCGCAATGTCATAACTGAACATATATAGATAAAAAGGAATGCAATAATAGGCAAAAGCTATGTATTGTTTATTCAGAAGGTACTGCAATGAAAGCAGAACGATACAAATAGTGCGATAAGCAAGGAACGGGACTTGTGACATATCCCTCCTCCAGGGGTAAGCTTGCGGGATGGTATGTAAAACAGGTATACTTCTCATAATAGAGACCACCCGGACAATCGACGTAGCATTCTGCTTCCCTGGCTGTTGCACCGTGTGTTCGGTGATTCTGATGCCGGACAGGGCTTCTGGAGAACGGAGCCCTGAAAGTAAGAAAGAAAATAAAAAAGAATGACACAAGCGGGAGCCCCTAGTGCTATTAAGCCGCATTCTGGGCATGCCATGGTCGTGCCCCTCCCCCTACGCCCATGGTATTTTCAGAGCGTAGTTATATGCACGCGTAATCTTGGCTTCGCCAATTTCGAGGGCTGGGGTCGGGGCCACATTGCTACACGTGCTCGGATCGTGCCAGGCGATCTTGTTGTAGGTTACTCCAGGCGCGCTTTGTCGGGGTCCGGTCGTTTAGTGGCCGGACTCGCTAGTTGCCTTGAAAGGCTGCTTTGTACTTCCGCCGCGAGGGCCGCAATGTGCTCCTCCGTTCGGAGAGCGTTTGTTGTTTCCATTGACCGTGATTACTCCTCGAGGGCCTGGCATCTTGAGCTTGAGTTATGCGTAGTGCGGCACCGCATTGAACTTTGCAAATGCGGTTCGTACGAGCAGTGCGTGATAGCCGCTGCGAAACGGGACTATGTCGAAGATTAACTGCTCGCTTCGGAAGTTATCCGGGGATCCGAAGACCACTTCGAGTGTAACCGAGCCTGTACAGTTGGCCTCTACACCCGGTATGACGCCTTTAAAGGTCGTCTTTGTGGATTTAATCCTTGAGGGGTCTATGCCCATTTTGCGCACTGTGTCCTGGTAAAGCAGGTTCAGGCTGCTACCGCCGTCCATGAGGACTCTAGTGAGGTGAAATCCGTCGATGATTGGGTCTAGAACCAATGCGGTGAATCCACCGTGGCGGATGCTAGTGGGGTGGTCCCTTCGGTCAAAAGTGATCGGGCAGGAGGACCACGGGTTGAACTTTGGGGCGACTGGCTCCATCGTGTATACGTCCCTTAGTGCACGCTTCCGCTCCCTTTTAGGTATGTGGGTTGTGTATATCATGTTCACCGTCCGCACTTGTAGGGGGAAACCCTTTTGTCCTCTATTGTTCGGCGGCCGGGGCTCCTCCTCATCATCGCTATGCAGCCCCTTGTCATTGTTTTCGGCATTTAACTTGCCTGCCTGTTTGAACACCCAACAATCCGTGTTGGTGTGGTTAGCTTGTTTTTCAGGGGTACCATGTATCTGGCACAGCGATCGAGCGAGTATTTCTTTTGAATGGCTTTTTCCGCTGACCGGGTTTAGAGCCTCTGAATCTGGCATTGGCTGCCGTATCCTCAGCATTATCGCCGTTAATGCGGCGCTTGTGCTTGTTGCGACGCGACCTGCCGTTGCTATCCTTGGTATCCGAACTACCAGGGTTTTTGGTCAAGTTGTTACTACGAGCTAGTCAGCTGTCCTCTCCCGCACAAAAGCGGGTCATGAGTGTGGTGAGGGCTACCATGGATTTCGGGTTTTCCTGTCCTAGGTGCCGGGCCAGCCACCCGTCGCGGATGTTGTGTTTGAAGGCCGCTAGTGCTTATGCATCCGGATAGTCGATGATTTGATTTTTCTTTGTTAGGAACCGTGTCCAGAATTGTCTGGCCGATTCCTCTGGCTGCTGAATTATATGTCTAAGGTCATCGGCGTCTGGTGGTCGCACATATGTGCCCTGGAAGTTATCAAGGAATGCGGCATCCAGGTCTTCCCAACAACCAATTGACTCTGCTGGCAAGCTGTTAAACTAATGCCGAGCCGGTCCTTTAAGCTTGAGTGGGAGGTATTTGATGGCGTGTAGATCATCACCGCGGGCCATGTGGATATGAAGGAGATAGTCCTCGATCCAAAACGCAGGATCTGTTGTGCCATCGTACGATTCGATGTTTACGGGTTTGAAACCCTCAGGGATTTGATGATCCATTACTTAAATACGTGAAGCATAGTGGGTGTGCTTGGCGCCTCTGTATTGGGCTATATCACGGCGCAGCTCCAATGAGCTTTGTCTCTTGTGTTCAGCCCGGCGGAGTTCTTGTATCCGGCGTGGCGATAATCATCATGTGTCGTGGGCGCCCGCGATCCGTAGATCGATCTTGTTTGCCTTGCCTTGTCCTCCAATATATCTCGCATGGTCGATCGCGTCTCCCGTGTCTTGGTACTTTTTGAGCGGCGGCGAGTGCGGCTTGAGTGGAGGGCGAGAGGCCTCTCAGCCGTGGTCACGTGGTGGCGGTCGGCGCGTCATGCGTTGGTGATGTAGGTTTGGGTGCTTCCTCCTCTAATTGGGGTAGCAGCCTGCGTTTTGGGTACCTCTTGGAGGCGTTCGAGTTCATACTCTTCATTGCAAGGACTTCAGTCCATCCGTCGACTAGCAAGTCTTGGTCAGCTCTAAGGCATTGCCGCTTTTCTTGAGGCTGCTTGCGGTGGCCATAAGCCTGCGTTTGAAAGCGCTCTTGTTCGACGGGATCCTCGGGCACGACAAATTAAGTAAATAAATCGAGGCTTGCCTCGCCTTCTTGGAGGGAGGCATGTAAGTATCGTCCTCTCCCTCTGCATCTGCCGCTCTATCATGCGGGCTGGCTTCTCCATCCTCTGTCTTTGAATCCTGCTGGAGGAGGTTGTCTTTAACCTTGTCAGGGTGTTATTATCTCTCGTGCGGAATCACCGTTTTTCTTTGTGGCGGGATTTAGGCGGCGCTTGTGGCCTTGGCGCTTAGGCTGTTTCTTGGAGGGGTCATCCTTCGCTGTTCCATCGCCATTCCCATCTTTTGGGATATCCACCATGTATATGTCGTACGACGAGGTGGCCTTCCAGTGCCCTGTAGGCGCTGGTTCTTGGTCATCTCCGGCATCGTCATCCATACCGTCGATGTCTTCGGAGTCAAAGTCGAGCATGTCGGTTAAATCATCGACAGTGGCTACAAAGTGGGTGGTGGGTGGGCGTTGAATTTCTTCGTCATCCGCATCCCAACCTTCCTGACCATAGTTCGGCCAGGGCTCTCCTGATAAAGAGAGAGACTTCAGCGAGTTCAGGATATCACCGAAGGGCGAGTGCTGAAAGATGTCCGCGGCAGTGAACTCCATAACTGGTGCCCAATCGGATTTGATTGGCAGGGGCGCGGACGGTCCGGAGTCCGGAACGGAGTCCGGCGCCTTGGAGTCAAGAGCTTCGCAAAGGACAGGGATGGTGTTCGGCTCGATCGCCGTAGAGATCACAGCCCCCGAGGCGGTGTCCAGCCACTCGTCCTTGATCGGCGAGGTCGGCTCCGAACTAAGGGTCAGAGCGGACACTGGTGCAACCTCCAGGGCACTATTCGGCGGCAGAGCTAGATCGTGCCCATCGAGATAGTGCGGCGCGCCTAGCTGTGGCTCGAATCCGTCGAAAATCAAGTCTCCGCAGATGTCGGCCGTGTAGTTCAAACTCCCAAATCTGACCTGATGGCCAGGGGCATAGCTTTCGATCTGCTCCAGATGGCCAAGTGAATTGGCCCTTGATGCAAAGCCGCCCGAATATGAAGATCTGTCGGGGAGAAAAGTCTCACCCTGGACCGCGTCGTTGTTGATGATCGAAGGAGCCATCGGGCCTAAAGATGACGACATAGAGGAACTCTCAATGAAAGCACCAATGTCGGTGTCAAAACCGGCGGATCTCGGGTAGGGGATCCCAAACTGTGCATCTAGGCGGATGGTAACAGGAGACAAGGGACACGATGTTTTTACGCAGGTTCGGGCCCTCTCGATGGAGGTAAAACCCTACTCCTGCTTGATTAATATTGATGATATGGGTAGTACAAGAGTAGATCTACCACGAGACCAGAGAGGCTAAACCCTAGAAGCTAGCCCATGGCATGATTGTTCTTCGTCCTACGGACTAAAACCCTCCGGTTTATATAGACACCGGATAGGGTTAGGGTTACATAGAATCGGTTACAATGGTAGGAGATCTACATATCTGTATCGCCAAGCTTGCCTTCCATGCCAAGGAAAGTCCCATCCGTACATGGGACGGAGTCTTCAATCTTGTATCTTCATAGTCCAGGAGTCCGGCTAAAGATGATAGTTCGGCCATCCGGACTCCCCCTAATCCAGGACTCCCTCAGGGACGCTGTCGGTGTCAATACCGGAGGATGTCGGGTAGGGGTCCCGATCTGTGTGTCTAGGCTGATGGTAACAGGAAGCAAGGGACACAGATGTTTACCCAGGTTCGGGCCCTCTCGATGGAGGCAAAACCCTACTTCCTGCTTGATTAATATTGAAGATATAGGTAGTACAAGAGTAGATCTACCACGAGATCGAGGAGGCTAAACCCTAGAAGCTAGCCTATGATGGTATGATTGTAATTGTGATCGGCCTTCTAAGGACCAACCTCTCCGGTTTATATAGGCACCGGAGAGGGCTAGGGTTTACATGGAGTCGGTTACAAGGAAGGAAATATAATATCCGGATCGCCAAGCTTGCCTTTCACGTCAAGGAAAGTCCTATCCGAATATGGGTCGAAGTCTTGAGTCTTGTATCTTCACGCTTCCATAGTCCGGACGTCATATACAGTCCGGCTGTCCGAATACCCCTTAATCCAGGACTCCCTGAGACGCGAAGATCCAGAGAGGCACTCGGGCGTGAGGCTGCTCGGTGAGGCTGCGAGCATGGGGATGAACTGGGCCGACGATGGCCTCTCGGAAGCAGGATGACCGCCTCTGCTAGACGCCCTTCCCTGGTTAACGATGGGCCAGTGTGGGCTGACACGGTGGCGCCCTTCCGTTGTGGCAGTACCGTAGTAGGACGACGGCGGTCAAGGTCAACGCCCTGCTCGACGCCCCCATCCCCTCGCTGGTTCAGTTCAAGGCCACCTTCCTCCGCCTCCGGCAGTCCACCTCATCCAATCAGGCCGGTCCGCTCCTCAGCAAGGTGGCTCCTTCAGTCCGCAGCACACCACGCTCAAGCCTCCACCACCACGACTCCTCAATGTGTAAGCTTTGTTTTTTGATTGTACAGAAGATGCAAGATTCTTCTGCTGCCATGTAAGTAGCACTTATAGTTACAGTAGACAAGGAGCTTGGCTTTGGATTATAGACTAGCTAAAAAATATTTCAAACAAATTATTCACTCAACAGCATCTCAAATAGTACATAGTATTTTGATCTTGTCGATACACATATATTGTCCTTCCTGTATGATGCCCCTGTAAATAGATTATGCTTACAGTACATAACTCAGTTTTACTTTTAGTTTCACTACTTGATGGTTATGAGAATAACAACCGCAGATAGAGTAAATAATCTTGCTTCTTTGCTAGATGAATAGCTTCATTATGGGTTGTATTGTCTGAGGTAAATTGGTACTACCTACTGTAGGAAAATTCCAGATGCATTATGAGGCGAGTGGCGAAGGCGGAGGGGCTAAGGTATTTTCAACATGGGTGCTTGAAGGCGCGCCGTAGACCAGGAGGATCTCCTGGTGGAGCTTGGCAGAAGCGAGACACTTGGATGTAACTTCAGTACAGCACTGCACTATAATTGCAATTTTGGCAGATCATATATATTGAAGCATGTGAAAGTAGCAGTATCTTTGAGGGATTAAGGCCACAAGATCTTAATATTTATGTTACAACAGCAGCAAATGCAGAAGAAAATAGCTGGGGAGCATACTGCCCTGGGATGGAAACACCACCTCTTCGTGAATATGTGACCAGCTTGGGCGACGCACACATTGTTTCTTGGATGGAAGACAGGTAAAGCATTAGCTGTAATATTTATGCTCTGTATGTTGTCTTGCTATTCTGAACCATGGGATCCTACTGTGCTATGAAACTCACAATCTACCGAAGGAAACCATCAAGCAACAGTACAAGGTGGCTAAAACGAGAACGACACCCCCAAATGACTCCAGTATCGGTTCTCATGTCATGGAGTATGGTGAAAGACATTCAGTAAAATCCCAGATATATTTCTTGTCTAGCTCATCTTCTCGGTTACTACTAATTTTCATGCGTTTTGTTTTGCCAAATTTGTCTGCTAACATTGTATCTTCTCACTTTCAGTATGAGCAGTTAAATGTTGGGTCAGAGGAGAAGCACATGGCTCTCAGGGAGGTCAAAGAAACTGTGTTACACAGGAAGCATCTCGACAGCAGTATCGATTTCATCGGGAAGCTTGTTTTTGGATTTGAGAAGGGGCCTTCGGTGCTTGAGGCTACTAAAGGCCCTGGCCAGCCATTAGTAGACGATTGGGATTGTCTGAAGACGATGGTGAGTGTAAAAATTCCTTGTTTACAATCCCATAAATATGCAACACCCTGCAGTACTCTTTCTGTTTCCAGTTGAGCTTAAGTTTACTATGTACTGATGCCAACCACTACTGTCAGGTGCGAGTTTTTGAGTCCCAATGCGGATCACTCGAAGTCAGTATGGCATGAACACATGAGGGCGTTCGCAAACATCTGCAACAATGGCGTCTCTGAGACAGAGATGAAGGAGGCCACCATCAGTGGTTGCGATGGCTACAACATTGGGAAGTGGAACCCGCTGGTTCTAGGGCACAGCGCCTGATCGGCAGCACTGCAGTAGTACATGCATGGGAGCGTCCCATGGGAGCAGTACCAAATGCTCCAGAGGTTCCTAGCTAGACCTTGTATACGGTGTGTGTGTGTGTGTGTGCGTGTACAGTGTACATATATACATTGGTGTAAACATGCAAGAAACAAGCCGACGATGTGCCCCGTGTGGCATCGGGTTAATCAGTAGTTTATGATCGTGCTCGTGATTTCACTGCAGTCAGTTGAAAGGCAATGATTGTTGTGCTTGCTACGCATATGATTCGTATTTGCGGATTTTGACACAATTAGTTTATCAAAAGAAATATTGTAAATCATACAAAAGAACCTACTAAAGTTTTATTTAAAAAATACTCCCTCCCTTGCTAAATATAAGTCTTTTTAAAGATTTCAATACAAACTACAGTTGATGTATATAGACATATGTTAAGAGTGTAGATTCACTTATTTTACTTCGTATGTAGTCCCTTATTGCATTAGCTACACGGATCTAGAGAGGGGAGTTGAATTGTGCCTTGCTAGAGCTAAACAAACCGACAAAGGTAAAAAGAGAAAAAAAAAACTCTTCCCAGTCAAAAAACCAACTATCTATAAAAATTACCAAACAAAAATGCCCAAAAGGTTAGTTCCTAAAAATAGTTTAAAACTAATTCAAAAAAACATTTTGAAATGTACAACACGAAAATATTCTTTTCAATAGAGAAATGTTCCAATTTTCATAAAAATGTTAACTAGTTTTCAAAAGGTGTTACATTTTTAATGAAAACATTAACTTTTATTAAAAATAAGAAAATTTCCATGTTTAACATTATTATCGACGTTTATTAAAATTGGATATAAAAATGGTGCAAAATTACACACGAAACACGTTGTTCCCCTTTTATAGCTCGGTGCAACGCACGGGCATTTGTACTAGTTCTCTTTATAAATTTGATGAAGGTGATATTCCTCGTAATAATTCTGCTAGTCAATACTTAGATGAGTTTGATAATTTTATTGTTAAACAAGAAAACTTCAATGCTTATGTTGGTAGACAATTGAAACGTAATGCTTATATGGTTGAACACTTGAGTGATTATATGTCTAGAGTTAAAGGTGACCTTAAGCTTATTAGTAAACATGCATCCATGGTTACCACTCAAGTAGAACAAGTACTTAAGGCACAAGATGATTTGCTCAATGAATTAAATAATAAGAACAATGATAATGATGTTAGAGTTATGACTAGAGGTGGTAAAATGACCCAGGAACCTTTGTATCCTGAGGGCCATCCTAAGAGAGTTGAGCAAGATTCTCAGAGAACTAATACTAATGCACCTAGTCCTTCTAAGAAAAAGAAAAAGAAAAATGATAAGACTATGCATGCTTCTACTCCCTCCGTTCCTAAAAATTTGTCTTTCTAGATATTTCAACAAGTGACTACATACGGAGCAAAATGAGTGAATCTACACTCTAAAATATGTCTATATACATCCGTATGTGGTAGTCTATTTGAAATCTCTAAAAAGACAAATATTTAGGAACGGCGGGAGTAGTGAACCTATTGTTGACACACCTAAGAATCCCAATGATATTTCTATTTTTGATGCTGAAACGCAATTTGGTAATGTACATGAACCTAGTGATAATGTTAATGATGATGTTCATGTTGATGCTCAACCTAGTAAAGATAATGATGTAGAAGTTGAACTTGTTGTTGATCTTGATAACCCACAATCAAAGAGTCAACGTTATGATAAAAGAGACTTCATTGCTAGGAAGCACGGTAAAGAAAGAGATCCATGGGTTCAGAAACCCATGCCTTTTCCTCCTAAGCTATCCGAGAAAAAGGATGATGAGGATTTTGAGCGCTTTGCTGAAATGATTAGACCTATCTTTTTGCGTATGCGTTTGACTGATATGCTTAAGATGAATCCTTATGATAAGTATATGAAAGATACTGTTACAAATAAAAGAAAGATACCAGAAGCTGAAATTTCCACCATGCTTGCTAATTATACTTTTAAGGTTGGAATACCAAAGAAACTAGGAGATCCAGGAGTACCAACTATACCATGCTCCATTAAAAGAAACTATGTTAAAACTGGCTTATGTGATCTTGGAGCCGGTGTTAGTGTTATGCGTCTCTCTCTTTGTATCGTAGACTTGATTTGAATAAGTTGACACCTACTGAAATCTCTTTGCAAATGGCCGATAAATCAACTGCTATACCCATCGGTATTTGTGAGGATGTTCCTGTTGTGGTTGCAAATGTTACTATTTTAACGGACTTTGTTATTCTTGATATTCCCGAGGACGACAGTATGTCGATCATCCTTGGTAGACCTTTTCTAAATACTGCAGGGGCTATTATTAATTGCAACAAAGGCAATGTCACTTTTCATGTTAATGGTAATGTGGATACGGTACACTTCCCGAAGAAACAACCTCAAGTTCATAATATCAATTATATTGGAAAATTTTCAAAGATTACTTTTTGAGGTTTTGAATTCCCTCTTCCTACCGTCAAAAATAAATATGATATTCTTATTGTTGGGGACATGCATATCCCCGTTGAGGTAACTTAGTGTTATTCGAAAATTCTCCGGTCCCATGTTATTGGGAAGAGGTTTGTTAACGAGACTTGATCAACCTTGTTAGTGAATTCCTTTTGAAGAGCATGAGATGGATGAAGTTAGAAAGCACAAGCTTCTGTACCCTCCTTTTACTTTCTGTTATTTAGAATACATAAAGAAAAAATAGTATTTTCTGTCTGTTTTTTTAATTATCCGTGCAATAAAATATACCCCAAAAAAAAAAGTTCTCCATATGCCCTGAAAATTGGATATGATTTTGTAGAATATTTGAGAATTTGTGGCACTTAGAACACACCAGGGGGGCCCACAATTTGGTCACGAGGGTGGAGGGCATGCCCTACCCCTTGGGCGCGCCCCTGCCTCATGGGCCCCACGTGGCCCCTGCACTTATTCCAGCACCCACACACTTCTCCTTCCTCTAGAAAAAAATCACCACGTAGCTCAAACTTGTGTTCTTGCTTGTTTTGCTGCCGTTTTCAATCTTCTAGGTCAAAGCTCCATACACAAAACTTCTTTGGGACATTGTTCTTCGGTATGTGACTCCTCCAATGGTCCAATAGTTTTTGTTCTAGTGCTTTATTTATTGCAATTTTTTGCTTCTAAGGTGACCCTGTTCTTGAGCTTGCATGTCAAATTTATATGGTCCAAAGTAGTTTTAATGCATGATATAGCCTCTAGGCACTTGTGGGAGTAGTTGCTATCAATCTTGTTGAGTTTGGTTCACTTTTATTTTGAGTCGCTAAAAATTTCAGAAATTTTTCAGAGGAAGAAAAATGTTTAGGAAAATGTACCAAGGTGGTTCTTCAAGGAAGCAAGCACCAAGGCCTGCGATACGTGATCCGGACCTTGAACCATGAAGAGAAGCTCCAGTGCGGCCTTGCGAATGGCCGTCGGATGGATTTATGATCCAAGCTAGCTTCAAAGATGAATTTGATGAGTATGTGCATAATGTCTTGAGAACTTCGTATCAGATAAGTGCCGCCAATACTATCACCTCACTGATTCCTTTGTGCTGAGGTTTAACTTTTCATCTAAGCGCAACACTCACACTGTTATATTTGACCTCTATGATAAATCATACACCATGGACCTTGAAGATTTTAGCACTGCTTGTAAAATCCCACAGTGGGGCATCTTTAGTGAACCTCACAAATCTGAATATAATGATTTTCTTGCTAATATCATTGTGGGAGAAACCAAAGATATCACACAAGCTACCATAGGGAGCATTTATTTTCCTTCCATACATTACTTTGCTCTCTTTATAGGTAGATGCATTAACGGTAAAGATGAGCTTTGTCACATGTGTGTCCCAGATCTTAGTGTCCTCAAGAGTGCGGTATTAGGTGATAACCATATAACTTGGGGGCCATTGTTGCACTGAGGTTACATCTTAATGGTAAAAATGGAGATTTATTTGGTGGAATTTATGCAACTCGTTTAGCGGACTACCTTGGTGTATCCATAAATGAAAATTATATTGAGTTGCCACCTGCTTTTCTAGATTATAATGTTATGGTTCACCATTAGTTTCTTGACAGGAACAAACAGTCCCTCCAGTACCGACTAATCTTTGACAGACGGCGTGCTGTCCATATTACTCTCCCTGCTCCTACTTTCTTTAACTTTCAGGACAATGGGAGATATTTTATAACCAGGGAGGAGGCAAATGAATATGAGAGGAGGACGGAGGCGGCTCGCTTCTAGGCTTCAGCTCTCCAGGCAGTAGCTGCTGCATCTCAGTACAACCCCGACTACAACTTTGGATATCCGCCAGGCCAACCGTGGCCATAAACCAACTTAGGCCAAAAGCCTAAGCTTGGGGGAGTACGTATTTCTCACCCACATTACGTTCATATTCACACAATCATTGCTAGTTTATTTTCTTTTCTTTCTTCTTGTGTGTTCGAAAAACTTTGGGAAAAACAAAAAAATTAGTTGTATCCTTTAGCTAGTTTACTTTCCATGCTTGTAGTAGTAGTAGTAGTAATTAAAAGAAAACCCGAAAAGATTTCCCGTTCTTCTTTTGCTTGTTGGGAGCTTTCCCGTGTAAATAGTTTTGTTTTCCTTTGAAATTCTTTTCTTTTCTTTGGGGGTCGAGAGGAGAAGACTGCGATGAAAATGTTGAGTGGCTCTCATATGCATTATTGTTGATTTAACCAAGAGCCCATATTACCTTTTCTTCTCCTTTGAATTAAATGTTTGCAGATTCCAGCTTAGTCCAATGCACGCGCACTATTATTATTATCCACACTGTTCGGTCGTGCAAGTGAAAGGCAATAATGATGATATATGATGAAATGATTGAGATGAGAAAAGATGGTATGAACTCGACCTATCTTGTTTTTGTAAATACGATTAGTTCATCATTCCTGATTCAGCCTATTATGAATGAAACATGTTTGCAATGATAATTAGAGATTATTGTTACTTATGTCATGCTTAATTAGCTAGGAGTTTATAATGGTTTACCTTGCATGCCAACATGCTATTAAAATGGTTGTGATGTGGTATGATAGGGTGGTATCCTCCTTTGAATGATTCGAGTGGCTTGACTTGGCACATCTTCACACATGTAGTTGAAACAAAATCAACATAGCCTCCAAGATATTTATGTTCATGGTGATTTATATCCTACTCATGCTTGCACTCATTGTTGGTTAATCCTAATGCATGTTCATGACTGTTGTCACTCTCTAGTTGGTCGCTTCCCAGTCTCTTTCTAGCCTTCACTTGTACTAAGCGGGAATATTGCTTGTGCATCCACTTCCATAAACCCCAAAGTTATTTCATGTGAGTCCACCATACCTTCCTATATGCGGTATTTACCTACCGTTCCAAGTAAATTTGTATGTGCCAAACTCTAAACCTTCAAACGAAGTTCTTTGTTTAGTATGGCCGAATAGCTCATGTATCAACTAGGGTTGTCTATATCTTCCATGCTAGGTGGGTTCTTCTCACGATGAGGGGACTTCGCTCATCATTCACGAGAAAATGGCCGGTAAACGGGATGCCCAATCCCATGCTCAAATCAAATCAAAATAATTGCAAACAAAACTCCCCAGGATTGTTGTGAGTTGGACGGTACTCGTTGTTTCGGACCAGCCGTGGAATGTGCTTGTTGGTGGTGGGGGAGTATAAACTTTACCATTCTGTTTGGGAACCGCCTATAATGGGTAGCATGGAAGATATTGAGATCTCTTGGTTTTTATGTTGACAATGAAAGTATGCCGCTCAAAATATTAATTATCTCTATTTCAAAACTCGAGCTCTGGCACCTCTGCAAATCCCTGCTTCCCTCTGCGAAGGGCCTATCTATTTACTTTTGTGTTGAGTCATCATCCTCTTATTAAAAACACCAGTTAGAGAGCATCGTTGTCATTTGCATGCATTGTTATTAATTTACATTGAGTATGACTGTGATTGGATCTCTTTTGCCGTGAATTACAATGTCTAGTCAGTCCTTGATCTTCAGTGGTGCTTTACATTTATGTTTTGCGGTCTCAGAAAGGGCTAGCGAGATACCATCTTGTTATATCATATTATGATTGTTTTGAGAAAGTGTCGCATCCGAGATTTATTATTATTGCTCGCTAGTTGATTATGCCATTGATATGAGTAAATGTGAGACCTAATGGTTATTCTGATTATGGTTAGTTCATAATGTTTGCTGAAAACTTGAATGATGGCTTTACATATTTTCAACAACAAGATCAAACAGAGTTCGTAAAAGTTTTTCTTTATCACTTTCAGTTTGTCAACTGAATTGCTTGAGGACAAGCAAAGGTTTAAGCTTGGGGGAGTTGATACGTCTCCAACATATGTACTTTTCCAAACACTTTTGCCCTTGTTTTGGACTCTAACTTGCATGATTTGAATGGAACTAACCCGGCCGGACGCTATTTTTAGCAGAATTTCCATGGTGTTATTTTTGTGCAGAAATAAAAGTTCTCGGAATGACCTAAAACTTCATGGAGTCACATTTTGGAATTAATTAAAAAATATTGGGGAAAGATTCAACAGAGGGGGACCCACACCCTGTCCACGAGGATGCAGGGTGCACCCACCCCCCTAGGGCGCCCCCCTGCCTCGTGAGTCCCCTGGACCTCCACCGACCTCAACTCCAACTCTACATATTCACGTTCGGGGAGAAAAAAATCAAAGAGAAGGATTCATCGCGTTTTACGATACGAAGCCGCCGCCAAGCCCTGTTCTTCCTCGGGAGGGCTGATCTGGAGTCCATTCGGGGCTCCGGAGAGGGGAATCCGTCGCCATCGTCATCATCAACCATCTTCCATCACCAATTTCATGATGCTCACCGTCGTGCATGAGTAATCCCATCATAGGCTTGCTGGACGGTGATGGGTTGGATGAGATTTACCATGTAATCGAGTTAGTTTTGTTAGGGTTTGGTCCCTAGTATCGATTATGTTCTAAGATTGATGTTGCTATGACTTTCCCATGCTTAATGCTTGTCACTAGGGCCCGAGTGCCATGATTTCATATCTGAACCTATTATGTTTTCATGAATATATGTGAGTTCTTGATCCTATCTTGCAAGTTATAGTCACCTACTACGTGTTATGATCCGGCAATCCACAGAGTGGCAATAGTCGGGACACTTCCCGGTGATGATCGTAGTTTGAGTTGTTCATGTATTCACTAAGTGCTAATGCTTTGGTCTGGTACTCTATTAAAAGGAGGTCTTAATATCCCTTAGTTTCCAATAGGACCCCGTTGCCACGGGAGGGTAGGACAAAAGATGTCACGCAAGTTCTTTTCCATAAGCACGTACGACTATATTCGGAATACATGCCTACATTACATTGATGAACAGGAGCTAGTTCTGTGTCACTTTATGTTATAAATGTTGCATGATGAATTGCATCCGACATAATTATCCATGCTTGGTCCATTGCCTACGATCTTTTCACATATTGATCTTTGCTAAGTTACTTCTCCGTTGCCACTGTTATGATTGCTACAAAACCGCTACTATTACTTTTGACACTGTTACCATTGCTTCCATACTACTTTGCTGCTAAACACTTTGCTACAGATATTAAGTCTTTCAGGTGTGGTTGAATTGAAAACTCAGCTTCTAATACTTGAGAATATTCTTTGGCTCCCCTTGTGTAGAATCAATAAACTTGGGTTGAATACTCTACCCTCGAAAACTGTTGTGATCCCCTATACTTGTGGGTTATCAGTGGGCGGCGAGGACGAGGAGATCGACGTCGATGAGTGGAGGAGTGCCTTCCCCAACGACCCCGATGACGGCTCCGTCTCGGGCCCGGCTCGTGGCACACCGTACCCGACGAGGAAGGATTGACTCGACCTCTACTTCGACCGAAAGTAGTTTAGCTTAGCTTAAAGTTAAGTTTTATGTTCGGTTATGGAAAACTATCTATGTTTATGTTTGAATGCATGCTACTTTTGGTTGAACCTGCTTTGAACTTGATCAAATTGAAGTTTACAACATTAAGTTTAGGGCATCGACTAGAAACGACCAAAATTGCTGGAGTATATATATATACCCACTAAGGGCTTTAGTCCTTTAACTTTTAAAGGATCGGCTAGAGATGGTCGTATGCCTTGTTTATTTCAGTTCTTCACAATGGGATGCTCTATATGTGCAACTATTTGCCGTGCAATTCAATTTCATCAATAACAGTTTCAACAATACCATTATGAATTACGATATTTGGTTGATGTTAAGGATATTGCAGTTAACATGCCTTTTGGTTTTTTTAACTATAACTAGTGTACTTTAGACCTGCACAATACCAGTTTGAATGACTATTTTCTTGTTTATAAATGTTATGCCTGATGCAGTTAACACACCTTTCCACTTCTTGTTTTGCTTAACTAGCATGCTCATGCCTGCACACTGAAGCTATCATTTGTAGATTATGTTGTCTACCATGGATATATTTGGTTTATGTTTAGCCTATTGTGCTTAACATGCCTTTATATGTACTCATACATGACAATATTGAGAACAATGTTGTTTTCCATCGAGGTTAGTTTCATCGCATTGCTTATATGTACTCACTGTTCAGGATCTCGGTAGCTGGTACCATATAGCCTGGGGGCTGATAAGGGACTAATGTTGAATCAGACATTTCACTGAATATATCTGTAACCCATTTATCAGTAGGTTAACTAGGGCCAAATGTTTAGATGAAATATGCAATCCCAGGCTACATAGCAACAAGGAAGAGTGTACCTCAATATTTGTGTTACCTTAATGTTTAGATGATGTCTAGATATACATGTATAAAATCTTATATAATGGGATGGAGGGGGTGTTGTACTACATCATTTTGCAATTGTTGTTTAGCTTCTAATATTAACTTGGTGCTTTTAGGTAGACATGTCATTGCCAAAGATCCACACTTCGACACTTTCTACGTATGGGGCAATGAGATATTCATGAACCAGCATCAAGTGAGGAAACTGATAAAGATTGTTATTAAAATGGGTCAAAAGATGTCAATTGAACTATTTGTTTACAATTTATGCAAGACAATAGTGAACTGCAGGATGGTAAGTAAGAACCCTGTAGCCTTCTTTTTACTACCCGTAATGAGTTGTGTTAGATGACAACTTCTGAATCTTTTTTCCTTTGCAGTGGATCCTGAAGCAGTTTACTCAAGATTACCTCTCAAACTACATGATTGGCGGCCGGCCACAAGAGGTTAGACTAGAGTCATGCGTGCCTTCTGCATCCAGGAGAGCACAATAGGGCCATTTCGCTTCACCTTGTTCAGCAACCAGAATGCATGTGGCCAGGGGGCACCCCATAGACACACAAGTTGACATTGTTTAGCCGTGTGCGGTGCCCACCTCCACAGTTACACACCTCGGTCATATCGTCGTAGTGCTTAGGCGAAGCCCAGCGCCGGTAACTTCATCATCACCGCCATCATGCCGTCGTGCTGACAGAACTCTCCCTCGGCCTCAACTGGATCAAGAGTACGAGGGACGTCTCCGAGCTGAACGTGTGCTGAATGTGGAGGTGTTATACGTTCAGTGCTTGGGTCGGTTGGATCACGAAAACGTTCGACTACATCAACGGCGTTAACTAAACGCTTCCGCTTTCGGTCTACGAGGGTACGTGGACACACTCTCCCCTCTCGTTGCCATGCATCACGTAGATAGTTCTTGCGTGATCATAGGAATTTTTTTGAAATTACCACGTTCCCCAACAGAAGGTAGGTGCACTTAGTGCCCCAGACTTGGCTGTTTTGCGTCGCGCACTTTATGGCGACAACACTTATAGCTTGGAAGCTATTGTGGCACGTCGCCTTCACCTTAATAGATCTAAGGGTAAAATACATGGGGGCTGAGGGAGTCCTGGATTAGGGGGTGTCCGGATGGCCGAGCTATCATCTTTGGCCGGACTCCTGGACTATGAAGATACAAGATTGAAGACTCCATCCTGTGTCCGGATGGGACTTTCCTTGGCGTGGAAGGCAAGCTTGGCGATACGGATATGTAGATCTCCTACCATTGTAACCGACTCTGTGTAAACCTAACCCTATCCGGTGTCTATATAAACCGGAGGGTTTTAGTCCGTGGGGCGAAGAACAATCATACCATAGGCTAGCTTCTAGGGTTTAGCCTCTGATCTCATGGTAGATCTACTCTTGTACTACCCATATCATCAATATTAATCAAGCAGGAGTAGGGTTTTACCTCCATCGGGAGGGCCCGAACCTGGGTAAAAACATCATGTCCCTTGTCTCCTGTTACCATCCGCCTAGACGCACAGTTCGGGACCCCCTACCCGAGATCCACCGGTTTTGACACCGACAGGGGCATTTACGCTACTCGCTTGGCGACTCACTTTAACATGCAGATACGCCAGTATGACCATCGTTTGCCCAAGGTTTACCTAGATCGAGCGGCTATGGAAGGCCACCAGTTTATTGCTACTGATTACCCTGGCATTGATATTCCTTACAACTTAGTTTTCAGTGTGAAAACTCGTGATATTATTCCACTTCCTGCACCTGCTTTGTATGATCATGTTTCCAGGGGCGGATACAATGGATATCATGACGGTGCTTTGGAGATGGAGATCAAAGGCACAAGATGATGATGGCCATATCATGTCACATATTTTGATTGCATGTGATGTTTATCCTTTATGCATCTTATTTTGCTTAGAAATGCAGCGGTAGCATTATAAGATGATCCCTTACTAAATTTCAAGGTATAAGTGTTCTCCTTGAGTATGCACCGTTGCTACTGTTCTTCGTGCTGAGACACCACGTGATGATCGGGTGTGATAGGCTCTACGTTCACATACAACGGGTGCAAGCCAGTTTTGCGCACGCAAAATACTCGGGTTAAACTTGACGAGCCTAGCATATGCAAATATGGCCTCGGAACACTGAGACCGAAAGGTCTAACGTGAATCATATAGTAGATATGATCAACATAGTAGTGTTCACCATTGAAAACTACTCCATCTCACGTGATGATCGGACATGATTTAGTTGATTTGGATCACGTGATCACATAGATGATTAGAGGGATGTCTATCTAAGTGGGAGTTCTTAACTAATATGATTAATTGAACTTTAATTTATCATGTACATAGTCCTGATAGTATTTTGCAAATATTATTTTGCAAATATGATAGTAGCAATGATGCAGACTTGGTCCATGATCTGAGGATTATCCTCACTGCTGCACAGAAGTATTATGTTCTTGATGCACTGCTAGGTGACAGACTTATTGCAGGAGCAGATTGATACGTTTCCAACGTATCTATAATTTATGAAGTATTCATGCCATGTTTACATTAGTTTTATATGATTTTGGTATGTTTCGATTAGAACTAACCCGGGCTGACGCTGTTTTTAGCAGAACTACCATGGTGTTGTTTTCATGCCATGTTTACAATAGTTTTATATGATTTTGGTATGTTTTGATTAGAACTAACCCGGGCTGACGCTGTTTTTAGCAGAACTACCATGGTGTTGTTTTTGTTTAGAAATAAAAGTTCTCGGAACGCGCTGAAAATAAACGGAGATTTTTTCTGGAAAATATGAAAAATACTGGAACAAAAATCTACCAGAGGGGAGTCCCGTGGGCCCCACGAGGGTGGGGGCGCGCCCCAGGGGGTGGGCGCGCCCCCTTGCCTCGTGGACTTCCCGAGGGCCCACTGATGTGAAATCAACGCCAACTCCAACTATAAATACAGAACCCTTCAGGAAATAACCTAGATCAGATGTTTCGCCGCCGCAACCCTCTGTAGCCACGAGAAATAAATCTAGGCCCTCTCTGCCACCCTACCGGAGGGGGCTGATACGTGTCCGTCGTTATCTACTTTTCCAAACACTTTTGCCCTTGTTTTGGACTCTAACTTGCATGATTTGAATGAAACTAACTCGTACTGACGCTTTCTTCAGCAAAACTACCATGGTCTTATTTTTTTGCAGAAATAGAACTTCTTGGAATGACCTGAAAATCCACGAAGCAACTTTTCAGAATTAATAAAAAATACTAACGAAAGAAAGAGCGTTAGGGGGCCCACACCCTGTCCACGAGGGTGGGGGGGCGCGCCCCCTGCCTCGTGGGCCCCCTAAACGTCCACCGACCTCAACTCCAACTCCATATATTTGCTTTCATGGAGAAAAAAATCAGAGAGAAAGTTTCATCACATTTTACGATACGGACCCACCGCCAAGCCCTAATCTCTCTCGGGAGGGCTGATCTGGAGTCCGTTCGGGGCTCCGGAGAGGGGGATTCGTCGTCGTCGTCATCATCAACCATCCTCCATCACCAATATCATGATGCTCACCGCCGTGCATGAGTAATTCCGCCGTAGGCTTGCTGGACGGTGATGGGTTGGATGATATTTATCATGTAATCAAGTTAGTTTTGTTAGTCTTTGATCCCTAGTATCTACTGTGTTCTGAGATTGAAGTTGCTATGACTTTGCTATGATTAATGCTTGTCACTAGGGCCCGAGTGCCATGATTTCATATCTGAACCTGTTATGTTTTCATGGATATATGTGAGTTCTTGATCCTATCTTGCAAGTCTATAGTCACCTATTATGTGTTGTGATCCGACAACCCCGAAGTGACAATAATCGGGATAGTTCTCGGTGAAGATCGTAGTTTGAGGAGTTCATGTATTCACTAAGTGCTAATTCTCTGGTCTGGTACTCTATTAAAGGAGGCCTTAATATCCCTTAGTTTCCATTAGGACCCCGCTGCCACGGGAGGGTAGGAGAAAAGATGTCATGCAAGTTCTTTTCCATAAGCACGTATCACTATATTTGGAATACATGCCTACATTACATTGATGAACTGGAGCTAGTTACATGTCACCCTATGTTATAACTATTACATGAGGAATCGCATCCGCCATAATTATCCATCACTGATCCAATGCCTACGAGCTTTTCACATATTGTGCTTTGCTTATTTACTTTACCGTTGCTACTGTTACAATTACTATGAAACTGCTACCGTTACTTTTTCCACTGTTACCGTTACTTCCATACTACTTTGCTACTAAATACTTTGCTAAAGATACTAAGTTATCCAGGTGTGATTGAATTGACAACCCAACTGCTAATACTTGAGAATATTCTTTGGCTCCCCTTGGGTCGAATCAATAAATTTGGGTTGAATACTCTACCCTCGAAAACTGTTGCGATCCCCTATACTTGTGGGTTATCGAGACTATTTTCTAGCGCTGTTGCCGGGGAGCATAGCTCTATTCTTTGAGTCACTTGGATTTATATCAGCTGGTCACTATGAGGAACTTGAAAGATGAAAGAACTACGATTTATCCCTCAACTACGAAGGGAGGTAAGGAACTGCCATCTAGCTCTGCACTAGATTCTCCTTCTGTTATGAGTAAGCTTGCGACACCTAAACCTGCTTCTGCTATTAATTCTGATATGTCGCATGTTATTGATGATGCCACTTCTACTATGCATGATACTTATGATGAAACTACTTCTATGCTTGAAACTACTTTGCCATTAGGTGAATTTCTTGATGAACAACTTGCTAGGTCTAGAGAGAATGAAATTCTTGAAACTGATATTATTGAAGATAGTGATGATGAAGGTTCTCCCCCTAAGTATGAATTGCATGTTGTTCCTGAGGGTTATGTTATGGATGAAGAAACAACTAGAGATATTCTTGCTTGCAATGATAGATCTGATCTTAAGAAGTTATTAGTTAAACTGAAACAGAAATCTCTAAATGCTAGAATGAAATATGACCCTGCTTTTGCTACTTCACCTATCTTTGTTATTGATAAGGATTATGAATTCTCTGTCGATCCTGAGATAATTACTTTGGTTGAATCTGATCCTTTTTATGGAAATGAATCTGAAACTATTGTGGAACATCTTACTAAATTGAATGATATAGCCACCCTGTTCACTAATGATGAGAAGTCTCGCTACTATTATATCCTTAAGATATTTCCATTCCCATTAAAGGGTAATGCTAAAACTTGGTTTAATTCTCTTGATCCTGGTTGTGTGCATAGTCCCCAGGATATGATTTATTACTTCTCTGCTAAATATTTCCCTGCTCATAAGAAACAAGCTGCCTTAAGGGAAATATATAATTTTGTGCAAATTGAAGAAGAGAGTCTCCCACAAGCTTGGGGAGGCTTCTCCGATTACTTAATGCTTTGCCTGATCATCCTCTTAAGAAAAATGAAATACTTGATATCTTTTATAATGGACTAACTGATGCTTCCAAGGACCACTTGGATAGTTGTGCTAGTTGTGTTTTCACGGAAAGAACAGTCGACCAAGTTGAATTGTTATTGAATAATATGTTGACTAATGAAAATAATTGGACTCTTCCTGAGCCAATTCCTGAGCCAATTGAGCCAACTCCTGAGCCTATTCCTAAACCAACTCCGAAGAAGAGGGGTGTTCTATTTCTCAGTCCAGAAGATATGCAAGAGGCAAAGAAATCTATGAAAGAAAAAGGTATTAAAGCTGAAGATGTTAAGAATTACCTCCTGTTGAAAAAATACATGGTCTTAATATACCACCTATTGAGGAAACACGTGGTCTTGATAACCCGACACATGTAGTAAAGGTAAATTCTCTCTATAGATATGATAAAGTTGAAATCCCGTCTACTAAGGTTTCTAGCCAATGCTTGGATGAATTTGATGACTTTATGGATAGACAAGAACATTTCAATGCTTATGTTGGTAGAGAACTAAAGAGTAAAGCTTACATGACTGGACCCTTGAGTGATTATATGGCTAGAGTTAAAGGTGAACTTAAACTCATTAGTAAATATGCTTCTATGGTTACCACTCAAGCAGAACAAGTACTTAAAGCTCAAATTATTTGCTCAATGAATTAAATAATAAACATGACTTTGCTGTTAGAGTGGCTACTAGAACTGGTAAAATGACTCAGGAACCTTTGTATCCTGAAGGCCACCCTAAGAGAATTGAGCAAGATTCTCAAAGAAATAATTTAGATGCACCTAGTCCTTCTAAAAAGAAGAAAAGGAAAAATGATAGGACTTTGCATGCTTCTAGTGAACCTGTTGTAGACACACCTGAGAATCCCAATGATATTTCTATTTCTGATGTTGAAACACAATCTGGTGATGAACATGAACCTAGTGATAATGTTAATGATAATGTTCATGTTGATGCTCAACCTAGCAATAATAATGATGTAGAGATTGAATCTACTGTTGATCTTGATAACCCACAATCAAAGAATCAACGTTATGATAAGATAGAATTTGTTGCTAGGAAGCACGGTAAATAAAGAGAACCATGGGTTCAGAAACCCATGCCCTTTCCTCCTAAACCATCCAAGAAAAAGGATGATGAGGATTTTGAGCGCTTTGCTGAAATGATTAGACCTATCTTCTTACGTATGTGCTTAGCTGATATGCTTAAATTTAATCCTTATGCTAAGTACATGAAGGATATTATTACAAATAAAAGAAAGATACCGGAGCTGAAATTTCCACCATGCTTGCTAATTACACTTTTAAGGGTGGAATACCTAAGAAACTTGGAGATCCAGGAGTATGAACTATACCATGATCTATTAAAAGAAATATGTTAAAACTGCTTTATGTGATCTTGGATCCAGTGTTAGTGTTATGCCTCTCTCTTTATATCGTAGACTTGAATTGAATAAGTTGACACCTACTGAAATATCTTTGCAAATGGCTGATAAATCAACTGCTATACCTGTCGGTATTTGTGAGGATGTGCCTGTTGTGGTTGCAAACTTTGCTATTTTAACGGACTTTGTTATTCTTGATATTCTCGAGGACGATAGTATGTCGATTATCCTTGGTAGACCCTTTTTGAATATTGCAGGGGCTATTATTGATTGCAACAAAGGCAATGTCACTTTTCGTGTTAATGGTAATGAGCATACGGTACACTTTCCGAGGAAACAACCTCAAGTTCATAGCATCAATTCTATTGGAAAAATTCCAACTATCATTATTGGAGGTTTTGAATTTCCTCTTCCTACTGTCAAGAGGAAATATGATATTCTTATTATTGGGGATGTTCATATCCCTGTAGAGGTAACCTAGTGTTATTCGAAATTTCTCCGGTTCCAATGTTATTCGGAATGAGTTTGTTAACAAGACATGATCAACCTTGTTAGTGGATTCCTTTTGATGGGCATGACCTTCTGTACCCTCTTTTCACTTTCTGTTATTTAGAATAAACAAAGCAAAAATATTATTTTCCGTTTGTTTTCTGAACTATCCATGCAATAAAAAATACTCAAAAATAAAAGTTCTCCAAATGCCCTACCAATTTAGTATGATTGTTTTCTAGAATATTTAAGAATATTTGGGACTGAGAACACAGCAGGGGGAGCAAGCACCTGGCCACGAGGGTCCAGGGCGCGCCCACCCCTGTAGGGCGCGCCCCCAGCCTTGTGGGCCCATGGTGGCCCCCCTCCACTTATTCCTGCACCCACACACTTCATCTTCCTCCGAAAAAAAAATCGCCATCCAGCTCAAGCACGAGTGCTAGCTCATTTTGCTGCGATTTTCGATCTCCTTGCTCAAAGCTCCACTCACAAAACTGCTTTGGCAGATTGTTCCTTGGTATGTGACTCCTCCAAAGGTCCAATTAGTTTTTCTCTAGTGCTTTATTCATTGCAAATTTTTGCTGCCTAGGTGACCCTGTTCTTGAGCTTGCATGCCAAATTTATGAGGTCCCAAGTAATTTTAATGCATGATATAGGCTCTAGGAACTTGTGGGAGTAGTTGCTATCAGTTTTGTTGAGTTTGATTCACTTTTATTTTGAGTTACTGAAAATTTCAGAAATTTTCAGAAAATGATTAAGATATTTTTGAGGGGCTCTTCTAGCCAAGGCTCCAAGGATAAACAAGCTAAGGAGAAAGAAAAGTCCAAGTATAATCTTCCTCATGTGGCGGAAGTAGGGCCGTGTGAATGGCCTTGTGATGATTTCTTGAGAGCAGCCTAGATTTATGATGACTTCTATTCTTTGGCTGATAATGCGGGCCTCACCGACTTCCTCCACGACCGGATCGAACAGTATCTCTTACTCACCAATACTTTCGTGCAAAACTTCTACTATTATCCTAAGAATTCACCTCCTTCAGTAGCTTTCCATTTATATGATGTGGCTAGGGAGATGTCATTACATGATTTTTGCGCGGTTTGCAGAATACCCTTTGAGGGCAGCTTAGAGGAACCACATCGTAAAGATGTGGATGGTTTCATTGATACTATTACTGTAGGGGAATCGAGGAAGGTTCCCGATGCAAGAATTACTAGCATACATTTTCCGGTTTTACGCTACTTTCCAATATTTGCTAGTCGATGCTTAATTGATCGTGGAAACTGTGGAAACCTGAGTGTTCATGATATTATAACTACAAAAAAAAGACACATCCGTGACATTTTGGGCCGAACGAATTTTTTTTCTGTCATACATATGACACTTCTATGACGATAATTGTGACAAAACCTGGTATCATCATAGATGTGGTGGGCTCCTACTTCTATGACAAAAAATCATGACAGAAAATGGGCTTTTCATCCTGGGTGGGCCGGAGACGCAGCTGCATGACATTCTTTGGGCCGTCCATGACGGAGAAAACTGTGGTAGAAGCAAGGGCGAGGAAAATTTTTGGGGAGTTCCCGGTTACGGTGGGAGGTCGGGGGCCGAGCGAGATGGGCGTTTCTCTCGTACACGTACGTGCGTGTGTGCGAGGCGTTGGCTCTAACTGAACCCGAGTGAGGCGTTGGGCTCTAACTGAACCCGAGCGAATGCACTGCAGGCTACGCATTACTGAACCCGAGTGATCGATCGATGGCTGTTAACTAAACCCGATCGAGCGGTTCCTTCGCTACTGCTGCTAACTGAAGCCGATCGATGCTGCCTCTGGGATGAACAGTGAGCATCGCGCGGGGGGGGGGAGGGGGGGGGGGGGTTGGATGAACAGTGAGCGGTGGCGTTGCCTCTGGATGAACAGGACCCCGTGGTGTGGAGGGTTGGATGAGCGATGAGACGGTGGAGGGTGGTTGAGCGATGGCCGGTGGAGTAGCGCGGTGGAGGCTGGATGAACAGGAGCGCGTGGAGGCTGGAGGAGGTCGACGGTGGAGATGAACAGTATCCCGTGGATTCCCGTTTTGCGGTACGCCACACCCCTCCCGATGAACAGGACCCCCATTTCGACCGTAGCGCTCCAACACAAGTCTGTTTCATCTGTTTTGCGGTACGCCACACCCCTCCCGATCGACAGGACCCCCGTTTCGACCGTAGGAGGTCCGTTTCGTCCGTTTTGCGATATGCCACACCACTTCCGATCAACAGGACCCACGTTTCGACCGTAGGAGGTCCGTTTTGTCCGTTTTGTGGTACGCCACACCCCTCCCGATCAACAGGACTCCCGTTTCGACCGTAGGAGGTCTGTTTCCTCCATTGTGCGGTACGCCTGGCCTCGTTTCCATCGCCTATTCCGTCCAAGCCCTCCCGATGAACACGACGACGCATTCCGTTCCGACCCAGCCGGTTATCTCCCACGCGTTACGTTGCCTCTTGATGAACACGACGCATTCCGTTGCCTCCCCATGAACACGACGCATTCCGTTGCCTCCCTATGAACACGACGGCAACGTTATTTCTCCGTTCCGACCCTGCCATGTACACGAGCCCTGGCCGTACGTATGCGCGAGTAGGCGTTCGAGACCCTGCCCGTATGTATGTACGTGACCATATTTTCTTTCTTGCACCCTAGCCGCTGTACGTACGTGTACATGCTACGTGCGCGCCTCTACTACGACACGTGCGCGCCTCTACAACGACCAGTATGTACGTACACGTTCCAGAATGACAACGCTATGTACGCTTCGACCAGGTGGGTCCCGACTGTCAGGTACTTCCTTGCGTGCAAAGATGTAGCTGGTGGGTCCCGGCAGTCAAGGGGGCGAATCATTTTTTTTTGCCCGGACGCACTTCCTAGCGTGCGAAGATGTAGCTGGTGGGTCCCAGCAGTCAGGGGGGCGAATCATTTTTTTTTCCCGGACGCACTTGTTTGCGTGCGAAGATGTAGCTGGTGGGTCCCAGCTGTCAGGGGGAAACGTTTTTTCGCGAAATACGGTGGCCCGTTCGGTGGGTCCCCGCTGTCAGGTGGAGGAATAATAATTTTGCGCGTAATAAGGAGGCACTTCCTTGCTGCGGCCGTGGACCTAGCTGTCAGCCTCTCCACGTACAGTCCACGTCCGATGGAAGCCGTTCCTTGACCACGTTGACCACGCCGCGCCGAGAGCACCAGGGCGGTGGACGACGGCGAGGCCTAGGAAGGGGACGACGGGGAGTCAGGGAAGATGCGACAGTGGAAGCCCGCGCGGAGAGGAGTACGAGTGTTCACTGGTTTGGCTACGGTGTGAGGCTGCCATCGCCGCAAGGCTTGGCCAGCGGTGGGAATAGTAGGGGCGGTGAGGCCTCCGCAGTAGCACATTCAGCCACGGGAAGCAGGAGCATGCGGCACGACCGGCGCTGCTTTGGGCGGCTGGAGCAAGAAGACCAGAGGTTGAAGAAGCACTACGGCCTTTGGATGGACATCATACGGTCACTGGAGCTAGGATCATTTGTATTGACTAAGTTGACAAAGCCATCAGTGGGGTGGTAGGTGCGACATATGCCAACGGGTGGCTTATCATTGTGGGAGCCAATAAGACGTCGCCGGTGCCTGGAAACGGGATGAGGCAAAGACATGCACGCTGGCGAATCTTACCCAGCTTCGGGGCTCTCCGTGGAGATAACACCCCTACTGCTGCTCTGTGGGGTCTCCGCATGGTCACTAGATGAGCAAGTGGCTACAAGAGGCTCCTTGAGCTGTTCGGCAAGAGGAAGAAGAAGGGCTCGACTAGCTCTCCTCCTCTCTCTATGTGGTGTCTAAAAATCTAAGAGATCAACCCTTTGCATGGGTGCCCCGGGGGGTTTATATAGGCCTACCCCCCGGGGGTACAATGGTAATCCGGCTGGGTGTGGGCCCTAGCCGTCAGCGTCTTTGCTTGCCGGCTTATCCGCTGGCAGTTGGGTCCCGCCGACTGGTGGGTCCCGCCGGCTGCCGGCTTCTTGGTCGACAAGCTGGCCCCACCGCCGAGGGCCTTGTCGGGGGCTGGTTACTGTTTCCTCAATCCTGATGACGAGTGCTTTGTCGGGGTAAGTGTGGCTACAGTGCCGCTACCTTGGCAGCGATCACTGTAGCCTCACCTCGTCTTGTCTCCTTAATGGGGCGCTTCCTTCGAGGGAGGGAACAAGCCGGCCGTGGGAAGCCGGCCATGCCTCAGGCCGACTAGGGGAGGCCGAGCCGCCTTCGGGCATCTCTCTGACCGGAGGGGCCCGCCGCCTACGGGTCGTACTGACAGCCTGTCGTGGGTGACGTCATGGTCAACATGGCAACAGTGCCGCGCCGGACGGGTGATGGCCGTCCCGTACGGCGCTGTAGCCACGCGCGCTCCGGGATGCGGGGGTGGCAGGCTTCACTGTAGCCACGCCCCGTCTCATCGCCGTTATGTGGGTGCAGATTCTGAGGGTGCGGCCTTGGCCGCCTGCTGGGGAGCCGGCTCCCTGGAGCCGGCTTTCTCGTGGCCGGCTTCGCGGAGTCGGCCCTCTTGTGGCCGGCTCCTTGGGGAGTCGGCCCTCTTGTGGCCTTCTTCCCGCAGGCCTTAGGACCGGGCCGCCCCCCGGTAGCCGGCCTGAGAGTCAGCCGGCCGGGGGAAGGCGGCCCCGCGCCTTGGAGGATGGAGGACTTGGGTGGCTCATAATTTTTTCAGAAGCACCTGGGGGAGCCGGCTAGGCTACCCGTGGTCATTTACTCCGACAGTAGTCCCCGAAGCTGGTTGCGCTTCGAGGCAGAGAGGAGGACGAGAAGCTCGATCAGCTTCCTATCCTGAGGTGCCGGCAGCTAGGAGCCGTCTTTGGGTGGTGCGCCAGGAAGCTCTACAGCCGGAAGGTGAGAACGCAAGCCGAGTCGCGCGTTGACCGCTCGTCACCCCGAGCGCCATGTGGCAAAAAAGGCCTGCCAGCCCACGCGCGCGACGGGACGCCGCAGCAGGCTGGGGCCCGCCATACCTAGGCCTCGGCCCATGCGCGGATCCTCTGCGGCCCGGATGGACCGCTCGCCTTCCCGCGGCGGTTTCAGCACGCCTTTAGGGCGCAATAATCGCGGGACGTGGGGGCAGTGGGCGTAGTTAATCCCACGTTCCCCCACGCCTCGTCTCCTCGGCTCCGCCCCTCGAGCCTATAAGTAGGGGGGACAAGGGGGAGTGGCAGACGCTCGTACGCTCGCCCTTGCCCCAACCTTCCTCCTACTCCCGTCTTCTTTCTTCCGCCGCCGCAGCACCTCGTCGCCACGCTGCTCCGCCGTCGACATTCTTGACTCGCCGCCCTTCCGCCACAGCGTGGTCGCGTGCTCTCCCCCGCCGCGTCTCTCTTGCTCTCGCTCCCATGGCGTTATCGAGCTCATGGGACGGCTCCAACGTCCATGAGGACCACATCGACTGGCTTCGCAAGACGCGGCGGTTGCCGGGCGAGCGCTACGTGAAGACCCGCCTCGCGCCGGAGGCAGAGATTTCACCGGCGCCGGAGGAGGGCGAGCGGGTCATCTTCCGCTCGCACTGCCTGTGCGGCCTCGGCCTGCCGGCGAGCGGGTTCTTCCACTCCTTCCTCGAGTTCTCCCGCCTCCAGACGCATCATCTCACCCCCAACACGGTGATGCTGCTGTCGGCCTTCGTCAGCCTGTGCGAGGGCTTTCTTGGCGTCCTCCCCACCGTTGAGCTCTTTGGGGAGTTCTTCCAGTGCAAGCTCGGCACTGTCTCCGCGGGTGTGCCCGCCCCCTGTGGCGCCTTCATTGCCATGCGGGGGACAGCCGACAACAACCCCTTTCCGCCTATCCCGCTGATCCAGTCGGTGAAGCTCTGGCAGCAGTCGTACTTGTACGTGAAGAACGTCGCCCTGCAAGGCGACTTCGTCAATCTGCCGCCTTATGTAGCCAGCCCGCCGGCTGGGAGGCAGCCGACTTGGTCCTACCGAGCCAGGTCGCTCTCTCTGGCCGGGAACACTGCCGTCACCCAGCTCCAGGTGATGGTTCAGTCGGAGGGCTTGGTCGGGGCCGATCTGGTCGCCGCCTTCGTGGAGCGCCGGGTGCTCCCGCTTGAAGGCCGGCCACACATGATCTGCCAGAAGAACAATGATGGCCGGTTTCTGACTAGCCTGCTTGTCTTTGAGCAGAATCCCCTTCTTCGACCGGCGGCCGGGGCCGCGGGGCCGGAGCGCCAGTTCATGGCCGACCGCATGGTGGACGACCCCGACGACCCGGATCTGGGGGCGGCCGCCATGGAAGACGTCATAGTCGGAACTGGCGGAGAGGCAGGCGGCCCCGAGCTCACGGCCGGCTTCGGAGACTGGCCGGGCGATAATTTAGTCGAAGCCATCCCGCGCCGCCAGCCGGCAGGTGATCGCCAGGTCGCAGGGCCTTCTGCCGCGCCAGCTGCTCGGGGTGGCGCGCAAAAACGTCGGGCCGGGTCGGGCCTCTTTGGCAGCCGGCCGAAGAAACCCAAGGGCTCTGCGGCGGCGACCAAGCGGGACGAGGCGGCCGCGAAAGCGGCCCGCTTCCGCAAGGTGGTAAAGCAGCCACAGGCAGTTTCGGCGTAAGTATTGAGTATCTCATGCTTCTTCCTTTTTATTGTCTTCTTGAGTTGGGGCCCCTTCTGAGCCTTCTTCTTGATTTGTTGATTAGGGCGCTGCTTTCCCTCGAACGAGTTTCTGCCGCCTCCATAGTCGGACCGACGGGAGGGTCTTCGAGTTCCCGCCGCGTGGATCCCCGCACCGACCTCATGGAGGCAACGGAGTGGAACGCGCGGAAGGCGTGAGAGGAGCGGGAGGCGGAGGAGCGGAGGACCGCCCAGGAGGCGCAGGAGAAGTCGGCCGAGGCGCAAGCCGATGCTGCGGCCAAGGCTCGGGCGGAGGCCACGGCCGCGGAGAAGGAGGCGGAGGTTCTGCCCAACCAGCCTCCGCAGCTCTTCATTCCCCTCCGCGCCATGGCTCCCAACGTCCCCGTGCCACCGTCGGAGGAAGCCGACCGCAGCCGGTCGGTGATGGAGAGGAGGGACGACGACGTGATCATCCTGGAGGAGGCGCCACGGTCGGCGCCGACTGGAACGGGCCCAGACGGCTGATCTGCCGCGACACCTGGGCAGCCGGCTGGGGGCGAGTCGGCGGCGGGGGCGGAACTTGTGGTGCAGTCGCCATCTCGCGGCCAGCGGTGAGGCGCCCTCAGCCGAGCTGCAGAGTCATGGCGCCAGCTCGACGGCGCAGGATCTAGAGGCGGCCAGCGCTAGCTCGTCCGAGTGGACGCCCAGCGGTGGAACAAATGAGCTGAACGTGGCAGTGCAGGAGGTCCGTCGCCAGCATCAGACCCAGGCCGCCTCGCTGCAGCGATACACCCAGGAGTTTCTCTCGACGCGCGCGGTCATCCGGGTGAGTCTTCTAGCCTTGGTCGATTTCTTTCTCGATTTCTTCCGTGGGGGCGCGTCGGTACCTGCTGGAATGTAATCCCGAGTTCCAAGTTGGCCGCTGAGCAGGCGTCTTGGAACTTCCGGTAGGCCTTGTCTTGCTATTTTATTCTTATCCGCATTCCGCCTGATCTTCAGGAGTATCATAACCTCCGCGCAGCGGCCTTCAACTCCCAGGCCTAGTAGCTGAGCCAGAAAGCCACCGACCTGGCCAATAGTCGGAGTTAGTACCTTGTTTATTTTATCTCATGTGGGAGCGCGTCAGCGCACCCACTGGGTGTAGTCCCCGAGATTCGGGCCGACTGCTAAGCAGTCGGGTCGGATCTTCCCTGACGACTTGAGGGAGCAGCTGGGCGGGGCCCAGACCACCCTTCGTGCCAAGGAGGCTGAGTGTAGCGGCTTGGCCCAGGAACGCGACCGCCTGGCCAAGAGGCTAGCCGAACAGGAGGAGAGCCATAAGGCGGCCCTGAAGAAGGCGCAGGACAGCGAGGCCGCCCTCAAAGCCGAGTTCGAGCCCGAGGCGGCGGGCTGGGCCGAAGCGAAGCAAGCGCTGAGCGAGGGCTATAGCCGGGTTGAGGATCTGATCGACGGTAAGCACCGCCACCAGCTCCTCGTCGGCCACCGCCAGCGGTGCTGAAGCAGTGCCTGGGCCGACTACGGTAGCCCCCGGGCGGGGTTCTGGAGGCCCCGGACCGGGTGCGACTATGGCAGTCCCCGGGCCGCCTGTTGAAGTCCCCGAGCCGCCTACTCGGTTCCCCAAGTCGGATGCGACTGCGTTGGGGTCAGGCGGCACGAAGATGGAATCGGATTCTAGAGACGGCTTGAGGAGGCATTGGAGAGAGACGCCGGCTGGTATAGCTTGTCGAGTGGAGCCTATTCGTGCCAGGGCATCTGCTTGCTCGTTGTCGGCCCGTGGCACATGGAGGAACTCGCACCCTTCAAAGTATTCGCCGATTTGCTGAACGAGGAAGCGGTAGCTTGCCATGTTTGCGTCCTTGGCATCCCAGTCGCCAGATAATTGCTGGACCACCAAATCTGAGTCGCCATAGCACAGGATCCGGCGGATGCCGAGCTCTTTGGCTAGCCAGAGCCTGTGTATGAGCGCCTCGTACTCGGCCACATTGTTGGAGGCGGCAAAATGAATTTGCAATGTGTATCTGAGCTTGTCGCCTTTGGGAGAGGTGAGGATGATGCCGGCTCCCAAGCCGGTGCGCATCTTGGAACCATCGAAATGCATCCGCCAATGAGTGGAGTCGGGAGCCGGCGGCAGGTACTGGGTCTCGGCCCAGTCGACGAGGAAGTCGGCCAATGCTTGGGACTTGATGGCGGTGCGAGGCTGGTAGAAGATCGTGTAAGGGGCCAGCTCGATGGCCCATTTCGCCACCCAGCCGGATGCATCCCGGCTGCCTATGATCTCAGCGATCGGGGCGGTGCACACGACCGTGATGGGGTGCTCTTGAAAGTATGGCTTGAGCCTCTTGGCGGCGAAGTTCACCCCATAGCACATCTTCTGGTAGTGTGGGTAGTTACGCCGAGGTGGATGATTTCACTTAAGTAGTACACCGGTCTCTGGACTGGCTGAGCTCGGCCTTCTTCTGGGCGCTGGACCACGATGACGGTGCTGACCACCCGGCTGGTAGCGGCAATATAAAGGAGCATGGGCTCTTTCTCAGTCGGCGCCGCCAAGACAGGCGACGTGGCCAGCATCTTCTTCAGCTCGTGGAAGGCTTGGTCGGCTTGGTCGTTTCACTCGAAGTGAGTGGTCTTCTTCATGAGTCGGTAGAGGGGGAGAGCTTTCTCTCCAAGCCGGCTGATAAAGCGATTGAGGGAGGCCAGGCACCCGGTAAACTTCTGGACGTCTCACAGCTTGGTGGGAATCTCCATTCTCTCAATGGCCTTGATCTTCACTGGGTTGCATTCGATGCCGCGTTCGGAGACCAGGAAGCCTAGAAGCTGGCCGGCTGACACTCCGAACACACATTTCTCGGGGTTGAGCTTGATCTGAAATCGGCGCAGGTTCTCAAATGTTTCCTTGAGGTCCTCCAGCAAGGTGCCGCGCTTCTCCGTCTTCACCACGATATCGTCTACATAGACGTGGGCATTCCTGCCGAGTTGCTTGAGGAGGCATTTCTGCATGCAACTCTGAAAAGTGGCACCAGCATTTCTCAAGCCGAATGTCATAGTTAGGTAGCAGAAAGCTCCGAATGGCGTGATGAAGGCGGTCTTCAGGCAGTTGGCTGGGTCCAACTTTATCTGGTGGTAGCCCGAGTAGGCATCCAAGAAACTCAGCAGCTCGCATCTGGCTATGGAGTCTATCACTTGATTAATCCTGGGCAGGGCAAAAGGATCTTTGGGGCAGGCTTTGTTGAGGCTTGTGTAGTCTATGCACATGTGCCACTTGTTATTCTTCTTCAGCACAAGGACCGGGTTGGCAAGCCATTCCGGAAAGAACAACTCCATTATGAAGCCGCCTGCGAGGAGCCGGGCTATCTCTTCTCCCACAATCCTTCTCTTTTCTTCCGACAGTCGGCGGAGGGGCTGCTTGACTGGTTTTGCTTCGGCTCGGACGTGTAGCTTGTGCTCGGCGAATTCCTTCGGAACACCCGGCATGTCCTTGGGGGACCATGCGAAGATGTCCCGATTCTCACGGAGGAAATCGACGAGCTCGCCTTCCTGTTTGCTGTCCAGGTTTGCCCTAATGACGGCAAACCTTTCGGGGTGCTCCGGGTCCAGAGGTATCTTCTTTGTTTCCTTGGCCGGCTGGAAAGAACCTTGGGCATCACATTCCTTGGGGTCGGGGGATAGGGCTGGCTACTTGCCGGCCAAGGCCACGACTCGGTCTAACATCTTATTTTCTTCCGCGATCACAAGGGACTCGGCCAGCCGGCTGCTGGCTGCCGCGCAGTCGGAGGATTTCTTTTAATCGCCAGCTATGGTGATGATGCCCTTGGTACTCGGCATCTTCATCTTGAGGTAGGCGTAGTGGGGCACAGCCATGAACTTGGCCAGAGCTGGTCGGCCAAGCAGCGCATCATAAGGGCTCTCAAGGTCCACCACTTCAAACCAGATCACTTCTCGGCGGAAATGATCCTTGTCCCCAAAGAGGACATCTATCTTGATCTTGCCGATTGGTGAGCAGGACAGGCCGGGTACGATGCCATGGAACACGGTCCGACTGGACATAAGGTGCTTCGTCTTGATGTTCAGTTTCTCCATGGTGTCTCGGTACAAGATGTTGATGCTGCTCCCGCCGTCTATCAGCACACAGGAGAATCGGGCAGCACGCGTGTCTGTCACGAGGGTGGCTTCCAAGACCAATGCATAAGAGCCGGGAGACGGCATCACCTCTGGGTGATCGGCCCGGCTCCAACTGATAGGCCTTTCTGACTAGTGCATGTACTCGGAGGTGTTGGAGGCGACCGCGTTGACTTCTTGGTGCTGTCGGCGCCTGCTACGCCGGTCTTCGGGCTGGCTTGTGAAGACGACGTAGGCGGCGTGCTCGTCAGGGAACTCATCCTGAACTGTTCCGAATACTGGTCGAGCATCTGGCTGCTGGGGAGCCAGAGGCGGCTGACCGGCAGGCGGAGGCGACATTAGCCCTTCACCCTTGGAGATTCGCGTGAGCCAGTGGCACTTCCGGGTCGTGTGGTTGGACGGCTTCGCGCCGCTGTGGAACTTGCATGGGGCGTCGAGGGCCTGCTCGTAGGAGAAGGCCGGCTGCCAAGCCGGCCTGCCGCCTTTCTGCTTCTTGGGCGCGGGCCGCCCCTCGGGCTGTTCGTCTTCGACTGTGGCCACCTGCCGACTGGTTGAAGGCGGCATGGGGCCCTTGCGCTTGTTGTCGTTCTGGTACGGGCGTCGGCTGGAGTCGCCAGCCGGTGTCTTGGGAGCTGGGTTGAGTACCTTCCCGGAGGCGTCCACTCGGAGCTCGGTCTTCGTCGAGGAATCGGCGGTGGCGTACTTGTCCGCTATGACCGGTAGCTCGTCGAAGGTAGTCGGCTCATCGCAGAGGAGCTTGTGCTTGAGGAGGGTGCCTTCTCGGCACCCGGCGGTGAAGTACTCTATGGCTTGAACCTCGTGCACCCCCTCGCAGGAATTGCGGAGCTCATTGTAGCGTGAGTTAGTCGCGAGTTGACTCGGTGGGTCCTTGTACGCACAAGGAGAGCTGTCTGGGCTTGGGAGCCCGCTTGTAGGTGTTGGTGAAGTTGCGAATGAAAGCTTCGGTGAAGTCTAGCCAGCTGTTGATGCTATACGGCTTAAGGCTGTTGAGCCAGGTTCGCGCCGTGCCTTGAAGCATGAGGGGCACGTACTTCACGGCAACGCGCCTGTTGTCGTTCGCTACGCTGACTGCAGTGGAGTAGTCGATCAGCCAATCCTCCGGCTTCA
Organism: Aegilops bicornis; assembly: GCA_021605145.1. Classification (NCBI taxonomy): domain Eukaryota; kingdom Viridiplantae; phylum Streptophyta; class Magnoliopsida; order Poales; family Poaceae; genus Aegilops; species Aegilops bicornis. The sequence goes on along the minus strand of CM038675.1, from coordinate 122,687,685 downwards.
CAGAGCCGCTGTACTTGGGCGTGTCTCTTGGGAGCGAGAACCCTTTGGGGAAGGGCTCGTCGCGGATGCGGGGGCCAAAACAAGGCGGGGCCGACATCGTCTTCCTCTTCTAGCGCCAGGGATCGCGCCAGGCGGTCGATCCGGTGGCGAGCATCGTTCTCACCGACTCCTTCGCCGCGACCTAGTCGGCCGCTGAGAGTCAGATGCGTGACAGGAGGCGGGGTGGGATATCTTTCCCCTCGAGGCGGGGGAGGAGGTGGGTTGCCTCGTCGCTCCACGGCTCGAGGGCGGCCTTCTACATCATGCTCGATGGAGATCCGGGTTCGGCTCTGGCTGGCAGCCGGCTCTTTTTCTTGCCGCGCGCGGGTTTTGCCCGCAGTCGGCGTCCGCGACGTCGCGCCGTGCTCTCGGCGCGGGGGAGGACTCTCGCAGACGCCCGGCCGTGCGGCGGCCAGCGGCACCAATCAGCTGCCGGATGCGTCGGCCATGTGGGGAGCTCTTCGCCCCAGTCCATTCAACTTCGTCCCACGGCCGCTGGCGGCCGCAGATTCTCGAGGGCGTGGCGTAGGCGGTCAACTCCTAGCATGTCGGCGGCAGCTGCATATCTTGTCTCGATGGCGCTGATCCGGCTTGGCCCGTCGAGGCGGCGTCGAAGCGGCGCTTGTCGACCACCGGTGAGCCTCGGAGGCGCCTCATGGAAGCCAGCCTCCGGTATTCTGCTATGAGGGCGAGGCGGCGTGCCTGCAGTGTTTCAGCGTCGGAGTCGGCCGGGAGGGGGACAGACAAGACATGGACCGCTGCTTGCGGGGCGTCCTGGGCGTTCTCGCCAAAGGCACCGCCGTGACCGATGACCAGCACCTCGGTGATGGCGCTGCCACAGCTGTCGGCTCGGGGGAGCGGGTTGTTGTAGATCACAACGTTGGTGGGGAAAGCGTCGTGCGATGCCGTGTCGGAATCGACAAGCATCGGGTCGGTGGAGCCGACCGACTCCAAATCCACAGCGGGCTCGCTGGAGACGTGGAGCTGGTCGAGGAGGCTAACGAGGTGGCTTTCGGGGCAGCCTGTGCCCACGTCGGAGGCAGGCTCGTCGGAGATGCGAGCCTCACCAAGAAGATCGGCGAGGCAGCTCGCCGCGCAAGCGTCAGCGACGCATTGCAGCGCGTCGGGGAAAGCGCCATCGGGCGTGCCGGGCTGTCTACACTCGTTGGGGAGGAAGAGGGTTCCCGTCCAGAACAGGTCTCCGGACGACGGTGCACCTGGCCCCACGGTGGGCGCCAAATGTCGGGTGGTAGGTGCGACATATGCCAACAGGTGGCTTATCATTGTGGGAGCCAATAAGACGTCGCCGGTGCCTGGAAACGGGATGAGGCGAAGACATGCACGCCGGCGAATCTTACCCAGCTTCGGGGCTCTCCGTGGAGATAACACCCCTACTGCTGCTATGCGGGGTCTCCGCATGGTCACTAGATGAACAAGTGGCCACAAAAGGCTCCTTGAGCTGTTCGGCAAGAGGAAGAAGAAGGGCTCGGCTAGCTCTCCTCCTCTCTCTATGTGGTGTCTAAAACTCTAAGAGATCAACCCTTTGCATGGGTGCCCCGGGGGGTTTATATAGGCCTACCCCCCGGGGGTACAATGGTAATCCGGCTGGGTGTGGGCCCTAGCCGTCAGCGTCTTTGCTTGTCGGCTTCTCCGCTGGCAGTTGGGTCCCGCCGACTAGTGGGTCCCGCCGGCTGCCGGCTTCTTGGTCGACAAGCTGGCCCCACCGCCGAGGGCCTTGTCGGGGGCTGGTTACCGTTGCCTCAATCCTGATGACAAGGGCTTTGTCGGGGTAAGCGTGGCTACAGTGCCGCCGCCTTGGCGGCGATCACTGTAGCCTCACCTCGTCTTGTCTCCTTAATGGGGCGCTTCCTTCGAGGGAGGGAACCAGCCGGCTGTGGGAAGCCGGCCATGCCTCAGGCCGACTAGGGGAGGCCGAGCCGCCTTCGGGCATCTCTCTGACCGGAGGGGCCCGCCGCCTGCGGGTCGTACTGACAGCCTGTCGTGGGTGACGTCATGGTCAGCATGGCAACAGTGCCGCGCCGGACGGGTGATGGCCGCCCCGTACGGTGCACTGTGGCCATGCGCGCTCCGGGATGCGGGGGTGGCAGGCTTCACTGTAGCCACGCCCCGTCTCATCGCCGTTATGTGGGTGCAGATTCTGAGGGTGCGGCCTTGGCCGCCTGCTGGGGAGCCCGCTCCCTGGAGCTGGCTTTCTCGTGGCTGGCTTCGCGGAGTCGGCCCTCTGGTGGCCGGCTCCTTGGGGAGTCGGCCCTCTTGTGGCCGGCTCCTTGGGGAGGCGGCCCTCTTGTGGCCTTCTTCCCGCAGGCCTTAGGACCGGGCCGCCCCCCGGTAGCCGGCCCGAGAGTCACTGCCGGGGAAGGCGGCCTGCCTTTGGAGGATGGAGGACTTGGGTGGCTCATAATTTTTTCAGAAGCACCTGGGGGAGCCGGCTAGGCTACCCGTGGTTATTTACTCCGAGACCGTCCGTCCCCGTCAACTTGGTAGGCCCACAAGTCAGCCTCCCACTATGGTGGGTTCCAGCTGGCAGGGGGAGTATTCATTTTTTGTGCGTAATAAGGAGGCACTTCCTTGCGTGCGAAGATAGCTGGTGGGTCCGACCTGTCAGTGGGGGGCACGTTTTTTTCGCGAAATACAGAGGCCATTCCGGTGGGTCCCAGATGTCAGGTGGAGGAATCATTATTTTGCGCGTAATAAGGAGGCATTTCCTTGTGTGCGGCCGTGGACCCAGCTGTCAGCCTCTCCACGCACAGTCTACTTCCGATGGCGTCGTTTGTTGACCATGTTGACCACACCGCGCCGAGTGTATCCAAGGTGGTGGACGACAGGGAGGCCCCGGAGAGCAACGAGCCGGAGATGGGAAGACGCGGGAGTAGAGTCGCAGACGGAGAGGTGTATGAGGGTTAACTGGTTCTAGTGCGGTGTAATTCGGCAGTCGGTGGAGAAGAACAGGAGGTGTGGAGGGGTGGAGGGATGGCTTGGCCAACGGTGGAGTAGCGCTTCATAGCGAAGCGTGCTAAGCAGAGCTGCTAGCAGCAGGAGGCGGGAGGTGGTCCCGGCGGCGCTGGAGGAAGAAGATGAGAGATTGACGATGGATGCCGGTCGTTGGATGTAAATCCAACGGCTAACATGTCAGAATCATTTTTTGACTAAATTAACAACGACTTGCGTTGGCTTCAACCTATTGGCCCACATTTCAGCCTCCAAAAATGTGGCACGTATTCAACCCATTTTTTCAGAATTTACAGTATTTTTTTTGCGCGGTAGAATTTACAGTCAATTTGATCTTTTTTTTGAATTACAGCCATTAGCTGGGCTGGGTGAACAAATTATGTAGCGTTGATGCGGCCCATTTATTTTATTTCCTAAAAAATTATAGGCCATTTGCACTTTCTCGAAATACACGATTTTGCTGGGCTGATTCTAATTATAATGTTGGGTTGGGCCAGCAATGTTATCAAAAAATAAAAAGGGGCTGAGCATTTTGTTATAAATATATTTAAATAATAAGTGATATTATTACATTAGTCCTTAAATCTTACCAAGCTTTTGTACACAATCACTAGTATTTTCGTGCCAAAACAATCTAGGATTTTATTGTTAAGAAATTATTTTTATAAGTTAATAAGATGTGGGAAATTGTTTTCTTACATATGTAAGTATCTGTTAAATATATGATGACAAAAAAATAATATATAATAACATATAAAATAATTTAAATATATTTAATATAGTTATAAGGGAAACATAAGTTGGACCTGGCGTTCCTATTCTTATTTAGAAAAATAGAATAGACCTCTGCATTTTCTTCAAAAAATACATAAATTGGGCTGCCGATATTCAGGAAAAATAAAACCTCGGATGGGAGGTCCATAGGCCGGTCAATACATGACGGCCCTCGAAAAAATACAAACAGCCCTATGGACCTCCCATCCGAGGTCGTGGGCTGCGCATGTTAAAAATGAAAGCCTAGACAGGTCAGCCCAAAACCACGTCCAACACTTGCCAAAACTTCGTCCCTTGTTTTCTCTGTGTTTCGCACACTCGACATTGTGTGGGCATGTTGACTGTGCATCATATGAAGATGTGCTATGCATGAATGTTGATCAGCGTGATGTTAACTGGCTGGTAGTTCCATTTTCGACCATGAATAAAACTTCCAACATGATGTTAACCCTGTTTGAAAAGGTCGTGTTAATATAAATGCTCTGCCTCTGAAAGTTGCAGTTTCTTATCTGAAACTGAACTTGCAGTTTCTTATCTGAAACTGAAACTTGCAGTTTCTTATCTGAAACTGAAACTTGCAGTTTCTTCTCTGAGAATCACATTGTCTGCACTTTTATACTCCTATGAAACTACATTTTTTTAAGTGCTAAAAATAGATCTCTAGAATTCATAAAATACTTCATATGCTCAATACTGCAAATCTGAAATTCAAAAGACATTCATATCTGAAAGTACTCTCAAAATACACAACACAAAACACAATTCACAACCTGCAAATACTGACAACCCTAAGCTCCTCCTGACAATTCACAACCTGCCCGACTATTGGGCTGGGGGCAGTCCCCTCCTATTCCTCGTCGGCAGACAGCCGCCCCGTGAGATGATGTGAGCGGCGAGGGAGACGATGGTGGGGAAGCGTCGTTGGGCCAACTGCTTTTCTCCTCTTGCATTTGGGTTCGGTCGATGAAGACTCCACCGGCTCGCTCTGGCAGGACACCCTCACAAACGGCACCTTGTAGATGCTCGATCCTTCAATCTCGGGTGGATGCTCCATCTAGGATCGATACTCCCACCACCGCTCCCTCACGATCAGATTCGGTGAATCTGTTTGCTCCATGGCCTAGAGGAGCAGCTCTATGTACTCCGGCGTGACTCCCTCCGAGAGTATCGCCACCTTTTCGCTCTGTAGCAGATATTTGGCCATGGATGTCGCCGACGCCGCTAGTTGGTCCTTGTGGTCAAACCAAGACTGTATCTCCAACATCCTAGCTAGCTTCACAGGGTCGCCGTCTGCGATCCTCACGTATCGGTTGTACTCCTCCATCGATCTACTTCTCCACAGCACCTTCACTCGCTGGCGGTAGTTTTTGAATGGAAGAGGAGAGGAGCAGCGCTGGTTTTGGATTAGAACGGGAGAGGAGCGATGCTGGTTTTGGACTAGAACAGGAGAGGAGGGGCGGTGGTTTTGAAATGGAAGAGGAGAGGAGTGGCGGTGGTTTAAGAGGAGAAGAGGGGAAGAGCGGCACTGGTCTTGGAAGTATTTTTTTGTTGTTTTGCGTATTTTGGGTCAAAGTTTGACCACGTATTGTATTTGACAAGCAAAATGTGAATGCATGTCACCAAAAATTATATCGTTTGGTTCGTATCTGAATGTACTTTCAAATTATATTATTTTTGCAACATATAACATATATTTTATGTGTGAAAATCATAGTACACTACAACAAAAACATCATGTATGGTCGCTTTTTCTGAGTCGCTTTTTTATTCGTCTCTACGCTCATGAACACTGGCGACCTAAAGACGCTTCTTAAGACGTTTACAAAGCATCACAAATTGTTGATTGTAATTAGGCTAAAAAATCAAGTACTTAGTTTTAAGTAACTTAAGAGGCGATTTGTGAGACGCTTTATGTGCATCTCTGCTCTTCGAGACGATTTGTGAAACGTCTTAATGTGCGACTCTATTCTTATCATAGATTTAAGAAATTTTAAATAATCATTTTTTCAACCCAGATATCTATGAAAATTAGCTGTACTAAACTTTGGATAATACAACTTTGTTATTTGATTGCGACTTTAAACATCCCCTCTGTAATGTTCTTCTATGTCCCTGCAAAAAAAAAGTTGTTCGTCTATGTATATTGTGAAGTATTGTACGTACGATAGAAGCACATTCGATATTCATACGAAGCCATCCCAATCATCTAGCGAATGCAATGGACGGCTGCTATGTCAGGTCGTACACAATTCGTAAAAGAACAGTCGTAGATATAGCGGGGCTGATGTATATTATACTATTTTTTAGTAGGAATGTTATTATACTACCTCTGTGATATGCAACTCCCTAAAATACCTCTGTGATACGCAACTCCCTCAAATGATAAAAGAAATCAGAAGCTAGTGCCGCCGCCGCCGCTCGCCGCCTCAGCACCAGCAGTCGATCTCCCGCCGTTGTTTGGCCCAGCCATAGCCTCTGTCGTCGCTCGCCCCCTCTCCCATAGATCACACACCGTCGCGCTCCCCCAGCTCGATCTGACGCCGCCGCAACTCGCCCCCAGCCCGAACTCCGGCGTCGCCCGACTCCGACCCCCGCCCGGCCCTCGGCCATAGCTCCACCGCCGCTCGGCGCGGTCTCCTCCCTACAGCGCAAGCTCCTCCGCCACCTGACGCCGGGTCTGCCCAGGCCAAGCTCCCGGTCCCCCAGCGCCCGGCAGCCCGACACCGCTCGCTAACGCCAGGCTCCGCCACCCGCAGAATACTCTACCGGACGACTCCTCTCTTGCTTTGCTGCCGACCATGGCAACGACCTCGCCGACACACCTCTGCTACTAGCAGCTTGTCCATGAGTTGTTCTTCTCGTTTTTTTATCTCCATATCATGTGAAATATAGCTCAAATTGCGATATGTCACCTCTGTTTTCCCTTTCTGTCTTTGCAATGATGCACTGTATTGTTGAAATTAGACAATTGTTGATAAAAATCTGTGAATCCTTTGTGGTGATTGGATAAGAATTGTTGTTAAAAACAGTGGGGACTGTTGATTGGATGGCAATTGTTGATGACATGCTATTTTTGAAGTTGATCTGGTTAGGGGGAGCTGTATTTGTCATGCCACACAAGAGTACTTTTCTTGTTTTAGCAAGAGAGACCAGTGGATATTACTTATATTTTTAGTGACTGGTTATACCAGCTAGCCTTCTATCCTGAAGGTTCTATTGCTGAAGGATATATTGTTGAAGAATGCTTGACCTTTTGTTCAAGATTTCTATAAGGAACCACATGTTTCACAAGAACATCTAGGAACCCTGATCCTTCAGCTAATACAAAGGGCATGTACATGTTTGATAGTGTTGGTGAGCCAATTGGAAAGGCTGTCACTATAGGCCAGTTGGACGATCAGCTTCTAGTTCAAGAACATTGATATGTCTTGCGGCACACTGATGAGCTTGATGATCTCCGTAGGTGTGCTTCAGTGCTATCTTCTATTTCTTTTGTTTTTCACAAGTTGGAAAAAATCATGATGTTATTTGTCTTATTATTACAGAGAATTTGTGTATCAAGAGAAGAGGAAACTGGGTAACTTAAATTTGACGGATGATGACGATGAGGATTTGATTAGTAGACACTTTGCTGACTGGTTGGAACAAAAGGTATAATTCACCTTTTGCATGTTCCTTCACTGTAGTTCCATATGAACTCAATGTAACCACTCTTACATACATGTTATACTAGATGATGGACCGGATATCACAGAAAATATAAGAGCATTAGCCGCAAAACTAAGCAAATGTGGGGTGCGCTACAGTGGCTATATAATTAATGGTTTCAGGTTTCATACTATTAGCCGCGATACATGACGTGTGACACAAAATAGTGGTGTCGTGAACCTTGCTGAAAATGGTGTGTCCTATTATGGCCGGTTATCTGACATCTTTGAATTGTCATACAGAGATTACAAGGTGTTGTTCTTCAAATGTGATTGGTATGATGTTCATCACAAAGCTGGTATTGTAAGAGATGAGTTTGGATTCACTCATGTGAACTTCTCCCGAAAAATACATATAGGGGAGAAGTTAGAGGATGATCCTTTTGTATTTTCTTCCCAAGTGGACCAGGTCTTTTATATCCAACATCCGAGAAGTGAGAATTGGAATACCATGGTGAAATTCAAACCTCGTTATATTTTTGACATGGGTGGAGAACCATCTTCAGATGAAACAGACTAATCTTTGTGATTTCAGCTTGTTATCGGCAGATAAGATATAGGTTGAGCACTTGTCATCCATGCTCCTAGGTAGAGTTACTCCAACATAATTATTGCAGCTGGGTGAATCTTCTTCAGAATGTATTGATCCCTGTGTTACTTTGTAATGAACGATCCTATGGTGTTTTTTAATGTGTATGTTCCCTTTTGTTATGAATGAATTGTATGGCTATCCATTCAGTTCTGTGAATAGTTATTTTATTTTATTTTTAACTTTCACATGACAGTTCTACTGCTAAATTTTGGAACCTTCTGAGAAAGTGTGCTTCAGGTTCACTTACTAACTGGATGCTTTTTGTTATAGGAAATGAAAGTAGTCTAGTCAATATTTCAATAATATTTTGCAAGTGCATGACATCGACTTTGCACGATTGACATCCCAGTCATAAAAATCAAAAGCAGTAAGGGATATTTGGTAAAATCAGTGAAGTGTTATAGTAACTAGTACAGTACATTTTTTTTTGTTATTCTTAAAATCCTGGGAACGGCCACATATGGCCGTTCACTTCTGTAAAAGGTTCAAAAATTTGGGGGGGAAATCAAATTTGAAAATGTTTGCGATCTTGATAAAAACATGAATTCAAAAAAGTTCGCGGCTTCTAAAAATGTTCATGAATTGGAAAAAATTTCACCAATTCAAAGAAAAATATTCACAAACTCAAAAAATTGAATTTAAAAATGTTCATGAGCTCAAAAAAAGTTCAAGTATATGAAAAAGTTTTGTGAATTTGAAAAAGTTTTATGAGTTCAAAACTTTTTGCAGCAAACTGAAAAAAATTCATGAATTAGGGAAAAGTTCGCAAATTCAATAAATATTTGCGAAATGGAATTTATTGTGAGTTTGACAAAACTTCACTGTTTGAAGAAAAATATTCACGAATTAAAATAGTTTGGGAATTTAAAATAGTTCACAAATTTGGAAGAACTTCAAGAATTTGGAAAAAATAGAAATAAATAGAAATAAAAATTAAAAAGAAAAATAAAAGAAAAAAGAAAAAAATAAAAGATAAAGGGAAAAAAGAAAAAACCAGGAAAACAAAGTAAAACTTGGCCGAAAATAAACCTGAACATGATAAAGATACCCCAACTTAAAACACAGCAAGCTTTGGATGCTTCCAAAAACCCGACCCGACCAAGGAAGCTTTTGACGCCTCCAAAACCAGGAGCAGGAGGGAAGTTCACGCTTGTGTCTTAGAGCAACTCCAACCGGCCAACCCATTTTCGTTCACCCATGTCCTTTGGGTCAAAGAGGACTAAAATGGCAGTCCCGACGAGACGCCGCAAACCTACCACGGGGCCCAAGCGTCAGTGAGTGGAAGCCGCGGGCTGTCATCCTTTTTTAATCCACCCGTGCAGGTGGCCAGCCTCATCCACTTCCACTGCCTGCCCACATCTAACCCCTGTGTGCTTCCTCGCTGGTGACAAGCGAACCCTAGTGCCATGGGTTTCTTCAGGGGCACCGCGGAGCAACTCATGCAGATCGAGCGCGAGGAGGAGGAGGAGGAGCGTCGTGAGAAGGAAGAGGACAAACGTCGTGCGAGCGAGCAGCCCAGTTGGCGGCGCAACCTACGCAGCAGGACGACTTGGCCCCGGCTTAGGAGGCGACATTCCCTTGGGCTGGCTCGGCGCTGGAGCTTGTCGACCTCTCCGGCCCCGGGTCGGACGACGAGGACGCCTAGGGCAGCGCGCATGGCGGCGTAGACTTTTTAATGTTTAATTAATGTTTACTGTTTATGTGGACTTTAGCTGGCGGTCAACCGGCTTTTGATGTTTAATTATGTTTAAGTTTGAATGTGATTGCTTTTTTTAAGTCCGCATTTTTAAAAAAATGGGTCGAGCTAGTATTGGGTGCACGCACCGACCCAAATGAAAAAAATGGACACGGATGTCTGCATGGCCGACCCAAACGGACAAAAAGCAGCCAAACCGTGCGTCCGTTTGGGTCGGCCGGTTGGAGTTGCTCTTAGATGGCCCGGCATTTTTTTTAACATAGTATAGACAGACGCATACGCTCATAGATACACACATACACTCATCCGTATGTACGCATACACACACGCACATCCTATCCCTACGAGCACCTCCAAGAGACTGATCCGACACATCATCTTGACATTGATGAAGTCACCACACACATTTTCGTAGTTAACGGAAACGTCTCCTCCCACTGAACGCACATCGCCGGAATGGCTGGAATAAATCCGGGAAAATGCAAACATCAATGTCAAAATTGAGACTTGAATTCTGGTGGGCAGAGGATATCGGGAGCTGGAAATGGCAACGACGGCCATGCTGGACGCTCGAACCAGCCACACGATTTGCTGGAACCGGTGCGGCAGGTTTACTTCGAAGGCCGTGAAGGAAAAGGAGCCCTCCGGGGGCCTACTCCATTACCTCGTCGTTGAGACGACACATTATCACGCAACACCTTGACGATAGTCAAGAGGCGGCGCGAGAGGAGGAGCGGTAGGAGCGACGAGATGTTGGGCCACGTTTGCCACATCAGACGCTGACACCGCATCAGTGACCAGCTGGTCAAAATCGGCTTGAGGGAGTTACGGCGCGCTACCACCCCATCGCTGACCAGGCTAGGTGAAGGGATGTCATGTCGGGGCGGCGTCCACCGTGGACACGGATAGCACGCGACGGAGGGGGAAGCCCAACTTCGATCTACCACTACCTTTATTATTTTTATCAAACTATAATTACTTGGATATGAATATTACCCAATAAAGTTTGTTGTTTTTTGAAAAAAGAACAAAGCACACGAATTGATCCAATAAAAGATACACCTAAAAATTCATTTATCTATATATGCGTTTTTAACACATCCATTACATGTGATTAATTAGAGCTCCCAAACTATTCCCACTAAATCAAATTTTTGCCGAACTATTTTCGCTTATAAAAGTTTTGGCGCTAGAGATTATTTTCTTTACCGCGCATACTTCCCGCGTCTCTCAATTTTCTTTCTTCATATATCGTCGGATATTTTCCCTCGCCGCCATCTCCCCCCACCACCTCCCCATTTATCCAACCACCGATTCCAATCTGCGCCGTGACCACCACCCCGCGCCGCCGTTCGGTAATTCGACGCGGTGGCAGCCTCAACCTCAAGCGCTGCCCTCTGCTGCTATCGCCGCCTGCCGCAGATTGCCATTTTCCTACATCGACAAGCTCGCTAATCGGAGCCCGTCGGTGTCCGTAAATCCCCGCGTCACGAAGCCGCCATCCTCACCGCCACAAAGCCGGATCCACGCAGGTCTCATCCTTGACTCGAAGCTGCGCGCGTGTTCCGTCGGTACACAACCCGCAAGCAGCTCTCGCCTCCATCCGTATCTTCAGCCTCCACCACGTCAAGCAGGTATTTTCTTAAATCCCATAGCCCCTACTCTTTTACCATTAAATCAACCGAAGTGGGCTCCTTCATTTATGCATCTCAAGTCCCGATCCTCTTCTCCTTCGTCTCCTTTCTTCCTTCATGTAGGCATGCACTCTAAGTGTTTGTTGAATTGCTTGCTTGCTTAGAAATCAATTATGACAGATTTTCTTGAAAATATGTGAGCAACTATTTGGTCCAATGAAATTTTATATGGTAAAACTCAAAAGTAGTACAAGCGGTGTTATATAGATTGACCAAATAACCTCAAATTCCATGTATGCTGGAGCATAAAACATGGTAGTGTTTGGTTCTACAGGCTGCAATGTACTTTGCTATTCTGTAGTAATCTAGTCTGTCCTATTTCCTACCTCATCTTAGTGCAGTCCTACTATCTCGTTAGTTATGATTTTTGCATCTTAGCTGAAGGGAGGTTCAATCAGCAGCTCTCAGATTGTGCACTACAAGATTTTTATTTACAAGTTTGTATGTTGTTGTGGGCGTTACAGTAATTTCTGAAGTGCTTGTTGGGTGCCTTTTCAGTTAAATGCATGTATGGGTCATATTTACGGCAAGATCACCTTATTCCACTTGAGTCCAACATGTACCATTATGGTGATAAGCATTGGTGCGAAATAAAAGTTTCTCAGGGACTAAATTTTGTTCAACATCCTGAGAAAAAAAAGGAAATGTTCAATTTGCACTGTGGGCACTAAGGGATAATATAGAAAACGTGACAGATGAGTTGGCTATGATCCGTTCGTTCCTGAAGCGAAAATTCCCCACTGAGGATTTGAGAAATGAATTTGTACCGCGGGAAGTGATGAAGTTAGTATCTAAACCACATGTCTTTCTGCAAAGATAAAAATATGAGTATTACTTTACTATTATCTTGTTCTTGTTTCAGGTTGATCTCGTGAAAAGAGTTGTTGGCGGTGACCTCCCAAATGAATCACATAACGAAGCTAAAGAATATGCTCCATTGATGCTATGCAGGTGATGTAATAGTTTCTTCACTAATAAATATTCTACTTCATTCTCATCTTAAACAATTGTTCAACATAAGTTGCAGGAACTACATCCTAGCAGTTAAAGGGAGCCAAAGAGTGTTACACTAGTTTATCGTTACCACAAGAAAAAAATGATTCCTAAGGTGTGTGCACACATTTCTGATTTGTTATTAAAAATGCCTATGTTTTGTGTAAGTTTACTTACAACTGAACTGAACCTCAATTGTAGAAAGCACACATTGAAAAGTTTGATAGGGTCAATCAAGGAAGTGCAGAATCAACTTTACCGGACAAGCAGATCACTACCAAGGAATTGCATCCTATTTTTTCTACGAGAACCAAAGAGGATTACACTGGTTTATGTTTGCCACACATGGTTGCTAAGGTGTGTGCGCATAATTTTTTTACTTCATTATCAAACAATGCCTATGATTGTGTATGTTTATGTCGTATTGAACTAAACCTCAAATGTAGAACACACGCATTGAGAAGTTCGATAAGGCAATCAAGGCCGTGCAGAATCAACCAAAGAGGGTTAAACCAACCATGGAAGTGCATAATCAACTTTGCCAGACATAGCAGATCACTGCCCAGGAATTGCATCCTAGCTTTTCTTCGAGGACCAAGGAGGATTACACTGGTTCATCTTTACCATGCATGGTTGCTAAGGTGTGTATGTGTGTGTGTGCATAAACTTGTGATTCATTGTCAAACAATGTCTATGTTTTCCGTATGGCGCACATTGAAAAAATTGATAGGTTCAATCAAGGCTGTATAGAATCAACTTTACCGGAAAAGACTAACCAAGAATTGCAACGTAGCAATTGTGCAAGAACCAAAGAGGGCTGCCAAACACTGGTATGGTACATCATCAAAGTACATTTCTTCTCATAATAGTCTGAAAGCTATATTCTAAAATTTTCTCTATTATCTTTCTTTTTCAGGGCAGCTCAAGATTTAGAGGAGTGCATTGCAGGAGCCGGGAGAACTATAGAAGAATTATTCTTTAGATGGACAAATATTATGTTTTATATACAGATTTTAGCTTTATAGGAAAACTTAGTTCAAGTTTGTATGATCTCTTAATTATTTGAATATTTTATATGAAGATCTTATTTAATTCAGTTGTGAACCTAAGGTGTTTGTTCCTACTAAATGAATTTGTGTGAATGGGATGGTTGTGGATACAATCAGTGATATGGGTGGATCCCTTCATATTGTTCATGATATTTGTTGCTTATGAATGTGATTGGTGATATGGGTGGATGTTGTTATATACAATATTTCTTGATCATTCTGCACAAGCATATGGCATGATAAAGTTACTGGATTTGAAATGGCGAAGTACACATTTGAAATAAATCAAATATTATTTAAAGTAAAATATTACGTGGTTAAAGCTTTTGTATATTTAGAGACGATATAATGTCTGTACATAGCGTGTATCCCTATTAGTAGAGATGTACGAGCGCGTCTAACAAAACCACTCTACATATCAAAGACGCTCTTGAACGTCCAAATATAGCGTGTCATATCTAGAGACGCCTTTGGACGTCCCAACATCGCGTCTCATGCCATGTACAGACGCTTTAGACAGCGTGTCTATGTGTTTTGAGACGGTCCGTGGGGAGACGCTCCAAAGACGCTTTACTAAGTCGACTCTATGGTTGCCTAGAGATGAAATTACATGTCTCTAGCTTTAGAATATGACGTCTCTACATGCAGTTTTTGTTGTAGTTTACGACCCAGAATAAAAGGGAGACTAGTTAATGTGGGGTCACTTTCTTAATTGAAGGGTTAATTGATTTTGATTTTGATCCAGTCACAGCGCGCCGGCCCTGTCGTCCAATCCTAAATCGCTGCCACACGCTCCTCTCCCTCTTGTCCATTGCAAAACCACCTCCTCTCCTCTCCATCATCTCCATTCCAAAACCACTGTCTCGCCTCTCCCTCTTCTGATCTTCTCCATTGCAAAACCACCTCCTCTCCTCTCCATCATCTCCATTCCAAAACCATCGTCTCGCCTCTCCCTCTTATGATCTTCTCCATTGCAAAACCACCTCCTCTCCTCTCCATCATCTCCATTCCAAAACCACCGTCTCGCCTCTCCCTCTTCTCTATTGCAAGACCACCGTCTCTCCTCCCATCTTCCAAAGCTAGCACCGGACCACTCAGAAGGACATCTATGGAGAGGATGCAGCAGCGAATCAGGCAGATCGCCGGCGGCGACCAGGAAAAGTTAGCCAGGTTGAAGGAGATCCTTACTTGGTTTGACAATGAGTGGGAGATTTCGAGGATGGTGCGGGCCATGTGGCAATGTATGCGAAAGAGCGAGACGGCGGCGATGAGGGCGGCGATGTACATGTACTCCTCGGCGGCAGTCACGCCGTAGTCCTCTGAGTTCATCGAGTATCTCCTCTGGGCGATGGAGCAGACAGATTCGCCCGAGGCGACGGTCAGGCGGAGGTGGTGGGCGTACAGGTCAAAGGTCGAGCACCCTGAGGATAACGAATCGATCGAGTATGGTGTGCCGTCCGTGAGGGTGCAGAGCCAGCCGGAGCCACATGAGTATTCGTTCTCCCACCGCAAGAGGAGGCCGGATGGCGCGACATCGCTTCCACGCCGTTCTCCACGGTTCCCTCGACGCTCGCCACGTTTCAACAGCGGGCGGTATGGTTTAAGGTAAGCCGCACTAACCTAATCTTCCACCTGCTCATGCTTACAATCAGTGTGACAGCTAATGAAAATCATGCTTACAATCAGTCTCCGAGTACTACGCCAATCACCCTAAAATAGCTCTGGACCTTTGGGTCAAAGTTGGGACACAGTGTACAAATAAAAAAAATAGATTGGTGCTTCTTTCAGAAAAGAGTACTACCTAGAAAACTGCCAATATAAGTTACTAGTATTTGGTTAGAGGATTTGCTGTCGAGAAAGATCCGTCCACAGAGAGCGCCACACAGTGGTGGATGCCAATGCGTGCATGCAGCATGGTTGGTGTCGGTAATTTTTACTTGGCACACCTCGCACTCTGCATATATGCCGGTTCCATACGTACATTTGTCCAGTTCCACCAAAATGCAGCTGAATAACCCTGTTTGCACAGATAATGAAAAAGCGTGATTACATTATAGTAAATAGAAGAAATATTGCGATAGTATCATAGTATGCCATGCTGCGAGGGTGAGATGGGCCCTGCGACGCCTCATACTGGACATCGTCCCAAGTCTCCCAGATACACCTTCTGCCAGTGATGAACATTAGTGTATAGCGGTAGTATAAGGAGGCTCCTTGAGACATTCAAATCTCTATTTTGGTACATATCAACTAAAATTAAGCACCCCAGTTTGCAGAAATGCTTAAACATTAACAATGGGACTAGTTGATGAAACATACATTAACAAAGAGAAGCACTTTCTTTATCTACATTGGAAATGAAATGATAGAGATGACACTCGCTCTATTTTAACAGTATTATTACTTCATTTTATCAGTGACACTAGGGTCGAGCAGGTGGCAAACGAGGTGTACCGTAAGGCCGCAAGGATGGAGGCCGGGGTGCTTAGGCGGGATCTGAAGCTGGCTCTTCGATCAACAACATGGATGATTCAATTCATGGGACCTTTTGGTGCAGTTCACCTAAAATGAAGCAATGTCCCGTGAGCTAGTAGCTTCTTCTTCAATTTTTTTTTAAGAAAAGGGCTCCAGCCCGGTTCCATTTCCATCGAAGATCTAAACCCACAGAGCTTCTTCTTCATTAGTTGCAATAAAATTGAGCAACATCAAGGTTGGTTGTGAAGCTCCTGGAATGCTCAACTATAATTTGGATATCATTTGTGCAGTTCAACTAAGATCGAGCGTGAAATGTATATCTCTGTTTGCACAAAAAAAGTGGAAAGGAGGGTGACTAAGAAGTGATGAAACATGCATCAAATGTAAAGAAGCATGTTCCTTATCTGAATGGCAATCCTACAAGGACAGTAGCAATTTGTAAGGCAGTGGCATTGCTAGATATTAGTGTGGGCATTAGGATTAACTATGACAACCATTAAATACGACATTACTTTGGGCACGGGAGAGTAGGCGGACCAGGACAGTTGCATTTCTAACGAAAAGAACCAACTTATCTTTATGGGAAATATTAGCAGGACATGTAAAGAAGTGCCATTGATTCATATTACTAGAGGAATTACATTGAAAATAACATTGGTTTAACGTGTCCTTACTTTTAACAGTGTGACTGCTACATTTTACTAGTGGCATTACATAAGAGTGGCTCGGGGCAACAAACATCAGAACAGGATATCTGGGTTGGTCCCATTTTTTCCAGTATAGCCACCTTATACTGTGTGAGGCTAGCAAATCTAGTGCTGCACTTACTCTGTTGAATTGTCCCCCAGTCCCCACTTTCTTTCCTTTTTCAACCAATAGATTGGGTTTATATTTAGTTTGTATCAAGGCTTCCCTTTATTTCCCTATTAGACCTAGAGACCGGTTGGATGGCGATCTACGCTACTTTTTCGCCTCATTATTTCCTCTTTCGACCAAGTCCTAGATTGAGGTAACAAATCCTCCCCACCCCCACCCCTTTCTTCCTTGTTTGAACCAAGTAGTACTAGATTCGAGTGCATGAACTAGTTTTACCTCTTAAACATAAAAAAATTAGGTGGTTTTCGAACAGCCGATCGATCCTATCTACGAGGGGGCCTGAGAAATAGTAAAAGATACAAATGCAGCGACATCAGGAGCTCGGGAAGTAGAGCAAGGCCGGTTTCGAAGGAAGTTATACCTGATGGTCGCCGGGATGTCGCTAGGTGGGCGGCGGGAGGCCGGATCTGCCCACACTACGACAGCAAGGAAGAAAGGGTCGGAGGCCCTCCCTCACCAGCGGTGCTTGGGAGAGAACGGCAAGGCAGGTTGATCGGGATGCGCCCAACAGTGGGTAAGAGCCGTTGCCGAGGACGACCGCGTGAACGTTGCAACCCTCACCTTCCCCGACGGAAAGGATCCGGCTGGATCTGTGACCAGCGGTGAGCAGAGAGAGAGAGTGTGTGGCCACCGCTATCGTGTTTAGATCTGGAGAGGCCGAGACAGTGTGAAGAGAGCAACACTAGCAAGCAAGCATGGAGGCTCCGGCCTATATAGTGGAGTAGTACTAGTTTTATTTTGTCTACCGGAGCTGGCTTGACCTCATCAATGACTGGCGAGAAGTCTTCATGCATGTGGCCCGGAGGCGCAGTTGTGGTCATTTTGATCTGAAGCGCCGGATTAAAACATACTCCCTCCTTTCCGGTTTATAGGGCTTACCTCAAAATTTTAGTTTTTCCATTTTATAAGGCTCAATTTGGTTGTTCCCCATCACAAGTTTAAATTCCAAGGTGCATTAAATCATTGCATGCAAGTATTAAGAGAAAATTGACCAATGCATGTACTTTTTTTGAGGAAGACAAGAGCTTTAATTGGGTGTTTTTGCAAACTACAAAAAGTATTCCACCACTCATCATCTACCTTGGTTGGTGAGATTTTTGAATTGAGCCCTATAAACCAGAAAGGAGGGAGTATAACACGAAAAAATGCCACATGACAAGAAATCATAACCTCACTGCCCAAAGGAGACAACATGAATCCCGACGGACAAACTAGACGAGGAACAAAGCTCAAATTAAAGATAAACTCGTAGAAAAGGGGTCCGTCGATAGATGTCCTAATTAACATAGCCAGCTTGACCTAGATGGCAGCCGAGTAGTCACTGTTCGTGCATGTGCCCCCAATGACTAGCCCAACTCAGTTGTCGCTGTTTAACACTCGAGTGATCCGAAGCACATGACACCTAATTTTGCGAGATGACAATAAACATATTTTTAGATTTCTCACCACAACTACAGCCATGTAGAACACAGCCTGCATGATATGTAGACGATAGCCAATCCAGGCGTGTCTGCTGGAGTCTGGTCACATGCATGGACGAACTGATCTTCCGTGTCTTGCAGGGATCGTCCAGGCTCGTCTCCCTCTTCTATTAAGTCACCCGACTTGCGGGGCCGGGGAGTGTGCCTATGGTCGGTTCTAAATTGTGGTCCCACATGTGTGTGCAAACACAATATGACGCGCGTTCCATTCGGAGAGCAGTGTGCCAGACCGACCGACCGTCTAGGGTGCGACGCGAACGCGTCGGCGTGCTGTATACTCCGTACATGTGTACCGCCGTTTTCTAGAGGCTTTGCTCCATGGCGCACTCCATGGGTACAAAATTAGTATACTGTATACTATTTAAAAGTCAAAGGCGGGGCTTTTCCTGCGTGGTAGGCGGTGGGGCGGTTCTGCCTAGTTGGTTCGACAGAGACGCGAGAAAAAGAGGGAGTAGGCTGCTTCAAACGTAGGGCTGTGTGATTTGACAGCGAGTTACTGCTGGACAGGTGGGGCCCTATGATTTGACATGCCATTATCATTTTAACTGCGGCGTTACGACCGGTGTGAGTCTCCCGATTCCTGAGAACCTCCATACAGCTGCCTCTCCCAATGCTCCACCATGTAGTAGAGGTTGGCTCTTGCATGAGAGCCCACTTCTCCACTTTTTCCTTTCCTCTCTTTCCTCCACATATGCAAAAATGCCATGTAGAGCGCACTATTGTACTTACTTGCTCCTACAGGTGCTTAAGCTTGCCACATAGGCATAAAGTCTGATGTGGCAAGTTAATCAAGAAGAGAGAGACTAATATGGTGACCCAAGGAAGAAACGGTGCTAAGCGTGTGTACCTAGGTGAAAAGACAATTTTGAGTCTATAGCTAATTAAATGAAGCAAACTTAGCAACACCATTTCATTGGAAGAGGTCACTCCTTGGCAAATGTAATAAATACTAGTACTCCCTGTGTCCCATAATATAAGAGCGTTTTGGCACTACACTAGTGTCAAAAACGTTCTTATATTATGGGACGGAGGGAGTACGAAGAAAGAGATAGAGAGAAGTAAAAAAATACACTTATAGCCAACCTTATAGCCAACCTTGTTGTAGTATGAGTGAGTAAGTGATGACTATGTATGACATGGCAACATCAGATAGCCTAACGCACCGTGTTAAATCTCCAAGGGCGCGACCGCGCGAGCGAAGCGACGGTCGTGGTAGGCGCGACCATGATACGGGCTGCTGGTAGCCCTTGGATCTCAGATCAAACGGTTGCATGCTAAGTTGCTGAAAATTTACAGAATAACCCTCCCGCGGCAACCGGCAAATTTCCTCCCGCGGGCCGGAGTAGGTTTCTCGGTTTGCATGCAGGTTTAATGGAGGCGAGGAGGTGTGTTCAGCCGGGCGCAAAGTGACGGCGCAAGATTATTCGACGGCAACTACAACTAGTATATTATAAAAACAAAGAAGAGTAGTAGAGATAGAGATAAGAATAGAGACTAGGGAGGAGCACCATCTACTGCCCGTGGGCTACTCCTGCGCTCCATTCGTGGTATTTGTTGACATTTGGGGAGCGCACTCTCGCGACTGCTAGCAGCGACGACTTCACCGACGACGACTTCTTCCCCGACCTCGGCAACCTCTTTCTCAACGACATGGGTGACAACCTCAACGCCAATGGTGCTGCTCCCATCTCACCGTATGTGTTTCTGTCCTTCCTGTTCGAAATCGTGGTAGAATTCATGTTTCTACTCTGTGTCCTAGACTCGATCTGCTCATCTACTATGCTAGTCCGCATGATTAGTTTAATCTCTGTTATAGCTGTCATGATTTCTTTTGTAGTAAATCTCGTTAGTAACTTTCTCATATATTCAACTGGCGGAACGTCCCCTACAGCAACTCCCGTTTCATGGATGGCCTGGTCGATGCCTGCAAGGAGCCCTTCGTCTACTGCTATGAGTGCCCGGTGCCGTTTTGGGGCTCGCCGGCGGACATCGTGCATCACCGACGCAGCGCGGCGGCGATCACTACTGGCCCTTGGCGAAGAACATCAAGTACGAGACGTGCTACCTGCTCACCGTGCCGAGTCATTGGAGGATCAACGCCACCGCTAGTCTCGGAGGAGGACGGCAGTGTCTTCCTCTTGATCGTGGCCACCGGGCGAGTTCACAAGAGCCGCCGCCACGTCTTCGTAGTGTGCGCTGGGCGACGCTGCTGGACGCCGACATCGACACGAGGCCGATGTACGGGTGCGTGCTCACTATTACTACCCCTCGGAGGTCCGTGGGCGGCGACCGCTACGCTGTCGACTTGGACTCTGCTGAGCTGGGACCTTCCCGCCGATGTGGACATGGAAGACGCATGGTATTTGACCCCCAACAATGTGCATGGGGACTCCAAGGAGGTTCACCTAGACATCTGCATTACTAAGTTAAATGTTGATCATTAGTCTTCGCTCAATGTAATCCGCTGTCTGAGCATGTGGAGACTTCCATGGATGATCTTGCTCTATTGGAGTATCGCGCTTGAATAAAAGTGTATCCATTTATGGTTTAGTCTAGAATCTTCCATGTATGAATTTTTACTACAGTACCGGTGAAAGACTTATGATGAACCATTTCCTGCAAAGCACTATAAGAGTTATTTCTTCACAAGTTTTGGATGCGGGTTGAACAGTTGAACGCTTTTGTTTGCAAAAGATATTTTTTATCTATTTCACCCGGATGTTTCTGAGCTCTAGAGATGAAATAATATCCGAAGAAACCTATCGATCTGCTGGCAGCCCTTGGATCTGAGATCAAACGGTCGCTTGCTAAGTTGCTGAAAATTTGCAGAATAACCCTCCAAGATAGGATATTCACCCATAGGTCTAGAATCACGCCATGCAACCGTTCGATCTCAGATCCAAGGGCTCTCGGAAGCCCGTATCATGGGAGAATGGAATTCCACTACCCTGCCTGCTCAAGACGCCGGGCAGTTCGCTCCTGCTCGTCCCCGCACGTCTTTCAATACTACGGCGGTTCGCTCCTAGTCGCCCCGTCCATTCACATTACAGCAGTTCCATTAATCCTAACCCTCCTCCCAAATCCATGGCGTCCCAAATCTCCACGATCGGCGGTGAGTACAAGGTTAGAACCATCACCGGTGATGAGTTTGACGTCATCTACACCCGTTCTTCATGACGGTGAAAGGATGCCTTTCTCGCTTCAGACGCATGTTCGAAAACTCAGATGATGAGTGGGTCGCTGGGCTAGATGTTGAGTACACCACAGTCCTAGGACGAGATAAGGATCTAAAGGATGAAGAGAGGAAGAAGCCCGTCGTGATCCAGGTTTGTGTGCATGAGTTATGCTTGGTCTACCACATATGCCATGCCGACGTTGAATGCCTGGATATTAAGGACTTCCTCAAGAGCAACCTAGTCAAATTCTTTACTGTAGACTTTGGTAACAACAAAGAAGTCCTGGGTCGGATAGGCCTCATTGTAGGTAACACCTTCGATCTCCAAAAGAATCGGCTGGTGTCCTCTCGTCAGCCTTCAATGCTGACCCTGGCAGGAGCCATGGTTCATCCTTCGTACGGTAAACTGGAGAAACCTCCATACACGTTTCATCGTTATGCATGGCAGCGGAATGTACTAGATATAGACCACATCCACTACGCTGCAATGGATGGCTACCTTTGTTTCAATATCTACAAGGGTTGGATGAAGAGCAAGAGCCAAGTGTGCGGTTCAAGCAAAGAAGTATCGGCCAAGAGGAAGAGGGACAAGGACGAAGTCGAGGACGTGGACGAGGACTCCGAGTAAGGTGGCAGTGTCATTGCTCATGGTGGTTCTAATGCAATGTCTACCGGAATAGTTGCAAAGTTTAATTTCAGGTGTGCTTAATTTAATTTGAGGGGTGTGTTGTGCTGAGCCCCCAGCAGAACTATGTTATGTTTCTTCTCGTTACTTTAATTCTTCAGTACATACATACTAGTATTTCTTACATTTCATCTTTTAGTTGGTATAGTACTACCACTCGTTTCTTCACATTATATACGTACAATATATATGGCCAACATCATATAGCCAGCAGTTTAGTTGTCAAAGAATTTCAGGGTGCTTAGTTTTGTCAAAGAATTCCAGCGTGCTTAGTTTTGTCAAAGAATTCCAGGGTGCTTAGTTTTATTTGAGGGGTGGGTTGTGCACTTGTGCTGGACATCATTATTGTGACAAGCCTTTTTAATAGTACTATATGCATAATTTGGCGACGAGCGTTCCTATATGTACCACCTTTTTTTTAATTTCAAGTTTTGCTCCATGGCGCAATCCATCGATACTACTACTGTACAAAAGTGGAGTATATACATTTTTTAAAAGGCTAGAGGGCGGGGCAGTCTAGCTCGGTCGGTTTCACGAGAGGCGAGGGCCTTTGTGATTTGACGGCTCATTACTGATGGAAGGCGGGGCCTTGTGATTTGACTTCTCGTATAAATGCGCGGACGACTTGAGGAGGAGCAAAGAACCGTGTCGTATACTCATGTTTTCCACTGGAGTAGTACTGCGACGGAGGAGCACGAAACACGGCAGCCCAGTGCCATATGGCGATAAAAAATGATCTAATTTGCTAGTCATCTCATTGTTAGCATTGTTCTATTCATTCCCTCAAAAAAAGCATTGTTCTATTCATGCCTCGCAGAGAACGTGACACGTGCGGCGAAACACCCGAAGCAAAAGATGAAAAACAGGAGCAAAAGAAGAAGGAAGATTATCATCCCAAATGATCTAATTCGCCGCTGAGTCGTAACTGCTTCTTCATCGCCTCCACGACATCCATCTCCTTGCGCGTCTCCTCCGCCATCTTCTTCATTCTGTCCATGATGCGGGATTTCTCGATGCGAGCCTTCATCATCTGTTCCACGGCCGCATTACGTACCTTGAAAGCAGTCGGGTGCTCGATGCGGAGCTTCGCCAACTCCTCCTTCTGTTCCATGACAAGGGCATGCAGCATCTTCATCGAGGAACTACTATTCTCGTGCAGCTTCTTCCAGCTGGCGTTCTTCTCCTTCAACAGGTCGATCTCGTGGCAGAGCTTCGCCCTGTCCTCCTGAAGTCACAGGATTTTGCCGGTCGCCTTCTTCTCCGAGGCAATGCTCTTCTTTAGCAGCATCACCAATTCGGCGGTCAACTCCCCCTCCTTATTGAGCTCAGTGGGCATGTCGTCGAGGCTCTCCTTCAGCAACTCCATCAAGCCTTGGATGAACTCCTTCTGCTTATTGAGGTGCTTATTGAGCTGATCGGGCATGCCGTCGACGGATAACGACTCCAGCTCCACCCGGCTCGGCATGTTCGCCTCATGCGGCTAGGGCGCTCACAGGAGCCATCGCCTTTGCTGTGAGAGATCTTTCGAGGTCTCTGCGTGGCGGCGAGCCCTCTCTTTTCCACAGCCTTGGTTGCCGCTCCTTGTTACGAGTAGTTCTCGACCTAGAGCTCTACTCACCAGCCATGGCAACGACGGACGAAGAAGAAGCACTTATGAGGAGGAAAGGTAGAGTAATTTTCGGTTAGGTAGTTCCCCTTTTATAACCTAAGTACTAGCACTAGTACTAATACCTGCATAGTGGGAACACGTTCAGGTTTGGTATGTACTAGTAGGTGTGAGCAGGCTTTCGAATGTGATGGGAACAAGGTAAAGATTAATTGATGGTTTTGATTTCGAGGCCCGAAACGGCTCCCGATGAGTTTAGCGGAACATAAATTTCAAGTACTACACTGCTCAACTGCGTAAATATTATGTTACTGTCAAAAATCGGCACAAAATATGAAGGAGACCAATGGAAGTACTACTAGCAACCCATGATTTAACTACTCGCATGCGCGCAGTGGAGTAATAATGTCTTTCTTCCACCCTCACGTCCACTCAATTTGCATGCGCTGTATTAATTGACCATCAATGAAGTGAAGAACTTTACACGCGTCAAATTATCACATGGGGTGGATCTTGGTACAAAATTGCGTCCGCCTGTGTACCCGCGTGTGCGTGCGAGGGAATGAGTGCGTGCGTGGCGTGCGTGCACATCTTTGCTTCGTGCATGTACCACCGGTATGGCTCAGGGAGGACGAGTACATTCTTCTGGAACCAGCAGCACGTCACTGTGATCAATCCACGCAAGGAGGTCGCGACAACGCCTCCACATGTGCCACGTGGCTTCATGAACTGTAAGAGAGACACTGTGTAGCGTGCCATTGGTATTCTAACTTACGAGTTTTGCACATACTCAAAGTACTAGTAAGGTACACGTGCATTGCACGCATCAGATTTTGCAACCAAATTATGAATAAACTAGTCATCAACCCGTGCACCTGCACGGCCTAGCACTTCTGCTATTAAATGGGCCCTCCGGACATTTTAATCCACATATAAGATTTATTTGAAGTAAAACTTCATAAAGTTTGGGCAACTACATAGTAAAAATATCAACATTCACAACGTGAAATCAATATCATTAAATGCAACATGAATTTAATTTTCACATTGTATGATTTTAGTATTATCGGTGTTGTTTTTTTAAATATAAATATGCTCAAACTTACAAAGATTGACATCAGAGAAATCCTATATGCGGACTAAAAAGGATTATTTGGAGTAGTAGTAAGTGATACTGTAGCAAATAATATATAAAAAATGGATTTTTTTTTCATTTTCTGGTTACGTTAAGCACCATAGGTTATTTATATTTTATGTTCTTGTATTAACATATAAATTCTTAAAGAAAACGTTTTTTGATTGGCCGGGAATTCTGTGATAGATTATTCATATTTCAAGATCTTGTTCGTACCCCAAAAAATGTAAACGAATTTCTTTTATGGTCAATGTGCTTGAATGTTTATAGTACTTTCTATCTCTACTGCACATATATATGTGTATCGCATACATAATCATTTG
Organism: Aegilops bicornis; assembly: GCA_021605145.1. Taxonomy (NCBI): domain Eukaryota; kingdom Viridiplantae; phylum Streptophyta; class Magnoliopsida; order Poales; family Poaceae; genus Aegilops; species Aegilops bicornis. The sequence continues at coordinate 122,662,415 of CM038675.1, read as the reverse complement.
TTTATATGAGATCTTTGTGTTGCATGATACATCCATATTCATTTTTACTGTAGAAATTTAGTATTAAAGATACATTAATAGCAACATGTTTAATTACTCATCAGGCAGTCCCGCAAAAAAATACTTATCAAGCCAAAATAATTAAAGACATGCTTAGACATACTATAAGTGCAAATAATTGGTATTAGCAATCTGCCCCTGCGTAGAAACATATGAGTCCACATATAATTCATCAATCTCAAGTATATATGGCAGGCAAAGTAGTTTATCTGCCAAGAGAATATTATTATGTGCATGCACAATAATAATAATAAACGCCCAGTTTATTTGGAATGTAGACTAAACTTGCACGACACCATTACCTTGCTCCTGGCGACAATGGATGCAGGCAGCGCCCGGTAGCATACATGTGGAGCTCGTCGACCCGTCACGCAAGAAGTGCTCGTCCACATCGGATCATGACTATTAATTGGCGGATCACGGATTATTTTTTATTTTTGTGATTGGATTATTTTTAAATTATATCATTGGAGTTTTTAACAGGGCCATTCCTTCTTAATTTGTGGGGACGGGTGGAGGGTTTCCTTGTTTGTTTAATTGATGTGAAGCTTTTCTTGTCGTTTTTTCTTTGTTGATGACGTGAGGCTTTCCTTTTTTTTGGACTAATGTTGCACGTGTGAGATCCGTTTTGTCTCATACTATATATAATAGGACGGGATAATTTGTGTTACGTAAGTTTGCTTATTTTTTATATCACAGGCAATCAGCCGGATCATTGATTTCTTTTCCCTTTTATCGTTGGGATTTGTTTTGGCAGTTTATCAGAGTTTTTAATTGCAATTTTGTTTCTTAATTTGTGGGAACGGGAGCGTGCTTTCCCTGTTTTACGTGAGGTGATTTTGCTTCTTAATTTGTGGGGACAGGTGGGCTATTTCCTTTTTTTCACGCGAAGCTTTCCTTGTTTTTTTAAGAACATTCCTTGTTTGTTTGTTTGTTTCTTTGTTTGTTTACATTATTTTTTTTCTTGGTTTGTTCAGCAAAAGTTGGACGTGTCAGACGTGTTCTTATTTGACAGGATTATCTGCATTATGCAAGTTGTCCTTTTATCTCCCCCTTAAAAAGATTGTCCTTTTATCCTGGTGGTGCTTCTAAATTTGTGGGGACCGGGTGGGTGCTTTTCTTTTTTTTATGTGAGGAGGTTTTGCTTTTTTTATGGCCGTTTTGCTGTTTTTTTAGGAAGGGGCGTTTCCTTTCTTAATTTGTGGGAACGGGTGGGGGCTTATTTTTTTTACGTGAAGCTTTCCAGGTTTGTTTGTTTTTACATGATTTTTTCTTGTTTTGTTTAAAAAAAGTTGGACGTGTCAGATGTGTTTTTGATAGCACAACACCATCTGCGTTACGCAAGCTGTCCTTTTATCGTGGTCGTATATTTTACAATCTAACGGTTTAATTAATTTTGATGATGTAGATTAATGAAAGATCATGAATGGTGCCTCCAATTAGTAAATATAAGATACAACACTATAGCATGTAAGCTCTGAGTCATATATGCCTGATGTAGCCCTTCATTTAATTCTTATAGTTCATCTCATTCAAAATCAATTAGTTTTTATAAAAAGGCTAAGAACGCGGGAATAGGAAAAACATGGGATTATAGTGGAATGTCGTCTTGAATCCTACAGGATTGTACGAGTGTTTGATTGTGCATAGAAAAAAGTAGAATCCTTTCGAAGAGGTTTGAGTGGATGGGATGTTTCCTATGAAATCTAGTGCAAATGAATCATATGGAAAAATTCCTATGGTTTACAATCCTACGAATCAAACAACCAAGATAGGAAAAATTCCTAATGATTAGAATCCTCCAAAATTCCTTTGAGAATCCTTTTAATCAAAGAAGGCCCTATTCTATTTTATGATTCATGGAATTGTGCATTGTAAAGCATAAAGTAAAAACAAATAATGGCAATTCAACTAGAAAAAAAGTGCGGGGCAGTTATGATACGGAAGATTCTAGAACAAAAGAGAACCACTGTTGCTTTGCGGTTTGTGCATTATGGTGTGAGGGGTCGAGTGGAGGGAGACTACGAAGGAATGCACAAGTGTGAGATTGATATTTAGAGAGAGGGGGCGATAACGTGCGCTGTTGCGCATAGTGGCGGAGCCATGAAAAATAAATGAGCTAGGGGGCCAAGCATTGCTAATCCTTTACGAGGAGGGTCAATTCATGAACTTAAACCATTTTTAGCAGCAATTGTCTAATGATCACATTCATATTAGCCTCGATATATAGTGATGTTAGGGGGGCAGGGCCCTTACTGCCCCCTGTCTTCGCCATTGTGCATGCGTCTGAGAGATGAAGCGGAAGGCATGGATGATGAGAGGGGAACGTTGGATATATAATTAATGTGGGTGTATTAGCTATATATGTTAATCCTATATAGAGAGGTATAGATTGATCGATGTGGACGTGGGAAAGAGGGTGAGACCTCACTGGATATATCGATTGATCGGTTTGTGTGGAAAACTATGAAAGACCTAGCTATATACACACATACATAGAGGAACATCGATCGTTGCGCATGCACGCGTGAGAGATAAAGAATGCCCGATACGATGGAGAGGGCGATGTGTGTGGGTGTGTGCCTTCATGGGAGACCCACCTGAAGAAAAAGATTGCATGTGTGCGATGGATAGTGCCGACTGGTAGTGTGTGTGCATGGATGCACGAGAGAAAGTTAGTGGTACAATTATAAAGAGAAGACGACTGTGTGGGTGTAAAAGACTAGGTGAGGTCATAATCAATGTAAACTTGATTTCACATATTTGAATAAGAGACCCTGATGTTTGAAACCCATGCATCCATGAATATAACGGAGATCTGCGTAGTGTGGTTTGGAAACGAGCATGTTGATGTATACACATTCAACAAGGTCAGACTGATTTGAATTTGAGATACCAATGGCAGACATCATTTGGCCATGTCGCATCCGTGCATGGACACACTATTCTTATTGGAGATGATGGGCGGCTTTCGCATCACATATCTATATCTATACCCCTATATATATATATTATATTTTATATTTTTTTATTGTGTGCGCGTAACTTTAACTTTGAAAGATGGTCGTTGGATGAGGCAAATCCGATGGTCCAAAGATGGCCAAGTTGAGCACTACTGGCCGTTGGGTATCATCTAGATTCCACTAGATTTCGCCACATGTATAATCTAGAAGACTCCATGGTTGAACTTAAGCATAATGCACAAATATCAAAACACAAGCACTTCTTATTTGTTCTAGAATCTTCCGTATTAGAATTGCCCAAATGTTTTTCTACATGATTTGCCATTATTATTTTTACTTTATGTCTTACAACACACAATTCCATGAATCTTAAAATAGATTAGCTTTCTTATAAAAACTAGATCATTTTGATTGAAATGAACTATAAGAATTAAAAGAACATCTACATCATGCATATATGACTCAAAGCTTACATGATATAATGTGGTATTTATTCATAATTTGGTTGCCAAATCTCATGCGTGCAATGCACGTGTACCTTACTCTAGTCTAAATGGTGTTTGTGTGTGTTGATGTGCAAAGTGTCTTTTTTTTTGGTACACTTAAGCTTGTTCTTCCGAAATTTTAAGCCGCGCCTTGTTATGCCGAAAATTCAAGCTAGTGTCTCTGTCTATCGTGCTGCGAAACTCCCGCCTCTTCAACCCGTGCCTTGTTAGCCCGAAATATTTAAGATATATCTTTGTCTCGTTGTGCTCCGACAACTCCCTCCATCTCAACCCGCGCCTTGCTATTCCAAAATTACAACGCGCGCGAAAACTCCCACCTTTTGTGAAATCCCGACACACGAAATGCCTGTGGTACCCCTGAACCGAAAGAACCGCCTCAAATCGGTGGGGGTACTTTCGTAACTTACCCCACATTTCGGACAAGCGCATCCCTAAGCCATGGTTCCCCACTACCATCCCATCTGCCACCCATTCGTACACCGAGGCCGCGAAAACCCGTGACGAAACCCCACACCCTGCTCCGTCCGCCACCCAGCCGGAGCCTCTTCCCCGACGACGTCGTCCACAGCAACACCTCGACGTCCCTCATCCACCGTACCGGATGAGGATCCGTCGTCGATCTCATCGTCCCGCCGGTTCAGCCACCCCGTCCTCCACCTCCAAGGAGCTGCCCCGACGTTCCCCTCGTCTTTCGCACCACCTCCATTCCCACACCGCCATCTTCACCTGCACCACCGGAAGAGCATCATCATCACCGTTTCCTCGGATGAAGCTACAGCTTAATCGGCGCCACCAAAGAGGTTGTACACTAATCGCCGCATTTTCTTCTTGATTCGATCTCACGGTGCTGCCGGCGCTCGGTCCAGAGCCGACACGGCGCGGCTCCATCCATGGCGGCGTCACCGGCCACTTCCTCCACGGCGTCGCTCCGTCGGCGGCGACGTCCACATCAGTAGGAGCTGCTGCTGCTTTAGCTCTCGTGCGCGCTGCTGCTCTGCTCTTGCTCTCGGTCCCCTGCCTGGTCTGCTCTTGCTATTGCGCTTGCTCGCGCTGCTGCTCTCGCTCTTGCTCTTGCTTGCGATGCTGCTCTGATTTAGCTACACTTTAGTCGACTGAATCGACTTTTGGGTCGATCGATTTTCAGGGGTGGGGTGGCTCACGGGTGAAGGAAGAACCAGTAGCAGAGGGGAGGGGGGCTCGCTGGAGAGGTACCCCACTATCTACCTGAGGGTTAAGGGGGGGGGCGGTGGTCGCCGGGCGTGTGGCGGGCGTTGGCGGGGCGGTGGCGTGGGGATCGCTGGAGAAAAAGCTCGGCACGTGGGGGCCTAGAGGGATGGCCGGGGCGGCGGCGGACCGGCGGTGGGGAGTGTTTTCGGGGCGGGCGGGGCGGCGCACCGCCGGCCGCGGGCGGCGGGGGGCTGCTGTTTGGCTGGTGGTGGCTGGCGGCTCAGGGGGGTGGAGGTTGAAGATGAACCGCAGGCCCTTGATTTCATATCCAACGGCTGCAAAATCGACTGACTAGAGATGAAAAAGTCAGTCGGCCGACGTAGCCTCACCTTGCAAGTGCGTTCAGTTTCGATGACAAAGAAAATTCAGTTTCGGCAGAAAATCCAGTTTTACGCTTAAGTTCAGTTTACGATTAAGTTCAGTTCGACGATTAAATTTAGTTTCGACAGTTAAGTTCAGAGATGAGCAGCTAATGTATTTTACATCTAGCACTTTGTGGTTATGTATTTTACGTCATGTATTGGAGATGCTATTAGAATTCCATTCAGGTTAACGTTGTTCGTTGTCTCTCTTGTCCTGCTTCAGCCTCGGCGTCGTACAACTCAGCAGAGCTGCTCCAACGACAAAACCCTCCATCACAGCGGAGCAGTACCTCGGGCTCCATCTCTAGACCCCTAAGATCTTCTTCCCCTCCTCTGACAGCCAAGTCAGCCAGAGCATCCTCACCGACCAACCCAATCACGCTGAGATCGACATGGCTTCGCCAAAGAGGTTGTACACTTGTTGCATCTCTTTTTTACTCTACATGTTATATATATTGTCCACTGAGCACTCGTAGTAATGGAAAATACGATTATTTTATCCTACTATATGACATGCATTCAAGTACCAGGCAATTTAGCTATCCGTGATGGACTCTCTTCAACGCCATCATTATTTAACTCTGCGTGTTTGAGCTGTGCATTTGTCGATGGGCCTGGGAGTTGAGCTAGTATGGCAGTGGCCTGGGTCCAAAGTAATAGAAGTAGCACAAATTTTTTTTTAGTGCAGGATTTTCCTTGCTCAAGCCTGCCTACTAGAATCGCCAGTGCTTGAAAGGAAAAGTGAATGAAAAACATAGGAATTGGAAAGTTTCCTATGGTACTACTTTTCATGAATTTGGTGCAAAGGAATGGAGCAAAGGAAAACTGTAGGATTTGTTCCTTTAGTGTCTCCTTGAAAGAAAAACCATAGGAATTCTAATTTCCACTTCTCCTCCTTTTCATATTCCTATTCATCAAGCACAAGACTAAGCGATAGTAGCATAATAGCATTATAACCGTACATTTTCTTGTGGTTTGACATAATCTCACCATGCTTTTTTGCATCCTGTGATCTTCCAATTGTTGTGAATCAAACAACCAGATTGGCGAGAAACTCGTGTTTTAAATTCTCTGTTTTGCACGTGCATTCCTATCCTATTCCTGTCTATTTCCTATCCCTGCATTGTTAGAATCCTCAAATTCAAACAAGCCCTTACTCAACTACTTCTATTACAGATATGTGTCAAAGAGAACCTTGTGTGGTTTGTCCTGCTCCTGCGGTGCTGTGTTCCACCCCAGCTCAGCTGCTCCAACGACGGAAGGGTTCACCACAACAGGGATCCACTCTCCAGACTGTCTTTCGCCGCCTCAGATCTTCTTCCCCGCCGTCGGCAGCCACGACAACTGCATTACCATCATCAACTGAGCAGATGACCTTGAGGACTACACGGGTCCGCAAGAGAGGTCGCACTCTTCCGTGTCTGCTTACGTTACGCGTCACTTAATATGATGACATGCTACATTATCATCGTGTTCACCTATTAGACTCCGAGTCAGGTCCAAACTAATGCTGAAACTTGAGTTTTTAAATGGTTGTGGGGTACATATTGGGGCAGCAATCAGTACTATCTGTCTACTATCTGGTTAATCTCCGGTGTCTACTATGATTTTCATGTTGGGTGCAAACAAACATTAAAGGAGCCATTATCTGTATTTTTTAACTAAAGCTATTATCTGCCTGCTATCATTGGTTTTGGGTCTATCCACAGTTTGCTACCATCACTCTGGATTTGTGCATGCACTCCTTACATAATCTCACTATGTTTTATTCCTATGCATGCCAGTTATTGTACACAATGGAACTGATCATGTAGAGCAAAAGAGACGAGCCTTGCGTGGCAATAAAATTTCGTGCAGACGTCGTTCCATGGTAGGCGCAAAGGCAGCCCCCACTCCACCCATTTCGGATCATACTCAAGAGGAAGATAATTGTTCTGAGGGGGATTCAGAAGGAGATGACCACTCCTATTTACCCCATGAGGTCTTCGCTGTAACTTGGCATGCTGATGTTCGTAATATCATGCATATGGTGCCCTGCATTGCTTACTGTATACATTAAAGATGTCATCTGCTTAGTTTAGGCATGCTTTGTGTCAATGCCATCTGTTTAGTTTCTTTATCATATATGTGAATCTTGCAATGCCATCTTCTTTAGCCAGGCATCATATATTTGAATTTTAGAATGCCACCCCGGTTAGCCAGTCATCTTATATGTGAATTATATCATGCCATCATTTTTTTATTACGTGTTAAATTTGTCAATAGTTTTAGTACACTCAATTACTCTTCCTGTGCATCAGCCATTCGGCACGGTCATGGAAAAATCTGGAGTGGAAACAAGGTCTTCAGAGCAAACAATGCTATCTGACGAAGCGCATATCTTGCTGGTTACTGATAGCTCCTCGGAGGAGGATTCAGAGACAGATGACCAGTCATATTTCCACCCCCCCCCCTGAGGTGCATGCCCTAACTTTGCAGGGTTATGTTGCTCATATCGCGCGTATGGTATCTTGCATTGCTACATCATTTGCTTAGTTTAGACATGCTTTGTGTGAATGCCACCTGTTTAGTGTCTAATTACCATATATGTGAATTATGCAATGCCATCTTGTTGCAAGACATTATATATGTGAATTATGCAATGTTGTCTTGTTGCAAGGCATTATGTATGTGAATTATGAAATGCGATGCTGTTTAGGCAAGTGTCATATATGTGAATTATATCATGTTGTCCTTTTTTTGTATTTCTCATTGCTTTTGTCGACAATGTTTGTATATTCAACTGCTCTTCCTGTGCATCAGCCATTTGAATTGATGATGGAGAAATCTGGAGTGAAAACAATGTCTTCGTGAGCAGACAATGCTACCTCTGAAGCAGATATCTTCTTTGATTCTGTATAGCTCTTCAGAGGAGGATTCAGAGGCGATGACCAGTCCTATTATCCCCCGAGGTGTATGCTCAAACTTGGCAGGGTTATATTACTCATATAATGCATATGTTGTATTGCAATGCTTAGTTTTTACATCATATACACAATATTGAATACCATCTCCTTAGTTGACACATCATATATGCGATTGCCCTCTGCTCACTTCCTTAGTATACAAATCATATATTTGAATTATGTCATGCCATGATGTTTACATAGACAGCATGTATCTGAATTATGGCATGCCAACCCATTTTCTAAAGACATAATATAGTTATATCATCTCATCCAGTTTACATAGTCATCATATTTTAAATTATGTCATTCTATCCGTGAATTATATCATGCCATCATGTTTCCATCGACGGTATGTTTTTGATTTATGGCATGCCAACCACTTTAATAGACACATCGTATAGTTATATCATGTCATCTTGTTTACATAGTCATCATATTTTGAAGTATGTCATTCTATCATGTTTAGTTAGCCATCATACATGTGGAATTGTGTCATGCTATCCTGTTTAATTAGCCATCATATATGTGAAATTATGTCCTGCTATTCTGTTTGCTTAGACAACATAAATGTGAATTATTTCATGCCGTGTTTTCTTCCCTACTATCCATTGCACCTGTCTATCTTACAATGTCTGTACATTCAATTACTTTTCTTGTTTATCAGCCATTTCAAGTGGGAGTGATGGCAATATCTGTGGGAGTAAAAAAACGGTCTTCAGAAAAGATCGTGCTACCTGTCGATGCAGATAGAACCATGGTTGTACTTGCCCAAGAACCAGCCCCACCACACATAACCCATACTCATGCAGATTGTACCCCTACCTAGTTGGACAGAGAACCAGCTACACCCCTTCTAACCCCAACCTCAGTAGATAGACACCCAGTTCCTGTTGACACAGCACCGTCTCCACCACAGAGCACCCAAACATGAGCAGTTAGTAAGGCAATTGCAGTGCCCAAATCACGAGGACTACCACTCCGAACCCGAAGTCAACGCTTAAAGCAGAAGAAGAATTGTTCTCAGGCCAGATTCGTAGCTATGGTTCATACTACTTTGCTCTTGCCTCACCGTATTCATCGATACCAACTAATTTCAAATTTGAAGGATGCAATTGAAACTCCAATGGCGCAACAGGTATGTTTTAAACATGTTTCTTCAACGTGTTTGGCTGTTTGCTGTTGTAACTTGCTCTATGTTGATTTCAGTTTCAATTGAATGAACAGTTATGTTCTCATGCCATGCACATTACAAGTGTTGTTATTGCTGGGTAGTTTCCCACACTTATATTCTGTCTATGCTGCTTTGTCTTAAATAGATATGATTCGAACTGTATCTATCTTGATTTGGCAACATAAACTAGAATGATATAGACCATACAGTGACCATACTACATAGATATATGTTTGTTTCATGTTGTTATTCTGTCCACCTTACTACTGAACTGTTTTACCAAAATGAGTTTCAAATACTACATTGTAAACCTGAGACTGCCTGAGATGTGTTCGTTTGTTTCTCTTTTAGAACGCGGATAAAATACTGGAGAAGAGTACCCTGTTATGCAATGGTAAAGGAAGTAATGCAGATAAGGTTCAAGATAGTGATACATCCCTGTTGGTCTCCACGAAAGCTGATAAAAACTATATTGAAGACACTGAGACAACCCCAAAGTCCTGTCTTGATGTAGTGTTCGAGTTCATCGGCTTACCATCACCTTTGGCACCAGCTCTTCGAACTCGTTGCCTGAATCAGTTCGGCTTCTTGAGTCTCAACTTCAAGTTGGAAGACATCGATCAGATGTTACGCGACAGGAAGCCGAAGGACTAAGGAAGTCCCTACAGAATTCAGATGCATACTTTCTGGTGCAACAGCAAGCACTGGAGGACTTAAGCGCCAAACAAGAGAAAGTTAATAAGCTTGCTAAGCATCTTGCCAGCATTATGGGTACCCAGGATATTGTTTCTTGAGCTCTTCTGAAGTGGTTTCAGTTCTGGACTTGTTTTGCTGCGGCGTTTATATGCTGTTGTGTTCCCTATATTTGCACTGGTGGCGAACTTTGATGCCCAATGGATGTAATATGTGTAATAGCCGTGATAGCCTAGCGTAAGTTGCTCGCTTATTTATTTCCTTGTTGTCTTGTTTATTTGTTTGCTTGTAGTCATTGCAGTTCTTTTTCCGTGGTTTGCTAGTGACTGCAATAACCTATTTTTTAAAACTAGGCCACAATAACCAATGGCTAATATTTACTGTAGTGACACTGGGCCTCCTACGGGCCATAGAAACAGTGGGCCTTCTACGGGCCGTAGAAATAGTGGGCCTTCTACAGGCCTTAGAAACAGTGGGCCTTCTACGGGCCGTAGAAACATTGGGCCTTCTACGGGCCGTAGAAAAAATGGGCCTTCTACGGGCCGTATCATCAATGGGCCTTATACAGGCCGTATGATCAATTGGCCAAACATGGGCCAAACAGACCGCATTATGGCCATAAACGGGCTAGAGTTGGAACCGTCCGTTCATGGGCCGAGCATAACGGGCCATCGTTAATAGGTCATATTTGATGACGCTATGAAAACGGCCCAACGACATCAGACCACAAACGGGCCGACCAGAACCACGGGCTGAATTTGGCCCACAAGCAGAAAATGACAGTAACGAGCCGTAAGTAAACGAATGCTGGAAATGAGCCCAAGAATAAATGGGCTCTGAGAAGGCCGGAAGATAACATGGGCTGGAAACGGCCCACCGGAATAACGGGTTGTTAATGGGTATAAAGTGATACACTGTTCATTACGGGCCAGTTTCACCATGGGCCGTTAATGGGTGTAAAGTGATACACTGTTCATTACGGGCCAGTTCCACCACGGGTCGTTAATAGGCCAAGAGTTACATAGGGCCTCATGTGGGCCGAAAGACGTCATGGGCCATACATGGGCCAGAAGTGAAAACGGGCTAGAATCAATGGATGGCCCAGATGACGCTACTGGGCCTAATTCAGATAGGGCGTAACGGGCCTTGGGTTAGCGGGTTGTAAATGGCTATATGCGAACAGGCAGTTAACAGGCTTTCCATGGGCCGGCCCGCCACCTTTTGACCAAGTAAAACGGGCCGGCCTTTTCACAGGAATGGGCCTCTCTTGGGCCGTGCCACGTGTCCATGTATCATAGGCGCCTTCTGTCCAATGAGTGGATGACATCTGTCCCCAAATGATGAGCCGACACGTGTTTCCTCCAAAGAAATGATGATTTTACACATGGAAAATCCCCATTGGTCGTGGCTGTTAACGGGTTATCGGATCCAAAACCCGACCGGATAGCTTAACGGCGTTAATTACGGTGGATTCCACGTGTCGGTCACCCTTGACGAAAGCACTTCGCGGACGCGCGATTTATCGTCATGGAAGTGGACACTTCCGTGATGATAATTTTGGTAATGTCATGGAACACTTCTCTGTTGCCGCATGTATGTCTATCTTGATTCTGTCATAAAATCTTCATGGATGTACATGCATGACAAAAAACGCGACCTACTGTGACAAACACGTACCATCACGGAACTGTATTTTTTTGTAGTGTATTATTTTGTTCCATGCCTTATTTCGTGATAACTCTGTTAGTATGGGTGCCATTATTGCTAAACGATTAAGCTTGAACCGTACAAAAGGCCCCATCTTTGGAGGTATCTTTGTTGCACGCCTTGCTAAACACTTCGAGATACCTATTAGGCATTTTGAGAAAGAAGAAAAACTGTTGCCCCCTACTTTTCTAGATTATAAGAGCATGGTAGCACATGAGTTTATTGTTAATAATGATGATAAGATGCTTCTATATAACCTGAGATTTAATAAGAAACACAATGAGATTATTATCTTGCATGTGCCCTCTTTGGTTGATTTAACTTCAGGCCATTACCTCGTCTTGTCGGCGGCCGTCTACGCGCACTGAGGCCAGACATCACCTCCAGAGCCTGAGCTGGAACCACCACTTGACCCTTATCGACCATCATCTTATCAGTGGGACCCAGAGGAGATCGCTAGTTAGTGGCAGTACAATGACACTCCTCGGTACACCGGGGAGAGTAGCCGTGATCCATGGGCATAGACCAACTTAGGCCAAAAGCCTAAGCTTGGGGGAGTATGTATTTCTCACCGACATTACATTCATGTTCACACACTCATTCTAGTCATCGGTGCTCATACTTTTTCATTGTACTATCCATGCTAGTTTAATTTCTTTTTCTAGCTTTCTTCTTGTGTGTTTGATAAACCTTAAGAAAAAAAACCAAACAAATTTAGTTATTTTAATTTCCATGCTTGTAGTAATAATTAAAATAAAACCCAAAAAGATTTCTCGTTCTTCTTTTACTTGTTGGGAGCTTTCCCGTGTAAATAGTTTTATTTCTTTTCTTTTCTTTGGGGTCGAGAGTAGAAGACCGTAATGAAAATGTTTAGTGGCTCTAATATGCATGATTGTTGATTTAACCAAGAGCCCATATTACTTTTTCTTCTCTCTTGAATTGAATGCTTGCAGATTCCAGCTTAGTCCAATGCACGTGCACAATCATTATACACACCGTTCGGTCGTGCAAGTGAAAGGCAATAATGACGATATATGATGGACTGATTGAGATGAGAGAAGCTGGTATGAACTCGACCTCTCTTGTTTTTGTAAATATGATTAGTTCATCGTTCATGATTCAGCCTATTATGAATAAACATGTTTGCAATGACAATTAGAGATTTTAGTTTCTTATGTCATGCTCAATTAGCTAGGAGCTTATAATGGTTTACCTTGCATGCCAACATGCTATTAAAATGGTTGTGATGTGGTATGATAGGGTGGTATCCTCCTTTGAATGAATTGAGTGACTCGACTTGGCACATGTTCACACATGTAGTTGAAAGAAAATCAACATAGCATTCACGATATTTATGTTCATGGTGGATTATATCCTACTCATGCGTGCACTCGGTGTTGATTAATTTTAATGCATGTTCATGACTATTGTCGCTCTCTCAGTTGGTTGCTTCCCAGTTTTTTCTAGCCTTCACTTGTACTAAGCGGGAATACTGCTTGTGCATCCAAAGTCCATAAACCCCAAAGTTATTCCATATGAGTCCACCATACCTTCCTATATGCGGTATTTACCTGCCTTCCAAGTAAATTTGTATGTGCCAAACTCCAAACCTTCAAATGAAATTATGTTTTGTATGCTCGAGCAGCTCATGTATCAATTAGGGTTGTTTGTATCTTCCACGCTAGGTGGGTTATTCTCTAGAGGAGTGGACTCCGCTCCTCATTCACGAGAAAATGGCTGGTAACCGGGATGCCTAGTCCCATGATCAAATGATCAAATCAAATCAAAATAATTAAAACAAAACTCCCCCAGAATTGTTGCTAGTTGGAGGCACCCGTTGTTTCAGGCAAGCCATGGACTGATGCTTATTGGTGGTGGGGGAGTGAGGGAGTCCTGGATTAGGGGGTATCAGGATAGCCGGACTCCTGGACTATGAAGATACAAGATTGAAGACTTCGTCCCGTGTCCGGATGGGACTTTCCTTGGCGTGGAAGGCAAGCTTGCTGATACGGATATGTAGATCTCCTACCATTGTAACCGACTCTGTGTAACCCTAACCCTATTCGATGTCTATATAAACCGAAGGGTTTTAGTCCGTAGGACGAACAACAATCATACCATAGGCTAGCTTCTAGGGTTTAGCCTCTCTGATCTGGTGGTAGATCTACTCTTGTACTAGCCATATCATCAATATTAATCAGCAGAGTAGGGTTTTACCTCCATCGAGAGGGCCCAACCTGGGTAAAAATATCGTGTCCCTTGTCTCCTGTTACCATCCGCCTAGACGCACGCTTTGGGACCCCTACCCGAGATCCGCCGGTTTTGACACCGACATTGGTGCTTTCATTAAGAGTTCCTCTGTGTCGTCACCTATAGGCCCGATGGCTCCTTCGATCATCAACAACGATGCGGTCCAGGGTGAGACTTTTCTCCCCGGACAGATCTTCGTATTCGGCGGCTTTGCACTGCGGGCCAATTCATTAGGCCATCTAGAGCAGATCGAAAGCTACGCCCCTGGCCATCAGGTCAGATTCAGGAGTTTGAACTACACGGCTGATATCCGCGGAGACTTGATCTTCGACGGATTCGAGCCACAGCCGAGCGCGCTGCACTGTCTCGATGAGCATGATCTAGCTCTGCTGCCGAACAGTGCTCTGGAGGCCGCACTAGCGTCCGCTCCGACCCTTAGTTCGGAGCCGACTTCGCCGATCGAGGATGTGTGGTTGGACACCACCTCGGGGGCTGAGATCTCTACGGCGATCGAGCCGAACACCATCCCTGTCCTTTGCGAAGCACGTGACTCCAAGGTGCCGGACTCCTCTCCGGACTCCGAACCTTCCGCACCCCTGCCAGTCGAATCCGATGGGGCACCGGTTATGGAGTTCACCGCCGCGGACATCTTTCAGCACTCGCCCTTCGGCGATATCCTGAACTCACTAAAATCTCTCACTTTATCAGGAGAGCCCTGGCCGAACTATGGTCAGGAAGGTTGGGATGCGGACGACGAAGAAATTCAAGGCCCACCCACCACCCACTTCATAGCCACTGTCGATGATTTAACCGACATGCTCGACTTTGACTCCGAAGACATCGACGGTATGGACGACGATGCCGGAGATGACCAAGAACTAGCGCCCACAGGGCACTGGAGGGCCACCTCAACTCACGATGTATATATGGTGGACACACCTAAAGGAAGCGATAACGAGGCACAACGGGACGTTGTGAAGGATAATTCCCTCGGAAAGCAGTCAAAACGGCGACGTAAGCGCCGCTCAAAACCCCACCTCGACAAAGACAGCGCCTACACAGACCCAGCCATAGAGCAGGGCGAACCGGCCGAAGACGAACATGCCATCGGGAAACCATCCGAACAGAATAACTCGGATAAACAACCCGTCCCCGGCAAAGACAACAGTCCGGACGATCTCACGCCGGACGCATCATTGGAGCAGAAGAACCTCCACAAAGAGCTCGTCGCCACTGCACGCAGCCTGAAAAAGCAGAAACGGAAGCTCGAAACAGCGGAAGACGCACTCCGAATGAGATGGAGCAAAGTACTCAACACCGCAGACAAATATGGCGATAGCCGCCAAGCAAAGAGCTACCCAAAGCGCAAGCTACTACCAGAATTCAACGAGGAGGACGTAGAGCCCCCACGATCAAGGAACAAAGAGGCCGCTCGGTCGGATAGACGACCACACGGCAAACATAGAGCGGCAAGCGGCGCTGCACACAAGCCGGCACGCGATCCGCATAAGGAATCGCACCAAAAGGAGGGCCCAGTCAGGTCTATCTATGGGCCAAGAAAGCAGGCTCTAGAAAGCAATGCAACACGTCGAGTATTCGAACATCACGGCACACCCAAATACAGGGGCGCCGCACACCCCCTATGTTTCACTGATGAGGTGCTGGATCATGAATTTCCGGTGATTCAAACCCGTAAACATAGAGGCATCTGACGGAACAACAGACCACGAGTGCGGATTGCGGATTACATCCTGCACATACACATGGCCAGAGGAGATGACCTCCACGCCATAAAATACATACCCCTCAAGCTCAAAGGGCCAGCCCGGCATTGGCTTAAAAGCCTCCCCGAAAACACCATTGGAAGTTGGGAAGAGCTCGAGGATGTGTTTCGGGCAAATTTTCAGGGGACTTATGTCTGCCCTCCGGATGGAGACGATCCAAGTCACATAACATAACAGCCCGGAGAGTCAGCCTGGAACAGGTTCCTCACCAAAAAGAACCAAATAGTCGACTGTCCGGACACCGAAGCCTTAGCAGCTTTCAAACACAACGTCCGAGACGAATGGCTCGCCAGGCACCTTGGCCAAGAAAAGCCGAGAACAATGGCCGCATTAACAAGCCTCATGACCCGCTTTTGCGCGGGAGAGGATAGCTGGCTGGCAAGATGCAGCACCAGCGACCCAAGTACATCCGAGGTCAGGGATGGAAATGGGAAACCACGACGCAACAAGGACCAGCGCCGGACCACGGGAAACAGTCCGAGGAGCACGGTAGTCAACGCCGGATTCAAAAGCTCTCGGCAGAATAATAAAAAATTGCCCCTTAAGGATAATAGCGACGAGCTATCCAACTTAAACAAAATCTTGGACAAGACATGCCAAATCCATAGTACTCCCGGGAAGCCTGCAAATCATACCCACAGAGATTGTTGGGTCTTCAAGCAGTCCGGCAGACTCAACGCCGAACACAAGGGGCTCGACACACCAAGTGAGGATGATGACGAGCACCACAAGCAGAGCACCGGAAAACAAAAGAATTTCCCACAAGAGGTCAAAATAGTAAACTCACTTCAAGTGACAAAAGGGAAAAACAGAGCAGCGCCCATTGAAATACGCGCCGCACAGTCTACCCCAGCGGAGTCCCAACACTGGTTGTCAAAACCAATCACCTTCGACCATCAGGACTACTCCGAAAGTATCCGGAACACTGGATGGACTGCCTTGATATTAGATCCTATAATCGACGGACTCCAATTTACACAAGTCCTAATGGACGGCGGCAGTGATCTAAACCTGTGTCAGGACCCCGATTCCAAGTCACATCGATCTAGCCAGTAATACCTCATATCACTTTGCGGCCTCACGCACGGTATTCCCACGGGTGTCGCCTCACCATGGCCCGGGACCGTTTGCGCCTTTTGGCTCACGTATGTGATAGTGTCGCTAGCATCCATATGACAGAGAACCCAGGCCGACATGGCTAGTCGTGAACCCAAAGCGGCACTAACCCATGGGGACAGGCATACATGAATCAACTTCGAGCATGTCGATTGACAAAGATGTGAATCCGGGCTGTAGCACTGGGCTAACAGGACTCCGGTGATCCGGGCTGTAGCAGGCTAGGCAGGACTCCGGATTTCACTGCGTGACATTTCCCCGAAGGGACAGACATAGGAACGAAGTGAATCACATGTCGGTCAGTCAAGTGTTCCGGAGCAGTAGTACTGGGCTAGCAGGACTCCGATGAACCGGGCTGTAGCGGACTACTATGGCTCATGGAAGCACAAGACTACATTTCCCCATAAGAGAGGCTACCAAGGATAAACAACTAGGTTGTCGGATCCCACACATACCAAGCATTTCAATCATACACACAATATGCTCGATATGTGTAAATACAACATGGCATCACAACATAACTCTACGACTCAAGCATTTATTCAATAGGCTCCGAGGAGCGAGATATTACAAACATGGGTCTCATGACCCAACATTCAGAGCATACAAGTCAAAGCACATGCGGAAGCTTAACATGTCTGAGTACAGACATCTACAAATGAAAAAGGCTGAGAAGCGTGACTATCTACCAGATCCTGCCGAGGGCACAAGATCGTAGCTGAGGTAACAAGCTAAACGTCGAAGTCCACGCGGAACTACTAGCGAGACGGAAGTCTCTTTGCAAAAACATAAATAAAGCAAACGTGAGTACAAATGTACCCCGCAAGACTTACATCAGAACTATCTACATAAGCATCAGTATCAACAAAAGGGGGTGGTGGAGTTTGACTGCAGCAAGCCAGCTTTGACTCGGTGGCTATCCTGAACTACGACTGCAAGTAACTCTTTTGAGGTGGCGCAAATGAGTCCACTTATTCAATATATCAATACACCACTATGGATCCGCTCCCGTCTTCCTACGAGAACGCCATTCTCATTCGGAAAAAAACAATTTCAAGTATATTTCCCTTCTCCATTCTCAGGTGGTCTTTTCGGAAATGTGAAACAAAAGTTTTTCCCTCGCATCTCGGTCACTTTTACTTTTTCGTTATTTCGTCCATAGCACTCACGCTTATTTTGCGCATTTTAGAGTATCCACTTTCACTTGTCTATGAACTGATATAGGTAACCCAGAAGTCCTTTACCGCGGACACGGCTATTCGAATAGATGATGTTAACCCTGCAGGGGTGTACTTCTTCACACACGCTCGCTTGATTACCACCATGTACATGTCGTGTATCTCGGCAACCTTCAAGCGAAAGCTTTGGCGAGGAGTCGGCCACGACCTGACTAACCACACAAGTCTCTAGTCCAGGTTTATCGCCTATTCGGGTTCCATCCGCAAGGAGATCCAGCCGGGGTGTCGCTCATGGCCCCAAACGATGAGAGCAGGGTTCCCGAGGCACCAAACAGGCGTCCCGGTACACCATGCCTCGTGTCTCTACTGCAACATAGCCCACCCCTAGGGTTAGCGCTACGCACGGCCCCCAACACATATCCTACAAACACCAGAAACTAGTTGCAACTCCTGGGCAGCGATCGAGGCGATTAATAAGCCGAGAGGGGTCGAAATTACGGAACCCAATGTGTGGTAGTAACTGTTCATGGATCACAAACACAGAACTAAGTTCACGAGGACGGCTGCAATGAGACAACCCACCATGTACTCCTACATGGCCTCTCACCGCTACCTTTACCAAATCGTGTTCACACACTTAGCTCTCAACAAGAGGACATGTTCACGGTTCAATTCATCCCCGATGAATCGGACTGACTCAACTCTAAGCAGTAGTAGGCATGACAAACAAGCATGAATGAGTAGGCACATCAGGGATCAAACAACTCCTACTCATGCTAGTGGGTTTCATCTATTTACTGTGGCAATGACAGGTCATGCAGAGAATAAAGGGGTTCAACTACCGCAGCAAACAACAGATGAAACGTTGTTGTCCTAATGCAGTAAAAGAGAGCAGGAGCGAGAGAGTGGGATTGTAACGGAATGAACAAGGGGGTTTTGCTTGCCTGGCACTTCCGAAGATAATATAACTCTTCATCAGTGTCATCGATCACGTCGTCGGTAACAACGTCTACTCTGGGGGAAACAGGTACCGGCAACAGAGAGAAAGCACAATCAATGCAATGCTCGATATGATGCATGATCATGACGGGGCAAAGATGTTGAGATTTGAGCTAATGCAACTAAAACCAGATTAAATGAAGTTGGTTTGAACCAAATATTCAAATTCAACTCCATATGTGATTATTTAAATGCCACTTATTTGATTTGACCTGATCAGCAGGCATAAGTTGTTCAAACATGCATGATAATGCAGTAATCAGATTCTTTGGATTTTTCTGATCATTTTTCATATATAACTTATTTCATTTGGAGTTACGGTTTAATTACTATGAATTTTAGAAGTTTTGGATATTTTCTGAAATAAATAAATCATTTCTGATTTATTTAAAATTCCAGAAAACCTTTGCTGCGTCAACATGACCGTGGTATGACGTCAGCAGGTCAACCGGGGTTGACCAAGGTCAAACCTGACGTTCGGGACCCACATGTCAATTGCACAGTGATTTAACAGAGTTTAATTAACCTAATTAAATAGTTAGCCGGGTTAATTAAACAGTAGGGCCACTGACAAGTGTGGGTTAGCAGGGTGGTTAGGCCTTAATGACCGGGCACGCCGGCGGTTAACCGCCGGTGGCCACTGGGTATGGCGGAGACGCGCTAAATGACCACGGGAGCGGCGGGGAAGGGCACCGGGGTGTAGCCCACGGTCGGGCGAATCCAGAGGAGGCCACGAGAGGGCGCGGGGAGGCTTGAGCTCGCTGGAGGCGAGCTCGCGGCGGCGGCCGGAGTGCAGCCTCGAGTGGCGCGGGTCTGTGGGGCACGCGGAGGCCGGATGTGGTTTGCTACGGCCTCCTGGGTTCACCTAGAGCTCGTCTGCAAGCTCGGACGTTTTGGCGCTAAGCAGAACGATGGCGGCGAAGAGGTGCGGCGGCGGCGAGCCTCGGCCATGGCGGGGGATGGGGCTAGAGCATGCGAACGCGAGGTGGAGAAGAGGGGTTCGGGGCAGGGGCTCACAGCGAGTCCAATGAGCGCGAGAGCGAGGTCGGGGACGCATTGTCGACGATGAATCGACCGCGGCGATCGCCGGACAGATGCGGCGATGAAGGCAGCGGGGACGATGCTGCGGTGCACCCGGCGTCACGTGGGTTGGTGGAGACGAAGAGGAAGGCGCGGCGGTTCTTCTGGAAGCATCGGCGAGGTGAGGGATGGACGATGGCCGCGGTGGTGCTCGTCGGCGCTCTTGGGTGCTCGTTGTCAATCGCGGGAGAGAGAGAGAGCAGAGGAGGAGGGGGTCCAGAGCTAGAGGGGGTCAGGGGGGTGTCGTGGCGCTCGAAGCCATCCCCAGCAACAGCGGCAACCAGGAGCTGGCCGAGCGTGCAAGGCCAAGACCACACGCCCTCCTGCCTACTGGCAGGAGGTTAGGGTTGACTGGCGCATGGGCCTTGTGGGCTGGCTGTCCACTGGGCCGCCCAGGTAAGTCCAGGCAATCCTTTCCTCTTTTCTGTTTTTTCTATTTTTGCTATTCTGTTCAGATTTAGTTCAGAGACCAAACCATTTTTTTTGGATTTTGAAAATTATCATGTGGCTAGATATAATATATTCAGAGCCACTCACCATTTTCCAGAATTATTGGATAATATTAAATATATATAAAATATAAATCCAATGCAAATAATTATTGGATTAACTCAAATGGCCAAAAATAAATATTTCTGTCTCCTAAAAATATCGGTTTGAATTTTACCTCTGTCCAATATTTTCGTAGGAAAACAGGAACATTTTCTTGGACCTATTTGAAGCAATTTTTATCTTGATCATTTTTTTAGAATGATTTCTGAGGCTTTCACATATTCCCAATTCAAAATTATTTGAAAAATTAAACATGATGCTCACATGAAAGCTAGCCTTGGTCATACCAGAACTAGGGATGTGACAACTCACCCCCACTAAACAAGAATCTCGTCCCGAAATTCAAGACGTGAGGTTAGAAGACAGAGGGGACATAAAACTACACAATCTTCATGATCCAACTGTCCTTCTCGGAGATGTTGATTCATCGCATCATATTGATCTTGACGTCTTTGCCTTCGGGAACTTCATCCAACACGACAACGAGAAGGAAGGGAAACCCTAAAGAGTCGATCTTCTCGAAGATTGAGCAACTCACGGTCATCTCACGGAGTGGGACATAGAAACATCTCGCGAACTGAGACACAAAACACATATCAAGAGGGATGGAGAGGGACATATGACGAAGGTCCAATTTGGTAGGCAACAATCCCACGCTTAGGTGAGATGGTGAATGAGTGTCAAAGCAGCGAGGAGATAGGTTGCTATGATTCCATAACGGTGCATCTTAGAAAAGGTGACTCATAGAAATATCCCCTTAGATGGCAAAAAGAATTACTTTTGATACATAGATCATTGAAATTATCTATACCAGCCTAAGGCAAATCTCAACCGATCGTTTGAAGGAGTTCGGAAGAATGGATGACGTGGACTACCTTGTTGAAGACAACGCAATGGGTGATTTTTGCTTATCAGTGGAGATGGATGGAACCCATGGTAAGTCCACTTTGAAGATGATCTTGGACAACAACTGCTGAGAAGGCAGCCCATGGAAAATTGGCACAATGGCAGCGCAAGTTGGGGACAAGATGCAAATGTTGGGAATGTTACAACGATCATATCTGCCTGAGATTCAGATCTGGTTAGTAACAAGATACTTCAGACTCAACATGTCTGCAAAGAAGAGTCGCAACACAAACTGACGAGATGACGTTGCGAGATTCTCGGGAGATGAACTTTCGTAGCAAGCTCCAAAACATGAGCGGGTTCTGCTACACACCTATGAACACACTGTCCTAGACAAGCATGGCCACGTAGTAATCTTATATTAAACACTACCGAGTTTAGGTGGGGGAACCATCATCAAGGATATCGAAGTCTTTTCATAAGTCCGGATTAGCTCTTATGAAGGAACTCCTTCTCCTTGAGCAAATCAGTCAGTGGCTTGGTGTGCTAGGAACACATATGGAGTGGAGGTGGCCGACCTATCAAACCATAGAGCACTTCACACGTGCATGACTGACTTGGGATGGTACCATAGGAAACAAGAACAATCTTTCTCGAACTCACGGCGGCAACTTGCAACAAATGCACGTGAATCAGATAAAGTCACTTCTTTCATCCAACATATTCTTCACGAATGAGACATGAAGATAATGCTTATAAAAGTTTCCAACACTAGGTTGATGTTCAACATGAGTCATGGGGGAGACAAAATGCTGCTGATGGGCTCAACATCAACTCATCGGAATTTCCATATCACTGGACTTCTGTCATCATGTGAACACGGTGATAGTATTGGTCAGACTAAAAGATGTAATGGTGTATGCTCGAGGGATCAACCACGAGTAAGACAACATTACGAATATCGTTCGTTCTTACTTGATTTGACGATAGCCCACACTCAAATAAAGGTTTGGACAAGACAATAGATTCAACAACTGATCACGGGGATCAGTCGATGAAGATATCATCTTTCTTCAACACACACACACACTCAAGGATATCCCTTAGTGATGAACTAAGTCAGATAAAGCTTTTATCTTCCAACTCTCCAAGTTATTGTTTAGCTTATCCAACTAGTTCAGGAGTATCCATCATAGATCCTTGGAGAAAGGGTGGTTTATAGAAAAACCAACATGATCACGAGCTCAACATAGAGGCCAGGTGACAACCTAGTAACACTTCCGAGAAGATAATCAGAAAATCACGAACCACCGATATGTTACTAAGCTCGAGAACAATCTTGCTTTTCAGGGCAAGACAATGTGACCAAACAAGAGAGGGATTGATACAATCCTAACTCTTGATCGAAGGGTGCACCAGGAAAAATGGACTAGGTAGCACGATCAGTCTTAGAATGATAATTCAATAACCCGACGCTAAGAATGAGAGTATTGTCCATTAACTACCGAGCAACAGCGTTGCCAGGAGTATTGATTTCGCACATCACAGTACACTTGTCAGCATTCCGGTTACAATAACACGGAACCGAGGAATGAACAATGATGGCAAGAAGTATTACTGCGTCAAGAATTCATAAGAGAAAGTGCAATTCTCATGACATTCCTGACATAAAGTGGGTAATTCTTCAGGGTAGAACAGACCAAAAGCTTGATTGCATTTGATCTGCGGAATACAACTGCTTTGACCCAATCCTGGAAATGGATAAGGTACTGGAGTTTGTTTCTCCTAGTCATTCCAAATAGAATGGCTTGACGGACCACAAGAGTAATAGGAATCGATGAACGAATGCACGCATGCTCTTGACTATCAATTGATAGACGAGGTCAGAAGACAACCAAAGAGGGACAACCCTAAAGAACATATGATTTTCTGAGTTGTGGATGCACGGACTAGCATGTCGAACGAGTTCAACATATTTCTTCCGGATAACCCATGCGAGAAGGTAGAACTGGCAGAGTAACAACATAGAATCGTGAACTCATTGAGAGCACTCTTGTTCTGATCTTTTGGTTCAAGAACTACTGCCATAAACAGCTCATGGTATTTAGAAGAAGGATACACCACAAACCTCGAGGACTATCACAAAGGTTACTAATAACCTAAAGGAACGAGCGAACACTATCAACATGAAGTGAGTAGGGTGAATTTTGGGCTCAAAACCCAGGAATAGAATACCTACTAATTAAATGGCATCACGGGATGCTTTCGAGAATGGTGGCCAGAATCATCACACCGGGAACACAAAACATGGCTAGATTACTAGGTGGTTCTCTAAGACACCTAGGGTCATAGTAATAACTCCAACATATATGTCAAGGCAACAGAGTACCTCAACTCACCAAGTAGTTGTATTAATCTGGCCCAAAGGGACATCAAAACGGCAGGAAGGGATTTTGCAAATGCTTCAGACTATTTAGAAACCTGGGATGACTCGGACAGCATAAAGGTTGTAAATGCTCAAAAAGTTTTGAGACATCCTGCAAATTGGTGGCTTAACCACTCAGAAGCACAATATCAAGGTTCCGAGACCAACTATGAACACACCGAAGTAGTAGGAACTGAACTGAGGCTTAAATCAGTCAATCCTATAAGTCTACAGATTAGTAACACGTGATCCTGATAGATAGACGAGAAGCCTAGTTCTTAATCCCCGTAGAAAAGAAGAGGATGACTCAGATCAGAAGGGCATAAGGTAAAGGAGTAAAAAGAGCCTTACGTTCCCTCCCACAATCAATTCCCCTATATAACTAAAGCATTTCTAGACACGACTTCGACCGGTTTGGCTTGGTAATCCTCTGCAACAGTCAGGCTCTGATACCAAAGCTGTCAGGACCCCGATTCCAAGTCACATCGATCTAGCCGGTAACACCTCATATCACTTTGCGGCCTCACGCACGGTATTCCCACGGGTGTCGCCTTACCATGGCCCGGGATCGTTTGCGCCTTTTGGCTCACATATATGATAGTGTCGCTAGCATCCATATGACAGAGAACCCGGGCCGACATGGCTAGTCGTGAACCCAAAGCGGCACTAAACCATGGGGACAGGCATACATGAATCAACTTCGAGCATGTCGGTCAGCGTGTGAATCTGTAACCTTTGGGCTATGAGGACTCGGTGATCCGGGCTGTGAGCTAGGCAAGACTCGGATTTCACCGCGTGACATTTCCCGAAGGACAGACATTGGAGCGAAGTGAATCACATGCCGCCGATCAAGTGTTAGGAAGCGTAATGCTTGGGCTAGCAGAACTCTGGTGAACCGGATCAGAAGCGGACTACTATGGCTCATGGAAGCACAAGACTACATTTCCCCATAAGAGAGGCTACCAAGGATAAACAACTAGGTTGTCGGATCCCACACATACCAAGCATTTCAATCATACACACAATATGCTCGATATGTGTAAATACAACATGGCATCACAACATAACTCTACAACTCAAGCATTTATTAAATAGGCTCCGAGGAGCGAGATATTACAAACATGGGTCTCATGACCCAACATTCAGAGCATACAAGTCAAAGCACATGCGGAAGCTTAACATGTCTGAGTACAGACATCTACAAATGAAAAAGGCTGAGAAGCCTGACTATCTACGAGATCCTGCCGAGGGCACAAGATCGTAGCTGAGGTATCAAGCTAAACGTCAAAGTCCACGCAGAACTACTAGCGAGACTGACGTCTCTCTGCAAAAACATGAGATAGGCAAATGTGAGTACAAATGTACCCAGCAAGAGTTACATCAGAACTAACTACATAAGCATCAAGATCAACAAAAGGGGTGGTGGAGTTTGGCTGCAGCAAGCCCGGCTTTGACTCGGTGGCTATCCTGAACTCATTGCGCAAGTAACTCTTTTGAGGTGGCGCACACGAGTCCACATATTCACCATATCAATACACCACTATGGATCCGCTCCCGTCTTCCTACGAGAATGCCATCCATAGCACTCACGCTTATTTTGCGCATTTTAGAGTATCCACTTTCACTTGTCTATGAACTGATATAGGTAACCTAGAAGTCCTTTACCGCGGACATGGCTATTCGAATAGATGATGTTAACCCTGCAGGGGAGTACTTCTTCACACACGCTCTCGCCACTTACCACCATGTACATGTCGTGTATCTCGGCAACCTTCAAGCGGAAGCCTAGCGAGGGAGTCGGCCACGACCTGACTAACCACACAAGTCTCTAGTCCAGGTTTATCGCCTATTCGGGTTCCATCAGCAAGGAGATCCGGCCGGGGGGTCGCTCACGGCCCCAAACGATGAGAACAGGGTTCCCGAGGCACCAAGCAGGCGTCCGGTACACCGTGCCTCGTGTCTCTACCACAACATAGCCCACCCCTAGGGTCAGCGCTTCATACGGCCCCAACACATATCCTACAAACACCAGAAACTAGTTGCAACTCCTGGGCAGAGATCGAGGCCATTAATAAGACGAGAGGGGTCGAGTTACCGGAACCCAATGTGTGTTAATAACTGTTCATGGATCACAAAGACAGAACTCAGTTCCTGAGGACGGCTGCAATGAGACAACCCACCATGTACTCCTACATGGCCTCTCACCGCTACCTTTACCAAATCGTATTCACACACTTAGCTCTCAACAGTAGGACATGTTCACCACGTTCCAATTCATTCCTGATGAATCATACCTGACTCAACTCTAAGCAGTAGCAGGCATGACAAACAAGCATGAATGAGCAGGCACAACAGGGCTCAAACAACTCCTACTCATGCTAGTGGGTTTCATCTATTTACTGTGGCAATGACATGTCATGCAGAGAATAAAGGGGTTCAGCTACCGCAGCAAACAAGAGATGAAACGTTGTTGTCCTAATGCAGTAAAAGAGAGCAGGAGCGGGAGAGTGGGATTGTATCAGAATGAACAAGGGGGTTTTGCTTGCCTGGCACTTCCGAAGATAATATAACTCTTCATCAGTGTCATTGATCACGTCGTCGGTAACAACGTCTACTCTGGGGGAAACAGGTACCGACAACAGAGAGAAAGCACAATCAATGCAATGCACAATATGATGCATGATCATGACGGGTCAAAGATGTTGTGATTTGAGCTAATGCAACTAAAACCAGATTAAATGAAGTTGGTTTGAACCAAAGATTCAAATTCAACTCCATATGTGGTTATTTAAATGCCACTTATTTGATTTGACCTGATCAGCAGGCATAAGTTGTTCAAAAATGCATGATAATGCAATAATCAGATTCTTTGGATTTTTCTGATCATTTTTCATATATAACTTATTTCATTTGGAGTTACGGTTTAATTACTATGAATTTTAGAAGTTTTGAATATTTTATGAAATAAATAAATCATTTCTGATTTATTTAAAATTCCAGAAAACCTTTACTGCGTCAACATGACCGTGGTATGACATCAGCAGGTCAACCGGGGTTGACCAAGGTCAAACCAGACGTTCGGGACCCACATGTCAGTTGCACAGTGATTTAACAGAGTTTAATTAACCTAATTAAATAGTTAGTCGGGTTAATTAAACAGTAGGGCCACTGACAAGCGTGGGTTAGCAGGGTGGTTAGGCCTTAATGACCGGGCACGTCGGCGGTTAACCGCCGGTGGCCACTGGGCACGGCGGAGACGCGCTAAAAGGCCACGGGAGCGGTGGGGAAGGGCACCGAGGTGTAGCCCACGGTCGGGCGAATCCAGAGGAGGCCACGGGAGGGAGCGGGGAGGCTTGAGCTCGCTGGAGGCGAGCTCGCGGCGGCGGCCGGAGCGCGGCCTCGAGTGGCACGGGGCTGTGGGGCACGGGGAGGCCGGATGTGATGTGCTACGGCCTCCTGGGTTCACCTAGAGCTCGTCTACGAGCTCGGACGTGATGGCGCTAAGCAGAACGATTGCGGCAAGAGGTGCGGTGGTGGCGAGCCTCAGCCATGGCGGGGGATGGGGCTAGAGCATGCGAACGCGAGGGGGAGAAGAGGGGTTCGGGGCAGGGGCTCACAGCGAGTCCAATGAGCGCGATAGCGAGGTCGGGGACGTGTTGTAGACGACGAATCGACCGCGGCGATCGCCGGACAGATGCGGCGATGAAGGCGGCGGGGACGATGCTGCGGTGCACCCGGCGTCACGTGGGTTGGTGGAGACGAAGAGGAAGGAACGGCGGTTCTTCTAGAAGCATCGGCGAGGCGAGGGATGGACGATGGCCGTGGTGGTGCTCGTCGGCGCTCTCGGGTGCTCGTGGTCGATCGCGGGAGAGAGAGAGAGAGCAGAGGAGGAGGGGGGCCAGAGCGAGAGGGGGTCAGGGGGGGTGTCGTGGCGCTCGAAGCCGTCCCTCAAGAACAGCTGCAACCGAGGAGCTGGCGGCCAGCGTCTTGGCAAGGCCAGCACGCCTCCTGCCTCTTGGCAGGGAGGTTAGGTGACTGGCGCCTGGGCCTCGTGGGCTGGCTGTCCACTGGGCCGCCCAGGTAAGTCCAGGTAAGCCTTTCCTCTTTTCTGTTTTTCTATTTTTGCTATTCTGTTTAGATTTAGTTCAGAGACCAAACCATTTTTTTTGGATTTTGAAAATTATCATGTGGCTAGATATAATATATTCAGAGCCATTCACCATTTTCCAGAATTATTGGATCATATTAAATATATAGAAAATATAAATCCAATGCAAATAATTATTGGATTAACTCATATTTCTGTATCCTAAAAATATTGGTTTGAATTTTACCTCTGTCCAATATTTTCATAGGAAAACGGGAACATTTTCTTGGACCTATTTGAAGCAATTTTTATCTTGATCATATTTTTAGAATGATTTCAGAGGCTTTCACATATCCCCAATTAAAAATTATTTGAAAAATTAAACATGATGCTCACATGAAAGCTAGCCTTGGTCATACCAGAACTAGGGATGTCACAACCTGCTATATCAGGACACAATCCACAGGATGGGGATAGACCCAACCAAAATTAGCCATAGCAACACTTCCTTTCAAGGAATAATGCCAGGCACGTATGCCCATTGTACGGGCTCCCTAATATTAGAAGTTATGTTCGGCTCATCCGACAACTCCCGTCGCGAAAAGTTAGTCTTCCACATCGCCCCATTTAAAAGTAGCCATCAAGAACTATTGGGACGCGAAGCTTTCGCCCGCTTTAACGCAATACCGCAGTATGCATCTCTTACACTTAAAATGCCCGGTCCACGAGGCATCATCTCATTAAAGGGAAACCCCGAGTGTTCCTCGAATACGGAAGAATGTGAGACTGCCTTGACAGTCACACACCAATCCGGCTTTGCTGGTCAAAGCATCTAAACAGGTCACCTAGACCCCGGACACGGTTAGGCGAGTCCGGCATAAATAAACAAGGGGCTTACTAGCCGCGTACCCCCTTACAAGGGGCTCCACGCATGTACAATAAGAGACAATAAAGCTCAATTTTATTCATTTTTTGAATCATACTGTGTTTATCTCAAAATACATTTCTCGCGCGATCTTTTTCAACTAAGTTCCTCTCTTTTACAGATAAACGCCGTGCTATACCCGTCCAGGATACGGCACAACGGAGACACAGGCGCAGACGTGTAGCAGGGACCCGTTGCAAGGATTCTTTTCAGATTAAGACCCTGTGTAAACCTTTTTTACTATCTCTTGTTGTTACACATCCTCCGGTTTCTTGCTATAACCGAGGAGGAGGCTGGCGTTTTGGCATCGGCCACGTCAGAATTTTGCACGTACCTGGACACCAGGGGCTTGTTACAAAGGGCGTTGTTCGGCCCACTTTCATAAAGATCGAATACCTTAGGGAGTGTTTGGCGTCTCGAGTTAGGCCTTATATGCATCAGCTCTGAATCATGTCTTTGGTCAAATGTTGGGTTTGCCCGGCTCCTGTGTTTTGCTGCCTTGCGTTTCGTACTATCGGCTAACGCGACACTAGGAGAACTACTGCGATTGTGCCCCGGTTCGGCCAGGTGAGCACCTCAGTAGAGAAAGCCGAAAACTGACTGTCATGATATAGCGAGAGACTGGTCAACCACTCGATGACCAATCGGAATGTTTGGAATTCCTCCGTATTAACGAAGGACCGTTTTCCGGTCAGGCACATACGCGCCCCGAATCCGGGAGAGCGCGGTGCCCCCAGGGGCTATATAGTAGCCCCACCATCGAACTCCGATGGCTAAGTGAAAGTGATAAAGCATTATAGTCCGGTTGCCTAGTTTGCTATGCTATCACCTCCTTTACAGGACCAAGATGTTGGATTAAGTGTGAAAATGCGCCTTTTTTTCCAAACACCCCCGCACTATGTGTGTGGGGGCTGAAGCCAGAGACTGCCATCTTTCAGGTTATATACACATATACATTAACGGCCGCACAGGAGGTATTTTACTACTTGGACGCACAAGTATAAAAAGCTCTTATATTCTATTGAAACATTGTTTCACAAGTAATACATGTCATTAGAACATAATATCCTTCGAGCACTGCGTCTCTATTAAACGAGCAGCCTGCAGGACTTCCCCGAAATAGTGCTCGACCGGTAATCGGCTTCCGTCCGAACTCGGGGATGCAACGTCGGTGGGCTTCATCTCCGCCCAGTATGTCTTGACACGGGCAAGAGCCATCCGCGCACCCTCTATGCATGCCGGCCGCTTCATCGCATTGATATTGCGGCACCACACCAAGGAACTGTTGCACCAAACCAAAATAACTCTTTGGCTCGGGACTTTTCGGCCACAAATGAGCCACGACAGCCTTCATGGCAAGTCCGGACAACCTATTCAGCTCAGCCCATTCGGCTAACCGATCGGTTAAGGGAAGTGAACGCTCCGGACTATGGAACTGCGACCAAAACAGCTCTTCCCTTCCGTGCCCCTTTTGGCCTTGGAAGTGCTCGACCGCGTCCGCGGCACTTGCCACTAAGTCCATATAAGCATCCTCCGCACCCCACAGCCGGTCCAACTGAGCATATTTCGGATCCTTGAACTTCCTCCGCAACAGAAAGGGCTTTCCAGCCACGATATCCCCGGACTGACGTAGCTCCTCCTTTATAGCTCTCATCGCGGAGCAAGCATCCTTGTCTTCGGCGGTGGCCTTTTTCAGGTCCTCTGGCTCCGCTCTACGTTCCTTTTCAAGAAACTCACAGCGGTCGATAGCATTCTTCAATTTCACAGCCATCTCGGCCATTTCCTTCCTGCTTTCGCAATGAGCAGCCTGTTCGGCTCTTAGCTCTTTGGCCGCCTTCAAGGCAGACACATTACTTTTCCTGGCTTGCTCCTTGACTCGGGCGAGCTCCGCCCGAAGGTTCTCCATAGCAGCGGCACCATCTGCATCAAGCATACATGTTGTAAGGCATGAGCGTCACGCTCCCTTACCAGGTGTCCACGGGGAAGTTGCATACCATGTGACTCGTCAAGTCGCTTATTGACAAGTACGATGTCCGCATCCACCGCGTCAAGTTGCCGCTTTAGTTCGGCAAACTCATTAGTCCGGCTGGCCACCGGACGCTCCGCCACCTACATAGGAAAGGCGACATATTATAACTGAGATTATGATCCTCGGCACACTGTCACTTTTGACAACGTACCGAGTCTCAGGGGCTACTATCTATACAGGGCACATCCTATTTGCAAAACTGTTAGAAGGTACATCATTCTCGCGTACCTCAACTCCCGTCAGTAAACTTCTGACGGCTTCATGCAATCCGCTCTCAGCGGATGAAATCCTTTCAATCACCGTACCCATTAACGCACGGTGATCTTCTGAGATAGACGCTCGCCCCAGTAGATCCTTCACCTCCTCCGACCGCGCACCAGTTGGCGCCGGACATTCCGGCCCCGCCGGAGTCGGGAAACCCTCCGTGACGACACCTCAGGGTCGTCCGCCTCGCATGACGGTGCGGCAGGTGGAGGCGTTTCGCTCTCCATCATCTCCGGACGAAGATCCCCCGAAGACGAGCTCTGCTGAGAAGGGCTGAGATCCGAACTGCAAGGTAAAATTTCGGTTATCTTCAGAAATAGACAGGGATATCCCTTATTGCAAAACTCCCATTTCTACTTACGGCTCGCTGGAGGGCTGATTCCCTCGGGGAAATAGTGCGGCCGGGGTGTCTCCCGGCGCCAGACCCTCTGGCGAGGACTTCTTTCCCTGCTTTGAGGCCTTGGCCTCCGGATCTTCCGAAGCGGTCCTCTTCTCCCCCTGGAAGGAGGGGTTTTCGATTCCCCCTCTCTTGATGGCTTCCTTTGCGGAGGCGGTAGCTTCCCTGTTCCCCCCTTCACCTTCTTCCACAGGCGCGGCCTTCAGCATCTTGGTCAGCACGGGATCCGGCATGGTCTCAGGGAGGGGGGCCGGACACCTAATCAGTTTTGCCTTCACTATCCACTCCTGTTCAACGGACAGCTCTTTAAAGGGCAAGTTTATAATGAATCTACGGGTCCGGGTACAGGGCTACTTACTTGAGTATCCGGGCGATTGCAGCTCAGACCTGCATCCTCGGTCAAGTCCGGACACATCTCTTGTGATCCGAAGAACAATTTACACATCTCCATGGGCGTCGCGCCCATGAAGTGTTGGAGGACTCGCGGTCCCTCCGGATTAAACTCCCACAGGCGGAGGGGGTGACGTTTGCAGGGCAGAAGGCGCCGAATCAGCATGACTTGCGCCACTACGACCAGATTGATCTCTCTCTCTTGGAGGTCTCGAATACGGCCCTGCAACAAAGGAACGTCCTTGGACGGCCCCCAGTCAAGCCCATTGTTGACCCATGAAGCCAGCCGCTGTGGAGGACCCGAGCGGAAGGCAGGGGGCGCCACCCATTTGGTGCCCCTGGGAACGGTGATATAGAACCACTCATGTTGCCATAAACCGAGCTCCTCTTGAAAGAGCCCTCGGGCCATGGAGCGCCGGCACTCTTGCTTATAACAGCCCCTCCGCACTCTGCCTGCTGCCCCTTGATCATCTTCGGCTCCACTTTGAAGGTCTTGAGCCACAATCCGAAGTGAGGGGTAATGCGGAGGAAGGCTTCGCATACGATAATGAATGACGAGATGTGGAGGATGGACTCCGGATTCAAGTCATGGAATTCCAGCCCATAATAAAACATGAGCCCCCGCACAAAGGGGTCCGTCGGGAAGCCTAAACCCCGAAGGAAGTGAGACACGAACACCACGCTCTCACCAGGCTCGGGAGTAGGAGTAACCTGCCCTGGGGTAGGTAGCCTATGCGGAATTTCGCCGGTTAGATACCTGGCGTCTCGCAGCTTTAGCACATCTTTTTCCGTAACGGAAGAAGGCATCCACCGGCCGTGCAGGTCGGAGCCGGACATCGTCGAAGGTCCGAAGCGCCTGAATCTGGAGCTTTGGGTGTTGGAACTCAAGGCGAGAGGTGGATTCGATTGAGATTGAAAGAAAGGAGCGGGCCTTGGTCTCATTATACAGAGGTTGAATACCAAGAGCCCTCCCCGTGACCGTTCGGGACTCGCCCTCGATAGAGGGGGCGCGCCAACGGGTGTGATTGGGTTACCCACGCCTGTATTGATGAGAATCCCGGAATAAGGGGGCACGATCTCCACTTTGATAAGACGTGCCAAGGAAACCGCCTCGCTAAACGCGCTGAGGTGGAACAGTAAAAAACGATTCGAATAAGGGCTTGGCCGTGGTCTGATGGCACGCCGCGGAATACATCAGCAGATCTGTGTAAAGATTATTCTCTCTACGGTGGTATGTGGAACTTGTTTTGCAGAGCCGGACACTATCCTTGTGTTCAAAATCTTCTATGAAGAATTCGGAGGAGGAACCCGCC
Organism: Aegilops bicornis; assembly: GCA_021605145.1. Lineage (NCBI taxonomy): Eukaryota > Viridiplantae > Streptophyta > Magnoliopsida > Poales > Poaceae > Aegilops > Aegilops bicornis. The sequence goes on along the minus strand of CM038675.1, from coordinate 122,629,143 downwards.
TTGCAATGCCGAAGACAACATGCGCGTCGGACTCGTCGTCATTGAAGCCTGGTTCAGGGGCTACTGAGGGAGTCCTGTACTAGGGGGTGTCGGGATAGCCGAACTACCATCTTTGGCCGGACTCCTGGACTATGAAGATACAAGATTGAAGACTTCGTCCCGTGTCCGGATGGGACTTTCCTCGGCGTGGAAGGCAAGCTTGGCGATACGGATATGTAGATTTCCTATCATTTTAACCGACTCTGTGTAACCCTAACCCTATTCGGTGTCTATATAAACCGAAGGGTTTTAGTCCGTAGGACGAACAACAATCATACCATAGGCTAGCTTCTAGGGTTTAGCCTCTCACGATCTCGTGGTAGATCTACTCTTGTACTACCCATATCATCAATATTAATCAAGCAGGAGTAGGGTTTTACCTCCATCGAGAGGGCCCGAACATGGGTAAAAATATCGTGTCCCTTGTCTCCTGTTACCATCCGCCTAGACGCATAGTTTGGGACCCCCTACCCGAGATCCGCCGGTTTTGACACCGACAGGGAGTATAAACTTTACCATTCTATTTGGGGACCGCCTATAATGTGTGTAGCATGGAAGATATCGAGATCTCATAGTTGTTATGTTGACAGTGAAAGTATACCGCTCAAAATGCTATTCATCTCTATTTCAAAATCGAGCTCTGGCACCTCTAAAAATCCCTGCTTCCCTCTGCGAAGGGCCTATCTATTTAATTTTATGTTGAGTCATCACCCTCTTATTAAAAATCACCCGCTGGAGAGCACCGCTGTCATTTGCATGCATTACTATTAGTTTATATTGGGTATGACTTGACTGGATCTCTTTTACCATGAATTACAATGTTTAGTCAGTCCTTGATCTTTAAAGGTGCTTTGCATTTATGTTTTGCGGTCTCAGAAAGGGCTAATGAGATACCATCTTGTTATATCATATTATGATTGTTTTGAGGAAGTGTTGTCATCCGAGATCTATTATTATTGCTCGCTAGTTGATTATGTCATTGATATGAGTAAACATGAAACCTAAGTGTTATTGTGAATATGGTTAGTTCATAATGTTTGCTCAAAACTTGAATGCTGACTTTACATATTTGCACCAACAAGAGCAAAAAGAGTTTGTCAAAGTTTTTCTTTATCACTTTCAGTTTGTCAACTGAATTGCTTGAGGATAAGCAAAGGTTTAAGCTTGGGGAAGTTGATACGTCTCTGTCGTATCTACTTTTCCAAACACTTTTGCCCTTGTTTTGGACTATAACTTGCATGATTTGAATGAAACTAACCCGGATTGGCGCTATTTTTCGGCAGAACTGCCATGGTGTTATTTTTGTGCAGAAACACAAGTTCTCGGAATGACCTGAAAATCCATGGAGCAACTTTTCAGAATTAATAAAAAATACTGGCGAAAGAAATAGCGTCAGGGGGCCCACACCCTGTCCATGAGGGTGGGGGCGCGCTCCCTCCCCCTGGGCGCGCCCCCCTGCCTCATGGGCCCACTAGATGTCCACCGACCTCAACTCCAACTCCATATATTCGCTTTCGCGGAGAAAAAAATCAGAGAGAAAGTTTCATCGCGTTTTACGATACGGAGCCACCGCCAATCCCTAATCTCTCTCAGGAGGGCTGATCTGGAGTCCGTTCGGGGCTCCGGAGAGGGGGATTCGTCGCCGTCGTCATCATCAACCATCCTTCATCACCAATTTCATGATGCTCACCGCCGTGCATAAGTAATTCCATTGTAGGATTGCTGGACTGTAATGGGTTGGATGAGATTTATCATTTAATCAAGTTAGTTTTGTTAGGGTTTGATCCCTAGTATCCACTGTGTTTTGAGATTGATGTTGCTATGAATTTGCTATGCTTAATGCTTGTCACTAGGGCCCGAGTGCCATGATTTCAGATCTGGACCTATTATGTTTTCATGAATATATCTGAGTTCTTGATCCTATCTTGCAAATCTATAGTCACCTATTATGTGTTATGATCCGACAACCCCGAAGTGACAATAATCGGGATACTTCTCAGTGATGACCGTAGTTTGAGGAGTTCATGTATTCACTAAGTGCTAACGCTTTGGTCCGGTACTCTATTAAAAGGAGGCCTTAATATCCCTTAGTTTCCATTAGGACCCTGCTACCACGGGGGGATAGGACAAAAGATGTCATGCAAGTTCTTTTCCATAAGCACGTATGACTATATTCAGAATACATTCCTACATTACATTGATGAACTGGAGCTAGTTTTGTGTCACCCTGTGTTATAACTATTACATGAGGAATCACATCCGACATAATTATCCATCATTGATCCAATGCCTACGAGCTTTTCACATATTGTGCTTTGCTTATTTACTTTACCGTTGCTACTGTTACAATTACTACAAAACTGCTACCATTACTTTTGCCACTGTTACCGTTAATTCCATACTACTTTTCTACTAAATACTTTGTTGCAGATACTAAGTTATCCAGGTGTGGTTGAATTGACAACTCAACAGCTAATACTTGAGAATATTCTTTGGCTCCCCTTGTGTCGAATCAATAAATTTGGGTTGAATACTTTACCCTCGAAAACTGTTGCGATCCCCTATACTTGTGGGTTATCAGGGGCCATCATCACCGAAGGCCATGGAGGAGGATCCCGAAGGGGCCATCATCGCCATGAAGCCCAAGGAACAGAGGGAGAACCTCTCCCCATCCAGGGGGAGGCCATGGAGGAGGAAGCACAAGGGGGAGAACCTCTCCTCCTCTCTCTCGGTGGCGCCGGAGTGCCATCGGGAGGGGAATCATACCCATGTGATCGTCTTCATCAACATCACCATCATCATCACCACCCTCATCTCTTTTACGTCCACTCTCCCGCACCCCGCTGTAATCCCTACTTAAACATGGTGCTTTATGCCACATATTATGATCCAATGATGTGTTGCCATCCTATGATGTTTTGAGTAGATATCCTTTGTCTTTGGGTTGATTGATGATCTAGAGTGGTAGGAGTTGTATGTTTTATTTTGGTGCTGTCCTATGGTCCCCTCCGTGTCACGCAAGCGTGAGGGATTCCCGCTGTAGGGTGTTGCAATATGTCCATGGTTTACTTATTGTCTGTGTTGCTTGAGTGACAGAAGCATAAACACGGATAAGTGGTTCGCGGCATATGGGATAAAGGGGACTTGATGCTTTAATGCTATGGTTGGGTTTTACCTTAATGATCTTTAGTAGTTGCGGATGCTTGCTAGAGTCCCAATCATAAGTGCATATGATCCAAGATGAGAAAGTATGTTAGCTTATGCCTCTCCCTCATATGAAATTGCAATAGTGATTACCGGTGTTGTTAACAATTGCCTAGGACAATTCCGCTTTACCGATCCATCATTATTCCACACTCGCTATTTATAATATTTAGTAATATATTCTAACTTTATGATAACAGCACCTACTTTTATATTTTAGCTCTCCGATATCATGCTAATTTATCCTCCTCATACCCACAACATAGTTTTATTTCTCGTTTCTAGTTGGAAGCAAACGTTCGATGTACGTAGAGTCCTATCAGTGGCAGATAGGGCTTGAGAGAATATTGATCTTACCTTTAGCTCCTTATGGGTTCGACACTCCATACTTATCACTTCCACCTTTGGAAATTACTATGATGATTCTCTGCACTTGGGGATTATCAAGCTCTTTTTTGGCGCCATTGCCGGGGAGCAATAGCGTGAGGTTGATATTCTCGTGTGTGCTTGTTTGCTTTCTTCACTAAGTAGATTTTGTTTTTCCATTTTGTTTCTGTTTAGTTGCGGGTGAAACATACAAAAAAAATTTAAAGAACGAAAATACCAAAAAAAATTACTTGCCTCTCATGCCTAAAATGTTTTTCAAAAAGAGAAGTGATTGGAAAGTTATGCATTGATGAAGTGAGGGTCGACCTTGAGCACTTGTGTTCATGCTCACGGAAACAATGTAGAATTTTTCATGGGAGTTTCTCTGTAAATAATTATCCCCTTGTATATATCCATTGTATCATAAAAATAATATGCCAAGCTTTGGTTTTAGAATGATTAGATTGCTTGTTTGCTATGTGCAGTACAAAAACAGAAACTTTGGCTATAGCGCGTAATTTTACATTTTTTACTGGAAAGTCAAAAGGGTCTGAAACTTTTTTGCACATTACTTCTGTACAAAATTTTAAATTTTCATATTTTAATTAGAATTTTTTGAGTTACAGAAGTTTACTAAATTTCCATATTACTACAGACTGTCCTGTTTCTGACAGATTCTGTTTTCTTTGTGTTGTTCGCTTATTTTGATGAATCCATGGGTAATATCGGGGGGTATGAACCATGGTGAAGTTGGAATACAGTAGATAGAGTGCTAATATTAAATTGAAATGAGTTCGTAGCACTACCTAAAGGTAGTGATTTGCTTTATTATACTAACGGATCTCACAAAGTTTTTGTTAAGTTTTGTGTGGATGAAGTGTTCGAAGAACGAGGAGTTACTGATGTGAGAAGAATAAAGAGAGGCAAGAGTTAAAGATTGGGGATACCCAAGGCACCCCAAGTAAATATTTTAAGGATACTCAAGCATCTAAGCTTGGGGCTGCCCCGGTTGGCATCCCATCTTTCTTCTTCAACAATTTCGGTATACCTCGGTTTTTGTTTTGTTCACATGATTTGTGTCCTTTGTGTTTCTATTTTTATTTAGGAACCATGCTAGTATGAGATAGCCCTTCATTGATTTATAGAATGCTTCATATGCTTCACTTATATCTTTTGAGTATGGTTTCACAGAATGTTTCGTGTGCTTCACTTGTATATTTTGAGCTTGGATATTGGTTAGTCTATATTAATTGTAGAATGCTCCATGATCTTCACTTATATCTTTTGGAGTATGAATAATACCATCATCTAAAGTGGCTTTGGAAGAGTGTCAACTTTAGGAATTAGTGATCCCACTATTTTGGAGGGTGTTGAATCTTAGTGTGATATTTATGAAAGTGGATTTGGAAGAGTGTCAACTTTAGTTAGTAATGATTCCACTATTTCGGAAGAGGTTCCAATTGATTATGAGAACAAAGTTGCTATCTATGATGATTAATGTGATGACATGTATGCTATAAAGAATAATGTTAACCATGAAACTTTTCATCATGATTTTAATTTTCAATTGGATTTTGCCTCACGTGACGGTTCTTTTGTTGAGTTTCAACATGATAAGCTCTAAACCAAATCGGAGAAGCAAGTATTCATAGGATACCCAAAAGAAACTATTGGGTACACCTTCTATCACAGATCCGAAGGCAAGATTTTTCGTTGCTAAAATGTATCCTTTTTAGAGGAGTTTCTCTCGAAAGAAGTGAGAGGGAGGAAAGTAGAACCTGATGAGGTAATTGTACCTTCTCCCGAATTGGAAATTAGTTCATCACAGAAATCAGTTCCAGTGATGCCTACACCAATTAGTGAGGAAGTTAATGATGGTCATCGTGAAACTTCAGATCAAGTTATTACTGAACCTCGTAGGTCAACCAAAGCACATACCGCAGCAGTGTGGTACGATAATCCTGTTTTGGAAATCATGTTACTAGACCATGACGAACCAACGAATTATGAGGAAGCGATGCTGGGCCCAGATTCTGCAGAATGGCTTGAGGCCATGAAATATGAGATAGGATCAATGTATGAGAACAAAGTATGGACTTTGGTGGACTTGCCCAATGATCATCAAGCCATTGAGAATAAATGGATCTTCAAGAGGAAGACAAACGCTGATAGTAGTGTTACTATCTACAAAGCTTGAATTGTCGCCAAAGGTTTTCGACAAGTTCAAAGGGTTGACTATGATGAGATTTTCTCACTCGTATCGATGCTTAAGTCTGTCCGAATCATGTTAGTAATTGCCGCATTTTATGAAATCTGGCAAATGGATGTCAAATCTACATTCCTTAAATGGATTTCTTAAATAAGAGTTGTATATGATGCAACCAAAAAGGTTTTGTCGATCCTAAAGGTGCTAACAAAGTGTGCAAACTCCAGTATCTATGGACTGGTGCAAGCATCTCGGAGTTGGAATACACGCTTTGATGATTTGATCAGAGCATATCGTTTTATACAGACTTGCGGTGGAGCCTGTATTTACAAGAAAGTGAGTGGGAGCACTACAGCCTTCCTGATAAGTATATGTGAATGACATATTGTTGATCGAAAATGATGTAGAATTTTATGGAAAGCATAAAGGAGTGTTTGAAAGGAGTTTTTCAAAAGAAAGACCTCAGTGAAGCTACTTACATATTGAGCATCAAGATCTACACAGATAGATCAACACGCTTGATAAGACTTTCGATGAGTACATACCTTGATAAGATTTTGAAGGAGTTCAAAATGGATCAACCAAAGAAGGAATTCTTGCCTGAGTTATAAGGTATGAAGTTGAGTAAGACTCAAAACCCGATCACGACAGAAGATAGAGAGAGAATGAAAGTCATTCCCTATGCCCCAGGCATAGGTTCTATGAAGTATACTATGATGTACACCAGACCTATTGTGTACCTTGCCGTTTGGTAAAAGGGAGTACAATAGTGATCTAGGAGTAGATTACTGGACATCAGTCAAAATTATCCTGAGGTACCTAAAGAGTACTAAGGAAATATTTCTCGGTTATGGAGGCGAAAAAGAGTTCATCGTAAAGAGTTACGTCGATGCAAGCTTTGAAACTGATCTGGATGACTCTGAGTCTCAATCTAGATACATATTGAAAGTGGGAGAAATTAGCTAGAGTAGCTCCATGCAGAGCATTGTAGACATAGAAATTTGCAAAATACATACGTATCTGAATGTGACATACCCATTGACTAAACTTCTCTCACGAGCAAAACATGATCACACCTTAGTACTCTTTGGGTGATAATCACATAGCGATGTGAACTAGATTATTGACTCTAGTAAAACCTTTGGGTGTTGGTCACATGACGATGTGAACTATGGGTGTTAATCACATACACATGTGAATATTGATGTTAATTCACATGGTGATGCGAACTACATTATTGACTCTAGTGCAAGTGGGAGACTGAAGGAAATATGCCCTAGAGGCAATAATAAAGTTGTTATTTATTTCATTAATTCATGATAAATGTTTATCATTCATGCTAGAATTGTATTAACCGGAAACTTAGTACATGTGTGAATACATAGACAAAACTAATAGTCCCTAGTATGCCTCTACTTGACTAGCTCATTAATCAAAGATGGTTATGTTTCCTGACCATAGACATGTGTTGTCATTTGATGAACAGGATCACATCATTAGGAGAATGATGTGAGGGACATGACCCATCCATTAGCTTAGCATTATGATCGTGTCAGTTTCATTTCTACTGCTTTCTTCATGACTTATACAAGTTCCTCATACTATGAGATTATGCAACTACCGGATACCGGAGGAATACTTTGTGTGCTACCAAAGGTCACAACGTAAAAGGGTGATTATAAAGGTTCTCTACAGGTGTCTCCGAAGGTGTTTGTTGGGTTGGCATATATCAAGATTAGGATTTCACTCCGTGTTTCGGAGAGGTATCTGTGGGCCCTCTCGGTAATACTCATCACTATAAGCCTTGCAAGCATTGTAACTAATGAGTTAGTTGCAGGATGAAGTATTATGGAACGAGTAAAAATACTTGCTAGTAACGAGATTGAACTAGGTATTGAGATACCGATGATCGAATCTCGGGCAAGTAACATACCAATGACAAAGCGAACAACGTATATTGTTATGCGGTTTGACTGATAAAGATCTTCATAGAATATGTAGGAACCAATATGATCATCCAGGTTCTGCAATTGGTTATTGACCGGAGACGTGTCTCGGTCATGTCTACATAGTTCTCGAACCCGTAGGGTCCACACGGTTAACGTTCGCTGACGATTTGTATTATGAGTTATGTGATTTGATATACCGAAGGTAGTTCGGAGTCCCGGATGAGATCATGGACATGACGAGGAGTCTCAAAATGGTCGAGACGTAAAGATCGATATATTGGAAGGCTATATTTGGACATCGGAAAGGTTTCGATTGATTCGGGTATTTTTCGGAGTATCGGAGAGTTACGGGAATTCGTATTGGGCCTTAATGGGCCATACGGGAAAGGAGAGAAAGGCCTCAAGGGTGGCCGTGTCCCTTCCCCATGGACTGGTCCGAATTGGACTAGGGAAGGGGGCCGGCCCCTTCCTTCCTTCTCCTTCTCCCTTCCCCTTTTTCTATTCCATGTGGGAGGTGGAATCCTGCTAGGACTAGAGAGTCCTAGTAGGACTCCACACTTTGGACATGCCCTATGAGGGCCGACCTCCTCCTCTCTCCATCCTTTATATACGTGGCCAGGGGGCACCCCATAGAAACACAATTTGGCATTATTTAGCCGTGTGCGGTGCCCTCCTCCATAGTTACACACCTTGGTCATATCGTCGTAGTGCTTAGGCGAAGCCCTCCGCCGGTAACTTCATCATCATCGTCACCATGCAGTTGTGTTGACAAAACTCTCCCTCGGCCTCAACTGGATCAAGAGTACGAGGGACATCTCCGAGCTAAACGTGTGCTGAACGCGGAGGTGTCGTACGTTCGGTGCTTGGGTCGGTTGGATCGCGAAGACGTTCGACTACATCAACCGCGTTAACTAAACGCTTCCGCTTTCGGTCTACGAGGATACGTGGACACACTCTCCCCTCTCGTTGCTATGCATCACCTAGACAGATCTTGCATGATCGTAGGAAATTTTTTGAAATTACCGCGTTCCCCAACAGAAGGTAGGTGCACTTAGCGCCCCAGACTTTGCGGTTTTGCGTCGCGCACTTTATGGCGACAACACTTATAGCTTCGGAGCTATTGTGGCATGTCGCCTTCACCTTAACATATCTAAGGGTAAAATACATGGAGGCACTTACGCTACTCGTTTGGCGACTCACTTTAACGTGCAGATACGCCAGCATGACCATCGTTTTCCCAAGGTTTACCTAGATCGAGCGCTATGGAAGACCACCAGTTTATTGCTACTGATTACCCTCACATTGATATTCCTTACAACTTAGTTTTCAGTGTGAAAACTCATGATATTATTCCACTGTCTGCACCTTCTTTGTTTGATCATGTTGCCAGGGACGGATAGATGATTATTCCTGAGGACATTGGCGTTTACCGGAACAACCTGGTTGTGGCATAGGAGGAGCCTCAGCAGTGGGACCCTCAGGTGCCTACTCCCCAACACTTCAACATTGGATCTCACAGTTTCTACGACTGGTGATTACCAAGTTAGGCCAAAAGCCTAAGCTTGGGGGAGTACGTATTCCCGCCGACATTACATTCATGTTCACACATTTCATTCCAGTTGTCGGTGTTCACACTTTTTCATTGTATTATTGATGTTAAATTTATTTTCTCGCTTTCTTCTTGTGTGTTTGAAAAACTTTGAGAAAAATCCAAAAATATGTTTCTTGTTTCTTTTTTATTTTTCTTCCTAGTTTAAATTGTTGTAGCACTAAAAAGAAAACTCAAAAAGATTTCCTTGTTCTTGTTTAGCTTGTTGGGAGCTTTCCCGTGTAAATAGTTTTTCTCGTTTTTGTTTTTCCCTTTTCATTTGCTTGTTTATAAAAAACCAAAAACTCCAAAAATATTTCGGTGTGTTTCTTTGAATTTCTTTTCCTTTTATTGATTCATACCGAGGAGAAGACCACGATGAGAATGTTGAGTGGCTCTCATTTTAATTATTGTTGATCTAACAAAGAGTCCATATTACCTTGTCTTTTCCTTTTGAATAAAATGTTTGCAGATTCCAGCTTAGTCCACGGCACTCTTTCACTATTATTATTTTCAAATCGTTCGGTCATGCAACTGAAAGGCAATAATGACGATATTCGATGAACTGGCCGTGGCAGAGAGAAACGGGTATGAACTCAACTTGTTCTGTTTTTTTAATATGTTTAACCTAGTATCCATGATTCAGCCTATTATGATCAAACATGTTTGCAATGACAATTAGAGATTATAGTTTCCCATGCCATGCATAAGTAGCTAGGAGTGGATAATGATTTATCTTGGATGTCAACATTGCGTTAAAATGATTGTCATGTAGTATGATGATATGGTATCCTCCTCTGAATGTTCGAGTGGCTTGACTTGGCACATGTTCATGCATGTAGTTGAATCAAAACCAACATAGCCTCTATGATATTTATGTTGATGGTGTTCATATCCTACTCATGATAGTATCCAATGTTAGTTATGCATAATGCATGTTCATGACCGTTGTTGCTCTCTAGCTGGCCGCTTCTCAACCTATTTGCTAGCCTTCGCCTATACTAATTGGGAATTCTGCTTGTGCATCAAAAACCTGAAACCCAAGTTATTCCAGATGAATCCACCATACCTACCTATATGCGGTATTACCCTGTTGTCCTAAGTAAATTTGCATGTGCCACCTCTAAAAACTTCAAATAAATATCCTTTTTGTGTGCCTGGATTGTTCGTAGAGAGACAGGAGGTAGTTGGTATCTTCCATGCTAAGCGGGTTATTCTCATGTTGGGTGTTTATTCACTCACCATTGCACGAGAAAAGAGCGGTAATAGGGATTCCCAGTCCCAAATTGCAAAAAAGAACTTATCAATAATCAAACAAAAGCTCCTATGGAGCAAAAACCTTTACTTTACCGCTTGGGAACCGCTACTAATTTGTTTAGCATGGAAGATATTGATAACTGATGGTCGCAAAGTAAACAACAAAGGTGCATGTCTCAATATTTCATTTACCTCTGTTTTAGAAACTTGAGCTCTGGCACCTCTGCAAATCACTGTTTCTCTCTGCGAAGGGGCTACCTATTTACTTTTATGTTGTGTCATCACCTTCTCAAATAAGCGCCATAACCTGAGAGCAGTGATGTCATGCTGATGCATTTTGTGTAGCTAATGTTGGGTTCATCATGACTGGATCTTTTCTACCATGAATTACAATGTTTAGTCGCTGCTTGAACTTTGGGGGTGCTCTGCATTCATGTTTTGCGGTCTCAGAAAGGGCTAGCGAGATACCACTATTGTCAAATTATATCATGGTTGTTTTGACAATGTGTTGTTGTTTGAGATATATTATTATTGCTCACTAGCTGATTATGTCATTGATATGAGTTAATATAATTTTTAAGAGTTATTGTCGACATGGTTAGTTATAATCTTTGTTGAAAACCTGGGTGCTTTTTAAGCTTATTTATGGAAACAGGAGCAAAAAAGTTGGTAAAAGTTTTTCTTTTTCACTTTCGGTTTATCAACTGAATTGCTTGAGGACAAGCAAAGGTTTAAGCTTGGGGGAGTTGATACGTCTCCGTCGTATCTACTTTTCCTAACGCTTTTCCTCTTTTTTTGGACTCTAATTTGCATGATTTGAATGAAACTAACCGGGACCGATGTTGTTTTCTCCAGAACTACCATGGTGTTGTTTTTGTGCAGAAATAAAAGTTCTCGGAATGGAAAGAACTTTGCGAGGATTTTTTATAAAATAAAATAGAATTTCTGGAGCCAAGAACCACCGGAGGGGGGCATCTGGGTGGGTACAACCCACCAGGGCGCGCCACCCCCTCCAGGCGCGCCCGGGTGGGTTGTCCCCACCTGGTGGCCCCGCAAACCCTGAAACCAACACTATAAAATTCTATTTTTCTAGAAAAAAATCAGGGAGAAAGAATTATCGCGTTTCATGAGACGGAGCCGCCGCCATCTCCTGTTCTTCATCGGCAGGCCAGACCTGGAGTCCGTTTGGGGCTCCAGAGAGGGAGATTTCGATCTTCGTCATCACTAACCCTTCTCCATCGCCAATTCCATGATGCTCCCCACCGGGAGTGAGTAATTCCTTCGTAGGCTCGATGGCCGGGAGGAGTTGGATGAGATTCATCATGTAATCGAGTTAGTTTTGTTAGGGCATGATCCCTAGTATCTATTATGTTCTGAGATGATGTTGCTATGACTTTGCCATGCTTAATGCTTGTCACTTTGGGCCCAAGTGCCATGATTTCAGATCTGAACCGTTTATATAATCACCATTATATCCATGTTCTAGATCTGACCTTGCAAGTAATAGTCACCTACTACGTGTTATGATCCGGCAACCCCGGTGTGACAATAGTCGGGACCACTCCCGGTGATGGCCGTAGTTTGAGGAGTTCATGTATTCACCGTGTGTTAATGCTTTGTTCCGGTTCTCTATTAAAAGGAGGCCTTAATATCCCTTAGTTTCCAGTAGGACACCACTGCCACGGGAGGGTAGGATAAAAGATTCCATTCAAGTTCTTTCCATAAGCATGTATGACTATTTACGGAATACATGCCTACATTATATTTATGAACTAGAGCTAGTGTGGTATCGCCCTGGGTCATGATGAATATCATCCAACGAATCACCGATCCAATGCCTACGAATTTACCTTATATTGTTCTTGCTAAGTTACTACTGCCATCGCTATCGTTATCGCTCTGTAACCATTGCTATTACTGTTACCATTACTGTTGCTGCTACCATTACTATCAAAACTATCATACTACTTTGCAACTGATCACTTTGTTGCAGATAATTAATCTCTAGGTGTGGTTGAATTAACAACTCAACTGCTAATAGTTGCAAATATCCTATGGCTCCCCTTGTGTCGAATCTATAAATTTGGATTGAATACTCTACCCTCGAAAATTGTTGCGATCCCCTATACTTGTGGGTTATCAGACCGCCTCTGGGTTTTGGCGGTCCTCGCACCGTGGGACGTGCTGTGTCTCGCGCCCCCACGCCGGCTTCATCGTCGGTGCCCTCTCCAGCTATCTCAGCCGGCCCCACTGCCTCGGGCGCCTCAGACGGCGCCCCCGCCTATCCCGCCACCCCCGTGTCGGGCGCGGGCACTTCATCCGCCTAGGGCGCCAACCCCGCCTCGGGCGCTTCGGCGGCCTCGGGCGCCGCTCCTTCACCGGCCGTCTCGTCGGCCGCCTTGCCGGCTGCTTCGTCGACCGCCTCGCCGATCGCGGAGTGGTTGTCTCGCTCCCTCACTTGGGCCCGAGCCGGCGTCCATCACCCGAGTCTACGGTACTCCAGCGACGAGTATCTTCTCGCCGCCTCCACCACTGAGTTGTCACTGATCCCTGTGTCTGCTCGAGCAGCCCTTCGTGATCCTCACTGGCTTGCTGCGATGTAGGAAGAGTTCAACGCTCTTCAGCGGAACCGTACCTAGACACTGGTTCCTCAGCCTTCTCGCGCCAATGTCATCAGCGGAAAGTGGGTCTTTCGCCATAAGACCCGCTCGGATGGTACACTTGAGCGCTACAAGGCTCGCTGGGTGGTCCGTGGTTTTCGGCAGCGTGCTGCTGGAGTCGATTTCACTGAGACGTTTGAACCAGTTGTCAAACCGGGCACAATCCGCACTGTTCTCCAGCTGGCAATTTCCCAAGGCTAGCCGGTTCATCGGATGGACGTCTCCAACGCCTTCCTTCACAGCCATCTTGAGGAGCAGGTTTACTGTGAGCAGCCGACTGGTTTCGTCGACGCATCTCTTCCTGGGCATGTGTGTTTGCTATCCCGGTATCTCTACGGGCTCAAGCAACCACCTCGCGCCTGGTGCCAGCATATCGTCGGGTTCCTTCAGACACTGGGCTTCAGCGTTACTCACTCGGATGCCTCCTTATTTTTTTATCACCGCAGCAACACGACTGCATATTTGCTCATCTGCGTCGATGACATCATCCTGACGGCCTCCTCCGCAGCCCTTCTTCAGCAGATTACTCTCCGGCTGCGTGATGAGTTTGCCATCAAGGACCTGGGCGCTCTACATTATTTCCTTGGCATGGAGGTTGTTCGGCGACCCGACGGCTTCATTCTTCATCAGCAGAAGTATGCACACGAGCTACTTGAGCGTGCCGGCATGCTCAACTGTCACACTATTGCTACTCCTGTTGACACGAAGGCCAAGGTTTCTGCTCTCGAGGGCTCGCCCGCGTCGGATGCTCCATTCTACCGGTCCATTGTTGGTGCTCTTCAGTATCTGACTCTCACCCGGTCGGATCTACAGTATGCTGTTCAGCAGGTGTGTCTCCATATGCATGCCCCTCGTGTCTCCCATTGGACCCTCATGAAGCGGATTCTCCGTTACATCCGCGCCACGATGGCTCTTGGGCTCACTCTCACGGCGTCCACTTCTATGGAGATGGTGGCCTCACTACTAGGGAAACCTTATACACAGAATCTTAGCAGCAGCGCCGCACAAAAAGAGGCACTACGGCTAATTAGCAGTACCGCTGGTAAGGAAAACTCGCTACTGATGCAAATTTAGCAGTAGCGTGTGAGGTCTAAACCGTGCTGCTACAAAAATCGACCGACAATAACCACCACCCTAAGTTTAGCAGCAGCGCGGTGCCATGATGCGCGCTACTGCTAATGCAATAGTAGTAGCACGCTTTTTACTCACGTTGCTGCTGCTAATTTTGAAATTGGCCACACGGTTGGCCCCGTTTAGCAGTAGCGCATGTGAGGAAAGCGTGATGCTGCTACGCTCTTATCAGTAGCGTGTTTTCCTCCCGCGCTACTGCTAAGATGCAGCCCCCCACCACCTTTCCCCGCCCGTCCTCCCCTCCCCCATCTCCTCTCCTCCCTTTCCCCTACCTCCCACATTCTCCCTCTCCCACTCTTCTTCTTCTTCCTCAAGACTTCTCCCCCCATTACTCTCCCTCTTCTACCTACCTTTCTCTCTCTTCATTACTCCTAGCTAACTACACCACCTCCATTAATGCATCTCTTTTCTCTTTTTCCTTCCCCCTCCACTAGTTGAAGTTTTCTCCTCCCAAATTAGCTAGCTAGGTAGATGTAGCATTTAGTTAAGTGACCTATTTGCTCCCTAACTAGATCTATCTTTGTCAAGAAGAGCTTTGTGCACTTTTGATCTCCCTACATCATCATCTCTACCGTGTGCTCGATCTCGAGATAGAGGTGATTAAAATTTCATGCTTTTGCAAAATGGAAATATGTGTATGTGTGTGTGATATGATAATTGGGCGATATGATGGAAATTGTGTCTGTGGCATGAGTTGACGGCAAATTGTGCTTTTGAGTTGCCTATGTTTTGCCGAAATGTCGATTTATTTCTGTTTCGGCGAATTCCGGGCAAACTCTAGATCTATATGTCCTATTTTTAGGGAAAGTCATGCCGAATTTTTGTATGACTTTGATGCATTCACGCATTTTTATAATCAATTAGTTTATTATTACCATGCAGACGTTCATGATGGTCAGTGGAACGGTGGTGGATAGGTGGTTGCGGTCAGCGGTGTAGGACATGAAAGAAAATAACCAGACAGAGGTTTTATGTCCGTGTCAAAAATGCAAAGGAATAGTTTGGCTCGACCCCTATGATGATGGTCGTGTCGAAGCGCACCTGCTCATGACTAGTTTCATGGATGGCTATACTCGATGGATAATTGAAGATGAGGACGACGATGTTTAGGACGCCGACGGGGCAGGCAATGACGACATGGGGCAAGACGAAGAGATGATCGATAATGGCAGCGGGGAAGAGGCCGGACATGGCGGCGGAGAAGGGGTCAGACATGGCAGAGGGGAAGGGGCCGGACATGGCGGCGGAGAGAACATAGAGTCCACGCAGCAGAGTTCGTCGGTACTATGTTCAATCATGCGGGACCCTCATGTTCAAGCACTGCTTCGCAAGGAGACGAGTACTGAGAGAGCTGCTTCTAGAGAGGAGGCTAAGCTGGAGCAACTGGTGGTAGACTCGAACACTCCATTGTATGATGGTTGCAATCCTGAGGTGACCTGCTTGAGTTTCACGCTCCAACTCCTGAAGACGAAGGCTAAAATCAAATGGACCGACACTAGCCTCGATGAGCATCTCAAGTACCTAAAGGATGTTCTTCCCACGGGGAATCTATGTCCTACTAGTGTTGATGAGGCCAAGAAGATCGTGTGCCCTCTTGATCTGCCGCACGTTAGATACCATGCATGCATCAACGATTGCATAATTTATCAAAAGGAGCACGCGGAAAAACCAGCTGTCCGGTGTGCAATGCTTCTCGATACAAGAAGGCCGGGAAGAAATGTCCCCAGAAAGTTGTATGGTACTTACCGATCACTCCCCGTCTCCAGCGGTATTTCGTAGATCCCAAGGAAGCAAAGCTAATGCGCTGGCACGCGGAGAGGATGAAGCCCGACGATGGAGATGATCCGAAGCTAAGACACGTCAAGGATGGAAGCCAGTGGAGAGCGTTGAACAGCTTCTATCAGTATTTCGAATGTGATGCAAGGAACATCATGCTTGGCGCATGTACCGATGGCATGAATCCGTTTGGCAACCAGAACACCAACCATAGCACATGGCCCGTGTTTGTATGGATGTACAACCTCCCGGTTGTTCATGATGTCGAAGTACATTCCCGTGAGCATGCTGATTCAAGGGCCAAAACAACCAGGAAACAATATTAATTTGTATCTGGGCTACTACAAGAGGAGTTAGACACGTTATGGAAAACACCGTCCAAGACAAGGGACGCCAGCAAAGGCGAGTATTTCTACATGGGAGCTGCGCTGATCACGACGGTTGATACGTCTCCAACGTATCTATAAATTATTATTGTTCCATGCTATTATATTACCCCTTTTGGATGTTTATGGGCTTTATTTTACACATTTATATCATTTTTGGGACTAACCTACTAACCGGAGGCCCAGCCCGTATTGCTGTTTTTTTTGCCTATTTCAGTATTTCGAAGAAAAGGGATATTAAACGGAGTCCAAACGGAATGAAACCTTCGGGAGCGTGATTTTTAGAACGAACGTGATCCAGAGGACTTGGAGTGCAAGTCAAGAAGCAGCCAAGGTGGCCACGAGGGTAGGGGCGTGCCCACCCCTACAGGGCGCGCCCCCTGTCTCGTGGGCCCCTCGGGCGGCCACCGACATACTTCTTCCTCCTATATATACCCATGTACCCCGAAAACATATAGGGAGCCAACGAAAAACAATTTCCACCACCGTAACCTTTTCTATCCGCGAGATCCCATCTTGGAGCCTTCGCTGGCGCTCCACCGGAGGGGGAATCGACCACGGAGGGCTTCTACATCAACACTATAACCCTTCCAATGAGTTGTGACTAGTTTACCACACACCTTCGGGTCCATAGTTATTAGCTAGATGGCTTCTTCTCTCTTTTTGGATCTCAATACCATGTTCTCCCCTCTCTTGTGGAGATCTATTCGATGTAACTTTTTTTGCGGTGTGTTTGTCGAGATCCGATGAATTGTGGGCTTATGATCAAGTTTATCTATGAGAAGTATTTGAATCTCCTCTGAATTCTTTCATGTATGATTGAGTTATCTTTGCAAGTCTCTTAGAATTATCAGTTTGGTTTGGCCTACTAGATTGATCTTTCTTGCCATGGGAGAAGTGCTTAGCTTTGGGTTCAATCTTGCGGTGTCCTTACCCAAAGGATGACAGGGGGGTTGCAAGGCACGTATTGTATTGTTGCCATCGAGGATAAAAATATGGGGTTTATATCATATTGCATGAGTTTATCCCTCTACATCATGTCATCTTTCTTAATGTGTTACTCTGTTCTTATGAACTTAATACTCTAGATGCATGTTGGATAGCGGTCGATGTGTGGAGTAATAGTAGTAGATGCAGGCAGGAGTCGGTCTACTTGTCACGGACGTGATGCCTATATACATGATCATGCCTAGATAATCTCATAATTATTCGCTTTTCTATCAATTGCTCGACAGTAATTTGTTCATCCACCGTAATACTTATGCTATCTTGAGAGAAGCCACTAGTGAAACCTATGGCCCCGGGTCTATCTTTTATCATATAAGCTTTCAATCTACTTTTATTTGCATCTTTAATTTTCCTATCTATATTATAAAATACCAAAAATATATTTATCTTATCATACTATCTCTATCAGATCTCACTTTTGCAAGTGGCCGTGAAGGGATTGACAACCCCTTTATTGTGTTGGTTGCGAGTTCTTTGTTTGTTTGTGTAGGTGCGTGGGACTTTTGAGGAGCCTCCTACTGGATTGATACCTTGGTTCTCAAAAACTGAGGGATATACTTACGCTACTATTGCTGGATCACCCTTTCCTCTTCAAGGAAAACCAACGCAAGCTCAAGGCGTAGCAAGAAGGATTTCTGGCACCGTTGCCGGGGAGGTCTTCGCTCAAGTCAAGAGATACCAAGTACCCATCACAAACTCATCTCCCTCGCATTTACATTATTTTCCATTTGCCTCTCGTTTTCCTCTCCCCCACTTCACCCTTGCCGTTTTATTTGCCCTCTCTTTCCCAATCTTCTCCTCTTTTTCTTTGCTTTTGTTTGCCGCTATGTCTGCTGTTGGGGAGATTATCATCGATATGGACAATAATGATAACATGGAAAATTCTGATGCTCCGGCTGAAGAACCCCCTATCTTGCATACTAAAAAGTTTCGAATCGGTAGTGGTAACATTATTGGAAAAGGTGTTATTCAAGATTTCTTTACTTGTGCCGGCGCTTTACCTTCTATGGGTGGTTCTATTCTTCATAGAACAAGTAGTCTTGCGGATGCTATCGCTATGCTTGTAGTTGAGCTTGAAAGACAATTTATGCATATGCATCCTTGCATACAAATAATTTCCCTGGAATTTTCTAATATTGAGCATTCTTCTGTTAAGCGCGTCGTTACTATCTTTTTGGCTCATGAGTTTAGATTTATAATAAGAGAGGCCAAAGAAATCTTTGTGCACTATAGGGTGGACGCCGGTCGTCCACCCATAGAGGCGATCCTCTTCGATTAAGAGGAAATTGGGCGTTTTCAATCTTTGGACTATGTTGCTTTCAATGAAAACCTTAGAAAAAAGGTTCCTACCAATGTCCTAGTTGATAGAATTTCCGAACTTAATAATGATTTTGCTCTTCAAAATAACGAGCTAGGATACTCTCTTGAGTATAGGCTCACAAGATTCTGCCAAAAGAATGCTTATAATGATGAATTAGTTGTGCAATATGAAGGGCCAAAGGAGGAACCAATTCCTCCTGTGATTGATCTTGAGGACTTCTGTCCCGCTAAATTAGCCCTTGATTACTTTTGCTTGCCTCAAAGAAAACTTGCTGCCGAACGTAGAGAATATGATATGAGTTTTCAAGATCTATCTTATTATTATGGCACTACTTAGATCTATCTTCGCTTTTATGCCTAGCTAGGGGCGTTAAACGATAGCGCTAGTTGGGAGGCAACCAAATTTTATTTGTGTTTTTTGTTTTTGCTTCTGTTTAGTAATAAATTTTGCATCTACCTTCTGTTTAGATATGTTTTTATGTTTTAATTAGTGTTTGTGCCAAGTAGAACCTATAGGATAACCTATGGTGATAGTTAATTTGATCCTGCTGAAAAACAGAAACTTTGCACCAGTGGTAGAAAAAGGGCCTATTGTCCCGGTTGGTAAGGGCCTTTAGTCCCAGTTCCTGAACCGGGACTAAAGGGTCGGTACTAATGCCCTGGCCCTTTAGTTCCGGTTCAGTCCAGAACCGGGACAGATGGGCCTCCACGTGGCATGTGCGCCGAGTCCAGGCACGAGGGCCTTTGGTCCCGGTTGGTGGCACCAACCGGGACCAATAGGCATCCACGCGTTAGCTTTTCTGTGGCTTGTGTTTTTGTTTTTTTTAAAGGGGGGTTGGGGTTTTGGGGGTTAATTTAGGTGGTTCATATATTGTGTTAACTAGCTAATTAATAGAGAGAAGGGGGCTCTCTTTTGTCCGTGCTTGGTCGATGCTACGTACTATACATACATTATAGAGAGGACTAGCTAGACACGCTAGCTAGCTAGTAAGCAAACGAAGGAAGCAGAAGATCGTCATGAACATATATGCATACAGAGAAGTGATATCGACCACCTCTCCTTCTCCGAGAGATTGGTTGAACAACAAGTTCTCGTATATCTATCCGACACTACCGGCTACATATATACAATAATTTTCTTTTACAAATATAATCTCCTAATATACGGACGCGTGGTCCACATAGTATTCTCCGTCTTCAGCGATCACGTGGTCAAGAAAGAATGCCGCCAATCCCTCTTGAATTGCTCGCATGCCATCTGGTGCTAGGAGTTCATCCCGCATCCGAAACATCTAATTTTAAGAAGGGGGTCAATGCATATATATATGAATGAATGAAACTCAACACAAATGATGGTAATAAAATAAAATTGTGAATATTGTTATTTACGCACTTCATATTGTTCGTCAGAGTAGCCCGCTCACAGTGTCGTGTGGCGGATGGACTCGCAAACGTAGTATCCACAGAAATCATTCCCTTGTTCCTGCCACAACCACTTTACAAGAAATAGAGGTCAATTAAACTGATAAGCAAGAATGCCAAATGGTATTGATGAAACTAGCGCTTGAATCACTAGGAGATGCGTGGAACATGCTACTATAGTACTTACTTTTGGGTGTCTAAATTCCAGGTTCTTCGGCAGTCCCGGAGCTTTTTTGGTGAATTTTCTCCAAACCCTGCCATACAAAGAAAACAATTACTTGATATCAGAAATGAACAAAGTTGCTGATATGGTGGATAATGATCGATTTAACTTACTTCTCGAGCATTTGAGTCATGTCCGCATACTCCTTGGGATCTTTTCGTCTCGAGTCTAAGACAGTTACTACTCCCTGCTCAAGCTTAATCTCTAGGAGAATATAGTGGAACCTGCGCATCCATGCATAACTCATCAATTACATAACTATAACCTGGACTAATAAGGGAAACCGAATATGCCACAAGACAGTAACACTCACTTGAAGTTGTAAGGAAAGAGTATTATATCTTTGTGTTCATTTATTACCAACGATCGTAGCAAGTTGGCCTCGGTATCTTTGGCATGATATTTAACCTCAGTTGCATCTATGAGATATGTGTTAAAGAACCCAATATCACCCACTTGTATTTTCTTCAATTCGGCGATCTTCAATCTGCATAATATAGTGAGGATAATTATAAATACATGCAATGAAAGAGTTGAGCGATATAGAGAGACTTAATAGACGAAGTAGTACTACTTACAGACGATGTAGCAGGTGACCGTTGCTTTATCGAGGTCCAATTGATTGAAATACTGAAAGAACTCCTCAAATGGAACAGGCAACAGTTCAATTCCAACGAGGTCATGCTCCTTTTTAACTCTCACATACAAAGTACTCCTCCCCCCAGACTCTCTGCAGGTTTTCATGTACCAATCATGCAATCTTCGCATCATCGTTGATAGAGATCTTTCATCTTTGACGAGAGGCTTCCCGTACTCGTATCTTTGTATCTGCACCTCCAAGAAATCATAATGTACATCGTCGGATAGGTAATCTCCAAGATTTCTATAACTGGGCACCATCCTCGGATCGACGATGTCGCTAGCAGGCACCTTGAGTGGGGGGCACGATTGCTTCGCTTGTTCGCCGAGCTGGGCAATTTGTTTCCCAGCTCGTCGTTCTTTCATCCTTTGATCATCGACAGTACTTCCCGACCGCTCCGCTTGGCAAATGCCTTTCAATAATGCGCTCATAGTTGCCTTTGGCGGAGACTTGGGTGGTTTTGTCGGGGCAGCGAGTGCGCTTCGCTTTCACGGATCTACCTTCTCCTCCGGGAGGTGGATGTCTCTGTGCTTTCAACCCTTGAAACCAGTCCTTCACTTTGGTTCGCGCGATCTTCGCGTTCTCCTCCGGGGTCATCTCGTATGGTAACTTCTCTAGAGTCTTCAGAGAAGGACCGAATCTGTATGTCCTCCCGCCTTTGGCTGTACTGCTAGACGCCGGTAGAGCAGACGGAGCGGATGTCTTCTTTCCTTACTTACGAGGCGGAGGAGAAGGACTACGACGCGCTGGAGCAGCCGGAGCGGCGGCGGGTCTCTTCCGCCCTTGCTGATGAGGCGGAGAAGGAGGAGGCTGGCTGCTCGTGCACGCCGGCGCAGGCGGAGTGCCGCCACGCGCCGGAGAAGGAGCCGGCCGAGTTCCCTGATCGTCACTCGCCGGAGGAGGAGGCGGAGTGCCCTGAATCGCCGGAGGAGGAGTAGGAGGCGGAGGCGTCCAGTTCGGAAGGTTGATGAGATCCTTCTGCCATAGGCATGGAGTCTTCAGAGCAGAACCCAGCCGAGTCTCCCCTTCACCGGTAGGGTGGTCAAGCCGGAGGTCCTCAAATCCCTCTGTTATTTCATCCACCATCACCCTAGCATATCCTTCTGGAATTGTCCGGCAGTGAAAAGTTGCGCCGGGTTCAGTAGGATAAACAGAGCTAACAGCCGCCTTGACCTTCAAATTCGTCCATTGCGTCATAAGGTGGCAATTTTGAGACTCCGTGATAGCATCCACGGGATAGCTGGCAGGAGCTGTCAAGGCATGCTCCGGCTGAAGTAGCTCGGTGGAAGCCACGCTGCTTCTCCGCTGAGATGGCGGGGTAGCTTCGGGGGAAGCTTCGGCAGGTTGTTTGCTGTGATTTGCTTCTCGTTCCTCTATCGCTTGTACCCTTGCATGCAGCGCCTGCAGTTCGGTCTGCTGCACTTTCTTCCTCCTCTCCTGGCATTTGTAATTGCCTGCGTCCGGAAACCCAGCCTTCCACGAAACGGAGCCTGGCGTGCCTCGTGTCCGTCCAGGGTGCTCAGGATTCCCGAGGGCCATTGTGAGATCGTCGTTCTCTCTGTCTAGAACGAACGTCCCTTGCTACGCTGCTTCGATATATTGCTGAAGCCTCTTGACTGGTATGTTCAATTGATCGTCCGTCCAAATGCACTTCCCTGATACAGGGTCCAAGGTTCCGCCAGCCCCGAAGAACCAAGTCCGGCAACGGTCTGGCCAGTTCATTGTCTCAGGTTCGATCCCTTTATCAAGCAGATCATTCTCAGCCTTGGCCCACTTAGGCAGACTACGAGGTAGCCACGACCCGTGCGATGGTGAAGCTTCTTCGCAGCAGCATTTTGCTTGTTTGTCGCCGACATCTTTTTACTCTTTTCCGATGTCTTGTGGGCCACAAATGCAGGCCAGTCATCTCTAATCTTCTCATATTTGCCCTTGAATTTTGGTGTCTCTTTTTTATCGACAAACCTATTCAGGTCTTTCTTCCACCTCCTGAATAGTTCTGCCATCTTCTTAAGAGCAAAAGACTTGATTAATTGCTCTTTAACTGGCTTCTCCAGATCATCCTCTGGCGGTAGGGTGAAATTTGACTTCAGCTCAGTCCAAAGATCATTTTCATATCATTGACATAAGACACCTCAGGGTCTTCGTTCTTAGGCTTATACCATTGGTGGATGCTGATCGGGATCTTGTCCCTAACCAGAACCCCGCACTGAGCAACAAATGCGTTCTTTGTCCGGATGGGTTCAATGGGCCATCGTGCACGATTGCTATGATCTCAAACCTTTCATCCGAGCTCAACTTTTTCTTCGGGCCTCATCTCTTTACCGAAGTTGTGCTCGATCCGGAGGGCTAGAAAAAAGAACAAAGACGAGAGTTAATTAATATGTGTACATACCAAAACAATGAATGCATCAATTAGCTAGTCAGCATAGGCTTAACTAATATATACCTGGCTGGACTCGGTTCGGTCACCGGAGCCGTCCTCACGGTCTATTTCTTGCACTGGTATTGGGTCACCAGAGCCATCATAATCATAGCCAGCTGCTTCTTCACCCTCTCCTTCCAGACCATCAGTGTCGTTGAGAAACATCAACGAGCACACGCCATCACTTCCTTCTGCGATTATGTCCCTCAACAATGCTTCTTGTGCTTCGTCTCGGGGGGTGTCCATAGTTTCTACAAATATTTACAACATGGCAATTATTATTCAAACATGACAGATATGGATATATTAGTGGCAAACGTAGAACTAGCTAGCTAATCACAATAAGGAATCATATTAATTAGTGGCCTCGACGCTGCTTCTCTAGGGTTTCGGGTGGCCTCGTCAACGCTTCAAGGGTTAGGGGTGGCCTCGAGAATGCTTCAAGGAGGGGGTAATATCGACCGCCCCCCCCCCCCCACGTGTTGAAGCTATCGGGAGGGGGTATATCGACAACGATGACATACATACATGGGAAATAATATGTTTGTTTTTTCCTTCTTAAAAACACATGAAGTAGTATTGCTTGTTCTTTTAAATAATGTTCGAATAGAAATTTTAGAAAAAAAGAATGAGACGTCGGCGTCGGCATTGAACACTACATCTATGTCCCACAAGTGACATGGGCATCGACGCCCGCGTCACTTGTGGGACGTGGATGTAGTGTCCGACACCGACGGCCACATGTATCTCACACCGACGATACTTGCTATTTAATTAGGGTTTCCTCTACCGCTCGGCGACCCTCGTTCCCGATAAAAAAAAGAGGAAGAAGAAGAAAAAAAAGAGGAGAAGAAAGAATAGAGGAGAAGAACTCCTCTATTCTTTCTTCTCCTATTTTTCTTCTTCCTCTTCTTTTTTTATCCTCTTCTTCCTCTCATGTTCGACGACCCTCGACCCCGATAACATTTTTTTCCCCGATAACATTTGTTTCTCTGAGAGAGTTAGTGTTCCCGAGTGAACCGGAGGGGGACATTGGTCATATCGGATTCGTCATATTTTGTATGAATGTTCTATATACGTACATCCATCGATATCATTCCATACATACAAAGACATCTACATTATATATGAACAAAAAAATATCAAAATTCATCATACATACATCTACAGTATATATGAACAAAAATTATAAACTTTCTCCCCAACTCATACATACATACATATATTTTGCAAAGGAGCTATACTTTGCAAAGGAGCAGGGGAAGGAAGGAAGGGGGGAGGATGGGGCGGTAGCTACCTCTCCCGGCGGGATCGGGAGGAGACGCAGGCGGCCGGGCGTGGGCGGCAGCGACAAAGACGGCCTGGGTCGGCGAGGGCGAGGCGATGGCGAAGCGCTTCGGGGCGACAGACGGGCTCGGGAGCGCAGGGTGCTCGAGGCGGCCAGACGGCGGCAGCGGCAGCAGGCGAGGCGCTTCGGGGGCATGCAGACGAGCTCGGGAGCGAGGTGTCTGACAGGGCACGCTCGGGGGCGGCGGACAGCGTCGGCATGGGCTCGGGGGCATGGCAGGGGCAACGGCGGCGACGGCGAGGCACAGAGAGGGGCAGCCTGGCAGCGTCGTCGGGGCGGGATCGAAGAGACTGAACCAAAATTTTCACAAGTGCTGTATATATAGACCGAGCATTACGTCTGGTTCGTGGCTCAAACGGGACCAATGCCCTTTAGTCGGTTGGTGCCAACAACCGGGACCAAAACCTCTTTTCAGCAGCCCAAAGGCGGGAAGCGGCTGACCTTTGGTCTCGGTTGGTGGCACCAACCGGGACTAAAGAGGGGCATTGGTCCCGGTTTGTGCCACGAATAGGGACCAATGCCCCATTTAGTCCCGGTTGGTGCCACCAACCGGGACCAAAGGCCTTGCACTGGCGCGGTGGTGGGATTTTTAGTCCCACCTCGCTAGCTGAAGAGCTCCCGCACCTGTTTATAAGCCCTGCTCTGTGTTCCCTTTCGAACTCCTCTAAACTGCTGGCTTACGGGCCTAATCGGACACCGCAATGCTGTGGGCCCTCTTTGGGCCTCTTTGCAGGCTGAATCTGGCCCATGGTTGGGTTTCTAGTCGTATTCAGGCCGTCTTGGCCCGATGGGTGGCATTTTTCTTTTTTGCTATTTATTTTTTTCATTTCTACTTAGAACTAAATACTTATAGTTTTTTAGTGATTTCTTTTTTCTTTTACGTCACAAAAATTATAAACTTTCTATTAGTGCCATTAGTTTTCAAATTTGAAAACACTTTTTTAGTTTTTTGTTTTCTTTGTTACTTTATTTACTTAGTTTTGTTTCTACTTACAACAAAATACTTATTGTTGCTATTTTTATTTTTGTTTTGTTTTCTGTATTATTTATTTTCTTACATTTTTTGCTTTATTTTTTAATTCTTTTTGCTTTTAGGTCAAAATTATAAACTTTTAATTGTTTTCCAGTTTTTAATTCTTTTGTTTTGTTTCTACTTACAACAAAATTATAAACTTTCTGTTACTGCCATTAGTTTTCAAAAAAAATGAACATAGATGCACCTATAGAGAAAATTCGACCTAAATTCATAGTTTTAAAATGAACTACGAAAAAAGTTGGCATAGCATGTGCATGTACAAAGCGGACAATGGTATCATACTAAATGCATTACAAAGTTAGCATGGTATCATCATAATAGTTGCGGGAGAAAGTCTTCACTTTTTCTTCGCTTGTGTCATTTGCTTATTGCGCCGTAACCATGGTTAATCTTCATCGTTTATCAGGATGCTTGGGCCAGCCTTGACTTTGAAGGGAGGAATTTCATGAAACTTTTCATACTCTTCAGACATGTCTGTCTTGCCCTCCACTCCCGGGATGTCCCTTTTTCTGAAAGAACTATGTGGCGCTTTGGCTCATCGTATGATGTATTAGCTTCCTTATCTTTTCTTTTTCTCGGTCTAGTAGACATGTCCTTCACATAGATAACCTGTGCCACATCATTGGCTAGGTTGAACGGTTCGTCAGTGTACCCAAGATTTTTCAGATCCACTGTTGTCAGTCCGTACTGTGGGTCTACCTTTACCCCGCCTCCTGACAGATTGACCCATTTGCACTTAAACAAAGGGACCTTAAAATCATGTCCGTAGTAAAGTTCCCATATGTTCACTATGTAACCATAATATGTGTCATTTCCCCTCTCGGTTGCTGCATCAAAGCGGACACCGCTGTTTTGGTTGGTGCTCTTTTGATCTTGGTCAATCGTGTAAGATGTATTCCCATTTATCTCGTATCCTGTGTAAATCAATACAGTCAAAGATGGTCCCCTGGACAACAAGTACAGCTCATCACAAATAGTCTTGTCACCTCTGAGGCGTGTTTCCAACCAAGCTGCTGAAAGTCTGATGTGTTCACATGTAATCCAGTCCTCGCCTTTGCTCCGGGTGTTTATAAGCGCAGATTGTTCTTGTGTTCATCGACATACGGGGTCACCAAGGTAGAGTTACGTAAAGCTGTAGTGTGCTTGAGACCAAGAATATCCGTCCCTACATATTATTGAGTCCCTTCCAAGTGTGCCTTTTCCAGTCAGTCTCCCCTCATACCGCGATTTAGGGAGACCTATCTTCTTAAGGCCAGGAATAAAGTCAACACAAAACCCGATGACATCCTCTGTTTGATGGCCCATGGTGATGCTTCCTTCTGGCCTAGTGTGGTTACGGACATATTTCTTTAGGACTCCCATGAACCTCTCAAAGGGGAACATATTGTGTAGAAATACGGGCCCCAGAATGACAATCTCGTCGACTAGATGAACTAGGACGTGCGTCATGATATTGAAGTAGGATGGTGGGAACACCAGCTCAAAACTGACAAGACATAGCGCCACATCACTCCTTAGCGTTGGTACGATTTCTGGATCGATCACCTTCTGAGATATTGCATTGAGGAATGCACATAGCTTCACAATGGCTAATCGGACGTTTTTCGGTGAAAGCCCCTCAATGCAACCGGAAGCGATTGCGTCATAATCACGTGGCGATCATGAGACTTTAGGTTCTGGAACTTTTCTCTGGCATATTTATTATTCCCTTTATATTGACGAGAAGCGGTCGGGACCTTCATCTTGAGCGAGCATTCAAAGAAGATTTCTTTCTCTTCTTTAAATAGGCGTAGCTGGCAGGACCTTAATAGTGCTTCGGAGGCATGCCCTCTTTTTCGTGCAAGCGTGCAGGTCCTCCCGTGCCTCAAGTGTATCTTTTGTCTTCCCATACACGCCCAAGAAGCCTAGCAGGTTCACGCAAAGGTTCTTCGTCACGTGCATCACGTCGATCGAAGAGCGGACCTCTAGGTCTTTCCAGTAGGGTAGGTCCCAAAATATAGTTTTCTTCTTCCACATGGGTGCGTGTCCCTCAGCGTCATTCGGAACAGCTAGTGCGCCGGGACCCTTTCCAAAGATTAAGTGTAAATCATTGACCATAGCAAGTACGTGATCACCGGTACGCATGGCGGGCTTCTTCCTGTGATCTTCCTCGCCTTTGAAATTCTTGACTTTCTTTCGACATTGATGGTTGGTCGGAAGAAATCGACGATGGCCCAGGTACACATTCTTCCTGCATTTGTCCAGGTATATATTTTCAGTGTCATCTAAACAGTGCGTGCATGCGTGGTATCCCTTGTTTGTCTGTCCTGAAAGGTTACTGAGAGCGGGCCAATTGTTGATGGTCACGAACAGCAACGCCTTTAGGTTAAATTCCTCCTGTCTGTGCTCATCCCACGTACGTACACCGTTTCCATTCCACAGCTGAAAAGTTCTTCAACTAATGGCCTTAGGTACACATCAATGTCGTTGCCGAGTTGCTTAGGGCCTTGGATGAGAACTGGCATCATAATGAACTTCCGCTTCATGCACATCCAAGGAGGAAGGTTATACATACATAGAGTCATGGCCAGGTGCTGTGATTGCTGCTCTGCTCCCCGAAAGGATTAACGCCATCCACGCTTAAAGCAAACCATACGTTCCTTGGGTCCTTTGCAAACTCATCCCAGTACTTTCTCTCGATTTTCTCCACTGCAACCCGTCGTGAGGTGCTCTCAACTTCCGTCTTTCTTACGGGCCTCACCGTGCCATCGCATCAACTTGGCATGCTCTTTGTTTCTGAACAGACGTTTCAACCATGGTATTATAGGAGCATACCACATCACCTTCGCAGGAAACCTCTTCCTGGGAGGCTCGCCGTCAACATCAGTAGGGTCATCTCATCTGATCTTATACTGCAATGCACCGCATACCGGGCATGCGTTCAGAACCTTGTATGCACCGCGGTAGAGGATGCAGTCATTAGGGCATGCATGTATCTTCTGCACCTCCAATCCTAGAGGGCATAAGACCTTCTTTGCTGCGTATGTACTGTCGGGTAATTCGTTATCCTTTGGAAGCTTCTTCTTCAATATTTTCAGTAGCTTCTCAAATCCTTTATCAGGCACATCATTCATTGCCTTCCACTGCAGCAATTCCAGTACGGTACCGAGCTTTGTGTTGCCATCTTCGCAATTGGGGTACAACCCTTTTTTGTGATCCTCTAACATGCGATCGAACTTCAGCTTCTCCTTTTGACTTTCGCATTGCGTCCTTGCATCGACAATGACCCGGCGGAGATCATCATCATCGGGCACATCGTCTGGTTCCTCTTGATCTCCAGCAGCTTCACCCGTTGCAGCATCATTGGGCACATCGTCTGGTTCCTCTTGATCTTCACCAGCTCCCCCCGTTGCAGCATCATCGTATTCAGGGGGCACGTAGTTGTCATCGTACTCTTCTTCTTCGCCGTCTTCCATCATAACCCCTATTTCTCCGTGCCTCGTCCAAACATTACAGTGTGGCATGAAACCCTTGTAAAGCAGGTGGGTGTGAAGGATTTTTCGGTCAGAGTAAGACTTCGTATTCCCACATTTAATGCATGGACAACACATAAAACCATTCTGCTTGTTTGCCTCAGCCGCTTCGAGAAACACATGTACGCCCTTAATGTACTCGGAGGTGTGTCTGTCACCGTACATCCATTGCCGGTTCATCTGAGTGCATTATATATAATTAAGTGTGTCAAAAACTATTACAGAACTTCATGAATAGATAAATAAGTTACCAAATTAATAGAAGTTCATCATCACATTAAAACCAAAGTACATACATAGTTCTCATATAACAACATATAGATCTCCAGAGCATCTAATTAATTAAACCATACATTGAAACTATGTAAAACATTTCAATGCGAAAACAAATGCAATCATAATCGCAACCAAGGTAACAATTGATCCAACGGCATAATGATACCAAGCCTCCGTATGAATGGCATATTTTCTAATCTTTCTAATCTTCAAGCGCATTGCATCCATCTTGATCTTGTGATCATCGGCGACATCCGCAACATGCAACTCCAATATCATCTTCTCCTCCTCAATTTTTTTATTTTTGCTTCAAGAAAGTGTTTTCTTCTTCAACTAAATTTAACCTCTCGACAATAGGGTCGGTTGGAATTTCAGTTCACATACCTCCTAGATAAATAAAATCTATGTCATGTTGGTCGGCATAATTTTCATAAACAATAAATGAACCAATAGTTATAAAGATAATATATACCACATCCGAATCATAGGCAGGGGACGAGGGCCGACGGGCGGATACCAAAACCATCGCACTATATAAGATGCAATAATAAAAGTAAGATAATAATACAAGTAAGAATATTTTTCCTTTCAGAAAGAAGATAAGAACAAGAGGTTCACCACGGTGGTGCCGGCGATGAGATCGACACGGGTGATCAACGGCGTTGAAGACGGGGACGGGGCGTGACGGACCGCTAAACCTAGATAAATATTGAGGAAAATGGATCTTGGAGGTCGAGCTTGGAGAGGAGAAATCTTAAGTAGTGTGGCTCGGGCATTTCATCGAACACCTCATGTGCATAGGAGGTGATCTAGAGCACCACAAAGCCCCTCGCCCGGCCAGAGAAAAAGCGAGCCTTTGGAGTGCTCTGCTTTCATGGCCGAGGGTATATATCGGCAGCACTTTTGGTCCCGTTTCGTGGCATGAACCGGTACTAAAGGGAAGCCATTGGTACCGGTTCATGCCACCAACCGGGACCAATGATGGTGGGCCAGGAGCCAGGCCCATTGGTCCCGGTTTGTCCCACCAACCGGGACCAACGGTCCAGACGAACCGGGACCAATGGCCC
Organism: Aegilops bicornis; assembly: GCA_021605145.1. Lineage (NCBI taxonomy): Eukaryota > Viridiplantae > Streptophyta > Magnoliopsida > Poales > Poaceae > Aegilops > Aegilops bicornis. The sequence continues at coordinate 122,598,307 of CM038675.1, read as the reverse complement.
ACGTGGCCCAGCCGCCCCCCTGGGCTCACGAACCAGGTCCAATGCCCCCATCGGTCCCGGTTCTAGACTGAACCGGGACTAATGGGCTGACCCGGCCTGGACCGTTGCCCCCTTTTCTACTAGTGCACGCACGAAATTAGTTTTTTTAAATCACAGAAACATGCTTTTGTGTTGATTCTTTATGCTGCTGCAATAGACAAATTGCCCAGGACTTCCTATTTTGGTAGGATTTTTAAAGTTCCAGAAGTTTGCGTTAGTTACAGATTGCTACAGACTGTTCTGTTTTTGATAGATTATGTTTTTCGTGTGTTGTTTGCTTATTTTGATGCATCTATGGCTAGTATTAAGTGGTATGAACCTTAGAGAACTTGGAATACAGTAGGTTTAACACCAATATAAATAAAGAATGAGTTCATTACAGTACCTTATGTGGTGGTTTTGTTTTCTTTCACTAACGTAGCTTATGAGATTTCCTGTTGAGTTTTGTGTTGTGAAGTTTTCAAGTTTTGGGTAAAGATTTGATGGACTATGGAATGAGGAGTGGCAAAATCCTAAGCTTGGGGATGCCCATGGCACCCCAAGATATTCAAGAATAGCCAAAAGCCTAAGCTTGGGGATGCCCCCGGAAGGCATCCCCTCTTTCGTCTTCGTTCATTGGTAACTTTACTTGGAGCTATATTTTTATTCGCCACATGATATGTGTTTTGCTTGGAGCTTCGTGTATGATATTAGTATTTGCTTTTTAGTTTTCCACAATCATCCTTGCTGTACACACCTTTTGGGAGAAGCCCACTTGAATGGAATTTATTAGAATACTCTATGTGCTTCACTTATACCTTTTGAGCTAGATAGTTTTTGCTCTATGTGCTTCACTTATATCTTTTAGAGCACGGCGGTGGCTTAATTTTGTAGAAATTGCTAGTATCTCATGCTTCACTTATATTATTTTGAGAGTCTTTTAGAACAGCATGGTATTTGCTATGGTTATAAAATTGGTCCTAGCATGGTAGGCATCCAAGTTGGGTATAATAAAAACTATCATAGGAAGTGAATTGGATGCTATGATCAATTTGATACTTGATAATTGTTTTGAGATATGGAGGTAGTGATATTAAAGTCATGCTAGTTGGGTGATTATGAATTTAAAGAATGCTTGTGTTGAAGTTAGCAAGTCCCGTAGCATGCTCATATGGTGAAAGTTGTGTAACAAATGTATTGCATAGAGTGCTCTTTTGATTGCCTTCCCTTGAGTGGAGGTCGGGGGCGCGCGATGGTTAACTCCTACCAACCTCCCCCCTAGGAGCATGCGTAGTAGTACTTTGCTTCGAGGGCTAATAAAACTTGCAATAAGTATATGAGTTCTTTTTACTAATGTTGAGTCCATGGATTATACGCACTTTTACCTTTCCATCATTGCTAGCCTCTTGACTGCAGTGCATTGCCCTTTCTCACCTTGAGAGTTGGTGCAAACTTCGCCAGTGCATCCAAACCCCGTGATACGATACGCTCTATCACACATAAACCTCCTTATATCTTCCTCAAAACAGCCACCATACCTACCTATTATGGCATTTCCACAGCCATTCTGAGATATATTGCCATGCAGCTTTCCACCGTTCCGTTTATCATCATGACACGCATTACTATTGTCATATTGCCATTGCATGATCATGTAGTTGACATCGTATTTGTGGCAAAGCCACCATGCATAATTTTTCATACATGTCACTCTTGATTCATTGCACCATCCCGGTACACCGCCGGAGGCATTCATATAGAGTCATATCTTGTTCTAGTTTTGAGTTGTAATTCATGTGTTGTAATCAATAAAAGTTTGATGATCATCATTATTAGAGCATTGTCCCCAAAAAGAAAAAAGAAAAAAAGAAAAAAAAATAAAGGCCGAAAAAAAGAAGAAAGGCCAAAGAAAAAAAATAAAAAAAAGAAAAAAAGAAAAGGAAAACAAGAAAAAGAAAAAGGGGCAATGTTACTATCTCTTTTCCACACTTGTGATTCAAAGTAGCACCATGTTCTTCATATAGCGAGTCTCATATATTGTGCTTCAAAGTAGCACCATGTTTTTCATATAGCAAGTCTCATGTGTTATCACTTTCATATACTAGTGGGAATTTTTCATTATAGAACTTGGCTTGTATATTCCTACGATGGGCTTCCTCAAATGCCCTAGGTCTTCGTGAGCAAGCAAGTTGGATGCACACCCACTTAGTTTCTGTTGTTGAGCTTTCATACATTTATAGCTCTAGTGCATCTGTTGCATGGTAATCCCTACTCCTCATGTTGACATCAATTGATGGGCATCTCCATAGCCCGTTGATTATCCTCGTCAATGTGAGACTTTCTCTTTTTTTGTCTTCTCCACACAACCTCCATAATCATATTCTATTCCACCCATAGTGCTATATCCATGGCTCACGCTCATGTATTGCGTGAGAGTTGAAAAAGGCTGAAGCGCGTTAAAAAGTATGAACCAATTGTTTGGCTGAAACCGGGGTTGTTCTTGATGGGAGTATTTTGTGTGATGAAAATGAAACATAGCCTAACTATATGATTTTGTAGGGATGAACTTTCTTTAGCCATGTTATTTTGAGAAGACATGATTGCTTTGATTAGTATGCTTGAAGTATTACTATTTCTTATGTCAATATGAACTTTTATTTTGAATCATTTGGATCTGAACATTCATGCCACAATAAAGAACATTACATTGAGAATTATGCTAGGTAGCATTCCACATCAAAAATTCTGTTTTTATCATTTACCTACTCGAGGACGAGCAGGAATTAAGCTTGGGGATGCTTGATACGTCTCCAACGTATCTATTATTTTTTATTGTTCCATGCTATTATATTACCCCATTTGGATGTTTATGGGCTTTATTTTACACATTTATATCATTTTTGGGACTAACCTACTAACCGGAGGCCCAACCCGTATTGCTGTTTTTTTGCCTATTTCAGTATTTCGAAGAAAAGGGATATCAAACGGAGTCCAAACGGAATGAAACCTTCGGGAGCGTGATTTTTGGAACGAACGTGATCCAGAGGACTTGGAGTGCAAGTCAAGAAGCGGCCGAGGCGGGCACAAGGGTAGGGGGCGCGCCCACCCCTACAGGGCGCGCCCCCCTGTCTTGTGGGCCCCTCAGGCGGCCACCGACATACTTCTTCCTCCTATATATACCCATTTACCCCGAAAACATCCAGGGAGCTAACGAAAAACAATTTCCACCGCCGTAACCTTCTGTATCCGCGAGATCCCATCTTGGAGCCTTCGCCGGCGCTCCGCCGGAGGGGGAATCGACCACGGAGGGCTTCTACATCAACACCATAGCCCTTCCGATGAGTTGTGAGTAGTTTACCACAGACCTTCGGGTCCATAGTTATTAGCTAGATGGATTCTTCTCTCTTTTTGGATCTCAATACCATGTTCTCCCCCTCTCTTGTGGAGATCTATTTGATGTAACTCTTTTTGCGGTGTGTTTGTCGAGATCCGATGAATTGTGGGTTTATGTTCAAGTTTATCTATGAGAAGTTTTTGAATCTCCTCTGAATTCTTTTATGTATGATTGAGTTATCTTTGCAAGTCTCTTCGAATTATCAGTTTGGTTTGGCCTACTAGATTGATCTTTCTTGCCATGGGAGAAGTGCTTAGCTTTTGGTTCAATCTTGCGGTGTCCTTACCCAGTGACAGCAGGGGTTGCAAGGCACTTGTTGTATTGTTGCCATCGAGGATAAAAAGATGGGGTTTATATCATATTGCATGAGTTTATCCCTCTACATCATGTCATCTTTCTTAATGCGTTACTCTGTTCTTATGAACTTAATACTCTAGATGCATGCTGGATAGCGGTCGATTTGTGGAGTAATAGTAGTAGATGCAGGCAGGAGTCGGTCTACTTGTCACGGAAGTGATGCCTATATACATGATCATGCCTAGATAATCTCATAATTATTCGCTTTTCTATCAATTGCTCGACAGTAATTTGTTCACCCACCGTAATACTTATGCTATCTAGAGAGAAGCCACTAGTGAAACCTATGGCCCCGGGTTTATCTTTTATCATATAAGCTTTCAATCTACTTTTATTTGCATCTTTACTTTTCCTATCTATATTATAAAATCCCAAAAATATATTTATCTTATCATACTATCTCTATCAGATCTCACTTTCGCAAGTGGTCGTGAAGGGATTGACAACCCCTTTATTGCGTTGGTTGTGAGTTCTATGTTTGTTTGTGTAGGTGCTTGGGACTTTTGAGGAGCCTCCTACTGGATTGATACCTTGGTTCTCAAAAACTAAGGAAAATACTTACGCTACTATTGCTGCATCACCCTTTTCTCTTCAAGGAAAACCAACGCAAGCTCAAGACGTAGCAACGGTGCACGACTATCTCGGTTACGGATATGTCGCAGGCCAGGTGTGTCATGGATATTGCGGATGCACGCGGTGCATGGATGATACAACGTCTCAGCAGCTAACGTCAAGGAAAGATGGTGGGTCTAGAAAAATCGTGTACATGGGGCATCGAAGATGGCTCGAACAGGACGACCCGTGGAGAAACCGTGGAGATCTATTCAATGATCACGCTGAGCATCGAGGACCTCCATGTAAGCGGAGCGGCGCCGAAATCGATGAGCTGTTGAAAAATGGAAGGAGTGCCCCGCGCCGGGAAAGACGATGAAAAAGGCGCCGGAGCCACTGCTGAAGGTATGGAAGACGAGGTCTGTGTTCTGGGACTTGGAGTACTGACACAAACTCGATACACCTCATTGCCTCGATCAAATGCATATATGTAAGAATGTCCTTGAGAGCTTGCTCGCGACACTGATGAACATGCCGGATAAGACCAAGGATGGGCCGAAGGCAAGAAAAGACTTGCAAGATTTGAATATCAGGGAAGATCTGCACATGCCGCCCCGTAAAAATTCAGACGAGACAGAGATGGAGACAGAGGCGCGGGAGAAGAAGGGCAATAAAATAAAGAAAGAGGGTTATTGCCCCCCTTCTTGCTTCACCTTATGTCAGGCTGAGACCGATCAATTCTTTAAGTGCCTTACCGGAGCTAAAGTTAGTTCCAGTTATTGTGGAAAGATAAGTAGATATCTAGACACGGACAAGAAAAGGTTCAGCGGGATGAAGTCCCATGACTGTCATGTGATGATGATGCAGATACTACCTATTGCCCTTAGAGGGATAAGGGACAAGCACGTCCGTGACACGCTTATTGGTCTCTGCAACTTTTCGACGTCATCTCTCGAAAGTCGATCAGTGTGAAGCAGCTCCGAAGGCTACAAGAAGAGATCGTTGTGATGCTGAATGAGCTTGAGATGTACTTCCCGCCCGCGTTCTTTGACGCGATGGTGCATCTGTGTGTCCATATTGTGGACGAGATAATAGACCTGGGGCCGTCATTCCTGCACAACATGATGCCGTTTGAGAGGGTGAATGGGATCATCAAAGGATTCGTTCGTAACATGTCCCGTCCGGATGGAAGCATCATACAGGGCTATCTGACACAAGAGTGCATCTCTTTCTGCAAGAATTTTCTATATGGCGCAGACCATCCGCCTGGTGTTAGTGTTGGTTTGCCCGTTAACAAGCACGATGGGAGGCTCGAAGGAGAAGGTCACTCCAACGGTCGCAGGGAACTGCACGTGGCATACTCAGATCAACGCAATGACTTTGACAGAGCAAACTTGGTAGTGCTACAACACCTAGACGAGGTAGATCCTTTCGTGGCACTGCACAAAGAAATTATCGCAAAGAAGTATCGTGACCGGGGGGTATGCAGGACGGACGCCGAAGTTACTAGAGAGCACAACTCCACTTTCCTGCATTGGTTCAAAGTGCATATTATTGCTAATCCCTCGGAGGAGGGCTCTAAGGACAGATTGCTCATATACGCCTTAGCACATGGCCCCTCGCCCAACCTCGTAACCTATCAGGCATACGATATCAATAGATGCACGTTTTACACGAAGGCCAAAGATATGGATAGTGATGATCAAAACTCAAGGGTGACGATGGAATGCATGACCGGCAGCGACAACGACACAATTGAAAGATTTTACGGAAGGGTCGAGGAGATCTGGGAGCTTCTACTCTGGACTGCACAACACGACGACGTTCCATGTTAGATGGGCTAAGAATGTCGAAAGAGAAAACCGAAATTTCACTACCATGACTATACCCAACGCCAAGAGCGCTACGGTGAACGCTATCGCAAAAAACGAGCCATGGGTACACGCTAAGCACGTGACACAATGCTTCTTCATAACTGACCCGCGCAATCCCAGCCGTGTTGTCGTGAGGAGAGGTAAAAGGAACATCATTGGAATGGATGGAGTCACCAACGAGGAAGACTACGATCAGTACGACAACCCAATGAGGGAAGATGACGATGATGATGAAGTATATGTCAAAAGAAGAATCAATACTACATTATTACCTAAGAAAAATCATACTCCGTGGAAAAGGCAAAGTCACAATAAGGGGCTCAACTATTCTTCAACGAACAAGAAGGGAAAGAAGCTGACTCAAAAACGAAAACGTCAATGCTGAGGAACCGTATGTTATCGGTCAAATGATGTAATATATATGTTCCTATTTTGTATACACACTTAGCTATTATTATGCATGGGTCCAATGATGTAATATATATTTTCCTATTTTGTATACATATTTAACCGTCAAATGATGCAATATATATCGCATTCCCTTCGTTCACTGCTCTCGGAAAAAAAAGTGAGAGAAAATAAAGGAAAAGAAAATAGAAGGAAACAAACAGGAAAATTGCTATATAGGTACTGGTTATAGCAGCAGCGCTTTTGTGAGAAAAGAACTACAGCTAGTCAAGATAGCAGTAGCGGTTTCTACACAAAACCGCTATAGCTACTTGATACGTCTCCAACGTATCTATAATTTATGAAGCATTCATGCTATTTTATTATCTGTTTTGAATGTTTATATGGGCTTTATTATACACTTTTATATTATTTTTGGGACTAACCTATTAACCGCAGGCCCGGCCCATATTACTGTTTTCTCGCCTATTTCAGTGTTTCGAAGAAAAGGAATATCAAACCGAGTGCAAACGGAATGAAACCTTCGGGAGCGTTATTGTTGGAACGGAAGCGATACAGGAGACTTGGAGTTGAAGTCAAGGAAGCTTCGAGGTGGCCACGAGGGTGGGGGGCACCCCCTCCCCCCTACTGGGTGTGCCCCCTTGTCTCGTGGGCCCCTCGAGGCTCCCCCGACCGACTTCTTTCGCCTATATATTCCCATATACCCTAAAAACATCGAAGCGAACAATATATCAGGAGTTCCACCGCCGCAAGCCTCTGTAGCCACTAAAAACCTCTCGGGAGCCCATTCCGGCACCCTGCCGGAGGGGGGATCCCTCACCGGTGGCCATCTTCATCATCCCGGCGCTCTCCATGACGAGGAGGGAGTAGTTCACCCTCAGGGCTGAGGGTATGTACCAGTAGCTATGTGTTTGATCTCTCTCTCTCGTGGTCTCTCTATGGCACGATCTTGATGTATCGCGAGCTTTGCTATTATAGTTGGATCTTATGATGTTTCTCCCCCTCTACTCTCTTGTAATGGATTGAGTTTTCCCTTTGAAGTTATCTTATCGGATTGAGTCTTTAAGGATTTGAGAACACTTGATGTATGTCTTGCCGTGCTTATCTGTGGCGACAATGGGATATCACGTGATCCACTTGATGTATGTTTTGGTGATCAACTTGCGGGTTCCGCCCATGAACCTATGCATATGGGTTGGCACACGTTTTCGTCTTGACTCTCCGGTAGAAACTTTGGGGCACTCTTTGAAGTACTTTTTGTTGGTTGAATAGATGAATCTGAGATTGTGTGACGCATATCGTATAATCATGCCCACGGATACTTGAGGTGACAATGGAGTATCTAGGTGACATTAGGGTTTTGGTTGATTTGTGTCTTAAGGTGTTATTCTAGTGTGAACTCTTGAATAGATAGAACAGAAAGGATAACTTTGAGGTGGTTTCGTACCCTACCATATTCTCTTCGTTTGTTCTCCGCTATTAGTGTCTTTGGAGTGACTCTTTGTTGCATGTTGAGGGATAGTTATATGATCCGGTTATGTTATTATTGTTGAGAGAACTTTCACTAGTGAAAGTATGAACCTTAGGCCTTGTTTCCTACCACTGCAATACCGTTTGTGCTCACTTTTATCATTAGTTACCTTCCTGTTTTTATATTTTCAGATTACGAAAACCTATATCTACTATCCATATTGCACTTGTATCACCATCTCTTCGCCGAACTAGTGCACCTATACAATTTACCATTGTATAGGGTGTGTTGGGGACACAAGAGACTCTTTATTATTTGGTTGCAGGGTTATTTGAGAGAGACCATCTTCATCCTACGCCTCCCACTGATTGATAAACCTTAGGTCATCCACTTGAGGGAAATTTGCTACTGTCCTACAAACCTCTGCACTTGGAGGCCCAACAACGTCTACAAGAAGAAGGTTGTGCGATGAGACATCAAGCTCTTTTCTGGCGCCATTGCCGGGGAGGTGAGTGCTTGAAGGTATATCTTTAGATCTTGCAATCGAATCTTTTATTTTCTTGTTTTATCACTAGTTTAGTTTATAAAAGAAAACTACAAAAAAATGGAGTTAAGTTTGTCTCATACGCTTCATCTTTTTAATATCATTCATGAGTATGATGGAAAGGAAAATTGTGCTCAATTGCTAGAAGAAGAATGCATTAAAATGCTTGGCACTAGATCTTTGTATGATGAGCATGATTGCAATGTTGTTAGTATGAATTCCTTCAATATACATGATGCTAATGATATTCAAAGCCACAAGCTTGGGGATGATATGTTTGATGAAGATGATATGTTTAGTCCCCCAAGTTTTGGTGAGCATATTTATTATGATGAAAGCATGTCTCCTATTTATGATGATTATATTGATGAAAGTGGATTTGGAGAGGTCATTACTTATTTTAGTGATGAATCCAGTATTTCGGAAGAGGTCCCAATTGATTATGAGAACAAAGATGCTATCTATGATGATTATTGTGATGACTTGTATGCTATTAAGCATAATGATAACTGTGAAACTTGCTATCATGATTTTAGTTTTCAATTGGATTATGCTTCACACGATAGTTATTTTGTTGAGTTTGCTCCCACTACTATTGATGAGAATAAATTTTCTTATGTGGAGAGTAGTAAAAATTTTGTGCTTGTAGATCATGAAAAGAATGCTTTAGGTGCTGATTATATTGTTGAATTCATTCATGATGCTACTGAAAATTATTATGAGGGAGGAATATATGCTTGTAGGAATTGCAATAATATCAAGTTTCCTCTCTATGTGCTTAAAGTTTTGAAGCTATGCTTGTTTTGCCTTCCTATATATGCTAGTTGATTATTGTTCCCATAAGTTGTTTGCTCACAAAATCCCTATGCATAGGAAGTGGGTTAGACTTAAATGTGCTAGTCATGTGCTTCATGATGCTCCCGTTATGTTTCAATTCTTATCTTTTATGTGAGCATCATTGCCATCATCATGCCTTGCTAGAAAGGCATTAAAGAAAAGCGCTTGTTGGGAGACAACCCAATATTTACCCTTACTGTTTTTGTGTGTTCACATGATTATGCTACTGTAGTAATCATGTTTTATAGCTTTTGTTTCAATAAAGTGCCAAGTAAGACCTTTAGGATAGCTTATGGTGATAGTTGTGTTGATCCTGCTGAAAATCAGAAACTTTTGCACCCAGTAAATTAGTTTTTTTAATTTACATAAACATGCTTCTGATATGATTCGTTTTGCTATGGATTGGTACACAAATTGCTTAGGACTTCCTAATTATGTAGTGTTTTTGGAGTTTCAGAAGTATACGTTTAATATAGATTACTACAGACTGTTCTGTTTTTGACAGATTCTGTTTTCTATGTGTTGTTTGCTTATTTTGATGAATCTATGAGTAGTATCGGAGGGTATGAACTATAGATAAGTTGGAGTACAGTAGATATTACACCAATATGAATTTAGAATGATTTCATTACAGTACCTAAGTGGTGGTTTTATTTTCTTATACTAAAGGAGCTTACGAGTTTTCTGTTGAGTTTTGTGTTGTGAAGTTTTCAAGTTTTGGGTAAAGATTCGATGGACTATGGAATAAGGAGTGGCAAGAGACTAAGCTTGGGGATGCCCAAGGCACCCCAAGGTAATATTCAAGGACAACCAAGAGCCTAAGCTTGGGGATGCCCCGGAAGGCATCCCCTCTTTCGTCTTCGTCTATCGGTAACTTTACTTGGAGCTATATTTGTATTCACCATATGATATTGTCACATCCTAGCTAGTCCATGCATTAGAGTGTTGCATCATGTCTACCTTTCATCAGAAACTTGAATTGGGGAAGACAGAACCCCCAGAACCCCTCTGGATTCAACTAGGTTTACTAAAAACATATTTTCAATGAACCTGAAATGCCCTTCTAAAAAGTTCACCCTCTTTGTCTTGGGTTAGAACCCCTGGCAAAATTGGTGCACAATTTTCTAGGCCAACAGAAGGCCATTGAATTAAATCATATGTACCTTGCATTTGGGCATTTAAATGCTAGTAAATATTTTAAATGCTCAAATAACTCCAAACTAAAATGTTCCATGCAGGATTTATTCCAACTAGGGACCATGTGCAGTTTGGTGATTTTTGTAGTTGCCTAGGTATTTTTAGAAATGCAACAAACCTACAGAAATAATTAAAAAACAGAAACAAATGGAAAAACCCTTACCTGGCCAAACCCTAGCTCCGGCCCACCTGGCGGCCCAGCGCTGTGCTGGCCCATGCCAGCCAGCTGCTTCTTCTTCGCCACGCAGGCACAGAGCTCGCCACGGCGCCAGCAGCTTGCCGCTTCGCGCGCCTGGACGCTGGTCAGGCTCCACGTCGCCACCCCGACCCCGTGGACACCTCATTCGCCCCCCTGCCTCTCTCCCTCGCTCTCCCGCACCATGGCCGACGCACCCGCCGGTGCACCGCCGACGTAGTCGTGTTCCCCGCCGTCCCCGTGCTGCGCCACCGTGTCCATTCGCTCTGCCACCGTCGACTACATCGAGCAGGCCGAGCCCCGAGTGCTCGCACACTCTGCAACGCCTCCGCCGACCCCGTCTTCGTCGACCACTGCCGAAGATCCCATTCGACGTCGCCACCGCATCAGCTCATCTCCGACCGCGCCGTCTGTTTCTTCGTGACCGCCGTGAGCTCAGCTACCTCCCCCTCCTCTCCGTTTGCCCTCTCATGCACCGTAGCAACTGCACGAAGCATCACCGCACGTGCAACCGCCGAGCTCGTCGCCGACGTGTCTCCGGCCACCCACTGGCCACGCCACCTTGTCCACTAACTTCACCGCACTCCCAGAAGGTCGTAGCACCACTCCACGCACCTCGCCGTGTCCCGAAGCCTCGGGTTCACTTTCACTCGACTCTGACGACCGCCCAGCTCGTCGCCGGTGACGTTTCCGACCACCCCGAGCTCAGCCACCACCACCAAACGCCGCGGCAAGCCTCCAGCTACCTGTAGATGGTCTCCGCCGTCCATTTGGTCGCCGGAATGCTCTAACCCACTCTCTCCGCCGCGCCTGGCCTCGCCGGCGGCTAAACGCCGGTGTGTTGGACCGCTGACCTTGACTGGGTGGGCCCAAGTTGACTCCCCTGAGTCTATGACAAGTGGGCCCCCCTCTGCTAATTAACTTAGTTTAGTTTTAACTAATTTTAGTTAGTTTAATTAATTACTGACATGCGGGACCCACTGGTCAGGTTGACCTGGACGACCCCTTTGACCACTGACGTCACCCTGACGCACTGCTGACACAATAACTAATTTCTGGATTTATTTTTATATAGGAAATTCCAGAAATTGTTGCAAACTTCAAAAATTCATAGAAATTAATCTGTAACTCCAAATGCAAAGATTTATATATGAATTTTGATCTTAAAAATTCAATCTATCCATTGGTAATGGTTTCATGCATGTCAGAACAAGTTAACCTTGCTGTTTAATCACAACAAGTTAATGCACTAAAATGACTATGTTAAATGAACTAACATTTGAATCTTTGATTCAAATGAGTTCATTCCTTTCGGTTCTAGCTTGCATTAGGCCAAGACACATTCATAATGCCATGTCATAGCATGCATCATATTGTTGCATATCGTCATGTGTTGTTTATGTTCGGTGTGCTTTCGTGATAGGTTCTGCCTCCGAGGATAACCCCGAATATCCGTCTGAAGGGCAGTATCCTACTACCACTACATCAGGAAAGCAACCCATTGATCATTTCGATACAAACCCATGTTCTCGCTTCTGCTCTTGTTTACTGCATTAAGACAACGCGATTCAAACTGATGTGTGTTGCGGTAGTTGAACCCACTTCCTCTGCATGACATGTCATTGCCACAGTAACTAGATGAAACCCACTAGCATGTGTAGGAGTTGATTGAGCCATATCTGTGTTACCTACCATGCTATGCTTAGAGTTGTGTCAGGTCTGGCTCATCAGGATGATGAACTGGAGTGAAAGGTTGTGTCGGTAACAAGAGTGAGGTGTTGAACACGATTTGGTAAAGGTATTGATGAGAGGCCACGTAGGAGTACATGGTGGGTTGTTTCATTGAGGTTGTCCTTAAGCACTGAGATCTGTGTGTGTGATTTAAGATTCAGCTACTACCACACATTGGGATCCTTAATTGACCCTCTCGACTTATTAACCACTCTTGTCCTCTGTCCGGGAGTTGCAAGTAGTTTCTGGTGTTTGTAGTATGCTGGGGGCCGCTTGATCTGACCATAGGGGTGGGTTGTGTTGCGGTAGGCACGTGGCACGGTGTACCGATTCGCCCGTTTGGTGTCTCGGGAACCCTGTTCACATCGTTCGGGGGCGTTAGTGGAAACCTCGGTCGGACTCCCTGCGGATGGAACCCGAATAGGCGATAAACCTAGACTAGGGACTCGTGTGTTTAGTCAGGCCGTGGCCGACACCCTCGCTGGGCTTCCGCTTGAAGGTTGCCGAGTACACGTCGTGTAGCGGTGATAAGTGGTGAGAACGTGTGTGAAGAAGTACACCCCTGCAGGGTATAAAACTATTCGAATAGTCGCGTCCGCGGTAAAGAACTACTTGGTCACCTATACAGTACATAAACAAGTAAATGGATACTACTAAAAGCCTCAACATAAGTGTGAGTACCGCGGATGGCCCTGTTGTAGGTTGACGAGAGAGGATCCACGGTGGAGTATTGTGTTGGTGAGTAGTGGACTCGTGTGCGAAAAATGCTTTCCAAATGGTGTATCGTAGGATAGCTTAGCCAAGAGTCAAAGCTGGCTTGCTGCAATAACTCCATTACCTTCTTGAGAATGTGCATGTAAAATAGGATTCTGTTGTAAGACTTGTTGAGTACCTTCGTACTCATGTTTGCTTTAATTAATGTTTTCAGACGGCAACACCAACCCCTCTGATGGGTTCTACATAGACCTCGACGTTGACGAGTGAATAGCCACCCAGGTGGTGATCCAAGACTTGTGAAGGGCCGATGTAGATAGAAAGGCTTCGCCAAGCCCTTTTTCTTTCTAGTGTCTGTACTCAGACTAGTTTGCTTCTGCATGTGCTTGTATGTTTGTATGACTTGAGTGTAGGGTCGTGTGACCCCTATCTGTATGAACATGTTATGTATGGCTCCTCGGAGCCTTTTAAATAAAGTACTTGAGTTGTAGAGTTTTGTTGTGATGCCATGTTGTATGTACTCATATCGAGGATATTGCGTGTATGTCTGAAATGCTTGTATGAGTGGGATCCGACAATCTAGTTGTTTATCCTTGGCAGCCTCTCATATGGGGAAATGTAGTCTAGTGCTTCCTGAGCGATAGTAGTTCGCTACAGCCCGGATCACCGGAGTCCTGCTAGCCCAGCACTACTGATCTGGACTCTTGACTGGCCGGCATGTGTTTCACTTTGTTCCTGTATACGTTCTTCGGGGAAATGTCACGCGGTGGCATCCGGAGTCCTGCCTAGCCTGCTACAGCCCGGGTTACCGGAGTCCTGTTAGCCCAGTGCTACAGCCCGGATGTATACGTTGATGACCGACATGCTCGATGTGATTCATGTATGCCTGTCCCCATGGGTTAGCGCCGTTTGGGTTCACGACTAGCCATGTCGGCACGGGCTCTCTGTCATATGGATGCTAGCGACACTATCATATACGTGAGCCAAAAGGCGCAAACAGTCCCGGGCCATGGTAAGGCGACACCCGTGTGATTACCGTGCGTGAGGCCACAAAGTGATATGAGGTGTTACCGGCTGGATCGATGTGACTTGGAATCGGGGTCCTGACAGATATGTGTTTTGCTTGGAGCATCATGTTGTTTTATTTTGTTAGTATTTGCTTGCTGTTATTTAGAATAATGTTTTTCATCTATATTTTCAATAAAAATGTCAAGGATAGTGAGGGAGTCCTGGACTAGGGGGTGTCCGGATAGCCGCACTATCATCCGTGGCCGTACTCCTAGACTATGAAGATACAAGATTGAAGACTTCGTCCCGTGTCCGGATAGGACTTTCCTTGGCGTGGAAGGCAAGCTTGGCGATACGGATATGTAGATTTCCTACCATTGTAACCGACTCTGTGTAACCCTAACCCTATTCGGTGTCTATATAAACCGAAGGGTTTTTGTCCGTAGGACGAACAACAATCATACCATAGGATAGCTTCTAGGGTTTAGCCTCTCTGATCTCGTGGTAGATCTACTCTTGTACCACCCATATCATCAATATTAATCAATGAGGAGTAGGGTATTACCTCCATCGAGAGGGCCCGAACCTGGGTAAAAACATCGTGTCCCTTGTCTCCTGTTACCATCCGCCCAGACGCATACGATTGGGACCCCTACCGAGATCCGCCGGTTTTGACACCGACATTGGTGCTTTCATTGAGAGTTCCTCTGCATCGTCGCCTATAGGCCAGATGGCTCCTTCAATCATCAGCAACGACGCAGTCCAGGGTGAGAGTTTTCTCCCCGGACAGATCTTCGAATTTGGCGGCTTTGCACTACGGGCCAATTCGCTAGGCCATCTGGAGCAGATCGAAAGCTACGCCCCTGGCCATCAGGTCTGATTTGGAAGCTTGAACTATACGGCCGATGTCCGCGGAGACTTGATCTTCGACGGATTCAAGCCACAGCCGAGCGTGCCGCATTGTCTCGATGGGTACGATCTAGCTCTGCCGCCGAACAGTGCCCTGGAGGCCGCACCAGTGCCTGCTCCGACCCTTAATTCGGGCCGGTTTCGCCGGTCGAGGACAGGTGGTTGGACACCGCCTCGGGGGCTGAAATCTCTACCGCGATGGAGCCGAACAGCATCACTGTCCTTTGCGAAGCTCGTGACTCCCAGGTGCCGGATTCCTCTCCGGACTCCGAACCTCCCGCGCCCCTGCCAGTCGAATCCGACTGGGCGCCGGTTATGGAGTTCACAGCCGCGGACATCTTTCAGCACTCGCCCTTTGGCGATATCCTGAACTCATTAAAGTCTCTCTCTTTGTCAGGGGGGCCCTGGCCGAACTACGGTCGGGAAGGTTGGGATTCGGACGATGAAGAAATTCAACGCCCACCCACCACCCACTTTGTAGCCACTGTCGATGACTTAACCGACATGCTCGACTACGACTCCGAAAACATCGACGGTATGGACGACGACGCTGGAGACGACCAAGATCCAGCGCCCACGGGGCACTGGAAGGCCACTTCAACTTACGATGTATATATGGTAGACACACCTAAGGGAAGCGATAACGAGGAACGACGGGACACTGCGAAAGATAATTCCCTCGGGAAGCAGTCAAAGCGGCGGCGTAAGCGCCGCTCAAAACCCCACCTCGACAAAGATAGCACCCACACAGACCCAGCCATAGAGCAGGGTGAGCCGGCAGACGACGAACATGCCACTGAGCAACCATCCGAACAGGCCAACCTGGACAAACAACCCGTCTCCGGCAAAGATACCAGTCCGGACGATCTCACGCCGGACACGTCATTGGAGCAGAAGAACCTCCACAAAGAGCTCCTCGCCACTGCACGTAGCTTGAAAAAGCAGAAACAAAAGCTCAGAACAGCGGAAGATGCACTCCGAATGAGATGGAGTAAAGTGCTCAACACCGCAGACTAATATGGCAAAAGCTGCCAAACAAAGAGCTACCCAAAGCGCAAATTACTGCCCGAATTCGACGAGGAGGCCATAGAGCCCCCACATTCAAAAAACAAGGAGGCCACCCGGTCGGATAGACGACCACATGGCACACTTAAAGCGGCAAGCGGCGCCGCACACAAGCCGGCAGGCGATCCGCATAAGGATTCGCACCAAAAGGACGGCCCAGTTAGATCTATCTATGGGCCAAGGAAACAAGCTCTAGCAAGCAATACAACACGTCAAGTATCCGAACATCACGGCATGCCCAAATATAGAGGCGCCGCGCACCCTCTATGTTTCACCGATGAGGTGCTGGATCATGAATTCCCAGCGGGATTCAAACCCGTAAACATAGAGGCATACGACGGAACTACATACCCCGGAGTCTGGATTGAGGATTATATCCTCCACATATACATGGCCAGAGGAGATTATCTCCACACCATAAAATACCTACCCCTCAAGCTCAAAGGGCCAGCCCGGCATTGACTCAAAAGCCTCTCCGAAAACACCATTGGTAGTTGGGAAGAGCTTGAGGATGCCTTTCGGGCCAATTTCCAGGGAACCTATGTCCGACCTCCGGACGTAGACGATCTAAGTCATATAACCCAAAAGCCCGGAGAGTCAGCCCGAAAATTCTGGAATAGGTTCCTCACCAAAAAGAACCAAATAGTCGATTGTCCGGACGCCGAAGCCTTAGCAGCTTTTAAACACAACGTCCGAGACGAATGGCTCGCCAGATACCTTAGCCAGGATTAGCCAAGAACAATGGCTGCATTAACAAGCCTCATGACCCACTTTTGCGCGGGAGAAGATAGCTAGCTAGCAAGATGCAGTACCAGCGACCCAAGTACATCCGAAATCAGGGATGGAAATGGGAAACCACGACGCAGCAAGGACCAGCGCCGGATTAAGGGGAACAGTCCAAAGAGCGCGGCAGTCAACGCCGGATTCAAAAGCTCACGGCATAACAATAAAAAACTGCCCCTTAAGGATAATAGAGATGAGCTATCCAACTTAAACAAAATCTTGGACAAGATATGCCAGATCCACAGTACTCCCGGGAAGCCTGCAAACCATACCCACCGAGATTGTTGGGTCTTCAAGCAGTCCGGCAGACTCAACGCCGAACACAAGGGGCTCGACACACCAAGTGAGGATGATGACGAGCACCGCAAGCACAGCCCGGGAAAACAAAAGAATTTCCCACAAGAGGTCAAAACAGTAAACTTACTTGAAGTAATAAAAGGCGAAAACAGAGCGGCGCCCATTGAATTACATGCCGCATAGTCTACCCCAGGAATCCCAACACTGGTTGTCAAAACCAATCACCTTCGCTCATCAGGACTACTCCGAAAATATCCGGAACACAGGATGGACTGCCTTGATACTAGAACCTATAATCGACGGTCTTCAATTTACGCAGGTCCTAATGGACAGCGGCAGTGATTTAAACCTGTTATATCAGGACACAATCCGCGATATGGGGATAGACCCAAACAGGATTAGCCATAGCAACACTTCCTTTCAAGGAATAATGCCAGGCACATACGCCCATTGTACGGGCTCCCTACTATTGGAAGTTATGTTCGGCTTACCCGACAACTCCCGTCGTGAAAAGTTGGTCTTCCACATCGCCCCATTTGAAAGTAGCCATCAAGCACTACTGGGACGCGAAGCTTTCGCCCGCTTTAACGCAATACTGCATTATGCATCTCTTAAACTCAAAATGCCCGGTCCACGAGGCATCATTTCATTAAGGGGAAGCTGTGCGTGTCCCTCAAGGAAAGAATGTGAGACTGCCTTAACAGCCTCACACTAATACGACCTTACTAGCCAAAAGCGTCTAAAGCAGGTCGTTCAGACCCCGGACACGATCTTTTATTCAAATAAACATGATGCTTACTAGCCGCGTACCCCCCTTACAAGGGGCTCCACGCATGTACAACAAGAGACAATAAAGCTCAATTTTATTCATTTTTTCCAATTACATTTCCGCACGATCTTTTTTCAAACTAAGTTCCTCTCTTTTACAGATGAACGCCGTGCTATACCCGTCCAGCATACGACACAATGGAGACACAGGCGCAGACGTGCAGCAGGGACCCGTTGCAAAGATTCTTTTCAGATTAAGACCCTGCGTAAACCTTTTTTCAATGTCTCTTGTTGTTACTCCTCCCCCGGTCTCTTATTATAGCCGAGGAGGAGGCTGGCGTTTTGGCATCGGCCGTGTTAGAATTTTGCACGTTCCTGGACACCAGGGGCTTGTTACCAAGGGCATTGTTCGGCCCGCTTTATAAAAGATCGAATACCTTAGGGAGTGTTCGGCGTCTCGAGTTAGGCCTTATATGCATCAGCTCCGAATCATGTCTTTGGTCAAATGTTGGGTTTGCCCGGCTCCTGTGTTTTGCTGCCTTACGTTCCGTTCTATCGGCTAACGCGGCACTGTGGAGAACTATCTGCGATTGTGCCCGGTTCGCCGGAGAGCACCTCAAGAGAGAAAGCCGAAAACTGATCGTCATGATACAAATGAGAGACTGGTCAACCACTCGATGACTCACCGGAATGTTTAGAATTCCTCCGCATTAACGAAGGACCGTTTCCCGGTCTGGCACATACGCACCCCGAATTTGGGAGAGTGCGGTGCCCCCAGGGGCTATATCGTAGCCCCACCATCGAACTCCTATGGCTAAGTGAAAGTGATAAAGCATTATAGTCCGGTTACCTAGTTTGCTACGCTACCACCTCCTTCATAGGACCAAGACGTTGGATTAAGTGTGAAAACGCGACTTCTTTGCAAACACCCCCGCACTATGTGCGTGGGGGCTGAAGCCGAAGACTGCCATCTTTCAGGTTATATACATATATAAATCAACGGCCGCACAGGAGGTAGTTTGCTACTTGAAGGCACAAGTATAAAAAGCTCTTACATTAAATTGAAACGCTGTTTCATAAAATTACACATGTCATTCAAACATAACATCCTTCGAGCACTGCGTCTCTATTAAACGAGGGCCCGGGAGAACTTCCTCAAAATAGCGCTCGACTGATTCTCGGCTTCCGTCTGAATCTGGGGACGCAATGTCGGTGGCCTTCATCTCAGCCCAGTATGCCTTGACACGGGCAAGAGCCATCCGCGCCCCCCAATACACGCCGACCGCTTCATTGCGTCAATACGCGGCACCGCACCAAGGAACTACTGAACTAAGCCAAAATAACTCTTTAGCTGGGGTCCGCCTGGCCACAAATGAGTCATGACATGCTTCATGGCAAGTCCGGATAATCAATTCAGCTCGGCCCATTTGGCCAACCGATTGGTTAACGGAAGAGGACGCTCCGGACTATGGAATTACGACCAAAATAGCTCTTCCCTTCTGTGCCCTTTCTGGCCTCGGAAGTGCTCAATCGCGTCCGCAGCGCCCGCCGCTAAGTCCAGATAAGCATCCTCTAAACTCCACAGCTTGTCCAACTGAGCACACTTCGGATCCGTATATTTCCTCCGCAGCAGAAACGGTTTTCCAGCCACAATATCCCCAGCCTGACTCAGCTCCTCCTTGGCAGCTCTCACAGCGGAACGGGCATCCTTGGCTCCGGCGGTGGCCTTTTTCAGGTCCTCTTGTTCCGCTTGACATTCTTTTTCAAGAACCCCGCAGCGGTCGGTAGCATTCTTCAGCTTCTGGGCCATATTGGCCATTTCCTCTTTGCTTCGGCAGTGAGCAGCTCGTTCGGCTTTCAGCTCTTTGGCCGCTGAGGGAGTCCTGGACTAGGGGGTGTCCGGATAGCCGAACTATCATCTTTGGCCGGACTCCTAGACTATGAAGATAGAAGATTGAAGGCTTCACCTTGTGTCCAGATAGGACTTTCCTTGGCGTGGAAGGCAAGCTTGGCGATACGGATATGAAGATTTCCTACCATTGTAACCGACTCTGTGTAACCCTAACCCTATTTGGTGTCTATATAAACCGAAGGGTTTTAGCCCGTAGGACGAACAACAATCATACCATAGGCTAGCTTCTAGGGTTTAGCCTTTCTGATCTCGTGGTAGATCTACTCTTGTACTACCCATATCATCAATATTAATCAAGCAGAGTAGGGTTTTACCTCCATCGAGAGGGCCCGAACCTGGGTAAAAACATCGTGTCCCTTGGCTCCTGTTACCATCCGCCCAGACGCACAGTTCGGGACCCCCTACCCGAGATCCGCCGGTTTTGACACCGACATTGGTGCTTTCATTGAGAGTTCCTCTATATCGTCACATATAGGCCCGATGGCTCCTTCGATCGTCAGCAACGACGCAGTCCAGGGTGAGACTTTTCTCCCCGGACAGATCTTTGTATTCGGCGGCTTTGCACTGCGGGCCAATTCATTAGGCCATCTGGAGCAGATTGAAAGCTACGCCCCTGGCCATCAGGTCAGATTTGGAAGCTTGAACTATACGGCCGATGTCCGCGGAGACTTGATCTTCGACGGATTCGAGGCACGGCCGAGTGTACCGCACTGTCTCGATGGGCATGATCTAGCTCTGCCGCCGAACAGTATTCGGGAGGCCGAACCAGTACCCTCTCCGGTCCTTAATCCGGAGTCGGTTTCGCCGGTCGAGGACGGGTGGTTGGACGCCGAACTATCATCTTTGGCCGGACTCCTAGACTATGAAGATAGAAGATTGAAGGCTTCACCTCGTGTCGGATAGGACTTTTCTTGGCGTGGAAGGCAAGCTTGGTGATACGGATATGAAGATTTCCTACCATTGTAACCGACTCTGTGTAACCCTAACCCAATTCGGTGTCTATATAAACCGAAGGATTTAGTCCGTAGGACGAACAACAATCATACCATAGGCTAGCTTCTAGGTTTTAGCCTCTCTGATCTCATGGTAGATCTACTCTTGTACTACCTATATCATCAATATTAATCAAGCAGGAGTAGGGTATTACCTCCATCGAGAGGGCCCGAACCTGGGTAAAAACATCGTGTCCCTTGACTCCTGTCACCATCCGCCCAGACGCACAGTTCGGGACCCCCTACCCGAGATCCGCCGGTTTTGACACCGACATTGGTGCTTTCATTGAGAGTTCCTCTGTGTCGTCACATATAGGCCCGATGGCTCCTTTGATCGTCGGCAACGACGCAGTCCAGGGTGAGACTTTTCTCCCCGGACAGATCTTTGTATTCGGTGGCTTTGCGCTGCGGGCCAATTCATTAGGCCATCTGGAGTAGATTGAAAGCTATGCCCCTGGCCATCAGGTCAGATTTGGAAGCTTGAACTATACGGCCGATGTCCGCGGAGACTTGATCTTCGACGAATTCGAGCCACGGCCGAGTGTACCGCACTGTCTCGATGGGCATGATCTAGCTCTGCCGCCGAACAGTGTTCGGGAGGCCGAACCTCCCGCGCCCCTGCCAGTCGAATCCGACTGGGCGCCGGTCATGGAGTTCACTGCTGCAGACATCTTTCAGCACTCGCCCTTTGGCGATATCCTGAACTCATTAAAGTCTCTCTCTTTGTCAGGAGAGCCCTGGCCGAGCTACGGTGAGGAAGGTTGGGATTCGGACGACGAAGAAATTCAACGCCCACCCACCACCCACTTTGTAGCCACTATCGATGATTTAACCGACATGCTCGACTTTGACTCCGAAGACATCGACGGTATGGACGATGGTGCCGGAGACGATCAAGAGCCAGCGCCCACGGGGCACTGGAAGCTCACCTCGTCATATGACATATACATGGTAGACATCCCAAAAGATGGGAATGACGATGGGACAGCGGAGGATGACCCCTCCAAGAAACAACCGAAGCGCCGACGTCAGCGGCACCGCTCTAAATCCCTCCACAGTAAAAATGGTGATTCTGGCACGGGAGATAATAATACCCCGGACAGTGCCGAAGACGACCCCCTCCAGCAGGACTCAGCACAGGAGGAGGGAGAAGCGATTCCGCACGACAGTGCGGCAGAAAGAGAGGCAGAGGACGATAACTATGTGCCCCCCTCCGAAGACGAGGCAAGCCTCGATTTACGCATTTAATTCATCGTGCGGAGGATCCCGTCGAACAAGAGCGTTTTAAGCGCAAGCTCATGGCCACGGCAAGTAGCCTCAAGAAAAAGCAGCAATGACTTAGAGCTGACCAAGACCTCGCTAGGATGATGGGTGAGGTCCTTGGAGCCGAAGAGTATGAACTTGAACGCCCCTCCAAAAGCTACCCCAAACGCAGGCCGTTGCCTCGATCAGAGGAGGAAGCACCCGCTTCACCAGCACACGACATGGCAGACCGGCTGCCACGTGGCCGCGACAGAGAAGCCTCTCGGCCCTCCGCTCAAGCCACGCCCCGACGCCGCTCAAAAAGTACCAAGGAAAGGGAAAACGTGCCGGACTTGCGAGATATATTGGAGGATAAGGCAAAGCATACAAGATCGATCTAAAGATCGCGTGGGCGCCCAACGACTCGGGATGATTACCGTCACTCTGGATACAGCAACCCCGGCCGGGCCGAACACAGTAGACAAAGCTCATATGAGCTACGTCGTGACATAGCCCAATATAGAGGCGCCGCACACCCACTATGCTTCACAGATGAAGTAATGGATCATCAAATCCCTGAGGGCTTCAAGCCCGTAAACATTGAATCATACGATGGTACCACAGATCCTGCGGTCTGGATCGAGGACTATCTCCTCCATATCCACATGGCCCGCGGTGATGATCTACATGCCATCAAATACCTCCCACTCAAGCTTAAAGGACCAGCTCGGCATTGGCTCAACAGCTTGCCAGCGGAGTCAATCGATTGTTGGGAGGACCTGGAAGCCACATTCCTTGATAACTTTCAGGGCACATATGTGCGACCACCAGACACCGATGACCTTAGCCATATAATTCAGCAGCCAGAAGAATCGGCCAGAAAATTCTGGACGCGGTTCCTAACAAAGAAAAATCAGATCGTCGACTGTCCAGATGCAGAGGCGCTAGCAGCATTCAAACACAACATCCGCGACGAGTGGCTAGCCCGGCACCTAGGACAGGAAAAGCCGAAATCCATGGTAGTTCGGATACCAAGGACAGCAATGGCAGGTCGCGTCGCAACAAGCATAAACGCCGCATTAACGGTGACAACGCTGAAGATACGGTAGTAAATGCCGGATTCAGAGGCTCCAAACCCGGTCAGCGAAAGAAGCCATTCAAAAGAAATACCCAGGGCCCGTCCAACTTGGACCGAATACTCGATCGCTTGTGCGGATACATGGCACCCCGAAAATCAGCCAATCACACCAACAGGGATTGTTGGGTGTTCAAGCAAGTAGGCAAGCTAAGCGCGAAAACAACGACAAGGGGCTGCATAAGCGATGACGAGGAAGAGCCCCGCCGCCCGAATAATAGAGGACAAAGGGCTTTCCCACACAAGTGCGGACGGTGAACATGATATGCAACCCACATACCCAAAAGGGAACGGAAGCGTGCACTAAGGGACGTATACGCGATGGAGCCAGTTGCCCCGAAGTTCAACCCATGGTCCTCCTGCCCGATCACCTTCGATCGAAGGGACCACCCTACTAGCATCCGTCACGGCGGTTTTGCCGCATTGGTTCTTGACCCAATTATTGATGGATTCCACCTCACAAGAGTCCTGATGGACGGCGGCAGTAGCCTGAACCTGATCAATCAAGATACAGTGCGCAAAATGGGCATAGACCCGTCAAAGATCAAACCACAAAGACGACCTTTAAAGGCGTCATTCCAGGTGTTGAGGCCAACTGTACAGGCTCCGTTACACTTGAAGTGGTCTTTGGATCCCCGGATAACTTCCGGAGCAAGGAGTTAATCTTTGATATAGTCCCGTTCCGCAGCGGCTATCACGCACTGCTCGGACGAACCGCATTCGCAAAATTCAATGCGGTGCCACACTACGTGTACCTCAAGCTCAAGATGCCAGGCCCTCGAGGCGTAATCACGGTCAATGGAAACACCGAGCGCTCCCTCCGAACGGAGGAGCATACGGCTGCCCTTGCGGCAGAAGTGCAGAGCAGCCTCTTAAGGCAATTCTCCAGTCCGGCAAATAAACAATCGGACACTGCCAAGCGCGCCCGGAGTAACCTACAGCAAGACCACCTGGCACGCTCCGAACAGGCATAGTAATGCGGCCCCAACCCCAGCCCTCGCGAACTCGCGAAGCCAGTACTATGCGTATATAATTACGCTCTAGAAGTATCATGGGCATAGGGGATGGTCCACGACCACGGCATGCCTATAATGCGGCTAGACCGCACTAGGGGCTCCCGTTTGCGTCATTCTCTTTTTTTTTCTTTTTACTTTCAGGACTCTGTTCTCCAGAAGCCCTGTCCGGCATTCGCGCCGAACACACGATGCAAGAGCCAGGGAAGCAGAAAACTGCGTCGAGTGTCCAGGTGGTCTCTATTACGAGCAGTATACCTGTTTTACATACCACATCGCAAACTTACCCCTGGAAGGGGGACATGTCAAAAGTCCCATACCTTGCGTATCGCACAATTTGTATCATTCTGCTTTTATTTGCAGTCCCTTTTGAATAAAACAATATATAGCTTTTTCCTATTATTGCATTCTTTCCCATTATATATGTTCATTTATGACATTGCGCAACCATACAATTTGGTACGGCTAATACACCAGGGGCTTATGTACCCCCAAAAACACGGTGTAACAAGTCTGAACACTATCACAAGTGCGGCACCCCGAACTTATAGCATTATATGCATCGGCTCCGAATCATGTCTTGGGTCAATAGTTGGGTTTGCCCGGCTCCCATGTTTTGGTACCTTACGTTCCGTTATATCGGCTAAGGTAGCGCTGGGAGAACCACTGTGATTGTGCCCCGGTTGATCCCGGTGAGCACCTCAGTGGAGAAAGCTAAAACTGACCGTCATGATAAGGCGAGAGCTGGTCGATGTTCGAGAGGTTTTTTTCGAGTCCCTAAAGACTTATGCCGCTTAGAGCGATGAACCGGCATTGTCCGGACAAGGCATGGATAGCGCCCCGAACTCGGTCTTCCGAATACTAGGGGCTTCGCCGAAATTTAAAATTATAGAATTATATGGCTAAGTGAGAGTGTTCAAGCATTATAGTACGGTTGCCTGGTTCGCTGCGTTGAGCGCCTCCCTCGAAGGACCCAAGAATAGGAACAAGAGCGCTCAAGTTTATCCCGAACACCCCAGCACTCGTGGCATGGGGGCTGAAGCCAACGACTCACCATCTCTCAAATTCGATAAACGGCCGCACAAAACGTAATATTTTAAATTCAAAAGCGTTGCTTAGCGCATATGAACAAGTTTTCAGCGTACAGGATAACAAAATGCGAGTCTACTCAAATATTACATCTCTGGAGCATTCACCCGCTATAAGACGGGCACCTTTCAGGACGCCCTCATAATACTTCTCGGGCTTGCGATGTTCTTTGCCCGGCGGCGGCTTGTCCGTCACCAGCTTCTCCGCATCCAGCTTGCCCCAGTGCACCTTGGCACGGGCAAGGGCCCTACGGGCACCTTCAATACAGACGGAGCGCTTGATGACTTCGATCCACGGACAGGCATCCACCAGCCGTCGCACTAGCCCGAAGTAGCTCCCAGGCATGGCCTCCTTTGGCCACAGCTGAGCTATAAGGCCCTTCATGGCCTATCCGGCGACCTTGTGGAGCTCGACCAATTGCTTCAGCTGGTCGCTCAAGGGCACCATGTGTTCGGCCTCAGCATACTGAGACCAAAACACCTTCTCCGTCGAGCTCCCCTCTTCGGCTCGGTAGAAAGCGGCGGCATCAGATACACTACGGGGCAGATCTGCGAAGGCTCCTGGAGAGCTCCGGATTCGGGTAAGTAATAGGTAATTGACTTTTACATTCTTGCTTTGCATAAAGAATGCCTTACCCGCCGCTATCTTCCTCATCGCCTCAATCTCCTGGAGGGCTTTTTGGGCCTCGGCCTTAGCAGCTTTGGCACTCTCAAGAGCCGAGGCAAGCTCGGACTCTCGGGTCTTCGAGTCAGGCTCCAAACTCTCGTGTTTTTCCATGAGAGCATGGAGCTCTTTCCGGACCTCCGCCAGCTGCGCCTCCCCTTTCTCTAGCTCGGTGCGCTCCGCGGCCGCTTTGTTTTCGGCCGCGGACACCGCCTCCTTCAGGGTGGCCACCTCATTTGTGGCCCCTGCAGTACACATGTTATTCCTGTTATCTTTTTGCAACCACATTTATCTTCATTTCTATAAGGTATTGCTTACCTTCCTTGTCCTCGAGCTGCTTCCTGGCTTGGCCGAGCTCGTTCTCGGACCGCTCGAGGCTCTCCTTCAATGCATTGACCTCCGCGGTCAATGCGGCAGAGGTCAGCAGGGCAGCCTGCATTCCCATATTGACATAATTATGTTAGACTCCTACGTATATCTTTTAGATCCTCAGTCCGGCTTTTCTTTCCGAACACCGAACTAAGCATCAGAGGATACTGTCTATGCGGTAATCTTCTTTCATATATTGAAAACTTACCTCAAAGCCTGTTAGAAGGCTGCTGCCGGCTTCAGTAAGCCCGCTCTTGGCGGACTGAACCTTCTGGATCACCACACTCATAACAGTGCGGTGCTCCTCCTTGATGGAGGCGCTGTTAAGCGCCTCCAATAAGCTATCCGGTGCCTCCGGTTGGACGGAAGACGCCGGCTTCTTACCCTTCTTACGAAGGGGCCGCTTGCCGGACTCCGGAACCACTGAAGGTTCCGGTATGGAGTCCGGACTAGGGTCGGGCTTAGAGCCCCCAGGGGTCTTGCCCCCCTCGCGCCTGGAGTCCGGGAGGCTGCCTTGTAGCGCCTCCTGCGTCACCTCCTCTTGACCAGGCCCCCCTTGGGGCCCCACCTCGACGTCGTCGGCGGCGCGAGGTGAGGAGGCGGCCGGAAGAGAAGTACTCTCCATTTCGGACGAATTTAGGGACCCGCTTGACGAAGCGGCAAGCTCGTCCTTGGGCGGGCTGCATGATTGTTTGGCATCAGAGAACACTATGCAATGAATAAAATAAAAAGTCGTGGGTATCCGGACACTTACGATCTCGCCAGAGGCTTGGCCCTCGTGGGCCACTCCTCTTCGCCATCGTCGGCGGTGGTGGAGACGTCCGAGTGAAGGGTTCTCCCCTTCTTGGACCCTCCGGCCTCCCCAGTTGGGGCGGCCTTTCTCTTCTTCTCTCCCCCCGCTGGGGGAGAGGCTTCTTTTTCCTCCTCCTCGTTTTCACGCGAGGAGTCCGCCTCCGAGTCGTCAGATGATGAGTCCGACGACACCTGGCGCCGGGCACTCCGTCGAGTCCCCGTGGCCTCCTTCTTGGCCTTCTTCTCCGGCACCACATAAGGCGCCGGAGCCCGGCCTTCCCGCTAAGCGGGCGTCTCTGAGTCTTCGGCAAAGGAGCCAGACAGTTAACCTGCCCGGACGTACTCCGCCAGTCCTGTCAAAGGCAAGGGAGTTTAGATCCCGCATAGAGTCAAACTATGAAAAGCAAGATTTCCCGTGAAGGGCAAAATAGCTTACCTCGGTAGCTGGACGCTGTGAGCTGAATCCGCGATCTTCCGTAGCGGATGAGGGAGCCTCGGCGCCCTTGAATAGCACCTTCCAGGCATCTTCGTACGTAGTGTCGAAGAGCCTCTTCAGGGTTGAATGCCGAGCCGGATCGAACTCCCACAAATTGAATGCCGAGGCGGATGAGCATGACCTGGACCACATTGACGAGCCTGAGATTCTTGTTCACCAAGGTCCGCATGCAGGTTTGGAGTCCGGTCCGCTCTTCCGAATTACCCCACGCTAGGCCGGTCTCCTTCCAAGAAGTGAGCCGCGTGGGAATACCAGACCGAAATTCGGGGGCCGCCGCCCATTTGGAGTCGCGCGGCTCGGTGATGTAGAACCACCCCGATTGCCACCCCTTCACGGTCTCCACAAAGGAGCCGTCGAGCCATAAGACGTTGGCGATCTTGACGACCATGGCGCCTCCGCACTCCGCCTGGCGGCCCCTCACAACCTTTGGCTTGACACTGAAAGTCTTTAACCATAAGCCGAAGTGGGGCCGGATGTGTAGGAAAGCCTCGCACATGATGATGAACGCCGAGATGTTGAGGATGAAATTCGGGGCCAGATCGTGGAAATCTAGGCCGTATTAGAACATGAGCCCCCGGACGAATGGGTGAAGTGGGAAACCCAGTCCGCGGAGGAAGTGGGCAAGAAACACGACCCGCTCGTGGGGCTCAGGGGTGGGGATGAGCTGCCCTTCGTCGGGCAGCCGATGTGCGACATCGCCGGACAAGTATCCGGCCATCCGCGGTTTCTTTATGTGGCCCTCCGTGACGGAGGAGACCATCCACCTGCATCCCGCTCCGGACATGGCTGGGGACGGTCGAGGGAGGATGTGCGGACTTGGGCACTGGAGCTCAGAGTACGCGAAAATGGATGAGCAAGGGAGGAGGAAGGCGTAGGTGAAAAGGGTGGATCCTTATCCCCTTATATGGGCGGACGAGGCTATGCGTCCCCCACTAGCCTGATAAAACTCGCTTATCTCCCAAGCGCCGCAATCAATGGCGCGGTTGGGTTACCCACGTCCGTATTGATGAGAATCCCGGAATAAGGGGGCACGATCTACGCTTTGATAAGACGTGCCAAGGAAACTGCCTCGCTAAACACGCTGAGGTGGGATAGTAAAAACGATTTGAATAAAAGCCTGGCCGTGGTGTGATGTCACGCCGCGGAATACGTCAGTAGATCTGTGCAAAAATTATTCTCTCTACGGTGTTATGTGGAACTTGTTTTGCAGAGCCGGACACTATCCATGTGTTCAAAACCTTCTAAGTATTCGGAGGAGGAACCCGCCTTGCAATGCCGAAGACAATATGCGCGCCGGACTCGTCATTGAAGCCTAGTTCAGGGGCTACTGAGGGAGTCCTGGACTAGGGGGTGACCGGATAGCCGAACTATCATCTTTGGCCGGACTCCTAGACTATGAAGATAGAAGATTGAAGACTTCACCTCGTGTCCGAATAGGACTTTCCTTGGCGTGGAAGGCAAGCTTGGCGATACGGATATGAAGATTTCCTACCATTGTAACCGACTCTGTGTAACCCTAACCCTATTCGGTGTCTATATAAGCCGAAGGGTTTTAGTCCGTAGGACGAACAACAATCATACCATAGGCTAGCTTCTATGGTTTAGCCTCTCACGATCTCGTGGTAGATCTACTCTTGTACTACCCATATCATCAATATTAATCAAGCAGGAGTAGGGTATTACCTCCATCGAGAGGGCCCGAACCTGGGTAAAAACATCATGTCCCTTGACTCATGTTACCATCCGCCCAGACGCACAGTTCGGGACCCCCTACCCGAGATCCGCCAGTTTAAAGCGGCCGCATTACTCTTTCGGGCTTGCTCTTTAGCTCGGGCGAGTTTCGCCCGCAGCCTCTCCACAGCAGCGGCGCCATCTGCATCAAAGCATACAAGTAGTAAGGCATGGGCGTCAAGCTCCCTTACCAGGTGCCCGCGGAGAAGTCGCATACCTTGTGACTCGTCAAACCGTTTATTAACCAGCACGATGTCCGCATCCGCCTCCTCAATTTGCCGCTTTAGTTCGTCAAACCCATCAGTCCGGCTGGCCACCGGACGCCCCGCCACCTACATAGGAACGGCGACATGTTAGTACTGAGATTATGATCCTCGGCACGTTGTCAGTTTTGACAACATACCGAGTCTCAGGGGCTACTATCTATACAGGGCACATTCTATATGCATAACTGTCAGAAGATACATCATCTTGTTTCTCTCGTACCTCAAACCCCACAAGAAACTTGGCGGCTTGCAGGTAATCCGCTCTCAGCGGATGCAATTCTTTCAATCACCGTAGCCATTAAGCGCACGGTGATCTTCTGAGATAGACACTCGCCCGAGCAGGTCCTTCAGCTCCTCCGACCCTGGCGCGCCCGATTGGCGCGGACCTTCGCCCCGCGGACTCGGGGAACTCTCCGTGACGACACCTCAGGGTCCCCCGCCTCGCATGAAGGCGCGATAGGTGGAGGCATTTCTCTCTCTATCATCTCCGGACGAAGATCCCCCGAAGACGAGCTCTGCTGAGAAGGGCTGAGATCCGAACTACAAGGTACAATTTTGGTTATCTTCAGAAATAAATACAGGGATATCCTTTATTCACAAGACCCCTTCTTTTTACTTACGGCTCGCTGGAGGGCTGATCCCTTTGGGGAAATAGTGCGGCTGGGGTATTTCCCAGCACCGGACTGCCTGACGAAGACTTCTTTCCCCGCTTTGAGGCCTTGGCTTCCGGGTCTTCGAAGGCAGTCCTCTTCTCCCCTTGGAGGGTAGGGTCCTTGATTCCTCCTTCCTTGAAAGCATCCTTCATGGAGGCAGTTGTTTCCCTGCTCCCCCCTTCGCCTTCTTCAAAAGGCGCGGCCTTCAACATCTTGGTCAGCATAGGATCCGGCGTGGTCTCTGGGAGGGGAGCCGGACACCTTATCAACTTTGCCTTTGCTATACACTTCTGTTCAAGAAACGGCTCCCTTAAAGGACATATATATGATAAATGAATGAACAGCCTGTCCGGTTACAGGACTACTTACTTGAGTATCTGGGCGATTGCAGCTTAGTCCTGCGTCCTCAGTCAAGTCCGGACACTTCTCCTGTGATCCAAAGAACAGTTTATACATCTCCATGGGCGTCGCGCCCATAAAATGTTGGAGAGCTCGTGGTCCCTCCGGATTAAATTCCCACAGACGGAGGGGGCGACGTTTGCAGGGCAGAAGGCACCGAATCAGCATAACCTGCGCCGCCACGATCAGATTGATCTCTCTTTCTTGGAGGTCTCGAATACGGCCCTGCAACAGAGGAACGTCCTTGGACGGCCCCCAGTCGAGCCCCCGGTTGACCCATGATGCCAGCCGCTGTGGTGGACCTGAGCGGAAGGCGGGTAGCGCCACCCATTTGGTGCCCCTGGGAGCGGTGATATAAAACCACTCCTGTTGCCACAAACCAAGCTCCTCCTGAAAAGAGCCCTCGGGCCACGGAGCATCAGCGGATTTGCTTATGACCGCCCCTCCGCACTCTACTTGTTGCCCCTCGATCATCTTCGGCTCCACCTTGAAGGTCTTGAGCCACAATCCAAAGTGAGGGGTAATATGGAGGAAGGCTTCACATACGACAATGAATGACGAGATGTGGAGGATGGACTCGGATTCAAGTCATGGAATTCCAGCCCATAATAAAACATGAGCCCAAGACAAAGGGATCCGTCGGGAAGCCTAAACCCGAAGGAAGTGAGACACGAACACCACGCTCTCGCCGGGCTCGAGTGGGAATGACCTGCCTCGAGCAGGCAGACTATGCGAGATCTCGCCGTCGATACTGGCGTCTCGCAGCTTTAGCACATCTTCTTCCGTGACGGAAGAAGACATCCATCGGCCGAGCTGGTCGGAGCCGGACATCGTCGAAGGTCCGAAGCGCCTAAATCTGAAGCTTTGGGTGTTAGAACTCGAAGCGCGAGGCAGATTCGATGGAGGATGGAAAAAATAAGAGGGCCTTGGTCTCATTATAAAGAGGTTGAATACCAAGAGCCCTCGCTGTGACCGATTGGGACTCGCCTTCGATAGAGGAGGCGTGCCGACGGGCACGGTTGGGTTACCCACGTCAGTATTGATGAGAATCCCGGAATAAGGGGGCATGATCTACGCTTTGATAAGACGTGCCAAGGAAACTGCCTCGCTGAACGCTACCGAGGTGGGTCAAGAAAAACGATTCGAATAAAGGCCTGGCCGTGGTGTGATGTCACGCCATGGAATACATCGGGGTCTGTGCAAAGAATTATTCTCTCTACGGTGGTATGTGGAACTTGTTTTGCAGAGCGGACACTATCCTTGTGTTCAAAACCTTCTATGAAGTATTCGGAGGAGGAACCCGCCTTGCAATGCCGAAGACAATGTGCGCGCCGGACTCGTCGTCATTGAAGCCTGGTTCAGGGGCTACTGAGGGAGTCCTGGACTAGGGGGTGTCCGGATAGCCGCACTATCATCTGTGGCCAGACTCCTAGACTATGAAGATACAAGATTGAAGACTTCGTCCCATGTCCGGATAGGACTTTCCTTGGCATGGAAGGCAAGCTTGGCGATACGGATATGTAGATTTCCTACCAATGTAACCGACTCTGTGTAACCCTAACCCTATTCGGTGTCTATATAAACCGAAGGGTTTTAGTCTCAGAGACGAACAACAATCATACCATAGGCTAGCTTCTAGGGTTTAGCCTCTCTGATATCGTGGTAGATCTACTCTTGTACCACCCATATCATCAATATTGATCAAGCAGGAGTAGGGTATTACCTCCATCGAGAGGGCCCGAACCTGGGTAAAAAAATCGTGTCCCTTGTCTCCTATTACCATCCGCCTAGACGCACAGTTCAGGACCCCCTACCCGAGATCCGCCGGTTTTGACACCGACAGATAGCCTTTACCATGCTTATTTTGCTAGAATACATGTTGCTGTTTGAAAACAGAAAGTTTACCGCTGTTGCAAAAATTCCCTAGAAAAGTCAGAGAATGGTATAATGTTGAAACATTTTTGCATAATAAGCTTTGATAAATTTACTACAGCGGGAATTTTCTCTCTTAATTTTTGGAGTTAGGAATGTATTGATACTCTTGCATCCTTTACAGACTGTACTGTTTTGGCAGATTGCTGTTATGTTTGCACATGTTTGCTTGTTTAATGATTCTATTTGAGGATAGGAGAATTAAATATGCAGAGGCATTTAGTATGCAATGTTTAATAATAATTTTAGTGATTTGTTACAGTAGAAAATGTTAAGGTTTTTGCATTGGTTTATACTAACTTATCTCACGAGTTCTTGTTGAGTTTGGTGTGGATGAAGCTTTTGAGAAACAGACAAACCATGATATGAGAGAATTAAGGAGACACAAAAGCTCAAGCTTGGGGGTGCCCAAGGCACCCCAAGATAATATTTCAAGAAGTCTCAAGCATCTAAGCTTAGGGATGCCCCGGTAGGCATCCCACCTTTCTTCTTCAACAATTACCGGTTAGTATCGGTTGAACCTAAGTTTTTGCTTCTTCACATGAGTTGTGCTATCCTTGCAATGTCATTTTATTTTGTTTTGTTTGCTGTTTGAATACAATACCAAGATCTGAAATTCTTAAATGAGAGAGAGTCTTCACATAGTTACATAATTATTTAACTACTCATTGATCTTCACTTATATCTTTTTGGAGTAGTTTGTCATTTACTCGTGTGCTTCACTTATATCCTATGAGTAAATGGTTGAATGAGTTGAATGTGATAAATCTGAAATTATATATGTTTCATTTGCCTATCCCATGGGGAGTAATGACTTCACATCTAAGAAGTAGAGGCTGTAAATTTATTGAAGGTTAGCAAGCATTGCATTGGTCATTTGAACAATTCATGAAAGAATATTGAAGGAAGAGAGATTTCACATATAAATATACTATCTTGGACATCTTTTATAATTGTGAGCACTCATTAAAGTATGACATGCTAAAGAGTTGATGTTGGACAAGGAAGACAACGTAATGGGTTATGTTTTCTCACATCTCAGTTAAAGTATATTGTCATGGATCATTCAAACATGTTGAGCTTGCCTTTCCCCCTCATGCTAGCCAAAATTCCTTGCACCAAGTAGAGATACTAATTGTGCTTCCAAATATCCATAAACCCAGTTTTTGCCATGAGAGTCCACCATACCTACCTATGGATTGAGTAAGATCCTTCAAGTAAGTTGTCATGTTGCAAGCAATAAAAATTGCTCTCTAAATATGTATGACTTATTAGTGTGGAGAAAATAAGCTTTATACGATCGTGTGATATGGAAGTAATAAAAGCGACGGACTGCATAATAAAGGTTAATATCACAAGTGGCAATATAAAGTGACGTTCTTTTGCATTAAGATTTTGTGCATCAAACCCTAAAAGCACATGACAACCTCTGCTTCCCTCTGAGAAGGGCCTATCTTTTACTTTATGTCTTCTACTTTATGCAAGAGTCAAGGTGATCTTCACCTTTCCCTTTTTCATTTTATCCTTTGGAAAGCACCTCGTGTTGGAAAGATCCTGATATATATATATATATCCAATTGGATGTAAGTTAGCATGAACTATTATTGTTGACATCACCCAAAGGTGAATACGTTGGGAGGCAACACTATAAGCCCCTATCTTTCTCAGTGTCTGATTAAAACTCCATAACCATAAGTATTGCGTGAGTGTTAGCAATTGTAGAAGACTATATGATAGTTGAGTATGTGGAGTTTGCTAAATCAAGGCTCTGACATAGACCCTTCCTGAAAATAAGATGAATTGTAATTGTTTGATGACTAAGAATGAAGTTTTCTAGTTTTCAAGAAACTTTATGGTCTATGCTTTAACATGTGAGTAGCTTGTTACTTGATCGTGAGAAGTTTTATGAGATGAACTACTGTTATGACAAATAATCATGCTAGAAAAGGTGATTGAAATTATCATTGATCAAACTTATGCACCTGCTAGCATTCACACTTCATAAATTCTTTCTTTTATCATTTACCTACTCGAGGACGAGCAGGAATTAAGCTTGGGGATGCTGATACATCTCCAACGTATCTATAATTTATGAAGCATTCATGCTATTTTATTATATGTTTTAATTGTTTATGGGCTTTATTATACACTTTTATATTATTTTTTGGGACTAACCTATTAACCGGAGGCCCAGCCCATATTGTTATTTTCTTGCCTATTTCAGTGTTTCGAAGAAAAGGAATATCAAACGGAGTCCAAATGGAATGAAACCTTCTGGAGTGTTATTTTTGGAACGGAAGCGATCCAGGAGACTTGGAGTTGAAGTCAAGGAAGCTTCAAGGTGGCCACGAGGGGGCGCGCCCCCCTGTCTCATGGGCCTCTCGAGGCTCCCCCGACCGACTTCTTTCGCCTATATATTCCCATATATACCCTTAAAACATCAAAGCGAACAATAAATCAGGAGTTCCGCCGCCGCAAGCCTCTGTAGCCACCAAAAACCTCTTGGGAGCCTGTTCCAGCACCCTGCCGGAGGGGGAATCCCTCACCGGTGGCCATCTTCATCATCCTGGCGCTCTCCATGACGAGGAGGGAGTAGTTCACCCTCGGGGCTGAGGGTATGTACAAGTAGCTATGTGTTTGATCTCTCTCTCTCTCTCTCTCTCTCTCGTGTTCTCTCTATGGCACGATCTTGATGTATTGCGAGCTTTGCTATTATAA